>OW052220.1:307001652-309501652 GCA_932526605.1 Nephrotoma flavescens | reverse complement strand
AGACGTACGGCTGCTATAGGGCCAATTTAATTTACCATCTGCACATTACATATGCCAGCCTATATAGTACTGGATATGGAAGATGGGCTGGCTCATGAGTTTTGCACGCCGATAGAGGGTCGCAGTTGTATTTCTTTTAATCACACGTAATCTGTTGATGAAAATTTCCTTTTGCATGTGGCCCCATCGGAAGGTACCGAGTCCGAAACGTCAAAGCTTTTACCACTGTGCCATTTGGTCGGTAATTTCCAGTATAATTTTGTCTCTCTTTGGCCGGGTCTCACACCCACCCTGGAATTTTTGTGACACTTTTCTTTGGCGAAGTATGGATTTTCGTGTACCATAAATCCAAAAAGTCCGCATCAGTCGGTAAATTCAGTTTCATTGCCTCCATTTTTCCTTCTCACTGAAGTAATCAAACACAATATTGTCTTGGAAACATTTGACTCCGACGTAAAATATAAATTTTCGATTATTTTAGTATTATCACCTTTAACTACCATTCTTTAAAGAAGAAATACGTCAGTTACCATAGAAAAACCAACGCACAGGGAACTAAATTGGTCACTGCCACCCACATTATTTGCCTAAAAATTTTTTTGATTGTTCCGTTCATCGATTCGATTTTTGTACTTATCCTTGAGATGCCATTTATTATCTAATGTTGACCATGGAACTATTTCGATTCGACGTTATAGCAGAGACCTCGACTCGGTTAACAATTGTTCCGGACACCAAATTATATTCTCATTAGGTATAACAGAACCCGATTTTATATCAGTCGTCGTTTAACGTGACGATATATTGAGTACACGCTCACCACGATAACATCCTCTTCGTGCACGGCGTGTACGGTGAATACATAAAAGTCCACAACAAATAAAACAAACAACAGCCTTGAGTGGTGGCCATAATAAACTAGGCTTTAGCTTTATCCTCCAATTTTGCATCGTCTGTAATTTACCTGGTTTACATTTAATTGGCTCATAATATATTTTAGGAAGAAATATATCACTACAGCTGCTTTAGAACCAATATGATAAAAAAATGTCTGTGCAGTTTTTGGCTTTTAACTGCACTGTTAAATTAATGCATATATGCATGGAAGAAATACTTGTCAGTACAGTAAGTAAAATATTTACAGTCCAATTCAACTCATATTTTTTTTAGTTTGATCAAATGTCAGCAAAATATATAGACCATATATGCTCTAATTTTATTAGCATTTTCAACGAACATTTTTAACGAAACCAAATTTTTTCGACAGAAATTATTTCGAATTAAATCCATTGAATGATAAAACGACAACTACACTCACCTATGTATATAATGTCCGTATAGTTTTTTGATCGTATAGTCGAATTTTACAGGCCAAAACAATATGTGCTTAGAAGATTAATTCACAGATTAAAATATTTATCTCCGTTTTATTCTGTATCATCGATTTATACACCTCAAGGATTAAATCAAAATACGATAATCTAAAGGATTTAAAAGCTGGTTAAAAGTTTGTCACGTTTACATTTTACCTTTCCCCGAATCGGTATATTATTCAATTGTTCAATGAAGATTAAATGTAAATACATATACTGCAGCTCTCGATAAACAGCATCATGATAAGATGAGACATACACGGTAAAATCTACTTGATGTCTCAATTGATTCTTTACAGTTTTTATTCTATTATGCTGTATAAAGCCTGATAGAGTTTTAGATCTCAATATTATCATCGCATTGTCATTATTTGAAATGAAACGACAAACGTACTCGTGAATGGGTATACTCGTATGTACATACATATGTTCGAGTTACTGTCAAGTATCCTTTACATATATTTTATTGTTCTTTCCTATTTTATGCTAATAGATCATCCCGCAATTTCTATTGTTATTCTTGTACATCTGTATACGAGGATAAATGTTTAGATCAAAAAAATAAAATGTATATAATAAAAAAAAAGGAAATGAGGAAAATTCGTGTTGCCTATATACTCGTACATACATATACATACTTGTTTCTATTTTGTTTTCCTCTCTTATATTTGATAACGTTAACAAAAGATTGGCGATGCGTTATATAAAAGGAAAATCCGGAAATTATCCGTAAAGTAGGTGGACACGATTATATTAATTTATATATATATTTTCTTTTATACAGAAGAAAAGGTATTTCGGACACAATGTCCAAAAAATAAGAAAATATTTGGAGATAGGTTACGTATACACGAGTACGCAAAGAACAAAAGGCATATAAATCTTCGTCAATTAATGTAAACGGAATATGTAACACAATAAAACGTAATGTATTCTAGTTTGACTTGACAGTTAAATGAAAACTTATTGATTTCTTGTTAACAGTCCGTTGTTGGGTAAATTAAACTGTTGCTTATCGTATATAAGCTATTAACTCTCATTTAGGTACTGACATGATTAAATAAAGCAGAAAATTAAAGTTGTATATAGTCGGCCTAACACTTGAGTGTTGTAGTGAGATGACTGCGAGTGTATGGCATATATTTATGGTAATTTGGTGTACAATATAATGGAAGAATACGATAAAAATGTAAATAATGTAATTAATGTAATAAATATACAAAAATAATTTGCAATAACGAACTATTAACAGTACGTATTTTAACTATACTTAAATTAATTAAACTTAATTAAAAACAATATTCTTCTGAAGTGCCACTTTTTCACATTTAATACATTTATTACATTTTTAATACGTCACTTATTCGTAATTTATGAACACAATACTATCGCAGTAAAAAGAAAAATATTTATTGTATAAGTGTCCGTTACGATGGCCGACGGGTGGATTAATTTCACAATTGGACCCGGTAGTAGCACTGTGATCTGGTTATAGGAATTTTTTTTTGTTTCGTGATGAAATTTTTTTTTTTTTTTAGGTTGTTCGCATATCAGAACATATACCCCAACATTTCATCACTCTGCCTCCCTACCACTCCCTCTACCACCCCCAATCTTTATATATATATATATATATATATATATATATATATATATATATATATATATATATATATATATGTATATATATATATATATATATATATATATATATATATATATATATATATATCAGCGGCGTTTTCTAGTGATGTTCTACACGTTCGCCGAACGACTAAACAATTTTTGATTTTTATTCGAATTCTAAAAGTTTTATTTTTATTACAGAAAATTTTATTTTTATTATAAATTTCTAATATTATTTTCTTAACTAATTACTATTATTTTAATTATTTCGGGTGATCAAAATCCGAAGCAGAACACCTTGAGAGCACAACCAGGACACGCCATTGCTATACCTATATGTCATGTCAGTTGGAAATCTCTCGGTACTGGCCAATCCTCGATACAGTGAATGTGTAAATTCCATTTGCAAAGATTGAACAACTTCGGGGTCAATAGCAAACAGGTCTACCTCATCGTATTAAATTAGGGTTAATTTTTATTTGTTTAGGATATCTTAAACTAACTAGACATATATGCCATGTCATTTGCAAATCTCTCGGTACTGGCCAATCCTTGATTAAGTGAATGTGTAAATTCCATTTGCAAAGATTGAACACCTTCGGGTTCAATAACAAATGGGTCTACCTCATCGAATTAAAATGGGGATAATTTTTAATTGTTTAGGATATCTTAAGCCATGTCATTTGGAAATCTCTGAGTGCTGGCCAATCCATGATTCAGTGATTGTGTAAATTCCATTTGCAAAGATTGAACAACTTAGGGGTCAATAGCAAATGGGTCTACCTAAACTTATTAAAATGGGGATAATTTTTATTTGTTTAGGATGTCTTAAGCTAACTAGACATATATGCCATGTCAGTTGGAAATCTCTGGGTACTGGCCAATCCTTTCTCTCTCTCCCTCTCTCTCTCTAGCACTATATCCCATCAAGGGATTTGGCCGCTTCAAATAAGGTTTCATAATAAAATTTTCATTTCGGATAATTAGTGATTAATTCATTGATCCTAAAACCAGCCGTGAAATGTTTTCCTTGTCACCACCGGGAATCAAACCCGGACCTCCGATCGCTGAAGCAAGCATGTTGACAACTTTGCCACCGGGGCGGCTGGGGGATAATTTTTATTTGTTTAAGATGTCTTAAGCTAACTAGACATATATAACATGTCGGTCGGAAGTCTCTGGGTACTGGCCAATCCTCGATACAGTGAATGTGTAAATTCCATTTGCAAAGATTGAACACCTTCGGAGTCAATAACAAATAGGTCTACCTCATCGAATTAAAATGGGGATAATTTTTATTTGTTTAGGATGTCTTAAGCTAACTAGAAATATATGCCATGTCAGTTGGAAATCTCTGAGTGCTGGCCAATCCTCGATACAGTGAATGTGTAAATTCCATTTGCAAAGATTGAACAACTTAGGGGTCAATAGCAAATAGGTCTACCTCATCGTATTCAATTGGGGATAATTTTTATTTGTTTAGGATATCTTAAGCTAACTAGACATATATGCCATGTCAGTTGGAAATCTCTGGGTGCTGGCCAATCCTCGATACAGTGAATGTGTAAATTCCATTTGCAAAGATTGAATATCTTCGGGGTCAATAGCAAATGGGTCTACCTCACCGTATTAAAATGGGGATAATTTTTATTTGTTTAGGATATCTTAAGCTAACTAGACATATATGCCATGTCAGTTGGAAAACTCTGGGTGCTGGCGCATCCTCGATACAGTGAATGTGTAAATTCCATTTGCAAAGATTGAATATCTTCGGGGTCAATAACAAATAGGTCTACCTCATCGTATTAAAATGGGGATAATTTTTATTTGTTAAGGATGTCTTAAGCTAACTAGTGATATATAACATGTCGGTCGGAAATCTTTGGGTACTGGCCACTCCTCGATAGAGTGAATGTGTAAATTCCATTTGCAAAGATTGAACAACTTCGGGGTCAATAGCAAATGGGTCTACCTCATCGTATTCAATTGGGGATAGTTTTTATTTGTTTAGGATATCTTAAGCTAACTAGACATATATGCCATGTCAGTTGGAAATCTCTGGGTGCTGGCCAATCCTCGATACAGTGAATGTGTAAATTCCATTTGCAAAGATTGAACAACTTAGGGGTCAATAGCAAATAGGTCTACCTCATCGTATTCAATTGGGGATAATTTTTATTTGTTTAGGATATCTTAAGCTAACTAGACATATATGCCATGTCAGTTGGAAATCTCTGGGTGCTGGCCAATCCTCGATACAGTGAATGTGTAAATTCCATTTGCAAAGATTGAATATCTTCGGGGTATAGCAAACAGGTCTACCTCATCGTATTAAAATGGGGATAATTTTTATTTGTTAAGGATGTCTTAAGCTAACTAGACATATATGCCATGTCAGTTGGAAATCTCTGGGTGCTGGCCAATCCTCGATACAGTGAATGTGTAAATTCCATTTGCAAAGATTGAATATCTTCGGGGTCAATAACAAATGGGTCTACCTCATCGTATTAAAATGGGGATAATTTTTATTTGTTTAGGATATCTTAAGCTAACTAGAAATATATGCCATGTCATTTGAAAATCTCTGAGTGCTGGCCAATCCTCGATACAGTGAATGTGTAAATTCCATTTGCAAAGATTGAAAAACTTAGGGGTCAGTAGCAAATGGGTCTACCTCATCGTATTAAAACGGGGATAATTTTTATTTGTTTATGATATAAGATATATTATATTAAGCTAACTGGACATCAGCGGCGTTTTCTAGTGATGTTCTGGTCGTTTGCCGAACGACTAAACAGTTTTTGATTTTTATTCGAATTCTAAAAGTTTTATTTTTATTACAGAAAATTTTATTTTTAAAATTTTTTATTTTAAATTATAGTTTTTCTAATATTATTTTCTTAATTAATTACTATTATTTTAATTATTTTGGGTGATCAAAATCCGAAGCAGAACACCTTGAGAGCACAACCAGGAAACGCCACTGATATATATATATATATATATATATATATATATATATATATATATATATATATATATATTTATATATATATATATATATATATATATATATACATATATATATATCCCAAATTATATCGTTCCAACAAATACTTTTGTCCTTCACGATAATTGATTTTCATGATAGAAAAATTCAAACAACTCAACTTTATTCTCAATAGACGATTGAGTTGAGTGGTCATTCCATTCACTTTTTCATAGAATTCAACACTAAAGGCAGGTTTATGGTTTTTTTTTCGACCAATCGTCTCTTGTAGAAGAAGAAAAAAATCGTAATTTTTGAGCAATATGATTGGCCGAAAAATTTGCCAGAATGAACGAACGAACGCAACCATAAAGGCGGCATAATGTATTGAAAATTGAATGAAATATCAATTCAAACTCAGACATCTATCGAAAATTTAGTTGTTTTTTGGATTTTTTCTCTCAGTGTGGATATGAATTGGAGTCAGTTAAAAGAATTTAAAAGAATTCAGTGTATTTTGTTCGAGTGTAATTAAATATTTTGGTAAACAATATTTTTTGTATTGTCCAGTGTGCAAATGAACAACTATGATGGTTAGCTAACTCTCGAGCATGCGACGTACAACTGACCATGAAAAAAACACGGAAATTCCACATTTATTCCGCACATTTCCAGCGATGGACCTTGCGATTTGTTAATCGTCATAGTGAACGCCAAACGAACGTTGAACTGAATGCGCTTGTAGTCGAACGGAATGTCAGTTGGAGTCAAAGGAGTTATAGGGAATTAGAACATCCTCTCCTTTGAATTTGCCCTTGGTGCTTGTCGCTTCAATCACATTGTTCAGTTTCTTCACAGCTAGTCGCGTTCCAATACAAAATCTCGGATGGTTCAGTACAAAATCTCGGATTACGCAGCACGATTATCACAGATTCCACCTTCAGCATCAAGTTATGTGGTGGTATTCCCGGCAAATAAAGCACATTCAAAAACTTTATCGGATAGTTGGTTGCCTTGTCTTGATTAGCCATACAGTCAACGGATTTCTAACAATGCATTCCTCCAGCGATTTGGTTTTGAATCCAGTAATTCAGACTATCAACATCCTTGGGTTCGATTTTACACAAAATGTTCCCAATTGTTGGGTACCCTGAAAGCGCTCAATGTGAAAACGACACCTGTCAAATTGCACAACGCCTGAGTCAACGTACAACGCAATCTAATGGGTTGTGGTATTAATGATCACACCACAGCGCCATCTCTTATTTATCTCATTAACTTTCTGCTTTTATCAATTTACTTTTCATGCTTTACAGCGTTCAAAATCATCAAAACATTGAACGTGAAAAACCTTAGCTCACGCTGAAGGCCAATCTGTTTCATAGAATTGCCAGCTATCTGTCATGCATCCCATTCGGCAATTGTCCCATAGCTCAGTCTTTAAAAGGGAGTGCGTGGGTGTTGGGGTGCTCAGATAGTAGCCCTGTTAACCGCGATTAAAAAAAGGAAAAAGGAGGAAAGTTGAGTGGGGAACCAGACCCCGAAGTTGTGGTGTCATTTTATGGATCGAATTAACCGAGGTAGATTACAGGGTTTAAATTTTCATTAAAAAAAAGGAATATATTGGCCTCAAGCCCATAAATATTATTAGTAAGAATTTGTTTTGATTGGTAAAGTGCTACCAGCAGAATGAAACCTGCGTGCTAATGCACTTGCACGATTTTCGTTCCTAATGGAACATCTGATATGCTCTTTAACAATTGGGCGCTTTACGTTAGTATGATGATATTTTTTTAAAATTATTAAACAACAGCAAAAAACGATTGACACAAATCGGTTCAGCCATTCTCAACTGATGCGTTAGAAAAAAAATTAAATTTTATTCGGGTTATTCCGGAAGATTCCAATCTTTCCACTCAGATTTTACAATTTTTCTCTTCTAAAAGACCATCTGGATCGGATACGTGTGAAATCCCGTACAAAACACCGTTTTTAGATTTTCCGATTGTCCCGGTGAGTTTTTCCAAAATTTTCGTTCATAAGAACCATCTGCTGGCAATTGCGAATACAACAAAAAAAAGATTGCGCCAAATTGGTTCAGTCATTCTCAACTGATGCGCGTTTGTACATTTTTTCCACCATTTTTATGTATATAGATAATTTTTGCTGCTTTGATGAGTGATGCAAGAAGAATTTCTATTTTATTTTTAACAATTATTTGACATATATTGAGACTTGTACCCCTGTGCTCTCGCGGAAAAATCTATTACTACAAAAAAGAGTTTAGTCGGGCTTTTCTACGAATTATCTATGAAAAGCGATTTTGAAAAGTTTAATATTATTTGTATATTGCATTAAAATATAAAAACTATAAATTTATTTACAATTAATATTAAAATTATTAATTTGAAAATGGAAAAAGTGTCTCGGGTGTATCTAAATCAAGCTTCATTTTTTTCCACTGGTAGCGTTTTCTATACTTTCCCTAGTCTCAATAGAGAACTACAAGTGGATCTGACGGTAAAAAATTAAACTCTCTAGGGTCTATTTATGTATGTTAATTTTTACTTTCATAAAGTATGCCGTGCTAAAATTTCATGGAAAAAAAACTCAATGAGCTTATTTTTAATGCGCGAGATGTCACTACCCGTACATTTATAGTTTTCAATAATGTAGACAATTATGATTTTAATTTTGTACATAGTTTGCCAAAATTCTATACAACTTATATTTATGTAGTCCACCACGAACGCAATCTATTGAAAATAATCCAAAGTGGCTATATAAATGAATGATCATTGTCGAAATACAATTTTCATTGGTGGTGGTCAGTATATTTCAATACAAAATTCGTATCAAAACGCAATTTTCGATTTTCCAATTTTTTTTTATTTTTCGGTTTTCCTTTGGGTTTTGGCGAACTTTCTTCGATTTTCCGATTTTTTCCAGTTTCCGGATTTTTCTTTGGGTTTTTCCGAACTTTTTTTTTCCTAAGCCGCCACTGTATTGGGACGAACAATGGAATAATCCTATGCCAAGCACCGAAGCTTTTTATTTTTAACAGGCTTGTTATTCGATTTTTCGGGTTTTCCGATTTTTCCGACGGATTTTTTCGTAAGAACCATCTCTTGGCAATTGCGAACACAACAAAAAAAGATTGAGCCAAATCGGTTCAGGCGTTCTTAACTGATGCGCACATAAATTTTTTACACCATTTTTATATATATAGATTCTTCTGTACGTGTTATGTAATTGAACTCCTCCTCAACGGCTGGACCGATTTTAATGAAATTTCGTGTATGTGTGTTTTAGTGAGTTCCTGGATGGTTTAGATTCACAATTGGACCCGATACGTGGCACTGCGATTTGGTTCAAGGATTTTTTTTTGTTTTTTTACGATTTTGGTTTTATTATGTATTTTTATATTTCTCGCATATCAGAACATATAACCCCAAAATTTCACCAGCCACCCACCACCCTCAATCGTTATATATTTCTATACTCGTGTTTGTTTGAACTCCTCCTAAACGACTGAGCCGATTTTAATGAAATTTCGTGTGTGTGTGTTTGAGTGGTTTCCTGAATGGTTTAGATTCACAATTGGAACCGATGCATGATACAGCGATCGGATTCATGGATTCATGTTGGTTAACATTCCTCGACGGATTTCCTTCCAATACTTGCGAACAGTCCATGGTATTTTGTACGACACGTACCATGATGCGTGTCGCGTATTGCATTTGCTGGAAGATGACAACCTTTGGGATCTCACACTTGTAGATGCAGTACCGAGTTCCTCTCCTCATCAAATTCGCCAATTATTTGTCATATTGTGGACGACAACTTTTCCGTCGCAAGCTTCTGTTCTCTAGAAATATAAAGATTCAAAGAACGATGACACTGCATCGCATTCGGACTACTGATCAAGATACCAATATCGATTTTCACCGGAAATATACAACAAGGCGTTAATAAAGATTGAGGTATTTGCATTCTCAATTCGAATATGCCATTCGTCATCGGAAGCGGTTTATGTAATATAAAATCAATTTTATATGGATGATTTACATACTGGAGGTGCTATAGTGGTGGAAGGCACAATCTTACTATAAAAACTCTTCGGTATTTCTACAATCAATGGCAAGACATTTCACGGCTAAGCGAAGAAGATGAACCACCAAAACTCTCGGTATTGTGTGTTATCTGCAACGAGATATATTCATTTAAATTAAACATTATTTTGGTTTATCTCCCATTATTATTATTTTTAAAATGTTGTAACATAAGAAGTAAGTAACTAAAACAGAATCGAATGAAGAAGTACCTAGCAATATACTCTGTACATAAAAATTCGAAAAGTCATGTACTGTGCGTTTTTGGTCTTAACGTTCGCCTACTAAAAATCAACTTAGGTTCATTTGAAGGCGATAACAAATTATGGCCATGCACAATAATAAACATTTAAGCGCAGTTCAAAAACTACAAGTGCTAAACGGACGTTTAAAAGAAGATACTGCAGCTTTAATTTGTCACATCAAGATCACGAAGTAGAACTACAAAGACGTTTAAGCCAAATTAACTGATAGGCACAATAAACCAAAGACTATCATATCCTCATTGCTTCAATTGTTTTTGAACCAAAAGATAAGTTCTTAAGATAATCATAAAGATATAAGGAAATTGTGCGGCACTTCTGACGAGGTAGTGCAAGAATTAATAGCGCTAGGCAATTGCGCAGAAATACGTGATCCTGGGGTAGTTCACATTTTGATGAACAAGTTAAATACAGACACACGACAGTCATGGACAAATGAATCGATTGATATGGAAATGCGTCCACCAATCGAAACTTTATTAAAATTTTTGGGGAAAAGATGTGATGCTATCGAGTCATGCGTTGTGGACGCAAACTCAACTAGCGCAAAACATAAACAGCTAAAGGTTGACAACACTACTCTCAAACACCAGTGTAGCTGTTTAGCATACAAGAAACAACATTTCATCGATAAAAGTGGTTAAACTTAAGGCGGAAATACTTAATCCAGCCGAAGAAAATGAGTCTAGCCTACAAAACTACAACGTAAACGTCAAACAAATTACAAACAAAAACTGATTGGAACAATTGAAAATTTTTTGGAAAATAGAAGAACTACTTGTAAATTTAACGTACTTTGAAACTAATCCGGAAGATTTATGTTTGTGGAATATTGTACAGAAATACTAGGACTACTAGGACTAGACCGGACAAGTAGTGCAGTGGTTAAAGCTTCGGCACTTGGACCGGAAGGTACTGGGTTCGAATCCCATCAGAGGCTAGATGCAAATCGAATTTTCATCATCGATTACAATCGGTGATGTTAATAAACACAACTAAGACCCTCTGATGGAGTGCAGAATTCAACGCTGACCCACCTTCCATGTCAATGTACAGGTTGACATGGAGCTTCCAATGTGCAGGTGGTATACTGTAATTGTGTGAGTAGGTGAATAGCAGTGGCGTTTCCTGGTTGTGCTCTCAAGGTGTTCTGCTTCGGATTTTGATCACCCAAAATAATTAAAATAATAGTAATTAATTAAGAAAATAATATTAGAAAAACTATAATTTAAAATAAAAAATTTTAAAAATAAAATTTTCTGTAATAAAAATAAAACTTTTAGAATTCGAATAAAAATCAAAAACTGTTTAGTCGTTCGGCAAACGAGCAGAACATCACTAGAAAACGCCGCTGATGTCCAGTTAGCTTAATATTTATAATATTTCTAATATATCATAAACAAATAAAAATTATCCCCATTTTAATACGATGAGGTAGACCCATTTGTTATTGACCCCGATGATATTCAATCTTTGCAAATGGAATTTACACATTCACTGTATCAAGGATTGGCCAGCACTCAGATATTTCCAACTGACATGGCATATATGTCTAGTTAGCTTAAGATATCCTAAACAAATAAAAATTATCCCCATTTTAATACGATGAGGTAGACCCATTTGCTATTGACCCCGAAGATATTCAATCTTTGCAAATGGAATTTACACATTCACTGTATCGAGGATTGGCCAGTACCCAGAGATTTCCAACTGACATGGCATATATGTCTAGTTAGCATAAGATATCCTAAACAAATAAAAATTATCCCCAATTGAATACGATGAGGTAGAACCATTTGCTATTGACCCCGAAGTTGTTCAATCTTTGCAAATGGAGTTTACACATTCACTGTATCGAGGATTGGCCAGTACCCAAAGATTTCCGACCGACATGTTATATATCTCTAGTTAGCTTAAGACATCCTTAACAAATAAAAATTATCCCCATTTTAATACGATGAGGTAGACCTATTTGTTATTGACCCCGAAGATATTCAATCTTTGCAAATGGAATTTACACATTCACTGTATCGAGGATTGGCCAGCACCCAGAGATTTCCAACTGACATGGCATATATGTCTAGTTAGGTTAAGATATCCTAAACAAATAAAAATTATCCCCATTTTAATACGATGAGGTAGACCCATTTGCTATTGACCCCGAAGATATTCAATCTTTGCAAATGGAATTTACACATTCACTGTATCGAGGATTGGCCAGCACCCAGAGATTTCCAACTGACATGGCATATATGTCTAGTTAGCTTAAGATATCCTTAACAAATAAAAATTATCCCCAATTGAATACGATGAGGTAGACCCATTTGGTATTGACCCCGAAGTTGTTCAATCTTTGCAAATGGAATTTACACATTCACAGAATCAAGGATTGGCCAGCACCCAGAGAATTCCAACTGACATGGCACATATATCTAGTTAGCTTAAGATATCCTAAACAAATAAAAATTATCCCCATTTTAATTCGATGAGGTAGACCTATTTGTTATTGACTCCGAAGGTGTTCAATCTTTGCAAATGGAATTTACACATTCACTGTATCGAGGATTGGCCAGTACCCAAAGATTTCCGACCGACATGTTATATATCTCTAGTTAGCATAAGACATCTTAAACAAATAAAAATTATCCCCCAGCCGCCCCGGTGGAAAAGTTGTCAACATGCTTGCTCCAGCGACCGGAGGTCCGGGTTTGATTCCCGGTGGTGACAAGGAAAATATTTCACGGCTGGTTTTAGGATCAATGAATTAATCACTCATTATCCGAAATGAAAATATGATTATGAAACCTCATTTGAGGCGGCAAAATCCCTTGATGGGATATAGTGCCAGAGAGAGAGAGGGAGAGAGAGAGAGAATTGGCCAGTACCCAAAGATTTCCAACTGACAAGGCATATATGTCTAGTTAGCTTAAGATATCCTAAACAAATAAAAATTATCCCCATTTTAATAAGATAAGGTAGAGCCATTTGCTATATACCCTTAAGTTGTTAAATCTTTGCAAATGGAATCTACACATTCACTGTATCGAGGATTGGCCAGCACTCAGAGATTTCCAAATGACATGGCATATATTTCTAGTTAGCTTAAGATATCCTAAACAAATAAAAATTATTCCCATTTTAATACGATGAGGTAGACCCATTTGCTATTGACCCCGAAGATATTTAATCTTTGCAAATGGAATTTACACATTCACTGTATCGAGGATTGGCCAGCACCCAGAGATTTCCAACTGACATGGCATAAATGCCTAGTTAGCTTAAGACATCCTAAACAAATAAAAATTATCCCCATTTTAATACGATGAGGTAGACCCATTTGCTATTGACCCCAAAGATATTCAATCTTTGCAAATGGAATTTACACATTCACTGTATCGAGGATTGGCCAGCACCCAGAGATTTCCAATTGACATGGCATATATGTCTAGTTAGCTTAAGACATCCTAAACAAATAAAAATTATCCCCATTTTAATACGATGAGGTAGACCCATTTGCTATTGACCCCGAAGATATTCAATCTTTGCAAATGGAATTTACACATTCACTGTATCGAGGATTCGCCAGCACCCAGAGATTTCCAACTGACACGGCATATATGTCTAGTTAGCTTAAGATATCCTAAACAAATAAAAATTATCCCCAATTGAATACGATGAGGTAGACCCATTTGCTATTGACCCCGAAGTTGTTCAATCTTTGCAAATGGAATTTACACATTCACTGTATCGAGGATTGGCCAGTACCCAAAGATTTCCGACCGACATGTTATATATCTCTAGTTAGCTTAAGACATCCTTAACAAATAAAAATTATCCCCATTTTAATACGATGAGGTAGACACATTTGCTATTGACCCCTACGTTGTTCAATCTTTGCAAATGGAATTTATACATTCACTGTATCGAGGATTGGCCAGCACTCAGAGATTTTCAAATGACATGGCATATATTTCTAGTTAGCTTAAGACATCCTAAACAAATAAAAATTATCCCCATTTTAATACGATGAGGTAGACCTTTTTGTTATTGACCTCGAAGATATTCAATCTTTGCAAATGGAATTTACACATTCACTGTATCGAGGATTGGCCAGCACCCATAGATTTCCAACTGACATGGCATATATGTCTAGTTAGCTTAAGACATCCTAAACAAATAAAAATTATCCCCATTTTAATACGATGAGGTAGACCCATTGGCTATTGACCTCGAAGATATTCAATCTTTGCAAATGGAATTTACACATTCACTGTATCGAGAATTGGCCAGCACCCAAAGATTTCCAACTGACATGGCATGTATGTCTAGTTAGTTTCAGATATCCTAAACAATTAAAAATTATCCCCATTTTAATTCGATGCGGTAGACCCATTTGTTATTGACCCCGAAGTTGTTCAATCTTTGCAAATGGAATTTACACATTCACTGTATCGAGGATTGGCCAGTACCGAGAGATTTCCAACTGACATGACATATAGGTATAGCAATGGCGTGTCTTGGTTGTGCTCTTAAGGTGTTCTGCTTCGGATTTTGATCACCCGAAATAATTAAAATAATAGTAATTAGTTAAGAAAATAATATTAGAAATTTATAATAAAAATAAAATTTTTTGTAATAAAAATTAAACTTTTATAATTCGAATAAAAATCAAAAATTGTTTAGTCGTTCGGCGAACGTGTAGAACATCACTAGAAAACGCCGCTGGTGAATAGGTGAATGGGTTAATGATGTGGAGTGAATGCGTGGTATCACAATGGGCCGAAAATGGCATAAGTGTCAACCACTGAAACCTAACCTACTAGGACTAATATAGATCAGCAACTGTGAGGTTTATCGTTAGACTACCGTTTACAACACCACGACCAAAATTAGGGAACTCCTTAGTAAACGCTCAATCTGGGATATTGCCTAAAACAACCGAAAGTATTGGTTACATATGGGGGTTTTTGAGATATTGGGCAGAAAATGAAAATACGTACTTGGCCAAACCAAAAAATATTATGAAAATTCTAAAAAATAAATTTTCCCAAAATTTCCCATGTATTCTGAGTATGACCTTAAATATTAGAAAAATAACCAAAAGTATTAGTTACATTTGAGAATTTTTGAGATGTTGGCCAGATACTAGACAGCATAGTCAAAATCCATTTGAATCGTTTAAAATGGACAGATACCAGAACTATCTAAAATATATGTTTCAATTCAAAATCAACCTAGAAATCAAATTTCATTAAGGACTGGTCATGAAATGGTCAAATTTCGTACAGCATGAACAGACCCTAGAATTTGGTTCAAAATTCACTTTAAAACCCCGTTACAATACTATTAACTAATTTTCATCACAGTAAATAATATTAAAGACGGAGATAGATGGGACATTTTAACATTTAAAATTTAATGTACCGAGTTTGAATACTTTTAAAAGAAACACAGGAAGAACACTTTTAAAGCTTTTATATTCCGCTATATTTCGGGTTGAATTTTTGTCAAAATTCATCATTTCCGTTGTTTCACCTAGATCAGTCAATCCGTCCGAGCTGTAGAGAGAACACCAACTTTTAGTCTGCATGCCACCACACACACACACAGGCAAACACGCACACAGACGAATGGTAGACCTGCAAAAATTTCGAGGTCAAAATTTTGTTCATTTTTAATTTCATTTCATTTCATTAAGTAAAAGAAAGTAAAATTATTTATACTTTCTAAGCCATCGAATATTCCGTCTTTTCATTTAGAATTGGTAAAAACCTTTATCAATTTTCCATAATAATAAATTAAACAGGCGTGTATATAATATATACACACGCAAAATGTATCTCGGGGACGATAAATAACACGATCGATACTAATAAATTATACCGTGACAAGATTATCTGGGGCCAGAAAATTAAAAATGAAACATAAGATGTCATTCAGGATTATCATAATTATAATCCTTTCTTTTATTATTATCAGCAAATATTTCGATTTTCCACTTCATTTAATTTGTGTACCAAAATTATTGTACCCATCAAATATGTTTTCCACATATAATAAGGATTATTTGTAATTAAACAAGAAAAACGTAATTAAAGCATCCATGGAAATTTATTTTGTTTGAGCTTCATTAATAAGAAAAAAGCTTTATCGACGATAACAAATTTTTTGTATAAAACTTAAGTAGAACTGAATTTAGTAATTTTTGATATGCTCGATTCCCAAAAGGAAAACTTACTAGAAACTTTAATATTTTTTTTTATGTAGACGGGGAAAATGATAAAAGCTTCTACAAGCTTTTTTTTCATAATTCCGTATCATTAGTTTTCAAGATACACATACATGCACATGGTTTATGTACTACGATTTCCAATTCATTAAAAAATGAACATGTGTAATTTGAAATTTACAATTGTATAATAACCAGACACATACTCTTACCTATTTAAAATACATTAAGTATTCGGAAAAGTTTTTACATTCTTCTTGCAACAGATGCTGGAAACTTGAACGGGTATATTTCGATATTGATGTGTATATTATAAAAGTTTTAGGTATATAACAAAAATCGACAGAATTTCTTCTTACACCTAATATCTATGATAATTACGATGTTTTGCTGTGAAGCTAAAATACCAAAAAGGAACTGGTATATTATGGAGAAATGAGTGTTGTACGTATAAAATTAATCTTCTGAATAAATTTCAATTTATACCATCATGAGGCATTGATACAAGAATTGATAAAACTATTAAATAACACATTTTAAGGGGATATTAAAACCAGGTCATACCTTCCATTCGATATATGTATTGTTATAATGCTTATTATGTAAGAACGCACAGCACAGAATACCAATTCATGACTGAAAAACTTAAATGCTGTGGCTCATTAATTATGGTATACCTCAATATATTTTTTATTGTTATTGCGATCATCATCAATATCACGTACATATAAAAAATGGAAAAAAAGGCAGTGAAATTTCTCCAAAATAACAAAAATAAAATATTATTAGTAAATACACCGTTAAAAAATTGAAAACTAAAAAAAGACTCAAAATAATTTATTTTACATTCTTCATATTGTATAATAGTCGGAAATATTTTCATTTTTTAATAGTTTAGGGAGGACAATAAAATAAAAAAGATAATTCTGAATTTTTGTTCTGATAAATCAAGTAAAAACGGTCAACATGAGTAGTTTTAGTTTTAATGAATTTCGATTATCTCATAGAAATCACAATCAAATGATTCATGTGTAATTTCCAAATTGAGGGTAGTGTGGCACTATTCTGGTTTTCTCTGGGAATAGGGAATTGGGAAAAACATTTTCATAGTATTTTTGCCTAAATTGTATTTTTCTGGCCTACTGAGGAAATAAGTTTGGTGTAAATATTATCAAAGTTAAATGAGAAAATATTTTTCCCAATAAAAATTTTGTGGAACAAAAGTTTCCCAATTAACTTTGTTTTGAAGATTTTTGCACTAACCTTGTTCCTTCAGTAGGCCAGAAAAATATAATTTTGATAAAATTTCCAAGAAAATATTCTCTATTCCCAAGGAAAGTCAGAATAGGGGGCCAGGGCCCTATTCTTGAAATCGGGGGAAATTTCCGTATTCGGAATGCAATTTACTATGAAATTCTTTATATTACTAAAATTTTTCGCCGGCTACTTTAATCATTTTTTCAAATTTGTTGAAAGTTTTGTATTATTTATTTACCAACTAAGCAAATAATACCGTATTGATTTACCCAGTCGGAATTTTTCACTTAGTAGGGGGAAACATTTTGTTTCTTAATTTAATAAAAGATAAGAAATTTAAAAAAATGATTGGCGAAAAATTGGCGAAAGGTTGGCGAAAAATTTTAGTAATATAAAGAATTTCATAATAAATTGTATTCCGATTACGGAAATTGCCCCCGATTTCAAGAATAGGGCCCCTGTGGCACGATTCTGGTAATTCCCTGGGAATAGGGAATTGGGGAAAGATTTTATATGTAATTTCTATTTTAAAATTTTTTTCTGGCATACTGAGGTAAAAATCTAGTGGTAATTTTTTTGAAAACAAAATAAAATTGGGAATAATTTTCCCTGCCAATTTAGATATGGAAAAATTATTCCCAATTTATAAATATTTGCATCGAACTTTTCTTCTTAGTAGGCCGGAAAAAAATTATTTGAACTGAAATTACATATAAAATCTTTTCCCAATTCCCTATTCCCGGGGAATTACCAGAATAGTGCCACTGGTATCCTATTTAGTCTTGGTGCAGCAGGTTTATTTTATCGGTTTGAGTAATTTTTGTTTAGATTAATTCTGGATATCGTAGTTTGTCTGAAAATTTCACTATGTGGAAATTACAGGTCTTCTATTGGTATTCGCCAACTGGATATCTACAACGCATATCTTGCCATTAGTCCTTGAACGAGTTGCTACAACCTTGCCCAGAGCCCAACAAGCCGAAGGCAATTATTCTCGGATTTGACGTTCCATTTAGTTTACATCTGCTTTACCAAACACCAATTGGCACTTGGAGTTACTTTTTCGTTTATAGCATTCGCATCAGCTATGGTCGCCTGGATTCAAAATGTATGGGTGTTCGGCAGTCTACTTCTTCTGAGTCTGTCGATGGTCAAAAATTCCATTCTATTTTATATTGCAGCTCTGCCGATGGTATACGAGAAGCCTTTGATTCTAAGAATTGAAGTAGATCCGGTAGGTGATTGTTCGCCCCGAAAAAAAGTGTGCCATTGTCAGGTAATACAGTATGACAGTTCCCTCTTCGTACTGTGAGTTGTGTTAGTGGCCCGATAAAGGTCTCAGTAAAAAGGCTCCAAACTATCTGTACGTGTTCGGCTCTCGTGCTTTAGCACACGAATAAACGTAAGCTGAACAATTTCTGCTGGCAGGTTTCTTATGATCTGTTGTTATAACTTTGGCCTTATTTTAATACATTTATTGCAGTTGTGTACTACTTTTCTAGATACCATTTTTTCGGGTCCCATTTGAAACGCGATATTTTAAAAAGAGAATTTTCAAAACGCGATATTTCAAAGCGCGATATTTCAACACGCGATGTGGTACAAAATGTTAGCTAAAATAAAAAAATATCAGGTTCAGTTTATAGGAATTTAAAAATCGATAGGAGTGGGAGTTAAGGATCCGGTTATATCAGGCGGGTGAAGTGGAAATGTATTTTCAGTTTACAGGGATTTAAAAATCGATAGGAGCGAGAGTATATAGGATCGGGTTATATCAGGCGGGTCGCTGCGCCCCCGTCGCTTTGCTTCTTAGTTAAAACAAAAATTTCAATTTATAAGAATTTAAAAATGAATTGAAGCGGGAGTATAGAACCGTATTATATCAGGCGGGTTGCTGCGGCCCCGTCGCTTCATAATGCACATTCTGTACCATATTCGTCGTTTTGAAATATCGCGTTTCGAGTGAATCCCCATTTTTCCTATGATACTTCTCAACAGGCTCACTCCCGGATAATTGTGCAAAATATGAATATCTTTTACTATACGCATGTGACTAGTTGATGGCTTATGGGTAAAATGATGACACTTGGATTCTTCCGCTTACCCTTACTAACACCATTATTATCTAAAAATGAATTCAAATTAATTAGTTTACTTTGCTATGTAACGTTTTGATTTTCTCGGAAAGCACCTAATTCACTGGCGAATTCAGCATATTAGATTTAACTGTCGAACGTGCATATTAGATTTAACTCGGAAGCTTCCACCTTTTCTCTGCATGTATTTCTTGTTCTCGTTTTTTCCTTTAGAGTATCAATGAACCTCCATATCGACCTATGAACTCTTTAATGCAACTATTTGTTAACACTGCGAATTTTTCTACCTTAGACGGTCGCAGCTCATCTGTTACCATTCCGTCTTCCCGTATACTCGTTGATTGATGTTCTATGTTTAGTTGTTCTTTCATTTATCATCCGATTAGGACCGTGCCATTGTGACGACAGCGTTGAGGTTGGCCACCGTTAACAAAAATAATAATAAAAACAAAATAATGATATAATAATATAAGGTACTTTAAGGGAAGCAAAAAAAAAACAAAATAAAAAAAAGTAGGTGCTCGCCAGAGCACGCCCGGATTACCGCTGCTAGCTCAGAGGTGGAGGTTAGTTTGGTCGTGGAGGTAATTGTTGTGCTCTGGTCGACTCAACAAAATTATGTCATTATACTGCAATTGACGGAATCTCACTCAGATTCAACTCACCTTCTCACTCACTCCCACTGATCGATGACCTCTCATGTTAAATATAACGCTTGATTTAATTCATCATTATACATTTATTATAAAGAAAAATTAATTAATTCTGTACAGCACACATTTTTTTATAAAAGGCAAAGACCAATATTAAGCAATTAAAGCAATCAACAAATAAAAAACAAATCAACTAAACTTAGTATTTATAAGACTCTAGTGAATTAAATAAATTTTAAGTTAATCAGCATTATTGTCCGGAATGTATCTGTGACCAATTGCATCGAAAAAAAATTACGGTATATAAAAATGAACATAATAATGTTACCTGGACGGAGTATCCTCAGCGAAGAAAGCGCTCCCCACGACATTTGGACTGCGTCGGTTTCCTGCAACAAATATTGCTAATTAAGAAACAAAAGAGAAAAAAATGTTTGATTAACTGAAAACCTAAATAACAAAATAAAATCCTATCTTGTATTCTGGTAAGATTAGTCGAAAAAAAAATTAATTAAGATATATTAATAACCTGAGCCACAAAAGAAATCCCCCAAAACCAAGGGAAAATTAAATTCAAGAAAGAAAATGATAAAAAGAAAGAAAAAACTTAACTAAATAATCCGCGGCATAACGCTACCGTCCTTGACCGGATTCACTGCGAATGATCTCACGTCTCCACCACCAACTGTATTGAGTTACTGGTATTCCCGATTAATCGATTTGCACTTGATCTCGCAATAACACTTGTATAGTTATAACTGACTGCATCAAAATCAAATTAACTTGTGATTACGCCACAAAGACTCGAGGATACTTCGAAAATATTTATTAGTTTTAGTTCTTTATAAAACCTACGCCCAGATATCTATGGAAAATCTAGCGTCATAGGTATAAACGTAAAATAGAATACGAAATAGTATCTTCAACTTATTGGTATTTTTAATATTTTCATACACTAATCACACTATATCACCATTTACAAAAAGTCTTTAGCACAAAATATGCTACCTAATTTAGATGGACCACTTTTCAAGGGCCCACTCAATAAAATGTATATTTAATTAATTTTTAATTATGGCATCGCCTTGGTTTTGTTTATATGCTACTAAGTGTATGCATCAAACGAATATTATAGAATGATTGACAAAATTATTTTTTTTGTGTTCAACAATTACACCCAACAACAAAAATTCAAGTCGGTCTTGCCGTACGCTAAATAAATCCGCTAATGCAATAAAACTTATCGTACAATTTCCTTTTCATGCGAAGTATGGTGTGTACCCCAAATTGCAAATCATTATTACATCAATAAATCTCCTAGAGTATACCATACTGCCAACTTGCATACCTCGCAGGCGCAACAATCTTTCAAATGGTAAAAATTGTATAACAGTTGTGCATATTGGCGCGACACACTGATGTACACTCTGTCATCAAAGCGCAAACAGTAAACGCAATACTCGATGGTATACATGGAACGAACGTTACACCATACCAAATATTATTTTTAATTAGTTCATTAACAGTGACACCTCTAGAAGCAAGGTCAGAAACTGCGCTGGTGTGTAGACAACCAATACAAAACTATCTGGGACTCTAGCTTTTAACTATAGTTTTCGTTAGAATTTTCTCAACTATTTTCATTAATTCCGCCAACAGAAAAGCGCTGATTAATTCTAGCCGATTTAGCGATAACTAAGCTCGGTTTTATTCCATCGCTTGCGTCAACCAATATGTATACTGTAGCTGCATTGGCTTGTTCGCTCGGATGACCAAATCCGACCAACCTGTCTTGATTCGTTGTTTGTAACCATCTTGGAATTTGAATAGCGATTGCATAAGTAAGGTCAAGTCAAACTGCCGGCCATGCCATTAAAACTTTTGAAAGTAATTCGTAGTCCATAATATGTGAGATTCTGTATCAAAAGGCGTTGAAATAAAATATTTTTACCTGCATGATTATCGGATTCAGCCAACCATGGGGTCAAACTAGCGACTAACATCGGTTACTAATACACTTTTAGTATGAATGGCCCTTTCTGGTCACTGTTCTGTGAATCTGTATAAGTATTCATATGTGTTCAACTCACATATGTGAGAAGCCGTTAGCCCCATGATTTGAACATGGCAGGTTTCTTGTCAAAACTTCAACTTTCAAATGGACAAGAACACATCGTACAGAAATTTCCGCACAGCATCTTTTCAAGGTTTCTAAATTCTCTATAAAGCGGTTGTTTGGATTCGGGAATGAAATATCGAGCAATTTCGTTTACAGTCTCAACATATTTTTTTCTTTTACACAATTTTTATTTTACTCAAATAAGTCAAAAAAAAAAAAAACAAAATAAAATAAAACGGATTCGAGTAATGTCAAAATGAAGACAAAATTTCCTTCAATTAGAAGCTAAATTATTGTTTGAAAAGTGTTATTTTACCAAGATACAAGCATTCAAATCTGGGTATCTTTTCGTAAAAATTTTCTGTTCAAAACACTGGGAATTATAACATTAAAATTCCATTTTTTCAACCGTATGGATTCTATACGGTTGGGAAAACGGAATTATTCTATGGAACAGTGTGCGACCGTGGTTAACCGTTAGCAAAGCGATTTATGGAACATTTTGTTTAGTTTTTAATGTGGCGCAAAACATCTTCAAAAATTCCAGCATTTATTGTCCACTTTCAGATTTGAGAAGAAAATTCTGTTTTATTATCGTTGCTTTCCTCGTTTTTCGGATTAGGACTGGTATATCTAGTGCCAATGGGTCAATTGATAAAAATTTTGGTTTAATTCTCGAGTTTAAAGTAAATCTTCTTAGATTTAGTATTTGTAAGCGGCACTACTAGGCGTTTCAATCCTTCGAAGCACATCTTACATAGTGCTTGCCTATTATCGCACGAAAAGGGGAGAAACTAAAATTTGCAACGTTTGTCAAAATTCATATGTGAATTCGACATAGAAAATTATAATTCGTACTGAATTACTTTTCGACAATTTTTGAACGTTGAGAAGTTAGCTAATAACCGTTTAACGAATGTGTTTCTTTGGTGAACCCACCGCACTTTATATCATTTTCAAAAAACGAGTTAGAATGAAAGATTTTAAAAAAATAAAACTAGCAAAAATTTCCACCAGGTTCACCTTGTTAGAGGAGAGAATATTGATTTTTGTTTATACAATACAGTTTTTACTAAAATTTCAGTAAGTGAAATTTTTCACTTTAGAAATCAAGTGTAATAAAGGGTGTCCCAAAATCTATGCAAGATTTGAATTAAATAGAAAAAAGTTTTTTTCTTCAATTCTAGTTTTTTTATTTACACATAAAGTTCATAGAAAAGGGTTATGTATGGAATAGCACATCGTGCAAATGGCCTCCTCGGCTTTGCTGGCACATACGCATACTTTTGTTGAAATTTTTCATGACCATTTTGCATATCTGTGGCTGAATTTTGTTGATCCATCGTTGAATTTCCCCCTTCAATGCACCGCGGGTGGATGTGAGCTTCTTGACATAGATCTTTGACTTCAAATAACCCTATAGAAAGAAATCCAATGATGTTAAATCACAGGATCTAGGTGACCAGTTTTGATCACCGATACGAGAGCGTACACGACCGGGAAATGTCTCATGCAGCAATTGGATTGTTGCACAGGCTCTATGGCATGTCGCCTCGACTTGTTGAAACCACATGTCCTTCACATCAATATCATCCAATTTAGATATAAAGAACTCGGTTATCATGTCGCGATATTGGGAAACAGTACCTGCTTGACCTGTCACATTTTCAAAAAGTATGGTAAAATGATGCCTCCAGCCCAAAATCCGCACCAAACAGTAACACGTTGTGAATGTATTTCTTTTTCGACAATGACGTATGGGTTCTCTGAACCCCAGATTTACTTGCACCAACCATAACATACATAAATTAGATATTACGATTAAAAAAAGAGCTATTAAGTTACGAAACTAATAAATTTTATTTTCATAATTTTTTAAATTAAAAATGGAAATAACTTTGTATATGTAGAACATAAATTGTGCCCAGAAAAAAATTGAAAACAATTCCAGAGTTAATCGGTTTATCGGCTTAAAATACTCAGTAAAAAAAGAAAATGTTAATGAACACCGTCGTAGATAATAATCATCTGTCAGTGATAATATTAATTTAAAGTCTGAATAATTAAAAGTAATAAAGTGATAAGAACAATACAAAAAAGTTTTATTATCAGTAGTTCTTTTCTGTACCAGAGACCATTTTCATATTTTGTTTTTTATTTCTACTTTGAAATCATCGCTCATCTGGAAATAATATTTTACCATTTGAACGTCATTTAAAATTCTATAAAAAATTCTCTTTTCTATATGGTAATTTGGTTCGGCACACAATGTTTTGTTCAGTACTTATTTAATTTTTTTTTGGGGAATGAATAAATTTAGAATATAAATTTTCCTATATATTTTCAAATGAGGTGCTCACAAAGGAAAATTCGCCATCTACATATGATGAGGTACATACATAATTTATAATATTATGTAGAAAGGTGGTTTTGGTCACGATCCAAAACATTTTTGGTTTGGTTTGGTAAAATATTTATTTCAGATATACAATTTTTGTTGTACCGTAAAACTAAATTTTCATTTCCTTGTTATACAAATTCCTAAAACTACAATTCAAAGAACTTTTAGATTATAATGTAACAAGAAAAAATTAATATTTCATTTCTGTTAGATGAAATCGGCTTAAAAAATATTTTATTTTTTTACATAATCACCATAACATTATAGAATCACAACATCCATGGGAAATAAAAGTGCAAGCGCGTAAAAAAGATCTCACATTTTATAATGATTTATTTTGAAAAAAAAACTAATGCTTTTCATGGGAGATGATTCCAATTATCTACGCGTAGTAGTTTCCTATAAGTATATAAACAAGTATGTTTAAATCTAAAGGTTATGAGATATGTAGGGATGTGTTTTATTCCAATGATTCTAGAGATATTTGATTTATACTGTAACACCAAATTCAATAGAAAAAATATAATTTTAATTGGAAATGTTAGTACAATCCGCACGTTTGAGTTCATTTTAGGAAATGGCTCGAAAGATGGTTGTATATGTTATGACCAACAAATGACTTTCCTTTACTACAAATTGATTGTTTATTAAATTTTGAATGCAATAACAAGATGCAAGGAAGGGAATGAAGAATTGACCCAGTTCCAACAGTTCAAAAAATGAACTGGAAACCCCGAAAGCGAAAAAAACCTTCAATTTTTTTTAGAATCTTATCATTCGTGGTCGGTTTTCGTAAATGCTATGCTTTTCAACAACATTTCAAAAATTTAAAAATCTTCTACAAAAAACTGTAAAAAACGAGAAAACTTTCCTTAGGAGCTGCCATTCATATCAATTTATGGATAAATCGAATGTATGAGTTTCATGCTGATCAGTCAATCCGTGTGGAGCGTAAAGTGGCCGAAACTGTTGTGTAAAACAGTTTTTTGATAATACATTATAAACCGATATTGTAACAAGTTTAATTTGAAATCTTTTAAGAGCCCGTGGGACCTCTCTGTATTTGGGACCTCTCTGTATTTCAATTTGAAAAATTATCCTCACTCTCGTATTGAACTCGTATTGAATTGAAAGGCAAGTATAAGTGTCATTGAACTTTAATTTGACATCTGAAAATCAGGACGACTTCGTCATTTTATCAAATCATGACACAGAATCGGAACAAGAAGGCGAAAAGGTAGACTGCAGATTAGATAACACTGAAGAACAAGATGAAAATATGGAAAGTGAAAGTGAATGGTCCTTTAACCTATTGGATTCTTATTTTTGATGAGGTTATGCTATACAAAATACTGGAACGTACAAACCAGTAATTATGTAAATCATGAGAGATTAATTTTCTTCTGCAAACCGACCAGAATTCAGAAATTCTACAAATTGTAGAATTTAAGACCGTTTTAGACCTTTTAATATATTCCGCTATTTTTAAATCAATCCATGGAAATATGGACTTAACATTTTCTATGGATGGTTCAGGCAAGGACATCTCTAGATCCGTGGTACCGAGCAAAGATTTAAAATTATTTTAATTCATCTGCGCTTCGACGATTTCCACACAAGATTAGAAAGGACAAAAGATAATAAAGTGGCAACAATTAGTGAGTTATTGGATATATTTATAAACACTTCACAGCGTGCATATTCACCCGGAGCTGCACTAATCGTGGCCGAAATATTACTTAGTTTTCGATGTCATTATTCCTTTCGTAAGTATACGCAAAATAAACCGGCAAAATATGGTTTATATTAATAAATAATTTTTATTTAAACAGTGGGAAGGGTAGTGACTATTGGTTTAAATTAAGATGTAAAGTAATACCCAGAACTAACACAAGGTGCTATTTAGCTATGCGAGCCAATAATGTACTCCTTCATAGAATTAGTAGAGATTTTGTTAAAAAATGGCTTATCATGTGATTTCGGGGCCAAATAAGGCTGTAATTCTTGTGTCCTCAATGCTTTATTCTGCTTATACTGATACAACTAACGGAAACCCAGAAATAATTTCTTACTATAATAGACGAGAAATGTGCGCTGTATTGTACTGGACGAAGAACTTGACGATGGATCAGGGCACTATTTCATATAATTTTAGATATGAGTAACGTCAATGTTTTTGTGTTATGGAAAAGAAAAGTACGAGTAAAAGTGAGTTGTGTCCTTACACATATGAGTATATTGTTCCAATCTCAACGTACGGTTGGCCTTAGGACTGTTTTCGTAAATAGTGGGGTCCATACATTTAAATACATTACAAATTTGAATACAATACAATTTAAATACAATTACAATTTAAACCGAGGGGCATAAAGTCGCCTTAATTTACTTTTATAATTATCTTTAGATAAAAAATAAATAAATAGCTACTTTTATTCAAACTCTTACATTTCCACAGGTAGTTATACCTCCTTCAATTGGGAAATAATTTAGTTCTATTGTAAAATAGGACGCGCCATAATGTTTAAATCGGAGCACCATTATACAAAATTTGCGGTATCATGAGCCAATGCAGTCGATTTCTGACACTTGAAAATCCTTTCTCTAAATTTGTTTTATCATTCGAGCCAATTTTTAAATGGGACGAATGTTTCCGAATATAAAACTCAAGATTTTTAGAAATCGTTCGAGTCGAAAAACGTTAAATAAATTTTCCGAAAATTTAGACTCATCGTAGTCTATAATTCCTGGCACTCTCGAATTAGAAAACCCTAACCATCGCAATTGAGAATCGTTTGCGTCGATTTTAATTATTTAAAAAATGGTCTCGAGATGACCTCTAAAAGAGATCAAATCCATCGCAATCGGTGACTGGAACTCGAAAATATCTTCTCAGCAATTTAGAACCCGGACAAAGAAATAAATCCGGACCCACCAGACGACATTAAACTCATTTGAAGTGGTTGAATATGTGAAAAGGGATCAAGCTGGTGACATTAATTAGATGGTGAATGCTGGAAATCAATATTGTTACTCATATAACAACGAACATTAACGAGAACATACAACATGTCAATGTAACGCAACCAGCCCAACATGACTCAACAATCCTCAATATGATGAAACATAACGCCAGACATCTTATTAATGCAAGACACAACGAGAAGCAACTTCTAGCGGAACATCACACAACATTCCTAAACAAGATCCAACATCAAAGTAATACAACATCACGCAACATGCGTGCAACATGACGGTCTGTTCGGAGAACCCCTAAATGTTATTATTTGAGCTAAATTTATTTTCAAAAAATAGGAGCCGAAACTCTTATCACCGCAAATTTTATCAAAATTGCTCAAGCCGAAAAATATTACAACCGGACTTTATCGAATGACCCAGTAAATGAATTTTCCCGAAATAACCACTCATCAAAACCAATTTCAGTCATGCGAGCTGACAAAAAATACTGCAACTGGACCCCCACCGGATGACCCCTAAATGAGTTTTCTCCGAAATCTGGATGCATCTCAATTGGTTTGTGGTACTCGGAAACGTCCACTCAACAATTTTTAGAAAATCGTGTGAGCCGCTAAATAACTAAAAAGATCTATGATCCATTGGATAGATTTTGTGCTGAAATCAGGACCGATCGCCAGAATTTCTCGTATTTGAACTCCTCTCCCCTTCAATTATTTTTATAAAAATCGTGCGAGCCAAAAAAAAATTAAAAAAGAGACCCATGTACAGAATCATGTAGTAGTGTTCGACTGCAGCCGCAATCGACGCTAATTGTCAGGGGTACACCCACAGTTGGTATTGAACCTTTCTACAATCCACATAATATCTATATACAGTGTAGTGTAAAAATTAAACTGTCCATAAAGATCAACCTTTTAACTCCTACTTTGAAACTCTCCCTCTTGAAATGGTTCTATTCAAGAAATAAATCCTGAACCTTTTGTAGATTGCTAACAAAAATAGTAATTTTCGAAATTGACGACATACTGTCTAAATTCTCTACATTTTCCACGCCAATATTTTATTTATCTACTTTCATAGTCTACTCGTGTAGAATATCAATTAACTACGCGGTGTAGACAATACGGCACAACACTGACACTAACCATTCACCGTCACTAACCATTGCGTTTAATTTCGCCATTGTTTGGGATCCTAGAATTCCATCAAAGAATTTGTGAAATTCTAGTTCAGAGAATGTCTCTTCTGGGATTTTACCGCCTATACAATTCAATTTACCTTTTCTACATACTATCAGGTTAATTAATACCTGGTTTAATAATATTTTTGTTTGCCCAGGTACCTATTAATAATTTAATATTTTTGCCTTTGAATAGCAGATAAGAGGGAAGATTTTATATTTCGTATCATCCTGCTGGTTTTTCTGAAAATTTACCTAATAATTCAGGCACGGGAGATTCTGAACATTCGTCCTCAACCTCGTGAGTTTCGTTATCTTTATAGAGTTTATGAGTGTTGATTGTATTTCTAAAAAGGTGTTTCATAATCTGCCAAATTTAGGAGAGTTTATTTTGTTACGAACCAAAATTCAGTTAAATACGAAAAACCTAATACACTTGCTTTTCAACATCACTATACCCTGTTGCCTAGTAAAAACATTTATTTAAAATATTAAAATAAATTAAATAACTTTTATTTGATATAATCGAATTATGTAAAAAAAAACTTACATAAAAACTATCTATGTATGTATAGCATGCAGAGGTATGCATAATTTTAAAATTGTGGTTATCACAATTTCAAGCAATTCTTGAATAAAAACTCATTTAAACAAAGAAAGAAGGGTTCATTCTGCATAATATACATAATTCTAATCTATTTGAAATTTTCATTTTTCCAGCTTTTCTAATATATTTTCTGAAAATAAAATAATCAATTGAATAAACAATAAATTCAATATGGAGTGTATATAAAAAAACTGTATTGACATTAGAATTTATATTTCAAATGAATTTAAAGTTAAATTATAATATAATCGTCTTATAAACTTTTCATTTATTTATTTATGTTTTGAAGAACTTTGGTGAACATAAGTAGAATCATATATTTTTTGGTTTTTCTTATACTGTCTGCTGTTTTCATTCGACTTTTATCATTTTACAGGGTGGGGGTATAAACGAGTGTATAACCCAATTTATTACGAATAATTTTTGAGCAGGAAATCAGCTCAAAATTATGTTACCATTAAAAGCTATAAAAGGATTCTTGACATTGTTTCAATATAATCACCTTATTATGTCATTTATATAATTTATCATCAATATTCGTTAACCTTGCCGTTTTCAGGTACATGATGAAATGGTAAAGGTATTTGAAAAAAAAAACATTTTTCTTGGAGTAGAGGAAACGAGATATTTTATAAGAAAGGTATATTTTTCATAACCTTTAGATTTAAATATTCTTGTTCATTATGCATATTTAGGAGAACCATAAATACATGCTTATCGAAAACTGGAACCATCTATAATGTAAAATTATAAATTTATCGTATCACTGAACGCGACATCATATTTAATGTGTTTGTATGTTTTATTTAAACGAGAATATTTTTTTACCAAATTAAACCAAATATGTGTTGCATAGTAACCAAAACCATTTACATACTTGACCTGAACCAATAATCTGATTTGAGTTAAAATATTAACAACACCAAAAAGAAATATTTGGATCCAGTTAGGTGGGTTCATAATGTCAAGCTTCATATACTGTATTCAAACCTGGAATCACCCTGGAAATCGGGCCCGTAATGATCATCCAAATTTGGGTAAAAATAGCATCATATACATCTAAAATATGTAAATTCTTTGCAAGACACTTGAAGTCATGCATTTTTAACACTAAGTGGTTTTAGTTATGTGGCCGAATAATCAACTTTATGTACCAACCAGACTTGAAACACGATCTTTTCAGGAATGATCATTCTGGAAGTCGTACATTATAAGCACTATGTGGTTTTTATTTAGGTGATTCAATAATCAACTTCTTGTCCTAGTAAGGCATGAATCATATTTAATTCAAAAAAATATCAGTATACATCTAGAAAATCATTTATTATCTAGTACGTGGAGTAAACCATTAAGCCATCTAACTAACACCACCTAGTGCTAACAATGGACGAGTTCATTCGTTTTATTTATAAATTTTAATTTTCTAAAAGTATTAAAACATGAAGTTGGTCATTCACTTAATAAAACACAACCACCTGCTGCAGCAATGCACGACTTCGTATTTGTGGCGACCAAAATATTAGTGGTCCAAATATTTTGATCTCCCCAACATCGTCGCTAATTCGCCACTCAACTATACGCGCAAAATGGAAAAAAAGAAATCTTTAGGCTGATTTAATTTTATAAAAGGAAAGCTTTCCGTAAACTTTGACAATGACAATGACCGTACGATGCCGAATGTTGGTGGATTTTTTTTATCAAAACTCATTTTTTTGTAAAATTTAAAAAAAATTTTGTTTCTAGATGTTTTTCTCGTATTTAAATGATACATTTTTCAAACTGTGTTGCATAACTATCTAGCTAGAACCCTGAAAATCCAATTTTCATACAAATAGTTTTTCCTCAGACGGATTGTTTCATCGGAATGAGACTTCATACTTAATCTTTTTGTATAAATTGGGAATGTTTTTTGGTCGAAATTGGTCAGCCGATATTTGCAGAGAGAGAGCCATAAGAGAGAGCTTTTTTGTTTTGTTTTTTACAAATACAGTGTGTTATATAACAATATCACCACTCGTGTTTTTTGTGTTTCCAAAATAATAGATTAAAAATTTGCTAACTTTTAATGTAAAATGTTGAATAAGAGTGTAAATCAACCAAATATAACAAAACCGTTACAAAATTCAATTGTTTTAAACAAAAAAACAATTATTTACTTTTTAAAATTGCCTTGTTTCATAACTATATAAAAACCATAGCTGCCTGTTGATAATTTTTCTCGCTCAGCTTTACAAATCGTCTTCCGGATATAAATCAGTGTCGCAGAAAATTAACGTCATGTAGAACGAATTTATCGGACGTTGACAAGGGCAAAATTATAGCCCTTGCCGAAGGAGGTTTTTAGACAAATTGAGCAATAATTAAACCGCACTCTTGTGATAATTGGTAATTTTTTACATGATCCGGTTAATTACGGAACAAGTAAAAACGTAGGACCTAAAATATGAGTTCACAACTTGTGGATAGGTTAACGCCGCGAATAATAAATGTGTAGAAGCATAATCAGCCGGTGTTTGAGAGCTGCTGGGCATCTAAAATACAGGAGAATGATATCAGTTCAAAGTCATTGCCGCGATACAAAGTCACTCGTCCTGAATTTGTTAGGTCAAACATGAGTCACGACTGGTCCAAGGCAATTAAAAAATTACTTATTAAAAAAAATGATAACTATATCCGATTTAATCATATAACTAACCAACAATTACATTTTCCAGGGCATCTATAGCACGTCTTACGCTTATTTCTGTCGAGTTTTTCTGGATCAACACCCATGGTTCTACCAATCATTAATCTTAATTCACGCGGCATTATACAATTTTAATTCCATATAAGGCTCTACGAGTGAATATGCTGGTTGTTTATAGGAATCATAAAAATCCAACCGCTACCTATACGAGAACAACACGAACAATTTTTTCAGACGATTTACTTCTACGTACAAACGCGTTCACAGACAGCAAATGGATTCACCATAGAATTAGATTATATAGAATGAGTGAAAAAAACTGTCAAGTGTCACAAATTCGAAGGGTAAAAGAGAAAGAATATAAATCAATAGGACCGTATTTAGCACTTTTTCTTCGACCGAATGCAACGAAATTAGGAAGTTTTTAATGACGCCAGCGTCAGCTGACGACGTTATCTGTGTAGCGCTGCCTTTAGTGGTGCGAAAATTTCTCCATTACTATTTTGACATTTTTGATGACTAGTACTTTTCGTTTAATAAATAATCTTTTTCCCTCCATCTGGCTATTCATTATCCATCGTGTCATAAAAGAGAAAAAAAAAATATAAATAGCGGAAATTTTGACCTACAGCGGATCAGTAGTATATTGTTTTCTGTTATGTTGCTCGTCGACCTCAATAAAGACAAGTTTGTCAACTTAAAAGGTACGCTCGAAGCTAAAATAATATTTGAACACAAAAGAATCCCTGTTATCACGAAAAATATAATAAATTTAAAAAAAGACGCGTGGGGATCGTGCATCGCATTATCGGGTGCGAGATATTTAAATTAAATCAGTTGTAGGACATAGTATTATCGCCTGCCGATTTGTGTGCTTAATTTCGATACCATGTGATAAGCAGTAATTCCGATCGAGTGTCCGACAAATAAAAGCACAATTGGCGAAGTGTTTGGGTTATTATTCTGCCTTTCTAATTGATTTAGCTTCGACTTTTTTTTCACATTTCGGTTTCTACGGTTTTTTTAGTGTTTTGGTGATCTAATTGTTACCGGACAATTGGTGCAGTGGTTAAAGCTGGCACTTGGACCGGGCGGTACTGGGGTTGAATCCCATCAGAGGCAGGATGCAAAAGCGAATTTTCTTCATCGATTACGATCAGTGAAGTTAATAAACACAACTAAGACCCTCTGTTGGAGTGCAGAAGACAGCGCCGACCCACCGTCCATGTCAATGTACAGGTTGACATGGAGCTTGCAATGTGCAGGTGGTACACTGTAGTTGTGTGAGTAGGTGAATGGGTGGGTGTGTGCGTGAATGAAAAGGGGGTATTAATTGACCTCCAAAGGACATTAAATCCATTTTATAATTAATACTTTCTTCTTAAAAAAAAAAAAAAAAAAAAATTGTTAAAAAAATGAATAAGTGAAAATTTAAAATACTGGTGATGTTGGGAAAAGAGTAAGTTACGACCTCACGTGAGCTTTAGATGGCTACAAATTACCGCTCAGAAGTCCCTGCACCGATTTTCTGTTAACGGTCCGTCGAAATTCGCGAGATGAATTTAAATAACGTATAACGATCCGTTACAAGTTGAAATTAAAAAATTGTTTAAATTCTATTACATTTTTATTCTTATAATATATATTAATTACATTTATTGATAATTTATTTAAATATAATATTTTGTAGATAATAAATAGTAATTATAACTGTGGACATAAGGCGTAACCGCCAAAGTCAATTTTTGTGTTTTTTCAGTAGAGCAATTTAAAGTTTAAATGCTTTTCCTGAAAAATTTGTAATATTTTTATAGGAAATTTAAAATGGGGTTTAGAGTACAACTGACCTTATGAAATTTAAGATAGGTCACATGGTCAGCAGAGGTTATATTTAAGAATATTTATATCAAAAAAGAAGTCGGCGCTTAGGTCTATTTTTCAGACTTAGGCTGTTAGTGCATGGACATTTAATTTATCAAAATAGAGCTAGGCGCCTAGGTATTTTTTCCAGTATGGTGTAGTTTTCGTTGTAACTGTCGGAAAAATCTAAAATTTTGTGTACATACGTAACCGATTATGGCGAATCTCATGGTGTGCATAACTCAATTCTGTCTTAAATCAACTTAGGCGGTTATGCCTTGTGGCCACAGAGTCAACTATGCTTATTTATTTCACATGCCTTTAAAATGTAATAAAGAAATAAAGTGTTTTGTTTTTGTTAATGTAGAGGACCTTTGGTTACAAAAATAATTTACCGGATGTCTTAGTGTTTTTTATGATAGAATGAACGTGTTCTTGGGAGTGACTATATTGATCTTCATCATTGAAAATATTTACATTAATTAGGTTGTGAAAAACGTTATAACTAATTTTTTTAAACAATTTTGAATTAGATTTTAATTGAGTTATGTTTTTGTAGTCCGGAATAGCCAATTCCCATTTTAATACTGCTTCGTAATATTTACAAATTTTTAATAGTGACGGCGAGGGAGTTAAAAGATGAACCCTATTTTTAAATTGATTAGCGATTTATAAGAATTACATTGTTGTATTAATTTGCAACAGTCCTCTCAATTCAAATTCCTAAATAAATATGTATCGGAATGTACATTCCCCTATGTATTCAAAACATTAATTGAAAATTCACTGGGTAACCAAAAAAATCTTCGTCATACATATTATAGGTTCGTCTACTTTAGAAATTTCTTGACCAATTAAAATATCATCTGAAGAGGCTTCTTTAGAATTGATAAGACTATCGGAATTAAAATTGGAAACATTCAAAATAGAATCTGCTGTTTGAGGAATAACGAGGCGTCACTTAATTGAACGTGTAAAATACGTGTAAAATACGTGTACGCTTAAAATACGCTTGTATGAAGTGATGAATTGTTTTAGAGTTGGATTCGAATTTCTTCCTAATCTTGAGCGAACAACTGAAAAATAATTTGAATGTGGTCTTGACTTAATTTAAAGATCGAAATATATTTGAACAGGCGTGTGTTTGCCAGTGTCATGGAGAACCTGGATGTTAGAAAGACAACATGTATTATTCCAAAAAATCCCGTTTTGCTTTTAGAATCAATAACTGTAATCCCATCGGATAGAAACTTTAATTTAGATATAAAATTGAAAATTTATCGTAATTTTGAACCAAATTAAAATATAGGATATTGGTTTTTTTAAACCATAATCTTGAAATGTTTTACTGTTTAAAATATCAAAGGAATAATTGAAGGCTCTAATAAATTTTATTGTTCCACAACATCCTTGAAAATGTGGCAATTTTAAAACACTATCACAAAATTCTAATGTACTTGGTAAGGAATTAGTGAATGTCCGAACTGCTTAATTAACTTTCATTTGTTGGTAATTAAAATATATATGGGCCCTTCGTAAATTATTCGCGAGATGGAAACCTTCCTTCGATTGAACCTTATGTAGTTCTTCTTTGGTGTGAATATCGTACTGGAGTTTTGGATGAATGTACATCTCATCCAAGCATACATTTCCAATAACGACCTCATCTGTTTCTTTTTTGATCGGACCAGCAACTCTAGAGTACGTACTTATTCTGAAGTAAAACTTGGATGCCCATTTACTGCTTATACCAGTTAGCAAGTGTACGAGAGTGGCGTAAGTAAATTGTTTCCGAACATATTCGTAGGCTTTTGAATTTATGACTTATAGTTGGCAAATGTGTAAGAATCACAACAATCAGTTTCGAACGGATGAGATAGGCCAATATACGGAACAGTAACAATAACACCATTACAATCGAAAAACCAAAGAAAAATATTCATAGGCCTTCGGAGAATAAAATTTTAAATATAAAGCAAACTTCCGTATTTCTTCTGAATATTTCCTGGCTTACTTTCGACCTCTCATTTTATCTCTATAGCTATTTAAAAAAATTGAATTTGGGTCAGAAAGGTTTAAAAATGTATCCTGGCGAAATTTGTCTCTTCAAGTTCGTCTTTCAGGTGACCCACATTAATAATTTTTCGTCTTTATCTACAATTTTTTTTTCAGCTTCTTGTATCTATTCCTTAATAATTGTAGTTTTTGTTTTTGAAATTTGTTTCTTGGACTCGCATCTCATGGGTTTAAATCGGATATATTATCGTTATTGAAATTTTCCTCTTCCTTTTCTTCACGATTAAACAAACCCGAAACTTTAAAATTAGCCCTATTTATATCGTTAGAGCTATCTATAGGAATAGGGCAAACGTCCTGTGGGACAGATTTAGAATATGAGTGTTCGGAGTCGGAGCATCCAACCATGTTTTCTTAAGTATGCTAAGGGATTGCGGTTTGAAATATTATTCATGGTTCCCGAAAATTCTGCAACAAACAATTATGCCACAAACAATTATGCAACAAACAATTCATCGAAAAACAAATATTAAAACTACAACTTTACAATAACCAAGTGTGCGTGAAAACAATTGTGCAAACAACAATTCATCGAAACAAAATTTTTCACTGTAATGCACCGGATTATTGTGCATAATTTATTTTTCAGCTAATTTTTTGCCATCTTTTTTTTATTTTTATTAATAATAATTGCTTTGTCAACCTTGCAGACATAGATCAAAGAGTTTTAATCGCTCTTATCGCTTCTTCTGATAGTGCCACAAACGTTAAAAAATCAACTTTTTTAAATATAAACTATTTTTTAATGTAATTTTAATTCGTTGTATACCTTAGAGGATGGGGCTGTCACCAAACCCCCGCTTTTCCAGAATTTACACTATTAATGAAGTGTCATTAATGGAGATGTCCTACTTTGCCTTCCGTACCACGCAATTGAACAATTAAGAGAAAATTGAGCAATATTTTTTAATTACGAGTCTTTTCGATGAATTGTTCAGTGTAGAATTGCTTCCGTGTACAATTGTTTATATTACCATTACGAATCTTTTCGATGAATTGTTCAGTGTAGAATTGTTTCCGTGTAAAATTTTTTGTAGTCTTTCTTTGAATTCATTTCTAACAATTGTTTGTCGCACTTTTGTGGTTGTGTTAAATTGTGTTGCGCATAATTTTCGGGTTGCCCAAATAAACTGTAAAAACTAGTCGTCGGTGAAAATTTTTAGAAGATCTGGGCATCCCACTAATAAAAAAGAGACCTCTACTTCCAAGAGTTGTAAGCCATTATGCTACCAGAACTGCAATACAATACATTCTAGGCCTACCAACTGAACATTTACAAGGGCATAGTAATACTTTGTTTACACCAGACCAATTATTTGATCGAGACGCATCCGGTGGATTAACGCATAAAGGCCAATGCTTTGTGTGCTACGGTGAAGGCAAAAAGAAGAGATCCACAAAAAAAATATGTGGTTGTTGCAAAAAAAAAAGAAACAATCTGCTAGGAACACAGCCTTACTTAAACCCAGTGTCAACTATGTCATATGAGCCAATAGTTCAAAATTTTTAAGATATTTTCCTCAATTTTATTTACTTTTATTTTATTAATTTTTATTTACATAATAGAAAATGAAATGTGATATATGTACAATGATTATTATTGAACAATGAATTGTGATCTGATATTTTTTCTTATCAATGAAATAAAATAAACCAAAAAACCAAACAAAACTGTCAAGGTGGTCGAAAAAGGTGAAAATTGATAAATTACTCATTACCACATCCCGAAATAATTTTTGAATTTTCTGTAAAATTTGAAAAATTTAATCACTGAGTCTAAGCGATTTTAAAATTCGCCTAAAATTCATGTAGTTATTCAACGGAGAAAATCACGATCTTTACCCGGTTAAATACCGACAAGGTGGTAAACTAAAATAAATAAATATGACCCTGGTAATAAAATTAGTAAGTTAAGAACCCCACGCCACAACCAAAATTGTTTTCTTAATTTTCTCTGATTTATAACTTAAATTAAGGATAAATTTACAACAAATCACTTTCTTCTTAACATAATTTACATTTTATTTTATATAAACACTTGGTAAACTTACTGATGGTAAAATATTCCTTTCTGAATTTGTTAGGCGTATTTTTACAACTTTTCACAATACACTCATTTTACTTAAAAAATTGTAATTTTTATTATCAAATGATGCTCTACTATATATACCACTGACTATTTTATAATGTTTTTATTATTTTTTGATTAATAATTTTAAAAGCATAAAATTAAGTCGTCACTTCGTACAAAAACAAAAACTGGTTTGGGGGTTCTTATTTTGGGATATGGGTAAGTCATTCGAATTTTTTTTATAATCATCCTGCTCAGACTGATGATGTGTCATGATATAGCAAATTTAAATGGGTAAAATCTTTACACCCATTCTATATTATATAATTTTATGGAATTTACTTTCCGAAATCATTAAACGAAGATGCATTTAGCACTATGGCTTACATTGTGATACAAACATAAACATAAAGTCCCGTAAAGGCCGTATCTTATAAGATATTTTGATCTTGTTTTTATACGAAAAATAATACGAAACGTTAGTTTTATTTTGATCGGTTTTTTGTCGTGTTGTGATTAAGAAGCTTTTATCCGAGTTTAACTTAAATATTGAACTACAGAACCTTTTACTTGTTGTTCTCATATCTGATTTAATATATTGTTTCTGATAGAACTAATTCTCACAATAAAAGCGAGTTAAAATAACCCCGGACAACCTTATCGGCGGTAATGAATAATGTTTTGGGTAGTAGATGCAGTGTTTGCATTAACGAAGGTAACAAAAAGTTAAAACAGGATTTACCCCGAACGAAATAGTATTTCGGGCACACCAGGTGTGCTTAACTATTACAATTATTTTTATTTTAGATATTATTAAGGATTGTGAAAAATAATATTGATGAACTTTGAAGTATTTTTCATTGTAAGCCTAAGCAATTAACTCAGTACTCGCTATCGTATAAGGATCCAAAATTTCTTTATTTATAAAATGAAACTGTAAAACATACGTAATGCTGGATAAGTAAAGTGCAAAATAAACAGTACAATAACGGTGATAGCAACAAATTAAGGTCAAATTTTTCCAGTTCACCTATATTACGAAAAATACACTTTGGCCTAAATAATTTTACTTTGAATTAATTATTTAATAGTGTTAATAAATTTTTCAACCGAAATAATTTAATTCCCGTAAATTAATACTTGTCGTGCAATAAAATATTTTTCTAGCAAATTATCTATTTTAAAAATAAAAGTACGATAAAGCTTATTTTAAGCTTAGCTACTTCACGTATAAGTGTATATGTATATAACAGACATATATTACAATAACCACACATACATATACTAAACTGGCAAAAGGACAAAACTAATTTAATTATGGTTTGCACATGAGTAAACATTTCAAATTATGTACAATAAAATCATTTCCTTTTTTAAATCATTTAACCATTTCCTGGTATCGAAATACAATTTTATATATGTATAGATGTATGTATGTTGTAATTTTAATATGTATATACTATATACATACATAATATAATACTCAAACATACAAAAATATTCAAATTAAATTTTGTAAAAATTTTGAGAAAACATAAAAAAATAAACATAAAAAGACACGCATGATTAACATAAGTCCTTATTTAAATATTAAAATAGACTTTAATGCCTCAAGAGATTGTTATTCCGTTTTGAGGGTTGTTGATTTTTTTTTATCTCCTAAATTTACAAATATTACGTAAAAGATGTATGATGTAGGAAAATCTATATAGCAACAAACAGAAATACAAAAACATTTAATATTTACAAGAATTTTTGATTGATTAAATTTTTTTATTTATCTTTTCTTAAGCCAAATGAATTTTCATATATTTGGTGAATTAATATTATGGATTTAGCTTTCCTTATATGTGTGCGAGAAGAATGAATATACTTTGGGATTCGTCATCAAAATGTAATATATAAATATTTTTTTAATATTCTGGTTTAAGGGTAGAAAAAATCATTTTGAGAATATATGGGACATGGTACATATGTAATGGTTTAAGATATGTGTATCGTACGTACTACATTTTCTTTTCTTATATTGAAAATTCCGTAAAACGACTTTTAATTATTTTAGAGATCTTCTGAATCATAGAAATTAAAAATTAATTAAAATCACGTATTTTCGTAACATGAACACAAGCTATGTTGAATGAGTGTTCACTTTTCCGCAAAATGACAATTACATAATAGATTTAAAATAATTAGATTTTTTACTGTGCGCGCATATTTTCCATGTAAGACAATGCAATGGTTTTATAATTATACATAAAGCATAAATTCTAACACATTGTAATATAAACAAATACATGATACGTTATTAATTATGGAAATTATTTTTTATTATTCTGGTCTATGATATTGGGAACCACACGATTATAACACAACAACCACTTATGTACACACGAATAAATATGTAAGAATCCAAACGTCTACATGCTATTATTAATGAAAACATAAATTAAAATACATATTCTTGTTAGGAAAACTCTTTCTCTTTGACTTCACACAAACACACACAAGCACATATACCAAAAAACACACACAAACACATAAATCGAAAAGAAAACATATTTATGTATAAACATGAATAATAAAGTTTTCTTCTCTTCTATACATACGAAGCCAAAACGAAATATTAGAATAATAATAGAAAACCCCAGATGGTGAATAATATGTTCTTACATTACGGGTTTCTTCATATATATATAAATACACGGTGTCCCAGAATCGGACGATCAAACGAAGCAGGATGATAGGGGAGCTCATTTGGTGGTGCAAATTAACAAGATTTCAATGGGAATTATTAAGTAATTCAATTTCTTGTGTTGGCACCGTCATGTAGTTCGATATACCGGGTCGATCTTAGAGATTTCCACTCGGTTCCATAAAATTCGTTAAATCGCCTAACTGATATGCTATCAAAATATCATGCTAAGACTCAATTTTTAACTAACAAGCTTTCAATGGGAAATCTTAACTCATTCATTTTTTTGTGCTGGTACCTTTGTGTAGTTCGATATACGGGGTCGATCCTAGGGATTTCCACGCGGTTATTGAAACCGTATATCGAACTACACAACAGTGCTGAACTGCCAACACAAAAATTTGAATGATGTACTTAAGAATTTATTTGAAAGCTTTTAATTCATAATGATATTTTGAAAGCCTATCAGGTAGGTGATTTAGCGTATACTAGTGTCGCCTGTTGTTGAAATTCGACTAAACCTATTCCAAGAAAGAATAAAACAAAATCGAAGTCATTTTTACTAAAATATTTTTATTTTTTACAAATTTATTACAGTTACAAAACTAAAGTGTACAAAATAATTGTTATTTAATAAAAAAATTATTAAAAAATGTATTAATATATCAAACTTGAATGCGATGATCCACCGATTTTTTGAAGTTAACTCGTCTAAAGAAAACACATTTATTGCGTTCCACCACTATTGTGAACGATATTGAAAATCATGTCGCGCAAGGAAATTGAATTAACTTTTATTTTGCATTTGAAATTTCATGGGTCAACGATTTCATTAAAAACAATATTTTTAGTAAGTACTCTATCATTATTAAATAAATGACCCTGTTCAGAAGAATGTGAAATATAAAATTTTAATGTATCAAATAAACGAAATCGACTGGCTTCTACATACAACTGACCATGTGTAAATACTGGTTGTCGTAATATTATTCCGAACTGTTTAAATGTTTGCCCCTGCGATTTGTTAATGGTCATAGCAAATGCAGAAATGACTGGAAATTAAGTGCGTTCAAAATTAAATGGCAAAAGTGTACCGGAGTACGTCAAACGAATACGTGGAATCGCAGCCCAATGGATTTCTTTAGTTTGATTCTCATTCTTGTACCATTAACCAATCCTTTCGCTGTATTCAAATTTCGTATTACTATTACGATGCAATTGATCTTTACATCCAATTTGTAAAGTAGCAAACCACTCACATTCAATGAATTTAAAAATTCAACTGAGAAATCATTGACCCGATTAATATCATCACAAATAATTCTATCATTGCTATAATAGGATTTTAAAATATTATTATTTTCAGTATTGGATGAAATATCTCTAAAAACATCTCGGGGGATTTCAATCAAATCTCTATCCACTGCTCCATTTCCAAGTAATTTAAGAAATTCAACAAATTTGACTTCATGCGGCAGTGCTCGCATGTTTTAATGTACTGTAAAACGTCAAAGTTGTGGGACTAAGTTCACGAAACAATACAATTTTCTATTAATTCACTACGTGAATCGTGAGGAATGACCGGTAAAATTTGAAGAAAATCTCCACATAATAAAATAGTTTTACCACCAAAGGGTTTATTTCTATTTTCAACGTCGCTTAAATCATTTAATAATCGACCAATGGTTTCAAGGCATTAAGTGGACACATAGATATTTCATCAATAATAATTAATGAAGCGGATTTTAAGAAATTTGATTACTATCGAGTGATACACTCGAAAGTGAATTCTCTAAAATTGGAATTGGTAATTTTAATATATTATGTAGTGTTCGAGCGATAATAAGTAGAGTTGAAACAATTTCTACTGCGTTTCTATCACCAAATAATTTATTTTCGATTCTAGAACGAAAATAAATGAAATAGGTATTGTTCAAATATATTTTAGTAGGTTGTGATAGCAATAGAGAAGAAATAATTGATAAACGAAACAGAAGTCAAATTAATTCTAGCTGAAAGAGACGTAGACTTCGATAAAATATCGATACATGGTGATCAACATCCCAGCCCTGCACGTAAAACACATGAGCATAATTATTTTACACTTGTGTACGGCATTTTTTATTTAGAGTTAAAGCAAGCTATGAACTTTTTGTCACACAGATAAATATTTTTGCAATTGAAATGTCTTGTATCGTATAAAAATTGTTTTTTTTATAAACTCTGTAATTTTCTCCTCCATCTTGACAAAATTTAGTGTGAAAAGGGGAAAATATCAAACAATGTCGCATGAAGTTGCCGACGATTTTTAGTTTTATTTTTTTTCATGTTGTCAACACCGACGGATGCGCAGTCAAATTAGAAATAGAGACGACGTGCAGAATTCTACATGGCATGCCTCGTACATGTATTTTAAACCATATACACTAGTGTATACTAATTTTGATGCATGCAGAATTCTGCACATGTGTTTCCAGCAATACATATCAACAATCCATTGCAACTTTTATGCATGATGTAATGTAAAATACTAAAACCGTCGCGAATAGCAAGTCTATAAGATGTGTACTGTAACATAGTTATTGTGTTTCTTGGCATATTTGAATTAGAAGTTGTTGGTCTATTGTGCACCATATTTACATGCCACCCAAATGTATTATTCTGTGCTGTACAGCTGTTTCTACATCGCCGAAATACGATTGGGCATAATGTGGTATAGAACCATAGGGGTCACAATACCACCAGCTCTGTGATAAAAAACACCATGAATTTTAAAATGGAAAATACCTTTCAATGCTCCAGTTTCGATTTTTGCCTCATTACCAATCATTGCAAAAGAAGAGTTGTATGATCGAATACAATTAAAATAATGTTTCGATCTACTTTTAATTACAGGATCATTTGATTTTAGACCATCATAAAGGCCTTTAAAAATATCGTTTTGTGTATAAGGTGACATATCGACTTTGCACTTAAGGCATCATAATGAGAATTCATTTCTATTTCCTTGTGTAATTTCACTTTCAAAATTTCTCGCTCCACAATGCATGCAGTTATTGGCCACAAGAAAATGAATTTGAATTTTGTGGCACTAATTTCATTGCGCACTAAAAAGAATCATCTATAATTAGTCATTAACAACTTCATCATCACCGTTATTATCAATCGATGGATTAAAATTAACGATTTCGTTTTTATTTCGAATTGATCTGACTTCTTTTCTATTTCGAATTGATCTGACTTTGTTTCTATTTCGAATTGATCTGACTTTGTTTCTATGACTTCGTCCATCAATCCGACCGGTTAATATAGGACGTCGAGGCATAATAGAACACACTATTTAAAATATAAAAATTCTTACGTTAAATCAAAAACACAACCGGCCTATACAAAAAAATCCAAACGGAGAATACTCACCGCGAATATAATAAGCGTCGAACCAAGAATACAAAAATAAAAATCGGAAAGCACTCAGTTAACACAGTTAAAACAAAAAAACTGTACTTGTTAAATTTGCACTTGACAGCTCAAGTAACAAAAGCCGAATAAAAAAGAAAGTAACAACTGCACTGAAATTACACAACGGTGCCAACACAAAAAATTAAATGAGTTTACTAATAACTATTTTTATGCGATTTTCAATAATTTCTCTTCGACTTTTTGTCGAATTACACTGTTATAATATTAAATGCACACTCGCGTTTTAAAATAATTAATTTTATTAAGTTGTTCTCTACACCAGTAGAGTTCTTTTGTTTAACAAACTTTATTTTTTAAATCTTCTGTCAAATAAAAACAATGGTTTTGTAAATTCATTTGTTTCCCATAAATTGTTGTTATGTATTTAAGTGAAAAATATTGTTGATCCGACGTGATAGTTCAAATATGCCGATCAGTTTACTCCAAATTGGTGCTAAAACAGACTGCGGGCCCAATAGAGCAACTGGGGAAATTATGGATATCGAATATTTCCTTCCTTTTAACACATGTTTCATCACTCTATAAAATGTTGTTAAACTTCATAAAATGTTGTCGATTATGTATGGAACTACTAATATGAACTACAAAATGTTTTTCCATTTGTACCACAAATTTTGTTTAATTCGGGCTACTAGATTTGCTTTAAAAATTGGTATAATTTAGTTTACCATTTTGTTTTATTTCTGAAAAAGTGTCTATTCTATTTTTTCTAAACACGACCTACTCTATTTTTTTTTTTTTTTTTTTTTTTTTTGAAAAAAATTGATAAAAACATTCAGTTGTGAAAAGCCCGGTGTGTGATAACATTTAAAAATCTGCGTTAGTTTCGCTTAATCTTCTGATAGTGGCTCAATTTTCTGTAGTACTTTTTTGAGATATACGAAAAGGCGTTACAAAACCATTGGTTTTATTTGACAGAAGACAATACAGATTATATAAATGATTTTATTGGAAAAGCACACTCTTCTAGATCGTATTAAAAATAAATATAAACAAAAGAACTCACGGGTTTTATTAAAGTTAGTTTATGGTAGGTGCGCTAAGAAACACTAAAAGTGGAATAAGTTTTGCAGCGTCAACAATTCGAAAAAAACTTTACTTGGCTGTTTTCGTTGGGAATAAGCTCCCATATCACCCTAATTCGTTCAATCCTGGGACATCCTGTAGATATAAGTTCTGCGACACCCTGTATATATGAAAGGTCATTCATCTTTATACATTTATTTCCGAAATAATAAAGGCAAATATATCGAACAAGAAAAACAGTTCCACATAAAATATATAGCAAATTTAACATGTACACATATTTTATGTAGAGCAAAAAATTTTCTTCTCTTAACATACCGAGTACGTAACATACATACACAAAATAGTGAAAATTAACAGCACACGAAATTCTAATAAATTTTTAAATTATATTTTGTGACATGTTTTCCTTTTATTCGGTTATTTTTAAATTTTTCAGTATTTTTTTTTTGTGGAGAACGATGTGCGATGGTTAGTTTTGGGTTTTGGCATTATATAGTTAATTTTCCTTTTGAACCTGGCAGCAGAAGAAAAATTCAATGTTTTTATAAAATTTACAAAAAATAAACTACCACTAGCAAACGAATATAAAAAGAGCTTTCAACGAACTACTTTAGTTATTTGCGGCTTGTATGCTTAGCTTATATATTGAAAGCTACAAATTCTTTGAAGTCTATTGTGTGTGTTTCTTTGTAAATTAATAATAAAGGATGTATTGAATACGTGCTATACAGGGAATATAATATACAGGGATTTTGGTTGAAGTTTAAAAACCGCATATATTTATTTAAGAAATTTGTATGTTTCAGTTTTTATTATAAAATTTTATAGGAATTGAAAAACTAAAATTAAATGATAGTGCAAGTCTGTATTAATATTGATTGACATCAATAGGTCTAATACATTGGAGAAATGCTCTCATAGTAGTCAAGCCTAGATGGTTTTTGGGACCGTTGTTAGAATAAATTGTGAAGTCGGGGTAAGCTAGGATTTGTGGTCCGTAGCTAATTTTTTTTAAAAGCCTCAAATACCACTATACAATTAGTATTTTCTATGTTGAGATTTCTGTTCTTCTTTGGATACTTTGACACGGGTTTCGTAATATTGGAGTAATCTTTTATGAACATTTTCTTCCTTCTGTTATCAAAAGGTTTGACGCACTCATCGTTCAATTCTTTTCTTTATCAATATTTTCATAAAGATACGATATCATCTAAATAGGCGTTATAGATTTTGCCTATCAATTTTTGTAGCACATTATTCATAGCACGTGGAATTGTGGCAGGGCTGCTTGTAAGACCACACTTCATTCTAAAAAAATCGGATTTTCCTTTGTCTGTCGAGAATGTTTCGATGTTGATGTTTTTTTGTGGTCTCTCATCCATCGGTATCTGGTGGAAACCCGATTTCACATCTAAGACTGTAAAGTACGTTGATTTGTCCAAAATCTCTTCAATTTGCATTGAGAATTTGACATCGATTTTCTATAGCTTCCGATAATCGATTACTTCCCTGGCTTTCCATATTCCCGAAGCGTCCGTTTTCTTGGAAACCACCAAAATTGGTGCCGAATGTAGACTACAGCAGTAATATTTGATTTTTGTAAATTTTGTCGATTAGAGCTACTCCTGTGCTAATGTCCTTTTGTGAAACTGGAAATCGAGTCTCGAAATTATTTACCACTAGTTTTAGATTTGATAATTTTCTTTGTGAGTCTGGTTCATTCGTTATTATGCTCATTGTTGTGTTACCCTTGTCAGCTTTGTATAAGCCAGGCTAGATTAAAATTTCTTCAATCAATTTTTTGTGATTTGACACTATCCATTGTTGTGCGACTACACGTATTTCATAATTTTCTACATGTTGATGCGTAGTATATGTAGATAATTAGTGTTTTTGTTTCTTGTTTTGCCATCGTATTGGGCAAGTGTCCGGTTAGTACGTTTAAATTAACTCAACAATTCAAACTCATGGTAATTTTTTTATCGTTGACACACGCTAACGCCATAGTATTACTGGGAAAAGGTGTGGTTTCTTCTCTTAACAGGGAAACTAATTCATTTTTCCAGATGTCACTATTTGGGGATTCTTTTTCGAAGTATAATAATTCCGAAAAAATATCACTACTAAATTTGCCGTTTAGTTTAGCTGGAATATTTTATTTAAAGTTCAATTTTTGAAATTAGAAATACTAGCAGAATAACCCACCAAAACTTTTATTAAATAAAATTATATCCTTCAAATTATTTTGTCAGCTTAAACTTGCCCATAATTTCGGCATTTTTTTATTCCACTCCTCGTCCAATTGTTTTGGTTATAATCACCGTTGATGTAGTTAAAATTGTATCGGTTATTGAACGCATCGTAATAAGGTACTAATATATGCAGCCTAAAACATTGCCAATATCCTGCTTATTGGCTATTATTGGTTAAGCGATGCTTTAGATTTTTGAACAACCAAATACGATTCTATTCCTGTTCGTGAATTGAAAATATTATTTGTTTCAGGTTCGCGCACTGAGTGAAGTTTTTTCAAAAATTATTTTTCGCCTATCACTCGGTAAAATATCGTAAGCCTACGTAACCTTAATTCCAATTAAAATGAACCTCCAATTGACGACTACGTGTAAATGATTCGTCAGAAAACCCGGAAAATTTGAGAATTGACAATAATTTTTCTGCATTCGGGGTTTGTTGAAAATTTAATCTTTAAATTTGATTTAATTTTTTAATTCTCTGTCGTTTTATTATTTTTCAATATCATTTGCAAAAATTGGAAAAGCTCCCATGTAAGGATCTTCCATTAATGGAAAATGATCCAAATATTCAATAAATAGTCAAAATATTGTTACGAATTCTACTCTTTTCAAGTCTATTACTCTGTTGTCGAGGCCTAGACCTAGTAGTATTATTCATTAACATCATCAATGTTGTCACATCAATTATTGTTCCAATACTGATTGAGATTTGGATTTTAGAATGACATTCTATGTGGAGGTAAATATGAAGATAACGAAAGCAATTGTAAACGGCGACGATAATCATCATAGAAATTACTGGAATTAAAAACGGCCGTTAATAGGAAAAAGACAGGAAAAATTATGACGTGGAATATTTTGGGACGTAACTATATGAAAGTGATTAACAATTGCGATACAAATACATTGCCAGATGCAATAAAAATAATAATATCGAACATCAACTTGGAACGCAGACACCATTGTAATTTACCCAGTGTACAGTGCAACTAAAAAGTAAGCAGTGTGGAACAAAGTAGTGAACAGTTAAAGTGAGCAGTCAAAGTAAATTAGTGAGTAGTGAATAAGTGAAACTAGTGAATTGCTGCGAATGTATTAAAGATGTTTAGAAAATAGAGTTTTCTCACTTAGATCATTGAGTGTATTTTTTGCAAAATCGAGTACGAATCCATATCGAATACCTGATATTCGTAACCAAATGTTCGTGAGTACATGAACATTTTCTTCCTCGAGATTTTTGCAAATTTACCGTTCGCTACCGTTTCACCATAATTTGATTTATTCGCAACACAGGCGGATTGACTATTTGAAATCAAACTTCCTACTTAACATTTTTTTAATAGGGAGATCCGTGCAAAATTTGGTGAACATCTGCGTACCGGAAGTGGTACCTTCAAAAGGAGGTTTTTCAATTTTTACAATGATGTTGAAAAGTAAAGCTGTTACAAAAAACGGCAAAGAATGAAAAATTCGTAAAAACTCAAAGGTTAAATTTTCAACAGGGGTTGACTTTCTTGGTTTTCTGAAATTTAAGCAACAGTAATTATTTTTGTATTCAAAAAAATTTTACCAAATGTTGAGTAAATTTAATTTTTTGTAGTTGAGATCTAAGTATGCATTCGTGGTAAAACAAAAACTAGTGTTGGCCACAATATATCTATGCTTCCATTTTTTAACCTGTTCTGCATCATGGTATAAATTTTGTTAGTTCTTGTATATAAACAGGAGTTTCTATAACGTTTTCTTTCTTGAAATCAATTTCTTCTGTTGCAAATCGTTTATATATGGGTTTTTTAATCAGCAACTCATATTTAAATTTAATTGTTTTGAGCTTGACCAAAATTTTAAAAGCTGGCGTTGCTTGATGTTCTGCCTTTCTCTACAGGTTGGAAAATCGTTTTTACTTCAATTTTCAGCAGCTTCAAACGTATTCATGTCAGCTGTAGCAAATTTTTTAATAGACGGAAGACCAGAAACTATAATGTTGGTTCCAGTGAGCATTTGCTTCTAATTCAGTAACTCGAATGAACAACTTTATTTTTTTTAATATTGGGAAGTCTTCATTTACTTTTTTATTTTTTTCAAGTTTCATTATTTTTTGGAATTGAAATCTAAGGTTTTTGTTTTTTTAAATCCATCAATAAACTTCTTCGTTTTTTTCTGACGTCGGTCCAATTTACCTCAAACTGCCTCTGGATTTCTCAGTATCAAAAATTTGGTTACATCACCTCTTTGTAAGCTTTTGCACAAGTCCAATTGAGATCTTGAGCGATTTCCGTATATTATGGACTACAACTATATAGATTTACAGATTTCTGGTTTTTATTTCACATTTTATTCAACCTTTTCAAATGATAGCATGATTTTATACTCTGTTACTGTGCGCAGACCTGAGGCGAGCAGAAAACTATTGAGAGATTGTCTGAATTTCAAGTGAAAATTATATTTTTAGTTATTATTTATCCAGATTCATGTTAAAGTAAATTTTTACGCTTTGTCGATGTATCGTATGATATTTTTTTCTTAAAAATTACCTTAATCGAGAAAAACTTCGCTGCAGCAAAGGGACAGGGATAACTATTTAGAAGTGTGCTAAGTAATCAAGGGTCCTGGTAAAAATTGTAAAATATTAAAAACTTATATTAATTTTAAATTCTATTAAGAAAATAAATAAGGTTTACAAAAGGTTGACCTAAGTCATTTTTGATCTAATTACTTAGGCCTAAGCCTTATAGTATGCCACACATAGACATAGAGCCACACAACACCCCAGACCAATGGAGGACTTTTTGAAAATCAACATTTGTGACTTCGACGTAAGACTTAAAAGAAAGTACAATACAAATGGTTGAAACGTGCAAGTGTAAGTAAATTCAATTCAACAGAAAAGTCCACTTGTGTTGATTTATAACGCGCATGGTAAATTATTATTTTCGTATAACCCCTCATTAGACAAGAATTTAGACAAGAATTTAGGGTAGCACTTCTTATATTCTTACATATATAGGTTATCCCTCAGTTAATACCATAATAATTATTACACAAATACCTAACGCACTTTAAGTCTAGTTTGCTAATCCCTTTTTAAATACACCCCTCTGCATAAAAATTAGATCGCAAAATCCCTTATAAATTGTATAATATTCTGTTCATAAATATAAAATACATTTAATTGGGCCAACGACATCCATCATGAAAAGCAACCCAAAGTGTAATAAAATGACATAATTTTGATATTCGAACTTGTTATCTATCTGAGGGGTGGCAAAATTTTTGGATTCGGATTAAATATACATATCGGATGATTCGAGTATACATGAAATTGTAATCAAAAGCGTTTAAGTAGTATGTAGTTAATAATATTTTTATGAAGCTTTTTGTTCCGTTCGTTTCGTTTTTGTGCACAAAAAGTCGAATAAATAATTTATAATATATAAGGATTTCGTTTTTTTGTGTGTGTAGATACACATAAAATGTACATACAATAAGCTTTTATGTGCACAATAGGAAATATAATAAATGATAAAATAAATCACTTTGTTGTTGATAGAAAAGCATTTTTTTTCATTCTTGACAGACCTATTGTTATGACGGTATAGGGCTTGGATTCATAACAACATGTCACAGATAATTTTTTTTTATTATAGTTCAAAAGTTATAAGACGTGACAAAGTGTATGTAAACTGTGCTTTTAGTTTATCGCAATTACTTTGGGTTTTTGCAACAAAGGGTAGCAGTATCTTTAATATCATTTTTTGTTAATAAGCCCATCAATCGCGTGAACATCAACGTGACCGACTTAACCAAAAATGACAATTTATTCGTTCTGTATATTTCATATATGACGATGACTGACAAGGAAAAATTAGAAATGGGCTAGACGATAATAATAGACGTCATTCAAAAAGGTGAGTGCTATCTATTTGCATACACCGAATTTTGTTGTTACCTGTGCACGATATCTATTTTAATTTAGCCTGCATCAGAATTTTTAACGTTAAGTGTAAGCTGCAGAATGATAAAAAAGCTCTGTGTGCGCACATTCCAGGACATAATGTTTTTTATGATCTATTTATTGCACTGCACATACATAAATTGCATGCAATTTATTTTTGTATCATCACAACCCAGAAAAATATAACAAGGACGTGTTCTGAATATCATTTGCTTAATTAATTTTGTTATTTTGTAGTTCTCGTAGTAAAAAATTTGAATACATAACAGATTTTGACTTTTGTGAAATTCAGCTATGTACATTCTGACTATAAATAATTTATAGAGATGAATATTATTAAGTGTATCGAGATCGATTTTACCTACGTGCAATTTGCGTTGAAACCGCTTTACATGTAAAATGTAAACCAATTAAATAATTTTTTTAATTTTTTGTCACACATTGGTATAAAACGTTCACATCGGTATGTTACGAGTATGTACATAAAATCAGGATAATGATATTATTTTTTTTGGTATATTCGAATAAAACATCGCCAATTAAACCATTAACCGAATATATGTGTGCATACAAAATTTCCACATTATTTGTTTTTCTCATTATTCAAATGAGGATTCTGTGTGGTTCAATCAGCTGCTTTTTTTTCTCCTGTACCGTCTACACAGCTATAGAGAGACGTATATATTGTTAAACCAAATATATTATTATTAACTGAAACCAAACCATAAAAACCATAATAATTTTACGTTAAAATTATAATATTTGCCATGTCACAAGTGTTAAATTATTTGTGTTATATATTTTCAAATATGTACAACGTGTACAGAAAAACCAAAAAACAGATGGTGTAATTTTAATATTAAAAGCTCTGGGTTAATGTAGTTAGATTTGCAAATCTCCATCCATTTAGTAAGTAGCCTCTGTCTAATTGGTAATTATTTTATAATGATTGACTGAACTATTGCGAGTTTTGTTCCTTGTTTATTTTTAATTAATTCAAATAACAGTACTGTACATGGATGTTATATAATTAAATTAGCAATGAAAATTAATATTTTAATGTAAATACAATAATTCTTCAAAATTTTATATAGAGCGTTAATTATTTGTCAAACCCTTATCTGGTTGTAATTTAATTATATTATTATTAAAATAATTTGTTTAAAATTATTTCATCCCGTATTTTACTGGATAAATTGTTGAACAAAATTAAACATCTAAGCAATATGTTATTATAAGCAAGCCGTACCCACCAACGGAAAATGATCAACATGAAACTGACTTTTTCGGCGGGTATCACGACAATGAGCATAATGCCTCATGACCATGGCCTTAATAAATTAAACCAGTTCACAATTCTTTTTAAAATAATTTATAGGCAGTTATCGATACCTCTTTATCTATAATCAAAATTAAGTAATTAAATTAATTGTGGGACATTTATAGCAAACTGTAATACACGTTCATAACTGGTGGCGTCAGTAGCACTCTAAAAAATTTTAAAATCATAATGGGACATATTTTCACTAATAAAAGGGTTAGAAAAACCCCCTGTAACTACCCTGGGTTTATGTTTTTATGGTAGCTGGGATCATAATCTATGTACATGAGCAACATTAAAATCACAACTGGCGTTAATATCACTCCATAAGTTTCTAAGTTCATTTTAAGGAGAAATGTTTTCAGTCTTTTAACAAAAGTGTTAGAAAAACCCATCCGAGTATATGTTATACATAATTTAAATATTTTTAATAATTTTGACATTAGTGAAATAATTTTTCTTCCATAATTTGTTAAAGTCAATTTCAAAATTTCAATTTCAGTATTTCAATTTCATAACTCCAATTTCAATTTTAATTTCAATTTCAATTTCACAACTGTAACGAACCCTTTTTAGATCATATAGGATTTTCACCCACAGATGAACTCTCAGAACGTCGTTTCGTTTTCAGAATTTTTTATATACTTTTTCATTGCCTTTACGCGGCCGTTTTGAGCGCGGCTTTAGCTCAGGAGTTTAGGGTGGGTGTTGCAAGGGTTGAACGAGCTTTGTTAGACTGCTGAGTTAAGTAATTACATAAAAGTTAAGCGAAAATGATTAAATAAATTTTCATATAGAAAATCTATGGCAGTAAAAGTATGGTTAAGATTTTACCAGAGTGACAAAACCGGTAGGTAAGGCAAAAAAAAAATAAAAGAAATCATGAAGGAAGAAAACTATTAAAATGAATGAGAAATTCTGACCGAAGTAAAATTTGGTCATTATTTCAGAAGGAAATTGACATAGGTAAGGGAACGGTTTATAGACAACTAGAGAATTATTGCGGAAAGTAATTATAAAACCAAAACATGAATTATTAAGTGTAGCTGAAAATTTACATACGAAAATTGAATTAACTGAACATTGCACCTGCCATTGCACTACCTACCTGGATCTCACCGATAATTATTTAATATTTCATATTATATAAAAAAAAACTATTTAAATTAACTTCCGAGCTGCAAAATTAATGCAATATTTTATTCAACATAATGCAATATTTTATTCAACCGTTAATCAATATCAAATGAATTAAAAAAAAACTATAATTTCAAACTATAAAACACGATTAATCTAAATCGTTGATAAATTTACAGCGCATCCCCAATAGAATTCCTTTAACTTTTTCCTTACAGAAAAGTATGAAAAAAAACTTTAGAATTTTTTTTTTTTTTAAATAAATAAATATTGATGAAAAAATATATATTGATGAAACTAGAAAACGATTGAAATCATTCTTGGTCGATGATGTGAAACCAGCTATCGATATGGTAGTAGAAAGTGTTGCGGACTGGTATAAAATCTTCCAACCAAATTTCGTTCAAGCTCAAATACTGGAGAAGTATGTAGCCAACTTTAAGAATAATTTGTTATAATTTTAAATAAATTTTTTGTTAAAATGGATAGTTTTTATTTAATTTTGTATTTCATCTATGTAGTTATACATTGTACTCAGCATGAACCGATAAGGATTTTTGAGTGTTTCCATGCAATTTTGGCAAATATTTTGAGGGAAACCATATTACCTAATCTGTAGAGAAACAGCAATTGCAAATGTCTCTTCTGAATAACATTTTTTAACACTATGGTTAATTTTTTCCATAATATTGCCGTACTCTGGAATATCACTAAATACATAAACCATTTCCAATGTGCTTAACAATGCACATGCAACAATCATTCGATAGATGTCAATTTGTTGTTGCTGTACCTCAGTCACGCAATTAATTGGCGAGCTCATTTCATGTAGGTGGAAAGTCAATACGTAATCTTGCCTTAATTCTAAACTGGTGAATACGTTTGTTTTTTGATCACTAAATGAATCCCCATTTGTTTTTTTAATTTAACTAGAGAACACCATTTTTCATACATTTTACGTCAGCAATGTTTATCACGATTCAAAATACCAAGAGATCCCATTTCCAAATTAATTGTGGCATAAAATTTTGAAGACTCAATAGCGATTTCCAAATGATCCAACATGCAGGAAAATTGTGATTGGGTTGGAGTAGTTTTATCGTCTTTAATAAGAATATTAAGCAGTTCAAATTCTTCTGCTGTAAATTTGATTAACTTCGGTCTAAGGTTAAATATGTATATATAGTAAATTAAATTAAGAATTCTGGGTATTTTATAGTAAAATTACTACTCATGGCGAATGTCATAATCAATTTTAACTTTCTTCATTCCGACATGATTATCAGCCACTCGTTTGATGATTTTTTAATGAAGCATTCGTTTCACCAATTTTACATATTGCTGCGGTTCAGTTATAAATTTTTCATTTATTTTCACGTACTTTAAGAATACACTGCTGTGGCTTTATTTGTTCCTAGTCATGCGGACTAAGGACTTCGATCATAGAAAATAAAAATCTAACCTTAAATTACCTGCTCGAGTTGATCGACCAATTGGGATTCAAGTCCTTAGAACATATTTTGAATAACAAAGGTAGGAATGTTGTCCTAACCTTTAGAACAATCTGGGTCTAAGGATTTTATCAAATGGTCGACCTCGTCATCTGTAATTAAATCAAAATTATGTAAATGATTGACGCAAATATATGGTGTAGGTACATAAGTTAAATCAATATGACAGGAGTTAGCAATTTCGGTACTTACATTTATAAAGTTATTATTGAGAAGTTCAAAAACTTCAGTTTGATCATTATACAATTTGTCATTCACCTTTACAGATATTTGATTTATCGATTTAGCTGTGGTGGTTTTATTACTTAAAATTTCATTGATCAGGGTCCAGGTTCTCGTCGAGTTCTTAGAGTTTTGTAAGAACCTTCTCTTGCGATATATGATTTTTTGGCTCATATTATTGCCATTTTTAATCGGTGCTGATACTCTAAACCTTTGAAGGTATAAAAATGGTTAGACGGATATTTCTACTTTAGTTTATTAAACAATTCGCGTTTGTTATAAAGATTTTTAATGTTATGAGTAAACCAGGGTTTATCAAGTTTTGTTGCTGCCTTGTTGGTAAATACTAGTAGTTTGGTATTATGGTGAACAGACTCACATAATAGTTGGTGGAACCCTTCAAAGTCAAATGTATTCGGTTATAGTGAGAACTGTTTAATAAAATTGCATACCGGTTGATAATCGGTTTTGGAGGGGATATTAATATCGGTTTTGATTTGAATATTTGTTATTATAAATCGATGATCTGAAAAATCAGAATCACCGTAAAATATTGAAAAAGGCTTGTTCACTCTACCCGTTTTTGGCCAAACTTCAGGTCATTTAATGTTAAACGAGCAGAACCCAAATTAAATGACCTGAAGTTAGGTCAAAAATTTTTTAATGGGATTAGCCCATAATAAGCCTTAAATTATTTGATTGTCAATTGATCTTATTTTGCGTTCTAATTTCGGTTTTTGTCCAATTTTCGATTTGGGTTCTGTTAGCTTTGAAATGATAAAGCCCTATGCATTATCTAGATCAAGCAGAATAAAAAAAATTAAATATGGCATTTAATTAGCCTAAAATTAACTTTTATTTTTCCAATTGTTTTTAAATCATTTTTTGATATGGGTTCTGCTAACTTTTTTCTAAAGCTAGTAGAACCCGCGCTTTAGTTTGTAGGGATGAAGCCCAACATTTTTTAATGCGGCATTTAATTTGCCAATAATTAGCCTATACTTATTCATACTATATTGTAATGTTCTGCTGCATGGCTTCTGCTATAGCTTAAGGGACGTATTCTTGAAATTGGATTCCGAAAATTTTCGCAGCGGAACGTTACTTAAATTTTCGTAATGGTTTTTTCGTTCTTTATTTCATTTTCGTAATCGAATTTAGATTTTTTTTAAATATTCGTAGTTGAAACGCAATGATTTCAAACAGTTTGATGTCCCAAATTATTTATTTGGAGATGTATAGTATAGTATTAGACATTTTCTTACCCAGGTAGTAAAAAAGGTGATTTATGGGTGATCATTTGGAAAATTTGGATTCATTTTTTAGAATTACCCCAGTTGTAATTTGTTTTTTTTTTTTAAATGAAACTCTATTTCTATTTGATGTAAAAAATAATGTTTTGTTCGAGATAATTCGTTCGAGATAATATTTACTGATTTTATTTCCTAAAACAAAAGACATTTTTGTTTATACCCGCCTCTATTCTTAAAAATATGAGTTTTTTTAGGTTTGACCTGTTTTATCTTCTGTTTACTACTCCTGGTTTATATTTGGGAAATCCGTAATTTTTATTTAAACACAGCTGATTTAGCTACAAAAATATAAATATTTTTACATTTTGTTGTTACAAATATTAATGAAACATTGATAATATACCGTGTTGTGATCAATAAATGTTTACGTTATTTAAATTTTTTTTTTTTTACTATGGATAGTGGAAGACACAATAACCACAGTAATTTATATTATAAAATAAAATATTTAAAATTTAATATTATTAAGTATACAAAAATACACAACAATAAGTTAAAAAACGTCCGTTTCGCGTAAGGTTTTCAATTGGAATGACATTTTTAATCAAGTCATTACGAAATGTCATTATTTTTTATTCCTCTCTTTCTTATTTTCTTAATAGTTCCAAGAATACCAATTTATGATTTCTCCATTACGATTACGAAAATAGTGTTACGAAAATTTTCGGTATCTAGTTCAAGAATAGGGCCCCTGGTACATAGAAAGCATCCTGTACAACTGAGTGTGTCTCATTGATTTTCGACACAAGTATTTCTGATTCGCTCAATCATATTCAATTTCCATTCCATTGTAGGTTCTTGTTTTTTTTAGTTAAATTCACAAAACTTTGTTTTTAAAGAAGCCACACTAAAAAAAAATCTGGCGAAGTAAAATGTGATCTGGCAAACCAATTTACCAGGCCAGCTACCACTAAATAGCGTGCTGGATAACCATCATGCAGAAATCGCATGTTCTGTGGTACTTCTAATTTTAAAATTTGTAAGAAAGATTACGCTGATGATTTCAACTTGATAGTCGTGGTCCGTGCGAATTTTCAACAGTACAGTAATGTATCTTGTATCGATTAACCGTGGTTTGTAAATGCGACTCGTCAGAGAATAATAAGTAATGAAAAACTTTGGTATTTTATTTCTTCACGTATCCACAGACAAAAGTAACCCGATTTTCATTATGAAATTATGAAATTATAAAACTATGAAATTATGAAATTATGAATTTGAAATTGAAATTAAAATTGAAAGTTTTTTTCGATGTCTAGTTTTATTTTTCTTATTTATTTTATAATATAGTTGAAGTTTAGAAATTGAACTTGAAATTGAATTTGAAAGTGAAATTAAAATTGGAATAAATTTTTTTTTTAATTGAAATTAGAAATATGGAATTGTAATTGAATTTGAAAGTGAATTTGAAAATGATAATTGAAATTGAAATATAATTTGAAATTGGAATTGAAATTTAAATATTAAAAATTTGGACGTCGATTTTTCGTTTTCATTGTTTTATTCCGAAACTTAAACTCCCAAAAAATTACAAGTTTCGGACTATATCAACGAAAACTAGGGTTGATTACAAATATTTTCTTGAACATTAGTTTTGTGAAAATGTTATATAATAATAAAGAGATTATAAGAATTTCTGGATAGTAAGCAAATGTTAACTAATTTTAGTCAAAAAGTGTTTAAATGATTAAAATAGGAAATCAAAAAATGAATAGGAAGCAAAAAATGAAACTTTGATGACATCCTGTAAAATGGTGGATATTGTTTAAGTTGAATGCAATTTGTTCCAATCATTTCTGATTTCGGTCAATTCAGCTATGGAATCTATTTTGTAACAAAATGTTTTAAGATGATAGACAGTAGGTCAATCAAATCTTTTCAAAATTTCCCTTAGTATTTCTCGTTTTTATTCGATTCAGATTAAACGAATTCCATATAATTCATAATAAATGTAGTCAGTTCTGCTTCTATAATTTTTATTTGTTTATTCATTAAACGTCTCTTAGTTGTTAGTCTTAGTAGTTTTGGGCTTTATTGCAAATGATGACGATTTCAAATATCAAAACTGGTAAAACTTTTTGTTTTAAATTTATGTTTATATTTTTTAAAAAGCCTGATGAAACATTGTGAACTTGCCTAACTAGTTAAGTTTTAAAATTCCATTTTAAGTTACTAATATCTCGCTAGGGTTCACCACTAAAAAAGATTCAGGGGGCATACAAACCACAATCATTTCAAAATTAAATATTTTTTTTATTTTTTTATTTTTCTTGTAACATAACAATATAATTTAATTATTATTCCTTTTGGTTCCTGCCTATTATAAAATACATATAATAGCATTTACACATATCATAATATTAATCATAATAATAATAATAATAATAAAATATATAGCTTTTTGCATTTTTATCTGTTTTTAACAACAATTTCATTATCAATCATTTCAATATACATAAAAATATTATAATTTAATTATTTTTAATATTTATAATTATTATTATCATCATCAATTTATAATTTTTGTTTTTAAATATTGTAATTACTATTACATTTTTAATAAATAAAATTATATAAATATTATTAATTTGGCATCGCATTATATAAAATATTCAGCTTGTTTCGATTTGTTTTTTTTTTGGTTTGGTTTGGTTTTGGCTTGGTTTTGTTAAATAAAATAAAATCTACAAATATTAATTAATAAAAATAAAAATTAAAATTCACACTCAGCAAAAATAAAATATGTAATTTATTTATTATCGAAATAAATAGTTATATTTATACGTTTATTTATTATCATTATTATTATTTTTATTTAATATTATAAAAATAATATAATTTTTAATTATATAAATTATAAATTATATAGTTTACGATTTTTTCTAAGAAATCAACCCACACAAATTTCTATCAATTTTTTTTATAAATGTCAGACGAAAACTAAAAATTAAAAAAAAAAATGAACAAGAAATTTTTTGATTTTTATTGTTTGATAAGCGAAATAAATAGTTAATAAATAATTATAAATTATATTTAACAAATAATTTAGAAATCTGTATAGGGTAAAGCGGTCTTCTTTCCTTTCTGAGCTAGATGTACGGGACGATAGTAGTCCTTCGATTGATTCCATCCCCGTGCGGCTGTATTATAATTTTTACATGACGATAAATCTACATTGGCGTGTGGGCTTAACGGCGGTGCACTCTGAACATACGATGGTGATAGGGTTGATGGAGATCGACCGGGATACGTTCCATAACCGTTTGATGGTGCATTATATTGTTGTTGTGGTTTTGGTAGAGTAGCGGCTGGCGATGGGGCATACAAATTGTTATTGAACTGGGGTGATTGTTGTTGTGGTTTACTACCATAGCCGGTTGGTGATGATCCATACGAAACAGGTGATGGATTGTTGAATTTTTGCTGTTGTGGCAATGAACGTTGAACATTCTTGGCCCATGGCACAGATTGATTAACCACTTGGGGTAGTGGTGATTTTGGTGGAAAAACTTGTTGTGGTTGGGGTCTGTGAAGTGCTTGCGATTGTTGGCCAAATGGTGTTGGTGACACGTTACCTACTTTTGTTTGTTGTTGGGATGAATAATAATTTTGGGTTGTTTTAGTTTTATATGATTGATATGATTGTTGTTGCTGTTGTTGTGGTTGATTTTGATAGGTGGATTGTTGTTGTTGTTGATTTTGGTAGGTTGATTGTTGTTGTTGTTGTGGTTGTTGAGGTGGTGGTTGGTATTGTTGGGCTGGAGCTGGTTGTGTTACAATTGATGGTGGTGGTAATGTTGAGGATCCATATGATGATGGACCGTACGATGGCTTCGATGGTTTTGGCAAGAATTTCTCGGTTGCTGGTGGATCATAACCAGCCAATGGAATTTCCGGCGGTGTGTATAATCCTATATGAAAATAAAAAATTTATTATTCAAAATATATTTAAAAAGAAAACGCCAAGGATGTGGTCTAACATTTAAAACAGAATTTCCAACTCAAATAAAACTTTTTTATAATTAGTAAAACAGCTCTATGTTCGTTGTATACGAATTTTTTTTAGTTCATATTTCAGGTAATTAGTAGTAGAGTGAACAGTCAACAAATTATGGTTAAGTTACTAATACAAAATTTTGTAATTTTGTGATACTAAATGAGCAACACGAATTTTATGTGACTCCTCCAAATCATTCTGAAAAACAGGATTGCGTAATATTAGAATTTTGCCTGCAAATTCTATATATAGACTTTGACAATTTAATTGAATTTCAGTCCATTCGATCAGATTGAAATACTGACATACATAATTTCGTAATGTTTATGTTGCGATTAAATTTAAAAGATTAGTTTTATTTGACCTAGAAATCCTTATAAATGGGAATTGAAATATTATTATGTGGCCGGCCGGCGTCACGAAAATATACCACAACAAAAAATAAAATTTTATCATCCAATTAATCGCACGCCGAAATTTCCATCAAAATTTTCCACTATGATAAAGAAAATCAATTAAAAACCATTACAAAAAAAATAAAAATTAACTAAAATAAAAATTGGAAGCAAGCATGACAAATGGAATTTGATTAGTAATGAAATTTGATACGGGGGGTGGTGGTGGTTTTGTATACATAAGATCTATATGGTATAATATTCTCCTTGCCTTGATGTAACTTTGAGCTTGTGTATTGTTCAAAATTTAAACTATCTTTCAGCGATGAATAATTTTCGAGAGACGACAATGTTGCGGATGACTGTATGGCTGATGCAGATGAATTTTCATAACTGTTAGTAACTTGATGATTGTATGATGGACAAATACTATTTTGTGACGATGAGTACATAAAATTTTCATTATTGTGCTTCGTTTGGGATGACATAGCTTTACTTGTATCATCATACATAATTGATTGATGGTATTGTTGCCCCTCGTGCGCTTCTTCGTATTCGTCAGTGTTTTGTAAATATTTTTGTTTGAGTTCTTGCTGCTTTTCATAATTTGTTTTCTCGCATGTTGTTGCACGACATACATTTTGATAATTGATTTTTGTTTGGGTTTTAGCTGTATTACTAACTGCTGTTGCTTTTATTACGGGTTTCGGTGGCTCGTATATTGGTTGTTGTGGCGGAAGTTGAATTATGCTGCTATAGCTTGGGTTGGGCGGTTCGTTCATCATTGGTTTCTTGTATTCTTCAAATGCACTATTTTTGGTCCCTTGGCTAGGTAATTTCGGTTGCGGTAGGGTTTCTCCCATCACCTTATACCGCATAATCGGTCGAATTTGATTTTCAAAATTGTTTATCAAATCCTTTACTGGAACTGGTTTATAATCTTCTTGGTTTTCAATTTCTTCCTCATCCTCTTTGCGTATTGGATAGTTTTCTTTCGTCATGACTTTTTTTAATTTTACGTTTTGTAACGGTTGAAGTGGTTCAAGTTTAATTTGCTGTGTTTGTTGAATAATGGCACCTTTTAATTCTCGCAATGTATTATCATATTGGGCATATTGTTGACGAGCGTCTGCCATAATTAATTCAGGCGATTTTGACACGCAAGATAAATAATTTTGCTTGATTTGTAGTTCACTCTCTTGTTTCGACATTCGATGCGATTGTTCATTAATCCTCATAACTTCGGCCTCTTCATTATGTTGATAATTCTCAGTAACAGCGGACTGTGTTGTCCTATATTGTTGGCATTGTGCATTTTGCTGTAAATCGCTAGTATGATTTTCATTTACCGAATTTGTTGGTGTTAAAGTATCATAAATATTATCAGCTGTTGCTACCATATAATCATATTCATCTATATAGTTTTACAATATTTTTTTTGGGTCAATGCAATTAAAAAGATTAGCATGATGGCGATAAGCAGTATAATTTATTTTGAAAGCCAATGAAAAAAGCAAAAATTTATTAATTTAATTTTAAATTTTTTTATTAAAGCTAATTAAAAAATTCTGATTATATTTACCACGAGGCAATTGAGCTGGTGGTGCACGCCATCCTTGTGGTACACTTGGTTTATAGGCTAAGTCACGTTGAGAAGAGCTTGTGTATGATGCTGGTCTTGGACGTGGAGCCTGGTTATAGATATCAATTTAATATTTAACATTTATTGATTGAACATTTCTAGTCTAACCTGTTGCGGCAATTCCTGTGCTGGTGGTGGTTGATAATAGGCACTTGGTGTGCTGTTATAATCATAGCTAGGTTGACTGATGGGTGTTGGTTTTTTAACATCTTGGAAAGCGTTATCAACATAACCTGTTTCAAGTGCGGCCTCCCATGGTGACTTAACCAATTTGACACGTGATTGAGCATTATTATATTTCTCCTTTAAAATTTAAGAAAATTAATTTTGTTTACATAAAATAAATGAAAATAATATAACGAGGTGAAATTGGTACATATTTTGAGCCAGTATTAAACATGAAAAGCAACTTTTTACTTGCATACATAGAAAATATCTCCAATTTTTTTACAAAGTTACTTCTGCAATATTATCGATCTAGAAGCCTTTTTATTTTTGTCATAAATAAAAAATTATTCCGTCATTTGTTTTCTTAAATTTTCTAAAATAGTAAAGTAGCTTGGAATATTACCGTCAACGAGTGTTCATTAATGTTCAAGAACAATAATCGCACACTAGGGCACGTAAAACCTCATTAGGTTATTGTAGTACATTCTTTATAGTCGTCGTTACATATGGGAATCTCCCAACACTTTTTAAGTGGCGTTTTGGCATATATTTTTGGTACTGTTTGTTTTTTAACGTAGTTTTTAATTAATTTTTAGAATTAATTGTGTAGTGAAATTTAATTAATAAAATGTTTAATGATGTAAATATTATAAAAATACTCATAATAATATAAAATGAATTTTAAAATTTTAGAGTGTTATTCCTCTGCATAAATAAAAATAATTGTGGGGCACAAAAGTTCCCAAAACTGGCGACCCCGATGTTATTGGTCAACCATATCACAATCCACATAAAATTAAATGGCACATAAATCTACAGCTGCATTTAAAATTTGAAGGCACATAATTTTATGGACCTGGCGCATACAAATATTTTCGGTCACATTAAAAATCCGCCAGCCACCAAATTACTTCGGCCAAATTAAAAATTTAAAGACCGCATTAAAATACGACGGCTAGCTGCATCATCATTAAACCAACGGCCATTTACATCCGATACTAAAGCATCAGCCACAACAAATTGGTCGTTTTTGGTCGAAACACTCACTCGTGGCTTTTATCATCAACGGTCGCTTTTAACACCAACCGCCACTTTCAATACCAACAAAGAGGCCAAAGCCTATATTAATAATTTTGTAAGCACCAAAAATTTTAAAACAAAATTATTACAATTTCTTTTTCTATCATTTTGGTAAGTTGACAGCAACACATTGCTGTATATGCTGCTGTATTGTGTCTAGGAAAGGATTCATTTGAAGCAGTTTGATGGTTATGGCTCAAAAATTTGGATTGTATATCTGTGTATACTGATATTTTATGAATGCAATATTTCATATAATTTAAGATTTTTTCGACGATAACCATTGCAAAAATTTTAATGATGGCCTATGATTATGGAAATTTTTTTGTTTGGAATAGGTCTAATCACTCGATACTAGAGATTTTGTCAGATGGACGTCAGGCTGCCTGGGCAGATTCGATGGCTTAAAAAATTCGGTAGATTTTGATTATGGGTTTGGGTGGGTATGATTTGGTTGTAGCAATAAACCTTTGATTTTTCCCACGTTTTTTCGGTGGGAAAAATCGTTCGTAGTTCGAGAGTTTACCAGTTCGCTATCATTATTTCCGCGGCGAGTCTTAAAAATTTCCGATATGTACTTTTCGATCCGCGTCAATTTTCCTATCATGAATTCGTCTATCGAAAAGATTATAAACGCACTCATTAACGTCATAAACGCAATCATTTAATGGCAGCTGATGACATTGGTCAGTGTATATAACATTAATTTGAGCATCAATTTTGTTTTGGTTTGAGTGATAATTATGATTTCTGTTGAATTTTTTTCCGTTTTTTGAGTAACATAAACATTTTATTATTTTATTTTTACTTACATTATTAATTTTATAATTTATTTTAAAACGTAACAAAAGACAGTCAATCGTCAACACAAAAGCAAATGTTAATCGAAAAAATGTACGCCTTCTTTTTGATGGCTTTAGTTTTCTCGCTATCGAATAGACGGTGAAAAGGTATCGTGTTTGGTGATTCCAAATTCACGATATCGTGTAAAAATTGTTTCGCGGTGGAAATCATGATAGAGCCCCAGATGAAGATCGATTTTGTCGTCGGGTTCTACCTACGGTCGTAAACCGTCAAATTGGCGTGCTTTTATTAGAATCGATCTGACAAGGTCTCAAATGAGGAACGATTTTATCCACAAAACATGGGGTTGATCAGGATCAAGGTTTCACCCCTGTAGGAGGTGGGGCACCCATGGTCGTTGATTATCGAACCTGCCTGGTCAGATTGGTGTCTATCTGGCCGGATCTCGAATGGCGAACGATTATATCGAATGACCAACAATTGTATCGACGAAACTTGGGGAAAATTCACGTTTCATCCATATCGCCTCCTCAGACTCACCCCAAACCTATAATAAAAATTTACATATGGTCATGTGCCATCGAATTGGCATAGTGACGAATAATTTTACATGGGTAAAATCAAAATTTCTTCCCTATAACCTCAGCAGACCCATACCAAATCTATAATTATTATCTTCTTAGGGTCGTGCGTTATTGAATTAGCTAATTCAGCATACCTGGGAAAAACATGGCAAAAATTCTCTTCTTTAAACTCACCTTAAATTACTAACTAAAATCCACCTAGGATCATTGGCTATAGAATTGGCTTAGCCAAACTGAAATCAATTTTTCGGCTTAATATCGAATCAGTAATTTTAATCATTTCTTTACCTAGCTATGCAATGTGCAGATGGTGATAAAATCGGACCTACGTCCTCTGAATTGTCTGGCAACTGCGTAAAAGTAAGGACGGAAAAAGCAAAAACGCGAAAGAATTGGGAGAGCCTTGGCCCCAGAACAGATTGCAGGGTAAATAAAAATAAAAATGAAAAATAACAAAAATCCGATTTCCTGTTGCGTTACGAAAATATTCAAAAATGCGTTACGAAGATATCCAAACAGAAACCAATTCGATTGAGCCCCTAAAAAATGTTAATGTAATGCATTGCTATTGCAATGGACAACATTATCTCCACGTAATAAAAGGAATTCAGACAAATAATGATCATATAAGTTCATCCTAATAGATGTCAAAATAATAACCGAACGCTCACTGGATATTTCAATTCAATCAATAGGTCCAGGAAAAACAAGCTTCGATTGATACTAAATTTATGAAACTCGGATTTAAATTTCACCTGACTTTGTTCACAAAATATTAATCACAGCTATCAGACAAATCCAATCCGATAAAACCAAACAAAACTATTAGTTGTGCGCAAACTCATCAGATGGCGGCTCTAACTTTACGCCGCAATTTTCTTTTATGGAGTTCTGTTCAATTTGGGTCAAAACATGACCAGGGAGTCAATTCGCGTTCCGTGAAATAATGAAAATGAAAAGTTTTTTTCATTAGCAATCGAGTAGGTTTGCATTCTCCATAAGAAATTTTGATTTCACACAGTAAAATTTAAAATTACGTGCATATAATTCAACCTACTAGATTGCCAATGAAAAAAACTTTTCATTTTCACTTTTTCACGGAACGCGAATTGACCCCCAGAAATACTAAAATCTATCAAAAACTGATTGATCAAAAAGTTGTCTGGTAACTCGAACTATGTTGTGTGCATAACGAACGGACGTTAAAATTGACAATGAAGTATTCGTTTAAATAATGTTCATGACGGTCGGCTCATTGTACGAGAGGCAAAGGAAGTAACTCGATTTCAACCAGAATGAAAATAATTAATTTCCATGAAGCAGCGGTGGTTTGAGGAAACATTCTATGAAAATATTAACATTTTTCGGATGTCTTGCATCAATATCTGGTAAGAAAGTTATGGGACCGAGTACGTGAGAGTTTACGTTAACCCAACTACTGCTAAAGCAATACCAAGTACCAATATCGAAGACATCGATTGACAAATGGTTTTGACAAATATTTTAGGTCGCATACTACCGGCTAATAAACGAAATCAACTCCAGAATTAAAATAGATAAACACATTCATTTTAGTTTCGACAGGTGTAATAAACATTTCAAGCGGTATTGTGTAATGTCGAAATCAAAAGTAAATGATTAATGGAAACGATGCCACACATAAAACCAACGAACCCAATTGTAAAGAACGATGAAGAAAAGTTTTAAGATTTATATTCAATTATCAGCGGGGCGAAGCTGGTAGTTTTTTATCTACCAATATTTCTGTTCGTTGCTCGTGTCAATTGAAAGTGAAAATTTCACAAATAAACTCTTCAACAGTTTAGATTAATTAGAATAATTATTCAATCTTTCTACGCCTTGAACACTGATACTTCCTCTTTGCCTTAAAGTATTTCCGTCGTAGTATCACGATTTTTTCATTTCACCAATACAAAGCATTAGTATAACTATTATATACTACTTTCCTAGGCATTGCTGCATAACGTTTGTGATGACGTTCATAACTTGAGCCTTAATTTTATTAGTTCCGAAGAGGCTTTTATTTGCAAATGACGAAGCTATATAATTAAGTACCCGCTCTGGACCATAAAAAAGATATCGATTGGTTTCAATCCAAATTAACACCTGCGAAAGTATTGTTGGAGCAGTATGAAGATGTCGAGACTTTCGTTGTTGAGATTGACTCCGGTCTCGAGCGTACAATTTATTCAATCACCTAAACAAAATTATTTTGAAGCATTCGGAAAAGTTGTTTGAAAGGTATGATTGGAAGAATCATGCCAAAAAATGAATCATGAGCTGTCATGGAACAACCAAAAATTCAGTATTATGAAGCCCTTAGAAAAAGATGCTAATTGCGATTGTATTTGGTTACTGAAAGCTAGATACCAACCATAGATACTTTTTTAAATTTTTGCTTTTTCAGATGCTCTCGATTCACTAAGCCTCAAACAAACGTTGAACTCATCAAAGAAATCTAAAATTTTTGTTACCACAGAGCCAGAAAGCTGCCTCTCCTATATAAATTTAATCACTCCTTATTTGATTGTAATACATTTCAGTAAAATTCAATCAAGAGCGTAGACATTGTGTTAAAGCCGATAATCGCTATTTTAAATGTTTGCGAATTTTTCAGTTTTTAGGTGCTTGTGGCAAAAAGCATCAAACACTTTTTTATCTCAACGAATCAACCGAACACAGCAGAATGCAATCATCCAAATAATCATCTTCTACCTCCGGCATTGGGGGGCTTCGCAATGAGGATTGTTACAATTAGGTTAAACTCGCGAACTGACAATTACAAACACATTCAGGTCTAAGCGTTGGTGATGCCAATTCTCTGTTCAAAATTGCCCATGCAGTCGTTTAATTCAAAGTGACAAAACTTAAATCTCGTTTTGATTGATCCGAAATTTAGTATATATCGCACAACTCGCTTCTGACATCATAAACGTTGAACGAGTCAATAATTGAAAGGCATTAGAAGCGATATTTGGTTGGGTACTAGGAAGGAAAGTAGAGGCAATGATACTGTCACTTCACAGAACAAGCTAGAGTGAACGAAATACTGAAACCATTTTGGGGCATTGAGACCATTCCAAACGTAAAGAAAATATTAGACGAGAAACAAACCAGTGAAATTTTATTTGATGAAACCACCTATAGAAACAAAGAACCCTGGGCGCTTAGCTGTAAATCGTCAACGACCCATAGAATACAAATTCCGAAGAGATGTTAACTTCGAACTTACTTTGAACTTATATTTTGTTACTACTAGAAGAGAAATAACCGAATTATGACTTCTGAGGTAAGAGCAAAAAATTACCCATTCGTCTTATTAGAAATACTAATACTAATTTTTACTTCTAAAATATTCATGCAAATTCATCAATATTTGATAAAAAAAATTACGAAATATTCCTTAAAACAAATTAAAAAAAATTTATTTTCAAAAACGAAATGTAACCCCTTTGACACATTTGGCACTTCGACACATTCCGCTGTAATTTTGCCTTTCGACATTCGGTCCTTAGACATTCAGCCCTTTGATATCATACCGAACTGTAGAGGCTTCAATAACTCTCTAAAGACTACTACGAACTCTCTAAAAAATCATTTGATACTCTAATTTAGATCGTGTTAAATATCGGTTAATAGTATAAATCGGTTAACAAACTGCCAAATTCCGTCTCTATTGACCATATTCCATAGCTTTATCAAAAAATCATTTAAGAACCCCGTTTCCATCGCACGTGACGAATTCCAATATAATCGATTAAGAAATGGCCAGGTTTCATCCCTATCCGACTTATTCCAGAACTTTATTACAAACGCATTTTTTGAATCCCATCTAGGGGCAGCATTTTTTGAATCCCATCCGACATGTCAAATTTCAACTATTTCGATTAAAAATGGCCTAATTCCATAGCGATGGCCTTTCAGAGTTTTATTGCAAAATAATTTTAGAATCTCATTTCCATCGCACGTATCGAATTTCAACAAAATCTGTTAAGAAATGACCAAATTCCATCCCTATTAGCCATTTTCTAGAACTTTATCGCAAACTCATTTTTGAATTTTGTCAAAAAATCATTTAAGAGTTCAATTTTCCCACATGTCAAAAATTAAAAAATCCAAACCGGGATTTCCTAAAAATCGGAATTGTTTTATACTAAACCGGGATTTTGAAAACCGAGATTTTGAACACCAGGATTTTAAAAACCTGGAATTTGAAAATCAGGATTTTGAAAACCAGGATTTATAAAAAACCGAAATTTTGACAATCCGGTAGTTTGTAAACCGAGATTTTGTTACACACCCGTCGGAAGGTATTCCATTAATGTGTAGTATGCTTCAAAATGCGACTTACATCAGTTGGGAAGTTTATGGGATAGCTGCCTGCTAGTCGAGTGTAAATAAGTATAGCTTTTGAAATTGAATTGAACTAAAAACCAAACTGTGCAAAAATAAAACCTACGGCTTTTGCTTACAATCGAACAATCGGAAGAACATAACCTCACATGTTAAAAATCGCACTCACTGGTATGCCTATACTTTATTTAAGTTTAGTTGCTTTGTCGGATGCTAGCTACTGCTTGAACGGCGAAAAAATGACCAAACATAACCACCAAACTCGAGTGGATTTTTGGTATACTTAAAGCAAGAATTTAAAAGTGAGGTTGAGTGTATATTGTACCAATTTTCCTTGTAATAATTAATTTTACATAAATATCACTTACATGAATGAGTTGATCATATTTTATGCTTTGTTGCACACGTTGTGATCCAGCTTCAGTGAATGCTGGTAATGTTGATCCCGCTGACTGAACATATGGGACACCAGATGGGCTATGTTTAGCGGCAGTGGTTTCATCAATGATGTATTTGTCAGCCTTCTTCCTTCTCTTGGCGAATAATTCGGCGCCTAATTAATAGAAAAATATTCAAATTTAGTGTTTGAATTTTTTTGGGGTTAATAATTATTTTACAATGAAGTCTCAGGACAGAACCCTAAAAATATTTCACAATTGGAAAAAATAGCTTTTTGATTTATTTACCATAAAAATGAAATTTCCAAAAATTTGTATCGAAGAATAAAAGTTTGGATTTCCATGCGAGGAATTGATTTAGGCGTTTAGGCATAAAATACTTACCGGCAATTGATAGGTAAATTGACCTAATAATTTGCGAAACAAATTAAGCTTATTTCATAAACTAAATACAAAATCAGAAAATATCTACTATATAAATAAAATTAATTGTAAAACTGTCCACTGTTGAGAAATATTTTTTGAGACTTTTAAAAATTAAGCAACACTAAAAATTAAAATAACACAATAATTACCTTTGCCTCTTGGGGCATGCAAAGCATTAACAACCTCATTACAAATTTCAGGCGATTGCATTGGTGGATCAATATTATAACCTTGACGACGAAGTGATTCTAAATCTCTTACTTGTCCTCGTGGATCCATAACCAATTTTAATGGTAAACGACCACCTTGCGTTTGTTGAGGAGTATTAAATTGATGATGTTGTCTTTGATAGTATTCGTTTTCTTTAATTTCTTCGGTATATCCATTGTATGATTGAAGATCGGCACGTCCTTTTGTGTAAATGTAAAATATTAATAAAAAAAAAAAAATGTTTCATATGTCAATAATATTTTGTGTAAAAGCGATAATCCTTTTCTTGTGTGTAATATAATATTATAAATTTTCTAGGCACATTACAAAAAATCGTGTGTTTTGTGTATATGTAAAAAAAAAATATAAAAACGTCAATAAATACCTTCGCCTTCATGTACCCATTTATCAGAACGCTTCTTTCTATTGGAATACATGGTTTGCCCTTTAGATTGCTTATTGCTTATATCACTCAGCGAATGTGATATTCTTCTAGCCAACTCGACCTGATCTTCAACGGTTGGATGAAGACCAGGCGAGTAAAATTGCGAGGAAGAAAACAATTTTTTTCCTAAAACACAATTTGGGAAAAATAGTTTTGTCTTAGGGGGGAGGCGAGTTCTTTTAAACTTTTTTTTGTTTTTTTTAAACGGTCAACGGAATTTTTTTTTTATAAAATCGCAGACTTATTATAAAAGGACATGCTTTAAATAAAATGAGGATATAAATCATGTCTTTGGGTCTAAAATTTATCTATATATAGATAAAAATAAATCCTTAATACTACATTTTATAAAACTTAAACAAAATAAAAATAAAACACACTAAAACTATAAATATATTCAATTCGAGCTTTAAAGTTTTGCATATAAAGTTGTTTTGAATATACTTGAGATTTTTGAAAATTTTTTTGTTTTTGGAACTTTATGAGTAAACTTGGTAGAGTAAAAGAAACACTTACGATGTCTATTCGATGGTAAAATTTCTTCAGCATCATGTGCAGGAGTGAAAATCTTTTGTAGATCAACGTGAGTGGTTGGAGCTGAAGGTTCCTAAATTACATATAATATAACAGTAATAATAATAACAAACAAAATAATAATAATAATTTTAGTAAACATTGTTTGTGCTGCTTGCTTGCATGACTTAGATTTTAATCTGCTTGTTCGCAAACAACATAAACAATGTTTGTAATTCTGTATGTATGAATGTATATAGTAAAAAAGCATGTTGGTTTCTTGTTTAAAAAAAAGGTTGTTTATGAAATAATGTTGGTTGTTTGATAAGAAAAACATAACAACAAAATTAAAAACTTATATTAATAAAAATTATAAAAAAAAAACTCAGCCAAAAGCTAACAAACTGCTGTACTGTTTGCTCGCACAAAAAAAAAATATATAACAAGCCGAAAAGTAATGCGATTTTTTTTTGTACATTGTTTAAAGAAAATTTAACAAGTTGCAAAAGTTTCTTTTGTGAAGTAAAATTTCTAAATATTTTGTATTTGACCCAAAGACTATATATAACGTAATATATTCTATATGCATTTTGCTTTATGAAATTAAATTGTCGCGGGTACATTAAATATCACGCCTCCACACTTAAAATCATACAGTATGTTACACGTCGTTTTGGATAGTTGCCTGAACATCTAATGTTGCAAAGAGACCTATTTAATAATAATATAACAGGTGTTTATCTACATGTTTTCTATAAGTCAGCAACTATAATTATATTATATATTTGTATACTATAAAGAACATAACTCATCATCGATCGTCACATTATCGAAATAACTTGTATTTATTGTGCAGAGGAGACTGGCAGTGGAAACGCGCTTGAAACATAATACGAGTATCTCTAATAAATTTAATTTCTCGAAATAATTTTGGTATCGAGCCAAATTTTTACAAGCCGTATGTGAAAATTGTCATACAGGAATATTGACTATAAATTAGAACTCCAGTTGGTGGTGCATATCATTTTAATTTGATGCAAAATGGTCGCCATTTTTAATGTAATATACATAAATTATAAGTGCGGGTTTTAATTACAAAAGCTATAAGCGAAATGCATACGAATATATTACTACTTCCGTTTGCCGTATGAAAAAATCGTTTGAAAGATGCTCGCCCTCTCCCTAATATACAATATATATATTATATTATAATATTTTATTATATTAAAAAATATAAAATAAATAAATTATTGTGGTTAGTATACAGAATATTATTTTGTATATTATAGTTTCCTCACTAAACAGGTGTTTTGTGCGAAAATTATACTTAAAAAAAAATGTTTTCCTCTATATATCTTAAATCATCAGATGTGATGAAAATTTATTCACATAAAAATAAATTTTCTTTGTTCTTTTTATTTTATGTATACGAACATGATATTATATATATGATGCGGTGTTCAACATACATTTTACTTTTTTTATTTAATTAGGTCTCGCTTACCAAATGGAATATTTTTTTACTTAGATCGGTTAGAAATTGTTTTGCGGAAGGATCTCTACGATCGGACGGTTTAAATCCGCGTGATTTTTCCACAGTGCAATTGGCTGTGGTGAATGAACGCTGTAAATCGCCATAGAATGGTGATTCATTGTACGCTGAATAATCATAGCTATCACTATAATTTCCAAAATTATGGGTGCTCATACTTCTCTGCATTTCATACATTTTGAATATTTTTTTTTATAAAAATTGTTTTTTTTTTGTTATAAGAAATAAAAAATAAATTAATTATTTTTTAGGATTCGCTAAAATAAACAATTTAAGAAAAAAAAATTTTGTTTTAAAAGAAAAGAAATTTTCAGTATTTTATAAATACTTTTTAATTTTAACACGGCGTCGTCGTAATCTCATAGTCACTTATGTATTATTCACATAGATAAAAATGTTCACTGTGGACTGTGAAATAGAAGACAATTGAATTGATCTATTTTCGGAATTAACATTTAATTTTTTTATTATAATGTAATTTTATTACCTATCTAATGTAACTTTAATTATTATAAACTAAAATAATAACAACACCAATAACAATAATTATAAAGATCAACTGTTCAACGTTCACAAAAATTTAACTAAAGAACCGAGATCGGGTGTGTACGTACACAACACACAAGAGCGCTGAAAAAATATTTTTGGACGCGATTTATTTTCGGTTACTCGTGAAAATGAGAAGGAAAACCATTTTCTTTTTGTCGAGAATAAAAATAATTTTTTTTTTTTTTTTTTGGTGTGTGTTTAGTATGTTGAGTTGGAAATGTTCATGCGTTTTCTATATCGTTCTCGATCTACATATTCTAAATTAGATACGCGAAAAAATGCCGAGCGCGTATTTCATAACATAAAATTTTATAACAATTAGTTTTATTTTTATCGAAACTGTTCGCGCACGCAACACGCAGCCCGAGGAGATTGGTTCGATGCCAAGTATAATATCACTACTAAATAGTGTTATGTTATTGGATGTGATTTTCCAGAATTATGGTTTATTTAACATTTTACTTTTTGTTATTAAAAATTGTAGAACAAATAAATAAATAACATTTTTAATACAAACAATTTTTTTTGCACCGTCTGACCGGGTGAGAACTATAATTTTAATAATATCGAAAGAGAAGTAAATATTTAGATAAATGCAATTATTTATCGTCTAGTTCAATGACTTTGATGTGTGTGGGATGGATAAAATATGTTTTGAAATGAGGCATTAAATGCATTTATTAATAAAGTGCATTAACCAATGTATTGAGATTACACGTTATGTATATTTTCAAGGTCAATCCACGAACCAAAGCCAATGACTAGATCCGTTTACATTGTCTGTAAATGCAAGTAAACATGTTTACGGTAATTTAATTTACGTATTTAAAATAGATTAATGGGCAATTTAAGTCATAATAATTTTTGAGTGCTCGACATTGACGTCATTGGTATTGTCTGATGCACATTTGCTTCATTTATATCATTTTAAATGAAAATTATTGAACATAATCCAACAGAACTATATAGCCCCTGATCTCATATTAACGCCTCTAGTGTCGTCTCTAGCCTCTATTTGAAAATTTATTGCCCTATTGAACCTTGTTGTGTTTTTTAAATGCTTTGGAGTTTTGATTTTTTAGTTCTGGGTATTCTCGCGATAATTATAAAAAATGTTATTCCTCAAGTGAGGGTCTGAACTACCAAACAAGCCTATAAATACATTGTAGTGAAGTAAACATGTCATAGGCGGAGAATCCGTGTCACCCAATAATATTTGAAACTAACTGTAGAACAGTTGAAAGAACTCTAGGTTCAGATCGCAATGACTTTGAAGTTATTTATATTCAATTTTAGCAATGTTTAACATTTCACGTTTAGACTAAGGGATAGAGCCCATCGAACTCAGAAACTATTATGTGTTTGCGATTTCCAACCTAAAATTATTTCCACCCAGTAATTTGTGAGTTATATTGAAGTTATCCCGAATACTAAAAATACGAATAAAGTGACGTGACTAATATATCACTAATACTAAAAAAATTCTCAAACAATTATTTTGACCTCCATGTTTTTATTAAGGGAACATTTTCAACCCTAAAATAAACCCAGCAATCACTTTGTGATTTCGCACTACAATAATGTTTCTAATAGTAACTAGTTTATTTAGACCACATCCCGCAATTCTTTGAATTCGTTTGCTGTAGAGAATGATGAACGTTATAGTTAATTTATTCTTTGGTGCTCTGTAACAACCTCTGTACAAAGCTAAAAAAAATTGTCCCTTTGCAAATATTTGCAATCAATATTTAGTGAGAATCATGACTTATTTTTGCGATTTGAAAATATTTTGCATGGCCTACTATGTTTTGATGTTTAAGTTGATATTTTTTATAATTTTTGTTGACACCGGCTGATACAAGTGATTTACCGGGGTATGTGTATGTTTAATTAGATGCCCGGTGAATGAAGTGGCTTGAAATGCGGGATTTCAAAATTCAATATTATCAAAATCCCGGAAATTAAAAAAATCTCGGAAATCAAAGATTACGAAAATCAAAATCCCAGAAACCAAAAATCCCGGAAATCGAAAACCTGGATTTCAAGATACTCATTTATGATAGATCGGTTTCTTAGACAGTTGAAATAAAACTTAGTTTTTACAATGAACATGAGATTTTCAATGGGACTACACTAAGAGAGATCTAAGAATGTACAAAAGTGAATTATATGGATCTTTACTTAAGTAGCCAGCACAAAATTGTATACAGGAAAATGATTGAAAGTGTAAATTATGTGGTAATATGATGAAATGCACTTGCACGTTTTGGACAACACATAACGAAGAAGTTTGTTAGACACAATGCAATTCTCCATCTGCAACCAGAAAGTGAAATTAGAACATGAAAAGTGGACGCTGAGAGACTCTCATCTGTTTAGTTTAACAAATCAGGCTTCGAGAAAACTGTATTTGTAGCCATGTACAAGTTTAAAAAATATTTTCTATGTGGAAAGGCGCACCATCTTGTTGAAAGGATTAATAATCGTTCTTAATATATTGTAGACATTTCCGATAATATTTTGCTTCACTACTTTCTCCAAATGGTATTTTGCAGTGATTTCTTAATCTTTTCGATACAATTAAGGTAATCTGCCTCTTGTGCTGACGGCGCCTCAAATCATATTTGCTCATGATTGCTCCATGTCAACTTTTCATCTTAGAATATAATTGATCCCCAGCGTTCCAGGGCTCTTTTAATGTGCTTGTTTAGGAAGGTTCAGAAATTTCAGGAACTTTACATTTTTTGAAAGGATTTCTTACTTGGTGTGCTTATGTTCCATTTTTGGGCGGTCAGAAGTTGTACCTGTTTTTGTGAAGCGATTAATGGTGCAATGTACTATTATTCTAGCGAATTCGAACATTTTTAGAGTTTTAAAAATCTCTTGACGAGACATTCTTTCTTGGATTTTTTTAAATTATAACTTAAATTTCACAACGGTTTTCGAACTAATGGGATTTTGGGTTGTGTAAATAAAAAATTTGGCAATCTCATCAGACACGATTTAAAGAAACGAAAATCTCAATAGTTCGAAACCAAACTTTGAGGCATCTTGGGTGAAATGATCGATATTTTTTCTAAAAAATGCAGTTTTCAAATTCTTGGTTTACAAAACCATTATTTTGTCTCAAACTCCTAGTTTAAATCTACACATGATCTGTTTGCAGAATTTTGACAACCGCGCAGTATTTTTAGATTCGTTGGATCCAAAATTTGTGAATACTAAATATTGAACGTCGCAAGAAAATTTGTTTCACCCATTCTATATCTATAAACTATAACCCATGAATACCCAAATGAAAACTAAAACACCCTCCAATTTAAACTCAAAACGAACTATAAGTTTGCTTAAAACTCGTGTTCACATCGTTTATGACATTTAAGGGTTAAAATGGCCGAGAATCGTTTAATATGTGATCAGACGTAAAACCTTCCTTATATATTTATATAAAAATGCTGATCCGATCTATAAACTAAATTTCTCAATAACTAACAGGGTTAATTGATACTCCGTATATCCAAACAAACATCTTTTTAAGAGTTTATCTTAGACATAAAATTTGAACATCAATTGAAAAATGGTTGGGCTTCATTCTAGTTTCATGGCCTAGTTCTAGAACAACAACCAGCATTTATGTTAAAATATCAATCCTATCCGAAAAATGGAATTTGACCATAATCAGTTAAGAAATAGGCGAAGTTTCAATCAGCAGGTCCAATTAAATTTCACCCAGAAAGTGTCGATGCAAACACAGGTTGTCATTCCTACAAAGTACGCTTTTAAATTTATAATTAAATCCTGGTCAAATCCTACAAAAACAACTTGTCCAAAATCAACATGAGTAAACTCCAGAATTTTATCTAAAATGAAAGATAGTTTGATTCCATTTCGGCGAAGTTCCATTCAGCACGATCATATGTCAGAATTTTGTCCAAAAATGTATGCTTTATAATCTCAACTCCGCCCTACACATCGAATTCGGCAATACTCGGTTAAGAAATAATCGCGTTCTACTCTTCAAATTCTAAAATTTCATTCAAAATTCATGTTGAATGCAAATGGTTGGACAATTGTTTGAGAGAAAGCCAAGTTCCAGAACAAATTCAACAAGACCAAATTCAAAAACATCATCTAACGTATAAGAAATTTTTTTTTTCTAAAATTTCCGCTTTTGCAAATACTTGGCCATTTTTTGACCGATTAATATGAATGTTTTGAAAAAAATTGCGTATCGCGATGACCAATGGAACTCGGCCATTCCTTAACCAATTATTGTTCAAATTGGTGTGCAAAATTGGTGTGCAGAGTTGAATTGGTATTCTAACATAAATTGTGAAGCTGGTTTGGTCGAGTTTATGGGATTTGGCTATAATAAATGAAACTACAAAGGCCGTTTGTAGAGTTAGACTGAGATTCTTAAAAGAATTTTAGTTGAAGTTCTATAATGCGGTTATGCTGTCTCAAAATAAATCATTTGTTAATAAGTTGTTGTAAAAATTAATTTGCAGTGTTGGTCTAATCATGAAAAAAGTTTGCAGAAATCCGCGATTAAGTTTTAAAGGATTTTGATTTCAAGGTTTTTAATTTCCGAAATTTTCGTTTCAAGGTTTTTAATTTCCAGTATTTTGATTTCAGGGGTATCCCTGATTTGTGTAACGTTCGTTGTGTAATTCAATCCTTCGGCATATTACGAAGTATTGTTTTTCCAAAAAAATTTACCATGATACAAACCTGATAAATATTAAGAAAGATAAACAAATTTTGGTCGTCAGTATTTCTGGAACAAGTATGACACAACAAAGATCATTGACTTTCTCTGGACCCATTATTTGGAACTAACCATCAAACTGAGTATCTATTGTTTTCCAGTAATGCATTTATGTCCAACGACTTTTTAAACAACTAATAATGTTGTGAATTTTTTTTTTCTGAACGATTGGTATATTGGAAATATTTATATAACTTATCCAACAAATAAAATGTCGGGTAAGCAGCATGTATCGATAAAATCAATTTTTAACAAAAACTTTATCTCATCACAAATTGTATAAATTAAAAAAAATATTTTTACGTATTGTCGGCCGACAAAGTAAAATCCGGTGCACAAAAGAATTATTTTTAGATAAATTTTTAATATTATTTAAACAAATTTTTTTTAATGTTCCCGATTATTATAGAAGGTTAATCACCTCTTGAGTAGGTTTAACAAAATTTTAAATTTATATTTATTTAACTAGTCGTCAACATTTTGGGCAAACTGAATGCATGATGTTTTAAATACTGTCCGCCTATCTGCCTAATTTTATTTTTCTCTGAGAAAGATACTGTTCACTAATTTTGGTGTGAGATAATTAAAACTCGTTAAACTCTAAACAATAATATGACACTGCTACTGTCATGTTTCTAAAGTAACCGTTACACACCATTTTAGTATCACAAGTCGAATCTCGTTTAAGGCTAATTGAGACCACGTGGCGTAATTTGATTTTAACAATTTTTTTCTGCTCTGAATTTCGCTATGCTTCAGGCCAAACCTGTCTGTGGTGTTCTTATTTAGATAAAGACGTCACCAATTTTGTTGGTACCCTGTGTGTCATTTCTCTAATTTGTATTGAAACTATCTTTAACACGAATAACATATTTGTTTATGACATAATATGGACGTAGTAAGATATTTACTACTTAAACGAGGTCACTTTAGATTATACTATCACTCTTTGGACAGCCGATCAATATATAAATATTTACCCGAAATTGACAGCTTAATTTTATTCAACAATTAAGGCGAGGATCAATCAGAGCGATTATTATTTAAGTCTGTCAGACAAAATTTCTACATGAATCATCAATCGGCTACTTCAATCTGGCCAAATGGTTGAAATCTCAAAAACCAAATTTTGTTAAAAGATACAGCATTCTCAAGCTTGTATGATAGTATGAGATAAATCTTTCATAAATTTTATGGTTCAATTTTATTTTATATTTCATGTTACCAGCTGAACTGGGCTACATCGTTTGTACCTGTCACAAAACCGCATCAGAGGGAAGATATGGCTCACCTATTTTTAATTTCATAATTTATTAGAAAATTAAATAAAAATTTATTTATATTAGGACGTCAAATGTATGTCATATTCTCATTTAACGACAAACCCATAAAACACTTTACGCAAAAATTAATATACCATTTAAATGGTCCAAACATCTGATTAGTAGTTCTTCTATCATGTTTTTAAAACACCTTACGAAAGTAATTTCCATTCTATTTTTAAATCTTAATCAATAAAACTGTAATTGAAATAAACTTCAGTTCACTGGCCATCTGGTCTCCAAAAGACGATTAAGTATATCGAGTAAACTTGCATGTATTTTGTGACAGCGCCATCTAACCATTAGCATTTTTAAGAGTGCGAAAATCTCCAAACCAACTTATCAAACAACGAGATATGCAAATTGGTAAAAATTTAGTGAAATATTACGTACGGTCCTATTTTAAAGAATTATTGTAACATAGTTTGATTGGATATTTTGCTTTCATCCATATCATCCAAGAAATTGATCTTTCAAATCAATATTGATTTTGTCTTGCTCCAGTACCCATCAACCCAGCTCTCTGCAGAAGATAAAATGATTCATAATTACTTGAGGGTTAGATTATAAATCGAAATTTTCTCAATGATATTGTTATGCTAGATCGGAACATCATCTTCATTTATATACGTCCTGGGCCTGCCAACGAGCATATTATACAAAATGAACAAAAAGGACTGAAGGGGCCTGATAATAGTGTAAGATAAAGCAAAACAAAATTACGAGGCTATTACTACTTCCAGTACCATGTCACAGTGCGTCGTATGCATAGCTCCTTTAAAATCATCTCTGGTCGTCTGCTGCTTTCTCTTGCTGATGTACATGCTTATGTCAAATAGATTAACTATCATAGTAAGTTCTACTTCCATTGAACTTGGTTAATTGCTTTCTTACCATGTAAAAATATTTTCTGATTCAGGAACCGTACCTTAATGGCCTGGCCATGTATTAATATGATTGACTGATCTGTGGTTCAATTCTCTGGATGCATACGGTTGATAATACTTAGGCGCAAAGGCTTATTAACGGTGGTGTTGTCTCGTTATCAATGGATTGAATTTAGGCTTAATTTTAAATATTTCCGAGGTTGTCTTAGTTGATGGTTTGTCAGTTTTTCCTAATGGTACGAAAGTTGTTATAACTCTTGATTGAATTGATCAATTTTTTTAAAGGGCGATACCTCAAGATTTGGTGGAAACTTTTGTGAAATCAGTGAAACATCGAATGCAAGCTTTCATTCAGGCTAGGAGAGGGAATATTTCTTATTAATAAGCCAATAAGTTTCAAGCTGATAAATTCACAAGAAATGTGTATCTCAGATGTTGACCCCAAACCTCACTTTGCTGGCAAGGGAAAAAAGGTACCACTGGATAGGTGTTGAAATAGACTTTGAATCTGCATTCAAGAAAATTAACAAAACATGGAACTTTTCAATTTAAAACTTTTAAATTTTTTCCTGAAAATTGATCAATGTGCAAAGTTTTTGCACCCAAATGTATATAACTACAGTAGCTTTTTGATGATTTGTCTCACTCAGGCTTATACATTTTAGAAAATGTTTGAATTAATTCTTTCGAATAGATAAGTGTTGTAGAAAAACCATTGCAACATTACAAGTCTTATCAAAGATGGAAAAAGGAAAAAACTCAATCCCTTTTCGAAGCCTTTGGACAAACCGAGAGAAGATTAAACCACCATCATAATACCGTTGCTAATTTTTTTAACGGTTCAATTAATTATGGCGCCAATATAACCAGAACACAAAATTAAAGATGAGTTCACGCGAAACACGTGGGTTGATTGAGACCGCGAGTAATTATTGTAAAAGTATTCAGCCCTTAAAAAGCGACCTTAACATAAATGTGTCGTTAAAATTATGTTAGTATTACATAAAGGTATTGCCGCGGCGTGAAGCCACACATGTTAACTCTGTTAGAGCAAATATGGGTCGTGACTGGTTAAAGGTAATTGAAAAACATCTTGTTCGGCTTAATTAACCATGGTTTAATAATAGGAGACTTTCTCCGATGAAACCAACATTATTGGAGGGATCTCGGAAAAGAAGCAAATTTTTTGTGGTGGTTTAATGGTATGGAGGCTTTCTCTTTAGTAAAATGCACAGCGTGGTGTAAATTTATCGTCATATAAAACGCACTTCTACTTTTTTGTACATAAATCCAGCTTACAAAGCAGTATTGGACTGGCCCGCTTATTCGCCGCACCAAAACTCAATCTATGAGAACTCATAGTTTGAAAAATTTATGAGGGTAACAGACCGTTCGAGAGAATAAATAAAAGATTTAAAATTAGCCATTCTATATGCCTGGGAGGAAATATTACCCAAAACCGTCAATTCATCAAACAATATAATCTTGCAACGATTCAAAAAATCGATTGATTATTGTATTTTCTCATGTTGTTCCAAATTGTTTTGATAGGATTAAAATTCGAGCAAAATAATATCGCATGCGCCAAGCTTTTTGTCAACGCATCTGTTTCAATTACTCGGCATACTTGATTCCGCTAAAATACTCAACAATTTATGGCTTGCAGTGTTGTTTTACTATTTCGGATTTGAAATCAGAATAATTTTTTTATAGTTCAAAGATTCAAGCCAAATGAGTTCCAATGAATATCGTAGCTGAGCATCTGAATCGGTTGCAACAGAAATTGAACCGATGCATTTTGAAACTATGGGTATCAAAATTCTCAAAACATTGGTTTTATATATTTTGTTTGAGTTGAAGAGGTAGTCTTTATAAACAGTTAATGAAAATCACTAATAATCCAACTGTTATATCAATAAAAAATTGATGTTTTACAGTCCCAATATGATGTTTAATATGATTAAAAAAAATAATTTTAAAAGTTAAATGAAAGTAGGACACTGTAGTTGAAGATAGGACACTTTATCCGAAAGAAAGACGAAAGGACTAACTTTAAAAAGGAAGGACTGTCCTCGCGAACAGTTGGGAATCTTACCTATACCAGTTCTGATATCATTAGAGTTGCAGTCGTTTGTGGGCGCTTTACGACTTTCATATATTAACGACATTGTCGACTCTGTAGCCTTAGAGGATTTACGTTCAGCATTTGTAGAACCTGAATACAAGGTTCCACAATACAAGGTTCCTTCTAATTATTTCGATCCGTCCACTTATATAGCTTTGTGAAATAAAAATAAACGAATTTAATCCTGTTTATTTTAAAATTTATCTTTCTTCCTATCAAACAATTTTATTCCACGCTCAAGATGATAATCCAATAAAAAATCGTTAATCGTGCAACAATATATTCAATCCATGCTATAAACGAAGAGTAGCTGTAATGGATAAACCCCGTCAAAATTATCAAGCTATAAATAGTCTTAAACTTTAATTTTACTGAAATTGTTCACAAGCACGATTTTCCAATTTTCTAACCAACAAAAATAATATTGTTCTCATATTACCCATGGAAGGAAAATCGTTCATTTTCATATTATATGTATACGCTTTCATCCTGCATCTAGTACACCAAAACCATACCATAGTGAAGTTCATTTAAAATAAATATAAATGAGACTAAAAAAGCTTTATCTATATATACACCGAGTACGTACAGATAAAATGAAATATTACCGAATATAGATCAGTTTTCCATGCTGAGCTTTTTTTATCGAGTTTTTGTATCGATTATTTATTATACGAGTATTTCAAACACAAAGCGGTATTTAAAGTAAAAGATGTACACTTGCCTGATTTTACTAAATCGACAGGACCTAAACGAATCACTTTTAAGTGCAGACAAGTTCGTTAACAATTTTATAATTCCAGTGAAGATTAAGATAATTTATGAAACTTCGTCTCGACTTTAACTCAATACCGTACAGATGTATCTTAAACATCCAGATGATTTATTTATACAAGGAAATATTTTTTGGTGCTTACTCGTATAGCCATGAACTTGTATCGAACCTTTTTTACTTTCATGTAATTAGACACTGTCTAGACTAAAGCAAATAGTTTTCTTGAGATGTATCCAGGTGGATTGGTATTCATTCGAATATATATAACAACAATCCATTGTTTAATTAGTAAAAAAAAAAAAATATTAATGAAGATGAAAAGTTTTTGTGCCAAAAGAGACGAAGGAAATTTAATTGATTTTCTATTTTGTTTAATTGTACGCAGAATAAATGTTTATTTTAACAGGCATCGGCAAAAATAATTTTTCCATGTTGTTGCTGTAATATCCAAATGATGAAGCGATAATATTATGATATCTAAATTATTTTTGGTTCGTTCACCGGATTAATTAAGTTTATTGTTTACATTGTTTTGCTTCCTTAGCCGAAAATTTTTCGAAATATGCTGAGATGCGTGTTAAGAAGGTATAATAATATATAATATTGAGAAATTTTTCATTTTTACGGTGCTAGAAATATATTGAAATTTCGTCTATGATTGATGATTTGAATATCAAGGTTGCATATAAAGTGTTTTTGTTTTTGGATTGGGGCCAAGTTAAACACGGAATTGAGAGAATATATTATTAAATTATGTCTTATGTATTTATTGACAATAACAAATCATTGGTAGACTGGGTTGTCAATCATTTGTATACGTTTATATTATTCGACATAGATTCTATTTGAAATATTATTATTATAGTTGAAGAATCGTCTACAAAATATATAAGATTGTGAAAACAACTTTAAAATCCCATTCTCAAATCGTACCCTGTCATTATGTAATCTTTGTAAATTAATCCATTTTGCACAGATATAAAAAAAAAACTATGTATTGAAAATTTAAATATTTTCCAAATATAAAACGAAATAAAAGAAAATTCATTAAGTTAATTTAAAATATTGAGAAATTGTCTTCTGTTCTATATACATTTTATCCGTCTTGTAGTTTTTCCCATTTTCTTTCCTCAGACTCGTCTTATAAAAAAAAAAATATTTAATTCTTGTCAGTTTGTGTGTATAGACGACAGTATTTTATGAAATAATTTCGTCTTTTATCCAAAATACAAATTCTTCTTCTTGTAATCAATTTCTTTTCTTTTAAAAACTAAATTAAACAAAAAAACAGTTTTATTTAAATCAATTTGATTTGATTTTTACACAAACAACAAAAAATATAAAAAATAATTAAATTATATATAAAAAAAAACATTAAAAATGGAAAAATGAATTCTGATGAAGTTCTGTAAAATATGGTTTTTCTCGAGTAATGATGAAAAACTACATATGGTACGTGCATGAAAAACACTTAATATATACTTTGGATTCGTATAATGATAAGATGTGTAATGATCTCGGCTATAAATAGTATCCGAATAGTTTCTCAATCCCTACACTAGTAGTATACATCATTATATAGTAGTTTAGATCTTAAGTTGGTTTTAAAAATAAACATTTTGAATTGGCCTATTTTTAACACTAATCTCTGGTTTTGAATTAGACTTAGTAACTATTTTGACTATATACGAGTAGTAGAAATTAAAGACTCATAAATTAAATGCTTTATGATGCTCTATTTATGTACATTTGGATGGCATAAATATTTGGTTTTTTAAATTGACAGTTGTGACATTTTTTGTGTATAGAAATTGATTTCTTGTTGAGGAAGCTATGATAGTTTATGCTTAAAGAATTTTTTATGTTGATTTGTTTGGCAGATTTTTGGTTACTTTTATAGATTTAGTTATTTGAACCGGTTCACAAATTAAGAGTCGTTATTATAAAATAAACAGTGAAAACGATTGTTGAGATATTTTTCAAAGCTGTTTAAAAATATTATTTTTTTTAAACCGTTTAATAACAACAAATATTTAATCTAGCATAAGATGTGCATTTCAACAGTGGTTACACCCTTCTTGAGAAATCGTATGATGGTAGTATAACAAAACGTGCAATTTATTAAATGATTTTTTATCGGCCCGCCCCTACTAACTGCTCAGAGATGATCGAAGTGGTTTTGGGTTAGCATTTGATTTAAGAAACCAATCCCACTATCCACAATATTCGAAAACTTCTGAAATAGTTTTTATACATGGATTAATATTATTGTGTGTATGGAAAAATTTCACTTCAAAAAATTCATTTTATAACTTCCACTCAAAACTATTGCCAATAATTATTATTTTTCTAATCAAAATAGTTTTAAAAAAATTGTGTTTATCATTTAAAAATATTATTACGAGAAGTTCAATTCGTGAGTGAATGTTTTTTTTTCGTAATAATCTTGGGTAACTGCAACTAAAATTTAAAGGTAAAAACGGGAGCGAATTTTCAAACTCTTAAAAAATAACATCAAGATTCTCGCCCCTTACCAAAAAACACATTATCGCCCAAATACTGCGTTATATAATTTTGTAATAGCAAATCGATCGTATGTGATCTTACAATATTTGTACGTCTCTTATTCATGAGTGAAGCTCAGCGGAGAGGGCAGCAGTTCCCATCACTCGTGAATTATGAAATTTCTGCTTAAAACTAGGTAGTCGCGGTATATTCTCCTTTTTAGAAGTTCTCAAATTTAGTACTGTGGAGTACCATTTGAAATTATCCTGTGCCAATTGGTTGTGATGCTAATTCTCATCATTTTCTAAGGATCCCTTCGGATTGTAGCAATTGGGGACTAACTTTCTTTAATTAATTATGTTCAAAAAAGGTCTGAATCATACGGCAGGATGTGACGGATATTAGTTTATGCCCGAAGTCTATATGATTTAATTAATTTTAAAATTAAGAGTGGGGTACATGACACGATTGACTTCATACTTTTAAGGTCAACACATAAACCATACTATAGTTAACTGATTAAGAATTTCTATCCCACCTCTTTTAAATTCAGTAGTCGAATGTCCTTTATTTAGGAATATTGAGTTGGGCATCACTTTCTTTTTAAGCAATTTCTAGAGTTTTCGAGGCAATTTGCCTCTTATTGCTAATCAAAAAATATGGCACAAACCGTATGCGATACATTGTTTTGTCACAAACATTGAAAGATCAATTAGTTGTGGTATGCTTTCCTAGGTAGGCCACACACGAACAGTTTTAACTGGCAGTTTTAACTGTACAGTAAAAACTGTCGGTTAAAACTGTACGTGTGTGGGTATTTTATTTCAGTTTAACTCAAATGTACAGTTTAACTGAGAACTTTAGATTGTTTATATTTTTAACTGAAACGATTAACTGAACTGAACGTGTGTGGGGGTTTAACTGTACAGTTCTCAGTTTTGTGTGGAAATTTCATACACCGAAGGCAGCCAAATCGTTTCGCTCATTCAAATCCATGATAATAACTGAAGGATTAGACAACGTGTCTGTGCATCTCAGTTCATAGTTAAAACAAGCAGTTATAGCTACACAGTTAAAACTGACATTTAAAACTGCACGTGTGTGGCCGGCCCTAGATACTTGTAACAATATTTCGATCTCAGCAAATACCATAACTTCATTGGAATTAGAATCTTATAACAAATACATCAGAAGTTCAGAAATGACTGCAAGTCTAGTAAAAGCTTGTGTAATATTGAAGTATTTGGAATATGGGTAAAATTATGTTATGTCTGTAAATAAGCATTTGTGGTTCTTGATAAATAGACTTAACGAGTTTCGATCAAATTCAACCAGTATGATGAAATTGAGGACAGGGGGACTTAAATCTCGATAAGCAAAATAAGATTTTAGTCCCAAAATAATTTTAATTCTAAAAATTGTCAGTAATAACTTAGCTGGAAATAACTCGGTAATTTCCAAACCAATTGAAATCCGATTATGTTCGGTTTGCTAATTCAATCAATGGTTGCTTAACGTTTGTGGTGAAATTGATCGCGCATTTATTATAATTCCACTCTTTATATCGCATCCCTCACCCAAATTTACTTGTACATACTATTCCTGAGTTTCTGTTTTCTACACTTTTCCAAACGGGATATGTGCTTTCCGACTCTTGTGGTTCTAGGTGGTGTAGTCATTTTTCAGTTTTCATACTTGAAACCCAACCTATATTTGAACTATCTGCAGCCTCAAGATATAAATAACAGAAAATTAAAGCAAAGTTTAAGGAGTTGAGGGTGCAACAAAATAGGTAAAAGAGGAAGGGAAAAGTAAAAGCGTCTGTGGTGACATCTGTATATTTCCTTCTTTTGTAATAATAAAATTGAGCGTGAAAGTGTTTAACAACTACACACCAGAACAAATGCTGAGGGGTTTGTAAATTGTCCTTGAAAAAAGCAGCAGATCTTTAAAATTCGTCCAATTTATTGCTGTGGTTATTAATTTCCTGCGTTTTAGCGTAAGCAATTACTCCGCAAAAACGATGGCTCGGAAATTCTCAATATTTCATGTTTTGTCATGCGTATATCTCTTTGTGAGGTTGACTAGAATTTAACTCACAAGCACGGTACTAATTTCTTGCTATACCCTGTATACAGCCGTGTAAGCAGCAAGAATCATAAATTATAATTTAAGTTCAACTGGACCCACTTCCAAAAGTTTTTGAAATAGAGTCACTGCGACCTCCAAAAACAATTGCTTAGTGGCATTTTTGGTGCATGCACAGCAACTTTCTGTTTGAGCAAAATAATAAAAAAGTATTTACAAAATTTTGAAAGATACGTAGGTTTCGGAGTGATTTGAATTTACAATCTCAAAATTAGAGAACTGTTACTGACGTGATTCTGCCAGAAACACAGTAAATGCCGCCTTACCAGTCCAGAGCGCAGTTTATCTTAAAATTTAATGTTATGTTTAAATTCGACATATTTCGCCTTGGGGGAATATATGTTTTCCAAATTTCTTATCGAACAAGCAATATATTGGATGTAGCGACTAAGTGAATAACTTCAATTAACCGACACAATTGGGTTAATCCTATGGTGAACCGTTACTACACATATCCCGGCGGTACACTGCGGCCGGCTATGAGGCCAAGTATTTTAAGGACCATTGAAGTTGAAGAGTTTTATTTAGTAGGTTGTGCTAGATAGTGCTGCCGGATAAAGAAATCGTGGAACATATTCAGCAAGTAGGAATAATGGTCGGTGAAAAGAAATATCGATAGTTGAGAGTTACGCGGTCATAGTTTATGAGGAGCACCGATTATATCAGATAATACTATAGTGGGAGCCTACATATATCGTTAAAATTCGAGGACGTGTGGCGTCGACGAGGAGTTCCTATATAAGATACGGGTTGGAAAAGGAGGGGTATGAGCCCGCTAAAATTTTGATGAAGATACTAGATTTTTACACAGCATGATAAAAGGCTACGAATTGAAACATTCAACTCATATCAAGGGCCATTATTGTTGTTGTATTTTAGATATTTGGTAAATGTTTTAAAATTATTTTGGAACTATTTCCGATATAACCGGTTTAGAATATTTCATTCCTTGTTTAAATTGATGCAATTGTTGTTGTTAACTGTGACATTTTATAATTACAAATTTTTCACAATTCAGTGATACGAACCGAGCTTGACAAACAAACTTCAGATAAACGGGATCGTGGTTCGGGTTTGGTTCTAAACGTTGATTTATTGGAATTTTAGCAAAATGGGCTGTTTCCCTTTGAATTAAAACATGTCTATTTCGAGATAAATTTGGTTTCTGAAATGTCAATTCACAAATTACAGTCTATCTGATTTTGAATCAATTTCAGCTAACTACTTTTCAAAGCACGGTAAATCTTTCCGGATTTTGGCGCACTTGACTTAAAATCAACAGTAGAGTGAAAAATTTAGCAAAACAGAAACTTAGAACAGAAATCACTATAACTTTAAAATAAACATACGTTTTCGAAATAAGAGCAGGCATAGATTAGTATGAAAATTTTTACTATGAAAATCCGATGCCGAGTGCGTAAACAAGTTATATATTCCGTTTCAAAACTTGAATTAATCATCTAATTACCTTGGAAAAATTAGAAGAAAAAATATGGAAAATGAACATAGAATCGAGGCCAATTATGCGGTTCATACACTGTATTTTTCAAATAAAATTCGGGCAGTCCTTGTCTGTTGAGCAAAACGGTTACAAGAAACAAACAATTAAATTTAAAAACTCTAAGAGGACTTGAAACACAACGTAAAATTCCGCACAACAACCCAGGCGTTCATTTTTTGTCAAAATTCAATTTCATACTAATCACGTAAAAACAAAAAAAAATATTCTGATCCAATTTGTTTTCGTTTTTTTGTTTGTGGTAGTGAGTATAGAACACAAGCCGCATAAAATTGCTGCAAACTGCAAATGTGCTGCAAGCGAACCTCAACATTAAATTGTGTTTACAGGCGAAATGGTAAGCGAAAAAGAAAATCACATCGTATTACCGCACTATGTGGAGCGGCACAATAATGTGCCGGTACAGCCAGTGCTGCAACAGCCTGCTTTTTTATTCGGGCACTTCACCAAAAAATAAAAAAATCTTAAAGAGAGGAATTTTTGCTCCACGATTGCGGCAATAATTTTATATGCGACTCCTGGTGTATACTAATACAAGCGAAAAAACAATAAAAAAAAAATTGAGGGCCAGGTTTTTTTTGTTTTTACTTGATTAGCATGAAATTGAATTTTGACACAACACAAACGCCTGACCCTTGAAATATACAACGACGCGATCGTCGTGACTCAACAGTAAAAATATATGATTTCAAACTACAGCAATTATATTCGACGCGATTAACGAGTCTTCAGTAGGCATGGAGAACAACGTTTTTACTATTTAGAAACGTCGCAGTCACGTCGAGTATATCTCAGGGGTAAATGTGAGGAATTTTACATCGTATTTCAATAACTACTAGACCTTTTAAATCTAATTTTTTTTTATTCTATCTCGCTCACAATATAAAATGAAAATGATTTAACACATACAAAAACAAGTGCCGCACTGTTTTGCGTGGAGAGCCAAATGCTGCTTGATTTTTGTTTGAAAATGCAGTGTGTAAACCGGCTAAATCTGGTGCTTAAAATTCAGTGAGGGGTGAAAATTATAAAAATTTTTGTTACATAAGAAAATATTAAATTTTAAATATAAAACTTTATTTATTTTAATCAGTACGAATGTGCCGTTTAGGTAGAAGGTAGATAATGTATGATTCTAAATTAATGAAAACGTAATAAAATGTACATAAAACCTACTGCTTTCACTAATTATGATAGGTTTTCGAAAATTGAAGCCGAGCACCATACGAACGAAGTTTACCCAAATATTTTTAGTACATTCAAAATATGCATTCGGATTTTACCGGAACCGTTGTAAAAAAATAAAAACATGAGATGAAAGGTAAGATTTAATATTTACCATATTCTTAAATTACTAAAATTTGAATTTAAATTAATTCAAGGTACCATCAAAACTAAATCTAGAGAATTGAACTATGAAATCGGGTACTAATGCAATATTTATGAAAGCTGTATTTTAACGTAATGGTTCTATCTACTACTACTTGGTATCTACTAATCCTTCCAAGTGTTAACTATTAGGGCCACTGAGTTAGATGCTACGATAATTTTTTGTCGCTATTTTACAGAATTTTTACGCTCAATTTAATAAAATTTCTAATATTTAGCCTTTAATATAAAAAAGAAACAGCAAAAAAAAAAAAAAAGAGAGAGAAGTGTTTACTATCTAGTTATTATATCGTCCTTTTATGTTGAATTTATATACCGGGTGTCCCAAAAAATATACGAATGGCATGCATGTCGCTAACATGCTTGCCTTTATGTTTTTGCTGGTGTAATTAATGTTATAGAGCATGGCAAGAAATCAACTTAGCTTGGAAGAGAGGAAGTTTGTCTTCTGAAATGTTATTGAAAGACCGAAAACGCCACGGATGTTCAAAGATTTTTCAGAAAGGAATTCAATGTACCAGCTCCCTCGATACAGCTTTTCGAGACACATGGATTGGAGGAAGGACTAGCATTGAATTTCCTGCGCGTTCCCTGTAGACCTCACGTCACTGGAATTCTTTTTGTGGGGATACCTCAAGGACAGAGTTTATGGCATCAACCCAAGAACAATTGTTGCATTAAAATTGGAAATTAAGGGACAATGTCGCATTGTGTGGATAATAATGGTTACCAATTTGAACATTTATGAACATAATTCTTCAATTACAATTGTCTTCTGTACTTGAATCCTTTCATCTTCTGTATATGTACATACATGAAGCTTTTCTCATCATTCGAAGCGTTAGTACATTTTTTTGGGATACCCGGTATCTATTATGGTTTATACAGTACGTTTCATAACTATAAATGCAATCGTTTTAAAAAAAATTTAATGCCAAATATTAACTAAGTTCGGACATACTGATTTATGAAAAAAGTCGTTACTAACTTCAATTGTTTATCGAGATTTTTCAAAATATCGTTGTTTCATAACTTTCCCTGGGAATAGCGGATTGTTTGAAATATTTTCATAGTATTTTTATTTGATTTGTTTTTTCCTGGTCTACTAAGGATAAGGAAATAAGTTTGGTGTAAATATTTTCGAAACAAAGTAACATGCGGAAATATTTTTTCAAATAAAATTTATTAGGTAAAAACAGTTTCCCATTTACTTTGTTACCGAAATATTTACAACAAACTTATTTCCTTAGTAGGCCAGAAAAAATCAGATAAAAACGCTTTGAAAATTTTTTTCCCAATACGAATAGAGTAGGGAAATCCCGAATAGTGCCAAAGGCTTATACATTTTGAAATTTTTTAGTATTAATTAATCTACCGAATAGATAAATGTTGTGGAAAAGCAATGCAACGTCAAAAGTTCTTATCAGAGATGAAAAAAGGAAAAAATTTAAAACCTTTTCGAAGCAGGTTTTTCTTTAGACATATCATAATGCCGTTGCAAATCTTTAATAATGGCGCCAACAAAACCGAAGAACCAAAAAATAGATGAGTTCAAGCGAAACACGTGAGTTGGTTAAGGCCGCTAGTAATTCTTGTAAAAATATTAAGTTGCTGAAAAGCTAGATTATATTAAATGTGTCTCGAAGCACAATCAGCCGAGCTGTGAAAGATGTTTCACATCTAAAACACAGTAAAATGATATCATTACCAAAGCTTTTGTATGACACAAAACCGCACGTCTTGGCATTGTTAGGGCAAATATGAGTTGTGACTGGTTAAAGGTAATAGAAAAATATCTTATTCGGTGAAAACTAACCATGATTATTAGTTGAATAGGTATTTTTTCCGATGAAAACAAAATTAATTTAGATGGGCCTAGATGGTATTCAACATTATTGGAGGGATCGGAGAAAAGAGCCAAAGTAGTTTAATAGTGTGGAGGGCTCCCTCTTTAGTGGACTCCATAGCTTTAGCCTTTTCACCCACTAAAATGAACAGCGTAGAGTATGTTGGTTCCAGCACACACGAGTGAATGTGAAAAAAAAAAACGATTGTATATAAAGTTATGAAACGTATTGTATATCACTTTAGCAATTCAGATGACAGACTTTTGAAATACAATTTTTAAGACAAATTTCATAAAATTAAAAATTGAGTTTAAGTACTCATTTTACCAAAATGTTTAAAATACGATCAATATTTACAAGTAAACCCAGATTGTTCAACAAGAAAATGTTACACCTTTCTTGATCTGTCAAAAGTATAAAACGACTAAAACAGGTAATTTATGTATCCAAATGCAGATTTTTCAAACTATATACAATAGTAAGCATACATAAAGTTACAGTATATAATATAAACTCACCAGATATTTATGTATTTATAAATAGTTAAATTTTCTTTAAAACTTTGTTTTGGTACGTATATATAGCAGCGTATATAATAAATAGCAGCATTAAGCTCAAATGAAAACGAAGCAAAAAAAAATCTAAAATCTGTAAACCACAAATTAAAATCTTTGCAATATTTTGAAAATTCATTTTCATCTGCACACCATCAAGGTATACAAATAAAAATTGTTTATCATAAAAACATGAAAATTTTGTTTTATGCTGTATATGTTATATTGTGGCTGGTACATGTTATGCTGTGCAAAGATTAACAACATAACATGATTTGTGTATTTTTGTGATAAATCGATAAGTGGTTTGCAAATCGTACGTGTACATCCTCGGTTTATTCTGAATGTATATTTTTGCGTTCGGGTATTTTTGCTTAATTTAATTTAAAAAACCGAGAGACAGAGAGAGAAAATATATTTTTGAATACATTTTTTTGGTAAGCCAAGCGATTTTTCCGAAATTGTAAAATAAAAATTCAAATTTATACAGCCAGGTATTAAAATAAATAAATAAAAAAAAAATGGCAAGAAATTTATTTTTTAATAGCGAAAAATCAACAAAATGTTTTATTAATTGAAAAAAAAAAAATTTAAAATGAATATTCATGAGTGGTTGGAAAACTGATGAAAAATGGTTTTTAAATCGAAAAATTATGTTTGCTAACAAAATTATTTTATGTATATAGCAAAATGATAAGTAAGATGGCAAAGTAATTTTTTTTACCTTCTTTGGTGTATAGTATTGTGGTGATGCTGATGGTTTAAATGTATGCGCACTATTATCTTTAGCATTAAATGCGGGCCTGGATGGGTATAACGAATATCCAGGTTTGTCCTTGAATAATTTATATATATATTTTTGTAATTAATTATTTAGTCTTATAATGAAAATGCAATATTGTAAATAAAATTAATTTTATTTTGTTTAATGTACTGAATCGATCTCATGAACATATAATTTAAATTAATTAATTCAAGCAAATGTATCGTGAGTCAGTTTATGGTGAGTAATGTATATAAAATGTCCACTACATAGACTAATCTAAATTAAATTATATATACATACTATACTGTTTAGCCACCCACAACCTTTCTTTTATATACAAAATGTGTATATATGAAAAACTACACGATTAAATGAGATCGAGATACTTTAGTATGGTACATAATAATATAATTGCAGTCCCGGGGTTAGAATTTTTTATATAAATATATTTTTCTAATTAAATATAAGTACATACCTGTTCACCTCCAAGTCCCGTTAGTTTGTAGGTACTATATTTAGTTATATGATCATATGAAGATTTTTCATAATCGGTACCATTTTCACTACCTTTGACTACGGTGGATTTTTCTTCTTCCTGCTCGATTACACGATCCATATCAGAAATTATTTCTTTTAACGTATTTTTAATGCTTTCTTGTTTGATTTCACGTTGCTCTTCGGGCTGTGTTGGTTGAGCTTGGGCTGGCGGTGCTGCAACCTGTGCTGGTGGTTCCTCTGGTTTCACATCTTCTTTTGGCTGTAATTTGTATATACATAATATGGATTAAAGGTTAATGTTGATCACCGAAAAAAGCCAGGAAACATATTTTTTGTATGATTTATGTTATTCACAATAAATTATGTTAGGGTATGAGTTTTGTTAAATTCAGTTAAATGAGTTAATTTTTAGGATTTGTGAATTTTTTTTTGTTACTGTAAAGTTATTTACAATTTGTGTTTTTGGTTGTGGTTTTACTGGTTCCTCCTCTTCTTCTGATTCTTCAGATTCCTCCTCTTCTTCTTCGTCACCAACATCTTCTAGCTTTGGTGAGGGATCTTTTGGACGTGGTGTTTCTTTTACTGGCTCTGGTTTGGGTGGCTCTTCCACTACTTTTTCCTCGACAACCTCTTCTTCGATTTCTTCTTCTACTACTTCTTCTTCTTCTTCTACTACTTCCTCCTTTACCGGTTCTGGTTCCTTGACTGGCTCAGGTTCTGGTTCCGGTTCTGGCTCAGGTTCAGCCTCTGGTTCCGGTTCTGGTTCAGGTTCTGGTTCCGCGGCTTTTTCTTCAACAACCTCTTCTACTACTTCTTCCACTACTTCAACCTTTTCTACCACAGGCTCTTCTTTAACCGGCTCGACTACCTTTTTTGGTTTAATTGATAAAGTAACCACTTCTTCAGCTTCTTCCACTTTCTCTTCTTTAGGTGCAGTTTCAGTCTTTGTTTTAGTCACTACAACAACCTCTTCTTCTTCGGGTTCAGCAGCTGCCACTACTTTCTTCACTACTTTTTTAACAACTTTTGTGGTTGGTTTCGATTCTGATGTTGTTGTGGTTCTTGTGACCACTGTCTCGCCAGGTGTTTGAACTGTCTTTACAATTTTTTTCGCCGCTTGAATAACTTTTGTGGTACGTGTAATAACTTTTTCTCCGTTTGGTCCCTCGGTAATTGTTTCAGTAACAATAGTTTGGGTTGGAGTGTCATCATCTTCTTCGGCCACTTCAATAATTTCATTTCCACCATTTTCTACCGTTACTTCTTCGGTAACTGTAACGGTTTGGCCGTTTGATTCGTGTACACCATTAACGCCATTTTCTTTTTTTTTGCCCTAAAGAAATGTGGTGCGGTAAATTTGAATTAAATTGAGACAATTTATATTTTCTTATATACATTTAAAGAAATATTTGCAGCTTGGCACATCACTCTACTCTCAAATAGCATTAAATTAGATTCAAAGAAAATAAAAACTAAGACGATTTACAATATTATAAAAATAAAGCAAAAAAAAAATAGTTTTACGTACAGAATTTAATTATAAAAATTCTTACAGCTGTTCGGATATTGCACTTTCGGCAGCAAAATTACAAAATAGCGCACTGCATTCATATTTATATAGAGTTGCATGCGGCCTGGCTCATTATCGTGTATATAGATATAAAAACAAAATATTTTTAATTTGATTAAAAAAATATTTGTATATTTTGTTTAATTCTTAATTAACAATATTCTTAAAACATACAAAACATTTCATTTCGCCTTCACAGTCCACGGTGCCAAAAAATATATTTGTCGTGTAAAGCGATAACAAATAAGCGCAGGTGGATTCATATTATATGTTGGTCATAGATGATTGGTTTATATATCCATTTGTTTTTGTTTGTATTGGTATTCTGAAGAAAGCTTATAGCGACTTATATTTATGTATTTGTATTAACAAAAAAAAAAAACATCAAAAAACAAAAAAGCTTTTACAAAAATGTTTATATAAAAGTAATAGCTTTTTGAGTAATATAGAACTGTTACGGATTTCTATCGGATTTAATAAAAAAAAAACAAAATATTTTATTCTTATTTACTTTATTTATTTCAACAATTTATTTAATAATATAAAAAAAGTGTTTTATTAATAAGTTTATAAATAGCACAATTTTCCTAAGAGCTTTTCTTGCGATGATAGTTCCAAAAAATAATACTTTACTTTTGTCTTTAAAAAAATTAAAAAAACCCAATTGTGTTCAAGAGATAGCATCTAATTATATTATATAAAAAATTAAATTAAAAAGCAAGCAGCTTACAAAAAATGCCAGATTTGGAACAATCACTTAACATTCCACAAAGCTTTTTCACATGATACAAAAGTTACACAAAATCTTATAATTAAAAGTGTGTGTTCTATATTACTCAAAAATTTGTAAAAATATTAGAAAATTTAAAAATTTAATAAAAAATATTATTTTTATATTCTAATTATGTCTGTGTATGTATGTATGTGTCTTTTATAAACTTGATACTGAATAATTTCTAAAATAAAAATTTACAAATTTTCTGCTTATAACATGCCTTAATTCAAATCTTGGATTTATGATCATACAAAAGTTTGTTTGTTTGGGTACAAAATTTATTTAATTTTAATAGTATTATTTACGAATTAATTTAATTAAAAAAAACACAATTTGAATTTTGTTAGAAAAAAATTAGAGATGGATCCTGGTATATGTTGATATATATTTTTTATTTATTTTTTTTTTGTTTGACTCGCATTCATTAAAGTATTTTAGAACTGAATTTCTTCGACTACCTCAGTACTAGAACCGATTTTAACACTTTTAACCGATGAGGTAGATGAGGAAACTCTACGCTGTGTTGAACTCACCGCTGAGGATGTCACTGATTGTTGAACCGAACGTGTACTCTCTTGCTGTACCGATTCTTGTACGGATTTCGCTACGGTCGATTGGACATTAGCTTCCACTTTTTGTTCTAGGCTTTGTTCGGCCCGTTTCGCGACGCTCACACTACTCTCCTTAATGCCTTGTGCCGTTTTTTCAACGGATACCTAGTTTTCATATATTTTTTACGTTCGTAATTTTTTATTAAATTTTTAAATTATATTTATTTAAAAACCATATAGAGAGGAAAAAAAGAACAACAAATATATAAAATAAAATTCATTAAATTTAAAAATAAAAGAAAATTAAAAACAAATTTTTAGCAAATAAAAATTCAAAAATAACTCAAAAATATAATTTATCCAAACAAATTTTTTTTACCTCGTGTGAGCTCTCAGAAACCGCAGATTTCTGAACTCCAGAACCAGCATTTGTTTCAGCAATATCCATCGTTAATTAATTTTTTTAATTTAATTTTTACGTCTTACTATAACGATTCTATTTCGAGCACTGTAACAATATACAACACACAAAAATTTATATAAGTAGGGAAAATAACGATGAAAAAAAAAAAATTATATATATTTAGTATTTTGCTTTTCTTTTATTTTTCATTCAACCAATTTTTCATTCTTTTCTTTTAGATATTATATTATATATGTTTAAAAATAGCACATTATGTACATTGATCCAAGAATATCAATGAGATCCAGATTTTTCACATTAGTATTATAAAACAAAACAACAAAATACCTTTAAAGATAATTTTTATACACAATTTATAAAAATTTTCTTAATTTCTTTTAATAAACGAACATAATAAAAAAAAAAAAAAAAAACACCAAATTTCACAAGAAAATTAATTTAATTTTAATTGGTTTTCCTGGCACTTATATACACTGTACGTAAAAAATTAATTATTCACAAACACTTGTCTAGCAAAAAAAAAAATTATCACTTAGGTGTAAATAAATTTGTCACTATCCAAGAATTTTCTTTGTTCGCTTCGTTAAAAATATTTATTTTTCTTGTTTTATTATGATTACAATATTATTATTAAAAACTATTATTTTTGAATTAATGAATCAACAACAACGTGTTACTCGTAAAAAAAATTAAAAATTTTTCTTTCAATTTTTTTTTTTGTTTTTTTAGTAGAGTTCTAAAGAAATAATAATCCCATCACCGCCAGAGAGGAACTAAAACTAAAAACCGAAATTCGAAAAAATAAAAAATTATAAAATGCCGATGTCTTTTTAAAAATAAAAATACAAATTTTTTTTGTATAAAATACAAAAATAAAATAAATCTTTTAATATATTTTATTACGAAAAAAAATTAAAAATAAAATTTTATAAAAATTTATTTTATTTTTGTGTATGTGCCATTCGGTTACACAGAGTTTAGACACTAATTTGTTATCAAAACTAGGAGTTCTAATACCCAAAACTATCTAAACCTAAAATCTACCTGTTGCGCTAATTACAAAAAATAATTACCTGATCGGCACTGGATTCAGTGAAATGAAAAACAAAATATATTTATTTGCGATAAATAATAAGATAAAATAATCGTAGGATTTTAATTTTTATATTTTTCTGTTCACCAGTTTTTCTTGTTAATCAGTTTCATTGAATCACAACAATTTAACAATGTTGTTATACCTACGCGAAAAATTTTGTATTATTTGTGATGTCATTGTATTTTAATATTTCAAACAAAATAAAAAATAATGTGAAAATTATTTATTTTGTTTTTACTATTTGAGTGAAAGGTCAACTGTTTATAAATGACCACACAATATAATGTAAGACGGAGGCTCAGATACCAACAAACTTATATAATTACTATTTTGACGTATTTATTATAGATGGCAGTCATTTAATAATATATTCTTAGACAAACCGTAATGATCGTACAGTACTCTTATATTGAAAGATTTACGCGGCATACAAAAAAAAATATATTTTAAAGTTGTCAAAAACATGTTTGCTTGACCTAATTTTGTTTTAAGTTTCATTTACCTCAAATACTTATATTTCAACACCGTGCACACCAACGCCTAAAATTCCTAATCTTAATTCAACACTGTACTTTGTATATGCATTGTTAAAAATGCAACATCGTGACTCACGACGTTACGAGTTTAAATATGATTGTCTGTCATCGCCGGTACAAGATGATAAATGTGCATAATTTAGTTAGTAATAATCGATTCATTAAATATGACATCATTTTAAAAATGCTGTAGCAATATGGTTAATCGAGAGTTGGCAGGCAGTAGACACAAATAGCAGACAAAACTGCATTTCATATATGGAAATTGTTATTTGTGGAATAATGCATATTAAATTAAAACCTTGAATGAAATTTAAATGAATTTGTGATCATAACGTTTAAGTTTTGTTGCAAATAATGAGAAATGGAATTTAATTAATTTTAATATATTTAATTTAAATTTGATGATCTGTCGAGTGTTTTTATAGAAGTAGTATTTCTGTCTTATACAAAAATGTCTCAAACCCTTATCGACACATTTAAGATTAAATTATGTTAAAATTCGTTCAAATCCCGATAAGGGCAGGATGAGTGAACACACAATGTTAGAGTGCAGAACTCTTGGGCCGGCCCATCTTTCATGTCGGTTTATAGACTGATACACAGTTGAAAAGCGAAATGAAGACGAATTGATGAGCGAGCATAAAAAATTATTTTAATTTTACAAATTTAAAGTTTTGCTTCTTAATACATTGAGTTCCGCGGCAACCAAACCTACAACGTATGTGAATGCTGGGATTCTATCACAGAAATACAATTATTTAATCAGGCAACACTAACATATCAATAGTGCTCTTGTGTAAAGTTAGCTCAGCCTAGAAACTTTATCAAAATTATTTTTTTTTTTTCTTAAGAAATCTTTATTTCTGTATAATATTACAACTAATCATATAGATTATCTAGTAAATGTTTTATTATTTTAGTAGTCTATTATTATGGAATGAGACCTATTGCTTCATCCCAGTTCTGCTAGAACTTTGATTTAAGCGGCTCAAGGAACCACTAATTTTAAAGGCTTTGTTCTTTTTAGGCGCTTTGGTCCATTGGCGCGATCCAGTAGGTTCCGCAGCTACTCGTTGTCATGCTGCTGCAGTCGCAGTACATGACTCCTTGCAAATTTTTTTATTTCATCGCTGACGTATTCCATGTTTAGGTCTCGATGGAGATTGTCATTTCTAATGTACCAAGGAGCATTCACAATGCTACGTAGTATTTTGTTTTGAAATGTTTGAATGATCTTCACTCTAGTTTTTCTTGCGCAGCCCCAAAGCTGAATATCATACGCCCAGATAGGTTTTAAGATTTGTTTATATAACAGCAGTTTGTTGTGCGTTGTCAGTTCGGAGTTTCTTCCAATAAGCCAGTGCATTTTTCTGAATTTTAAATTCAGTTCTTGCCTTTTCTTTTTAACATGCGCTTTCCACCTGAGCTTAGAGTCTAGCGTCATGCCGAGATACCTAGCATTATCTGAATATGGAATTGGTTGTGAATTCAGACTAATCGGAATCCGAACAAAATTAATGAAAAATCGAAAAATTATCAAATTTATTAAATTAGATTTGTTTTTCATATTTATAATCCAAAAAATTAAAGTCTAAAGTATTAAAAAATCGTAAAATTCTGGGATGCATAAAGTAATGAAACAATTTAGGACACACAAGAAAACATTCGTTCCGTGACAAGTTCCCGAAAATGTACTCTGGGCTAGGAATTTCATTGAATTTTATATAAGCTTTCGCCCCGCTCGATAAAACTAAAATTATTTCACCAAAACGAATAATGTCTCGAATCAGGGCTACATGATTTTGAAATGTATACACTAGTGGCTAATTTTAAGCTAAACTCGTTCCGTGACAAATACTCGGAAATGAACTCTGGGCTAGAAATTTCATTGATTTTCTTATAAATTTTCGCCTCATTCGATAAAAGTAAAATTATGACGCAAAAATGAAAAATTCAATGAAATCCCTAGCCCAAAGTTTATTTTCAGGAGCTTTCCTTAACCAAAGAAAGATTTTCTTCTAATTCAGCTTAAAATTAGAAAAGTGCACACATTTCAAAATCGTAGCACTGATCCGTAGCCTAGCTCATTTTCGCGAACTTGTCACTAAGCGAATTATTTCTTATACGACCTAAAAGTTTCCATTAATTTATGAATCTGTAAGATTTTGTTACAGTTTTTTGTGAGAAAAACAAATCGAATTTAAGAAAATTTGATAATTTTTCGTTTTTTCATTAATTTTGAAAAAGTTTCTGGGCTGGGATAACTTCATATAAGAAAACCTACACTATTGTTTGCACACTTTTATTACAATAAGAACCCATATATTGCGGTAGCCATTCCTGATAACCGATTGCTCGGTGTACCTGGTAAAGGAAATTATACTCCATTGCAGGGTGCACACAAAAAATAAAGGGTTGCCACAACACTGATTCGATGTATTACCTATTTTATTTTTTAGTTATCATAAATACTTTTAGAAACAAGAATTTTCACGGAATAACAAGCATTTTAGTACTCATAGGTTTAGTGTAGCATCGTTAATTGTTTTGAAAGCCTCATTGCGGTTTAAATTATTTACAATGAAATATGCCAAATTTGTAGTTTCAGTAAGAAAGGATGTTCTGAATAACTTAAGGCATTAGGTCTAATAATTTATTCTTCATAATTTGGCCTCTTCTGATGAACAAATGTATACAGTTTAGCAACATGTAAACAACCAAAACCATCGTATTTGGTTGGAGTGCAAATCAATAGACAGTTTAGACCATGGATTGCTCTGCGAAGGCAAACGTCCACATTAGTGATGGTTTGGGCCGCGGTAACTTCCACAGAACGCAAACCACTCGTTTTCATTGAACAGCGCGTAAAGATAAATCAAAAAATCTACCATGAAAAGATTTAAAACGATGCTTTCTAACCTTGGGCACGAAAACAATTCGATAGAAACCATTGGTCGTTTCAATAAGATTCGGCATCATCCCATAAAGCCCGTGAAACCCAACGTTTTTTACAAGAAAACGTTTCTAGCTCATTTATTCACTACAACGGCCACCATGTTTCCCGGATTTAAACCCAATGGAGTTTTCCATATGGTCCATTCTGGAGGCCAAAGTATTAACTAAAAATATGAGACCTCTTAAAGGTTGCTCTTCGACGGGAATGGGAAAATACCATCAGACCACATTCGTGCAGCTTGTGAGCCTTCTCGGACAGACTTTGACTCAGAAAAAAATTGACAAATTTACAGCATTTTTAATTGGTCATACTTCGAATGCCGACCCTTGTATTTGATGAGTTAGGAAAAATAGCCATTCAAATATCACGAGTATTATTAGTAGAAATGAATTATATTATGAGTTTACCAAATGCAAATTTAGCCAAACTTCGGTTAATTTGTAAAATAGTTACGCCGATCTTAGGAAAGTCTACAACAATTCGGTAGTGATTGCTTCAGAATCACTAGATAATTAGAAAGTAAAATCTTACTACGATATCACAGGGACTACTTGCTACATGAATTATTACGAATATCTGAAATTATTGAAAAATATCAATTCCAGCGCCGATCTCAGAGATGTCTGAGCCAAATGGTTAGCGGTCAGCAAATGCAAGTTCGCGTATCTTAAGGGCAATTGGACTGCATAATCTCATAACGATATCACGAGGACTACTAGTAGGAATAATTTATTGAACCAATCACACTAATTCATAATACATTATAACGAATTTCAGAAAATTTGGAATTTTCCAGCACCGACCTCATACTTGTAAAAATAATTTTTGAATCATTCTACCACTTGTGTTTTATAAATTATTATGTATTTCTGTAATTTTGGAATTTTTCAGAACTGATCTCAAACGGGTCTACGCCAGATATAGTTGAATGCTTCGAAATCACTAGACAATTAGACAGCAAAATCCCATTACCATGAAATAATTAATTAAAGTATTCTACCACTTGCGTGGTAGTTGTTTCAGGATTCTTTCTGCCACTTGAGCAATATAAATGATGCATTATGAATTCCTGAAATTTTTGAATTTTCCGTTTTGTTTGTGCTCTCAGGTTCAAGTATGTGTCATTCAACTGTCATTGAGAAAATACGCAGAAAATATTACTGTTGCATTTTATTATCAGATATCAATTCTTTTAACTCTAACACAAAATTTTAAATCTTCCCGTGATATCGTCGATTTTACTGTCTGATTAATTTCAAATGATTCAGAATTCTGAAAACTTTATCCAATTGCTTTCGACATTTCTAAAATGTAAAAATTCAAAAATTATAGAAATGTGTAATAATTCATAATACGCGAGTGGTAGAATAATTTAATAAATTATTTCTACCAGTAATAAAAATTACGTTATTTAAAAAAAAAATTGGACTGAAATACAATTTTATGGATAAATCGATACGATTTTTTAATTTTGTTCGGGCTGAGATTTAAACGTATCCACTACGAGATGGTGTTTCAGACAAAATTAACAGACAGTAAAATGTTCTGTGTTAGGTTATCCATTTTACCCCGGTTTTTGAATACGTTCAATATATAAAAAACAATCACTTTGATTATAGAATCCGCGGGAGCGAATCGAATGCGGATTGGAAAGTGCATATAAATAAAATGGAAAACAATTGCTACAAAACAAAGTAGCCAAGAAAATTTGTATTGATTTCCATACAAATTGTTTTTTATGATTCCCCGAACAAACAAATTTACTTTACTAATTCAAAATATTTATTCGTTGCCACGGTATGAATTTATTCCAGGAAAACTCGATTGTATAAAAATAGAGTACGTTTGCGGATAAAAATCTTAATCGCACCGCATATTTTTTGGATTATTAAATTGGTGTTCTCGACTGTTAGGCTTGAATTGAACATTTTGTCTAAATGGGAAGCTTTCAAGCGTGTGGACTTGCTGATATTTTCAGTACGTATGAAGTACTCAAATTTCGAATAGATGAAATATAATTTCCACTTTATAACGACCAAATCCGTTCCCGCTAGCGAATTTGTCTAGAATGCTTTCCAGTTGTTTTAAGTTTTTGCGTGTTTGGACTTGTTTCTTGTGGAATGCCACTATGCGTTGATTCGCCTCACTTCTTATTTCATACCATCACAGTTTCTTGAGGAATGAAATGTGATTAAGGCCCGATTGACGCCGGTGCCCTATTGATTCCTTTTTGTAATACTTAGATAATTACTAGTTGTGATTTATGATAAATTGTTTCTGTTTCTAAAACCACAAGCTTTCGATACCTTCGATGTCTGCGATTGTACATTGTGTTTCTGGTTGCTGATTGTAAACTATTTATTTTACATTTGATGAGTTTGTAAGGATACTCCTTAATTATAGTGTTATTTTTAGAAATCATCATTATCGGCGAGTTTTCTACTTGTAACTTTGGGACTGAAAAATGTAAAACCGTGTCTCGTCGCTATTTGCTACTTTCAGTGTAACATATTTTAGAGTTTTGTCAGACAAGAAAATATTAATGCTTTTGTAAATTAACAAGTCGATTATTAGAATATTCTTTTTATTGCACGAATTTTTCTACTAGGTCACTTTGTTTCAATTTCTACTATTCCTTCCTGGATGACTTCTACGGGTTCATTTATCTTCTGTCATTAGCGTTTAAATCGGTTAGGCTTAAATATCTCTCGAGTCGATGGCAGGTATTTTATAGTTTACGAAATTTGGTTCAACCGTTCTTTAGTTTTGTAGAGAAAAACATGTACACAAACATATTCATTTCTATGTGGATTACGAATTTGGTTCGACAGAGTTTTGGTGTTTTGAGTTCGTTCTTAAACATTGTTATTGTAATAATGGAGATAGGGACACAACGACTTTGTTGTATGCCCTAAAACTGCAAATTGTAGTGGGACCGTTCCCGGCTATCCCCTAACGATCTAAATTGATTTTATTTATTTTCTCCACATTTGAATGTGTGACTATAAATGTCGAAACGTAGTTTAGTATGCTTCTGTTTTATTGAATTATTTTGTTTGTGAAGTCATTATTGTGAGTTAAAAAGTGAAGTCATTATTGTGAGTGCAAAATTGTGAGACGAAGCAAAATAAAAATTATTCTCAGGTCACTCTATTTTCCCAAAATACACCTACATAAAGTAAAATTTAATTATTAAAATTGAAAAAGTGTAATTTCATAATTTCACAGCTTTAATAAAAATGAAGCATTGAAAAAAATTTGGTGCGATAATTGGGAAATCACTGACAGTTGGCTTGCAAAATATGAGAAATTGCGTGTTTGCTCTGTACATTTGGCTTCAGATGATGTAATTTGGACTGGCAATGGATTTATTTTCATTTCCGAAAATTTGTGTGAGTTAAATTGTTTATCCATAACAAAAAAAATGTATTGGAACAGGAAATCCGTGAACTCTTGACTGCAGTAGTGGCGTAACCTTCTCTTCCTTTCATCTTATGATTCACAAACTGTGGTGGAAAATCAGCCTTGTCTAATTTGTAATGAACTTGAAGCTTCGATCAGAATCCTTGATAACTCACTTATTTAACATAATTTATGTTATGCATAGTTTTATTCGGTTTAGTTAGACGTCGATTACGATTGTTTTTATATTGTTATACCTTTATTTCAAATCGTCAAATATCTTTCAATAGATTAAGTCGAAGAAAAGGTGCTCTTTTCATTCTCGTGGGTGGAAATTTTGTTTTTAATTACTTGTTGGATTTGGTGTTTGGTGGTTTTAAGTTTCGCCGAAGTGTTCAACTTCTTGTTATTTCTGAGTGCACTAGTTTAGTGAGTTAGTGAGTAAAACATTTTTGTCATTCACAAGTAAAACATTTTTTACTGCGCCTTCTTCACAAGACAAAAAAGACGGTCGAATCAGAAATATTCACTTTGCTATTTTGAACACACTGCTTATTCCTGATGAATCATTTTGTCGTTTTTTGATTCTAATTTTAAAAGCAACCATTATATCTTTAGCAAAAAAGTTGGATATCTGATTTTTTTTCTTGTCTAATCAGTTTGTTGAACCTTTCTGTCATCGCTAGTAAGCTGTTCAGACGCGTGTTCTTAAATCTAATTAATATCAACATTAATCTTTTCCAAAGAGCTGTTTCATATGCTTTTGCATTTTATCATCATTCGTTGTTGGTTAGCACCTAAAAAGTTTTGCATTTCGTATTTGATCTATAACTTATTAGAAATTCATAAAAGCAATCAAAAGTTTAAAATTGAGAAGAAATCGAAATGGTGGAAGTAGAAGTTCTCAAATCGATTACTGGATGTTGAGATGACCAGCCAGACGGGATCAAATTGAGAATAGTATAACATTGTTTGACCGTCAAGCAGACACAGGGACTGAAGCACGATTTTCTTAGAAAATAGTATCGAACGATTGAACACTGCAACGCATCGAAAAATAAATTAACTGAGACGGATACAAGATTTAAACGTCGGACGCTTAGCACACTCTCAAATACGACACCAATATTCAATTTGAAGCCAGTTTGTTAAGCCCAATATCAGCATTTTTGGTTCAGCAACTTGAATTTAGTCTTTATAATATATTTTTTTAAATGAGTCTTACTTATATACGTCTAGACTATAACTTTTAGTAATAATGTTTTTCTTATATCGTAGGTGGCGCTTAACTTACTTTAAAAGGAAGGTTGTTTTACCAATACTTCGTACAATTCTGTTTAAACGGCTTGTAAATATTATGTTAATACAAATTATTTAAAGGGATGCAAGTTTTTCTTTTCTTTGACCATATGCTTTACTTTACATGTTACTGCCGGTTTATCGTTCAATTAATCAAACATTTACGTTTAAATATAGCAATAAAAATTTGCTATTTGCTGGTACAGCTTTCATAATATTTTTCTTTCCCGTTTAAATTCATATCACATTCCTTGATATATCGCTTGATACATACATACATACATATGTACATAACACCCCACACAGTTTATCATTCAAAAAAATTCCTACAAAACTATTTACTTTTGCATATTTCAATCGTCGTACGATAAAACCTACTAAAAATATTCATTATTTTGAATAATAAATCTGCGAAAATTTGCTAAAAATCGTTAACATACGTTGTATTCGATTTTGTTGTTGTTTTTGATTCTAGATTTAATTAAACGCGATTTTTATTTTTTTTGTTTTATTGGTATGTTACACATATACTGATACATTCATTATTAGTCAATTTCAACACGATAACATAAAATGAAATCTATTTCCGTCCTTGCAAGTGTAAAATGAAAATTTATTTTCTCGTTTATATACATTATCATCATCTATAATACTTGATTTTCACTTGAGAATTAAATATATGTACACACACACATATATACAGCTAAAAACCTAAAAGACGTGATGTATGATAGCAGCGTAAGTGAAAATTTGTAGAAAACTCCCGAAATTATATTTAATTTTTAACCGAGTTCAGATTTTCCACTTGTGTTTTATGTATACGACGATTGAGTAATTAAAACGTACTTTAGCGCAAATGTTAAGCGGGTTAAGTGGAAAATAAATGTAATTTGTCAACACACCAGCACCGCTGTGTGACGTCACACTAATTATATAGCGGGTATAATATTTAGAACATTTATCTTCCTGGTTGTGTATATATGTTAAATACATATAAGCGAATCGAACTGATGAGCTTGGCTCCTATATAACATTTTGGTAAGCAATTTGTATACAAAAACAACAAGAAAAAAATACTTTCTTAGCCGGTTAAATTCGTTGACGTCATTTTATTTTTATTATTACTTTATTTTATAAAGTCACACAAAAAATGAAAACAAATCGAGATCATGAACAGAAATAAACTAAAAAAAATTACTTTTTAACTTTTCTTATATACTTAATCTGTATATTAAAGCCATTGAGACCATTCAATATACATATACGAACGGATAGACGCATAAAGAAAAAATTGTAAATTTCTTGAGTTCAATATTATCACATGTGCACATTGGATAGTTCATTGATCTCTGTTTTGTGTATATAATGCAATTTTTGCAAACATGCAATTGTAATCACTCTATGGCATGGATGATGTGTTTATATAATAAAACGCCATTTTTATTATAAACATAAGCATGTGACTGCAATTTTTGCAAATTTACGGAATAGATTCTTAACTCGGATCTAGATTGTAGATCAAGTAGACTACAACATATTTAAATCGGTACTGAGTTTACAAAAAAATAAACATATGACCAAGACTGTTATTCTCTTTCAATAATTAGATGAATTATTAACATCTGCGAAAATACAACATTTTATTAATGGCTCAAGAATTTGTTTTAAAATAATTTCTTAATTTTCTACTTTAAGTTTTTATTTATGGTGGTGCGCGTCGCACATGTGTAATATACACTATACCGTGTAATCGGTTGAAAACTTTCCTCCCGAAATATTAATATTTCAAGAAAGTGGAGCAGAAGCAAGTATGAAAAAAAATCTCAACTGTTAATTTTAAACGAATCCATGTCAGGGAAAAATTTAGGGATTTTTGTGATTAAACCGAGTAGTTTAACACAACAAGCATAAGCAGAGAACGATTTTCATTTTTGTTTGAGTCTAGCGTTTTAAACGGCATGTGTGAGGTTTCTTAAGGGGCTTAATGAGATAATTTTTAACTTCTGTCTCTAAGGCGAAGTTATTTAAATCCTGATAAAAATGATGCAGTGACCCTTGTCCAAAATCATTTATCTCGACGTTTTGAAGGGGTTTGATTCATGCAAAACATGCAAAAAAATGTGTCCGTAGGTTTGGATGTCCGAGTACCGATGATATCTTAAGAACGGCTTAAAACATTCGAATTGAAAAGGTTTTGAGAATCTTTAGATCAATGGAGTCGGGTACCTTACATTTGATCTCTAATTTTAGTGAATAGGAAATTGACTGGGATTAAGAATACCATTATCCTGGGTGATATTAGTATAAATATTTTGAATTATCTTCCAGAAAATTTTAATTATGTGACTCATTTATCGTCATTTGGGTGTTAAGTGTGAGTTGTACGAGACTATACATAAATTATCCGGATATTATATTGATCATGTATTATTATAGATTTGAAAGGGGACTCGAAATTAATTGTATTGTTTTTGATTATGGTAGTTCTGACAACCGAATGGTCACATACATTATTACGTTTCCGGAAAAACACATCCAAGCGGATAAAACCTTAAATCAATATAAGGTCAATTCACGAGTAATTGACTATAAAAAATTAAATTGTTTAAATTCCGAAACGTGGAAACTAATTTATGGCTTTTAATACTTTATTTAATCTTTTTAAAGAATATCTTAATCTAGCTGGTATTGCTCTTATGCGAGCTGCAAAATATAAGGCACTCCGACCTTGGGTGAATAGACAAAAAATAAATTAACAGCTTTTACCAAAGAAGATCCAAATAACAAAAAGTTTAGTCAGTAGTTTAAAAAGCTATCGGATTACTTAAAGATTCAAACTGAAGTTTGGAAACGTACATTTAACGTAATTCCCAAGTCCAAAACTCTGAAGGCAATCGCAAGAAACAATAGGCCAAAATGGTTATCAAAATTCCAAAATGGTTATCATTCCTCAGCATACATTTTTAACATAAACATGGTGTAGTAAAACCTATATTTAAAAAAAGGCGAAGTAAAACAGATTTAAATAGTTATAGGCCCATCCGCCTTGTTTTTGCTTGAAGTGCAACGTAGAGTAGTTTTCTATATAAAATATTTTTTTTACTGATGAACAGTTTGGGTTTAGAGAAACACTAAGCACTGAAGTTTATGAATCCCATACATCTACTCATCTTTGTTTATCGACTTGATGAAAGCTTTTGATTCTGTCAATCACTATGCACAGTTTTACTCAAGACTTTAAAAACGCTGGGTTTTCGTGATGTGGTGAATGACTTGTTTTCATTGTATCTATATCGGATACATTGTACCAGACTAAGATTAAAGATTTTTTTAGGAATTTTCAAGTATACAGTGCAGGTGTCTCTCATGGATCTGTATGTATTGGGTCCTTTACTATTTTTAATATATGAGAATTTAATTTTTAGTGTAAATTTCACGTTGTTATATTCTGAATATATTGCGTTCCTGGTTAAATGGTCAGCAAATATGGTTGTCAGTAGTAAATCTAAAGTTTTGGAATTATAACTTAGAAGCTCATGTGGTAATAATTTCGACCATGAAATTAAATTTCACACTAGTGCCTGCAATGATCTTACAAATGTTTAGGACTCTTTTTCGTTGCTCAATTAAATTGGAAACTTCATTGTACAATGCAAAATATATATTTACTTACGGTTACTAGTTTTATGTGTAAGTTGAGAACCTATAGTTCCTAAGGATTTATTAACCATGATATATGATACGATTCGGATGCGTGCAATCTAGGAGTTATTGGCACGAAGTGTTCAATATTGTATATTCAAGAACATTACCCTTGATTAAATTTCAGAAGACCAACAAGGTAAATTCTTTGTCGTTTTTTGCAAACTTTTAAAAATGTTTAACATCTTTGCAAAAAATTTAAAAGCTCCCATTGATTTCTACCAAATTTCGCAAGGATGTCCTCAATTAATGGAAAAAATTTTAGTATGATGTTTTATTCCGAATAGTCAATCCGCCCACCTAGGTGATAGGGATGTTGAATTTTGGTGAAACAAAGTGTATTTTATTAAAACTCGTCATTTCCGGTAAAACCTAAAAAATGATCTGAAATATATAATTTTGTTTGAAATTTAATTTCAATATTTTTATAATATTATGAAATACCGAAGAAGTTCCTATACAAGCTGCTACTTCCGGTGTATCGATGTCAGCCAAAAATCACTGGAGTTTCTTAAATTATGGAAAAGCTTAAGTTTGAATTTTCATCCCGATTAATCAATCCGAAAGGGCTGTATAGTGTATGGGTATATGGAGGGATCGATTTTATGCTGGAAAACAGTTTTTTGTCGGCCATACTGTCTACCATAATTTCGGCCATACATCGCTGTGACCTCCCAATTTATAGAAAAACCTTAAGTATAAAGTTTGAGAGGCATACAGACATTTAGTCTGCACGAGGTCAAAATTGTTGATGATTACTATACTTTATTTGGAATCCGCCCATATCGCCAACAACACCATCACGAACTGGCCAGATGGCCGACAGCAATAGTACCGACTGGAATTTTGGCCGACAAGCCCAATTAGCCGTCTCCCATTGAAAAAAAAGCTCCCAATGATTTCTACCAACATTTGCATGAAATCTAATTAGTAGCCACATCGCCGTCACACATATCGCCAATACCAGCATCGCCAACAACCACATAGCCAACAGAAATTTTTGGTCGACATTTATAAATATCACACTAGACCAGACCGCCAACAAGCCACCTTGCCGACACCCAAACCGTCAATGTAAACATCGCCCAAAGCCTCATTTGATGTTGATATGGAGAACATTCCTCATTTTAGAAGTGCCTTATATTTATAATAGCAATAAAATTATCAAGAACAGTTCTACGGCTAGAAGCATCCACATCGGCGACACAACCAGATCGTCGACAAGCAACATTTCCAGAACAACCATGTTACCGAACACATGATACCGAAAAATCACATAGCCTGCAAGAATTTTAACCGGCAATTATAATTACCGCATACTACCAAATCATCCTCAAGCCACTTTGCCTATACACCCACATCGCCGACACACCATTACCAATTGCCACATCATCAACAACTATAACATTGCCTACAGAAATATTGGTAGACAATCATACTTAGCACACACACAATCAGATTGTCGATAAGTTATTTTGCCGATACACCGACTTGGTCGCCACCCACACCACCAAAATAATCGCCGATCGCAGAATATGATGGGGATATAACAATTTGAGAAGTAGAAAAGATTAAGCAATTTCTTTAGCTTTTCAAACTTCACTGCACAAAGAGAGCTTCCTATATAACAGTTATTTTTTGGGTTAATTTACAAGATTTATGCATTTTGATTTTATTCATGGTTTTATAATTTCATCATCTGATTTAAATCAGTTTAAATCATCCGATAAAATTAACTGATTTAAATCATACAAAGTCTGTCACCGAGAAATACATCGCCGACGTCCACGTCGCCAACAACCACATCGCCTCCAGATCGCGTGCCAACACAAACAACGCCGACAACCATGTGACCGTATATAAGAATCTTAATCAACAATCGCACATAGTACACACACCATCTCGCCGACACAACCACATCACAGACACCCGCACCACCAACACCCACCCACATTTCACCACATATGGCTTTAAAAATATAAATTCATTATGTATGTTTTGCCAACCTTAGCGTTACTGAGAACCAACGACTTATTAAGATTGTTCCATTTTTGTAGTCTTTTTTTTGTGCTTATTTGTGGTGGTTTTTCAATTTTGTAGGTGTCAGCGATATATTTGTCAGCGATGTGGGTGCCGGCCATGTGACTCGGCGTTGTGGGTGGCGGTGATGTCGGTGTCGGCGATGTGGGTGTCGGCAATGTCGTTGTCGGCCATACCAGAGTCAGCGAAGTGGGGGTCGGCTCTAAACTTGTGTCGTCGATGTTGTTATCGGCGACGCGAAAAAAAAGATTAAAAATAGTGGGATGGATATCGACCAACACCCAACTTTATTTTACTATACTAATTTTTACATAGATCTCAAATACACCACACTTAATTTCTAAAGCGAAAAATTAAACTTACTGAACTTTTGGTAAAACTCTATTGTACATATAATCAAATACCTTTATTCCAATTTCACATAACAAACAAAGTCAGTCCGTGATGAAAATTTAAGCTTAAAATTTATTTGAATTTTTATTTTTTTTCGTTTTTTGTTTGTTCTGTGTTCATTCAATTTTGATTTGTGATAAAAACTGTTGTTCAGTAAAAATTTGGTCGATCTACAGCCCATACGGATTGACTGATTGGAGTGAGAATTAAGAAGTCCCTTTGGGCGAGATCGGTCCATCTATAGTGGCAGCTTCCATAGAAAAAAAAGATTCTAAATTAATTTTGCGAGAGAGATCAGATCAGTTTTCCCAAATTTGGGTTTCTGGAGGATCATTTGATGCCATTCACAGCTAAATTCTCAAACTACTTTATCAAAATTATTCGGCAAATTTTTACAAATCCCAAAGCGATCTATCTAGGTAAACCTGATCTACCAATTTTGCTTTAGAGCCAGTAAAAAGGAATCACAAATACAAACACCGCAATTGACTTGTGTACCTATACATATTTTGTTGCAATGAATCTTATGTATCTGGTGGAGTTATACGTGAATTAAACGCCAAAGTTAAGCACAGTTGTACAGTGGAATATTTTCATTACGTACGAATATTTTGAAACTAAATTTCAAAATTAATAATGAAAAATTTGAAGTGTTTTGTGTATATAGTTTTAGTGCACCATAAACAGAGGGGTCTTCCTTGGTGATCTAAGAAAACTACAAGCTACAATGTGCCAAAAATAAGAACCTCTAACTACTGCAGTAATTATTACATCGATAACTATCTGAGTTTCCAAGCATGTTATAGAGTAAAATGATTGGTATCTTACCAATAGCATCTGGTGCAAAAATACTTAAACCTACGAGAAATATGCTGTATAAGATAGCAGAAAATTTCCAGCAGAAAAAATGTGTTTTGCTATTCACCGCTAGAGCCACCACTATCACAAAAATGAAATTTTTTCAGCTGATATTTTTGACATCAGCAGAAAATTTTATGAAAAATCAAAGAATTTATGAAAATGAAGAGAAAATATATGTTTAAAGGTTTTGAAGCGATGAAAGTTAATTTTGTTTAAAAAACGATTTGCATGTGTAGTGTGTAAGGACTCTCAAAATATACTAAAATTACCATAATCATCATTATGCAAATACAGGGCAACATAAAACAAATTCCCATCGTTCAAAGCACTCCATACAATTCTTCTACAAAACATACGACTTCAAAAATGTATGGAAGGCTACTGTGGCCAGGTGTGAATCTTATGTTGCTCATGTATATAGATTATGATTTCAGCTACCATAAAACATACACCCAGGGTAGTTACAGGGGGTTTTCTAACACTTTTGTTAAAAAACTGAAAATATTTCACCCTTCCATACATTTTTAAAGTCATTTCAATCTAAATTGAAATGACTTTAAAAATGTATGAAGTTACATTTTGAACATCTACATGAAGTAACATGCGCTTACTGGGTGGCCTTTATTACATTACGCTTTTATCTCTAAATTGAGAGCAATCCAAGATTCTGTGTCCTTGAAGGTGAATGGCATAGCATACAAAAGGATTGTTAAAATTAGTGGATGACTTAAATGATTGTTTGTTCTTGGTTTAATATTGATAAATAGAAGACTTCATGAATTACATGTCTCTAGAGCGTTTAATTATATATGAAAGATTAAACTTTCACAGAAAATTATTAATTAATCGCAACGATTGCAGGCCGCATTTACCATTTACTCACATAGAAAACAATGATTAAAGAAGTTAAACTACCAGCAAGACGTACATCAATTACACAACTGTTAGGACTATGCTCTTTCTCGGTGAGGAACACACTTTTTAATTATAACAAGTAGTTTTTATATATTTTGGGTGGAAAGTTTTCACTGGACCACGCTGTATATGTTTATATACAAATCGAGATGAAACGATTTAATTTTCAATAACAGCCTACATTCACAAATCAAAATTTATATATAAACCTCCTACCGACTTGAACACTTGGAAAATACGAAAAAGTATGTAGAAATTATGTTATTCGGATTGAATTCAACATGAATTTCTTCTTACATTACTGGCTTTTAATCGTTGTCACACCGTTCCAAACCGTTTTACATTTTTTGTAATAGCAGCACATTTTATTTAATATCGCGAAATAGGTAATCTGCAATTTTATGAATGGGGGCGCCGAGATTATAAAATTACGCAAATTTGGCACACAAATCAATCGATACGCAGTTATAAATTTTCCAGAATATTAATTAAATAAATATTTATATAACGGAATATATATTTAGAACACATAACGTTTACAATTAAATCTTTGTCTTAATTCTACAGTTTTTGCAATGGAATGCAATTTCAATTTGTGGTTGGGACAGTCGTCTATAGCAGACGAACAATCAAGTCGAATTTCTAAAAATCTATAACACATGAAAAAATGTATTTTATTAATTACCGATAATTGCAACAGGTGCGTAATATACTTACAAACAAATGTTATGATCGAAATATTTCTGATTATTATGCAAACCAATCTGCGTTAAACTTTTCGTAACACATTGCTCATATTTTTCAGATGCAATGCAATCAGCTCCGCCATCTATAGTCATCTCCCTAAAGGCTATCCCCTTATTACGGCACATGTAATCAATTTCTATTTCAATAACAGTATAAATATTTTTCATTTGTACACCAAAATAATCATCTTCACACAGCGGTGGCACAAAAATTCTCGATACATTTTTAACACAGTTCGAAATTTTTGTGGTTTCTGAACAATATTCCTTAATAAACCGTTTCTTGTTACGATGGCTAAATTCATTTTGTAAGAAGATTAATGCTTTATCTTGTAGTTTTGTATATTTTGGAGTTAAACACGACTTATATTTATCGCCAACATTTTTAAATATTGAACTGCACTTAAATTTAAAAGCTGGCTGGTATTTTGATACCGAGTTTACTGTTAAGGCAGAAATTAAAATATTAAAAACTAAAAGTGTGATTTTCATTGTCAAGAGCACTGACGCGATACGATCAACGGACAAAATTAACTGACCTAGATATTTTTGTTATCTTAGAGTAAGCGTACTTTATAGTTTTACCGGAAGTTTTCTTATCGGAATTTGGCAACAATAATTTTATATTTGTTTGATATTCTTGGATTGTTGGAACTAATGTTGACTATAATCCAAGTATAATTTATGGAATGCGGAAATATAATTTGTTTCATTTATTTTTGGCACACAATACTAATTTTGCAATAAACTTGAATTGCGCAGTTCCATGCATTATTTAAAACGGCCTTTAATATTAAAATTATTGTACTGTAAATAATAAGTAAATGAGTTAAAATTAAATATGATTTACGTATTAAGTTAAAACCTAAGTCTAAACACTAAAACTATAAAGGCGGATTCAATGTTGCGTTCGTTTGTTAATTCATGCATTCAAATAATTTTTCGAATCACAGTACTTCAAAATGACATTCAGCATTTAATCACAAGAGATGGTTGGTCGAAAAAATAGTTTGAATGAATGAATGAACGAACGAAGGCAACCCATATTTTAGTTATCATGATTTGCAAATACGTCGGGACTGAGATGTGTGATTGATTAATTGATTTTCTCTAACTATCACATAAGTAGTGCGAATTTTATTCCGTTAAAACCACTCAAATACCTCAATATTTATATGAAGCTTGTAAATCCATTATGCAAAAAAAAATCGCCATATTTGTACACCTCCGTTTTTCTTAAGAAATGGATGTTAAACTTGGATAATGAACGTCGATACAATGTCGTTTCGAACAAGTACTTAACGGCATTCCACTGATGATCTTTTTCATAGCTGCGAACTTGGCGTCATACGGTGTCATGATTAGAGATAAATCCTATTTCTAACGAATTTTATTTGGTCTCGCTAAATATATTTTTATGAACTCGATCCCGACTATAATTGAATTTATTATTCTTTTCTTATGCCGCTGGATGCAGAACAATTAATTGAAAATGCTAGTAATTGTTCTGCATCGATACTACAAATAACCTAATATACGTGTCGTGCTTAAATGATCGTGCTAAACATCTGGGATTAAACGTAAGGGTGGTACCGGTGCACGGTTGTTTAACGATTAGCAATGCACGAGGGCTGCTTTAAAATAATTTTTGAACCAATTCAGAAACAAATAGACGAAAATTTATGTTAATTCAAATAATTAGTAATAAAAAAACATTTGATAATCATATAATTAATTTATTTATCTGAAAAGCCGAAAAAATCTACAAATATATTAACAGACGAATTTAAAAACTTCATAACTACAATATATTGGGGTTGGCTTAGTATACACAAATATTGAAAATATCCAGAAGTGCTTTGATTTGGTGATATAATTCGCCAAACCGATAAGTTCTTGTGTTGTATCATAGGTACAAAAAAGGCGTTGAATTTTTACAGTTTGGTCGTTGCAACCTGATTAGTAGACCAACTTTTTATCAGTACGAAACAAAAGTGCCAAGAAGAAACTTAAGAAATTTTCATTCTTGTAAGGGTTGTGTAGATTTATACAAGCTCCCTGGGGCTAAAAATGGGAGGAGTGAATTTTACTACATTTTGTGGTAGATATATTGTGAGTAAATGGCCTCTTTGTTTTCTCTGACTTAAAAAAATAGTCGTACACATTGTGAATGTCAGACGAATTTAAAAAGATCTTATATAATTAATGTTATTGTCCGAAGATTTTTAAAACACGGTAATTCCAATTTACGGGAATGGAATTGCTACGGTGTCAGAATATTAAATGCATCGGTTAACCAAAGTGCTCGCTTGTCGAGACGGTAAGCATATTTAAGCAAAAACTTTATTTTATTAAGGTACCACCTGCAAGCATACTTGACCAGCGTGTCTGTCAAGCACGCTTGATAAGTTCCCATACACTACCTAGTCTTGTAGTACAACCCTTATTTCGGTCAAACGTTCTGTGTAAAATTTCGGTAAAAAATATCTGTGCAGCACTAAGTTTAGTTTTGGCAACTGACGAGTTGCATAAAAAACTAAACCCAAGAACAATATGGATGCAGGAATAGCTTAAAATACGACTTAGGTCTTCCTTGAAAGCCTCTTCAAGGAGGTAGTTATCTTCAAAATTTTCTACGTATAGATTATGCACTTTGTTAAAGTTAACCGAAAGATTCCAGCCAAAAGATAATGCAGATAGTGTCTTTGCTATCCCAGCCGAATTTTTCGATAAATCGGTCAATAGATTTTATATAATCCGCTCCTATGTGCGGCACGCAGTGCGACATGTTTGCTGATCCCGGCTCCTACGTCCCCCGAAGTTCAAATCTAAAGCCCCTCAGAGGGCTAAGCGGGGTGGGGAGGGGGTTGAGGGTTAAGCAGCGACGTCCCGCGTGCCCGCGAGAGTTGTCGAAGCCGTTAGCCTCTACAATTATTGCATTTGTCTTATTACATTTGTCTAGTTAGTGTTTTGGCTGGGATAGCAGAGACACTATCTGCATTATCTTTCGGCTGAAAACTTTCGGCTAACTTAAACAGTATCACCAATCTGATTATGCCAAATCGATAGTTCATGACCATAAGTAGGTTCTGAGTATAAGTTCGAGGTGAGTCTGAAGGGGAAATTTTGTAATCCCCCATTTTTCGTCCATAAAATCGTTCGCCCATATCAAATTTATACTGTTAAAGTTAGCCGAATTTTTCCAGCCAAAAGATAATGCAGATAGTTTCTTGAATACAGCAAAAATAAGTGGTAAACTCGAATTTAAGAGAATTTAGGATCGGGTTACATCATTCGGGTGAAGGAGAAATTATTTCAGTTTATAGGAATTTAAAAAGCGATAGGAGCGACAGTATAAAGAGAGTTTTAAAATAGTCAAGACACTATCTGCATTATCTTTCGGCTGGCAATTTTCGGCTTACTTTAACAAGGTATTAAATTTAGCCCTTATTTTATTAAATTTAGCCCTTTAGGCCTTAGACCTTCCCCTAATCTATAATCAAAATCTACCTATGGTCATGGGCTATTGATTTAGCTTAGTCAGATTGATGTCTTTATGCCGAATTCTCGAATTACGAATGATTCTTGACGATGCTTGATAATTTACAATCTTCTTATTCAACTACTTTTGGCTGTATGGGGCAGATATGCCGCTTCATCCATTTTACCCCTTTAGACCCACTCCTAACTCAGAATCTACATATGATCGTGGGCTATCGAATTGGCATAGTCAGATTGGTGTCTATATGCAAAAATCTCGAATGATGAACGATTTTATCGACAAAACGTGGGGGAAATCAAAATTTCACTCTTATAACCCCTTCAGACTCACCACAAACCTATACTCAGAATTTACCTATTGTCATGGGCTATTGAATGAGCTTAGTCGGATTGGTGTCCATATAGTAAAATGTCGAATGACGAACGGTTTTATCGACGAAAAATGTGGACAATTAATATTCCACCCCATCAGACACAACCATTACCTATACTCAGAATCTACCTATGGGCATAGGCTATCAAATGGGCATAGTCAGATTGATGTCTTTATGCCAAAATCTCGAATGACGCACGATTCTTGACGATGCTTGATAATTCTCAATATTTTTTACCTACTACTTTCGGCTGTATGAGGCAGATATGCCACTTCATCCCTTTAACCCCATCAGATCCACCCCTAAATTATACTCTGAATCTACGTATCATCGTGGGCTATCGAATTGGCATAGTCAGATTGGTGCCCATATGCGAAAATTTAGAATGGCGAACTGTTTTATCGATGAAAAATGGGAAAAATCAAAATTTCACATCTATAAATCCATCAGACGCATCCCAAACCTACTATGAAAATCTACCGATGGTCATGGGCTATTGAATCAGTCTAGTCAGATTGGTGTCCATATGACAAAATCTCATATGATGGACAAATTTATCGGCGGAACAACGGAAAATGGAACATTTCACTAATATAACCGAATAAAACCTACTCCAAACACATAATCAAATTCCACTTACGGTCATGGTTCATCCAATAGGTACAGTCAAATAGTTCATCTGTTAAAATCTTGATATATGTACAAACCATTCATCAGCTAAACGTGACTGCGTCTCATGGCTATTGTATAGATGCCTGTTATTAACATTTTCGTTTAGAAAATGGATGATTTATTTGTAACTTTTATCGATACAATCTGCATTATCGACATTTTTAAAATAATTTCGGTTTGATAACATAATTTATATCTGTGTTACCATCTTTCGGCTGGGATGTCAAATACGTTATCTGCATTACCATCTTTCGACTGAAAACTTTTGGCTAACTTTAACAGTGTAGATTATGCAACATTTTTAGAGCACAAATGGTTACCCCGAAAATAGTGAAGCAAGATACAATTTTAAGAGCTGCGATATCACCAGCTCAAGGGTTATCCTGCACACTACGACTTTTTTTCCAACAGAACAGAGTTTTGACGACATCAAATTCAAAAAGTCATGATCTCCTCAATGTCTCTGTAAAATAGCCATATATATGTAATGCTTTCCACTAGAAAATATCCAGATTGGTAAAAACCATGGCGCTCAAATTATAACGTAAAATTTTCATTTGTTTATTACTGAATTATTTCTTTTCTATTATTATCACAACCTACTAGAATAAATATGAGCAGTACCTCTTTCTCCAATTTCGTTCAAGTATCGAAAACAATTTATTTGGAGATAGAAATGAAGTCAAAATATTATAATTTTTTAATCTATCAGGCTGAAAAATGCTATAAAAATGAAACAGTATCCCACACTATTTTAGAGACATAATGTTCGATAAATTTTCGAAAATGTGATGTTACAAAATGACACCCCTATTCTTTCCCAGAATATCATATTGTTCATCGCTAGTGCAGTAGGTCCAGACACGTCAAAATACGTAAGTGTTGAAACAGGGTCTTATTACTTCAAACTGAATATTTTTGCACCAGAAATAATTGGAACTTGCGATTCAACAATGCCGCACGGTTTGTTGCGGGCGACTCTTTTGCGCTTTCGTAGAACATATTAAAGCCTTATTCGCAAAGAGAATTAACTAAAAAAACTACAATTATAGATTAACCCTGGATCGGCGAATTTCTGAATATTTTAACCGACTATTAACCTTGATCCAGAAAAACCATCAAAAGCAGTAATGCCATGTTGCCACTTACATAAATTGTTACGTAGAAAGAAGGGTGCCTATTTGAAACATGGTATAGATTGGAAGATTGTTCTGGCCAAATTGAACAAGGTCGCCGTACCTTAAGAATATAATTATCGGTTTAAAACGTTCATCAAACTCGAAATTTTAATCTTCGTCTGAATTAGCAAAGGATAGATTATGCGAGTATCTCATTTCGCAGGTGAAGTTCCATTGCAAGACAGTATGTGAAAATAATAGAAAATAAAATGTCAACTCTTATTACACAATAATGTACTATTTTGTTAATAAATATTAAAAAAAAAACAAACTTCGAGGTACTAGGTGTACTTCGCCCATCTTGAAGAAATGGTAAATCATCAAAATACCACAAACTGGGGTTTTAATTGTTATCCGTAACCGTGCCACTCTTTTTATTTAGCGCCACAACAGATTTAAGTTTCTGCGCACCCATATCACGGTGTGCGCTAGAGCCAATCGCTTTTAATTTTTCGACTAAGGCGGTATTACATTCTTTTTTTTTATTTTTATTCTTGTAGTGATTACTTTTTATTTGCCATAATGCTGGACAACTTCTATATAATTTCAAAAACTAAAAATAAAATTATTTATTATTTCCGGCTACCTCCGACAAGATAGCTGGCAATAACAGATAACTTTATTTTGAGCACACAAAACACTCTCAATCATGATTGCGCAAGCACTTGATTTAAGAGGAAAAAAATCAAATTTGTTTGATATTTCGTTACACATTTTTACAGGAATTGCGCAAGCCTGATTCCAATTGATTTCCAATTACTAGCAAATAGCTTATTAATGCCATGGAGCTCGGCTATAGTTTGCAAATGGTCAATATCGAAAGATTAAATGAATAAGAAAATACCGACAATTTAAGACAAGTATAAGCCGAACTTACTGTTAAAATTTCTAAACTAAAGTTTAATAATATTAATAACTAGAAATACCGAAAGCAGGTAAATCTAGCGGTTTTTTATCTGCCTTTATTTCTGTTTTTTTGCAGGTGGCAGTTGACGCTTTCACGATTTCAAAATAAACGTTTCACCTGCTTAGTTATTTTTTCGCAATTACATATTATATTTTCAAAAATAAAGCATCAAAAACAAATTATAAGAACTATGAAAATATATTAGTCACAAACTGGAAAACGGTGAGACGGCAAACTCCAACTGAAAAACAACGGAGAAAATAATCATAAAAAGCAATAATATACATTGTTTACAAATATTCCACATACTCTACAAATGGTCGACATTGTCTACGGAAAAAGGAATTGTCTACGCTATTTTCGACCCCAACATATCGAAAATTCTGACACATGAATTCTGGCCCTAAAAGTAGACTATATTTTTGTATGTCAGATGATCTGGGGGCTTCTCCTATGTCCCTCAAGTCTCCAAATTGCTGCAACATTTTTTAGCATTATTCATATTCCGTAGGGATTACCAGCAGTTCCGTGAGAAATGTAATAAGGAAATAAAATTGTACGTTTGATGATTTAATTTTGAAGCTTACAGTTAGCCATGAAAGAATACTGGGAAGGAATAAGCAATCGTTCTGCTGCATGCTAATATAATTTTTAAGGGAGTCGAGGGTCTTAATAACATTTTTTCTACTAAATTCTACTTTCTTTTCTTTCCTTTTATTTTAGAAATGTCAACAAATTTGGCTTGACAACATACAAAAAAAAAATTCAGTAAAAATATATTTTTTTAATAAAAAATAATGAAGTAGTCGACTCATAAAATTGGGCAACGGTCGCTTTATTGTAAAGAATTTATAGTGTTTTAATTTAACGTGAACATTTTACCGTATAGAACAGTTTATCCTGGACACAATTTACCGTGGGCACGATAAGAATCTCAATTCCATCCTACATATCCATGGTGGATGGAAATGAGAATCTCAAATGATTTTCGGATGAAAATCTAAAATCTAACCACCTGTGATGGATCTCAGCCATTTTACTGAAGCACAACACACATTTTGGTGCTCTAACCATGGCAGTCTCTGTGCCAACAAAATAATAATTTGCAAGAAGCGCTGCTTTTTGTTTTAACTTGAAGAAATTTGCAGCTGTTGGACATCGATTGCTGTGCTGAGCATATGGGGAACAAGCTCCTTCAATAAAAATATGTGAGTACTGGTTCCGCTGTTTTAAAAGTGACGATTTTGACACCAGTGACATAGAATGAGAACAGAGGCCAGTAATCGTTGAAGACGCTGAGTTGGGGGCGTTTTTGAACAAAGATCCATGTCAAACAAAACAAGGTAAAACAAGGTAATTTGGATCCGTATGAACTCAAGCCAAGAGCCGTCGAACGCCGTTTTTTCTCGTGCAAGCGACTGCTCCAAAGGCAAACTCGGAAAAATTTTTTACATCGAACCGTGATGGGGGACGGAAAATGGATCCACTACGACAACCAAAAGCGCGGCAAATTGTCGGTTAAGCCTGATCATGCATCAACTTCAACCGCCAAACCGAATATTCATAGCAACAAACTAAAGCTGTGCATCTGGTGGGATCAGTTCGGAGTGATCTACTATGAGCAGCTACTCCAGCGTAACTAAACCATCATTTGAGAATGATGTCAACAACAATTGATACAATTAAAGCTAAACATTGAACCTCAAAGGCCCACAATATGCGAAAAGATATGACAAAGTGATCTTTCAGCACGAAAACGATTTGCCATATGTTGCAAGAGTTGTCAAGGAAACTTTGGAGGCACTTCAGTGGGATGTCCTATCCCATCCGCCGTATTCACCAGACAATGGTCCTTCCGACTACCTCATGTGTCATTTGATGACTCATTGCATGGTCGTGTAGCACTTCACTGCTAACGAAGAGACCATAAATTGGCTCGATTCTGGGATCGCCTCAAAACACCAGGAATTTTCTCGGAACGGGATGGACAATACTTTGAATAAAATACATTGTACCAATTTCTCTGAATAAAGCTTCGAAGTTATAAAAAAAACCTCAAAACTTCTTTATGCAGACTTTGCGAAGTTATTTCGTATTTTGACATAGGTTTCGCTGACGTGTCCAAATATATCTCAAAAGGATTCTTAGATCCTTCATCCTACGATTTTTTCTTTTTAAAACATTCATCTTTAATTAAATTTTTAGTTACCTTTTCAGTATATACGTATTCTGTTCAAAGAACAACTAAACTTGTTATTCGTTACTAAGTTTTCCTACTTTACTTAAAAGGAGAATATTTGATAGCAATAGCATTACATTTCGGTAATTCTTTATTCTTGTAAAATTGTTTTTCCGTTCTATATCATTAATAAGTTATATTGGACGGGTGCGGTGACAAAGCCTAGATTTATACCTCCTCGCGCCAGGGCAAGTATTTGGCACCAACACCACATTAGTATCAATTCTCAAAGCTAGGGGTGGTGGAAGCACGCGTCTATTTTTTAGCAAGCGGCTCGCTATGCAAACGTGTTTAATGGAAAGCTGAATGTCTTAACAACTATCATCAGTACGTGACCCACACACGTAATAAGGTAGTTGAGCAGTGGCCTACCGCCTACTCTCACAAAAATCTTGGATAAATTTATGGTATTCAATAACCTCCGAAAATGTATACTGGAACTAGGCTTAGCACGGCCTTCAAAGAGATGAGTTCTCAAAAACTTTTCGAACCAAGCGGAAAATTACACTTTTGACGTGCTTGAATTAGACTAGCTTAGACGGACTGGGAGCTAGATCCATATTAAAATCAATGGTTATATTCTGCAGCGGTTGACAAAGAACAGCAGGTTGTCCTCGATGTCCGCTCAACCCACATGTCATTAAGAAATGGCCGAGTTCCATACCAGTTGGTCTTTTTAAAGAATTTCTTTAAAAAATCGTTTTATAGAATTCCATTTTCATTCATCAAACCCAATCACTTCATAATTGGTTTAGAAATGGCCGAATCGAATCCTAGGTGGCCATATTGCAGAAATTCTTCCAACAATCATTTTAGAATCCCATTTTCACCTATCATGCTGAACCCCACCATAATAGGTTAATAAATAGCCGAGTTCCGCGAGAGATAGCCATATTCCAGAACTTCCTCTATTATTTTTTTTTAGAATCCCATTTCCATCAAACATAACCAATCCCATCATAATCGGTTAATAAATGACCAAGTTTTATCCTGGGTGGCCACACAATAGTGGCCAACATACCAAATTTCATAATAATCGGTAATGGAATGCTCGTGCCATATGACCATATTCTAGAAATTCTTGCAATAACTATTCGGTTAAGAAATGGCTGAGTTCCGTCCCAGGTGGTCAAGTTTCAGAAATTCTTCTAAAAATCATGTTAGAATCCTTCCAACAAACATACTCCATCCCATCGTAACCGGTTTAAAAATGGCGGAGTTCGGTCCCCATAGTTCGGGCCATAGTCCAGAATAAAAACCATTTTAAAATCCGGTTTCCATCCAATAAAACCAATCCCATCAAAACCGGTTAATAATAAGCCGAGTTCCGACCCACATGGCCATATTGCAGAACTTCTTCGGAAAATCAACAATACCTAATCCACGGCGTCATCGGACATTGAATTGAGAATATTGAAAGTAGAAAAGTAAAAAAATTTAAACCTCTAGTAAAATTAGTTATACTACGAAACGCATCTTGAAGATAGATTTAAAAATTCAGAAAGCATTTATCATCTAATCAAAGAGACAATCTTGGCAACTATGAAAATTTACTAATTCAAATTCACTTAACCTTTATAAATCATAACTATAAATTTCGAAGTAACCTCGACATGAATCGCGGGTATTCTATTTAATCTTTTAAACCCAGACAAATCCGACATCCTTTCTAAAATGACAGATGCCGTCATAAGATACTCGTATAGCGTCAAAGTATAAACATTTTAGCAATAAACTAAAGTAAAGTTTCAAAATTCTCTGAAAAACTTAAAACAACAATTCTTCAACCAACCAACACAAGATATAAAAGTCGTTCCCCAGAATTTTCTCACAAATAATTTATGTCACAAAATTAAAATAAATAAATTTTAGAAAATTAATTTAGTCAAATTAATTAAATGAAAAAAGAAGAAAATTATGCGATGACAAACCAAAATTTATACAACAGAAAACTTTTATTTTCTTATTTTTCTCATGTCTTAAGGAATAAACATAGAAATGCATTAAAGAAAGTAAAAATAAAAGACGGAGTGAGAAGAAAACTGAAATAAATCCATAAAATTGGGCAACACACATGCACATAACAATAATAAGATGTGTTTGTTGTTTGAACGTCTTTTTGGCACAATTAAATTAACTTTTAAGTTATTTTTTAAAACAAACTAAACTACGTAAACTAAACCATGCAGTATAGAGAGGGAATGACAATTGGTTTATTGGTTTGGTCCAAAATAAATACGAAAAATTGAAAATGTACGAGACAGTAAAACTATTTTTTGTGGTTTAAAACTTGGTACAGCACACAGTGTCGACACACAAACTTATATACGACTTATATTTACTTGTCCTATAATTTATTTGAGAGCAAACACAAATACATAATATAAAATTTAATAAAATAATTTTTTTTTGATTTTATTGTAATTCGTAATGTGTTAAGTAATTAAATTACTTATAAAATTTACATTTTTATTATCGCATATAAAATTAGTTGACATAAGTTTGCATATTTTATTGCCATGAAATTGTTATGGTAGTTTGGATGGCTTTTGGCTCATTATGAGTCAGATTAAATTTTAAAAATCACTTTTTTATTTGCAGTACAGATTGGTTGGGCCAATTAGTTAAATGTAAAATTTGACTTTCAAATTACATTACATTACTCTCTCTCTCTCTCTCTCTCTCTCTCGCTCTCTCTCTCTCTCTTTCTCTCTCTCTCTCTCTCACGATTAAAACCCGGAAGAGTTGATCATTTCTAGAATATTGGACTCTCATGTCATAGATTTCAAAGCAATAAAACATGATTTTCCATATGCCTATAAATGACAAACAGATAAAAAAAAACAGTTCCAACAAAAAAAAAATTCTGTGAGTCGAGAAAGAACCAGAGGACCATCAATTATAAGTTCGAGGATAGAATTTAACCGTATTACACCATTTTTAGATTTTAGGGAGGCGGTAATGAAGAAAAGAGGAGTAGTGCTCGACGGGTAAATGCTCGGCGTGATTACTAGAGAGGATAATTGGCCGGGTAACAGAAACATGGTTTTAAGAGTCACGGGTAATATCCGGAGGGCATAAAGTCCTAGGTTATCTATTCTAATATTTTTGATTATTAGTCGCTAGATTGTGCATAAAGTTTCGTATCGCATGAGCTGGAATTAAAAAAAACTTAAAATAGTGAATGAAAGAGTGAAACAGGTAAATAAAAATTAATAAATGAAAATGGAAAGTTCGCACAGATGAAAATAACGTGCTTAAGAAGGGAAGTGTTTCATAAACTAGAAAACTACGAGTACGAAATACAAAAAATATTTAGCGCGGCTCAAATTTACAAACTGAAAATCTCATAAAGGCAGTTCGTAGATGGGAAGTAAACGACATTTTAAAAGCAGTTTCATTACATGCAGCTGGCTGACAACCATTACCTGGTGAATAAATTTTGAGAAGGTGAAGCGGTAAAATAAACATCGAAACGGGTTTCATCTGTATAATTTTTAATGTTAAAAATTGATACCCGTAACATTCGGGTAATAATGGTACTTGGTTTTTTTAAGAATTGAACGATTACAATTCTTAAACGGTTACGATTCCCAATTGACTAAAAAGCAGTTGAATGTCACGTCATAGAAATGGGTGGTGGTAATAGAGGTCAGTGGATGCCGTTAAATGTCACTTTAGAAGCAACATAGGTTGCAAATATTACTTAACCACTTACAGTTTTGACGTTTATAATTCTAGTTATTTTGCACATGATTCAAAAGACAGAATGAAAGCGTATGGGTTAGCAAAAGAATACTGATTACAAAAAACAATAATTTTCAACTTTCTTGACATATTGCCTACATTCTCTACATTAGTGATGTCACAGCTCTACATAGTCTATGTATAATGCCAGTATCGAAGTAAAAGTTAAAAATAACGTATAAATTGCCTTGTGGTTTGCATTCCCAAATAATTTCCTAAAAATTTCCCAATCAGAATCAATTTTCCCGCTCATTAATCATCTTATTATTTTTCCGTGCTGTTTACATAAAATTTATTTTGTTTTTTTTTTGTATTAATTTTGTTCAATCTCATCGACGCAATTTTCCATACATTTAACCCAATTTCTATTACACAAAAAAATTGTTTATAATAAATAACATTAATTTAATGACGTTATAGTATGTTAAACGTTATACAGACGAATAAAGTTTCTAAACGTTTTGTGATTAATTGAAATATTTTAGCATAAAGCCAAACATCGCCACATTGACAATGTCAAGGAAATTTTTGTTAATCAAAGTGTATGTAGCAACACGCCACACACCTTAAAACAAAACGAGAAACTACCGTGTGGATAAAAAGTGAAATCGGGTGTCTTGATACCCGAGGCAAATTTATAAAACTCAGCCGAACTAAAAATAATCTGTCGCAGAATAACATATTCGAAAATATCTACCGTCTTGTTATTCTTTTTTTGTGCTCGACACAGTGCGAAAAATTTCACATGCGGTACTCTCGATTTATTTATAAACTGTACGTACTTTACGCAAGTCAATGGGTGTATCCTGTGTTGTTTTTATATAACTCGCGATAATCGGCTGGTCCGTATAATCGCACATCAATAAATTATTGAGATTATCGAGATTACATAGGAGCGGCGGGCGTCGACATACACACCATATGATTTCGATATTATATAATTTAAGAACTTTTGTAATAATTATAGAAATTATCGCATGCGTGACTTATAAATCGTTTCGTATGGTTTGCAAAAAAAAAAATTATGTATACACGCTTTGATGTTCCTTAAAGTTTGTTTGTTTAAAATTTTTTTAATGATATGTTTATGTTACATTTATAGACCCAATTAATTTGTATAGTGGTGCTATTAAATTTTTATCATACCAGTTTTTAACTTGTTGTGAATCATGCTTGATCTGGGCGGGCTGCTATAATACTTTGAATTATAACTTGCTGATTGGTTTTCAATTTTAATTTTCCACTAAAATTCGATATAACCACATGATAAACCGCCATCGTTAAAATTGTATGTCTGTGAATTTAACGCAAAAATTACTGTGGTATTATTTATGTTTAAGATCTTAAGAAAATCTAAATAATTAGCACGAAAATGGGCTTTAATTTGTTCACCACAGGACCACTCGAAAGAAAACGGGGCTTGAACTATGCTATGTGCAAGACAGTGGAAGTTTACTAGCGGAAAATAAGAGATTACGCTACTCGCCACAAGTGGCAGCACTATCACAAAAGAAAATTGTAGTTGTTATTTTATTTTCAGCGGAAATTTTCTATTCATTTTGTATACCTTTTTCCACACAATAAAACAAGCCAGCGAAATAAAATATTTCTGATGACAAACTCATTGACCTCCGAAGTAAAGGAACAAAGTATGAAATTTTGAAATTTAACAAACTTCCGTCTTTCCAACATTTCTTAACAAATTACGACGAAATTTGTTTAGTAGTATTGTTTTGGGATTCTAAAGTGACTTTTGGGCAATATTCTTGAATCTGTTCATGCTGGACTTCATTTTGGATGAAAACTAAAATTTGAGATGAATTTCTGGTATCTGTGCATTCTACACGATTAAAATTGGTTTTGAACTGGAGAGAACTCGGCTAATTCTTAATTAATAATTGTAAAATTTGCATCGCAGGTCTATATTGTAATTCTAATATGTGTTTAGAACAAGGTTCTGAAATGGGTCAAGCGCTCCTCGTTTACTTTTTTACAAGGTTATATAAAAATTGTTATGCAAACATTTGAATCTTGGATTGGAAATTTACGAATGGAATAAGAAAATTTTAGTTTTTTTGAGCCAACATTTATCAATTAGGATTTTCACTATAATTTTTTGATTTTCTGAGGCCATGTAAGTTCGTTTCAGTTTCTGGCTAAAATCTCAAAAAATCCCACTAGTAACCAACATTTCTGGTTGCTCTCGTAAAAGCGAATGTCATACTGAGAGTATACATGAAAATTCGGAGATAATTTCTTGATTATAGTTTTCCCTATATTTTTTGAATTTTCAAATATAGTGAAAATTTTAACCAATAAAATCTTCTCAAATCTTCCATTTGATCTAAGCTATCAAAAAAAGACAACCGTAAATTTTGCTTACTATTGTGGGAGCTTTTGAGATATTTGTGATAATCTGAAACTTAATTATTTGGCCGCAAAAAATCAAACCATTACTTAGAGAACTCCTAAACGAGAAATACTTTAATCGATCATCTGCTTTAATTTCCTTATTCGATTCATGTCTAAAATTTAAATGGTTGCATAGCTATTTTTATATTTACACCTCGATTCTGCAGCACAGTCACTGACTGAAAAATGGTCTTATGTAAGAATTTTTGTCTTTGTTTTGAGTTTAGTTATAATTATGAGACTTTTCGTATTCTGCGCGTAGTCTGTGACCAATAAGAGCCCCAAATTTGTTGGTCTTGCGCAAGATTCTTTTAAGACCAATGACAACTAAGACTATGCGCAGAATACGAAAAGTGCCTTAATTAAGAGTAAACTCAAAACAAAGAAAAAAGTCTTACCTGAAATCATTTTCAGTCAGTATGACTGTGCTGGAGAATCGGGGTGTTACTTGTAAAAAAATAAAAGAGAAGCGGCTATGAATTAGCGTCATTAGAGTCATTCGACTCATTTCAGAACCTCGGCGAGTTACAGTATTTTCATGTATAATTTATATTTCAATCTAAAATCAATCTACAAACCAAATTTCAAAAGGATTGGTTATGACATGGCCAAGTTTAGTCGAGCATGAACCGATTCTAGAATGTTGACCACAACTCACTTGAAAATCCAGCTAACAGACCAGAATTAGTTTCATTTACTAATTTTTAATTTAGTAACTCATAATGTTATTATACAGCAAAACGGAACACGCGGAAAATCGTAAAGGTTTACAAAAATAGAATTATAGAAGAATATGCACCAATATAAAAAATAATCATCGTACTGATAAAAAGTTGGTCTATTCATCAGGTTGCAACGACCAAACTGCAAAAATCCAACTCTAGCTTTGTATCGATAATACAAAACAAGAACATATCGATTTAGCGAATTATATATCACTAAATCATAAACCATAGGAAATTCTCATTATGTATGTGTAATACAGCCAACACATATATAATTAAGAAGAATTTTATAAACGTCCGTGAATTTAAATTGTTTAAGAACTTTTTCGACAATGTTTACGACTGTTTTAGTCGCAGAAAACAAAGAGGCCATTTATTCAAAGAGGCTTCATTTTTGTAAGGGTTTGTGTATCTTTGTGTACACAAGTGTGCCCTGGGGTTAAAGGTTTAGGGGAGGGGAGTGCATTTTTTCTACTTTTGTTGTAGAGATATTGTTAATAAATGGCCTCTTTGTTTTCTGCGACTAAAACAGTCGTAAACATTGTATGGATGTCCATTAAAATAATATTTTGTTCGAAAAGCCGAAAAAGTTCTTAAATAATTTAAATTCACGGACGTTTATAAAATTCTTCTTAATCGTATTAATACAGTTGCTTACTCCTGAATATCAGAAATCATACTTGGACATGCGAGATATCATGAGGGTGAGAAGGCACTTTTGCTTCAACTAGAAAATTGATGTTGAATTCGTTGCCAAATTAAACCAACAAGCAGAAAATCAGCAAAATTTGACCAATTTGCAAACCTACGACCTGAATAAAATGGTCAGCTTGCCGACCAGCTTAAACGACAGAACGAAAAACTCGACCAAATTCAGCATAGGTACCGAAGAGCATAAACTAAAGATAAAGAACCTTTAGAAAGATGTGGACAGACGTTTAAAGGAAATGGAAAACAATATTAAGCAAGTGGAAACTCACTTCAAAACACATACCCTGCAAACTATTGCAAACTATTTAACCGTTTAATAAAACGGTTACAACAGGACTAGCTATCGGTAGCTCATAGCGGATTCCATTTGAGAATTTTGTTGTGCAGTTCAACACAATGCCGTAGTACGACACAATTGTTGGGCGCAGGGGAGCAGCCTAACTTACTCAATTTGGTTCTATGAGGGAAAACTGCAGGTGTCTTGCAAACTGCATTCAAAACGGAACGGTGTTATGTGCGGGTTATAACTTAGTTGAAAATATTGATATGAGCAGTCACACGTCAATGAAATATGCAGCCAAAGAAGGTTAAGTTTCAGTGGTTGACACTTAGGCCATTTTTGGCCCATTGTGATACCACACATTCACGCCACATCATTAACCCATTCACCTATTCACCTACTCACACAATTACAGTATACCACCTGCACATTGCCTCCACATTGTGGGTCGGAGTTGAATTCTGCACTACATTAGAGGGTCTTAGTTGTGTTTATTAACATCACCGTTTGTAATCGATGATGAAAATTCGGTTTGCATCTAGCGTCTGATGGGATTCGAACCCAGTACCTCCCGGTCCAAGTGCCGAAGCTTTAACCACTGCACCACTTGTCCGGTTGCAGCCAAAGAAAGTTTAGCAACTTTACTTAATCAAACTATCGCAAGCTCGATTCGGAGGATTTCACGCAAATATATAGTCACTACTAAGCGAGAAGTTGAGAAGGGAATTACAACAATCAAAAGTTGACAATAAAACTCAAAGTAGAGGTTTCATCTACTTTGACTTTTCAGAGGGGGCACAAACAGAGAAAACGAGACACGAATTGGTTTACTGAATGGAGGAAAGATGCTTAAAGAGCCCCAGCCGAAGTTTTCACTACTTTTGTTGATGGGAGACGGGTTAAGGTGGCTTGCTTAGGAGTTGAGATACAGACGTGCTGGAATGTGAGAGGGCCCAGAAAGACGAGTTAAAACGACGTAATACTCAAATAGACTGTATTAAAATATTTTTGCTAAAATTGAAGATGTAGAAAAAATATCGTACTCAAGGGAGTAAACGTAGATTATTATGCTCTTGTTCAGTTAGCATTTTTGATATTAGGCCTCGGGGTGGTAATTTCTTCGCTCGAGCAATAATATCATATTTCTCTCTCTTAATACATAATCTACTATTACCTACTGTATAATACCTTACCACTACTAATACTTTTTTGATAATTGTTAGAAACTTCAACCGCCATCTGATTGTTTTGTTTTATTCGTTTTATAGTTTACCTGCGTATATAACTGGCTGATCAAAAATTTTGAATGGTCGACTGTTTCATTCAACAAGTCTCTTATAATCGCAAATTTTTGGTCAACTATAATGCTTCATAATTTCAGTACAACAAAATACGAACATTATTTTATGTAGCTTTTCAAATATATGTTTTCGGAGTTGAATATAAATTTATACGAAAATTTAATAAATTTTCAAAGGAAGACTGTTTTGTATATTTTTTGGAAAATGAACTTCCAGAAAAACGTAATATCTCACATCATACATAAAACAACGTACGATACAAAATACATTTTTATATAAATAAATAAAATACAAAACAATTGTAAAATGTAAAATGATTGATGAATTATAAAATAAATATAATCATATAACATAAACTTTGAATTTATATTTTCCTCTGTTTATCACAAACACACATACACACACATGTAGCATTTTTCTGGGAAAACAGATATGAGCGATGAGCATATGCAAATATTCTTTTATACTCGTATTATATTGTTGAATTTAAATAAAGAATTAAATACAAGAAAAAACGATTTCCACTATATAGATTAACAAAAAAAAAAAAATTGTAATAAAATATATTTTTATTTCATTTATAATCAAAAAAAAAAACACAAAAAAGAAATACAGACACATGTTAACATGCACAGTTAATAGGAAAATTCTAAGAAAAATTTTGAGTATGATATATAGTAGATTTCATCTCAAAAATACACATGAGACCCAATTGTTCAAGGTTATGCTCGATTTTGATAACGTAATTTACATTAGCTTACGAAATGATATTTTATGAATGGGCGCCAAATACGAATTCTATTTCTATGATAGATATGATGTCACCAAAACAAGAACCCAAATAAAATCTGAATAAAAGTGAAATTATGAAATTATTAAAGTAATACCGATTAACGTTTACAGATATTGGTTTTATACCAGTTGTTAAAGGCAATCTGGTTTACATGAAGCAATGGTTACGTACGAATTTTAATAAATCGGGGTTTGCTTTTGAAATTCTCAAATTTCGTGTCAAAGTTTGTGTGTGGTTGGCTTGTAATTGTTGAACCACCTGTACAATTCGAATCGATGGAACTAAGCTATGTAATTTCTTTGCGTAGGTCGAACCATATTTCCAATGGATATTTGAAACTCTCGGAACGATAAATATTAAATGAGCTTTTAATCAAAAAGCCGATCTTAAATATCAAAAGCAGTTAATGGCTTGGCAATGGAGAGCGTTTATGATTATTTTCATCACAATAAGGTAGATGTTGTCCATATATTACTCGTTTTTCGTTCGAGTTTCTAGGGTCTTGCATGCTTAACAATTTCATTGTTAAATCTTTTTGTCAACAACCCGATAATATTAAAAAAAACTTAGAATAAATTCTATTACAGAGTGAAACTAAATGGCATTTTACAATAACCTTTAGTTACCTAACCGTCCAAATTAAAACCCCGGCCCTAAGAGCCATTGATTACTATAAACAGTACGCCCTTCAAATATTAACTACAATGCGGTTGACGATTTAACGCACTAAAATAGACAAGCTTTAATGATTAAGAATTTTTAACGATGTGTCAATATGGTGAAATTGTTTACGATATGAACTATAAAATTTTAACGAGGTTCTGGTTATAGTTACACAATATTAACAACCATAAATCACTGCAAAGCAAAGTAATAAACGGTTTAAAAATTTGCTTTAAATTCACTACAATCGATAAAATCAGAATTTTTAGCGTGAGACGTTTACAAGATGTTTAATAGTAACATGATATCTAATTTAGAGTACATACTTAGTTAGGGTACATGCGTTATAAATTAATTAGGGATAGAGGTAAATAAATGCAATAGTTGTAAAATGAAAAATGGATGGGTGAAATTATTGTGGCCAACACCCGACTTTCCCTTACCATGAATGTATACATAGATCTCGAACACATCATACTTGATCTCTAAATCGAAAAATTAAACTTACCGGACTTTTGATAAAAATATCTGGTTTACAAAAAAAAAATCATTATTCCTTCTTAAATTTCAGAAACGCATCAAGGTGAACCCATTGGTTGAAAATTTATTTAAATTAATTAATTCTCTGCAAAAAACTTAAAAGCTTCTACGAAACTTCGGGTTTACCATTATTATGAAGTTTTATCAATCATTCATTTAAAATATTATCATTTCCGCTTTAATTTTTGAAAAATCATCTTGATCGATATTGTTTCAAAATTAATTTAGAATTTTTTAGTTCATAGTTGTTTTTCTTGTTAATGGTATACTTTTCAAAATATTTTCAAAAAACGAGAAACTCTTATGAAAGCAGCCACTTTCCGTGGCTAAAAATTTAATTTTTAGTTTCTCGTAAGTCGGTGAGACCTCACAATTTGTGAGTTAAACTTTTATATGAAGTTTCGTACCGATCAATCAATCCATCTGGGCTGGTAAAGGGGCCGAATTTCTATTGAAAAATATTTTCATTGTCATTTTTAAAAAATTGTCGTTCCCACTTAAAAGTTTAAATTTAAATCAGAATCTCAGAATCTTTTAGTTCGTTGGAAGCTGCCACGCCTGGTGAACCAATGAAAAAGAAAGCAGGATGTTGACCCCTGCATATTTCTTTCATTTATTGATAAAAATTTCGCTACTCAAGGTCAATAACAAGCCACCATGAGAATGGCATTTTATCAAGCGAATTTTCTAAAAACAAAAATTAGGTATAATTGATCACTATTTTGTCACAATTGGTCAGGTTTTTCCAGTAATTCATAAGCGGGAGGAATTTTTTTAAATCTTTAAATGCCATCGAATAAGCTCAATTCTAATGATTGCTCACCTTAACCCAATAATTGGTCCTACAGGCACATCTACTAGTAAAATATATAATTTAATCTCCACCTTCTCGGTATATACCCGGGTAAATAAAGTGATTTTCACATTTGAATTTCTCCGTGGCATTTTAACCAATTATAAATCGGGTGGCTCAATTTGTTTGAAATTTATGAAAATTTAGTTAGTTCGAATAATTATGTACGTTTAAGTACTTTTTTTTTTAAATTACACAATTTCGACCATATTCACATTATATACCTGGGTATATAATTTATTGCTCCATATATTTTGTTTGAAACTTCTTGTAAATTTTATTAAATGGATGATCGGAGTGAAGTTTATGCCAAAATAACAAAATATACACTGTCACCTATAAGTACTTAGAATTGAAAAAACACTCAAATATTGAACTTTCTTAACAATATCTAAAAAATTTATTAAACACAAATATTTTTACACTATACGTAGCAAACATCTAATATTTGTGGAAAGTTTTGAGTGAATTTTAAAAAATGAAATATTTTACAACAAACTCACTATGAATTGCACAGAGATGATCGAAGTTGATCTGAACCGCCCCTATGGATTGCACAGAGATGATCGAAGTGGTTCTGAACTAGTAATTGATGTAAGAGACCAATCCTATTTATCCACATGCTCGGAAATCTCTGAGAGTTTTGTTATTCGAGACAGAACGTCATTGAGTGTAATATGAAAATTCTTAAATATTTGAAAATATTTATCTCGGCCCCTACGTATTGCCCAGATACGTTCAAAGTGGTTCTGAACTAGTAATTGATGTAAGAAACCAATCTTATTTATCCCCATGCTCGGAAATCTCTGAAATTTTTGTTATTCGAGACAGAACGTCATTGAGTGTAATATAAAAATTCTTAAACATTTGAAATTATTTATCTCGGCCCCTACGGATTGCCTAGATACGTTTGAAGCGGTTCTGAACTAGTAATTGATGTAAGAAACCAATCTTATCTACCCACATGGTCGGAAATCTCTGAGATTTTTGTTATTCGAGACAGAACGTCTTTGAGTGAAATACAAAAATTCTTAAACTTCATCTTTGCAACCAGCATACCCAGCTATGTCCATATAATAATTTTCAAATAAATATTTTCAAAAGCTTAAGAATTTTAGTATTTAGCTCAATGACGTTCTTTCTCGAATACGAAAATCTCAGAGATTTCCGAGCATGTGGATAAATAAGGGGCCGAGATAAATAATTTCAAATGTTTAAGAATTTTCGTATTACACTCAATGACGTTCTGTCTCGAATAAAAAAAATCTCAGAGATTTCCGAGCATGTGGATAAATAAGATTGGTTTCTTACATAAATTACTAGTTCAGAATAACTTCGAACGTATCTGGGCAATCCGTAGGGGCCGAGATAAATAATTTCAAATGTTTAAGAATTTTCGTATTTCACTCAATGACGTTCTGTCTCGAATAACAAAAATCTCAGAGATTTCCGAGCATGTGGATAAATAAGATTGGTTTCTTACATCAATTACTAGTTCAGAACCACTTTGAATGTATCTGGGCAATCCGTAGGGGCCGAGATAAATATTTTCAAATATTTAAGAATTTTCATATTTCACTCAATGCCGCTCTGTCTCGAATAACAAAAATCTCAGAGATTTCCGAGCATGTGGATAAATAGGATTAGTTTTTTACATCAATTACTAGTTCAGAACCACTTCGTTCATCTCTGTGCAATCCGTAGGGGCAGTTCAGATCAACTTCGATCATCTCTGTGCAATTCATAGTGAGTTTGTTGTAAAAAATTTCATTTTTTAAAATTCATTAAAAACTTTCCACGAAAATTATATATTTGCTACGTATAGTGTAAAAATATTTGTGTTTTTTAAATTTTTTTGGATATTATTATGAAAGTTCAATATTTGAGTGTTTTTTCAATTCTAAGTACTCCTATAAGTACTACTCCTATAAGTAGTGTATATTTTGTTATTTTGACATAAACTTCACTCCGATAAATGGATGCCCAATTTAATTGTTATATGTAAAGCTTGCAAATTACTATTGATCCTTAAATTAAAATAGTGAGTATGTTTGAATTCTGAATAGTAGTAGTATAGGGTTTTCCAATAGGAATGATATGATTTTTAAGTGACGTTTCGGCCATTTGTAATATGTCATGATCTGTCATTTTTGTTTCATTGTATTCAGTAATGTTTACAATTTCATCATGGTGAGATATACGCAGAAGAACAGCGTTTATAAATTATTCAGCTTTATTATCAAAATAATCGTTCTCCAATTGCCACTTTTCGTGCAGTTTTGCCATTTTATAATCGTAATAATCGCCCAAGTGTGCTCGCTATTTGTCGAATTGTTGAAAATTTTGAGCGTACATTTCCTTTACATAATGTTCAAGTGCCAATAAAACAAAGAAACGCTCGAAGTAATACAAATATTGCTGCCGTTCAGGCAAGTGTTGCTGAAGACCGCAATTTGTCGATTCCAAGACGTTTTCAAGAATTGGGACTGCCTCAAACCACAACCTGGCAGATTTTGAGAAAGGATTTGGGTTTGCATCCGTATAAAATTGTTCTCACTCAAGAACTGAAGCCATTGGACCACCGTAAACGTCGTGAATTTGCTGATTTTGCCTTGGAACAACTAGAAAACGATAACGATTTTTTTAAGAAAATCATCTTCTCCGATAAGGCTCACTTTCATCTGAGTGGTGCTTTAAATAAACAAAACTGTCAATTCTGGTCCGACGAAAATCCACAAATTATTCGTGAAACACCATTAACTTCACCTAAATTGACAGTTTGGTGTGATTTTTGGTCTGGTGGAATCATCGGTCCGTATTTTTTTTGAAATGAAGCTGGTAACATCGTTACTATCAATGGAGCTCGGTATAGATCGATGATAACCAACTTTTTATGGCCGAAATTGGAAGAAGTTGATCTTGACAACATTTGGTTCCAACAAGACGGGGCTACGTGCCACACAGCAAGTGCAACAATTGAATTATTGCGAGAAAGGTTTGTAGATTCGATTATTTCAAGAAACTGTAATATGGAATGGCCTCCAAGAAGTGATTTTACACCATTAGACTATTGTGGGGTTATTTGAAGTCATTGGTCCTTAGCAATAAACCAAACTCTCTTCAAGCTTTACAAGTCAATATTGAACATGCTATTCATGACATACGAATTGATTTAGTGGAAAAAGTGCTCGAAAATTGGGTTCATCGAAATTGTTCCTACAGAATAAGTCGTGGTAACATTGAATGACGTTTTATTCAGATAAATTTCCTTAAGAATTAGTGTGTTTTTTTTAAAGAATTCGTATCACTCTAAGTGGAAACTACTATATATAGACTTTAACTAACTATCCATTTAAAATTATTTTTAATCTTATACAGAAAAAGCCAATTTTGTTACTAGTCTTCCGGAAAGTTTCAAATCTACTGAACGCATGCTTTAGTAGTAACTACAAAGGTAAATATAAAAGTTTTGCAGCGGTGACAAATAAAATTTCTTAGCATTTTCATTTGTGATTTTTACATTTAAAGTTAAACGATATATAATCCCATTTTTACCGCGCTAGTTAAAAATGCATTGTACAATCTCGCTTGTACAACATTCTGCACAAATTTTTAATATATGGTACAGCAAATAATAATCCCACGCAGTAGGGAAACACAGTTGATACTTGTCTGTTTATTTATTAAACAATAGAGATTCTGTGGAATGCCTAACACAACATTTTAGTATCCGTGGCCTTATGACAAAATAATAATATTTATTTATAAAAATATTTCATACTGTATATTGATCTAACTGCAGGTGGTATTTTTAAACTTTTGTACTAACAAATAATGTTAAGGATTTGCCATAAGTATCATGTCCCGTATTCAGTTTCATAAATTCCTTAAGTTGAGAATTGTATGTGCCATGTTATATAGACCACCGAACAAGGCTTCGTATAAAACATAACAATTAACGTCAGTGACGATATTATTATTTGAATAATAGTCAACTAATTAATCAACATGTAAAATAATGTATGCCAGCATATAAAATTACATTATGGTACAAGCACTAAAATAGGCAACCTTGATATTCTTACCAAAAATAAAAATGAAATTGTCTATTAATTTAAAAAGATAATTTCGCGTTCTATCTACAAACTATATAATAAAACGAAAACTGTCTAGATTTCCCCCCATCAAAACTCCATTTCATGCCAAATAAATTAAGAAATATGGTTACATTGAAACTATAAAACTATTTACCTTGAAAATGCAGAATAAAATATTTCAAGAATTTTTATTTTGAATAATTAAAAATATTTCGCTTGTGAATTTTATAATAGAAAACTATTTATCAAAAATCAATCATGTAAATAGTGACAGTGCACATCAACAAATCAATATTCTAAAAATTTAGCACAAATCCATTAATCATCGTATATGGTACATATGGGTGGAAAACATTATTTTCCTTATATGCGATACGCAAATGATTAATTAATTTCTGAGATTTTACTATATAAATACCATAACGTAATATACATATTATAATATAAAGTCTAATCACTTTCAATTACAATATATTTTGCGAATCGAAATTGTTTTTGTGAAGTTCACCAAAAAAAAAAAATTATTGGCATGCAAATTACAAAACCTTTTAATTTATTTTCCGTCAGTCACATATCTTGATTGTTCGAATATTGTTGCTAGCGTTTTGTTCGTTACATATACGTCAATCAAGACCCGCGTTGTATATGAGAAAATCAAGTAAAACAATGAAATTTAATGGCAAAAACTTTCTAGCGCACACACACACATAAACACACTCACATCAAGAAATAATATGGAAACGTCAAATAAATTTAGAAAGAAATTTTTACCGAAATGAAAATTTTTGCTGTCTCTTCTTCATAGAGCTACATAGATGGGAAATTTGGCTTCTTTATGATAAGGTTGCGGTATGATGATGTCTCAAGATAAAATTAGGCGACATGACAATAATATTTGTTTTATATGCCTAGCCACCCAAAAAATTGTATTTTCGTAATACTGTGGCCAATTAATTTCCGAGTGAATTCAAATCGTAAAAATTTTGTTTGCACAAATCTATCATTTTAATTACATTTCGTTCGTTTACACTTTCGGTTTTCGTGTGTTTACTGTGTATCTTGGCGTTAAGTAAATAAGTTTTTGTTGAACTTTTTATTTTTTTTTTTGTTTTTAATTTCCCCGAACTTTTTTTTTTTCAAATTAAACGTAAACATTTTTAGTACCATAGAAAAAAAAAGGAAAACTGAAAAAGTTTGCCAAACTTTTAACGGTGATGGCCGTACAAACATTTTACTTGTTTTTTGCTTTAAATATAGAGTAAATTTATATGCTTGTTGTTGTTGAACAAACATTAATTAAATTTTTCAACATGAAAACAAATTTGTATGCTGATTTATGAAAGCTAACGGATGATGCGTTTTTACAAGTTTGGCTACAATCGTCATCATTCTTTTTAACAAGTCATAGTGATCGCTATAAACGTAAAATATATAAATGGATAAAACACCTCTAATATTTTTAGCTCAGAGCAAATTTTCAACAATTCTTTTTATAATATCTTTGCAGTGATTTTTAAACCGAGCTGTTCGATTCCCGGTGTTGAGGTGAGTACATTTTAATTTATTTTACGAGTTGGTATAATTAAATAAGAAACTCAGTAAAACGTTAGTTTTTTTCTAAAGTAAATACAACTATAAAGGTTATTCTTAATTTAATATTATATTGATTGGCCAGCATGAAGTTTTTAACGTTAATAAATTAATTTTAGCTGTATTCTAACGAAAATTATGTAGACGTAAAAATCTGTAAGAGTAAAAATTAACAAAACTTGTTGCACCAATAAAATTGGGAACTCCAACGAGTGGTTTACACAAAATTATTAGAAATAACCAATGTACACAAGTAAACATAGCTTCTTTAACCATAATAACTCTAATTGGTCGTATCACTCCATGCGACGCGGGTATTGATCTTCTTCGTTACTAGATTATAAAATCCAAAATTGCTAAATAATTTGGTACAACACGTGCAGTGAACATTTTTTTAAATCTTAGGTGGGTGACTTATGGCTGAACCAGCGAATCAGTAACAACTTAACGTAAAAATTCGACAAACAGGTTTTGCTGGTTACTGGCCAGCGAAACGTTAACATCGATCAGTTTCGTTAAAATATGTCTGTCACTTAACAGACTCACTCAAAAATTGCGTGCAAACTTAAGGATACGTCAAATACCAAATATAAGCGTCCTCCATGTTTAAACGATCACGATTTTAAAATCACAAGGTAATTTAACGATGAATATTATATCTATCCAGTAGTGTAATGAAACGTAATGAAAATTAATTTGACAAGTTGTGTTACAGCAGCACTAGACAACTATTCAAATTTCCCATAACAAAAAACTTTCGTCTTTTTCCGTAATGGTTTGACAAGTTGTATTACTGATTCAGCTGGTTCAGCCATTAGTTTCAAAAAAAATTTAATTTTCTTGTCGTGTCAAAATTCATGACACCTAGAAATTGTCGTTTGCTTTGGAGTAATAGCAGTCGCAAGGAAATATGTATAAAGCAACGAGCATACTAAAATTTAAAACATAACCACAAAGAGTATTCTAAAAATTATTTTGTAAGTTTCGATTTAATAAATTAGTAACCGAGAATTTGAATAGTCGCATCACATGAAGTGACACAACTAAGGGAATTAAGTGCAAACTTTTTTTCGCTGTGCAGTATTTAAATAATAAGTCGTCTAAGCAATGGGCTATTCCAGCACACTAAGATCTCACTAAAAACAAAAAAGACCATTTTGTATAAAACTTAGCGAAACACTAAAAACTCAGAAAATCTCAGTCAGTGTGTTCGATAAGACCCATGAGTCCGGATATGATATCTCGAGTTTTTGATTTCGAATGGTATAATTTATAACTCCACTCGCACGTTGTGATTGGCGATACTATCAATAGTCTTTTATTATTTCATTGATTGTCTGGAACAATGAGTGCGGAGTGTGTTGTGATTTGCGATATTTCCCTAAATGCCATCGCCAATATGTGGACAATCTTAAATTTTTTACCACAAACGTCGGATACCAAATAAAGAACAAAATTATAATTTAGAAATTGACACAACGACCGTGGCTATAAAACCTAATATTACAAAAAACAAAACGTAAGCGGTACATGAACATCCCTTGAATTCGATAACAAAAGCGCGATTCGTTTTTATCAACCCGACCAGCACAGGGTGTGGCTATTTTGAATTTAGCATTCAGAAAACTTACCCAGTTACCGCGTAAAAATATACGATGCACAACGCAATAAAAATCTAGACTATCGCGAAGTAGGTTCCACAACTTTTCCGTGCTCCCTGTCAAACATTTTAACACGTCAACCCTTTTGAATTTGTAATCTAATAATTTATTTCTATCTCAACTGCCAATTGCACGAAACTCAATACCTATGGCAAGAAAGTGCTTCGAGTAGTATCGGACTTAAATGCCCTTCCACTCCTACTTTTGTGGAATCATCGAATTATTGTCGCTAATTTTCTTTCATAATCATATTTTGGTTTCATAATCATATTTTGATTTCGGATAATGAGTGATTAATTCATTGATCCTCAACCAGCCGTGAAATTTTTTCCTTGTCACCACCGGGAATCGAACCCGGGACCTCCGGTCGCTGGAGCAAGCATGCTAACCACTTTGCCACCGGGGCGGCGCAACCACAAATACATGCTAGAATTATGGATCTGACGTTCATCGGCACCTTACATCTCTTTCCCGGTGCATATGGTACGAAATAAAAGTTTAGATTGAAGGTCGGGACTATTAAAGGCACCTTATTCAGTCACCGATACTCGATCGCTTCCAAAATCTATCTTATAGGAACATACCAGTTAAATCCGCTTGGCCGATGATGTGCACAAAACGGTAATCACCAACCACATTAGAACTCTTTGAATTTATTCGCATGCCGGCTTCACAAATGCCGCGTAAACGTTTCGAAGTTTTATCAACGAAGTCGTTCGAAAACTATATTTCGTATTCACTTACATCGACGAAAAATCAGTTACAATACTACACAAACCTTACTTGGTTCTTTTCCAATGGCGGGGATATCGAACAAGGGTCCAACCGCATTGTCTGGCACAAAATCACTCCTAATGACCATCCGCCTTCATCAGAACGAATTAATGTTATTTCGTAGTTATCAGCTACAACCACAATCAAACGAATGCAGTAATTGCTCGGCTTGATAAATCATTTCCACCGTTGGAATTTACACCGAAAATAAACTTCGGACATTAGCAAATCAACTAAAACTAACCGTAAATCGAGACAAGCAAGATACTGGGATTTTATCAGTCAATTTATCACTTAATATTTTTCTAATTTTATTATCGAGTAACTTCGCAACAAACATTTTCAATTGGTGGTCACGGGGAAAAATTAGTAGTTCAGAAGGTGAAAATATGGGCAAAGAAATTTTCAATTTTCGACTTAAAACGATAAACAAAACCAGAAGATATTTAAGCCCAATTTTAACATTTTTGAAAGGCGGATAAACAGACGAAGTTTGTGCTTATCATAAAAATATAATTTTCATAAATTTTCATTCATAAATTGTGGGAAAACAAAATTGCCCCTAAAAGATACTATTTTCCGAAGGAAATACATATGTAGATTGAACAACAAATAAAATATTAGATATAAAATGTTCTATAATCCAAAGAAATTGGCAATTTTGATAGCATCTTCTATCAGAAATGTCATTGCCATCCAAAAAATATAGACGCTGAGTTTGTGCTAATCCAGAATTTTAAATCGAATTGGGCCTATTGTGGATTAGTGTCAAGTTCATTGGTTTCCTTTGCTTTATGTCTGAAAATCGTGCATTCAACGGTTTCGTTTTGTTCAATGAGATTAAGCCAGTTCTGGATTAGCACACATTCAGTCACTATGTTTTGTGGATGGCAATGAACTTACCTGATATAAATATTAAAACAGAAATTTCAAATTCCTTGGATTCACAGCTCCACAAAAAAAAAACTCCGGCACTCGAGACGAGAATAGGTGTCCTGTATGTTTTTAGGGTCGCTGATCACGAATCCGCACTCAGAGTTTCTGTATCGCATCAAAATTTTGAATAAATCGCAAAAAATCTATGAAAAGCGATAAAAATCGATAAAAAAAGCCCGCCTGCTCGTCAGCCTGCCAATTCACCTACTCGCATGTCTACCCGCCTGCCTGTCTGTCCGTCCACGCTTTTATACGATTACTGTTTTTTGGCGATTTCTTTTGTTTCTTTTTTATATTTCATTTTAGCATAGAAGCAATTTTGAAAAAAAATGTTGATGCGATACGGCAATTCTGAGTGCAGATTTGTGATCAGCGACCCCAAAACATATAGGACACCTATTCTCGTCTCGGGTGCCGGAGTTTTTTTTTGTGGAGCTGTGATTAAACATTTTCTTCCTAACATTTAATTTGTTGTTCAACACAAATATTATTGAACGATATATGTATTTCGTTTGGAATATAGTATCTTTTAGAAGCTTGTTTTCCCTCGATATTTGAATGAAAAATGAAAACAATATTTTGATGATTTATACAAGTTTCATCAGTTTAGCCTAGCCGCCTTTCGAAAATGTTACAGTTGAGCTTAAATAATTTTTGGTTTACTTTAGAAATTGGGGTTTATTTTTATCGTGTTAAAGGTGAAGTTTCAAATTTTCTTTTCCCATTTTTTCGACTTCTGGACTAGCACTAACTTCTACCCGTGGGCACAAATTAGAACAAATTAGGCTTAATCGGTATGCATAGTTTCATTTTGAAATTCAAAGGTTTCTCTGCTGCATTTACCTAGACGCCCGTGAAGTGTCAAACAAGTAAATATGTATACGGTTCCAAGTGGAAAATATGGCGAAAATAGGAGTCCTATGGATTCAAATGGATTCCAATAATAGCCACCATTGTGAATAGTTCTAGTATCGATGTTTTACACAGTGAATATTTTATAAATACAAATTTGTGAAAATTTGATTAAAAATTATGACTTATAAAGCAAAATTTCAAACACAAATAACAAATACAATATACATTAAAGGAATATTTAAACAAATTAAAGAACAAATTTAACAAATAAATAAAAAATAAAGTTTGCAATTTTTCACACAAAATACCAGAGAACCAGAACTGTACAGAATTATGAGCATTTAGCAGTAAATTGGAACTTTCTTTCATGCCACAATTTAATTTGAATGATAAAAACTACAGCTGACCTGAACAATATGGGTATTACTTTCACTAAAACTTCCAAAACAGTATATTTGTTCAAGAAACAATTGATCACAGGTATTATACAATTTTATCTGGTAAAACCACACAAAACACTCGGCTTTGCGGAAACTCGTCATTTGGCCGCAAATTTGGATCGAAACACAACCAAAAGAATAATACCAATAAAAAAAACTAAATTATTGAGGAAGTTTTGAAATAACCAGAAACGGATGTTAAAATTAACTTTGAAGTGTTCGTTTTGAAAATGTTCTGGACAGCGGCACACTGTACAGGGAATTTCTTTTAAAACGTATTGTCGGATTTATCCTCGTACAGCGTTATATTAATAGATTAAGCTCATAGAAAGTACAGTCAAACCTGTTTTTGCGCGATCTTTTTTTTTGCGATTACCTTAGATTAAACCAAATATTACTAAACCAATACCAACTATTGATAATATAATTTATTTAATTGATTCTCGATTTAATTAATTTCATTCGTACAAAAAGATCGGTCGAGCCGGTATCAGAATCTGACAAATGTTTTTCGTTATGTGTTGCGGCAATCTTGATACAAATTTCTCTCTATACAGATAGGCTTAATGCTTGTATTCGATGCATTATCTAACATCAGTATCTACTCAAACACGTTAAAAAAATGGAAGTCTAATGGGCACACAGACGTTTAGCACCAGTATCCAGTCTATAAAATTTAATTCAAAATCAACGTAGACCATTTAAGTTTGTTGCAGGTGCATAATTAACGAGCAGAAAAAAGCCAATTTGTGTACAAAAAGGTGCAACGAAAATTTTAAAGTCGAAATACAAAGTAAATCAGAAACGACACCACATGATATAATCAACTAATCTCATTTGCTGTGTTTTTTATTCGCTATCCGGAGCGGGCTTTTGAAAGCTGGATAGAAAATTATCTATTCGACTTTTATCTATTACCCCCCAGACAATCTCGACGCTATAACGCAGCTACGCAATAGCGCAAAAGTTAAACTGCATGAAAACATATACTAATTGACAAAGTCGACGGACCTACGCATTAGTACTAAGTACTAAAATTGAATTATTTTCAATATTTACGCAAAAACGGATTGAAGTGTCACTTGTGTTGTGAAAGATTATTACAATGAGACACATAAGTGTAATTAAGCTAAAAAAAATTAAATTAATCTTGTTAGCCTGCAGTTCGGTTTATATGTAGTTGCAAAGAAAAAAAAAGAACCATTCGGTTTTATGCAAGAGCTGAACTTTTAGACCATTCCATAAATGGTTTTTATAAAGCAGGGTTTATGGCGATCAAATCCAATAAAGAGCAGTTTATCAAACACACGAGGATGAGTGTTGATGTATTCCATAAATTGTTATCCCTTATTAAAGAACAGCTTACCCGGAGACGCATGTGTTACACGATAACTCCAGAGGCACGATTGGCGCTAACCTTGACGTAATCTATACGTTATTCTTGCTATGCATGACTTGTTTGATACATGTTTCACTTTATTTTTATTCAAGGTGTCTGTCTCAAGGTGTAAGCTTCCAATTTCTGGGAGACACCTTTAAACTTGGAAGATCCACTGCAAGGGAGATAGTTTTACAAACCAGTCAGGTTTATTTGGGAAATTTTGGGGCCCATTTATGTAAAAAACCTGAACCAGATGACTATAAGAAAATTGCAAAAGTTTTTTCCGAAACCTGGGATCTACCTAACTGCGTCGGAGCATTGGACGGGAAGCATATTTCCATAACATGTCCTGCGAAAAGTGGCTCGCAGTTCTATAATTACAAGAACTTTTCCAGCATTGTACTTTGGCCACTTGCGATGGGGAGTATAATTTCACCATGGTTGATGTTGAAGCTTTTGGGAGAAAAAGCGATGGAGGTTAAATCTATTTCTTTAAATTAATTTACCTAAATATTAAAGCATTCAAAAATTTTTTTGCTGAAATTTTGGCTGACTCGCCGTTTGGGAAAAAACTTTTTCAGAAGCAGCTACCACTTCCTCCTGAATCAGAATTACCTGGAACTCCCATCAAATTCCCTCATTTTTTTGTTGGAGACCCAGCATTTCCTCTTAAGGAAAAGTTAATGCGGCCTTATCCATGCCAGAATCTTTCAACAGAAAAAAAAATTTAATTATAGAATTTCGAGAGCCAGAGTAGTCATCGAAAACACATTTGGCATATTGGTAGCGAGATGGCGAGTTCTTAGAAATACTATGTTTTCTACTCCTGAGAACATGGAAGAGTGAGTTGGCTTCAAGTGCAAATACATTGCAACCCATAATAAGAGTCGGTTCAAATAATGCATCGAAACATGCATTCCAGCTAAGAGACATGTTGAAACGGTATTTTATGAGTGAGGGTGCTATTATTCGTCAAAATAAAATTAATTAAGCAAGACTTGTTAAATAAATTCATTTATTATATAATAAATTCTTAATTCAGTATCACAATTCATTTCAACAAAAAAGAATACACAAAATTCAATTTTGTCTTTTAAAAAAATAATAATAACCCCGCATCCCCAATAGAAAAACTTATGACTTTTGCCTTATAGAGAAGCATGCAAAAAAATTTTGAAAAAAAAAAAAATCTCAAATTGATTTTGTATGCTTTTCTGTTAGGCACAAGTTTTTCTACTGGGGATGCGGTTAATTTAAATTAAGGTGAATGTAAGAGTACCTAATCCAATTATATATCAAGATACTCAATACTCAATTCTTGTATCTGATCCAACTCGCAATGTAAAAGGTAGCTCGTCATTTTGTGTTCTGCAATTCTTCTATTGTGAGGATTTAAGTTATTTAAATGGTTCTTTATTCTTTCTATACCACTTCGATTCGATGACTTTGGAGTATTTTCGTCAGTTATGTACTCTTTCAACATTGCCATTATCGACACTATTGCACTAGCCACATCAGAATCAGTCGTTTTCTCGGTACGGCTTCCGTCGGCATATTATCTTTCAACGTGGCATAGATAGTATTGGTGGTTGCGGCTTTTAGTAGAAGATGATACGGATAAAGAAGTGGATGCGCCCGTTCTAGAAAAATTAGAATCCGAATCGTTCGCATATTCAATTGATGAATTGTCCGGTATAAAACTCTGAAAGAATTCATCACTTCCATCAACCTCATTGTCATTATCATCAAGACAATTTTCACCAAGTTCGTGATAATTACCTTGTGTTCTAAGGAAATATTTTTTCGTTAATAAGTTAATAAATTGGAGAGGATAAACAAATGTTATACCGACCTTCGTGGTTGTAAATGATCTACTAGAAATGACATTTGCTCGCGGAACACCCTCACGGTTTTTAAGCTTAGACCACTTCCTGATGAATGCGTTTCGGCCTTCAATTCTCTAACGAATTTGTCACGCAAACTTCTCCATCTTGCCATACAATATTTATCTGAAATAAGTTAATCATTAAAAAAATAAGTTATAGAATATAACAATGCATTATATCATACCAGTCTCGCCTAATTCTTCTCCAATTTTTTTTCCATATATCTGTCTTTTTACAAACATTTTTATAGCCAGTAGCACGTTTATTATAAATTATTTTATTTTATTTAACCAAAGTAATTAATTTTTCTTCGAAACTCCTTTTTAATGACAAACACGTACATCGAGGCCCTTCATCACTTTGTTTACAGATTACAGGTTATGTATTTTGTCAAAAACGTACGTCGAGGCTATCAGCAAAAACAAATTTTAATGCAGTACTAAATTTTATTTTGCGTTCTTTGCGTAGCTCCGTCTCCGTTCCGTCGAGATTGTCTCCTCATTTATCCCTATTGTCGCTGTGCTAATAAGTTTGCATAATAAGCAACTGCAACTAGCTTCACTTGATTATGTGACGTTTCGAATTGTCAACTAGACTTTTGTGGCTGTCGACCTGACGTTTTGAATCGTCAACAAGAGTTATTGTCAATAAGAGATGTGAGAACTTTTCATACTTAACATCTCAACGTAAGAGTTTTATGTCATCCTCACATTTTCTATAGATTGGAGAAGATCCGAAAAACTTCCAGTTTAATTCCATTTCCATTAAACGGGCTGTTACCGATCTGAAATATGTCAATTGACATTTAATTTGACATGTCGTTATAAACAACAATTCAGCTTGCTTACACTTAATAAACACATTTTATTAAACACTTGTTTGTCTATTTCGCAAAAATTAGCTTTTTGAATATTTTGATTAAAATAATTTGTTCAAAAAGTTTAAAAAATCACTCAATCGATTTTGACTTGTTACGGTCATCATCAGGAGTATCTACTGATTTGTAAAAGTAAAAATTTTGTAATAAATAGTAGAAAAAAGGCAAAAAAGAAATAAAAGAAGGAGAGACAAAAAATAGGCAATAAAATGTACTGAATTTTTACTTTTACAAATCAGTAGATACTCCTGATGATGACCCTAAAAAATCGAAATCGATCGAGTGCTTTTTTAAACTTTTTGAACAAATTCTTTTAATTAAAATATTCAAAAATCTAATTTTTGCGAAATTGAAAAACAAGTTAATCAAGGTGTTTATTAAGTGTAAGTATGTTTCGCAAAGTGCCTACGGCAAGTAGTGTAAAAAGTATCAGCTTGCTTAGTTTTAAATTTTAAAAAGAGAAATTTTGCAGCAAGTAGAAAAGAGCTGCCGATAGCGGGTCAGTCTAAATATGGGAGCTAAATCAATTTCTGCCTTTGCTTTTCTTTGTTTTGGATACACAGTTAAATTAAAAAATGCAGTTTACTTCGGCAAACACTGATGTCACCAGTAAATAGCAAGTTGCATTCAAGTTTTGTTAAAGAAAAATCACTGCTCCGGATGCATCTGACGAGCGCTAATTAAAAAAACACGGATATTGATGGATTAAAAGAATAAGAAACTGCCGAAAGTCCAGTCAGATCTAACGACTAATTTATAGGCTAAAGTTGTTATATTCGACAAAATATATACATTAAAATTTGTATGTTGCTTTCAGTAATACTTTGCAATGTGTAGCGTTTGGGTTGGCTAATTTGCAAGTACTTCTAGCTGCTGAATCAAAATTTTGGTTTCTAATGTTTTACTTCTATCTAACAAATTTGCGGTGCATTGAACATCTCTACTCACAAGTACTTCCAAATACATTGTTAGCGCCAAAGGAATCCGGCCAATGATAAAACCAAATGACGATGAGAATTTTAAATTTGCGTATAATTTGGAATATCTTGAATTATTCTAAACGTAATAATCTCACGTATTTGTTTCGTAAGAATTGAATTTTATTTGGAAAACTATAAGAAGTCTCACGACCACAAAAACATTGAAGAAAAATAAAAAAAAAATCAATAATCTACTTTACCAATTATCGACATTGTCTACTTAAAAATCAATTGTTTACACTATTTTCGACACAGACATGTAGAAAATTCCGAAATATGCGTAGACGTACATCACTGAATATTGCAAATCAAACTGTATTCGGTGTATAACATTCAAAAATTTATCACTTTGTTCGCGACTTGCTTGGATACGTTCGCATCACAAAACCCAAAATCTTCTTTAATCTTTTGTTATATTTTCAAGTGAATATGTCGTTTTCATCTTCTTGACCGATCATTTATCAAACCGTGTACAAACATCGTAACTGTACAATAAAAAATGATGAAACGAATAAAATTTACTGAAGGCGACTTGCGAGTATACGATTCTAGCGTATACTTACAATTACAAACACCCTCAATTATACGAGGATAATTATATATTTTTAAGTATAGGTATGTAGAAGTAACTGCATGACAGATGCAAAAAATGACATAGCAGATGTGCGATTGATGAGGTTTATTATGATGTGAAACCTGTCATATTAAAGTCATGCAACGTAACCGTTTTTGATCGGTATAACTTCATTACACGTTTACAATAATAATAAAGCAAAAATACACACGAAATATGATTTTTGTATGTCCAGTTGTTAACTATAAAATAAATAACACGCTTCTGATCTGTCCGAAATAGAAATTTACGTTTTATGTATACGCTTTTAAAGACCGACAAAAATGTACGTTGTTTGAACGATATATACGAAATTTTATTACTTGTCACAAACAAAATCTGTCATAACTGTTTTGAGTTGGGGCCAATTGTTTTCCTCGTACATAATATTCATAATTATAAAATATATTTGTGCTGGCTAATTTTGAAAAGACCGTGAACCTGATAATAATAGTTATTTACTGACAATACGGAATTTGCGGGTACAATTATAAACAATTTTGAATTATTGCAAAAAATATTTTATTAGCCACACATGCCAAATTTATGCTTCCTTCCATAATTGATTTTTCTATTATACATTTTTTTTTAGCTCGGCTCAAAACATCTTAATGAAATTTTATTTCGAATTCTCGTAGATTATAAATTTGCCTGACATTGCTGAGGTCGAATTCGAATTTTTAAAAGCTAACGAAAATTTTTATATAATTTTTGTGATTCTAAAAATATATTTAGATACTTTTTTTCGTAATTTTTATTTTTATTTTTAAAATTATTGCATAACATATATTTTTATTTTTCAAAAATTATTTTTATTGCACGAAAAACTTTTTATTTTTTTGTTAATTTATTCTAAACAATAAATTTAGATTTAAATATATATATATATATAAAACAAAATTTAATTTCTATTAGTTATTTATGATATCAAAATCGTGAATTATTTTTATCAAATCGATGGATTTTATTTCTAATGCTTAATGATTGCCATCACGACTATTAAATTTTATTGTTCGACCGATATTATAATGTTTTGTGCTTAAAATTAACTCAAGCATGTAATATAATTTTGTTATTATGTCGGCAATTAAATTGATGATCTAATTATAATTAAATGCTGGGTTTTGGATATAAACATTTATTTAGTTGTTTTGAACCGAACATTTGAAAGTGGTAGGTTAAGGAAAGCATTTAAAAAAACATGTAATATTATCTATTAACAAAATATTATACTTAAAATTTAAAAAATAAAATGTATTATTATAGACTTAAGCCAGAATGGAAATAGTTCATATCTACACCTGCTATTAACTACTTTGTTGAATTTGATCCACAATAAAAGATTAAAACACCGAGGTTTCCAATCAAATATTAGAAAAAATCATTCTTAATAGAAAATAAAAATTTAATATTGCCTTTAAGTATACGAAGATTATTTTCAATATCGTGGTTCTGACAGAATTCTTCATCATATTCAATGCTTGCTTGATCTTCACCAAGAATTTTGTTGTAGAAAACTAAATTATTGCTCTCCCGCCAGTTTTCTCCACCATGTTTTTTAACAACTTGTCCATATCCGAAAGCTTTTCATCTTTAATTTTCGGCTTTTCTTTTAGAATATTCGGGAGCTGCATTGTTTCGATTTTTTTGTTTTTTCAGAACAAAGTGTTTGCTACACACATATCGGACTTATATGTGGACTTGCGGTTTAAAATTTGTTGTACTTGCTTTCATCCAGTTTCTAATAAGGCACTGCTCAGAAGCCAGCTTAATTAGTATACCGTACTCTTTGTACATCTGATAGTGTTCGCCAACATTCAACTAGGCTCCCTTCACTTTTACTAGTTTCTCAAGCTGTTCCAAAATATGATCTGACGGAATATAGGAATGGCCTAGTATTGGATAAATTATTTAATGTTGAACTGGGAAAGCTTTTGTAGGCCCATATTTCGTCGATCCGTTCGTTTTGGAGTTTCTATTATTGGATTAGAAGGAAGGTCAAGGCGTCTTGTTCAGCATTGCACGATGATTTATAAAAGTGTTTGTGGAACTAATGCAACTCACTTCCGCCCGTTACACCTTTATGCCGGTACACTGGTACCTTCAGAAGTCCTTTGGGGTTTAGTCAAAAGTTAATAAAAGTGCAAGTATTGGAATTTGAGACAAAAATAAAGATTATGACATTCTTACCTGATTTCTTTTCTCGTTTGCAGTTTCCAATTTTCTTTATTTACAGTACATTTTCTAGCCTTCTCACCTTTTTGCACTATATGAGGAATATCATTTTCCATTTTTCGCGTATTGACGATTAATTTTATCTAATTGAAAACCCACATTTATCAGTACAGCAAAAACTAAACTGAATCACTAGTGGTACATACACGAATGGCATATAGTAGTTAAAGCTTTGGCATTTGGATCGGGAGGTACCGGGTTCGAATCCCGATAGGGGCAGGCTGCAAAAGTGAAATTTCATTACAGATTACGATCTGTGATGGAATGTAACACATCTATGACTCCCTTTCAGAGTGCAAAACTCATTGGCCGACCCATCCATGTCAGTATAGGCTGGCACGGAGATTGCAATGTGCAGATGGTCTTAAAATCGGTCCTATCGCCGTACGTCATCGGATTTGCTGATTGGCCTAAATACCTTTACGCCAGGACGGAATAAGCAAACCGCGAAAGAGCAGGGAGAGTCTGGTGGCCCCAAAACAGATTGCAGGGATAAATACAAAAAAAAAACGGTTTTCCAGTTTTCTAATAGGACAGTTGGCATATAACTGTTATAGGCAATAAAGGAAAAGAATACATTTTATAAGATTTTCGTTTAATGGAAAAATGACTTTTTGGTTTTTACCGATTACGGAAAAAGGCCGTTTTTGCTATACTTACAGTTCCGTAAAATTAAATACATAAGAGGTAACTTAAATAGGAAGATTATTGAAAGACGCAACAGCTGCATTACGTGTGGAAACAGATCTTAGTCAACGTGATGAAGACATCGTGGGAAATACAAATTGTGTAAAATTTTTCACTTGTTTAGCTTGTAATTGGAATATATATTACAAACTTCTATGTCAGTGACTCACTTGAAAACGCACAGGGCGACCAAAAAAAAATTTTTTTCTATCCATCTGTATTAATAAAAATCAATTGGCGCATGTCACTAGAGAAAGGTTGGGCAGATTTGGCTGATTTTTTGTTGTGTTCGTAATTGTCAGGACAAGGTTTGTATGAAAGAAACTTTTTGGAAAAATCCATTGGTAAAGTCAGAAAATTTGGAAAATCGAACAATGATGTTTTTGTACGGTTTTTTCCAAGGTATACGATCCAAATGGTCTTCTAGAAGAGAAAAATTGGAAAATCTTAGTGAAAAACTTGGATATAGTTCTTAGAAAAGGAAAAATTGGGAAAATCTACCGGAAAAGTCGGAAAATTTGGAAAATAGAAAAATGATGTTTTTGTGCAGGATTTCGCACGTATCCGACCCTCTTTTAAAAGAAATTAATTGGAAAATCTTATTGGAAAACTCAGAAACATCCGGAAAAACCAGAAGAAGATTGATTTTTTTTTCTAGCGCATCAGGTGAAAACGGCTTAACCGATTTTGCTTAATCTTTTTTTGTTCTGTTCGCAATTGCCAGGAGATGGTTCTTACGAAAGAAAATTTTGTGAAAATCCACCGTTAAATTCGGAAAACTCGGAAAATCGAAAAATGATTTTTTTCCAGATGGTCTTTTAGAAGAAAAACATTGAAAAATCTCAGTGAAAAAACTCGGAAGCTTCTGGAAAAACTCGAAGAAAATTTAATTTTTTTTCTAGCGCATCAGTTGAGAACGGCTGAACCGATTTGACTCAATCTTTTTTTGATGTGTTCCCAATTCCCAGGAGATAGTTCTTACGGGAAAAAATTTTGAAAATCTACCGGAAAAGTCGAAAAATTCGGAAAATCCAAAATAATGTTTTTTGCAGAATTGCGCACGTATCCGATCACATATGGCCTTTCAGAAGTGAAACATTGAAAAATCTGAGTGGAAAACTTGGAAGCGTCCGGGAAAACCCAAAGAAAATTGATTTTTTTTGTAGCGCATCATTTGAGAATGACTGAACCGATTTGGATCAATTTTTTTTTGTGGTGTTTCCCATATTCAGGAAATGGTTCTAACGAAAGAAAATTGGAAAATCCACCGGGAAAATCGTAAAATGATGTTTTTACACGGGATTTCGCACGTATCCGATCCAGATGGTCTTTTAGAAGAGAAAATTTGGAAAATATCGGAAGTCGGAAACTTCTGGAAAAACCCGAAGAAATGTTTTTCTCATGGTCAGTTGTACATCGCGTGTTCGAGACTTGGCATACCATCATCGTTGTACATTTACCCGCCGGACAAAAAATCGAAAAATATTGTTTATCACAATGCATTGAATTAATTTAATTCCACTAGAATAAAATACATTGAATTATTTGGAATTCTAACTAACTCATTTCCACACTGACAGCAAAAAATCCATAAAACAAATCAAACTTCGATAGATGCCTGAGTTTGAATCGACATTTCATTCACTGTTCAATACAATATGCAACCTTTATGGTTGCGTTCGTTCAGACAATTTTTACGAAAAATCATTTTGCTCAAAAATTTCGACTTTTTTGTGATTGTGAAAAAATTGTGATTTTTTTTTCAAAATTTCGTCAACGAAATTCACAAAAAGCAACAACAATGCAATCGAAAAATCGAAAGAGTATTTGTTATTTTCGAAGTAGAAAATTCTTATTAAGATCTTACAATATCTGCAACTACAAGACGTGTTTTTAAAATGATATCAAAAGTTAAAATTTAAAATTCTAAAAAAAAGGCAAGCAGAAAAATTTGCAAACAGTCGAAGATATTTTAAATATTTTCGCATCAATAGTATCGGAACACCAGGCAATAATATCTTGTAGTCCAAAACAAAATTGAAGGCAAAGGTAAGGATATTTTTTGCTGAGCGGGAACCTCAAATCTCTTGCTGAAGTAAACCTCAACTATCTTGCTGAAGTTAAGCAAATAAAAACTGAAGCTCTTGGCGATAAACATGAACTAGCGTTTTGCAAGTCCCAACTGTGAGCTACGCAACAAAGAATTAAATTTTAAAAGGCAGCAATGGCTTGTTGCTGAAAAGAACCCTTCTGGGCCGGCATAACATAATATTAAACCGATCCCAATGGGGATAGATCCATCATTTAGGTGTAGAAGAACTTCTAATGGTAAAACCAAAAATAACCACGAAACTCCAGAGCACACTGAGGAACAAGCGGTTACTAATCCATAACTGGAACATTTTTGGGAAGAACCGGCTGTCAGATATAGAAGACTAAACTGGTTACCTTTTCTCAAGTGCCATAATATACTTACTAACAAAACTTACACCCTTAATAGATAATTGGGACCAACAAAAATATAATAAGGCTAAATATTATTCCACAATACCTACTCGTATATTAGAATCCCAACCAACAACGGTTAAAAATGTTCTATAAACACATCTTTAAACAAAGGTAAACATCATTGTATGGCGTGGAAGTAGAACCAAGGACCAGTATCGAAAACATCAACTTCCACGCCATACAACGAAAACTCAAGAGAATGTTTTGCCACTATCAGAAATCTTACTAAGGACTTCGATCGAACTCCGATCTACAGCCATCAACAAGAAGAACGAACAAGATGATTAGCTATACCGAAAAGAATAACAATTATGGACTGGAGGTACTGGTGATTGTGGGGGTGCTCAAAAACTTTCTCATTTATTTACTGCGACTAAACTTTACAATTATGCCATGGACCACCTTTAAATCTGCTATGGAGAAATAGAGATTAGCTTTCAGAACTGCTGGTTGGGCTCTTCAGCTGCAGCTGTGTAATTACAGTTCGGAGCACCGACTTGCAACCAGAATGTGATACTAATCCATGATGACATCATCAATCAAGGCAAATCAGCAAAAAGAAGACATAAAGACTTAGAGACAATTTTCAAATTATTTGAAAACGATGATTATCTAGGTTACTTCACATAGAAAAAGGTGGAGGAATTAGTTCAGAGAGAGTTCTGTATACCCAAATGTAATAAATATACTAAAAAATGAAGAAGAAAACAAACGAAGTTTTAACTAGAGGCTTGAACTAGCATCCAAATACTGTATCGGAGACGTTGTAGCCTAAATTTACCACCAGATGAAAAAGCTTCAACTTTCATCTGGTGGCAAATTTCTAGTGAAGTTTCTGCGGGTCCGTACACAAGTAAGAAAGTCAATGGCTAACACAGAGGGTCTAAAGAAGATATCGACCGGAGCTGAGATGTTGAAACTTTTCTACGACCACAAGTGAATATAAAGACAATCAGGTTGAAGCAATTAGTGAATCATCCGGGCCGGATGATTAGTGTGGATTTGTATCAAATGATTTGAGACACAAGAGAGAAGGAGAGAGAGAGAGAGACCGAGAAACCTTTTCAAGTATAATATTCAATGCACCTATTCTTTTTATTATTTCTGTATTGAAATGTAATAGAGATAAAAATAAAATTTAGTCCGATTATGAATCTCGATCTGTATATACAAGTTTTGGCGTCAAATTAATTTTGTGAATCGGAAAAGCTGTTGTTTCTTGCAAGGCCTTTTACATATATTTACATCAAATTATCAATGGTATATTAAGTCAGTCACCATGCTACATTTTGATATAATATGAGACAAATCGACGGGCTTGTTCTTAAAAAAACGGCATTGGAAGGCCAATTTTTATTCGTTTTTGGATCTGAGCTGGTAAATAGTCTGGTGATGGAATGAAAACGTCAGAAATTATATCAGCAGTAGCAACTTAAAATAGAATATTATGGTTAAGTGGACGTGACGAATAACAAAAAATGTTAACTGAAGTACGATATTTGCACAACTTCAATCCGTTTTCCTGGCTTATTCATGATTAAATCGCAAACCAAACCGAGTACTAATCAGCTGTTGCTTGAAACTGAGCGATCGGAATTTTCTCAATACAGACCAGTGTGGAGTTCACACATCCTATTCAAAACATCAACAAAATTTTACGTTTTGCAAGCATCCCTAGGTCCACGCGTATGAACAATCACATTTATTCAACTATTTGTTCAGAACTTCACATCCACTGAGTACAATGCATACAACCTGTATTAAGAAGATTGTAATAAATGAGCCCAGTTCACCCAGTTTAGAATTAAATATCTTAAAAATTATACCATTTACCACATAAACTATAGACAACAAAAAGCTCATTCTGCAAACAGGTAGCATAATGCAAGCTTTTTATTATTAAACCGATTTATATTTGTCAGTAATTAAAACTCGTGTTATTTCTAATTCTAAATCAAATTCTGGTACTGAACAAAATTTTTTGATTGACTCTGGTAAGGGATATATGTAGGCATTTCAAAAGTATAGTAAAATCTGTTAGAAATAATTATAAGTCCAATGTTATCTTGTTTCTTTAAATTATTTATTTAATTTTCCTGATAAATTTTTTTTTGGAAAATTTCCCAAAAAAAATTTAAATTTGTAAAAAAAGAAAACACAAAATGTATCAATAGGAATTAAAATATTATTTAGATAGATGTATTGCAATTTATAAATCTATTTTAGAAATGAAAAATATTTAAAATATTGAAAATTTAATTATTTTTCTTACATATAAAATTCCAATTATTTTAAATTATTTATACGTAAATTTACAATTTATTATTTATTTAGTATTTTTCCAGTAATTGGTACAATTATTTTTGGGTTACATTAACATTTAAAATTTTGGTAAATAATTTATCAATTTTATACACACAAACTTATATTCGAAAATCGATTATTGATTTAAAATTTAAACAGAATACATTTTTTTTTAATTAGGCATATAATTAGATGTGAGATTTTTCCACCCAAAAATAAATTAATTGAATACATTACTTTGCACGTTGTGAGTAGAGGATATAAGAAAAATATACAACTAGTGGCATCTGTATGCAAAAAGTGTAAATAATTATAATTTTTGTGTATGGGATTGAAGACAAGATTTTTATAGAAGTTGTTTTTGTATAACAGTGCCACAATTTAATTTTTTTGGCATGCGAAATATTTTATTTTAATTCAATAATAATTCAACATCTGGATAATTATTAATGGACTTAATATCATTCTCTAGATTATTTATTTTTACGATACATTAATTATTATTTGCTTTTATTGACCCAAAAATACACCCGAATAACGCGAATACCAAGCTAGAAAAACAGCAAAACACAAATATTTTTGTCATCTCGCATTATTATTCCATAATGAAAATAACTGGGAAATAAAAAAAAAATGGTAAAATCACTTAAACATCGTAAAACCCAAACACATAAAAAATACTACCAAGCCGTAAAGCAACGATGAATACTTAACAAAACGAAAATGTTTGTCAAAAAGCCAAAAAAAAAATGTTTCAGCTAAATTTATTTTGATAAATGTTTTATACTTCGTCTCTGCTGCGATGATGATGATGATGATTGCGATGATAATTATTTCATTCTCACTCGTACAATACAGTAATGGGCAAAGCGAAATCCACGGGACATGTGTGTGTTATAAAATTTTTAATTACAGTGTTGTGGTATATGACAATTAGTTATTAAGCACCAAACGAATCCAGGTGCGTATTATCCAATTCATAATACACGAATAAATCAATTATCAAATGAAACAAACAATCTTACGAGCCCAGACAATCCCTCAACAAATTTAGCTATAAGCAACAAACTGGCCCAGACAAGAGATACAAATTACAAAAAAAAACAAATCCAACGAAGAAGAAGTATAGCCACAATGAGGAGCAATCAACGTAAAAGTTCAAATATATTGGGACTACAAATTAATTCGGTCAGTTTTCAAAAAGTGGCTGTGACTATAATATTTTTTTATAGTGACATCTGATCTAAATTGTTTCAGACAGATTAGACATCTGCGATCAACATTCAGTTTGTATTGCTTTTAGTTTCATACAAAATGTGTTTTTTTACAGTGTTGAATATGTCAGAAGTGTTAATTTTTTGTTTTAATTTAAAGAATTAATTGAAGCACATCGAATGCTTGTGGAAGTTTACGGTGACAATGCTCCAAAAGTGATGGTTTCGGTGTTGAAAATAAGCCTCGCTTAGGTCAGCCAAAAAAGTTTGTAGACGATGAATTAGACGCATTCCTCGATGAAGATTCAACTAAAACGCCAGAGGAGCTTGCCGGTACAATGTAGGGATGACCTAACAAACAGTTTCCGACGAGTGAAACTATGGACATGATTCAAAAGCAAGACAGTTGAGTTTCTTATGAATTGAAATGAAGAGACCTGAAAAGGTGATTTTTTTCTTGTGAGCAGCGGCTTCAAAGGCAAACAAGAAAAGGTTTTTTACATCGGATAATGACTGGTGGCGAGAATTGGATCTTCTACAATAACCCCAAGAGGAAAAAATACTACGTTTTGTCCAGCCAATCGTTGCCATCGACCTCAACATCAACACCAAAGATGAATATTCATGGTTCGCAGGTTATGCTCGTATCTGGTGGGAACAAAGAGACGTTGTGTACTACGAGCTGCTACAACCTGACCATTCCATTACGGGCGAGCGGAACAGACTACAATTAATTCATTTGAGCCGTACATTACGAGGGAAACGACCGGAATATGAATTATCCGGATATTGCTCATTCTGGTTACTGGCTGTTCCAATGGATCCAACACGATTTGGCTGGTCACCGGCTCACATCTTTTGAAGAAATTGAAAATTGGTTTCAAACTTGGATCGCCTCAAAAGACGAAAAGTTTTTCCGAGATGGAATTTGAAAATTGCTAGAAAGGTGGGAAAAAGTCATAAGCTGCGATGCACAATATTTTAGTTAATCTGTCCTTTCATTTTATTTTAAAATAAATGCATTTTTAAAATTAAAAAACCGACTGAATTAATTTACACTACCAATAATAATTTTAGCCTAAAGGTACCTTTGTGAAGTTATCCTGTAAAGTCATCCCGGAAAATGATTATAGTTAAGTATGGCAACATCGTTATATATTTAAGAAATTTTAAAGAAACTACAACTATCACGATATAAAAATATAACGATAGTAAGAAAAATTATTATGAAAAATAATACACTTAAATAAAAACTGATTGACATAATTTAACGGTCTACCTTATTTGCATAGGATGCTGACTACACTCCGAACACCTCAATTCAGTCAAGATAGAATCGATTGCTTAAAACACCAGTCCCAGAATAGTATTGAAATTATTAAAGCAATTATCAAACAGGTATTTAATTTGAAAACATCCCTTACAACTTTAGCCAAGGAGGAATGGACAAACAATAAAAAAATTATGCTCGCCCCATCAACATACTGAAACACGTACAAGATAAATTGCGGCACATCGACGATGAAAATAACATCTTGAAAACTTATGTAAAATTATTTGGTCCAAGAAGAAGACGTGTACTTACCAGTTTTGTCGGTACATTAGTTCACGATCAACAAATAAGAACCTAAAAGACAAAATGTAGAAGAAAATGAAAGGTAGCTATTATCCTTACTTTGGTAACAAAACCATCTACAGTTGAATCAATGTTAAACGTAACCACAAAAAAAATCAACCATAAATTCACAGATGTCATAACCAACTTAAATGGACTGAACAACTAAAGAAAGGTGGCAAACGTATTCAAAACATTACTCCATTGAGCTTAATTAATATTATTGATACTCATCAATCCGATAACTAGAACAACTTGCCCAACAATATTATGCTTGATTCATCAAAGCAGTCCAAGACCATTAGCTGTTCCTCGAAGTAAGGTAATTAATGGAATCGCTAAAAAGTTTAAAATTAAGACCGCGAAGTCACGAATAACAACATCAAATTTACTAATCAATTTAAGAATTCCAATTGTCAATAAGCAATACCAACAAAAAATGTGGAAAATATTTCAACAAATGCCACAACATTGAAGAACATCAACATACCCTTTACACACTCAAAACAAATGTATACTCAACAAATGTATGTTCTTTGAAATTCTCATTATGGCCTTACATATATAAAGGAGAGATAAAATGGATAAAACTATCATATATTTCATTTTCGGAACAACTACGACAACGATCTACATCGAGGGGACTAGAATTTTAAAACTATTAACTTTAAAACTTTTTCTGAGTGTGGTACTTGGGATGGAAGATGGGTCGGCACATGAGTTCTGCACTCCGACAAGAGGGGCACAGTTCTGTTCTTTATCATCATAGATCGTATTCTGATGATGAAAAAACTCTTTTGCATCCTGCTCCTATCGGGGTCCAAACCCCCCGGTACCTCCCAATCCAAACGTTAAAGCATTAACCACTGTGCTGTTTCGTCGGTAATTACCATTTCAATAAAACATACCCTTTTGATTTGAAACTTGATTTAACAACCCACTTGTTAACTGTTTTTTTTACCAATAATAAATTAATTAAAATCATTTCCATAGCCAATTCCTAAAACTATAGCACGTTACTCTGTATATAAGTACAAGCCACATATAAACATAAAATCAAAATTTAATTTTATTTACAGTATATTGATTTAAAGCAACAAATAATTTAGGTAAATTCATAAAGCAGTGCAGTGCACGTATAGTTGTATCGTTAATACATAACAAATACTTTTTTGATGATTTATGCGACTAAATCCACAAAAACGTTAATAAAAGTTTTATAGTTTATGTAGAAATGCAACACAGTGTTGTTCAATGTTTCTAATATTGATTGGTATACCGAATACCGAGTTCATAAAAGAATAAAATCCTTTTGAAAACTGCTTTTAATAAAACTCAAATTAAACATATTTGCAAGTCATGTACATTACCACATAATGTATACACGTACAAACTTATTTATACATTTGTGTCCTATATAAAATATTTGGATATATCCTTAAATTGTTGATTGGCATTATCAGTAAATTGATTAATTTATCAAATGTTTTTAAAAACAAAAAATTAAAATTCATTTGATTTTTATATATCGAAACTATATAAGGAAATGAAAATAAAAAGGATTTTTCCTGATAAGGATCCCCAAAATAATACAAAATAATAAAATAATAAATAAATATACGAAATGATCAGCTTGATTATTCATTTATAAAAAAACAAACTTTCTACTCGTACGTAGGTATTGGATAATTCCTTCCATAAAAAGGACGATTTTTGTTGGGGTAAATTAAAATAAAAATAAAAATTGTCCTATTCAACTTGAAAATGATATCCTTTTTTGTTATTTTATTGCGTCGGTCTCCTCGTCCTTTATTTCTTGGATAATATATATAAACGACGACACACAGGATAGATAAAATAAAAGATAGAACCCTTCAAATAGGAAATAATTTTGTAAATATTTATTTTGTACTCAGCAGCTTTTTTCCTTTTGCTGCTGATTGAATATACGAGATTTGGACGAGATGAAATACGAAATTTTATATTCATTCTATGTACACGAGTAGGTCTAGGTATATAGATTATGATGCCACCCGTATTTTATACGATAGTTATACAGAGAGCACAGTTGATTTATGGAAAGTGTAATTAATATTCTGGTGGGTAAATATTAATCTAATGAATTGCGGTAAATTTATTTTATATTCTATGTCAACAGATTAGATAAGATTATTAAAGTTGATATTAGAAAACAATATTGAAGGATTTTTTTTTAATTTGAATTAGCGTAATGGAAAATTAATATTTCTTTCTTAAATAACTTCAGTACATCAAGTTAGATCTATACCCAAATCACACAGGAAAGTCAGAAGACGTGTTAAAAGTTTGTTGAGTCCAACACCTTATAATCTGTTCTAGAGCAGAAACTGGCATTTTAGTCGCAGACACATATAATAAACTAATAGCGAAGGTGCGTCAGCATCCAAATGAAGGGAGAACGACTTCAACAACGCAACCTGAACCTATAAAACTGCTGAAGCTAATTCACAGCTAAACTGTCAACCAGGAACTAAAGAAGCCTTACAATCAGCAACAACCGTAAAAGACAACCACAGAAAGATATTCAAACTGCAAGAGTTTCTCGTGTGCCAGATTTAACAAAAATTGGCTTCAAACAATTATTCATAGGAAGCTAACAACGTATCCATATGTAAATCTAAAAATAAAATAATTTGGAATTGATATGGAGGAAATAACGAAAAACACTGCGATCTTAATAAAAATCGAAGAAGACGAGCAAAAAACTGGTTATTTAAAAAAAATGTTTCTGTCAGCTACAAGAAAAATTGAAAACCACAACAATCATATTGCAATAATGGCCAAAAGTAAAATTACCAGCCTTTTACGAATAATATGGGAACCATTTAGAGATAAGCAGCTAAACTTATCAATTACATCAGGTGATAATTACCGCTGAGTCCGCTTCAGGTAAAAACGTTGCACGAAAGCGAAAAACCCAACACATGGCAACCAAAATATTCTGGATAGACACGTCACAGTTTACATCAATGTTAGCAGTCCAAAAACATATCAACACTAGAGAGATCAAGGCTATTAAATTTAAGTTATAACAAAAATCCACTAATTTTCTCAACCTCTCCAACTCTTTCCAAGACTTGACACAAAGTTCCATTTAAAAATCAAAGCCTTAATATTTAAAAAAATTAACCAACAAATATTGGAGGTGGGCTTTAACAAAAGTCGCGGGACCCATCTCAAACAAATACAACTTGCCGACCCATATTACTTATATTACTTAATATGGGTCGCCATACATCCAATATCGATCTCATATTTAGTGTAGACTATTCATCATAAGTATAGATTGATTGCAACCAATTGCACAACAAACCTAAATTAGATGGATAATAATCAGAAGCAGGGGTGGTACCAGAAAACACCTACCAACAACAATCATAAAGCTACTAAAGGCATTGAGGATTAATTAAAATTATTCAAACATGCAGATTCAACATCAGGCGAAAAATTAATACTGAGAAGGAAAACATCGTTGAATAACATTTCAACCTTCAACCTTAGAATAGGGTCTATAGACGGCAGATACATAGTAAGAATTCCATTGAAGGATGTTCATATTTAATTTGGAGAATTCAGGATAAAATGTTGCAGCCATATTAATACAAATTAAAAATCGGTTCAAGAGATCGGTCTCATAATCCAAATAATTACATAATCAATATCTGCTGGAGAGCATGAATTTTAACCTCATGGGACTCGTGCAGAAGCAGCATGAATATTTCAGGCAACACCTATTATATACTGGACCATCCATAATGAAGCTGCCACTTCCACTGGACCAATAATGATTGGGACCGGACCAATTCAAGAGAAAACCTTATGTATGGAGTTTCATCGCGTTCAATCAATCCTTCTGGACTGAACAGAGCCGACATTTGGTTAAAAACAGTTCTTTGTAAATTTTGAAAAACTAATCTGGGGCCCTATTCTTGAAACCGGTGGATAAATTTATTTCCCTACTACTTGAATAATTCCGAATCGATTTATCCACTTGGAGTTTTTCCCTTGGCAGGAAAACAAATGTTAAAATCATACAAAGAAAATTAAAAAAAAAGAGTGAGTCCATTAAGTACTCTCAAGCAAATGTGTAAACATGGCGTGTGTATAGTGCGTGTGAACAGTTTACTTGGAAGGAAGAAGGAATGCAATTTTACTAACCATAGTTTTTCATTTGTTTATATCATTAAATTGGTCTATTACTCTTTCGGTATAATCGACGCAATTGGATTATGGCAGCTAAAATAAGATACATATACTGTCGACTCTAACTTTTCTAATTTTCATTGAAAAACTATGGTCGTCCCATATCTCGTAGTAGTTATATTTCGATCTGAGGTCATGTGTAAATCGAATTCGTCTCGAAGGAAGTTTCTAAGTTGGCCCAGCTTGAGGAACAGCAAAATTAATATTGAAATCCCCGCTCACATAATCATTGGCAAAAGATGATAGTCTCCTTGGAGAATTTTTGAAATTCTTTTAGAATATGGAGCAAGGACAAAATGTATGAACTTCATTATGTCTTCGACAGATTTATTCGGCGAGGTGAATACAACTACAGAAAGCATCTTATCCCCATTGAGAAGCTGAAGTTCAGCCATGTATATATCATCAATGAGTTGTGTTGTTACGCTCATACCAGTTGTTTGTCCAACGATGATTTCCTTATGCGAGGTGACTGTATAAGTTGTACTTGTATTTTCATATATTGCCACTCCGGCAGTCCATTCATTGACCATCTCTCTTGTACTGAACGCAGTATTCAAAATTAATAATATTAACATGCTCGAGGTTGCGTAGCCAGATCTCGCAGCAAGAAATTTAAACATCCCTGCGTGACTGTATCAGTTAGCGCGAGGTGATGTGACCTGAGACTCTGACAGTTCAATGTTAAAAACCACACGTCATTATTATCTCGTTCAAAATTCGCCATTACAACCTGAGCTATAGCTCATTTTGAAGAAGATTCATTGAGGTCCCATTTTTACGTCCATGCTGTAGAAGACGATAGCCGATGTGATGAACAGTCCTTCGAGACTCGTTACTCGTGATAAAGCAATATACACAAGTTGTTCACTGCGTTTTTAATCGTAAGAGTATATATACTGACTATCTCGTTATAGGTACCAGCCTATGATTCATGAATTGTGGTGGCACATCCACTTACGGCTGGAAAATGATTACGCTTAACATTAATTGTCCGATTGTTGTTTCGATTAACAGTTGAGATTTTTCTAGAAATGGACACTAAACGTCTGTCGATATTCGTTTTCTGCGCCCATCCAGCTTTAAGCCGCCTGACCTTCCTGCCAACTTGTGAATTTGTACTAAAATTCATCCAGAGTCGTTTGACATTTACATTACTGTTCACGTTTTCATCGTTTTCGTTGTCCCGGTCAGGATGGCTGTATTCGATATACCTCAGACAGCCCATAGTTCCGTTCGCCAGTCCATCTTTTACGTCAATATTGGTTTTTAGAAAGTAAAGCCGACCTACGACAAGTGGAAGTTCATACGGCAAATTATTTGTGTCCACTATGCTCATTTTATAGATCTTTTGACGGAATGGCTACTCCGGCAGTCCACTGACCATCTCTCTTGAACTGAACGCAGCATTCAAACGTAGGAATATTAACATGCTCAACATTGCGCAGACAGGTCTCGGAAAGCAAACGGATTGATCATACCTGCGTGACTGTGACCTGAGACTCTGGCAGTTCAGTGTTAAAGACGAGACGTCATTATAACCCCATTTAGTAGAAGACATGATCATTGATAGCCGACGTGAAAAATAGCTCCTTGAGACTCGTTACTCGTGGTAAAGCAACATACACAAGTTCTTGACTGTGTTTTTAATCGTAAGAGTATGTAATTTCGTAATCGTAATTCGTACTGTTTTTTTGATTTTTCTTATCGATGGAAATGTCGGTGTTTCTATTTCTTGTTTTAAATTAGTTTTTTTGTTTTCCCTACTATTAGACATATATATACAAGCATGCCATGTATAGTACAAAATTGTTTTTATTGAGTTTGTTTGCTTTTTTTAAACGAAGTAGGTACGTCATTTCCGTTCGTTTCATTTACAAGTTTATTCCGATACAAAAATTTTTGGTAGGCGCGAGTAAAGATGTTTACACATCAAAAACAATTAAGGTAGCCGGCAAAAAAATTAGTTAATGGGGTAGATACTCGATTGGTTAACAAGCAAGTAATTTGCAAGTCGAAATCCTGACTACTCAATCAATGTTGCCGTGGAAGTTTAAATTTCAAATTATGAAAATATAAATATTATAAGTTTTGTTATTTTTGCGATTGCACAACATGCGATTGCAAAATCAAACAAAAATTTTATGAAAAATTTATTTTGAAATTTAAATGTCCTTGGTATAATTGATTGAGTAGTCATTACTTCGGCTAGCAAATTGCTCATTTGCTATAGACGATCTGACGATCTGCGCATCTACCTCAATAACTTTTGAGATTGTGCTTGACGTGTCAACCACTTTGGTTTTCCAAAATCGCTTGACGTCAGCTTCTAGACACTGAAGTGTATTAGTTGAATTTGAATTCGTATACTATGAAGCAGTATGCTTCCTTGAAATTATACTGATTTGGTTAGTATTTGATATGGTTACTGCAACAAACCATTACAATTTGGAGTTGTGGATGAAAGGGTCAGTTGAATCCTTATGATATTTTCCATTTAATGAGATACGACAGAACGCCTCACAACCCCTAGTATAATTTCGACTGATGCTGTAAATTTTTTTATTTTTTTCATTAATCCGAATTATTTTTTATTTTTATTTTTTTAATGTATAATAATTTATTTATTTATAAAGTTGATTCCCAATGAATTTCATGTCCTTTTAAGGGAAATCAACTTTATGTTCATTTATAAAGTTGATTTCCCAGTTGATTCTCAAGTTAGTTACATTAGGAATATACGTACATATATGCATTTACAATTTTATTCAATTACACAATTATATATTCAGTAACATTAAATAAGACTAAATAAACATTAAACTCAGGAACCGCTAAAGCAAGAGTATCGTTTAACTCTAACGGCGTTTTATGAAACGGCTCCGCGGGTAGCGTGGTAGAGATCGACGGCAGACGATGACTTTTTAAATGTCGGTTGGTTCGACATTATAAGTTACATTTTGGAGCAGTATCGACTAGTGAGATCATAAGCTTCAGTAAGAATTCAAAAAATTCTTCAATGATGGGGTAATCTAGTTTAGGTATTTCATATTTCCATAATCCCCTTATTTCGTCGTCGAGTTTTTCACTTGCCAAATATATTATCCATGGATCGAGTTATGCGCTTGGTCACCAATTGAATCGTACAGTTTCATAATATGTGGCGACAATGGTTTATTTATTTTTGGTAAGAAGCTCTCCAATATAGGTCTTCACGATTACACTTTTGTATCGTATTTTTTCACTAAATGTTTTAATGCCTCTAAATAGTTCGCACCATCCGCACAAAAATCCCATTTCGAATTATATGCAATACCGCGTGATTGGCCAAGGGGGCATTTAAATTTTTTCGTCGGAGCCACGGAAGTATTTTCGTGAACAGTATAGATAAAAATAAATAGTAAAATGACTGCCCCTGTGTAACTTTCCCGTCGAAGGTTGCAAGATTCTATCTTTGTAATTTAAAATCTGACTGAAAATTACCTTGAGATAGGTTGAGGAAAATATCAGTATTCAATGCTCGTTCTCTAATAAGGGTTTGGATTTTTGCCACGATGGAGAGCTACATACATTTCGTCAATGTAATCGTTTTCTAGGCTAACACTTTCATCCAGGTCATCCATTCGATCTTCTACTAATACGAATTGTATACGGTTTTGCTAAACGGGCTGATAATTCTCCGGAGGTCGCGGTTTGTCCTTTGGTGTTAATATACTTGACATATTTCGAGAATTGTCCCTTGATTACACCCTTCCGTTTTACTATCGCAATTACACTTTGAGATGCACTTAATTTATATAGATACATTTATGGACTACCGCAACGGCTTGCACTTCACCGAATTGGAAAACGCGAATTTATAAATGCGGATAATTAATTTAATCTGATTCACTTTCCATGCTAAAAATTATAGCAAAATTTGCTACTTGACCTTAAGTCTTTTGATGCGTTACAAAATGGTGGTTGAATTTGGTAATTAATTGTTTCTATACCCCTTGTGGATTAATGGTAAATACTTGTTGTATGTTGGTTTAATTGAACTTGTTGTGTTTATTATTGTTACTTAAGATGTGCATTGGAATCGCATACGGCTCGAAGGGTTAAACACATATATACATCTCTTGGTTTATATACAGTGCTATTAAATAAAAAAGGTGGGATTCAATTTCAATAAATTTTTATTTTGCATACAAAACTGGATATATTTAAGAACAATTAGCTAAATTGTAAGAGAATCACACGTTTAATTCTCTCGCAAGTTAACGCCAACCATAATCAGATAATGCCATAAAATATTTCAAATATTATTTTGAACTTATAAGGCCTCGAGTTTACAGTAAACATCGATCACGAATAACTAACAACCGCATTCTCAGCTTAAACTTCAGAATTTCTTATTATCAATCAAAGAATTTACCGAAATACAATTCGAATTTCATGCAACATGAAAATCAATTTTAATTTATTTTAGCTTCTAGGAAAAATAATTCTTTATTCTTTATTTATTATTGAATTGCTTGTCAAGGCTAGTACGTCCAGCTGAAGTGAAAATAAACTTTTGCTGGTCTCCAAATTTAACCAGATAACGTACGGAACAGGTCAATTCGGCGAAACCAACTCGGAGACGGACAACTCGGCGATAGACAACTCGGTGATGGACAACTTGGCGACGATAAGCTCGGCGACGGTCAACTCGGCGATGACAAACTCGGCGACGGTCAACTCGGCTACGGTCAACTCAGCGACGGTCAACTCGGCAACGGACAAATTGGCCACGGTCAATTCGGCGATGGTCAACTCGGCGGCGGTCAACTCGGCGATGGTCAACTCGGCGATGGGAAAAAATTTAAAAAATTCAAAAATGAATATAAAAATTAACTAATTGCGGAAATGCTGATTTTTGTCGCCACAAAGTGTAAATAATATATGATGCAGATACATCTTCGAGGTGTGCATATTTGGTTTGTCTGTGTTTAATTAAAAATAGTGCTTTGTGGGATAGATATAATATTGGAATACAATAAATTTTAATTAATTATTAATAAGCGTAATTGCCAATTTTTGCAGGTGGATTTTGACCAAGTATCAGTATATGTGTAATTTTAGCGAATAAATTTTTATTTGATAAAAGATTTTTTTGCCACATAAAATTCGTTTTTATTATTAATGCTTAAAAAATAAATATGCAATTTAAATTAATAACACAATATTGGAGGTTTATTAAAATAAAGCTTTCGGGACATACAAGACTTATAATTTAGTACTACATACAGTACTTTTTTCAAACTGATGAACCTTTTCCCACTGTCTTATCATTTTCATAAATAATGAAGTTCTTTTGTTCATTACTTCTGCACCACTTCTGGAAGTACTTCTACGTTTGCTAAGTGTCTTTGGAGCTAAAAAACATGGGATTCACTAAATTAGAATTTAAGCATAAATGTGTGGATTTCACTGTAATTGTTACCTTGTAATTAAAAAAACTGAAAAAGCTTGGAAACTTATTCCTTTGCCACAAAATCAGAAACAATAAGTTATTTTAGAAAATACAAATTCCGAAAGAAAAATTTCTACTGAATTTCTACTGAAACTGCAGCTGTTATTCACACCACGCTATATATACCATAAAAATAAATAATAGCTGCGTTTTTCTGAAATGGTTGTTCGAGATCGGGATAAATTTTATTTTGATTTTTGCACCCAAATGAATATTATTTATATATTACAATGTAAAATTAGATGAGTCTTATACTAAATTAATAATTGTAATTCAACATCTTGTAAAATAATTTATAATAATTTGTATTTTTGTGAGTTCTCAATACTACTGAGCAACCCTATGGATTTATTTAGAGTACAACAGAGTTCATGAAAATTGCTGAAGTGATGGAACACGGAAATGTTTTAGAACACAAGTTTTTCATTGCGCAGAACTTCATTTACATTTTTGACTTGATTAAAAATGTTGACATACAAACAAAAGATTTTTTCTCGCGGAATCGTAAACATTATCGTAAAAATTGGGTTTTAATATAATTTTAAAATATTCACTAAAATTATTTATAATAATTATTAATAATAATTTATAATATTAAATATAAAAATTCTATACTTTTTTTTATCAAAATAAAATACATAAAATAGTACGTAAATACTTCCTCCTTTTATAAATTTTGTTTTAACGTAGAAAAATGTTGTAATCAGTTTTTTCGTACTGTCAATATAACAACATTTATTATGTTAACAACATGGCAAAAATAGATGTTTTACTTATTTTTGGTTTTAGGCCACGGCGCATCTGGCTCGACTGTGAGACGAAAGCATTTTTACACTGTTATGATGCTAGAAAAAAATGCGAGTTAATTATAAAATTGGCTGTTATGGATACATCTATCGGGATGTATATGTCTGCCCAAATTCTAATCCAAAACAAAATCGATGGCAATACTAAAATTTACAGACTTTGACTATAGGCAAATGTCAGCCCAAAAATGTTTAAAAAGACTAATTTTCTATATACCAACCCAAAAATTATTCTTTTAACGAAAGAAAATCCGCCATGTTTTAATGTCAGCCCAAAATAAATCTGTCGTGATACTATCATTAAAGAAAAATATTACTGTCAATCCAAAAAACTAAAATAAAGCGAGATACGCAATTTAATTTTAATTCAGTATCTGATTAGTTTGTGTATGCCCCTTGAATATGAATAGCTTTTAAATTTAAGGATATACATCAAAGCATTAAACGACACAAAGGGTTGTTGGAGAATCGGAGGTTTAAGTGCTCCCCATAGTAATAGAAAAAACTATTTATTTTGTTTAATGCTCTGATTAAAAGATGCAGTAAATATTTTACAGAACCTTAATAGTTTTGGGGTTAACATTTTTGGCCCAACTTCAAATACATAAGAAACCACAACAATTTTTTTAAAGATTTATCATTTTTGTATCTTAATTTTTCTATCACGATAGTTAAATTTATTCACGACCCTTGCATTAGTGTTGCCATCTTTTAAATCCGCCATTTTTTGAGCTACAATTTTGGGCCAACTTCATATAGGTTCTATCGGGCGCTAATAACAAAAGCACGGCAATTGTTAGCATAACACATAAATGTATTTGACATTTTACGCGAAGAATGCGCGGTCGTCCTTAACATTGGACAAATGGACAACTTACAATAATATGTTTTTTTTGGTAATTTATGAAAACAATCCCCTATAGGAAAATTACTCGTAAGATCCATTTACGAGATTTAATGAAAATTCTGTAGTAGCTCGTATATTGATCCACTAATTGAACTACGCCCATACAACCACTGGAGACAATTCCTGGTTGTTTTATCTTCACGTACCCTTCAACATTTTTGTCCTAGTGATCTTCGATATATCCCTTTCCAATAAAATTCGATGCCAGATTAACTGCCCGGTTGTCTTGGAGTATGACTAGTACAATATTGCCATCATGATTTCTGATTTCTTCAGATGTTCCACGTGCTTTCTTATTATATTTCACTGGGAATTTTCATCAAATGTTTTCTCCAAGTAATTCAGATAAACTGAAATTATATTCAAAAAATTGCAACTTCAAACACATCTTGTATGTACCCAAAAATTTTACGCGGCCGGTTCAATCTATCAAAAAAAACACTAATTTGCAAGACTTCACTCGGAATGATAACAAAAGTTCACTCGGAATGCCACAAAGTTTATTCTAATTATAGTTAACTTATATTAATAATAAAAAATGTGTTTAACCAAAAAATTGGTAATATAAATGTTACGGTAAAAGTTCAAAATCGGTAGATATTCGAAAAAAAAATATAAAAACTGCTTTATTGGTTTGAAATCTATGAAATGAGAGTTCTGAATTCTCGAAATGGTTCACCCTTGTTGGTGATGGTGATTGGTTTCAGCCCCTACTCGCATGGAGTATTTTTTATGGAACTATACGAATTTAAAAAATTTAAATTTAGGATATTTACCGATGTCAGACTTTAGCCGTAAGATAATGATTAATATTTATATTGCAAACTCACCTTGAATGAACACAAAAATGGTTGAGACCGGTTCAGACGTAACCTTATTTTTAACTGATTATTATATTAAGTAAATTGTATTTGACAAAACTAATTTAGCCTTTCAGATATCAGGATAATCGGCTCAAATAACAATTTTCGAGGTTAAAGTTTAAATAAAGTAAAAACCCGGCAGTTAAAGTCAAGGCAAAAAGCGCTACCAAAATATGTCAAAGGGCTAATCGCATTACCAAAACTTCATCACGTACTCGAATATTTCAAATCTGTTAATTTTGTATGTAATCTAAACTTTAAATTTCCGCCTAATTTCATTTCCTGTATATACTCGTATACTAACAAGCCTTCGTGTTTGTACTCAATGATGTAGAAGAAATAATCTCAAAAGGATGTTACGAGGCCAAGAACGTATACACAAAGCAATAAAAGCTAAATAAATCTAAATAAAAAAAATGAATCAAAGTAAGTAAAAAAAATCTGTATTCTCTTTATTTATTTAAGATAATATCCTTATTTTATATGTGATATCTCAATTCATGGTGTCTTCAATATAGAATACATGCATATGATACACAACTTTGTCTTTTCTATTTTACCATTTTCTTACAGCCACACACAAAAACACCCGAACACATACAATAACAAAAAATTGCTATCAAACAACTTTTCTCATAAAAATTCAGTTCAATATTATAACCAAAAGCGCTGTGTAGTATAGTATACATTGCGAAATGGAGCAACACACAAAAAAAATTGGAAAGTCTTAAGTTGTTGTACAGTATCCAACACAAATAGGAATAGAAAAAACACTCACATTACAGACAGAAGACGTATAATGAAATAATGAAAGTTTTTGTTTTGTTTTTTTACGCAAGAAGAAAACTTTCCAAGAAAATGGTATTAAGGATGAATAAGAAAAGAGTAATGTTTTTTGTATTATATTCGTTCTCCAGTTGGTATTTTCTTACTATAATTTCTCTAGTTCTTGTTTTATTGCATTACCAACTAAAAGTTAAATAAATTTTCGTTTCCCTATTTACGTATATAAAAAAAATTAAAGTTTGCTTTTTCTTGCTCCTTTGGATATGTTTGGGGTCCTTTTGGGGACGAGGTTATAGGAGAAAAGGAAGTCTGAAGTATCTGTAACACATAAAAACAATTAATCAATTTCCAGCATTTATTAATATATTATGTGTATATGACTATGAATATATGTCTACTTTTGGTCAGTATATAGTAAATGGTTATTGTACCACAAAACGTAGATTAATTGGGGCCGCATATTTGATAATCTAATTATTTATACTTGAACCAATTTTGCCGCATATGGTGTTACATGTATACATACTACGCACACATACTTTTCTGGTAAATTCAAAACGTATATAAATTTATTTATTTGTGTCAAGCTGGGATAGAGATATTTGTACATGAATTGAATAGATACACTTCCATCATATTAAATGTCACATGTACGACAAAGACTTATTATAAATTATATGCCATTCATAGCACAAACCATTAATCCCACCCATTAAATGAAACTCAATAGCATTCATTGTGTATTGCAGGAAAAAAACAACATAAACATAAAAATTATTACATAAATAAACATAAGTTTTCTCGTTCACTGAATTTTAATAGAGAATTCTATGACATATCGCACCATTTATGTGTGCATATGAATATTTCTTTCACTATTCTCGAAGCATCCATATGAATGATTTCGTACAATAGTAAAAAATCCCTCAATTCGTATACTTACACGAGTATAGTCTTCTTATGTGAACGAACCAACGTCATTGAGATTAAAACGTACGTAATTTTCTATTTCTTCGGCCAAGCGTAGTACTTTATTGTTCAAAAATCGAAAGTAAAATGCACCATTATAGCACAGAACAATCTGTCATCCACTAATGATATATTTTTCTCCCTAGGGACTAAATTATATGGGTTAGATCTAGATCTTATGAGTTTGTATCAGTTTACTTTTCCAAATTTATGATGAATTCTTTTTGTACCAAATTTTGTTCTCAGATCAAAAAAATATCTGAATAAATTTTAATGATTTTTTTTTTAAATAAAAAAGGGTATAAAGAGGGTCCGGCTTGGGGATGCTAATCCCTTTAGGGGCAGTGATTCCAAGGTTAATTCTATAGACAAAAAACTTATCGGAGAGAGGAGGGGTAAATTTTTGATATCCATTAAGATATATCCATTAAGATATAGAGTGTATCTAGTGTTGTGTCAGTGTTCTGAATCAAAAATTCTAAATAATTTAAGAAAATAAACATTATGATGGTACAGTTCTCAGATGAGGAGCATTACGTAATGCATTACGAGCTCGCGGTTGATAGCACGTTTCTAACGCGTCGCGCAACAGTATCTACAAATATGCATAGGAGAATGCGAGTACCACAAATTCCTAAATTATAAATGTTGGTCCCGAAACCCGGGATGGTGTTTGGTGGAAGCGTAGAAGAAACACATGTGCATGGTACAGAATCATCATTTACGATAAGTAGCCATTTTCACATATGTATAACATTTTCTGTGCATTTTTTTTGTTGCGTTTAATTAAAATTGGTTATCTTTCGCTATAATCTGTCCTAAAACGAAGAAAAGAATTAGAATTAAATTTTAATTTATTTATTAGCGCTTACGGGACTTTACGTATATAGGTTTTTCAATTCTAATTCAAGTTTTTTTCATTTCAAATTCAATTTTATTTATTTCAAATTCGTTTTTTTTACATATAAAATTCAATTTTATTTATTTCAAAATCATTTTTTTTTTTCAAATTCAATATTGTAAAAAAATCTGTAATTATTTTTAATGAATTTGCTATTATTTGACTGTACAGTCCCTCAATACACTTCACCCTTTCAGTTCGGATAATTAGTGATTAATTAATTGATCCTAAACCAGCCGTGGATTTTTTTCCTTGTCACCACCGGGAATCGAACCCGGGACCTCCGGTCACTGGAGCTAGCATGCTGACCACTTTGCCACCGTGTACCTAGTCACCACGGTGTAAATGTTAAGAATTGGTTAAATAAAAATTATCCAAATAATTAAAATGGAAGAAATTGGTCAATTCTGTGTTTTTATGTATTGGGATGTGATGCACTAACATCACAAAATCCTTTAACAAAATGGATATCAAAGTACTCCTCACCTGAGAACCGTTCCTTCATAATATTAACTTTCTTAAATTATTTAGAATTTTTAATTCACGACACTGGCACAATACTAGACAATTTCTTAAAATTATGCAAGTATTAAATTTTTGTTTTTTCAACATTTAAACAAATGAGTGGAAATCAAAGCCTATTGTTTCGATGATCACAAAAACCGGAACGTGGGTACAAATAGTGTTTTGGGGGATTGTAATGGGCTTTATTCTAAAGCCTATTCTAAATAGCTCTCAAACGAATGCAGATCCAAGATAACCACTTAGATCTTAAATAAGCCTATACAACTACCAGTCAAATAAAACTAAGTTGGTTGCTCTCCGATAAATATTTTGAAAGTTCCAGTTTAATTGTTCTGTGTATTTTTTTCCTGAACCAACTGAACCAAATTTATTAAGCACCTTGTATCTCAAAGGATATCAAAAACTGACCCCACCTTCCATACTATTTTTCTCAGGGAGTGAACCAGGGAATCAACACTTAACTTAGGTGTGGCCAACACAAGGCTTTCGTTTGCTACGAATGTACACGTAGATCTTGAATACAGACTTTGGTAAAGCTGTCTTGTACTGTCTCGTATAATCCAAACAAATTATCTCTGCTTAACTTTCAAAGAAAAAACCAACACCCCTGTTGGTTGAAATTTTAATTTTTAAATTTATTAAAAAATTTAGATTCTTTCTTGTTTTTTGTAAATGATAAATTTTTCAACATCATCGCGAAAATTGAAAAAGCTCCCATTGAAACTAATACTTCCGGTACCCAATTAATGGAAAACGATTATGTTTTAAGTTTCTTCTGAAGTCAATCCAATCCGCCTGGACTGTAGAGATGCGGAATTTTAGAGAAATACCTTTTTTTTCTCTAAACTTGTCACTTCCGGTAAAATCTAACAAATTATCTGAATTAATTTTGTTTGGACAACATTTTGTTTTGATCGTGGATCGATCTCGGTCAGAAATGACTGGGACCTCCATATTTATGGAGAAATCTTATATATGAAGTTAGATATCTCTCGAATAATCCATATGGGCTATAGAGAGGACACGGTAATCTATTAAAGAAATCGACAAATGTACATAAATCTTATTCGAGATAAGACACCACTTATAATTTCTAAAGTGCAAATTTGAGCCTAAATGATTTCAAATAAAAATTGTATTGCATATTGAAAAATTATTATCCTGCTTGAATTTGTGATAAAACCTACAAGGTGAACTCTCATTTAAAATTTATTCTTCATTGCAAAAATTTGAGAAGCTCCTTCTGAACACATATACATTTCGCATAACTCTCCCAATTTATGGAAAATGCTAAGTATGAAGATTCATCCCAATCAATCAATCGGTAAGGGCTCTCTCTACAAAGGGACCAAATTTTTACTGCAAAAGTTTTTTTACAAAAACCGTCATTTCCGCTTAAGTTTTGGAAAACTGATCTGAACCGGTATATTTGCAAAACTAATTTAGAATCTGTTAGTCCATAACCGTTTATCCTTTAAATGACAAACATGCAAACAACGAAAAACCTCCTATTCAAGCTGTCGCTTCCGGTAGGATAATGAGAAAGCTCCTATGGAAGCTGTTTGTTCCGGTTGATTGATTTGATCTGTATGGTTAATAAAATCCATTATTTATACATCAAGTCGATAATGTGTTGCGATTCAATATTCGAAAGCAAAATCCAAAATTATGTTTAATCAAACAATTAACGCTTTAGTAAAGAAAAAAAATCGATCAAACAGCCATTCAAAGATATCTAAGTAAGTCGGAGTGTGTCGCCATTGGGCGTTTTCAGGGAATTTATCAGTTGGGACATGTTGAATAAAATCAAAGCCATATCGTTATGCAAATATTTAGCACTATACAATGTTCAAATCAAATTTGCGATTATTTGACTATTCGTGATGGAGGACTTCAAAACGCCCATTGTGTACTGGCCCTATCGCATCTTTTTTAAAAGCCCAACATATTAATGCGACAAATCAAGGCATAAATGTTCTCTTACATAGAATCGATTTCTCAAAAAAAAAAAAAAAATGGAAAATTGAATCATTCGAATCTCATTGATAAGGCATCATATAGATGTCTAAGTAAATCGGAGTATGCCATCGTGCAGTACTGACCCTGTCGCATTTTTTCTAGAAGCCAAGATATTTATGCAACACGTCAAAATATAAATATGAAATCATAAAATTTTGCAAAACCATTTGCCATTCAAAGGCTTTTGACAAGGCGTCGTAAAGATGTCTAAGTAAATCGAAGTTTACTTTTTTCTATCTTATTTATTTTAGAAGCCAGAATATTTATGGAACCTCTCGAAGTATAGATTTTCTATGCTTAAGTCAAAAAAATCGAAAATTCATCTATTCGAAGGTTATTGACAGGGCATCGGAGGGACGTCTAAGTAAATCGGAGTATGCCATCATGTAGTTCTAGCTCTACCGCTTCTTTGTAGAGGTCAACTTATTTATGCGACCCGTCAACCTTATTAAAGTTAGCCGAAAGATAACAGCCGAAAGATCAAAAATCGATAATGCAGTTTAGTGTCTTCGCTATCCCAGCCAAAAGTAAAAAAATATCGAAAATGTTGATCAATTTTGTTCAGCCGAAAGATATCAGCCGATTATTAAAACACAGTAAGAAAATAATAAAATATATATACAGATATTTTTTTAATTCATTGAACGCTCTGGCGCTCCAGATAATAGCCTATCCCATTAATGCCACTAAGACTATTTGATAGGCCATAAAGTTGTTCAACTATGGTGTATATGTGGAGAAAGTCTGAAGGATATAGGGGGTTTTTTTTTTGGCAAAATATCGATTTTCAATGTACTGAAAATTCATTGAAAGCTCTGGCGCTCCAGATAATGACCGGTCCCATTAATGCCACTAAGACTATTTGATAGGCCATAAAGTTGTTCAACTATGGTGTACAAGTAGAGAAAGTCTGAAGGATATAGGGGGTTGTTTTTTGGCAAAATATCGATTTTCAATGTACTGAAAATTCATTGAAAGCTCTGGCGCTCCAGATAATGACCGGCCCCATTAATGCCACTAAGACTATTTGATAGGCCATAAAGTTGTTCAACTATGGTGTACATGTGGAGAAAGTCTGAAGGATATAGGGGGTTGTTTTCTGGCAGAATATCGATTTTCAATGTACTGAAAATTCATTGAAAGCTCTGACGCTCCAGATACGATTTTCTAAGATTCGAACAAAGAAAATTTTTGCTTCGACGGTCACATAATTATGTTATTATAAAGGATGCGATAGGGTCAGAACTATACGATGACAGACTCCGATTTACTTAGACATCTCTAAGCTGCCTTGTCAATTATTTTGGAGGTGGTAAGTGAAGATCCCCAAAAGGTATTATTTGATAAAATCTCGTTTGTACTCGTTTTGAAAATAATCCGGAGCATACTAAAATCCAAAAAATTGCGTAAAACCCCTAGTATGAGAAATACAACTAGTTTTCCTTTGATACACCGGTTGATAATTCGTAAAATTCAGAATAACCGCTGGCCATGTTGTGGTGTTTGTTTAAATAATTTTTCCGAGAACTCCGAAGAACATTCAACAACAGGTACCTACTGACCCAACAATTCCACGTTTAGTGGCTCGATTTGAACAGGACGGAAGCATTTGTGATAGAACAAGAAGGAATAGAACAAGGTCATTGGAAAGTTTTGAGCGTATTAGGCAAAGTGTGGAAGAAGATCATCAAACATCTTTAAGGCTACGATTCACACAGTTGCGGATTTCAATGACAACTACCCATCCGTACGTACTGCTTACCTCTTCTCATGCAAAATACCGCTTACGGCTATTTCATATTTTCATTAAAACTGGAATAGGCAAGAGGCACATCTCATTTAAATAAAAGAGTGCTAAAACATATTAAGTTTGATAACCAATTCAAATTATAATTCCTTTCCAGACTAAAACCGATAGTTAGCAAAAGCATTTTTTTGGTTATTAAGTAAAATCAAAATAACTTACAACTTGATTCAAATCAATTCAAAGTGATAATACGATACGTCTCGAATTTTGAAACCATTACATGTTCTTTGATTTTATAAGGCTATTAGATTGGTCCTAATCTTAGGTAGGTAACCTCAGGTAGAGTGTGGGTCACGTATGATGAGGCTAGGTCTAACTAAATCATCAATTTTGCTCCAAGCTTCGTCTGAGTTTAGTAAGATTACGGCTTATAAGGATGGTATACTATAAGGATCCATGGCTAGTTCTAAAGAAACAGATTCAATTAATTTAAAAAGTTATTATGTTAGTTGAAATTAACATTATAAATGATTTTAGAAATATTATTAAAATTCATTTTATTCGATTAAATTTTTTCTGCTTGCAAATATTTTGACTAAATATTATCGACATCTGCACTATCTGCATTAACGATTTTCTTCAATTTTCGACAAGAAAATTTTGGCTATCTTTAAGAGTATCCATTGTACGCGAAATGGGAATTCCTTTCAAATAATATTACACACGACTCCTATTTCGGATATTCAACGGAATGCCCTTTATTCTACCCTCTAATAATGGATACAGTAAACGGATTAAATTAATTTCAAACAGAGAATAAACTTTTGCACAAATTCCCTAATTTAGCTTAAAATGAACGAAAACAGCATTTTTGCTATTTATTTAATCTAAAGTTTTAAGAGTTAGGTATATAGTTTTTTTTCGTATAAAACTAATATCTAAAATACTCGAAAAATAAATTTTAAATTATAAAAGTTCAAATACAAAATTTATATTATGTTCGTCAGCAAAAACAAAAAAATCTACTCAAAAAACAAAACGAAAAAATTTAATTTAATTTCAGGTTAAATAAATTCACATACAATTTATATTCAAATTTTCAATTTTTCCTTATTTCCTTACATCTGCACAGTATTTTGAACTAAATTCTCAATTTTTTCTTTGAGGGGGAAAAATTCATTTTCATTTAAATTGATATTTCTATTTAAATTTTTTATTCTTGATTAAAAAAAAAGTTTAATAATGTTTTTGACTTTTGACAAAGTTTTTTCTAATATTTATTTTCTATCTGTCACAGTTCATTTATAACACATACATATAGAATTGTTTTTGTTTCTTCTTTGTAAATAATTTGTAAATAATGATTAACATTAATATTATAAATCGTGCAGTGTTGCTGGACGACAATAAAAAATCTCTAAACTTATGTATGGACATGTGTATGTTACATTTTATTCTTGTTTCGACTGGACATACAAAAGATTTTTATTCCAGATTTATAAGTCTTTTTTCCTTGAAATCTCTATGTACTCAGTACTGCACTTAAAGCTTATGATGAATAATAAAATACACATACAATGTATATTCAAATAATCTTAAAAGCGTCTAAATAAACAAAGGATAATCCTGCTAAATATCTTTAATATCGTATGTGTGTACAGCAATTGCCACTTAGAATCTGAACCATAATCCCAAAATCCGCAAAGAGTTATTTGGTGTTTTAAAGCAACACTAAAAAATTGTCTGGTATAGTACAGGTATTAAGGCAGTTGTCCAGTTATCGCTTCAAACCAAAATGGTGACGCATTTTTAATTTCAATGTCAGAATCAGCATGACTTAAATTTAATTAAAATTTCGTACAAAACTTAATTAAATTTTTGTGTCTTATTGGTTTTTCTTATAAAGGCTGTACTTTCCATAGAATTTTCAAAATCAAAAAAAGCTTGCAGCTATGAAGGCCACGAACAATCGATTTCCACTTTATTTGAGCCTCATTAATTTTAATATATTTAAGCTGGTTTCTTCCAGGCAAAATCGATTTCTAAAAAGGTTACTAACCGGCAGGTAACATTCATAACCTTCAAAAATCAGGTTTATGCAATCTTCCGTATAAAGTTAGGTATGGAACTTATCATTCAAAATGTAGATAATTAACATTAGTTTATGTCGTGTTTTGGCTTGAAAAATAATCTGACTAATGATATTGCTACCACTGATCTCTTGGATTATCTGTTAACCTTAAGAAGCGAACCAAATAAGACCTATTCTTAAGATATTAGACTAGTAGCAACATCACTCAGAAAAAATGATTGATCTGATCATAAAAGTGGTCATCATTGTTATGATTCAATGCAATGCTTAAGAATATATCATATTATGATACAACCAATCATTTGAAGTAATTGTATTTAACACACAATGATTATATTTATCATATAAACTATGATTACATTAACCAACGCTATGATTAAATATGTAATTATTATGATGAGAATAGCCAATGCAATTAATAAGAATTATTTTGATAAAGTTTAGCGCCATTATTAGTTATGATATTTTTTATCCTTTTAATAAATGTAGAATAACAGAAAATGTTAAAAAATTAAATAATTAAAATTAACAACAATTTATTTAAAAAATAAACTAATTTATATTTCTTATAGATCAGTACATAGCAACAATATAATAAGCAATCGTAATTTCTTCACAAAACTATTTACTACTCTTGATTTGGTGTAGTTGTATAATAATGTCGTTATGTAAATTTCAATAAATTTTAATAATTATGTTTTAACATGGGCAAATTGAGGAATTTCTTCAACAATCCATCAATTGATAAGAATCACAGAACCTTTCATTTTTGCCATGTGATTAAATTGTACAAAGAGCATTTTTGACTCAATAAGCAATAATATTCGTGCAAAAACATTAAACCGCGCAAGTTTCATTATCAAAAAATGGTTTGTGGGTTTTGTGAAGTGCTTATTTTTATGTCGTTTTTTGGGCCACTGTACACCAGGAATATAATTTCAAAAATATTATTATTATAGTATGTTTAAGCCTTATATTTAACTTACCAATTTTGAAATAGCTTTCGTTTTCAATACTACAAATTATTCAAAATACTCAAACGTTGGCTGTTTAGTAAGCTACATCTATAAGAAAATGATAAATAATTAATAAATAATTAATTATCTAGACGTGTTCACAGTTTTACCGGAATTTTGTATTTCACTAGCGTTTGAAATGGTTGAGCTAGTTGTCGATGACCTCGAACGTCTTTGAATGACCCCAGTGTGGCCAAGATCCGCTCTATAGCTGTTGTAATTGTTAAATAGTTTTTTAAGAACACTTATTGCCAAACTATTGCAAAACTTTTATTTTCTTTTCTAATAACAGATCAAAGCTAAATTATTTATTCAATGTGATAAAATAAAATATAATATAGATAAATATATTTTTTAAATTACTACATTTTTTTAAATCTACAACACTGTTGTACCATACGCTCCAAAACGCAAAGTAAAACGCACAAGTGAAATTTTCGACTAGAATAAACTGAATCAGAGTATGATAGAATTTAACAATTTTAAAATTGTTGCAATTAAAACTTTATACTACTGATCATAGACAATATCATAAATTTGTTTATCGCAATCATTTTAAATCATAGAGTATGTTGGCCCTAATCATAAGAGATTAATATGATTACAAGTATCATAATAATAATAAGCTCCGTTTTCACTGATTGACATAATTAAACAAATAGTATTTCTAATTATTGTATAACAGGGAATATCACAATAATTTTATAATGATTTGTGTTATCATAATATGGTAAATGCAATCATGTATTTATCATATTTTTTTTCTGAGTGATCACATTGTCAATAGCCCATGTTCCCCCAAGGAAAAGCTTTGGAAAAAGATTGCAGTACTTCTTGATAATTTCTGTGTAGAAATTATTACTCTATCTGACATCAACAGAATTAATATGTTTCTCGAAAGAATTGTTAACAGGTTTGTTAGAAATTACCATTTGAGCCGTTTATTTTGAAATAGTTTAAAGTCCATTTTGAAAAAAAAGTTAGTTAATGGTAACAATAATCGCACTTCTTATAATTCTTTTTATTTATAAACAATTTAGCCTAGTAGCTATCATCAAAATCAAAAATAGTAAAAAAATATATTTTGATAGTGGTTTAAGTCCACTTGAAAAAAATAACCTTCGTGTGGAATGTTTTACGTAACAAAAATTGATAAAATGTACATATTAATGCGTTAATAGAGTATCACATTGTGAATACTCTAAAGCTGAAAATTATAAAAATGTGCGTCCCGTTTCAACTTCTAAGTACAAAGACATTATCGAGTTATTAAAGTACACACATAATCAGGGGAGGAGAAGGAATAATATAAGATAATTTGATTTTTTTAATTTTAAGTATTCCTAAGACATTATTATTTTAATTCTGTAATAGTTGAATAAATTTTACTATTAAATAAATTTATTTCTATTAAAAATCTGTCTCAAGTTATAAAACTGTTCTTTTTATTTTAAACTTTAAATCTAATTTCATCTACATCAAATATAAAAAAATTGTAATTTCTACAGTTTAATTTGGGTTGGTCATGAAACCTCGACGATCGTTATCTCGAAATCAAAATCTCGAAATCGAAATCTCGAATTAATAAAATAGCGAATTTAAAAATATCGAAATTTCAAAATATAGAATTCAAAACCTCGAAAATATATCTCGAATCTCGAAGAATAAAAATAATTTTGTAAATATTATTTGCGGCACATTCCTACATTTGCATCCTACGTAGTAGGAACGAAAAATGCTGGTTGGTGTTTACAAAATAATTACCGATCTTTCAAAACAATTAATAATACACATTTAAAAACAACATAGAACGAATGAAAATAGGTGAAATGAAGCCATTAAATAGAAAAAATTTGATAAGATATCAAAAATTAAAAGAATTTTGAAAAAAAGGCAAAAAATTGATAAGTTAGATTTTTTAAAAAGGTTCGCTCACAACATATGTATATAAATTTTTTATTTGTTAATAAAATTTGAATTGAACACTATTAAATAGCATAAAAAAATTAAGTGCATTTTTACCATTCTCTTATTTAGAACATCTTTTTAATTTTCGAGATTTTCGCATGCGAGATTTTTCAAATAAACTATTTTGAAATTCGATATTCTTAAATTCGAGTAAATTTTTTATTTCGATGTTTTATTCATTCGATATTTCGTTTGGCGAGTTTTTAGGACTACTCCGTTTAATTTCTATAAAATAATAATTCCAAGAAATTTCACTAAAAAAATAATATACACATTAAAATTTTGGTTGAAGTTTCACACCCTAAAAGAATGCAAGGCCCATATGCTTGGTAAGTTGTAAACTTTTCTGTTATTGCTACATATGTATGCCATATGTTAAAATAATCGCTCATCTAATCAGGAAATTCAGTTGGATTTATATTCCAATCGTCCGTTTCTTTTAACAGCATCTACACGGAAATATCATCCAGGAAGCCCCTTCCCACAGAAATGATAATTATCAACAATACATAAGTTTAGCTTTATTATTATTAAAAATTTAATTAAAAAAAAAAAATAGTAATAATTCTCCAAAGAGAAAAAAAATCAACCGTTAGACAAAAAAGTCAAGGCACGGTTAAAAAATAACTACATATATTGGAGTTATAATTGACTAAATTTAAGTGAAAAAATTAACTTATAACAATCTTAAACAAATACGCAAAATGGACTTATATGTATTTTAAAAATAAAATTTTTATTAATTTTGAAAGTGGTTTAAGTCCATTGCAGGTTCTCAAAAACATCTTCTTTTACTAATAACATTTATAAAATTTATAACACTAAGTAATCTAACATGTTTAAGGTCCCAAAAACACAAAAGCGACTTAATACCAGTTACCAATATTTTTAAATCAATTCAAACACAAACCCACCCTTAAATATCTTAATTCAAAAATAAATAAACTTAAACCACTTTCAAAATAAACGGCTCATTTATTCATCCTTCCACTTCGTAACATGATGCATTTGTTCGAAACAATTAAAACACAAACCCTTTTCATGGACGTGGTTCGTATCCGTCACGCCAGCCGGACGATATCAACCGGAACCAAATCAACTATGGCAAAAGTAGCGCGATGCATTGTGCACTATATGGTTTTTCAGTCGGAACCTTATAATTCAAGCCGGAATATGATAAGGATAGCCAAAACAATATAACAGCCAAACTCACGATACATTGTGCATCATTGTATACTAGGTAATTTTTAAGCCGGAACATTATAAATCCAGCATTATATGATTTTTTGGTGGAACTTTATAATTGCAGATGGTATATTTATATACAGCCAAACTAACTATCTCATAAGTAGCGCAATTGATTGTGCATCATTGTGCACTATTTAATTATTTTTTTGCCGAAAGCTTATAAATCCAACATTATATGATTTCAGATTCCAGCTAGAATTATAAGGTTCTGGCTGAAAATAATAGAGCACAATGAATGCAAATACAATATAATGATGCACAATCCATTGTGCTTCTTGTTTCATAGTTATTTTGGCTGTATATAACCATACCATCGGTTCCGGCTGGAATTATCAGGTTTTCACCGAAAATTCATATAGTGTTTGTTTTTTTTAAGTTCCAGCCGAAAAGTTATGTAGTATACAGTGATTCACAATGAATCGTGCTACTTGTGCCATAGTTGGTTTGGCTGTTTATATGGTACTGGCTGGATTTATCATGTTTTAACTGAAATTATGAGGTTTGAATTGAAAAAGTATATAATGGACACTGGTTTACAATACATCGTGCTACTTTTGTCATAGCTAGTTTGACTGTAGAGGGTATGGTTCCGCCTGGAATTATAATGTTCCTATCGAAAAATGTTATACAGCTGGATTTATAAAGTTCCGACTGAAAAATTAAGTTGTGCACAATGCAATGTGCTGCTTGTATCATAGTTGGTTTGGCTGTTATGTGGTTCTGGTTGGATTTATCAAGTTTTGCCTAAACTTATAAAATTCCGACTGAAAAAGCATATAGTGTACAATGGTACACAAGGTATTGTGCTGCTTCTGTCATAGTTAGTTTGGCTGTAGAGGGTATGATTCCGGCTGGAGTTATAAGGTTTCTACAGAAATATCACATATTTCTGGATTTGTAAGGTTCCGACTGAAAAATTATATGATTATCGCTGGCTTTATCTTGTTTTGATGCACAATTTATTGTGCAACTTGTGGCGTAGTTAGTCTGGCTGTATATAACCATAACATTGTCTGCGGCTGGAACTATAAGGTTCCACCGAAAAATCATACAATGCTGCATTTATAAGCTTCCGGCTAAAAAAATATCTAGTGCGCAATGCATCGTGCTACTTGTGACATGGTTAGTTTGGCTGTAGAGGGTATAGTTCAGGCTGGAATTATAAGGTGTCTACATAAAAATCGTATATTGCTGGATTTATAAGGTTCAGGATGAAAAATCACATAGTGCACAACGATGCACAATGCATCGTGTTACTTGTATCATATTTGGCTTGGTCCCGATCGATATGGTTTTGGCTGGCGTGACGGACACCAAATTTAATATATTTTGTGTAGCATTTTTCACATAATAACTTGGATATTGTGTTATATCATATCAACAATCAACATAGAGGTCACACTGTTTTTATGGCATCAAATTTATGTCTACAGTTTATTTTTTGAACTGTAGCAGGCAGTAATATTCAGAAAAAGTATACACGAAATGACAGAAAAAAATGTTAAAAATAAAAATTTTATGCTTCGAAAAATAAAAGAGAGAGTATTATTTCCACGTGCTTCGCGACCCGGCATATGTGAATAGAGATCTCTATGGTTTTTAAAGCTAAATTTATGAGAAAATGATTGTATACATTGCATATAAATTGTTTTGATTCGGCGTGGCTCACGACGTGACAAGTAAATTTGTTATATATTTTCGAACAGTATAGCTGCATTTGAATTGTGCTGGCTCTTTATGCTTTATTATAAAGTACCTTGTTAAGCGTACTGCACTGTTAAATGTTTCATCATATTCGGTTCACAGTAGATTTCACAGTAGAAGCTCGTCGTCGTGACATTGTTTATATGGTTATCAAACATATTACCTAAAGGACCTCCGCTTTAAGTTCAGGTACATCATCATTCAATTCTAGTATTGCAATAGTTGTGGCGTTAATTACGTTATTCGTCTCAATCCACATTTTCTACAGCCTTTTCTTCAACAATATTGAGAATATTCAATTTCTGGTGCTGCGGAGTAATCAATATATGAAAATTTTCTTGAAGTGATAATTTCACTATCCACTTTTGTAAGGCTACAAAACTACGAGCTCGGTCGTACTTTATAACGAGGTGACTGACGGTTTTTATGTTTTTGTACGTCTAATTCCCGCCTATTTCTTACTTCTTAAATAAACGTTTAATGACATCTGCTACATTTGAGAAAGAAAAAAATTAAAAAGTGTAAATTATTTTTCGTAGTGAGATAATTACGTGCCATCTATTATCAAATTTGTAGCATTTTACACGGTTTCTTCGTAAATGTCAAAGAATATAGTAAATGTCACTTACTTTTGAGGAACACAAATTTTTGATAATTCGGAATTTGCAGGAAGCACTTTTGGGTTAAAGAGAGTGCGAGATATTAATATATACTGGGGCACTGCCACCACGGAGAAGCTACACATAGTTTATATTGTGAGGATAGTAAACTCACCGATCTTCGCTAAGTAGGAGTGAAGTTAGATCAGACAATGAGCGATTAAAGAAACCTGGGATCAAAGCAATTTTAGAACTGATTTTAGTGCCATTACATAAACTCAAATTTGTTAAAATGTTCGAGTATCAACTCTAAGCAATATACACTGAATGTATATAAACACACACAGCACGATGCTAAGAAAGTTGGCGTTAAAGTTGTGAAGAGAATCGAGTTTCACTTCGCTCGATTCTTTTGTATCTGCCTACAGGCTTTAGATGAAGAACATCAAACGACACAATTTGCTGGTGTTAACCAACGTAAAATATTTACGTCCTCTGCTAAGTACCTGGTTGGTACAATACACATTTTCCTTAGATACCGAAGTTTCCAGACTATAAGTTATACGCCCCGATATCGTGCATTCAGAGAGTATTGGTGATACTCTGCAATTATGTATACTGATATCAGAGTATATTTTCTAATAGAATTCAGATTTATGAAAGTCATCATTTTTAAGATTTTTTTATTCGGAATAATTTACAATTTCAATTCGAGTATGTATATATTCTCGATGTATAGAGAAAATCAGGTAAGGAGTATAAATTTTGAAAATTTCTTATCAACGGATTGTTTATCAACAGTTATCAACTGAATTTAGGAGGAATTTTTTTCAATTTTTTTTTTACATAGTTTAAAATTATAAATACAATTTGACACTTGAAGAATTGTAAAAATTCTGGAAAAGCAGGCATTTAGGGGTGGCAGCCCACATCCTCTAAGGTATACAACGAATTAAAGTTACATTAAAAAAAATTAATATTTACAAAAATTGATTTATATAACATTTGTGGAACTATCAGAAGAGCGACAAAAACTCTTTGATTTGTGTCTGCAAGGTTGACGAAGCAATTATTATTAATAAAAGTAAAAAAAATATTGAAAAAAATGAAAAATTAGCTTCCCTCGCCTAAAAACTGATAGTAAACAATCCTGCACTTGAAAATTTGTACTCCTTACCTGATTTTCATGATGGATACGTAAAGTAAAATTACGCCCTAGTTCTAAATTTTTATATTTTCAATTTAGCGGTCGTATATTCATCGTTTGTTAATTAATAAGCAGCAAATTTCAAAACAGTGTTGCTATAACAATATTTAATTTTTTAAAGTTTTTCATAAATTAATAACATACTGGGATAACAAATTGTATTGCCTGATGAAGTGGTACTAAATTGTTGTAGATCGTCGTGAACCTTCGAATATCCATTTGGGCCCTTTATATAGCTTTTTTAGTGTTTTAAGGCCAATTCATAGTGAACTACAGCTTTAACATTGACGACTACAATTCCAAAATTGGCAACTATTTGCTACGTGTAAGTTTTTCTATTGCACGTTGGGTAAAGTTAAATTTGGTACGAAAATCCTTGTCAACTACTGTGTTGCACTTAAATTTACATCTCATTATTTTACTTCAATAAATAAAAACTTCAATTATCCGTTACTTCAAATGTCCGACATTGGTAGTGGCGTCTACGGTAATTAATCCAGAAACATTTATTTTCAAATATTTTTTTAATAAAATTAAACTCCGAATTGTATACGAATTGGCATTGAGATTGATTGGACTGTAGAACCAAGTACTTGACGAGTGTCCCGGTTAACGCCGGGCCTATTCCTACAGCCTTTTTACACATAACAATAGGAGGGATAGGAAAGGTTTTTTTTTTGGGACAGAACGACCCGGTTTCAGACACCTAGCGATCGTACGGCACAACACAATTCTAATCTACTTCTAATCTACGGAGGGGGGATAAAGGTTTAATAGGTTCAATGGATAACGATGATATTGGTCTTCAAAAATTGCTTCTTTAAATCAGCAACCTGATAAAAAAATAATATTATTTCACGAGCATCTGGAAATTCCCTGAAATATAATTCAACATTAATAATTTCCAGCTACCTAAAATAAAATTGATTGATTAATTCACTCCGAATACAGTCACCTAGGTAAATCCGATAGTGAGTAATACAAACAACACAATTCTAAACTACACAATCATCAATTAATATTTTAAAGAAGTATTAGTCCACAAACACCTTAAGACTCCTGAAATTTAATTCTTCATTAATGTTTTTCGGCTTCCTAAATAATACAAACATTTATTGATTAATCCTCCTAAAACTCAACAACTTACAAAAGAATTTCCTGTAATCATAGTTATTAGAATTATATTAATAATAAAACTAAACTGAAATCCAGTAGCATTTAAAAATTATACTGTAAACATGGTTGGGCTGTATAGTACTTAAATTGTCAGACTAATATTTTGAAACTTACAACCAATTTCTCAGAATTCCATCGTCAAACAGCGAAACACTTAACATCAAATTGGTAAGAAACACAAATCGAAATATATAAAATTTTCAAGATCAGTCTCGAAATAACGTAAAAATTTCAAAATTTAGTAAAATATTATACATTCCATCTTATCGATAACTACACCAACGATAAATTTTGTTTTACGCCGCAATGATTTCATTGGGTAATTTAACTATATCCCGCGAATCTCTTTTTAATTAATTTGTCCAAGATAAAAAGGTAATTCAATTATTACAACAACAATGCTAGCTCCGAACAATGAAAATCAACAGAACCACTCATCAAACTTACAAGCATGAGCACTTCAAGCAAGAACCAACAAGCAACCTATTCAAGACTTCAACATTCTCAGCCTATTAAAGAATCAAACCAATTGCATACATTAAAGGGGCAATTAAATAGTATAGATATTTAATTGCCCCTTTAATGTATGCAACCGATTCGACTCTCCAACAAGCCAAGAATACCGAAATCTTGAACAAACTGCTTGCTAGTTCCCACTCAAAGTGCTCACACTTGTAAATCCAATGAACAATTCTGCCAATTCTCACTACTCGGAACCAACACTACTGTTGTAACAATTGAATTACGATACGAGAAATTACTTTTACGAGAAAGATTTTTTCTCAGTACAATACAGCCTTATCCTTCATAATAAGCCAAGCTTAATAGTGAAATTTTATTTGCACGTAACAGTACATAATAACAATCTTAAGAGTTTATACAAAATAATAAGAAATCATATAGTGATTTAAACAAATAATTAATCGTTCGTTAAGAGTTAAACTTAATAACATCACAATACTGTTAGTAAGATAAAAATTAATTTACATTTAGTGTTCATCGTATATTTCATTTGTAACTTATTTATTAATACTTTAACTTATGGAAGTTTATAAAATTCCAGGAGATGGTAATTGCCTTTTTAATTCTCCATCAGCAACAAATGAAAGAAAGAAAGAACGAAAGAACCCCAGAAACCATCCTGCAGTGTTAATCAGTTACGGACTATCGTAACTGAGTACCTCAGGAATAATCTTAATGATTACATTCCAACGTTCTATATATTCATCTAACCTTAAATTGTCTGAAAGTGATTTAATAACAAAATATTTAACTAATTTACAACAAGATGGTTTCTAGGTTGGTGCTGAATGTCTATAAGCAATTTCAAAATTAAAAAAAAAATCATAAAAATTAATGTGCATTACCCAAATTCCCAACACCAAGTCAATTTTGTTCCTGAAACTCCAGAATAAAATTTTGAAATTAATTTATTATACACCGGAAACCATTATGACAGTTTAGTTCCACCATGTAATTCATCTATCTGCACATTCTCTGAAATTTAATAATGAATTAATATTTTCCTGCTACATGTCCTACCTAAATGGAAAAAATGTCAATAATAGCAAATGTATACGAATTGGCATTGAGAGTATTAAAATTACTTTAATTATAAATAAATTCAAAAACTGACCGAAACAATTATGTATTACATAAAATTTGTGCAAATCCTCGTTTTCGTATGTGATTTGATTTTGAAGAAGACCCATTTGCTTCTCAGATAATAAGGTAACGATTGATCCATATGTTAAGGAAGTTTTGGTGTTTTAATTTTTTTGTCCCTAATTTGCCACATAATCACGATCCGTTGTTAAAGCAGGCTCTGACCAATTTAAAATTGCAGATCTTAGACTAAGCAAAGCTCATTCCAAAGTGATGATATCTCTCTGCCAATATTTAAAAATTAGAAATAATAAAACCAACAGACTTGCGCTTCGTATAAAATTAAGCAAAAAAACAAAAAAACAAACTCCACCAGAAATTATCTTGACGGGCAGTAACCAAGATGACAACAAGAAATCGACACCTAGCAATTTAAACATCGATAAACCCGATACTGATGAAGTATTTGAAATAGAGAAGAAGCAGACCAATCTCGAACTAAGTGATTGAGAATCGGAATCAAACCAGGAAACGAACGATACGTTAAAATTACGTTTTTTGTATGACATAAGAGCAATATTTAGGAAAATAACTAACCTATTCATATTTTTATAGCGTATACGTAGAAAATTTGTTATTTTTTCACTAAAAGTCAGCAAGTTATGTTATGCAAGTAAGCAAATTATGACGTATATAAAGTTAGCCCACCTTTCATCCCATAAAACTTAAAAATGGCAACACTTAACTATCACGACAGTTGTTCCATCCCAGGATATTACTGTCAGCCCAGGATTTCTGCTATATATTAACATTTATCATCCCAGGAAAAACTATAACGACACTAAAACATCATCCCATAAAATAATTTTAGCCCAACTATATCTGTAGCGAAAGTTAACTATCCGATCAATGTCAACAAAGAAATTAGATATGTATATGAATAAATTAATAAAAAAAAAATCTGTGGCGACCACATAATGTAAAAATCTATATCTAAAGAAAATATACTGTCCGCCCAGAAAATGTCATTAAAATTATGCAAAAAACTTATGTATAAAGATCAAACATAATAAAAATATAAAAAACAATGCAAAATTGAATATAAATATTTTATTCTGTGTTGCGAGTACATATTAGTAAGAATTGTGATAAGAACAATTTTTTTTATAGATATAGCGATCTCCTCGTCTGAAGACATGTTAGTGAGGGTGTTTTTTAGATGAAGTACATCCATATGATCATTAAGGATTGTTTCCAAGTAACTTCTATGCGTACGAGCGACGCTATAGATTTTTGAATTCCAAAATCCGAATATTTTGTGGTAAACCACGATTCACTATCCACAGTCGGTGTGCCAGTTATTTTAAAACGACATGGTAGTGAGGGTGTGTTTTAGATAAAATACACCCATATGATCATTAAGCGTTGTTTCCAAGTAACTTCTATGCGTACGAGCGACGCTATAGATTTTTGAATTCCAAAATCCGAATATTTTGTGATAAACCAAGATTCACTATTCACACTCGATGTGCCAGTTATTTTAAATCGACATGGTAGTGAGGGTGTGGTTTAGATAAAATACACCCTGATGATCATTAAGGGTTGTTTCCAAGTAACTTCTATGCGTACGGGCGACGCTATAGATTTTTGAATTCCAAAATCCGAATATTTTGTGATAAACCACGATTCACTATCCACTCTCGATGTGCCAGTTATTTTAAAACGACATGGTAGTGAGGGTGTGTTTTAGATAAAATACACCCTGATGATCATTAAGGGTTGTTTCCAAGTAACTTCTATGCGTACGAGCGACGCTATAGATTTTTGAATTCCAAAATCCGAATATTTTGTGATAAACCAAGATTCACTATTCACACTCGATGTGCCAGTTATTTTAAATCGACATGGTAGTGAGGGTGTGTTTTAGATAAAATACACCCATATGATCATTAAGGGCTGTTTTTAAGTAATTTCTATGCGTACGAGCGACGCTATTGATTTTTGAATTCCAAAATCCGAATATTTTGTGATAAACCACGATTCACTATCCACTCTCGATGTGCCAGTTATTTTAAAACGACATGGTAGTGAGGGTGTGTTTTAGATAAAATACACCCTGATGATCATTAAGGGTTGTTTCCAAGTAACTTCTATGCGTACGGGCGACGCTATAGATTTTTGAATTCCAAAATCCGAATATTTTGTGATAAACCACGATTCACTATCCACTCTCGATGTGCCAGTTATTTTAAAACGACATGGTAGTGAGGGTGTGTTTTAGATAAAATACACCCTGATGATCATTAAGGGTTGTTTCCAAGTAACTTCTATGCGTACGAGCGACGCTATAGATTTTTGAATTCCAAAATCCGAATATTTTGTGATAAACCACGATTCAGTATCCACTCTCGATGTGCCAGTTATTTTAAAACGGCATGGTAGTGAGGGTGTGTTTTAGATAAAATACACCCATATGATCATTAAGGGCTGTTTTTAAGTAATTTCTATACGTACGAGCGACGCTATAGATTTTTGAATTCCAAAATCCGAATATTTTGTGATAAACCACGATTCACTATCCACTCTCGATGTGCCAGTTATTTTAAAACGACATGGTAGTGAGGCTGTGTTTTAGATAAAATACACCCATATGATCATTAATGGCTGTTTTCAAATAACTTCTATGCGTACGAGCGACGCTATAGATTTTTGAATTCCAAAATCCGAATATTTTGTGATAAACCACGATTCACTATCTACACTCGATGTGCCAGTTATTTTAAAGCGACATGGTAGTGAGGGTGTGTTTTAGATAAAATACACCCATACAATCATTAAGGGCTGTTTTTAAGTAACTTCTATGCGTACGAGCGACGCTATAGATTTTTGAATTCCAAAATCCGAATATTTTGTGACAAACCAAGATTCACTATTCACACTCGATGTGCCAGTTATTTTAAATCGACATGGTAGTGAGGGTGTGTTTTAGATAAAATACACCCTGATGATCATTAAGGGTTGTTTCCAAGTAACTTCTATGCGTACGAGCGACGCTATAGATTTTTGAATTCCAAAATCCGAATATTTTGTGATAAACCACGATTCACTATCCACTCTCGATGTGCCAGTTATTTTAAAACGACATGGTAGTGAGGGTGTGTTTTAGATAAAATACACTTATATGATCATTAAGGGTTGTTTTTAAGTAACTTCTATGCGTACGAGCGACGCTATAAATTTTTGAATTCCAAAATCCGAATATTTTGTGATAAACCACGATTCACTATCCACAGTCGGTGTGCCAGTTATTTTAAAACGACATGGTAGTGAGGATGTGTTTTAGATAAAATACACCCTGATGATCATTAAGCCTTGTTTCCAAGTAACTTCTATGCGTACGAGCGACGCTATAGATTTTTGAATTCCAAAATCCGAATATTTTGTGATAAACCAAGATTCACTATCCACACTCGATGTGCCAGTTATTTTAAATCGACATGGTAGTGAGGGTGTGTTTTAGATAAAATACACCCTGATGATCATTAAGGGTTGTTTCCAAGTAACTTCTATGCGTACGGGCGACGCTATAGATTTTTGAATTCCAAAATCCGAATATTTTGTGATAAACCACGATTCACTATCCACTCTCGATGTGCCAGTTATTTTAAAACGACATGGTAGTGAGGGTGTGTTTTAGATAAAATACACCCTGATGATCATTAAGGGTTGTTTCCAAGTAACTTCTATGCGTACGAGCGACGCTATAGATTTTTGAATTCCAAAATCCGAATATTTTGTGATAAACCACGATTCACTATCCACTCTCGATGTGCCAGTTATTTTAAAACGACATGGTAGTGAGGGTGTGTTTTAGATAAAATACACCCATATGATCATTAAGGGTTGTTTCCAAGTAACTTCTATGCGTACGAGCGACGCTATAGATTTTTGAATTCCAAAATCCGAATATTTTGTGATAAACCACGATTCACTATCCACTCTCGATGTGCCAGTTATTTTAAAACGACATGGTAGTGAGGGTGTGTTTTAGATAAAATACACCCGTATGATCATTAAGGGCTGTTTTTAAGTAACTTACATGCGTACGAGCGACGCTATAGATTTTTGAATTCCAAAATCCGAATATTTTGTGATAAACCAAGATTCACTATCCACACTCGATGTGCCAGTTATTTTAAATCGACATGGTAGTGAGGGTGTGTTTTAGATAAAATACACCCTGATGATCATTAAGGGTTGTTTCCAAGTAACTTCTATGCGTACGAGCGACGCTATAGATTTTTGAATTCCAAAATCCGAATATTTTGTGATAAACCACGATTCACTATCCACAGTCGGTGTGCCAGTTATTTTAAAACGACATGGTAGTGAGGGTGTGTTTTAGATAAAATACACCCATATGATCATTATGGGCTGTTTTTAAGTAACTTCTATGCGTACGAGCGACGCTATAGATTTTTGAATTCCAAAATCCGAATATTTTGTGATAAACCACGATTCACTATCCACTCTCGATGTGCCAGTTATTTTAAAACGACATGGTAGTGAGGGTGTGTTTTAGATAAAATACACCCTGATGATCATTAAGGGTTGTTTCCAAGTAACTTCTATGCGTACGAGCGACGCTATAGATTTTTGAATTCCAAAATCCGAATATTTTGTGATAAACCACGATTCACTATCCACACTCGATGTGCCAGTTATTTTAAAACGACATGGTAGTGAGGGTGTGTTTTAGATAAAATACACCCATATGATCATTAAGGGCTGTTTTTAAGTAACTTACATGCGTACGAGCGACGCTATAGATTTTTGAATTCCAAAATCCGAATATTTTGTGATAAACCACGATTCACTATCCACACTCGATGTGCCAGTTATTTTAAAACGACATGGTAGTGAGGGTGTGTTTTAGATAAAATACACCCATATGATCATTGAGGGCTGTTTTTAAGTAACTTCTATGCGTACGAGCGACGCTATAGATTTTTGAATTCCAAAATCCGAATATTTTGTGATAAACCACGATTCACTATCCACTCTCGATGTGCCAGTTATTTTAAAACGACATGGTAGTGAGGGTGTGTTTTAGATAAAATACACCCGTATGATCATTAAGGGCTGTTTTTAAGTAACTTACATGCGTACGAGCGACGCTATAGATTTTTGAATTCCAAAATCCGAATATTTTGTGATAAACCAAGATTCACTATCCACACTCGATGTGCCAGTTATTTTAAATCGACATGGTAGTGAGGGTGTGTTTTAGATAAAATACACCCTGATGATCATTAAGGGTTGTTTCCAAGTAACTTCTATGCGTACGAGCGACGCTATAGATTTTTGAATTCCAAAATCCGAATATTTTGTGATAAACCACGATTCACTATCCACAGTCGGTGTGCCAGTTATTTTAAAACGACATGGTAGTGAGGGTGTGTTTTAGATAAAATACACCCATATGATCATTATGGGCTGTTTTTAAGTAACTTCTATGCGTACGAGCGACGCTATAGATTTTTGAATTCCAAAATCCGAATATTTTGTGATAAACCACGATTCACTATCCACTCTCGATGTGCCAGTTATTTTAAAACGACATGGTAGTGAGGGTGTGTTTTAGATAAAATACACCCTGATGATCATTAAGGGTTGTTTCCAAGTAACTTCTATGCGTACGAGCGACGCTATAGATTTTTGAATTCCAAAATCCGAATATTTTGTGATAAACCACGATTCACTATCCACACTCGATGTGCCAGTTATTTTAAAACGACATGGTAGTGAGGGTGTGTTTTAGATAAAATACACCCATATGATCATTAAGGGCTGTTTTTAAGTAACTTACATGCGTACGAGCGACGCTATAGATTTTTGAATTCCAAAATCCGAATATTTTGTGATAAACCACGATTCAGTATCCACTCTCGATGTGCCAGTTATTTTAAAACGGCATGGTAGTGAGGGTGTGTTTTAGATAAAATACACCCATATGATCATTAGGGGCTGTTTTTAAGTAATTTCTATGCGTACGAGCGACGCTATTGATTTTTGAATTCCAAAATCCGAATATTTTGTGATAAACCACGATTCACTATCCACTCTCGATGTGCCAGTTATTTTAAAACGACATGGTAGTGAGGGTATGTTTTAGATAAAATACACCCATACAATCATTAAGGGCTGTTTTTAAGTAACTTCTATGCGTACGAGCGACGCTATAGATTTTTGAATTCCAAAATCCGAATATTTTGTGACAAACCAAGATTCACTATTCACACTCGATGTGCCAGTTATTTTAAATCGACATGGTAGTGAGGGTGTGTTTTAGATAAAATACACCCTGATGATCATTAAGGGTTGTTTCCAAGTAACTTCTATGCGTACGAGCGACGCTATAGATTTTTGAATTCCAAAATCCGAATATTTTGTGATAAACCACGATTCACTATCCACAGTCGGTGTGCCAGTTATTTTAAAACGACATGGTAGTGAGGGTGTGTTTTAGATAAAATACACCCTGATGATCATTAAGGGTTTTTTCCAAGTAACTTTTATGCGTACGAGCGACGCTATAGATTTTTGAATTCCAAAATCCGAATATTTTGTGGTAAACCACGATTCACTATCCACACTCGATGTGCCAGTTATTTTAAAACGACATGGTAGTGAGGGTGTGTTTTAGATAAAATACACCCATATGATCATTAAGGGCTGTTTTTAAGTAACTTACATGCGTACGAGCGACGCTATAGATTTTTGAATTCCAAAATCCGAATATTTTGTGATAAACCACGATTCACTATCCACTCTCGATGTGCCAGTTATTTTAAAACGACATGGTAGTGAGGGTGTGTTTTAGATAAAATACACTTATATGATCATTAAGGGTTGTTTTTAAGTAACTTCTATGCGTACGAGCGACGCTATAAATTTTTGAATTCCAAAATCCGAATATTTTGTGATAAACCACGATTCACTATCCACAGTCGGTGTGCCAGTTATTTTAAAACGACATGGTAGTGAGGATGTGTTTTAGATAAAATACACCCTGATGATCATTAAGCGTTGTTTCCAAGTAACTTCTATGCGTACGAGCGACGCTATAGATTTTTGAATTCCAAAATCCGAATATTTTGTGATAAACCAAGATTCACTATCCACACTCGATGTGCCAGTTATTTTAAATCGACATGGTAGTGAGGGTGTGTTTTAGATAAAATACACCCTGATGATCATTAAGGGTTGTTTCCAAGTAACTTCTATGCGTACGGGCGACGCTATAGATTTTTGAATTCCAAAATCCGAATATTTTGTGATAAACCACGATTCACTATCCACTCTCGATGTGCCAGTTATTTTAAAACGACATGGTAGTGAGGGTGTGTTTTAGATAAAATACACCCTGATGATCATTAAGGGTTGTTTCCAAGTAACTTCTATGCGTACGAGCGACGCTATAGATTTTTGAATTCCAAAATCCGAATATTTTGTGATAAACCACGATTCACTATCCACTCTCGATGTGCCAGTTATTTTAAAACGACATGGTAGTGAGGGTGTGTTTTAGATAAAATACACCCATATGATCATTAAGGGTTGTTTCCAAGTAACTTCTATGCGTACGAGCGACGCTATAGATTTTTGAATTCCAAAATCCGAATATTTTGTGATAAACCACGATTCACTATCCACTCTCGATGTGCCAGTTATTTTAAAACGACATGGTAGTGAGGGTGTGTTTTAGATAAAATACACCCGTATGATCATTAAGGGCTGTTTTTAAGTAACTTACATGCGTACGAGCGACGCTATAGATTTTTGAATTCCAAAATCCGAATATTTTGTGATAAACCAAGATTCACTATCCACACTCGATGTGCCAGTTATTTTAAATCGACATGGTAGTGAGGGTGTGTTTTAGATAAAATACACCCTGATGATCATTAAGGGTTGTTTCCAAGTAACTTCTATGCGTACGGGCGACGCTATAGATTTTTGAATTCCAAAATCCGAATATTTTGTGATAAACCACGATTCACTATCCACTCTCGATGTGCCAGTTATTTTAAAACGACATGGTAGTGAGGGTGTGTTTTAGATAAAATACACCCTGATGATCATTAAGGGTTGTTTCCAAGTAACTTCTATGCGTACGAGCGACGCTATAGATTTTTGAATTCCAAAATCCGAATATTTTGTGATAAACCACGATTCACTATCCACTCTCGATGTGCCAGTTATTTTAAAACGACATGGTAGTGAGGGTGTGTTTTAGATAAAATACACCCATATGATCATTAAGGGTTGTTTCCAAGTAACTTCTATGCGTACGAGCGACGCTATAGATTTTTGAATTCCAAAATCCGAATATTTTGTGATAAACCACGATTCACTATCCACTCTCGATGTGCCAGTTATTTTAAAACGACATGGTAGTGAGGGTGTGTTTTAGATAAAATACACCCGTATGATCATTAAGGGCTGTTTTTAAGTAACTTACATGCGTACGAGCGACGCTATAGATTTTTGAATTCCAAAATCCGAATATTTTGTGATAAACCAAGATTCACTATCCACACTCGATGTGCCAGTTATTTTAAATCGACATGGTAGTGAGGGTGTGTTTTAGATAAAATACACCCTGATGATCATTAAGGGTTGTTTCCAAGTAACTTCTATGCGTACGGGCGACGCTATAGATTTTTGAATTCCAAAATCCGAATATTTTGTGATAAACCACGATTCACTATCCACTCTCGATGTGCCAGTTATTTTAAAACGACATGGTAGTGAGGGTGTGTTTTAGATAAAATACACCCATATGATCATTATGGGCTGTTTTTAAGTAACTTCTATGCGTACGAGCGACGCTATAGATTTTTGAATTCCAAAATCCGAATATTTTGTGATAAACCACGATTCACTATCCACTCTCGATGTGCCAGTTATTTTAAAACGACATGGTAGTGAGGGTGTGTTTTAGATAAAATACACCCTGATGATCATTAAGGGTTGTTTCCAAGTAACTTCTATGCGTACGAGCGACGCTATAGATTTTTGAATTCCAAAATCCGAATATTTTGTGATAAACCAAGATTCACTATTCACACTCGATGTGCCAGTTATTTAAAATCGACATGGAAGTGAGGGTGTTTTAGATAAAATACACCCTGATGATCATTAACGGTTGTTTCCAAGTAACTTCTATGCGTACGAGCGACGCTATAGATTTTTGAATTCCAAAATCCGAATATTTTGTGATAAACCACGATTCACTATCCACTCTCGATATGCCAGTTATTTTAAAACGACATGGTAGTGAGGGTGTGTTTTAGATAAAATACACTTATATGATCATTAAGGGTTGTTTCCAAGTAACTTCTATGCGTACGGGCGACGCTATAGATTTTTGAATTCCAAAATCCGAATATTTTGTGATAAACCACGATTCACTATCCACAGTCGGTGTGCCAGTTATTTTAAAACGACATGGTAGTGAGGGTGTGTTTTAGATAAAATACACCCATATGATCATTAAGGGTTGTTTCCAAGTAACTACTATGCGTACGGGCGACGCTATAGATTTTTGAATTCCAAAATCCGAATATTTTGTGATAAACCACGATTCACTATCCACAGTCGGTGTGCCAGTTATTTTAAAACAACATGGTAGTGAGGGAGGGTGAGTTTTAGATAAAATACACCCTGATGATCATTAAGGGTTGTTTCCAAGTAACTTCTATGCGTACGAGCGACGCTATAGATTTTTGAATTCCAAAATCCGAATATTTTGTGATAAACCACGATTCACTATCCACTCTCGATGTGCCAGTTATTTTAAATCGACATGGTAGTGAGGGTGTGTTTTAGATAAAATACACTTATATGATCATTAAGGGTTGTTTCCAAGTAACTTCTATGCGTACGAGCGACGCTATAGATTTTTGAATTCCAAAATCCGAATATTTTGTGATAAACCACGATTCACTATCCACACTCGATGTGCCAGTTATTTTAAAACGACATGGTAGTGAGGGTGTGTTTTAGATAAAATACACCCATATGATCATTAAAGGTTGTTTCCAAGTAACTTCTATGCGTACGAGCGACGCTATAGATTTTTGAATTCCAAAATCCGAATATTTTGTGATAAACCACGATTCACTATCCACACTCGATGTGCCAGTTATTTTAAAACGACATGGTAGTGAGGGTGTGTTTTAGATAAAATACACCCGTATGATCATTAAGGGCTGTTTTTAAGTAACTTACATGCGTACGAGCGACGCTATAGATTTTTGAATTCCAAAATCCGAATATTTTGTGATAAACCACGATTCACTATCCACACTCGATGTGCCAGTTATTTTAAATCGACATGGTAGTGAGGGTGTGTTTTAGATAAAATACACTTATATGATCATTAAGGGTTGTTTCCAAGTAACTTCTATGCGTACGGGCGACGCTATAGATTTTTGAATTCCAAAATCCGAATACTTTGTGATAAACCACGATTCACTATCCACTCTCGATGTGCCAGTTATTTTAAATCGACATGGTAGTGAGGGTGTGTTTTAGATAAAATACACTTATATGATCATTAAGGGTTGTTTCCAAGTAACCTCTATTCGTACGGGCGACGCTATAGATTTTTTAATTCCAAAAACAGAATATTTTGTGATAAACCACGATTCACTATCCACAGTCGGTGTGCCAGTTATTTTAAAACGACATGGTAGTGAGGGTGTGTTTTAGATAAAATACACCCTGATGATCATTAAGGGTTGATTTCAAGTAATTTGAATATTTTTGCTCTGTGGTTATTCCTTAATGTCCAGTTTTGATTTTTCGGCAAACATCATGACCTAGTCCTCCGCAAATGTTATTCCATTTCTTGCATATTACTGTTCAAAATGAAATTCCAGTGGTGCTACCGAAGATTAAGCTTTGTAATTAATCTATGTTTATGCTGTTGGAAAGCGTGCCATGATTTGACACAACGGTCGCTGATCTGTCATTGAAGCAGCTGTTCAGCTTCAAGACAGACAGGTACAACACAGAGGTCTGCTTCAGCAGCTCCTAACCTGAAAAACTGACGTTAATGTGGTATTTGTTGTGCAATACCAATAATTCGCCGTATCATCATTTCAACTATATCACCTGATTCATTTAGAGTTACCCAGGGAGCACCGCGAGGAGGTATGAATCTAGGATTTTGCACCCCATTTTTTTATTTTTTTTTTGGTTTTTTTAATTTTTTTATTTTTTTTGGATTTTAAATTTTTAATTTTTTTTTTAGTTTTTTAATTTTTTTTTATTTAATTTTTTGGATTTCCATATTTTTCCCAATTCAACAATATATTTCATAATTTCAATCATTTATTTAAATCGAATCGATCACAATATTGGCAAGTTTTTGTTTTCACTTATTCTAATTTTTCATAAACTATTAAATGGGGAAGTACTCTTTGATTCCTATTTACCTTTATTTGAGGTAAGTCCTTCAAGTCGTCATACAACTCCCAGCGGCCCTTTCGGTAACAGTAGGATACATAATGCGAAGTTTGAACTGCTACGGTCGATGGGATATAATTAACAAATGAATTAATTATAAATTTTTCATTAAAAATCATCAGTTCTTCAGGTATATCAGAAATCGGAATTTTCGTCAAAACGTTTTCTGAGGGTTCTACATAAATAAAGGCAATTTGGCTAGTAAAAATTTGCCTATCGTAATTTTTTTTGCAAACCGGACAAACCATTAAATTGCTATCATCTAAACATTTCGATAAGTTTTTTATGCCCAACCTATCCAATTTCAAAAGATTTGTTGGAATGTAATTCAGCAAATCTATGCAAGTTTCATTGCATGTGTTGCATTTTAAAACAGATTGCGCACTGAAATAATTAACGGATTTTAATAAAAATGTAGATACTTTTGTTATGTTACTAGTGCAATCTCTTTCCAGCCCATATATTTCGATTAAATTTGAAAATCGTAGTTCGGCGGCCTTAATTTTATTATTTTGTTGTAAACTTTCAATAAGATTAATAAAATTATTTTGGGAAGAAAACTGCTTTATTTCTTTTAGATTTAAAATGCAGGTAGTAAACGCGTCGAATGCGCAAGTGTTAAAATGGTTCTCTCCTGTAATAGAACCATTTCTTAAATAAGCCAAATATGGACTCGTTATCTTTACTTTTGAGTTGCACTTTTTTGCTAAGTGATGCTTTTCATTAAGTGTTGCTGTCTGAATTAAATAACTGCTTCTTTCTTGGTGTGTCATAATATTTAGTGAGCTTAACGTTTGTAAATTAAAATTGGTGACCGTCCTTTTGGAAGTAATTTTTCGTTTTTTCCAGGATTCTTCTAAATTTAGAACTGACGCATACGATTCTTCTTCATTAATATGCTCTTTTTGTTCTATTGAATTCGATTTTATGTGCTTTGGAATATTTAGCGTAAACCTTTTTAATATACATTCGTTTCGACCATTGATTTCTTTAATGAATCTTAGCGCTTTCGTTGGCAATTTACCCAGCGCAATGTTCCGTTTAGTTCGCCTTTTAATTGTGCCAAAATAACTTTCAATATGACTGTTACTAAGACGTCGTGAATGAAAAATACTCGACCAAAATGGGAGAAAAGTCAGATATTTTCTGTTTATAGTCTCCAGTAGTGATGGATTATAAAAACAATTGATTGATCCGTCGTTTTCCATAGATCCCTCCTCCAAATCAGTTATAGATTTAAACGTCAAGTAAAATGGACTTTGCGAATACAAAGTTTTATTATAATTTCTAACTTCCTCGGAACAGTCAATCCATGGCGCATCATTTGGGGTTGGGGATTTCATATATAAGTGAACATCGATTTGTATATTTTTTACGACTTCGTCTAGAGAATTCAAAACTAAAGGCGTCAGATATTTTGATTTGAAAATGTTCGACAGGTATTTCCATATTAATTTTAATAAATCAAAGCTTTCGATTAAAAATAACGATGCCATTATTTCTTTAATTAATTTAATTTGGTGGAACGTTTTTGGAAAAGCTTGGTTTATGTCTTTTGTAATGTTGTGCATAAGGTGAGAAACACACAAATGTAGTTTCACTATTTCTACTTTGGTTCTAGGTTGATCAGTAACACCTGAATAGGCCAATTTTAAATATTGGATTATATCCATTTTGTTAAACACGTCCATAATGGCATTAATTTCGGCAAAACTGCAATCACTAACTATCGAATCAAAAATAGGCCATATTCTTAATTTATATTCTATTTCTATGCGGTATGACCTCAACCAAGCTCCTATCGTATCAATATTATGGCTTGAACTTAACATATCCGTCAATGGAAACGGATCTGATGGTTCAGATTCCTCAACCTGTATCGGTACAACCAATGCATAATATAAAATGGAAGTCATATTGCTTTCAGGGGGTTTGACCAATCCTCCTGTTGCATCTATGTACGCCGTTATCTTTTCGCCTCCATTTCGTTTTAATAATAATTTTAGCATCGCTATTTGGTTATCATTGTAACAAACAACATAAAAGGGCTTAAAGGACAATTTTTGGATTAGCGTAGGATTTAAAATGGTTTCCTTTTGTAAATCTTTAAAATCATTGGAATCATTATCCTGTTCTTTTAATGCTTCCGAGCGAACTTGCCTCAAGACATTCATGGATTTCACATTTGTCGTATTGTATTTAGTTAAAAATTCTGGATCTTCGTTTTGTACCAAAATTTCAAAAACCTCTTCAGTCGGTTTCTTTGCAATTTCGTTTTTCATTTTTATCCTATCAAACCCTCTTAACTGGCGAGTCTTTATAAACTTATGATTTTGTTCTTTTGTTGTGCAGTGAATATTAAAAATGCCACGTTCTAAATTACTATTTGTTAATTTATATTTTCTGCAATTGAAATGTCCGCAATACGCTCGAATGTTCAGGGAAAATTTGAAATAATCGACCGATTTTATATTTATAAAACACCCTGTTTTTTCGCTCACTAATTCATTTATTATATTTTGATATTTTTTTGAATCCAATTTATTTGTTTGATGACAATACAATTCGGTCCAAATATTTAATGGTACTTCAATCTCACCAATGTAGATGGTAAAATTAGTACCCGTTACGGTTCGCTTTATTGGTAAAACTGATTTTTTCACAAAATTTTTTAATTTTTTTGGCTCAAATATTTCATTATCTAAATCGTCCAGCGAAATAATTGTGCTGGAATTATCGTTGCATTCGTTATCAATGTTTAAACCTATATGGCCATCAATAGTCAACAAATTAGTTTTACTTTCTTTCAAATTGTTTACTTGATCTAAATTAGAATGCCAAACTACTTGCTCAAGCTTAGTGTTACTTCCAGACTCTTCGACAATATCGCATAATTGAATGCTACAGTCTGCAGTATTTTCTACCTGTAAATCAGATTTTCTCCTTTCAAAGAATTTTTGTTTTAAACTTTGACTGAAATCATCGTTTTTTAACAGTCGCTTCAGTTTCATGCGGTTTTTGTGGTTGCATTTAAGGCCATTAATATTTTTACATATTTTGAAAAATAAAGAATTTTTTTTAGAATTACCTAATTTTAAATTTTCCATATTTTCAATATGCTCTAGTATGGCATCTTGAATTATTGAATAAGAATTTTCCGAAAATGAAAAAACTTCAAAAACCATTTTATAGTAGTTTTATAAATAAATAGTAAAAAAAAACAACAGCAAAAATTTGAAAAAATTATTTTATATGAAAATATAGAAAATTACTGTAAGATAAAACTTTTTAGGCTGCTATATTACTGCTGTTTATGCATACATGTAGTTAAACACTTTTATAAAAAGCAACCATATATTAAATTAGTACAATTAAAAATCATGAAATAACACACCAAATATTATTTGATTACGTACTCATACGTTTTTAAATGTATCAATTTTCGATAATATGTTCGACCTGGAAACAACTTAACCAAAACATTTCTCTGTTCTCTGTCATGTGCTTATTATCTCCTGATATACGAGTATTATAACTGTAATCTCTCTTTTACAATTTTATATTATTTTTTCTTCATGTTACGTAAAAAATAAGTTCATAAATCCTTATTGGACGGTAGATTTAAATTGTTTTTATGTTTATTTTTTTAATTTTATCATTGTTCCCAGTAAATTACCTACTAGTTATAGCTAAATTAAATATTTTTATTATTATTATGGTGCTTTATTAATTGCTTAGTAAAAATAATATAGCATTTTGTTTATTAGTTTTCTATATAATCAATAGTGTGTATTTATTAATATATTATAATATTATGAAATATAATTTATAGTGTGATTATGTGAAAAAACCAGTAAACAACTGTAAAATGTAGTCACACCTGTCTAAATTTGTTACAAGTGACAATTAAAAGATAACTCCCGGTAGGATCTTTCAATTATTTTCATAATAAAAATAAAAATCTAGTTTCGAATAATTTAAGTATATTTTATTAAAGATAAACTATTTAGTTTATTTGCAGATGAACGTATGTTGAGTTGTATTATTAGTTTAGTATTATTTGGTATATTTGGTGTATTATTTCATGATTTTTAATTGTACTAATTTAATATATGGTTGCTTTTTATAAAAGTGTTTAACTACATGTATGCATAAACAGCAGTAATATAGCAGCCTAAAAAGTTTTATCTTACAGTATAATTTTCTATATTTTCATATAAAATAATTTTTTCAAATTTTTGCTGTTGTTTTTTTTTACTATTTATTTATAAAACTACTATAAAATGGTTTTTGAAGTTTTTTCATTTTCGGAAAATTCTTATTCAATAATTCAAGATGCCATACTAGAGCATATTGAAAATATGGAAAATTTAAAATTAGGTAATTCTAAAAAAAATTCTTTATTTTTCAAAATATGTAAAAATATTAATGGCCTTAAATGCAACCACAAAAACCGCATGAAACTGAAGCGACTGTTAAAAAACGATGATTTCAGTCAAAGTTTAAAACAAAAATTCTTTGAAAGGAGAAAATCTGATTTACAGGTAGAAAATACTGCAGACTGTAGCATTCAATTATGCGATATTGTCGAAGAGTCTGGAAGTAACACTAAGCTTGAGCAAGTAGTTTGGCATTCTAATTTAGATCAAGTAAACAATTTGAAAGAAAGTAAAACTAATTTGTTGACTATTGATGGCCAGATAGGTTTAAACATTGATAACGAATGCAACGATAATTCCAGCACAATTATTTCGCTGGACGATTTAGATAATGAAATATTTGAGCCAAAAAAAATAAAAAATTTTGTGAAAAAATCAGTTTTACGAATAAAGCGAACCGTAACGGGTACTAATTTTACCATCTACATTGGTGAGATTGAAGTACCATTAAATATTTGGACCGAATTGTATTGTCATCAAACAAATAAATTGGATTCAAAAAAATATCAAAATATAATAAATGAATTAGTGAGCGAAAAAACAGGGTGTTTTATAAATATAAAATCGGTCGATTATTTCAAATTTTCCCTGAACATTCGAGCGTATTGCGGACATTTCAATTGCAGAAAATATAAATTAACAAATAGTAATTTAGAACGTGGCATTTTTAATATTCACTGCACAACAAAAGAACAAAATCATAAGTTTATAAAGACTCGCCAGTTAAGAGGGTTTGATAGGATAAAAATGAAAAACGAAATTGCAAAGAAACCGACTGAAGAGGTTTTTGAAATTTTGGTACAAAACGAAGATCCAGAATTTTTAACTAAATACAATACGACAAATGTGAAATCCATGAATGTCTTGAGGCAAGTTCGCTCGGAAGCATTAAAAGAACAGGATAATGATTCCAATGATTTTAAAGATTTACAAAAGGAAACCATTTTAAATCCTACGCTAATCCAAAAATTGTCCTTTAAGCCCTTTTATGTTGTTTGTTACAATGATAACCAAATAGCGATGCTAAAATTATTATTAAAACGAAATGGAGGCGAAAAGATAACGGCGTACATAGATGCAACAGGAGGATTGGTCAAACCCCCTGAAAGCAATATGACTTCCATTTTATATTATGCATTGGTTGTACCGATACAGGTTGAGGAATCTGAACCATCAGATCCGTTTCCATTGACGGATATGTTAAGTTCAAGCCATAATATTGATACGATAGGAGCTTGGTTGAGGTCATACCGCATAGAAATAGAATATAAATTAAGAATATGGCCTATTTTTGATTCGATAGTTAGTGATTGCAGTTTTGCCGAAATTAATGCCATTATGGACGTGTTTAACAAAATGGATATAATCCAATATTTAAAATTGGCCTATTCAGGTGTTACTGATCAACCTAGAACCAAAGTAGAAATAGTGAAACTACATTTGTGTGTTTCTCACCTTATGCACAACATTACAAAAGACATAAACCAAGCTTTTCCAAAAACGTTCCACCAAATTAAATTAATTAAAGAAATAATGGCATCGTTATTTTTAATCGAAAGCTTTGATTTATTAAAATTAATATGGAAATACCTGTCGAACATTTTCAAATCAAAATATCTGACGCCTTTAGTTTTGAATTCTCTAGACGAAGTCGTAAAAAATATACAAATCGATGTTCACTTATATATGAAATCCCCAACCCCAAATGATGCGCCATGGATTGACTGTTCCGAGGAAGTTAGAAATTATAATAAAACTTTGTATTCGCAAAGTCCATTTTACTTGACGTTTAAATCTATAACTGATTTGGAGGAGGGATCTATGGAAAACGACGGATCAATCAATTGTTTTTATAATCCATCACTACTGGAGACTATAAACAGAAAATATCTGACTTTTCTCCCATTTTGGTCGAGTATTTTTCATTCACGACGTCTTAGTAACAGTCATATTGAAAGTTATTTTGGCACAATTAAAAGGCGAACTAAACGGAACATTGCGCTGGGTAAATTGCCAACGAAAGCGCTAAGATTCATTAAAGAAATCAATGGTCGAAACGAATGTATATTAAAAAGGTTTACGCTAAATATTCCAAAGCACATAAAATCGAATTCAATAGAACAAAAAGAGCATATTAATGAAGAAGAATCGTATGCGTCAGTTCTAAATTTAGAAGAATCCTGGAAAAAACGAAAAATTACTTCCAAAAGGACGGTCACCAATTTTAATTTACAAACGTTAAGCTCACTAAATATTATGACACACCAAGAAAGAAGCAGTTATTTAATTCAGACAGCAACACTTAATGAAAAGCATCACTTAGCAAAAAAGTGCAACTCAAAAGTAAAGATAACGAGTCCATATTTGGCTTATTTAAGAAATGGTTCTATTACAGGAGAGAACCATTTTAACACTTGCGCATTCGACGCGTTTACTACCTGCATTTTAAATCTAAAAGAAATAAAGCAGTTTTCTTCCCAAAATAATTTTATTAATCTTATTGAAAGTTTACAACAAAATAATAAAATTAAGGCCGCCGAACTACGATTTTCAAATTTAATCGAAATATATGGGCTGGAAAGAGATTGCACTAGTAACATAACAAAAGTATCTACATTTTTATTAAAATCCGTTAATTATTTCAGTGCGCAATCTGTTTTAAAATGCAACACATGCAATGAAACTTGCATAGATTTGCTGAATTACATTCCAACAAATCTTTTGAAATTGGATAGGTTGGGCATAAAAAACTTATCGAAATGTTTAGATGATAGCAATTTAATGGTTTGTCCGGTTTGCAAAAAAAATTACGATAGGCAAATTTTTACTAGCCAAATTGCCTTTATTTATGTAGAACCCTCAGAAAACGTTTTGACGAAAATTCCGATTTCTGATATACCTGAAGAACTGATGATTTTTAATGAAAAATTTATAATTAATTCATTTGTTAATTATATCCCATCGACCGTAGCAGTTCAAACTTCGCATTATGTATCCTACTGTTACCGAAAGGGCCGCTGGGAGTTGTATGACGACTTGAAGGACTTACCTCAAATAAAGGTAAATAGGAATCAAAGAGTACTTCCCCATTTAATAGTTTATGAAAAATTAGAATAAGTGAAAACAAAAACTTGCCAATATTGTGATCGATTCGATTTAAATAAATGATTGAAATTATGAAATATATTGTTGAATTGGGAAAAATATGGAAATCCAAAAAATTAAATAAAAAAAAATTAAAAAACTAAAAAAAAAATTAAAAATTTAAAATCCAAAAAAAATAAAAAAATTAAAAAAACCAAAAAAAAAATAAAAAAATGGGGTGCAAAATCCTAGATTCATACCTCCTCGCGGTGCTCCCTGGGTAACTCTAAATGAATCAGGTGATATAGTTGAAATGATGATACGGCGAATTATTGGTATTGCACAACAAATACCACATTAACGTCAGTTTTTCAGGTTAGGAGCTGCTGAAGCAGACCTCTGTGTTGTACCTGTCTGTCTTGAAGCTGAACAGCTGCTTCAATGACAGATCAGCGACCGTTGTGTCAAATCATGGCACGCTTTCCAACAGCATAAACATAGATTAATTACAAAGCTTAATCTTCGGTAGCACCACTGGAATTTCATTTTGAACAGTAATATGCAAGAAATGGAATAACATTTGCGGAGGACTAGGTCATGATGTTTGCCGAAAAATCAAAACTGGACATTAAGGAATAACCACAGAGCAAAAATATTCAAATTACTTGAAATCAACCCTTAATGATCATCAGGGTGTATTTTATCTAAAACACACCCTCACTACCATGTCGTTTTAAAATAACTGGCACACCGACTGTGGATAGTGAATCGTGGTTTATCACAAAATATTCTGTTTTTGGAATTAAAAAATCTATAGCGTCGCCCGTACGAATAGAGGTTACTTGGAAACAACCCTTAATGATCATATAAGTGTATTTTATCTAAAACACACCCTCACTACCATGTCGATTTAAAATAACTGGCACATCGAGAGTGGATAGTGAATCGTGGTTTATCACAAAGTATTCGGATTTTGGAATTCAAAAATCTATAGCGTCGCCCGTACGCATAGAAGTTACTTGGAAACAACCCTTAATGATCATATAAGTGTATTTTATCTAAAACACACCCTCACTACCATGTCGATTTAAAATAACTGGCACATCGAGTGTGGATAGTGAATCGTGGTTTATCACAAAATATTCGGATTTTGGAATTCAAAAATCTATAGCGTCGCTCGTACGCATGTAAGTTACTTAAAAACAGCCCTTAATGATCATACGGGTGTATTTTATCTAAAACACACCCTCACTACCATGTCGTTTTAAAATAACTGGCACATCGAGTGTGGATAGTGAATCGTGGTTTATCACAAAATATTCGGATTTTGGAATTCAAAAATCTATAGCGTCGCTCGTACGCATAGAAGTTACTTGGAAACAACCTTTAATGATCATATGGGTGTATTTTATCTAAAACACACCCTCACTATCATGTCGTTTTAAAATAACTGGCACATCGAGTGTGGATAGTGAATCGTGGTTTATCACAAAATATTCGGATTTTGGAATTCAAAAATCTATAGCGTCGCTCGTACGCATAGAAGTTACTTGGAAACAACCCTTAATGATCATACGGGTGTATTTTATCTAAAACACACCCTCACTACCATGTCGTTTTAAAATAACTGGCACATCGAGAGTGGATAGTGAATCGTGGTTTATCACAAAATATTCGGATTTTGGAATTCAAAAATCTATAGCGTCGCCCGTACGCATAGAAGTTACTTGGAAACAACCCTTAATGATCATCAGGGTGTATTTTATCTAAACCACACCCTCACTACCATGTCGATTTAAAATAACTGGCACATCGAGTGTGGATAGTGAATCTTGGTTTATCACAAAATGTTCGGATTTTGGAATTCAAAATCTATAGCGTCGCTCGTACGCATAGAAGTTACTTGGAAACAACGCTTAATGATCATATGGGTGTATTTTATCTAAAACACACCCTCACTACCATGTCGTTTTAAAATAACTGGCACACCGACTGTGGATAGTGAATCGTGGTTTACCACAAAATATTCGGATTTTGGAATTCAAAAATCTATAGCGTCGCTCGTACGCATAGAAGTTACTTGGAAACAATCCTTAATGATCATATGGATGTACTTCATCTAAAAAACACCCTCACTAACATGTCTTCAGACGAGGAGATCGCTATATCTATAAAAAAAATTGTTCTTATCACAATTCTTACTAATATGTACTCGCAACACAGAATAAAATATTTATATTCAATTTTGCATTGTTTTTTATATTTTTATTATGTTTGATCTTTATACATAAGTTTTTTGCATAATTTTAATGACATTTTCTGGGCGGACAGTATATTTTCTTTAGATATAGATTTTTACATTATGTGGTCGCCACAGATTTTTTTTTAATTAATTTATTCATATACATATCTAATTTCTTTGTTGACATTGATCGGATAGTTAACTTTCGCTACAGATATAGTTGGGCTAAAATTATTTTATGGGATGATGTTTTAGTGTCGTTATAGTTTTTCCTGGGATGATAAATGTTAATATATAGCAGAAATCCTGGGCTGACAGTAATATCCTGGGATGGAACAACTGTCGTGATAGTTAAGTGTTGCCATTTTTAAGTTTTATGGGATGAAAGGTGGGCTAACTTTATATACGTCAAATTATGTTTGTTATCACACAGCAAACAAAATAAAATTATCCCACATGTTTTTCAATTTTCTTTGGATCTATAAATATATCAACCTTTTGTGATATTCCATAACAAACTTAAAATAAGCTTTGAGTTACTTTACAATGCCATAAAGAGAAGTAATATTTATTTCCTGTCTTCCTGCCATATACAGCCATATAACAATATATACATACTCTACACAATGCCACAATAAAAATAAAAATCAAATCAAGAAACATGAATTTAAGCGATGGTGGTTCATGATACCTTCAGAGAAGCAGAATAAAAACGGCAAAAGTAAAAAAAAAAAATATAGAGAATAAAAATTTTCTTTGTATTGTTACGAAATTTTTCTTTTTCATTTTAATTTTTGTATTCAAACCTTTTCATGCTCGTTTCAAAATTTTTCGTTATTTTTGTTTTTGAGCTTTCTATTGAAATAACATATAAGTTTTAAAAAGTCTTGACGCTTTCTTTAGGAGAAAAATAAATGTTACGTGATGAGTATAAGGAATTCAAGAACAGCACAGAAACAAAGCAAAGAAGACGTAAACAGGAAGTTGAGAAAAAAAAAGAATATCAAAAGCTCAGAAAGCAATAAAAGTGAAGAGATAAAACGAAAAGCACACAACATGATTTCATATTTTATTTTTGTGCTTCTTAAAACAATGTTATCAGATTATAATTCTATTTAGTTTTATCTGCCGTTGCGAAATAATACTAACAACGGTTCAACATAAAAAACGGTTCTATACAAATATGTACCTACCAAAAGACACATTACCAGCACCAAGAACAGCAGCAACAACCAAAAGGGGTATTTGCCTTAATTTTATACAATTTTGTACAGATAACTGAACAACAATGAAAAAAATATAAATAAATAAATTTTTTACAAGAAAATTGAAAATTATTTTTATTTTTGAAATTCAATTTTGGCTTGTTGGTTGGTTTTATATTGAATAGGCAGCTTATTGTACCCCAAAACAAAAAAATTAATTTAACTATGTGAGATACACGTTACTTAAAGAAAATTTACGGTTATTATTACGATTTTCATTTGAAACAAACCAAAAACTTCATTTTTACATTTTTTTTTTTGGATAAATTAAGGTGATTAGAGTTAATTTAGCCAACATCAAAGGAATAACCGTAATTTATTTTAAGGATTATATAAAATTGAATGTTATACCGTTTAGGTGTATACAGGTAATAAAAAAATATAAAGATTTTCTTATGAAAATTGGTTTTATCTACGTATACGTACCTAAGTAAGATTTGTTAAAATCATTTTACGAAGATATCGTCGTTCGTCTAATTGGGAGCTATACAGAAGAAATCTTTTGTACTGATTTTAATACACATCTGTATCGCAAGAAATGAGCCAATCGATAATAAAAAAAATTAAATTAAAAAGAATTTTTTTTTTTCTGAATCTTGAGAGGGTATGAGGTGCGCAACCGAATTATATATTACCATAATTTTCGATTATGCTGCGGGGATCCTAATAAATATTGGTTGTGACCTTTTGCATAAAATGTTTAGAAAGCGTAATATATTTTCCAGTCGGTTATAAAAAATATACTTTATTGAAAGTTTCAACGATAACCGAAAATGGGATGCAGGGCGTAATCGAAAATTATGAAAAATTAGTTTCAATTTTATTTTGGTATACTTTATCGAAAGGTGGCTTTGGTGGATTTGTATAACATTGTCTGTGTTGTGCATACTAAAATTTTAGAATAATCCCATTCCTCATATGGATAGCTAAGGAATACGCATAATATGCTTGTTAGATCGTCCAGCTTAATTAAAATAATACACAGTATCAATCTTCAGCTACACAGTTCCAATGTTGTGCGTCTACGCGTATTTCGGATTTATTTTTACATATTGACCTTATTCTGGATTTTCCAGAGAATCGGGACGTTTTTTTGCCATTTGTTATGTTTTTCTGCCAGTTCGGGATTTTTAATTTATTCCCTTATTCGAAAAAATAATTACATTTTCTATGTTTTTACGTTTATGCAAGAAATAGGGTTTCGTATAACTTTTGAATTTTCAAACAACGCCAAATTTATATTACTAAATAAAGTAGCTTCTAATAAAGTTGGCTCAGCCATACATTTTACGTTATAAAAACCAAGATAAATAACTTGTATCTGATACCAGAACACACTTTCGGGAAATGGAAATAAGTAATTGAGAATTTCTGAAATTTGTAATTCGATCAAAATTGTTCCCAAATCCCAATTCTTCGGGAAAACCAAAATAGGACCGCTGGTCTCCATTTTACAGTATTCAGCTGTTCAAAATGGAATATTTTGGAGGTTAAAATTAAATTGTTGCGAATCAAATTGGTGAAATTAGACATTCCAAATTTGATTCGCAGTCATATGTTTTTATATTAACAATCTCTGACGCAACAAATTACATAAATTTAGAAAACAAAGGGGTAACATTAACTTATACTTAGGGCGACCTTAAAGATGCCGGCACAGCAATTTTGTCAAGAAATTGTTACGACTCCGATCGGTCTTGACCACCATATCCATACTAGGGTAACTTGAATCCGGTATCTTTATTCTTTCCCACTTTACCTACAAAACCGGATTTGTCTTGGATTCTTTTTTAAACTAAAATTTTGTAGATTCAAAAATTTCAACACACCAACACGAACAAAAGTGAAATAAAAAAATTCTCAAGGTAATTTTTTTTAGTTTGATTTTGTTTTTGAGCCATGCGCATCACAAAACAAAACTTTTAATTGTATTAAAAATTGGAATTCGAATAATAAAAAATAAAACAAAATTTAATTAAATGTTTAATAAAATGATTTTTTTTTGGTAGCATTTTACACAAAAACATAGAAAATTTAAAAGTTACCGGATTCAAATAAAACGTGTGTAGAAGTAAAGGGTGTCAGCCATTAAAGTTACCAGATTCAAGTTACCGTAGTATGGATATGCACAAATATTTTGTTTCGAATTGTTTCTTTACGTAGCACAGTTTGTGTGGTGATAATTCCACCCCCTCAATAGCAAATATTTATTATTGGCGTTGCACTATAATATGACGCTATATATAAGATACTTGTGCTCGCTTTTTCCCGATAATGTTCTCTTTTATGCATCCTGTTAAACGTCGATTAATGAGCAATGCTACACGGTTTCATAAGACCGGCTTCACCTTCCCTTCTTATCCCTTTTACCTATAAAATTTGAGATGTAGATTTTTGTTTAAATTTTATTTTCGAGAGAATAGAATAAAACATTACAAAAAAAAATTGGCGTTTAATTATATAAAATACAGGTTTAAATTAACGATAAAAATCTGAAAAGCTGAAATCGTGTGTAGCTTGGCTGAATGATAAAAGCGAGACCGATATGTATATTTTGTGCGTATGCGCTTCACCAAATGCGATATAGGAAAATATTTTTATTATACGTTTTTCGTTTGTTTGGTGCGAATTGCGAGTGATGTATGGTGAGAATGAGTAAGGGAGTGATGCGCATTAAAAAACAAAAAGACGAAGTTTTTTAGTCTAATTTTGTGTTTGAAAAAGACGAGTCGAGTCTTAAAATTAAAAAAAGTCAAGTTTTGACTTTTCAGGAGTGTTGAATTGTGAGTAAGAACATAAAATCCACTGGTCAATTAATATTTTCTTAAAAAATTCTTAATATTGTGATTACATAAAATTATTATAATATTAATGTAAAAAAATATTGTAGTTATATATAATTGGACAAAATATATATTTAAAAGGAATCAATTTCGTTGCATATACATACTTGTATTTATTCATGTCATCGGATGTGGCGTTATTGTGCCTACGATCAAGGCTGACGTACGAAGTTTTTTGTGTTTTGGCCGTACTTGAGTTTGGTGCTGATTCGACTTTTGTTTCTCGCAATGAAGTGGAGTGAATTGGTATCGGCAATCTCAGCTGTCGCCAACCATACATGTTGTAGAGGCAAGTACATATTGGTGAAAGATGCCCCTTGTTCTAACGGGGCTGAATATTTTGACGGTTGTAATCTAACATATTTTGCAACATATATGGCGAGTGTATCGCAATTCTTTTTGGGAAGGCTGCCTTACATGGCCTAAAGTGGATGATATTTACTTTGAGTGTACTGGCAGTCTTGACTAGTGGCCAATTTTGTGAACGTAGTCATTCATAAATTGTGTATGTATTTTGCACCGCAACGCTAACAGGAGGCCCAACGAGACATTAAATTAATATCGTCGGATTCAGCTCCCGATTTTAGCACCTGTGTCGGGCGGGCACAGCGGCAGCGTATATTTCAGTGGGAAGACACCGCAACAATACAAGGACACTGCATCCCAAGTGCGATCAAAGCGAGGTCCAAACGAGCACTAAACACTCATTTTGTTTTCTATTACCGAAACACAATTTTAAGAGGGGTTGTGCGACGTTGTGTGTTTTACTCGGGGTGTGTCATTTTACTGATTTGAAGGTCGTACTCTTTTGGATTTTTATTTCTTTTGAGTACCTTTTGTTTGGAACCCTTAAATAAAAAACAGAATATCGATTTGTTGTATTTGGATTTATTTTTTTCCCTATGCATTTGGTCAGTTTTTTTAAATTTTATTTTTGATAATTAGAATGAAGTATTAATTTTTCGGTTTGGTATATTGGGGGTTTCAAATTTCACTTCGTTTCAGTGGTTGAGTTTTTCAGGTTTGGTTACTCTCATCTAACCCTCGCGTAGACGTCTCAAGGCAGGAGTAATGGATCCAGTGTATATGTATCCATTCGGCAACGACCGTAAAATCTATACTGTTTTCCCTTGGCACTCTGAAAGTCTGGCAAGCTGTCGTAGTGTGTAATGTGGGAGATCCTCTAGAGGTTTCCCTGGGTGATCAGAGGCTTTATCTGTTGGGGAGAAGTCCCTACCCTTTAAAGCCACTTCGTTGTGGCTGGTTATCGGCGTACTTGTCATTCGCCGAGATCGGCTCATTCCAGAATGGGCACACCCGGTTATTATTACTTTTATTTATCATTTCTTTAAGTTTCACTCAATATGTACATTTCGGTTGAGTAATGTCGGTCGTTTTTTCATTTAATGCGATTTATTCAAGCATGGCATCAAGTGTACAAAACGACCTCTGATTCCATGTCTGTTAATGGAATCCTTCGTCTTTCGTTACAGAGGCACCTTCCTTGGAACTATTCGTGGTCCCGCGGTCGACCGTTTGGCTTCAGAAAACTCGAAGAAAAAATATAATGTTGGAGTCGGTGCAGAAAACCAATTCCCAATATGACTTGTTATCATCAAAATTTATGTTTCTAGTAAAATGTGTGCAATGCAACGAAGTTGTATTACCACTTTTAAAGGATGTTAAAAAGGTCCCATATTATGGCACAGAATTACGCAATCGTTTGTGTCGTTAACGATACCCCACGCCGTTTGTTACAAATACGATTTCCTTCAGCTACAATGCGGTACGACGATAACGGAACAACTCCCAAGGAATTTTCTTATTCATAAATGTAAAAGTAAATCCTTAAGCATATAAGGTTTGTAGATACTCCTTGTCCGACGTCATCGGCGATCTATTCGCGTTTTACACGATCTATAAATATGATTCGCCTAATGGTAATTTACTTTTTCGGTAATTTTTTTTATCGCATCTTAAATCATAATGAAGGTATTCCCAAATTGTTTCATCTCTACGCGTGACTCGATGGAACAATTCGGCGAGGTGACAACGTTTTTGGGTAAATGGCTTGAAATATTGGCCCTGTTATTGTTGAACAATTTGCGGGGTAATCACCATCACATCATTGACGGCAAATGGCACTGTGAATATTTTATTTAAGATTTATTAACTTTTCTGCTCAACATCGACAATGTCGAACATAAAAATGAAAACAACATAATTTCATATGACATATTGAAAATTAAAACAACAACAAATAAAAATTAATACGCTCCTCTAGATTTCGTTAAAAGCTTATGGGAGAGAGCCTGTCTTCCGATAACTCAACTTAACGAAATGGTGTAGGATCGACGGTTTACAATGAAAAATTATCAGTTGCCTTTATAGAAGTGTAGGTAGTGCGGAACACCTCTTCCAATAATCTTTTACTTTCGATATCGACTATCTGTACCGTCTCAAATATCCATTGTGCCACTTAGTATACTGAACATTTTATGCCTTTTGCTTGTGTACCTGCAATAATTTGTAATGATCTTACATGATTTAGTTGATGTGACTAAAAGTTTATCGAGCGATATCTGTTTTCTAAGAATCATCGTTGCTAGAATCAAATTGTAACAGTTTAACCCCGTAAGTGAGTTGCATAAGTTATCCTATGAATTTTCAGAATTTTATTATCCTCCACTTAATTTTTATTTTTTTAGTCCGTTACTAAACTAACTAAGCCTAAAACATTTGTCAGGTTAACCAACGCTTTCGAAATTGAGTCGTACATTCCCGTTCGTGAATTAAAATTGCTAAAAGCTTACCTTATTTCTGCTAAAATTCACTGAATCACTTACTGGTTCAAATCAATCGTTAATAAGAGCAATTAAAAGTTCGTTATTTTTTGACTTTTCATGGGCTTTGTCGTACGTAACACATTGTGCTCGGAATTATGTTTCACCAGTTTGATGGTATTGCCGATTACGGTCGTTTGGTTTTTAATGAGCGCTTTTGACGTTGTTGATTTCTTCAAATTGCGCTTCGGACGCTTCAGCCTTACGCTGGCGGAGTACGCCAAGCATATCCCGTCAGACTAAGCCCACTGGGTCTTCAAAACCACATTTAACTCTCCTTCGCCCTTTGTTCCCTTCAAATAGCAATTTATTGTTCAACATTAAGTTGTTATACTGCCATTAAAGTTGTTTAACAATGAAGTTGCAGTTTAAGCTAGGAAGTTCAGCACATAATGTTTCCAATTCAGAGTGGGCATTTTTGAAGTTGTTTAATTCTTCCCCAAAATAATAGATGCAAGTGTTAGCAAATTCTCTTCGCGCCTGAAGCCTGGCTGCTGGTAAAACGACCATAAGTTGCCCCGGCATTTTAGAATGACCTTATGAACAACCATTTTTCCACCTATCAACCAATATTTGTTCCTTCGATAGGCTAAAGTTCCTTCGATAGGCTTGTCCAATTGGGTCGCCCATGCAATGTTTCGTGGTGAGCACCCTCTATGATCCGTAAGGTAACTATGTTGTCTAACTATCATTTGGTGTAACTAAATTAACTAATATCACTTAATAAACACATTTTATTAAACACTTGTTCTTCTATATTAAGTATAAGTGTGTTTTGCCAAGTGCCTACAGCAAATAGTAGACATTCCAATTATTCGATGAAGTGAGCTATTCGAATGTCGAATAGTAAAATTGAAAGTATTCGATTATTCGAATTATTCGTCCAAGGAAAAAAAAAAGTTTATTGGTAACAAAAAATAAACGTTAATTTAGTAATAATTAATATATGTACATATACACTTCGGTGCAAAAAATTCGCACATTGATCAATTTTCAACAAAAGTTCAAAAATATCAAAAAAAAATCCAATGTTTGTTTAATTTTCTTATATGCAGATTCTCAGTCTATTTCAACACCTATCGAGTGGTACTTTTTTGTACGTTTTTGGGTCAACATCTGAAGTACACATTTTTTGTGAATTTGAAGCTAGTGGTATTAATAAGAAATATTCCCTCCCATAGTCCGATTTCACCACCATTTCTCTGCGATCGCCTATTGCAGCTCCTGGAGCTGGAGACTCGTTGGAGCAGTATCTCTGCCGTGAACTGTCTTTCAGCCCGTCCCATAAACTTCGATAGGGAGTTCTGGGCTTCCAGCTAGCCACTCCATAACAGGCGCATCCACCTCTTGAAGGTAAGTTTTCACCAATAAACCGGGCGAAATATACGTCGTAGTCCTTGAGTACTACCTCAATGTACCGTTTAGAAATCAATCCTCTTGAAAGACGGCTAGTATTCGCTTCGGAGATTAACACAAGAACTATCTTCGCCCCCCCCCCTCTCCAGAACATGCACGGTACACCGCAGTACGAGTGCAATATTGCGCGAATCATTCTCCGGATCTTCTGTACACTCTTCCTCGCACATCGTTGCCATGTAAACACATCCTACATTCGTCAGAGAACAGGACTGTCCTCCATTGTTCTTCGGTCCAATCCAAATGCTCCCGAGCGAACTGTTCGCGGGCTTGTGAGTGGGCTCGCTGGGATTATTTTCGGCCCGTTTGCTAGTTTGGGTGCAGTCCACCGACACGAGCGATTTCACGTTGTTTTGTTCTATTGTTATTATTGTCCTGGTTTTGAGCAGATAATACACACATATAGTATCATTGGATAGATGATGAAATGATCTTTACCTTACTTTAATTCAAAAAAACATTTCGATTCCTTAGAGAATCAAACAAAAGGAAATAAGCAATTGTGCGAATGTTTGCACCCAATTGTATTTTATTTTTTTAGCAAAATTGTTTCATTTTTAAAAACATATATTTTAAAAATAATAAAAAGTTGAAAGTTTCAAAATTAGATGGGTTCTTTTTTTATGATATCTGCAGGTCGATTCTGGCTTTCCAATAGGAAAAGGGAATTAAGAAAAATATTTTCATAGTATTTTTGTCATAAACAATTTTTTTCTGGCCTACTATGGTAAACAGTTGGTGCAAATTTTTTCAAAAACAAAATAAAATTGGGAGGCCAGTAGGCCAGAAAATGATATTTTTGACAAAAACGTTATGAAAATATTTTTCGTAATTCCATTTCCTCTAGGAAACCCAGCATCGTCCTGCTGCTGTGGACAAAAAACCCAGTGGCGGTTGACGCTGGCCTAATCGTAGTTAGCGCGTTGAATAACAGATACAATATATTTGATTGATTTTAAAGGAATCTAGTTTACGAAACAGTATTTTAAGCTCGCTGTATCTATCGATCACTTTATTTGCCATTGAGTTTGATTGTTGCTATATTCCACTAATGGTGTTCTGGAGTTCTTTCTACAGTTCATTGGTTGTCGTTGGGGGTGTTTCACTTTCTTCTAGCAAAATATGTATCTGAAACTGAATCCATGGATAAGATCAAAATGTTGGTGTTTTTGCCTTCATTAAACGATTGTGGATGGATTGTTTCCATTATTTTTTGCGCTATGGAAATTGCGGCAGATTTTGTGGGATATTTAATATATTCATTTGAGTGTAGAATATTTCCTGTGTAGAATAAACGAACAAACATAAATAACATATGACACGTTAAAAACACACCATCGCAACCTTTTTACTGGTCACCACTAGGAATCGAACCCGGGAACCTCCGAATAGCAGAGCAAACACTGTATTTACTAAGCTAACGAGGGCTTAATGTTTCATCTCTTATTCGTTCATTCATTCGTTTCTTTAATTCAAAGAGCAACGTTTTACTTATTTCTGATTCCATTTCAGAAAGTTTATTGAACAAAAATTTATAGACGACTTCTGCTGTGATGAGTCGCACTATTTTTGCTGAGTTCCATAACAGAAGCTTCTACCGGCATGAGAACTTCTAGTATGTTTTGTAAGACCAATATTTCACTTTCAGAAACTGTTTGTTGTTTACTTATCGATTAACTTCAAAAACCACCTAAGTATAAATACCCAACAAATTCCAGCGCGTTTTTATGTCAAATTTAAGCCTAAATTTTTCCCACATTATTGTCTAACGTTTCGTTGCAAAATTGAGTATTTTGCAGGAGATACCTATTCTGATAATAAATAGTTCTGACTTTTAAGTTGCACCAAATCAGGGGTTTTAAAATTTTGCTTGAGTACACAGAGTATGATTTAAACTTTTTTGTATTTGAAATTGAATCAAAAAATTAAAAATGGAATATTCGTTATAAAATATTCGAATATCGAATAGTGCAAAACAAGCCGAATATACTCGAATATCGAATATTCTAATATTCGTTTGGAATGTCTAGCAAATAGTCTTTTGGTTGCAATTCTGATACGATGCTTTCAGGGTTCGCTGCATCGAAACTATGGTAGATTGTCTCGTATTACAAAAAGTCTATGGCTAATTCCACCATAAGTTATATTTGCGACGGTTAATGGCCTAGTACCTGCGGTAGCCAAATTTGGTGGGATTTGAGAAAATTTCATGTACCTCCATGTGGTTTTGGGCAAAATGTTCCTTATTGTAGATATTCTGTTTGCTATAAATGTTTTGAATTTCCTTAGATCATCGTGTATTAAAGCCAAGATGATTGTTGAATCCATAAAGCATTAACTTCTAATGTCTGCTATGTCCATGACGTCTTGAACGTATTTTATCAATCTTGTAAGTGGCAATGCTGCATTGAGCTCTAACCGGAGGATGGGTAGTTTTATTTTAGTGAATTCGGCACGTGCTTTTGACATTAATAAATGTGTGGTAATGAGGCCTCTTTCATTTGGCAAAAAATTACTATAGCATATGCCACTGGCGGAGCAATCTAACGCGGAATATAATGAACGATGACGTTGTTGATGTTTCATTGTTGACATTTCTTCCTTGGATTGAATCCATTTGTTGTTCAATGTGGAAGTAGTTCTTCGTCCCTTCCAAGCTCCTTGCAAGCAAGTCCAACAATAATGCTCACTTGGATGGTTGTCCATATAAATAATATGGGTTTCACATATCAGACTAAAATACGTCCTCCAGGGGATGATATACTACACCCAAGTTTTGATGCAATCATTCGCAATCATTCACTTAATTGATAAGTACCCGTTCGATGGAATTGATCCAATCCAGGGTGTCTCGGGATTTTCATGAACTGGTGAAACATTTGTTTAAACGGTGGATTCCTTATGCACATTTTCTTTCTAGTTGTATTAGTCTTGCTACAGTCGCTTTCTTAGAATCGCCTAAGTTAGAAGTATCCGATTTAGAAGGAATCTTTACTGTATATTTACCATCAGGCTTAAGTTCTAAATATGTTTTAAAGTGTTATTCTTATTTCGTTTTCAGTGCAATTTATTTCCTCTGTAATGGAGTCGTTCTCGATTAACTTGAGTTGTTCTTCTATTGCCTTGGTTGTTATGTTTTGCTTCTCGATAGGCCTGGGGCTCCCGATGATAACCCATCCGAGCTCAGTGTTTTGATTTATTGGTTGATATTGTTCGCCTTTTCCTAGACCATTGGTGGAGATGAATGGATAAAAATCGGCGCGCGAGTTGTAGATTTTCCAGTTATTAGTGCTGATGCTGATTTCAGGAAGCCTTTGAGTGAGTTTTTGGAAAATCAACTCGTTAAGGTTTAGACGGAATTCACCATCAAACATTGGTGCTAATTTTTGACGCTCAAAGTAACTGCAAGTGCCAGCTTGGTTTCCTCCGATACCAGAAATGTTGGCATTAATCTTTCTTCTTTTGAGATAAGCTTGTTAGCCGAATTGAAGGTGACTAATGTGGCTTGGATGCCACATCTATCAGGGCCTTTAAGGCGAACGCTTTAGTTTTTGCAGTAGGAAACAATCTGGCGTCTGTTCGTTTCTCAACAGAAATTGTTTGCCAGAAGAAGACGCTGCGGAATTGTAATGCAGGAACATGAGATGATGTTCCTTATAGCCGATGCGTACGTTCACCTTGCATGAGTCATTTTATTGCTCGAGGCTTCGTAGACAGAGGGTGGAGGTGTTCACCAAGCTATAGCGTTTTCCAATGTCGTAATTTTTTCGAATTGCTTACATTGGTCGAGTGACGTAACAAACAGGATTAAAAGGGGCACCATTGACCAGCTTTAAATGTTGCACAGCCGATGAATTGCTTTGTGTTTTCCATGATGTTAATTTAGTGCTGGCATTTGCTAGAACATTTGAACCTCTTGCAAAGGAAACTGGATTCTCCTTTACAAAAGATTCAAATATTCGGTTATTGTTCGCAGCTCCCTTGGGTTGGCCAAAGTTGATTCATATAGGCCAATGGATTATGCATTTACTTTTCTGGATAGAATGGATGTTACGAATTGCTCATGATGATGTTGTGCAGCGTTTATTTTGCATTATCATATGTATATTCCATATTGCTTGAGGCTTAGAGGCTCTTGCATCGTTTTTGCAGATAAAAGCGAGTTGAAATATTTGTTTCCACGGAGCTGGGAATTGTTGTACCTAGCCTGCCTGTAGCAAATCCCATACTTTCTCATAATTTGCTTCTACGTTCCCGAGATGGTTGATGCGTAGACCCGCGCCTTTCCAGACGTGTGACTTTAACTATGTCATTTTGACTGTATCGGAGATTCCGTAGTTTGTATATGAATGAGCTCCGTGACTAAATGGTTGAACGAGCTCCAGATTTAATAACCACCTCTTCCTCTTTGAATCCGTTGAAGTCGTATTATTGTGTCATGCACCTTATCCACTAGGTACCTAGAATAATTTTATTTTACATCAAATCTTTATTCATTAAACATGAGGCTTAAACGAACGAATCATCAAAAAATTATTAATATTTTAACAATAATGAAGCGGGATAAAACAATGCATAAGTATTTTAAATGAACAAATTAAAATTTAATCAGATTTTAATCCTTTGTGGATTTACAGAGCTCAATACAAATATTTATCCTTGAAAAGGTATGTCTCTTCAAATACCAATCCGGCTCCAAGAACTAAAATTTGGTGTAGATTTCGTTTATAATCCTAGCACACATGATTCTATACTCGTATATGTATAATTAGAAATTTTACAGAAAACCTTGGATTTGCTTTGACAGACACATTCAACAGACCTACGCAACTTTAATTGCCTAAAGCATTCATGTATAGTATATTGTAAGGTTCTTTATCTAAATAATTAAAATTGTATTATGCTGTTGACATTACACCATCACTTTTAACTTTGATATATTTTAATGAATAAATTTATGTTTTTGAGAACCAAGGCGCATGTTCGCTTTTAGAAAACATTTCAAATTAACATTTTTTTTTCTGAGTACCGTAAATTAAATTTATTTCATTTTCACATAAGCTTTGTAATAAAAATAAATAAATTTTTATATACTCTCGTCATATATTTTAGATCTAAAATACACGTAATTTCAAAAATTCCCAACATGAATCAATATCGGTAAGGTTAAAAGCTTCCACGTTTTCAGAATCAAAATATTTACCAAACACATAAAATGTATGTAGGTACGGTATGTACTTGTATGTTTAAGCTATCGTTCTCAAATTGAATCAAAATGTACTAAAACATCTTCGCGTTTCCAAGCATATTTTAGAGGTAATAAAATAAAAGCTTTATATCAAAAACATATACGATATGAATAATTTATAAAAGCGATCACGAGCTTTTTCTGATTCTGGCATATGATACACTCTTCCCAATGTTTTGCGTTCATTAGCTGGGTTTTGATGCGATGTTTTCATGGTGTTTGCAAAAGTTATGTATAAATTTGACAACACTAACAAATTTTAATTGGGAAGTACCACTGTGCATATATTTGCAATTCATTACAAATACATTGTGAAATGCTTAAAATGGATCAGTCACTATATATAGTTAAAGTCCAGGGTTAACATATTATGTAAATATTATATACACATATTTATTATGATGATGTCGTGGTAAATTTTATGCTCTTTTGTAAATAAAAAACAAAAATATTCGCGAAAGATTGCACATTTGGATATGACGGTTATTACATGTATTATTATCCCATATGGGTAAAAGCCGTGTATATACTCATGTACGGTTTATCAGATAACAACCAATTTTTTTTTTGTTTTAATTAAATTTGTTGTTAATACATAAAATTGAATTTAATTATCATACAAATATATTTTATGCGCGATATATGGATAGTTATAAAACAGGGGAAATTACATTTATGATAATTTATTAAATTAAGCATATATACAATCATTAGGAATTATCAATTTATTTCGCTATTTAATTATTATACATAGTGATAATGTGTTTAAATATGTACCTATTATCAAAAATTGTAATCATAACGGATATAAATTTAATTATGTGCAATATAATTTCGATTCGACATAATTAGGGCATCTCGACATGAAATCAGAATGTCCATTACGGTTGAAAGAATTATAATGTTAATTCTATTAAAAAATTAATTGACCGTGTGTCGACTAAATTAATCTAACTTCATTAAAATTTCAAAGCACATAGAATTTTAATTGATGTGATTAGCATCGATTAAAATACCTATGCACATTGAACCATACAAACTTGTATAAAATAACAAGCGAACCCAAAATAACAAGAGACGACCTAAAAACCTTCAGCCCATCATTAAAATAACAGTATTATAATCCGAAAAAAAGCTTCATCGTAAAAATCACACAACGAAATATTGAAAAATAATCAGGATAATTTCCCTCCAAGGAGTCGACCCCTATTTTGAATCATAAAATTTTATATCAAACAATTTTTATTACAAGCGTTTTCCCGTTGAATCGAGAGGATTTGAAATTTCACTTGTTTTTTGTGTTACATCATAAAATCAAGATAATTAAATTATCGACAGATAAATATAATTTCCGTTCGTAATTGATTTACTCGCAGGATTGAAGATTTTATTTTTCATGTTTTTCCCATGGATTATATTGTTATCAATTTTCCTCCTTTTCACAACTAAATGCTTTTGTGTTTCATTTACCATTCATCATTTTCAGTTCGTTTTCTTGTAAACAGAATATGGTTCATTTACCATCATTTTAATGATTAAATCAAGATAATTTATGCAAAGAGAAATTGCTAAAATAATTTTAGGATGAAAATAACAGACCCTCGATCTTCGAATCTTTCTGTTAAATATTTTTGCATTGTACATGACCAAAATGAAACATTTACATAAATAAAGTTGATTAGAAGATAGTTTATTAGAAAAAATTATTTTACTACATGTTAATTATAAAACCTTAAATAATATTTTTTTTACTGTACAAAATTATACTGACGATGTTGAAATTAAAAAAATTCCTAACGACTTTTTTCAATTTATTAAAAAAAAAAAATATCATCAACCTCAAGTTTTTTATATTTTTGAAATTAAACTTGTAAAATCATTTACGTAATACAAAATATATAAATAAAATGCAATTAAGAATTTTTAAAATTGATGTGTGTTTATTCTGCACGTATGCAGAGAAACAAAATTGAGGAAATTTCTGTTCAAGGAACAAGACAATAAAAAGTTTTCCACTCATGGTAAAAATTGAAAATTACATAATAAAAGTTTGTTTCATATGTAGGCCAAACTCATTGAAATTATTTTACAGGTTTGTGGTTTTTTGTCGTTTTACGTAGATGATATTGTTACCTATATGTAACTTCTTATAAAAACGAATTGCAGTTGTGTGCAAATACATATTTGCTTAAATGTACTAGTTATGCAAACTTGTTATGTAATGTCTAAGGAATTTCGTAGGTAAGAATCATAAAGTGGCGTTTTCCATTGTAAGTTAACATCATTCCTTTTAAGTTTTCTTTTAGTTTTTAAAAAATTTCGGTGTGTGCGTGGCTGTGTGGTGTCGGGCAGGCTAAATGTTGATGTTCTCTGCAGCCCAGACGGAATGGTTATCGGGTTGAAACTTCATAAGCTTCTTTTATAAATTGGGAGATTCCAGTGATTTCTGGCCAAACTACCAGTTATAGTGGCAGCTTCCATAGAAGTCTTTTAATTTTTTGCAAATGTGTTGAAAATTACGTCATTTGTCATTATGTCAGATCAGTTTCCAAAATTTTACCGGCAAAATTAAGCTTTTTTCATAAATTGGGATTTTTGATCGAAATTGGTCAACAGAAAGTGGCAGCTGTTCAAGTTATTTTTTTTAATTTTTACCGGAAATAACGAGTGATAGTTTGATAAAAAAAACTCTATTTAAAAACAAATCGGCATTTCTACTGTCCAGACCGAGTATCTCATCGGAGTGAAACTTCTCACTTAATCTTTTTCTATAAATTGGGGGATTTAATTTTTTTTGGCTGAAATCAGTTCACCCAAATACACATTTTAAAAAGTGTATTATGTACTAGAAAATCGACATAAACTGAAAGACTCTAAATTAATTTAACAATAATACCGGTCCACATCTGTTTTTGACACCTCTCCATTCCATATCATATAAAAACGTTGGTGCGTATGTATGACCGACAATCACGCCTGAACCGCTGAAGCTATCTAACTTACATTCACACCATATGTTCGTGTGGTGCTCTGGATAGGTTTTGTTTAAACACAAACAGGTGGGGGGAGGGGTTGCTTTTTTCGAAAATTTGTATTTATATAGAGCGATTAGGCTCAAATTCACACCATAGAATATTTAAATAAAAAGAAAGTCTTTGGTATAATTTGGACTCAATAGGTGGCGCTGAGGTAGAAATATTTACGAAAATGTAGTTTTCCCGGTATATAATTTTCATTTCAACAAGGTGGCGTTGGTTGTTTTTAATGCATTTTTATGAATTTTTTAGTTTTTCATATTTAATATATGATATATACATACATATTCAGTATTTTCAAGGTTACAATCATCTTACAATAACTAAAACTATTTTCGTTGTTTTAAAAATGAAAACAAAAGTGTTTAATAAATCTGTTTATTAAGTGTAAGTGTATTTCGCCAAGTGCCTGCTGCAAATAATGTTAAAAGTAAAAAAAACTATAGATCGCAGTAACCTCAAATATATTACAAAATGGTGTTTATTGAAAAAACAAAATCAAAATGGTTTTTCATTTGCCATTTCAGTATTAGATATTTCATTGTGCTATACAATTGTTTCGAAATAAGTTTGACAACAATTTCAATCATTTGGAACTTCCAATTCAATTAACTTTCATCATAAACTTTCAATCAATTTTAAATAGGTGAATTCATGATACGAAATTTCAAAACAACATTGATGATCTACAATATAAATACAAATATTTTTAAAGTGATCGTGAAGTGGTAAATAAATTTTATAGTGATGTTGATGTAATAAATAACATAATTCGATTAAAGGTACATAGACCTGCATACATAGACCTGAAAAGCATACATTTTAGCATACATAGATCCGACCTCTCAAATTGTAGTGAAACAATATCGCAAAAAATGCCTGGACGACGACGTTCAAACATTGGTCATAGTGACCGACAAATTCGCAATAGGCAACGAATAAGAACGAATTTAACACCACAACAACAAGAAGCGACAAGAGAGGATGTAGCAATGAATTGCACGCTCAATTAATCACGGAAGCAACATGGAGGACGATATCATCATTTACTACACAACAATAAAATGGATGATGGTACTGTAAGAACAACAAATGAAACAGGAGCCATAGACAAACAAAGTACATCGCTATATACTGCCGCAGTTGACAAAGGAAAAGATTTCGTAATTTTAACAACGGTGATAGTTAAATTTACAATAGATCACGGAAATTGACACTCTCCCTTCAATTGTTGATCCCTTCTCACAAGCGGGTTTTATCAATCTAAAACACCATAAAACCGTAGGTAGTCAATAAAATACCGCACGAATGTCCACAGAAGTCATTACCAGGAACAATACGAGTATACTACCACTTTCCGATCTTGTCTCTAATATTCCAGCAAGAGTAGACTTGCTCTTGAGAGCGGATTTTATACAGTATCATGGATGGATAATGTTGGGAAAAATAACAGAAAGCTGCGAGCTAAAAAAAACTGTAGTAAAAACAACTGCAATTACTACCCAGGAAAACACTCTGTATGAAATAGAGAAAACTCCCAATTAATTATGGAGAACTGAAAAAGAGTTCAAAAACGTATGTATATTGTAATACCAATCAGCCCTGGCAACAGCAGGATTTCTACAATTGGAGAAACAGCTCATTATAAACATTGATTTAGCAACCTAATACAGAGAATTTCTAAAAAATGTTAAAGATCTCGGACGCAAATAATAAACAGTGCATCGCAAATCAAAGTCACTTTCACTTGCCATATATGTCACATCATGTTGTTTTTAAACCGTCAAGCACTACAACAAAGTTGAAAGTGGTATAGAAAAATGTTTTGTCAAGTATGAATTTCCGAAGATTACAGATGCCTCCAACATATACTGTGGCGAAACGCTGAAACACGCAATATACAGGGTGATTCTTAAGTAAGTTCAATAAATTCGGGAGGTGACGGAGGACAATCTTCCTATCTGCCACCATTATAGAGATAATCAAGGTTCTACTGTACAATTTGTCCCTTTGAATTTCACTCCTAACTTAAACTCTATTACCCACAAATTTATCTTGTCGCAAATTAATTAGTTTGTCAAACATTTTGATACTAACCAATAAAAATATAAATTACCAGGAATCGTTCGATCCGTATATCTTAGAAGTGAGTGATTTTTGCGATTATTATTTATGTCTGTCAGACAAAATTTATTTCAAAAATATTAGAAACTAATTTAGTATACAAATTAAACTGCTCTTGTTGGCCAAAAATTAAAAAAACGAGTTTGCCAACCAACACACACACACACGTTGCGAATATGTAATTTTATCATTCTCAAAGCGCAATATCCAATTCATTGAAATTTTTGGTTGATATTTTTTAACAGTGTTTAATCTACACACGAAATTCTTTTTTTAAGCATGTTTGTTAAAAAATGCTATATGGTTTCGGTTTGCCGTCTGTCCGTCTGTGTCCACGATAACTTGAGAACGGATGGAGATATCAACTTTCACTAAAAGTTCAAGCAATTCATGGGATAGAACCTTATTGATTTTGACATTTCTGTATTTATGGTATTTGGAGATATATAGGGTTTTGTTAACCCCCTTCCTTGATAGAATTTTTTTTTTATTTTCTATTCTATTTTGGTGTAGAATGTGAGTGTGAGTGTGGAATAAAAATATATCGCGTATGGATGTGGGTGGTGTGGTAGGAGTGCTGATTTGGTGGGTGGATGAGGGTTTGTGTGGGTTGTGTGTGTGTAGGAGTGGCCATAGAGGTGTTAAGGGATGATGATATAGGTGGTGCGGTATACAGTGGTGTGGTATACGGTGGTGCGGGTGAGATAGGTTTTATGGGGTTGACTTGGATAGTGGGGTGGTAATAATCTTTAGGTGTGGTGTTTTGCGGTTGATTGGGGTCGGTTGAGTTGCGGTGGATTGGGGTGTGATATTTGAAGTATGCAAATCACACTGCACGGAACCTTCTTTTCTTACACTTGTATTAATAATACTAAATATTTTTATTTTTTATTTTTCACATAATTTATTCTCTTTCATTTTGCGGACGTTATTGCAAGTTCAAAAGAATAATATGCCACAAATGTACACAGAATGGATTTGAATATCTTAAATTAGTTCAGAACAACAACATAAAATAGTGGCCAATTAAAAATATGCAATGCAAATATGTAGTTGTATGCCCGACTACTTTTGATTGCAAATCGCGATGTAATTTTATTAGGTGTGTGCGAGCATTAGTACAAACCTTTACGATTTCTCTTTCAATGTATACTAACAGAGCCTTCTCCGATTTTGAAGAGCCGTAATATTAAAATGTCTATTTTATTTAGAGGGGGAACATTTTTTTATGTTTCTATAAGAATCAATCTAAAATAACCAATTTTTGAATTAATATTTGTGAATGAAAATTTAATTGAGTAATTAAAATTTTTATGTTATACGATTAAGAACAAATTCACATACATATCTGAAAATCAGAGGTATAATTTTAATGTTTTTCTGTAGAATTGAATTGTATTGTTTAGTTGTGTGGTTAGTAAAAGATAAATTGATTTTCCGCAAATTGTTTAAAAATGCTATTAAACAGTTTCGTTTTATAAATGAATATTGGTCTCGTCGATTTTTCTAAGAAAATTAGACAAAAACACGAATTAACACAGGAATTTTTATGAATCTCAAAAATTATTACCGTATTAACACCTCGATTCCGTTAGCTGAGGCGTTACCGTTCAAAGTGATAATAAAAGTTCGTCAGTTATATGAAAAGTTAACCAGTTTGTACACCAATAAAAACAATTATTATTTCAGTTTTGAGACGTGTTTTATTTGGAGGTGCCTAGCAAAAACATATAAGCGCCGATTAGGGTTTGAAGTAAATACGGTAGTTAACATAATACAGATTTTGGACACAAGCTGGTTTTATAGTAAACGAATCACGTAAAACGACAAACTACACGACTAGCGGCTGCGGGGTGTAAATTCATCAATCAAATTAAAATTTATAGTGAAAATTTTCATTTGACGTTTGTTATGGGACCAATTATTATGTTATTACATATATTAAAATTGCAAATTGAAATTAATCATTTCGGTTTTTATTAACAAAAGTTCATTTAAAAAATATTAATGTTAGCTGATTTTTATGAGAAATAACCAATCAATGGAATCATGCGGTTCTTATAACTAGGTGGCTCTGATACTATGCATGTGAAACAATTTAAAATCGAATGCAAATAATTACAAATAGCATATTGCATTGGTCATTTACAACAACAATCGCATTAAAACTGAACCCAAATAGATTCATCTAAATCTAAAATGATTTTGGATTTACGAAAGTCAAATCCAATTTTTAGTACTAAAGATTTGTACTAAATGTTAAAACTGATATTTCAAACCAAAAAATTGACATAAATATAAATAAAACTATAGTATATGTATTAATAAAATCACGAAATATGCGAATATACATATAGGAAAAACTATTTTTACTTTTAATCTTTGAGGCCAAAAACTAAATCCGAAAATAGCTGAAGATTTCTCCCTCTCTCTCTTGGGGTCTTCCTCTACGACGAACTCCAGCTGGTTGTTGATGGAACACTTTCTTAGTCGTTCGTTATTGTAGAGACCTTGCACATGGCCGAGCCATCTAACTCGATTAGATTTTATGAAGCCGATAATATTGCTACCTCCGAGGAGTTGCTTTATTTCGCGGTTCGCAACTATTATACTGTTTATATTGGAGGTTGAACCCAGGTTCAACCTGGGTTCAACCTCCAATATAAACACCAAAAGTTAACTTGGAGTTAACTCGACTCAATCCAAAAAATTTCTTAGGTCGAATTAAAATAATCAATAAATTTAAAAATAAAAATGGCGATTTTTCATATTTTTCTTGTACGAGCGCGTCTGTGTTTAAATTCGGCAGCATATTTTTGTGTTTTTTTCGATTTTTTATTTTTTTTTTATTTTGTTTTAAATATTTTTCTATGTAACTAGTTCGAAAGAAAAAGATTTTTTGAAGGAAAAAATTAGAATGATTTTGACATTTATAACCTGGTTTCGACTCAACCATAAGATAACTCTCCAATATAAATACTAGAAGTATTTATATTGGAGAGTTATCTTTTGGTTGAGTCGAAGGTTAACCTGAAGATAACTACAAGTTGACTCGACCTAGGTTCAACCTCCAATATAAACAGTATATATAATAGGATCAAAAATTGAACGGATGACCTTCCTTTTGAAGGTAGCTAGCAATATATATATACAATCGTTAGAGGTCATGGTCCATCTCTCGCTTCCTGCGCTTTATAAAGTTGATAGGCAGTTGATTTGGAATAATATAAATCCAAAACTAAATCTTAATCCACTCTTACCAATGCAATATATAGTTAAAGCCATTTAGGTGTGAACCTACGTTAGCCTACTTATGGATCAATGAATTTTTTAAAAATATATTTATAAGAAAATATTGTGTTGCACAGTATTTGTTGGTTTTGTATATCGGAAACAACCAAAAATTAAATATTACGTACTTTAAACTGTAACTCTAATGGTGTCTTGAATGGTTTTACTTCGCTTGACGGGTCCCAGATAATCGCTGAAGGTTCATATAAAATATATGCATATTCCGATATTCTTACCCATCTCTACGTGAGTTAAGGCCATCGAATCGTGTACTTGTCCAACAATTCAATCCTTCATGTTAGATTTTTTATTTGGTAAATTAATAATCTCGTATCTGTAATTTAATAAAAATTTTATGATCAACTGCCTTAGAAACAAAAATTATTGCAAATGGAAGACAAGCTTTCTCCTAAAATCAACAAGTCCTATAAAACTAACATAGGAATATATGTGCCTACATAATTTATTGCCATTAAAAATTATTATCTGCATCAATTAGTCGGTAAATCAAAGCAGTATATGTACATTACAGAAATTTATACATAATGTGAGATGAAATATACAGTCAACAAGTTTTACACCCAGTTCTCACACATACCCTTGGTATCTATACATTATGTTGAATTCATTCATATAACGTTCCCTATCAAAGCCATAAATTATTTTATTGACTTAAATACTCTGCAGGGAATACTTTATTATACAAGATAGGGTATTGTGTGTGGCTGCGAGGAATAAGAGCATTACATTAAAAAATTAAACCATTTTGGTTGTTTATTAGTGTAACATATTCACCCGAAAGTTAAATAAAGCAATTACCTCAAAACACGCACCCGCTTATATCTCATAAAGAATATTGGGCAACATTCCAGAATATCTCATTAAATTATTGATAGCTTGTATGATTACCCTGATTTGATTTATTAATTCAACAGTGCACATATTCATAAAATGATTCCAGAAATCCCCAGAAAATAAAATTAAATTCATTTTTATTTGGATTTCTTCATTATTTTAGGCTTACAACATATACAAGCAAAACAAAAATGTTAAATCTTCCTTCATGTAGAAAAAAAAAAAAACAAAAAACCATTTTTTATGTCAAATTTTCTTTTTATTTTTTAATATTTTTCATGAGCTTTTCAGTCATCTTTTAGCATTATGTTATTTCCACCCAAAAATAAATAAAAATGTTGTTCTGTATATAAAATACATAAGATGGAGATTTTCCTTATTCTTTTTTGCTTTATAAAGGATAAATTTTCCCGTTTATATACCATGTTTGTGATGAACAAAATACGTGATCCACATTATTGAATGGGATTTTACTATTCTCGGTTTGTGGTGGTGATACTATACGATACTAACTCGAAAGATACAGATATATGGTGGGAATTTATCTATTCTAACTTAACGTATAAATATTACTATTTCACCATACTACACTATATTACACTTGACTAGTGTAGTTCTTGTCTTGTTAGTCTGCACTTCTATATTTTATGTATGCATATCAACAAGTTTTTCATTGTGTTCTGTTTAGAATAAAATTGAGTCTTGATAGAAATCATCTGATGGTGGACAAAAAGTTTTAATGAAAATAAAAAGTTAATACTACACCCATAAAATACTTAGCTATTATTGGGGTGGTAAAGAAAACCAATCGTAACAATTCAATTTTTATTCAATACGGGTGGACGCATTAGGTTTACAAATATTGTGTGACAAAACAGCATTACTCAGAATCCTTTATCAATTTAAAAGCTGTGAAATTAAGTTTTTGACTTTATTTTGTGAGGACACAGAATAAACATAATATTTCCATATTTCTACAGCGAAACGAAAAAACACTGAAGGATGAAGGCAAAATAAAAACAAACGAATATTTTACCATAATTTAATTTATGATTATACCGTTTTTATATGTTTTGTTGTGCGACAAAATAATATTTTCTTTACCGTTATTTGTTATTTTCCATCATCAAAGCAAAACGTAAATAATCGTCAAGTACACACAGCAAGTAAACTGAAAACGCAAACAATAACAAGTATAAATCGGAAAAAGAAACGGGGGAAAAAAGCTTGGGAACTTTAAACACCTGTTTATTCGATTCAGCTCTTCAGTTCGTTTTATATTTTTTTTGGTGTTGGGTTTTGATTCTAAGAAAGTTTTAAATTTAATTTAATAACATTCGAAATTATAAAGGAAAATAATAACAGTAGCGGAGGCAGTACCATAAAAAAATAACAATAATAATATAACATAATAATGTTTACCTTTATTACTTTTGCAAAATACAAACAAATTTAAAATTTAAATTTAATTTGATTATTTTTCATATAATTAAAAACAATTGTGTTGTCTTTCTTTTTTATGTGGAATAATAACAAAATTAGCATAATGGAGACAGTGCGTATACTGAAAAGATTTCAAAATTCTTTGCTAGTAATTCAATATATCTTAGCTTGGATTGATTTTGATCGCGTTTTTCCTGCTTCCTTTCCTTAAAATTATTTTCATCCGTTGTATGATTAAATCTATAACAATTTCAAAATAAACCTATTTGAATACAGCTGGTGGCAAAAATTATAAAATTCCTAGGAAAATCGGTGTAACAATATTTGATTTAATAAATATATCCCTTTTCCTGCACGGTAACACAATTATGTTGGGTACGGCAAAAGTACCATGTCAAAAATTTATTTTTGTATGTGTTTTGAACCAACTTACACATGAGTGTTTTCCTTTCAAACTTATTTTCGTCAGAAAAAAGCACTATAACTATACTCACAATTGTGTTGGTTGTACTTTAAATCAAGCGACATTTTTTTATCAAAAACGCCATTACATACTATGATTTTTTACTCACACATTTGTGTAGTTTAGACTTAAATTGAGCATTTTTTTTTTTTGGTTGAAAAAGGGATATGTATGTCTGCTGAAAACCTAATTTGTTTTAAACTTTAGATTATAAAATAATAGGTATAAAATATAGGGTCCAATACCTTTTTTTTATTTTGGAAGCACGCAGACTGCAATGTCTATAAAATACAAAAATAAGGTCGCTTTCCAGGGTACATAATCTGGCGATTTTCGGTTTATTGTATGATTGGTTTATTGAACCCTTGTCAAGTTCCAGGATAGCTGGATGGTATATTCTGTTTCGAATACAATTACTTTCTCGTTTTAACATGCAATAAATAAAATAATTTAAATTAATCAATTTTTTTAAAAATTGAATATATTTTGGATCATATTGAATAAAACAAATTAAAAAAAAAATGAAAGGCGAAACTTAAACAAGATTTAGAGATATTTTTAGTAAATAGATCTCCAATAAATATTAAAAAAAATTAAATTATTTTCATTTAAATTTTTAAACAACAATTAAATAAATTTAATTAATTTTAAAAATATATATAAACATATATATTTTAAATAAATGTTGAATCAGTTTAAAGTTTACAACCCATTTTTTATTAATCTAACCAATTTTAGATACAATTTTAAATCAATTTTTATATAAGTTTTATATAGAATTTTTTAAATTTGCTATACGTTTTAATTAATTTTGAAAAAAATTTGAAACAAAAATTAAATAAATTGTCTAATACTTAAACAAATCTTTTTTAAATTTTATAGAAATTCTAATAAAAATAACATATTTTGATAAAATTTTAAATAATTTTTAAATAAATTTTGAATAAGTTAACTAATTAATAAATTGAATAATTTTTTAACAAATATATTATACGTAAGTATATGTATTTAAAATAAACTTCAAATGAATTTAAAAAATTATTATTAAATACTAAGCAACATTTAAATAAAATCTTAATAACTTTTATTAAATTTTTTCTAAAGTTAATAATGATCGTTTTTAATGTTTTTAAATAAATGATAAATTTATTTTAAATAAATTAAAAATTAATAGTTTAATTGATTTAAAAAAAAACTAAATTAATCAGTTTAATTTAAATTAATTTTAAGTACATGGTACAAAATTTATTAAAAAGCAATAAGAAGTTCTGTTCGTTTGTTTTTTTTGGGCATATTTAGCTGAATTGTCCATGATTCAAAGAACTTTTCATTCGCTCCCCATAGTTTGTTGCCGGTGCAATTTTATAAAATTCAAATTAAAATAGAATAGTCGGACTGAGCGATATTAAAGTATAAAATGAATTTTATAAAGTTTTATTTGGATTTTAAAACGTTTATTTTTCTGTTGAACATGTTTAGTCAAACGATTTCATTGGGTTTGAAAAATTGGAGGGGTGAATATGTTGTGGCCAACACCCAAATTTCTCGTACGACAAATGTACATAGATATAAGCCAAAATTAATACACCACACTTAAAATTTAACTTACCGAATTTTTAATAAAACTGTCTTGTATAATAAAAAAATATTAGATATTATTAGCCATTAAGTGTATAACAGTTGCATTGTTAAAAACTGTTTATTGTAAAAAAGTTTTTTGAAAAAAATCGTTATTTCCACTTAAATTTTGAAAAACTGATTTTTAACGATATTGTTGAAAATTTTATTTATGCCCGGTTGCACAGAAAAATGACTAACGGCCGTTTAGTTGTGCACCATTTAATGTTTTATATTAAACTAGCCGCCCGTGCGACCCATGCAAGCATGGGTCGGAATTTATGATTTGTCCAATGTATTTTTAATGTCAAGTTTCTGAAACTTTGATCCGCCACAGCTTAGTCCAGGAAGAATCTATCGGTGTTACTCCAACGGCTATGAAATTTTCTCACCGAACCCTAAAAGCATGCCAAATATCATCTTTCTACCTATTACCCTTCTCGAGTTCAAAAAAGCTACGGACATTTGTGCATTATTAACAGTATCTGTTTCTGCAATTAGAAAAAATTTAACGCAAACTTAATTAAATATATTTTATTTCAAGGAAGTATTTAGCGATTAGTTATTCAATCAAAATTGTCCATTTAAATATCTGAAAAAAAATCGAAAAAGCTCGTTTGGTATCTTTAACTTCCGGTGGATCGATTTCGACCAAAATTCACCGGTATCTAACAATTTGTGGAAAAAGCTTAAGTCTGAAGATTCTCCCCGATCAGTCAATCTGTCTGGGGTCTAGAGATGCACACAGATTTTTAAAAAATTACTTTTGTTTGTACTTTGGATTACTCAAGCGAATTCAAAAACAAAATGGAAATTCTATAACATAAAATAAAAAATATTACGGAAAATCCAGATCAACATGACCTCGACGAAATCAGACAACGCAATTCTTAATCTCCACCAAAATCAGAGTAAATTAAATGAACAAAATAAAGTAAAATTGCGAAGAATTCTGCTGTTATTGATAGAGTCAACATATAGTAGTACATAACGAAAACAATAATAAAATTACATTGTAAGTAAACCGGCTGGCTATACTGAAATCGAAATACGACTGCACATGAAACAAAAAACAAATATACAAACAGTGCAATTCATAACTAATATCATAATACTAGTTTTTCCTATTTTTTAATTACCCGATTTAGGTTAACAAACTTGACACGTTGAAAATGTTTTTTGTCCCCTCAGAAAAATCAAAATTCAGGTTTCTAAACGAAAGCCTTTCGTTTCGTAAAAAACTGTATTGCCCTTTTCGGGCGGGAAAACACCATCAGTGGCACTGTTCTTGCTTTCCCTGAAAATAGGGAATTAGGAAAAATATGTTCATAGCATTTTTGTCCCAATTGTAATTTTCTGGCATACTGGCCAGAAGATGGTTTGGTGTAAATATTTTCGAAACAAAGTTAAATAGGAAATTATTTTTCCTTTTAAAATTGCTTTTCAACAAAAGATTCCCAATTAACTTTGTTTCGCAAATATTTATACCAAACTTTTTAGGCGAGAAAAATATGATTCAAACAAAAATGCTATAGAAATATCTTTCCCAATTCCCAAAGAAAGCCAGAATAGTGCCACACATGTAATCGTTTTAGACTAAGACACACTTTTGTTGATTAGTTTAAAATTTAAATATATTTTGAAAATAAATAATAAAAGAAATAGAAGGAACAAAGGCACGTGAAGTAGTAAAGTAGTAAAAGTAAGGGTCAACACTATAGGGCGGCATGGAGCTACGCAGTGTGCAGATGGTGATAAATTCGGACCTATAACCGTACTTCGTCGAATTGGCTGGCAAAAGTAAAGACGGAAAAAGTAAACCGCGAAAGAGTTGGGAGAGCCTTGGTCCCATTAGGACCTCGAGATATTGCAGATTTATCATTTGCTTTATCGTGTGTGCATGCAGATTGATTGTCTATTAGCGCGCTCCAGCCCAGCAGACAGCGAAGGAACTTCGTATTTATACTTCTTTTGAATGTACTAATTCATTTCCAGTGATCTTTGGCAAAAAATCCTTAGACCGGAAGGGGCAGCTTGTATATAGGAATGTTTATGAGGTTTGCAAATATTTTAAAAAGCATATCATTTACATGAAAAACAAAAATGCGACCTCATCCTAGACGATAATTGGTTGAAAATGAAAACTGAAACTTCATATTAAAGGTTTTACGTTAAATTGGAACCAAGTATTGTTTGACCGAAAGCGGACCATCGGAAGTGGCTTTTTGGTATTTTGCAAATATTTTAAAAATTATATAACATAAATGTATGTCGCCCATATTCGGCATCTCTAATGTCCTGACGGATTGACTTATCGGAATAAAACTTCATACTTAACTTTCTCTATTAATTAGGAGATCCTTGGTGATTCAAATTTGGTGGAAATTTGTGTATTGGAAGTGGCAGCTTCCATGGGAGTTTTTTTAATCGCAATGATGTTGAAAGTTTAGCATTTACAACAAACTAAGAGAATCAAGTAAATTTAAAGATTACATTTTCAACACAGTTGACTATGTTAGTTTTCTGTAATTTAAACTAAAATAAATAATTTTAATTATATATTTAATATTTAATTAATCGTTTTTTTTCTCGAACTCGAAAGGCATAAACAAGTCGTCGACAACGTAGATAATGTCGATTACTCATAGACAACGTCTACGATTTTGGAGATGCCAATTATTATTAATTTAAAATATGAGTGTCTCAGGCCATATTTCGTCATTTCGCGCTTAAAGTCGAATTTTTTTGTCTAAATTTTCCTTAACTAAATAATTTGAATGTTAAATATGTATTACATTTACAGGTAATCTGTAAACTTTATTCAGATCTGTAAACTTTATTCTTAATTAACCATTAATTTTGTTAGTCAGAAGTTTAGACAAAACAATCGCCTTGAGACACACAGTACAAATTACTAACTATTTAGTCCTATGTGTAATACTTAGTACTTAATTGCGTACTAAATTGTTAATTATTTGATAAAATTTAAAGTAAATTAGGGAATTAAAATAAAATTCCAGTATATTATATGTCGTGCCATCTATTTAAACTGGTACGAACTAACATGAAATTAGCACAGTCAGTATTTTAGTCCAGAAAATTGTTATCTAGCACAAAATATTACAGTTTGTTGTTCGCATGCCTCGATTTTTTGTCTAAATTTTCGCCTAAACATTAATTTCAGACTAAATAGTTTTTTTAAACAAAACCGCATGATAAAATTCACATTGTTTTTAAAACCAAAAATAAGAATCACCCATTTTGAGAATATAACCTTCAAAACCAAACTTAATCAGCCATGCTACACATAATTTTGGTTTCTGGATTCAAACTACTGCGCAACAGATTTTAATTTTTAATTTAAACCCTTATTTTAAATTAAATCATTAAATTTTTTTGTCTTGTTTTATTCTGTTCTCTCAAAAATAAAATTTAAACAAAAATCTACATCTCAAAAATGTCCTTAAATTTTTTTATTTTCATTTTAATTTTTTTCATTTCGGATTCACGGACAAAAATTTTATGTCGCAGCTGCATAATAAAAGTGTTGTCCGTGAATCCGAAATGAAAACAATTGAAATGAAAATAAAAACATTTAAGGACATTTTTGAGATGTAGATTTTTGTTTAAATTTTATTTTTGAGAGAACAGAATAAAACAAGACAAAAAATTTAATGATTTAATTTAAAATAAGGGTTTAAATTAAAAATTAAAATCTGTTGCGCAGTAGTTTGAATCCAGAAACAAAAATTGTGTGTAGCATGGCTGAATAATATATTTAATTGTTCTCCAATGATGTCCATATGAAAAATTACTTAGGACCTTTTTCCTCTTAAGCTATGTAGTACATGTAGATGCATTTTGTATTACAGTTGAGCGTTTTACGATGCAGCCTTGTGTAAATACATATTTTATATTTTAATCAATTCATTTTATTGATGAATTTTAAATTGAAAATTGTCTGGATGTGTGTTTAAATATGCACATATAAACAGACACATAATGCGACAAAGTATAAATTTACAATTGAGACATAAAAATCAATATTTACTTTTAAGGTACTTCTCTTTATTACAGGCGTAGGTATCATTATTTATGGTTTTGATTTCTTTATCAAAATCTACTGGTATCTATAAAATGGAAATGATTTATGTTAGTTTGTTACGAGAATATAGACATCGATATTTCCAGCTGAAATGGTACAAAATTTATAAATTTGTAATACCTGGAATCAATTTTTCTCTTGAAAATTATTTTAATTAAATTCGACGATGGATTGATAAATTTTTAGGAAAATTACGAATTGATTTCTAGTATATCGGATAATTACACATTTTTGTTTCATATGTAACACCCTGGGAACAAAATGAATCTTATTTGTTGTATCAAAAACGTGAAAGAGAATACATTACGCAAACAACTAATCTCATTTTCATTTTTACCGTCTAAGTGAATTACATAAAAAAATATTACCGACATGAACATAGGTATAATGACAGAAACAACAACATCAAATAATATTCGAGTACATCGTTATATGTATAAGACGGAAATATATGATGATGACGATGATATGGAGCACAACACAACTCATCCTAGTGTTGTGCAAAACCAGCGAAAACATATATTAACAATATTATCTAATTTATTTATATTTTTTGTTTCGTTTTCCACTTAAGCTTTTCAACTGTGTATATAATATAGAACCGAATGTGTTTGATAACAAATCACAGGAAATATTAAGGATGGAGCAACAAAATCCGTAATACTTTTTTGCCATGCCATGAAAGTGAAAATATTTTTGTTACTCATCCCCAAATTTAAATTTGTCAAATAAATCGAACAACATAAATATTTAAGCGAATTTATCCGTTTTCTTATATATTTTGCGTAAGCTGTGCAAATTTACTTTCTACATTATGTTGTTATTTATTTATTATTTTGTTTTGCGAAATAAAATGGCTTTAATTTTATTTACTATGTAAATGTAAAATTATCATGCCTTTGAAAACGCTGTGAAGTTCACATCGTTAACCATACTTGAGAACTTTAAACACGTGTGAGCTTTTTACTCGTATATAGTAAAAATCTTTCTGCGGAATACTAAATCTTAAAAAGACATCAACCAATCTGAATTATTTTTTCAAATTTTTTTATTTCATTACAAATTAAATTTAAAGTTAAATAAAAATTAATTCCTTTCATATAGAATGAATAGATTTTTCCCCATTTTCTTATCGTTAAATACATCTTAACATTATTATTATTATTATTTAATATTTAAATGTGTAACATAATCTCTGCTTGTGTCGCTATACTGTTGAGAAAATGTAAGTAAATTACTGACAGTCAAATTGTTATAATAATACAAAAGGAATTAAAAATGATGAAAAAGTTTCGAAAAATTCGTTTTATAAGATAAAAATAATACGAAAACTATCGTACAAATGTAGTTTGGGAAAAGCGCAGGGAAATTAAATGGAAAAACAACAACAACAACTTTTATTAAGAATAAGATAAATAAGAACTTATTGGAAAAAATATGAAAGCAAGAACAAAACTACATATATGTAATATATATGTAAAATTAGAGGTTCGTTTCTAGAATATCGTCAGAACCACCTATATATAAGAGCCGTAAGATGTTAAAGTTTATGAAATAACATTTAAATTAGACTCACAAAATTTTAGGTTCCGGCCACATTTTGTTTATAAAATTTTCTTTATATCTTATTTTTTAAAAATCGCATCCTAAACGGCATTTCAAAAAATAAAATCCACTGAACTTGTATGAACGTTGTGCAATTACTGAACCAATCAATAGATGTCTCTACGTATTACTTTATAACACAAATATAAAAAACTGTCCTTTTGTGTGAGGAAGTAAAAGGTTTCGTATGCTCTTCGATTCGTTTGTTCGATGATAAAAATATAGTTTCTAACACTAAGAAACTTATTATTCAAATTAAAACAAACAATTAATTTGAAAATTATACGAAAAATACGATTAAAATTAAATACGATTAAAATTAAATTGCAATCCGTTAAATTGTTAACTCTATGGTTCATTTGAATACTATGCTACTCGTATTTCATTATTTTATTATTTTATGTAGTTTCAAGATCTTAATTCTTTAACCGAGAAATCTGTGAACAGGTTTTAGCTCTATATTTTGTTGAAATTTATAATAACAACACAAGCAAGCGCGGCACTCACTTTGAACAGAGCTTTCTCATGAACAAATGTTTATACAAAGTAGTGAATACGCACACTGCGCGTATTCACTACTTTGTGAAAACAATTCAGTGCATCAATTTAGTGAGATTTGAAGTGGAACGTAAGTGTTGTGGTATTGCGCGGAACAGCACAGCGGTCAAGCAGTTACGTTGCGCAATTCAAGTGGAACGTTCCAGAACAAAAAAAACATTACATTCTGGATTTTTGAGGCCGGTGAGCACAATTGAAATAAAATGGAAGGTGAACGTGTCGCAGCATTGAAAAATTAGAGGGTGTTCAAATTTGGCCGATGTGGAAATTCCAGATACGTCAAATCTTGGAAGCAGCTGAACTTTTCGACTACTGTCACACGGAAGCAAGTGGTGACAGGAACTCCTGGATTTTGGATTCAGTAGCGACGGATCACATGAGTCATCGACATGATTGGTTCCAGATGCTTTTCAAATCAGACGAGCCACAGTTCGAGTTTACCGCAAGCGTAGTAATCAAAAAAACGTCACTTCAATTGTAGCACGAGCGATTGGGACATCAAAAAGTCACATACATGAAAACGTTCTTGCAAAGCCGAAACATTGAATTTTTTAATGAGGATTTTACGTGCGAAGCTTGTGTTTTCGGCAAACATCATCGAAGCAGCTTCAAGAGTCACGAGGAGAAGTCAGTCAGCGGCGAGATAATTCACACGGGCGTGTGCGAACCGTTCCAGGAAAACTCAGTTGGCGGAGCCAGGTACTTCTTATTAAAAGACGATTATTCACATTTTCGTTTAGTTTACTTCATAAAACAAAAATCTGGAGTGGCAAGTTGCATCAAGAAGTGAACACAGAAAGACGATAAGCACAAACTTCGTATTGTCATGTCTGACAATGGCACGGAATTTGTGAATGCATAATTAAAGGCATTTTTCGAGGAAAACAGCATTCATCACCAACGTACTGTGCCGTACACACCTGAGCAAAACGGGTGTGCTGAGCGAGAAATGCGGACGATCGTCGAATCAGCAAGAATGGTTCTTCAGGCGAAGCAAATGGAAAGAAGTTTTGGGCCGAGGCGGTGAATTTAGCAGTTCATGTGCTAATGTGCTGAATCGAACTGGAACAAGGACGATCGTCGTAAAAAGACCGTATGAATTGTGGCACAAGACGGAAGCGAAAATTGGACATTTGCAAATTTTTGGTTCGGAAGTCTTCGTGCACTTTCCAAAGGAAAAGTGACAGAAACTCGACGAGAAGGCCGCCACATGTATCTTCGTTGGATACGACAGTCGTTCCAAGGCATTTCGATCATAGAATGTGCAAAGACAGGAAAAGTTTAAATATCATTGGATATGGTATTTTTGTTAAAGGAATCCATGTCAACGCTCGACATCGGCGCTGAAGAAAAGCTGGGTCGAATGAGGAAAATGCGAACGCAAGTGACGAGAGCGCAGGTGATGGAGACTCAGACGATTTCATCCAGAACAACGTGAACAGCGTGGCGTGATTTGTGATCTTGATAACAGAAATGTTGCCAATCGACAATTGCGCGATCGGAGCACCATCACGGTAGCGAAGCGTTTAACATTTTTTGCATCGATGCAACACGGTGCAATGTTGGCAATTAGCGAAGAGTCGAGGACATACGAGCAGGCGGTACGATCGAGGGATCGCAAACAGTGAGAGCGTGCAATGAACGAAAAGATTTGCACATTAAAAATCGTACATGGATTTTGGTTAAGGCATCAACTAACCTAAGAGAAATCGACAATTGGTGGGTCTACAAAGGCGCGATTGCGGTAGTTTGCGGATTCACGCAAGAATATGGTATCGATTATCAAGAAACCTTCAGTTCAGTGGTAAAGTTTACATCGATCAGAGCGATCCTGGCATTGGCAACGACGAAGCGAATGAGGTTGAAGCAATTCGACGTCAAAACGGCATTTCTAAATGGAGATTTAGAAGAATAAGTATACATGAGCCAGCCGATTGGTTATGACGATGGAATCGGTGTGCGAGCTATCCAAAGGCTTGTATGGACTTAAACTGGCGTCACGCTGTTGGAACAAAAGATCCGCTGCTTTTGTCAAAAATTTTGAATTCAAAACGAGTGACTCGGATCTGTGTGTTTGGGTATGCGGCGTGATAAATGGTATATTAATCCTTGCAATTTATGTCGACGAGATCAAGGTTTTCGAATTGAATTGTTTTCTGGGACTTGAAATTGATCTACTATCGGACGGTTCGATTCACATAAATCAACAAGGCTACTCAATAAAAGTCATCAATCATTTCAACATGACGGATTGCAATGCAGTGTCTACTCCATAGGACAATTCACAAAATGTGGGATATTTTGAGGCCGACGAGGAATTGGATTTTCCGTATCGAGAAGCAGTCGGAAGTCTGACGAATTTGGCCATCGCGGCCAGGCCAGATATCAGCTTCGCAGTTGGAAGTGTCGGACGATACTGGGAAAAGCCAGCTGCAGCACCTGTGAATGCAGTCAAACACATTCTGAAATACATTCAACGCTCGATGGACACGGGAATTTCTTCATTCTACGTAGGACGTGCAAATTCGTTGTCAAAATAGTTCGTGTTTTTTTTGTATTTATTTTTACAGCGGAAATATTTTGCGATCAGAATAATTTCAATGAAATTTTTGTTTTAGCACGAATTTTTTGTCTAATTTTGAATAAGCTTGGCCATTTTTGGATTTGTGGTAATGGGTCTGTCTACTATAACATAACCCAAATTATTTATTCGTTAGAGTAAGAAGTGATTTTTTTTAATATTCATTGTTAGACCAGCATCCGATAACTTTTTAGTCACACAATAAAATAGTTCAAGATGATCTTCAATTGCTTTAGAAGTAGTCAGAAGATGATCCAAATATACAAAAACGTGATCATGAAACTCATGGAGTTCACCTGTGTCATTGTTTCTCAAGCGGTAAAGGATGTCATTACAGATTAGATGCAGGATGAGTGAATGAGGTAACGAAAAGGGAAGCGTATTCGCTGTAAAGTTTATTTTAAGCCTTGGTTTGAAAGATGCCTTTTGGCAAATTCTCATGTATAAATAGTCCCGAGATAAGATAACATAAACAGTAAGTTCCTGGTTGGCCTCTGTTGCATCTATTTGGTCTTCGAAACGCGCCTCAAATAATGTGCCGATTAATGGATTAGGTGATATCCCAAGAGTTTGATGCTCACTCATTTGTATGATATTTTGATTACTTCTAGAACAATTGAAGATCATCTTGAATTATAGTCTCTTGTGGCTAAAACAGTCAACAGTGAATATTTGAAAAAGTCTCTTCTTACTTAAACGAAAAAAATATTTGGGTTATGTGATAGGAGATGGTATGTACCATTTCACGATTTTCCAGTTCCTACTACTTTTAAGAAACTCCATCGGTTCTTAGTAATGGCTGGCTGGTATTGACAATTTTTACCATGCTATGCATCTGGTAGCATCATTGATGGCTTTAAGTAAAAAACATAAAAAAATTTATTTGGACAACAAGCGCACAGGATGTGTTTGAGAAAAAGAAATCCGAGTTCATAGAGTTGCCAGTGTTCATACTTCCTAATATTAATGAACTATTTGTGAACCATTGCAATGTAAGGGGTTGGAAGCGAGTTGCTTCAGTGAGACATCGTACACTGTAATCAAACATGCTAGCCTGATCGTAGTGGATTACACATGGTTGTATCAGACGCTTTATGAAGAGCATTTATCGGGGAATTTTTACTTTAGGACTATTGTTTCTCTTTAAATGCCCAGAATATTTAGACTAAATTAACAAAATTTTCAATTCATGTTCGTTCGCTAAATTATGTAATTCTGATGGCAAAATTCTGGTGAATAACAAGACAGAATTTCTCTCTTTCGCCAACAGATCTACCTAAATGCAAATTATAGTCAGCCCAACCTTTGATCTTAAATCGAGACAATCTCACAACCCTCCGACGTCTACTCATTTTGGTAACACTTGTTTGAATTCAGCGATATTTTTCTGGCCAAAAATGGCTTTAAGAGGTTAAACCAGTAAACTTTATTACAAGGACTTGAATTTTGTTCAAAGCAACGCTGTTAAAAAATTTCAGCAAAATTTTCGCGACTATTTGTTGATTGTTCTGTGGTACAGAAAATAGGCAATACAACATATGAGATATTACAAAGGATATGAGATATTAAAGGACGGATTTTTTTTAGAATATGTGTATCTAGGAATGTGTTGTATTTGTGTATATCGCTCGTTTGCTGCAAAAATGGCACAACTCAAAATTCACTCATATTTAAGTTATTCGAATCAACGGATTCCCAATATCTATATATTTTTTCTTATTTTGATTAAAAAATTACTCTCTTATCATGTTATGTCGTTATTTCTCGTAAATTAAGTAAAATTTCATATAAAAAATTACTCAATTCGAGATAGAGATGAACAATTTAAGATATTGTAAACTGCTCTAATATTTTTTTTCAAAGACGATTATACAAATTAAGATCAGATTAAGGATCTAGGAATACCAAAGTTTCAATTCTGCCAATTAGAATGTATTTTTTGTACTCCTGAAAAACGCTGTTTTTACAAACAATTATGAGTGATATTTTCAAATTGATCTACTGAAAAATTGAAGACTTTGAATTGTGTCACTTTTGCAGCAAATGAGCGATACTACACTATATATTGCTCACTAGCTGCAAGAGTGACATAACTCAAAATTCACTCATTTCTAAGTTATGCAAATCAAACGATTCCCATTTCCGAACAATTCGTATTTTTATTATTTAGGCTGCGAGCCAATACTCAGGTAAAAGTCAATTTTGAATAAATTTTTCGGTAAATTCGTTTATTTTTCAAAAACTCTACGGCAAACTGATCGAACAGTCTGTTCTAAATCCGATTTTTACCATAGTAAATGATTTACCCGATTATTGGCCCGCAGACTTAATATCAAACATGTCGTTATCTTTAGCAAATTAGGTAAAATTCATTACAAAAAAATACTCATTTCGCGATGGAATTATAAAAATTTAGATTCAATTGAGACTGTAGAAATAGGAAAATTTTGTTTAATTTTGTCTTACTTTCATTAATTTTGAATTGCCCGTTTGTTGTGAGTTTCATGGTGTGTGGTATTTCCTCACGAATATTGGGGCACCATAATGTTACAGGTAATAATATTTAGGAGAATTAAATATCGGTAGCTCAGTTCGAAGAGATTGAAATTGGTTGTGGTTGTTGCTCCTGATACTCGGCAATAATACATTTGAAGTTTAACTGACTAATATTCACACAAACCAAAACTAAAATTTACTGATTCATAATTTTAGAAAAAGAAAAAACCGAGCAAAAAGATCCACATAAAAATAATAATTAAAATCTAAATTCCTTTTTCAAACACAACAATGGTGTACAATATTGGCCATTTTCCATGAAGCAAACTGCTTTTTAAATTCCATAACCTCTTGCCTTATTTATTTTTGTTACACACTAAATGTTAACTGACGTTGTTTGCGAATATGGTTGATCAAGCTTCGACGTTTGATGATGATTAGCCAAAACAATCAAGACGATAGATTACAATCTGAATATTTATTACTTACTTAATTTGACAGAAAATTTTTAAAACGCAAAGAAAATTTAAATAGAACCCACTAAACCGATCCAATTTAAACTGAACTAACATTCATTTTTCAGAGTAATCTCTGGTTCTCAAATGTTTATCAAAACTAAGGTTTAAGTGCATAAATGCAGCATAACTTGCGGGAAATCAACTTACGGTCATTTTTACTACCCAACACACCTTTTACCAGAAAGTTCAAGCCGAAAGTTTTTTGAATATATTCTTAATCGTATAAAATAATACTTTAAACATTAATTCTTATGGGAACATAGTAAAAGTTTTGTCTCTAAATACTATAAAGCTCAAATTACTATTAAGGCTCTATAAACCATAGGTGGCTTTGATATTGTCTAAATAGAAATCATAAACTTTTAAAAATGTGTATTAAACTTAATTTGAAAACCATTTTAATAATTTAAGTTAATTTATAATTTGTATTTGGTATAACATTGTGCGCTTTTTACATACCGTACCAAGAGTATACGACCAAAATATAGATTCAAGTAATAACTTATAACTAGTTAGACAAAAAGTTTTGTGGGTATATCGTTTAAGTACTGTTTAAAGCTTTCTTTAAACTTTAGTGTACGAGATTACATAAAAATATTTTTCAGTGGAATAAAAATTTCCCACGATTTCTGTTCTACTTTAAATATTTTTTTTATTACGCTAATTGTGTGAGATTTTCCCCACCACCCTCAAAGACGTCACTGCGCCTACACCTAAATCACACTCCATTAAAACACACATTTTATTGTTTAATTTCAAAGATGAATAATTTCTTAGAAACAAAAAATTACAAAAAGAAAATTATCTCAAACGACACAAAAACAAAAAATTCTAATGATTTCCTTTTTTATTCGTTTTTATTATGAACCATTTTTAAAAATTAACAAATATTACATTTGTGAAATGAAATATTTATAATAATATAAATAATTAATTTCAAGGGAAAAATAATAATTTATTTTATGCTTAATTGGAAAATAAAATAATATTCCTTATAGAGAAGATGTAGAAGAAATTAAATCAAAATTGTTTATAAATTAATTTATCATGCATAATCAAGCAAACATTTTTCTGTTCATTTTTGAGTGCTTCTTTTTTCTGTCTTAAATTTTGTTTCTACTTCAAAAATTAAAATCTGTTTTTGGATTTTAATTATCAGATCATCCAAATATAAGATTTGTTTGCAGTAATCTTGTGAGAATTTAAAAAGGATATCACGTTATTAAGAGGTGGCCAGTGCTGTACGATTGTAAGATTTTTTGCAAAAATTTTCACCAATAATGACCTCAGTCTCTCGAAGATAATGACCTCAGTCTCTCGAAGATACTTGTATTTTATTAGATGATATGCAAATCTTCACTCGTCGTATGACGTACAATGGTGGTCTGACGTACAAAGTCAGAGGCTACCTGCGAAGTAAGACCTCGCCGGATCCAACGCCGGATCTAGGGATGGGTGCCTTCCTATTCGGATTTCCATTGCTTAATAAGTTGATGACACATTTATTATATATTTATATCTTTTTTCATATGGGTGGGTGGGTAGTCAATTTGACCATAACTTTGATTTAAATTTTGGATTAGGGAATGGCAAGATTGACGTTTGTCAGTCCTGATCATTTCATATCTTTCTTTTCAGTTAGTTCTTAGCAATGGTGATTGGTGATACATAAAAAATTTCTTATTTGGTAATAATTTCTATATTGGTTTCTTTGTGTTTGTCTACCTAAATAATAATTTTTGTCGTACTAAGTGTTGCATGCAGAATTAATTGTCCATCAACCCAGAACTTCACAATTTGACTTGCAAAAACTTAACAATTTGTCACAGTGTGAGATTAGTAGCATCTAGGTTTAATTAGTAGCATAAGAGGCATCCATTTTCTAAAATTGATGTTTTTAAAATTTAATGTATATTCTTTAAGTGTAATACCTAAATCAATAGACCGCTCAGGCTTAGTACTCAACAAAACATTTTCAAGATTATTTGTCAAAATTAATCCAACATTTAACATTTAAACAATAAATTCAACATTTTTCTAAAAACATCGCATTTCGACAAAAATAAAAAGATTATTTATATTGCGTGTCAAAATCCAAAAGCACCCAAAACAAAAATTTGGAAAACTTTGATTTACACAATCAATCTTTTTTTTCCTTGGAGAAGAAATAATTGTTTTTGCATACCAAAAAATAACAATCTTTGGTGTGTCAATAACGTAGGTGAGAAAAGAGGAAAATGAGGAAAGTTCAGTAAAAGCGGCATCTAAATAAGTTATTTTGTTGTTCCATGACTCAAGATATGCAACTTCATAAATTTCAGTTTTAGTTGAGGTTTCTACTTTTTTAATACTTACTAAAAATTCTGCAAAAGTGTGGGTGTTTTGATATTTTGCTCTGGCTAAAACCATTTTACGCCTTCTTCAAGGTTGTTAAAATAATCACTGTCCAAAATATTATCCAAGTACCCGTCAGTGTCGATCAATTCATCATATTCGAATATATCGTTCAAAATTTTTTGTAACGTGTGAATTGAAAAATTTTTTGTAACTGGTCTTTACTAAAAATATTAGATCTTTACACTCCATCCATTCAATTTGAATTTTAAGGTTAGCAAATAAAAGATGCGGCTTCAAAAAGTTTCTATATAATGATATTCCGAAAGTGATAGTAAATCTCGTGTGAGAAGAGCTTGCCTTTCTAATAAATATCTCTCGAACTCCTTTCTTGGTTATTGTAGTTTTTTGGTCATTTTCAAAATACCGCGGCTAAATTTTAATTTAATAAATATTATTATTTATTAAAGGATTTTTTAATAAATAAATTTGAAAGCTCTGCAACATTTTGGGAAGTTTTTTCGTTGTCGTCTTGAAGTGAAATTAAAATGTTTTTTAAAATGCTCACGCCAGCCAGTTGATGCTTTAAACACTTCCAATTTTCTGTAATTTTAATCCTTTTAAATTTCGATCGTTTACCCAGTCCATCAGCTTCAAATCAATTTCCGGGAACTAACATTTTCTTCCGCCTTCTTTTATTCTTCTTGTGTTTCTCGATTTCATTTTATTGTCTTCCAAAAGTTTCGTTAAATTTCCCTTTTGTATATTCCAGCCCGTCAGGACCGAGGTTGGTATCACATGTTTTACAGACAATGCATACCACCATTTTCCTTTGCATTGTATTCATTTAAAATATCAAGCTTCGTTTTAATTGTGTAGTTCTTTCTTTTCTGTGACATTATCTGAGCCGTTTATTTTGAAAGTGGCATAATTGACTTTTTCCAAAAATTAGGTTAATGCTAAAATTATGACAGTCATCATATTGATTGGAATTTATTTTTTTAAATTAAGAGATACCGTTAAATTTTTGGAAAAAGTCGCCACTTTCAAAATAAACGGCTCCTCTAAAATAAAGTATAGCAGTTACGAAAGTTTAATCAAAAAACGAAAGTTTAATCAAAGATGTACACAAAATATTTTTTATTATTTACTTATTTTATTGATTATTAAGGCTGCGGGCCAATAGTCTGGTAAATTATTTACTGTGGTAAAAATCGGATTTAGAACAGATTTTTCGATCAGTTTGCCATAGAGTTTTTGAAAAATAAATGAATTTACCGAAAAATTTACTTAAAATTGACTTTTACCCGACTATTGGCCCGCAGCCTAAAAGTATTATTCTTATTAATTACGTATCGGTTATGTCGGTTTGCTAAGCAAATAGATACGATTTATTGAAACTGTTACAATCATAATAATATTTCACTGTGATAATTTTATATTCACTCACAAATTGTTTATGTAATGTTAATTATGTTAACACTTACCTGGTCAAGATTATGTATCCAAATCTATTTTGTTTTAATTGTTTCTAATTAATTCAAATTGACCTCTGAATTTAATATAGAATCTCACAGCGTTGGCTTGCGGAACACGTTTATAAAAAGTCAATAACAATAACCATTACAAAAATTGACGGTCAATGTAGTGTCAAATAAAAAGAAAATAAGTTATAAAATTTTATTGTTTCACGCATATTACTATATTCTATAGAAAAGTATGACAATACGGGACGATGTCCTTTTGTTTTAGTTAATTTTGAAACTGGGGAAAAAATATATATTTGAATAAATTGCATAAGAACATATTAGAGAAAAGGAAAACTATATAGTATTTGGATAAAAATGATAATCTCCCATTCCACACAGGGTTTTTTGTATTTTGGTAGTTTTTTCAAGGTAAACTAGTTTTATTTTGTTTTGTTCTCTCTTAAATAAAATGAGTCAAAAATGTCCTTGAAATATTTTTTATTTAATTTATGTTTGAGTTGTGTGATTGCACAGAAAATTTGTTTAAGTCGCAATTAAAGCTTGTATCATACGTAAACGGGGAAAGGCGAGAAAAAATTTGGTATTTTTTTACGTGTGCCATCAGCCAATAACACAAAAAACTTAAAATGTATGGCTCTCTCATTTTGATTCATATTCGTATTTTAATTCAATTTTGTTTTCTAAAATTGTATGCTCGGGGGAAGATTAGTTTCATAACAGTGTAGTGGTAATTGTGTCAGTTTAATGCTGGAAACAGACGTGCGTCAAGTCAAATAGATGCGCATTTTTTTGACTTGAATTTTGTATTAAAATTTCAATAGACTGATTCTGGTTTATTTATGTTATCGACAGTATATCAAATTAGTTCAGTTGTGCGATCTTTACCGAAGATCGAAAACGAGAGGAATATTGACCCGTGAAATATTTTGCGGAGTATGAAAGCGAAATGCATGACTTCTTCTCTAATCTGTTTCTTAAAATTAAAATTAAAGAACAAGATCAATTTTGGAAAGCCACTAGGATGGAAATAACCCAACTCGAAATTTTGTATAATTTATTAAAAAAGAAATTAAAAAAATTATTCGGACTCCAGTCGATCCCGAATTTAGATTGGTTTTGACACTAGTGTAAGCACAACTATTTTAAATGAATTTAGTGTTAATACTATACTAATTCATTTAATTGTAACGTTTAGATATTTAGCTCATGGTCCAGCATGGCACATATTGTCATGATCTTTTCTCATCAAAGTGTTGACCGTACGTGAAATAATATTAGAGGTGTGCCAAATAATTTGGGATGAATTGAGCAGCCTATCTACCTGAGCCAGATTGACAGTGGCATTTAAGGAAATGTTGAATAAAAAATTATCTACGGCGAGGGTTAAAATCGAAAACGCTTGTGACATCTTAACCGCAAAATTTCGTGTATTCGGAAATTCTTTAAATATGCTCCCAGAGAATGCCGAGAAAGTTGAATGAACGACAGTTCCAATTCATAATTTTATTAGGCTGAACGACTCTGCGAACTACTTCTCAAACAGTTTTGTGGATCACATTAATGAGGACCGTGAAATGGTACCAGGTGGTTGACAAAACGAAGTCGATGCTTTACCTCAATGTAGGACGTTCACGAGATTCAACGCGAACAGAGAAGCGACACTTTAAAAGAATATCTCAATAATATGTATACACATCTAAATAAAGAATATTTTCATACGAATTTCATAAAAATGATTTTTGATTATTTTTATATAGAAAAGTTTATTTTTTAATTTTTGTTTATAAAATACCATTCACAATTTGTAAAACTCCCACTTGTATTCTCCAAAAATCAACAGGTGAAATGTTGGCCTCATTTACCTGTGTCGATATTGTGTCAAAAAATAAAGTGACCATGGTCTTCGCTATTTTTCCTGGGCGCGCAAACGATTGCTTGGCAATTTTTATTAATTCCTATATTTCGTTTTTTGCCGAATCGACTATTTCATCCGATTTTTTTTGTTTTTAGCTGTACCCAGCTCTCAGAGGGCTCTCAAAACTCAAAAAGAACGGTTGTGGTGTCAATTGATTTGGCAATGACATACTTAAATCGTGACCCAGTCCAACTTCGTATAGCTGCTGTTACTCCACTCTACTTTGTACTCAGAATTTGATGCATTGCTCGAATCAATTCCCAACGTTAAGCCGGAGTATTCGTCAATTTTATTCTTGGTATAATTGCCAGTTGTTATAAAAATAAAAAATATTGACGTACAGGTCATTTCGTTTGAGAAATATTTACGTTTTTTGACGCATCAATGCTATTTTTAGCATATTATCATACAACTTCCATTTTTTCTTAGAGCTTGGTGCGCTATCTCCCGATACACTTTGATTTAATTTATTGTGTTCCTTTTTGAATTTATCCCTCAAATTCTTCCATTTGAATTTTAGTTTTTCCACTACGATATGCTAAATTGTAATATACTACAGTACTGTAGCAATTTTGAATATTAGGTGTCATTGTCGAAAACAATTTAACGATGGAGAAATTTATAATTGAGTTTATAAAACAAAATGAATTTTTTTACAATAAAAAGGATCGAAATTATAAAAATGTCTTTTTCCGCGATAAAAAATTTAACGAATTATACAAAAAATTAAACATAGTAAGTATACGTATTTTTTGGATAATTCGTTAATTATTTTTATAATTGCGATCCTTTTTATTGTTAGAAACTCAGTTACAAATTTCTCCATCTTTAAATTATTTTCAACAATAACAGCTAATATTCAAAATTATACCGGCAAGTAGGCATAAATCATTTAATTTTAAATTTTTTGTGTGTTGCGAACACTGCTGCCGCACGAATTTTGAGTTTTTTTTAATCAAGGTGAGGTTACCAAGACATGGGGACAACTAATGAAACATTTTTGTATTTAAAAAATTCGGTCGTCTCATCAGACTGCAGTGACCAAACTACAAAAATTTTGAAAATACTTTGAACTAATCAAAGTATAATCGCAATGCCCTAGCGAATTTTAAGGGTTCGCTACGCAATTCCCAAACCCTTCGTAACCTCGAATTTTAAGCTAAAAACAGAACAAAGACGAAATAAATCGTCAACGATTGTCGACGAATAAATAAAAAATATCGCCGCGATATCGCTGTAGCTAACAGAACAAACGCGTTCGGCGTATGGCGATAAAAAACAACCTCAAACGGAACAGCTACTAAATTGAATAACATGGTTAGTAATATGACGGTTAAATGATATCAACTTATATATATAAAAAACGGTTGGCAACATTGTTTCGCCGGCGACAAAAATACACATACTCTAAATGAATCGAAAAAATGCAACGAAAAAATCATAGTCGCCAGCGTCGATGGTTGTGTTGTATTAAGGATGAAAGATGGAACACACCAAGCAGCAGCAGTGAGCAGCAAATTTAAATACGGTGCAAGCTCTTTTATCCGGAACGACTGGGGCAAACAATTCGGGATAAAAGATTTTTTCGGATAAAAATTTTTTTTAATAATTTCATAGTAAAACAGCATATTTTAATATATTTTAAACTTCAGTGTCAGTTATTAAGATTTTAAATTTATTTTAATTACATAGTAAAAAAATCATTTTGATCTTGGAAAATAAGGTAAATAAAAGAGAAAATGAAAGAATATGAAAACAATGTTTTCCGGATATTACACGTTTTTACGGATAATAGATATCCGGATAAAAGAGGTTTGTATGTATTGGCTTTTTCGCTTATGTAATGATACAAAATCATAGTTTGAGTATAAATATATGAATTTCCATTATAAGAAATCAAATATTTTATGATTGTAATGGAGAAATTAAATTTAAAAGAATTTATATTGAGGGAAGTTACATCTGTCGCGGAATCAATAGATTCCACACACAGCAGCTTCAATTTACTGCTCTTTGCCTCTACTCTTAAGCTCGAAAAAAATGACACAAGTCAATTTCTTCTTCTTTTGAACCAAAGGTACACTTTTTCTTACCAATGTACATATTTTTATTATTGTATAATTCTTGCAAATAAAAATTGGTAATGAACTTAAAAAAAAAAAAAGCTTGATGTGTATGCCCATACGCAGCCGTTAGTGGAGATTGTTTGGAATATGTTACACGCTGTTCTTGGTGTGTTTCATCCTTTACATGATTTCGTTGTTTTGTAATAATGACAGGCGATTTCGCTCGTTGCCTTCGCACTTGTTCTGTTTTGAGCTTTAGAGACAACTTGCGGAAAAACGCCTGCTATTCGGAGCTTGTATTTCATTTCATTTAAAATAGTATATTGTAATTTAAACGAAAGCGTTTTTCCGCACGTCTGTTTCAAGCATAAAGCTTAGTACAGACTGAAATGAAATTTTATCGCGGTCTCCAAAAATCTATTTATTTTCAAGTGAAATAGAAATGAAATTTTCTTTGAAGAATTTTTAATTTTAACGTATAAATGTGTAAACATACATAATAAAATTTGTTTATTTTACGTAAATAAATTAAATTAAATTGACTTTAATTAAAATTTATGGGTTTGTGGTATTAAAAAATTTGTTTATTGCCAAACACAAACAAATGTCAAAATTTCGCGTGAAAATAATGTACCGAGGCATTGTTTTCCTCTTTGATGTATTGAACACACTTGGACTTTTCGCTGGTGAACCGAGTACTACAAAATGAAAACATCAGTGGAAAGTCGTGGATATCGACGACTACAATCAACAATTCTATTGACGTTTAATTGCGAATTTAAACTTCGAATTTCGAACAGCTTTTATTTTATTAATCATCAAACTATTATTTATTTGTGTTATATATATTCGTCTCGACATATTGAAATAAAAAAAGTAATTTTGTATTTTTTTTGTAATTTCAGTCTAATTTTGTATTACGTAAAAATTGACACTTTTAGTTACGTTTAAAAATTACCATAAATTCGTGAATTAATTTGCAGTTATAGTGTGGCTTAAAAATACTGAGTTCGAACATCAGTTTCAAAAAATCACCGACTACAACTACAACTTATAGTTTCGTCTGTCGATATGACCCTGAATATAGAAACAAAATTAAATATGAATAATTTGCACTACTTGATTTAGTGGCAAGGACTAACATGTCAACATTTTTTTGTTCTTCATATAATAGACATTGCATTTTGTAGTTTGTTATAACGTCACAAATAAGTCGGTACAACAAATTGGAACAACTTGACCGACTTATTTAAGGTGGCGCCAAATAAGTAAATAAGTTTCAAATAATTAAGTAATTGGCAAAGGGTCTAATTGTTGAAATATTTTGAAATATAGATGTCTGTTGTTTGGTTTCACGAATTCAATTTAATTTGATTCATAAAGTGACAAAACCTATCAGTAATACTAAAATCTTGATGGAAACCATAAAAGCGCACTTTTCTTCTTCACCATAAAGGCATTTCCAGTTTTACAAACAAGTTTAAACTTTTGATGAGAGCAGACACAGAAAATGTTTGCTCCATTTGCTATTTTTTCGACGTTCTTTGGAGTCAACCAAAACGCTTACTACTCGTATATGTCCATATCACGAAAAAATAATTCTCAAATTGGTTGAAATTATTGCAATTATGTTTAAAAACTTCATCATAAGTAATTGCACAATGATAAGACATTTGGCACTCCAGTGCGTACACCCAAGCGTATATGATTATTGATTAGCAAGGCTTATTATCGGTAAGACCTCATAGGGATTTCATAAGACGAGTAAATGTGTTTTGGAGATTAAAAAGCTTAGTATCTAAATTAAATATTTTTGTTCTTGTATTGTAGCTAGCAAATTCACCAATTTCAACAGTTTTTGATCAATAACATTTCATATACCTTTCAATTCCTTTTCATTCGGATGACAGCTAAAAAAAATGGTGCAATGATTTGAACTACAAATTGTAATACCAGCACCGAATTTAAAAAAAAAAATGAATTAACATTTCAATAACAATATAGTTATAAGTTAGTAAGAATAAGGTTATGATTAACTATTTTTATAGCACAAGACGAATTAGGATTATTCCCAGAAACAGCATTGTGGAAATCACTTAAGAAAGTATGTTATATACTTTTGAAATACTCAAGTAGTTGATATACATTGTACAATTGTAAATATACATTGTTATAAGTACTGTAAAAACAATTTATAATACAAATCCCAGACCTAAAATTTTTTTGTTGTTAACAATAGTTTTTTGAACAGTAGTACTCAACTTTTGATTGCTCAAAAATTCTTCAACGATTTTCAAATACTGAAGTAAAATTTTTTATTAAAAATCATGCTCGTATCAATATTCCCCGCAAACAAAATTAAATAAAAATAATACAAATATTTTGATAGTTATATTTTAAAAATTGTATATATGTATGTATGTGTATGTATATGAAAAAAACTAACCAAAGTTATTTTTACAATAATAGACGAATTGTTATTTTTCCACTGTGAACATGGGAACGAAAATCTTTAATTTTATTTAAAAAAAAAAAATATTTTCATTTTAAACTTTTTTCCCTCAAAACTTTTTCTGCATTTTTTAAACTATCATAATGTGAAAATCTGTTATTCTATGTTATTTGTTTGCAGATTATTAAAGTAAATACAAATATTTTTTTTCTTTGTTACATTTGCATAATCGGAATTTTTATTTTAACACTCATTTTACGAAATTTAAGCTTATTTTCCAATTCGATTTGTTTAAGAAGGGTAAAACATTGTTTGTAATGTTTAGCTTATGATGATATGTGGATGTGTTAACTAAGCTTGAATAAATGATTTAAAATATTTTAACTGTATGTTTGGTTGTCATCCGATGAGTGTTCGTACATTGTGAAAATCGTAATGGATAAATTTTAAATACGTGTAAATTGTTCACGATAATCGATGACCTGATTTGCATAAACAGTTAATTAATTTATTATTTATTAATTATCATTATAGTGATCCCACATTTAACAGGTGGTATTTGTAAATGGATGCGAGTTTACTTATATTTCAGAAAATTTACATGCACCTGTAATATAGCTGATTTAGAAATAGTACACCATATTTTTTGCTTCTCACTGCTAGTGATCGCGCCACCACAAATAAAGAACTTTCTCTACTGATCTTTTAAACTCACCAAAAAAAATTCAAAAATTGTGTACACCTAATATGTGTATTACAAAAACAAATTTCAGGTTTTTTTTTTACTTTATAAACACCCAAAATACTAATTATTAAGTTAAATTAGTATTTTGGGTGTCTTAAAGTTAAAAAAACATCCCGAAATTATACTAATACAATTTATATGTGACCATAGTTTTAATAACAATAACTAAACTTAGTTTGTCACCAGTGGAATATTTAACCAATACATCTAACAAACATTTACCTTTGATTTTCTGGTAGTTAATGTCGTAACAGCTCCGTATGTGCAACCTTAAGAAAATTTAGCGTCAAGAATTCGCTACCAAAAATGTTTCATAATTTCGGTAAAATTTAGTTATTTATTTTTCTGCATACGTTATGAATGACGATGTGAATATGTTATGGGCAACATCCGACTTTCTTGTATTACGTATTTATACATAGATTTCGAATACATCACTTTTGATTCTAAAAGCAAGAATCTTGACACTTCGTCATTTGCATCCAGAGCAACAATGCCGAACACTGCCAGGTCGCTACTTTTGTTCCCCTATTTGCAGATATATTTCAACAACACATTTAATGGACTTAATGCAGTTACAGTACTCAACATGGCAGTGTGTTGCGAATGTTTTTGATAGAAAACAAATCGGTTCAATAAATCGAATAAATCAATAAATCGGTTCAGCCGTTCTCAACTGAAAAACATTATTTTTCAATTTTCCGGTTTTTCCGACTTTTTTGGTGGATTTTCCCAAAATTTTCTTTCGTAAGAACCATCTTCTGGCAATTGCGATCACAACAAAAAAAGATTGAGCAAAATCGGTTTAGCCGTTCTCAACTGAAAAACATCATTTTTCGATTTTCCAAATTTTCCGGTGAGTTTTCCCAAATTTTTCTTTTGTAAGAACCATCTCCTGGCAATTGCGAACACAACAGAAATAGATTGAGCCAAATCTGTTTGACCGTTTTCAACTGACAAACATTATTAGATTTTCCGACTTTTCCGGTAAATTTTCCCAAAATTTTCGTTAGTAAGAACCATTTCCTGGCAATTGCGAACAGAACAAGAAAATATTAAGCAAAATCGGTTTTGCCATTCTCAGAATTTTCTTTCGTAAGAACCATTTCCTGGCAATTGCAAACACAACAAAAAAATATTAAGCAAAATCGGTTTAACCGTTCTCAACTGAAAAACATAATTTTTCGATTTTCCAAATTTTCCGACTTCTGGTGGATTTTCCCAAAATTTTCTTTTGTAAGCACAATCTCCTGGCATTTGCGAACACAGCAAAAAATATTATGCCAAATCAGTTTAGCCGTTCTAAACTGAAAAACATCATTTTTCAACTATCCGAATTTTCCGACTTTTTTGGTAGATTTCCCCAAAATTTTCTCTCGTTAGAACCATCTCCTGGCAATTGCGAACACAAAGAAAAATGATTGAGCAAAATCGGTTTAGCCGTTCTCAACTGAAAAACATCATTTTTCGACTTTCCGAATTTTCCGATTTTTACGGTGGATTTTCCCAAAATTTGTTTTCGTAAGAACCATCTCCTGGCAATTGCGAACACAACAAAAAATATTAAGCAAAATTTGATTTTTGAAATGTTATTCCATGAGCAGTTGAGTACTGGAGTAATAACGGTAGATGGCAGCGATATTCGTCATTGAGAATAACACAATTAACAATGGCAAAACCGCCTCTTTTACACCATTTTCAAAGGTTTTGATAGCAATTATGATTGGAATCGTTTGGCCAGCTTGATTTCTAAAGCGTCAAATTATGGTAACAGGATTTTTGGTAAAACTGTCTTATTAAAGGGTGTTTCAAAATTTACGCAAAATTTGAATTTAATAGAAAATACAGTTTTTTCAATTTTTTTTTTGTTGAAACATAAAGTTTTCACAATTTGTGGGCACATATACGCACTCTTTTGTCGAAATTTTTCATGACCATTTTGCATAAATGTGACTGAATTTTCCTTGGTGAAGCGTTGAATCTCCTCCTTCAATCCACAGGTGGATGTGGACTTGTTGACATAGACCTTTGACTTTAACCCTAGGAGGTGCATTGAGGTCTGGTCAGACCTATTTGAATTTCAATGACTAATCTTTTTTGTTTCTGCTGAAATGAAAATTTCTATAATCCCTACCTGTAGACCCCTTTGAGATATTTTTCGAGGATATCGCGTTGCTTTGTAGAAGGATTTTGTGTTTTCAATGTGATTGTATGTTAAGTCCCAGTGAGGTCTGCCCAGACCTAGAACAAAATTTCACTTAGATTGAGCACCTGCATTTTTTGAAAAAAATAAAAACAAAGTAGCACTATAGTAATACCGTTAGTTTGTCGAAACCGCATCGAGACGAAAAAATATCTTAGTTACTATAGGTGTATGTGTGTGTGAGTTCAATTTCAGTCTTGCAGTATTATTTGGTGCGAAAATATCTAATTGAGAAAAAATTAAAATTAGTTTGTGAGGTAAGTATTTTTTTAGTTGTTTGCATATAATTAATTACTGGTTGTGTTTATGGAAATAGTGGTAATATTAGCGGAAAGCATCTAGCACTATCTGATTTTTAAATTTTCTTAATTTTTTTTCATTTAAAGCTATACCGCTAAACGAAGGTCTGTTCAGACCTTACAGGTTTATTTAGTGCCGTACAAGTCACTGGCTATCCCAGGGTTAAATAGCCCTAAAGAAAGAAACCCAATGGTGCTAAATCACATGATCTAAGGGGCCATTTTGTTCACCGAAAGAGAGTACACGACCAGGAAATGTCTCATGTGGGTTCTCTGAATCCCAAATGCGGCAAATTTAAAGATTAACGGAGCCATGAAAATGAGCTTCGGTGTTTAGGATGCTTTTACTCGAAACATCAGCATTCAAATTTTCATTATTTTTGAAATATTTTTCAACAATGAAAACGCGTTGTTCTTTCGTGTAGTGTTGCATGTTTATACTAACCCTAAACTGTCAACTGTCAATTTGTTTTCTTTTTTTGGTTGCAAACATTAAATTGATTAATTTTCTATTTAAATCAAATCTTGCGCACATTTTGGGACACCATTTATAATCAAAAATTTCATAAAACCATTACGATCAACCATTTTAAAAATTTAATTTTTAAATGTACCGAATCTTTTAAATTTTTATCGATTTTTAGAAATGCCAAACTTTTCAACATCGTTGCAAAAATTGGAAAATCTCTTCATATAGAGCATGTGAATGTGGAATAAAAGTATATCTCGTGTGGACGTCGCTTTGTGTGGATGGTGTAGTTATGGGCGTGGTACGAATGATGGTATGGGAGGTGGAGGTGGAGGCGCGTGGGGTGAGGTGTTTTGGGTTTGGTGTTTGGGATTTGGTGGATGAGAGTTTGTGTGGGTGGTAAGCAACAAAAATGCTTAACAGAGTTCGGCTCCGAACCTTTCCCGCCTTTTTTTAATTACAATTCGTCATTTCCAAAATACTTTAAAAAATAATTTTAATTAATTTAGTTTGAAATTTAATTCACAATCATTTTGTTTTTAATCTTTTTATCGTAAATGCGATGCATTTTTCAAAATATTTGCAAAAAACGAGAAAGCGCCTATGGAAGTAAAGTGACCAAATGTTTGCTGAAAAAGAGTTTCTTTTTAAATCTTCATTTCTGCTTAAATTTTGGAAAACTTAGCTAGGTCAATATTATTGCAAATTTAATTTACAATCTTTTAGTTTTATGTTAATTTCTTCATAAATGATATACAAAACATTTGCATTAAACGCAAAAGCTCCTATGGACGCTGCCACTTTCGGCTACCGATTTCAGCCGAACATAAACTGAGATCTCCCGGTCTATGGTAAAAGTTTCAGTATGAAGTTTCATCCCGACCAATCAATCCGTCTTGACTTTTTATTGGTCGACTTTTTGTTAAAAAAACAGTTTTTGTCAAAAATCATTTCCGAATAAATTTTGAAAAACTGATCTGGTATATTATTTTTTTGTAAAATAGGTCTAGAATCTTTTACATGTCTACGTTCTTCTTGTAAATGATATTCTTTTCAAAATATTTGCAAAAATAAAAATCCTTTGGAAACTGGTAGTTTCGGTGAACCAATTTCAGCCATAAATCACTAAGATCTCCCAAATTATAAAAAGACAGCAGTATGATGTTTCATCCCTACCAGTCAATCCATCTGGGTTGTAGGGAGGGCACAGTATGCACGGCACTACTCACAGCCACTCATACATACACAAATACACATACAAAAATATGCAAAAATCTTAAGATTGAAAGTTTTCTTGATTACTGTACTTTATTTTATTTAGTAAAACAAATGGATGCAATTTAGTAGGAGATGAACATTTTCGACCTCGAAATTTTTGCTATACCACCGAAGTAAAAAGAAAACTATGTGTCTGTATCCTCTCTACAGAGAGATCACTGTCAATCTCGGTGAACAATCACTGGCTGTTCCATCTTGTGAAAAAATTTAAGAATTAAGTTTCAATATAAGTAATCAATCAAAGCCGATTTTTTTTTTGAAAAACTTTTTTATGTCAAAAAAACGTCATTTCCGCTTTAATTTTGGAAAATTATCTGAACCGGTTTTGTTACAAATTTAAGTTAGTTCATAATCATTTTTATTGTAAATTATTTACTTTCAAAAAAGTTTCTTTTTAGGTCGACTTTGGCTAAAGTGAGCATTTGAAACATCATTTAAATCTACCAATTTATGAGGAACGCTTAAGTATTAAGTTTCACTCCGATCGGTTAATCCGGCTGTGCTGTAGAAAACCTAGAGCGGTATGTTGTACCATCACTTCGAATCGAAACAAGTCAAATTCGAAAAAAGTCGAATCGAAAAAGTAGAAGTTGTATCATTTTTGCTTTTCGAAAATGATACAACATAACGCCATCCGACTTTTTTCGAATTTCGATTCGAAGTGATAGTACAGCATACCGCCCCAAGAAACATTTGGGTACGGCACCACATAAGCCCACACACAGACATATATTTTTTAAAAACTACTTTTTTTACTTCGGATTATTTAGTACGTGTCAAAAAACGTAATTTCTGCTCAATTTTTGTAAATATGATCTGAGTCGGTATTGTTGTCGGAATTTAATTTGAAATTCTTTTAGTACATAACCGTTTTTCTTGTAGATAAGCTTTTCAAAATATTTACAAAAAATCGAAAAAACTTTTATAAATGCTGCCACTTCCGATGTACCATTTTCTGCCAAAAACCATATTGAGATTGAGAACCAACACACATTTAGTGGATACGGCAGCACACCCCCACACACACAAAAAGATTTTTGAAAATTACTTTTTTGACTTCGGTGATATAGCGAATGAAAGTGAAAATTTACTGCGTAATCGAAAGTAGAAATGAATTCTAGTTTAGAAGTTTCATACTCGAGATGTTTGTTAATTTACCATCCGCTACATTGCCGAACTCATGTGTGTCGGATTGGCGTCATTTTACATCACAAATGAATTAATTGATTTAGATTCATAAATTACATGAAGCAGCGCAATTTGACAGTCCATATACTATCAAAAATAAAGATTTTTAACAAGTTTATACAAGTATTTTCAAGATAATCGGGTGTGAGACACCATATACAACCCTTAATTTTTTGTTTGGGAATTTTAATATTTAGATGTGTATGTAGAAAATGTTTGTACACGTCATTGATAGTACAGAAAAGGGTTTGTTTTCATTTATTTGAACACATTATATCAATTTATCTTTTGTTTGTATAACCTGTAAGGTCAATCTCAGTATGACTGATCCAAAATATTTGTGTAATATGAATAATATGAGATTTCCGACAAACTGGAAAGAGAATGCCATTTAGAGTTATGAATTAAGTAAAACTATAGAGATAGAATATTGCACCTGTTCAATTGGTCTGTCAATGTAAAATTTTGAAACCACAAACTAACAAAGAAAATTATAATTTCATTTCAGACTATGTATAGATATACTGTAAGGTAGGCAGACATTATAAAATTCAAATTAAACTGTAAAATTTATGGGTGTTCTCAGATAACATAATTTATATTATTCATTGTGCATGACTTATCATAAATAAAAATAATACAGAAATAATCCTATAAAATCCAATCTTTTCCAACAAAATAAAAAATAAATTAAATTTGAAAATTTTCCATTTCTATGTATATCCAACGTGTACGTATTAAGGAGGATGGTGGACCATATTTTAATTATTCATAGAATTTTGTTAACAAAAATATATTTTTTTGGTGTTGGTCGGCCGCGATGTGGTAGCATAAAATTGATGAATATAATAAAGATGTTTCGTAAGCGTTACATGAAATGAACAAAAAAATTTAATAATTTTGTAGCACCAAATTAAGAGGTTTTTATCCACCTGCACGATCATACTCGATTATTTATATAAATTTTTATTTGTATGCCAAATACTCAAGAAGGACAAATTTAAGTATTACATTTTGGTAGAAATAGAAATATTATACGGAAGGCGGATTTCTTACTTACTCACTAAGAGAAATATTTGTAGGATATTCAAATTGGTATTATAAAAAATGTGTTCACCAGTAGAATTCCATGAAATGTGTTATAATACCTCACAGCAGACGGATTTGCAAGCTCAGTGTTTATTTGAATTCCAAACCATAAAAAATTCAAAAATAACCATTGGTTTATTTTTATTTCTATTGAATACCTAAACGTAGTTCTGCATTTCTTTTAGAAATTTGTGTTTAGTAGAGAAAGATGCTACAGCTCAACCACAATTTTGGCTTAAATATTATGAATTATAATATAATTTAAAATTATTTATTTTCAAGGATCATTTCCCTTACCATTCCATTGCAGGTTTTGGCCATACAACTTTTGTGTATGACTTAGAAAGTGTACGTTTATATTATCACATGAGGCTACTCTTTTTCAACTTTCTAAACATTTTGGGTTTTCGAAACTTTCTAAACATTTCGGATCAACTTCAACGACTTACAGAACGGTGGCTTTTAAAAGAAAAATGTTTGCAATTAAGTTAAAAAATAATATTTAGTTTTTAATTACAAGGCAACTTTCAATATAGGATTCTTTACTATAGCGAAGTCAGCACCGAACCCGCACCAAATTCACCCCGGCGATTGAACAGTGGCATGATCATGGCGTACTCTGGTTACCGTTTCAGACACGCACAATATAGAAACACTACTCACCGATAACGAATGTGCGATATTGAAAAATTAACCAAACTCAACAACGGGTTAATAAAAATTGTTTGATCCTCATTGAAAGAGAATCAATTTTTGTGATATTTTAATCCATACAAATTTGTCTTTTCTAAAAACTCTAAAATCCCATAGTTAATCTTAAGCCATGGGTGACGCAAAAAATAAATAAATTGTTACAGAGTAAATTTCTCAAGTATCATATATTCAAATGATAAAAAAACGTCACAAACACCACCAATGAAAATAAAACGAATGCTCTATAATATGGATGTGGCATAGGTGCAGAAGCATACATTTTTTTCAACATTTTTTATGAATTCACAAACAGAAAACATACAAAGTGTCATGGAACAAAAAAAATTAACACCATACAAAAAATTGCAAAGTTAAATAGGAGATGGTTTTCATTTTAACTTTCAACAATAACAAAAAAACCAATTTTGTTGTCATTTTTATTCATGAACAAACAATAGAATGAAACCTCTTCTTAGAACACACATACATATATGTAAATATGCTCACACACAATAAACGTAGGCAAATATATTATTCATTATTAAGCGAGCGAACACAACAAAAAAATTATGTTTCTATTTTCGTATAGGGGTTACGAGTACCAGTGTTTCTCCACGTTTAATACATTCTTGCTGCTACAAGGCATTATCTTCATAAACGTAATTTTTCTACTAAAAGCAGCCAAAGCTAATAAATTTAAAAATCGAAAGTAAAATTCATCAATATAGCATAGTACAAACCTAAGAAAATAATGATGTACTTTACTCCTTAGGGACCAACGTACTCGTAGGTGGATCTACTTATAAAATTCTAATAATTTTCAACCAAAGATAAAAATTCAAATTTTCAATGAAAACTTGATTAAAAATATAAAAAATTGAAGGATGAATATGTTGTGACGAACACCCGACCTTCTTGTATACAATGATTTCAAATACACTGCACACTTGATTTCTAAAGCGAAAAGTCAAAATAAATAATTTTGGTAAAACAGTCTTGCAAAATCAAAAACATTAAACTTCCTTAAATTTCAATTAAGCAACAAGGTCAACCCTTGTTGGTTGAAATTTTATTCTTTAATTTTTTTTAAATCTTTTTGTCGTTTTTTGTAAATGCTAAACTTTTCAACATCATTTACAAATCTCCCATTGAAGCTGTCACTTCTGGTACACAAATGTCCACCAAATTAAAAAAGGATCTCTCAGTTAATGGAAAAATTGAAACCATTTCTGAATAGCCAATCCGCTTGAACTGTAAGGATGCCGATTTTGGTAAAATATAGTTTTATTTTTATCAAAACTTGTCCTTTCTGGTAAAATTAAAAAAATTGATCTGAACATATTTTGTTTACTCGTTTTTTTCCTAAAAATAATTTACAAAATATTTACTATAAACGAAAAGGATATATTTTTCAGATTATTTGCTAAAAAATGAAAACGATTTTTAAATTATTTTGTTGATAATTTTTTTGGTGTGTATACGAGTGATGGTAGGAATATTTTCCTTTCAGAAAATGCAAAGATCACTTTTTCATCAAGCTTTTATTCTACCAAGAAAAATTTACTGTCTGTAAAAAATACTGAAAAATCAGAAAAAGAAAATTATATAAAACTGAACTAGAGGGACAGAAACAAAAACAAAATGTATTTGACAATTTTATAGTTAAACCTTGACATTTTGAAGAAAACATAACCAACAAAACTTTGATTGGTGTTACAATTCATCAATATCAAATAAAAAATATTTTATAAATTTCTACTCGCGAAAAAATCACATATTTTAAAAATATTAAAAACGTTGGTTTCACCATAATGTTTGTCCAACCATTAAACCTATATTAGTGTACGAGAAACATTTCGTGTCTTATAGTTTTTTTATGTAAATTATGTAAATGTATTGTTGCTATAAAAAATACTCTGGTTAGTATTTTTTTCCATTTTATTATGACAACACAGTGACATTAAAATTTTACAAGTTTTTGAATATAGATGGAAAATGTGAAATAATCGAATTTCGTACACTACACAGTAATTCGCTAGTAGTACAACTACATGGTATATTGTTCTATATAATATATAGATAACATCCGTTCGAAACTGATTGTTGTGATTCTATTAAGTAGAAGGATCTACATTTTTGTCTCGTTTCGTTTTCACTTACAGTAAATATTTCTTGGTGGACTAAAGGCATTATCCTTTCATTGATTTTGTTTTGTTTTCATCAACAAGAATATTTTTTTTCTACGGTCAGATTTTGGACTTGGAGATTTAATAGTTGAGTTTAGATTTTAAGAAGGAACAGTTCAGTGTTTAACTTAAAAATTTAAGTCTGGCGTTAGCGTCTGCCGAAACATGTCATATTATGGACATGTTTGTGGGCAAGCACAGGGTTAGCGTGTATATTTGTTGACGGTTGACTAGCGAGGCAATGTTTTGACAGGCCGCAAAGTATGCCGCAACCCATACAGGTGGCAAACACGTGACTCGCACAATTAATTGGTGAAATTATTTCGAACAGCAAGTTAAATAACACGTGGCTCGTCTAATTTATTTGTGGATTAATTTTGAATGGCCAATCAAGCCCGCCGCAACCACTAAAGGCAGCCGACTTATTATTGAAAACAGCCAAACAAAAATCGGCAAATTTAACAGCCAAAGGCAAATAGGCTAAGTTACCAACTACAGTCTTCCCCCGAACATAACTTATATTCGAATAACATTTTATTGCTCATATTTTCAATGTTTGTGTTTTTTTTTAATATAACGCTTTTCTTAATATATATAAAGCCTAGGCGTTTTAAATAATTTTGTTCCCGTAATTAAAAAAAGCAAGCATTTACAAAATATTGAGCAATTCTTTTGCAAGTTTATTATAAAATAAAAACAAAAAATGCATAAAAATAAAGAATAATAATAAAATATACTAGGCAGTCAAAAATAAAAATTACAGCCTCTACTATAAATTAATGTATTGCCGTAATCCAAAATGTTTGCCCCATCTAACTAACTGCATTTCTCTCGCTGCATCGGTGCATCCAGCTAAATAAACAAAAGAAGTAATTTCGATTCAATTTCCGTTAATTTCACTTATTTTCCATTCCAAAATCCATTTTCCATTTTGGAAACCGCAAAAGCTTTTAAATTTGTTGAAGATCTCACCCAATTTAATTAAATTTTTATCATTTTCAACCAATATCTTTTTGGTATCCGGGTGTTGTTTAATAAAATTAATGATTTTGTCAGAATAACGCTTAATGAATTCGTCTAATGAAGATTCAATCTGTATTATTTGTTGAATATAAGCGAAAAAACTTGTAGTTTGCACACTTGGCCAAACCATTCACCTATACCGTCAATTGTTTGAAAAAAAAACTTGTGCCATTGGCCGGTAGCTTGTGATTATTTTTAATGAACTCGTCGTAATTAAAATTTTTAGTATAGTTTCCGTAGCGCACAGTGTACATCCTCTTTGAAAAAATTTTCCCTCGCTGTTATTCGACAAAATTTAACTGCGTTTTTAACAAAATCGAGCTTTTTAGTGGCTACCCAGTTTACTAGCCAATTGCTTTCTATTAATTAGTTACGAATTTTTGGCTTCCCTTGGCGCGTTTGAAACTCCATTTTCTAATGTATTCATCATATGTATTGTGAATTGTATTATGCCTGGAAACTGCTTGGATGCCGGTCAAATTTGGTGGAACCAGAACCACAAAAACATTTTATTTGTACAGGTAATTACTCTCGTTTAATTTAACGTAAGCATGCCTGTTTTATTGACGTCCACCACACATCATACCAGGTTTTTTTTCAAATTCAAGAACAATAAATGAGGCTTAAGAAATTTCCCATCCATATTTATCTTTATATATACCGGGTGTTTCTTTTAAACTGAGACGATCAAATATCTCGGAAAATAGCCACTCTACGGAAAAAATGTCCATAATCAAAGTTTAATCCTACCGCCGGGGAAATACATTAGTTCAAAAAAATAGTCCCCCACCCCCCGCTTTGTAGGTGGGGTGGGGGTAACTTTTTAACTAAAATAGGAAGCCATATTTTTTATTGAAGATACGGACTCTACAACTAAAAGTACGTATGATTTGATTGAAATATTTTGTTCGGTTCATGATAGATGGCGTTGTAATCGACGAAATTCAATTTTTTCAATTTCTTCTTCTTAGAACACACGCATTCGATTCTGCAATACGTTTGAAATAAAAAACATCACGTTTTCATTGGAAATACTCGAAATTTGTCATCAAAACAATTTATTAATGTAAATGGCAGGTGAATAAAATAATTTTAGCTTAAAATAAGTGTTCAAAATGATGGCCTGCGACTTCAATGCACTTATTAATACGCATTTCCAATGAATGTACACAACTGAGAAGAGTGTTTGGTTGAATTTCAGCACACGCATTTCTGATTCGCTCAATCATGTTCTCACGTGTTGTTGGTTCTTGTTTTTAAACTTTGTCTTTGAGATAGCCCCACATAAAGAAATCTGGCGAAGTAAGATCTGGTGATCTGGCGGGCCAATTTATCGGACCAGCTCTACCGATCCAGCGACCATTGAAATCACGATCAAGTATTTCACGTGCCACCACCGAATAGTGTGCAGGACAACCATCATGTTGAAACCACATGTTCCGTCTCACTTCTAAGTTCAAATTTTCAAGTAATATTGGCAGTTCATTTTCCAAAAAGTTTCGGTACATTTGACCATTCAAGTTGCCTTCAATAATGTGGGGGCCTATGGGTTCGTTGCCATTTATTCCACACCACACGTTATGATCACATGACCGATAGTATAAATTTAAGAGAAGAGGTTGCAAACATACGTGCAAATGAAAGTCAAGATCAACTCAACGAACACCTCCGAGCTAATGCATTGAGACAAAGACAGGCGTGCCAACGATCCACCGACGCACACAGAGCACATGAAAGACAGCGCCTGTAAGTCGGGTCCACTAGTATCTCTATGTATTTATATCTATATAGTGTATTTATATAGCTGCAATAGAACTACAATAGAAGAACGCTTAGGCGTTGTAAACGGACGATACGCCTAGTAGCCGTACCATTCGCTTATATAGCGATGTTCGGGGGAAGACTGTAGTACTGCCACATTTAGACCAGATTAAAATTCATCGTTGGATAAACTACACTAACAGTGCTAAGGCTGCTCCTCTAATCAGGTAAATGCTGCAGAAAATTATTCAGGAGTAAGATTTCTATTGCGATATTCACTTCCTCCAATCCTCAAGACACTTAGGATTCACTTCCACTTACAATAGGATACTAAGAGTAACACGTTCCACAATGGCATTCAATAGACTTTAGCATATTTAAGGAACAAATACTGGATTATTGGTGGTACGCGGGCATCACAAAATGTTATTCAAAAAAGAACGGGAATCAACTATGGCTTACAGATGAGCCTGTTGGGGAAGGTGTACAATTTTTTGATCACTAACCCCCTATGTTTTTTCTGGGCTGATAAAAAGTATTCGTGCAAAATTTTGGAACAATCGCCCGAGTGAGTCAACAGGTTTCATATATTGTAAATTTCATCTTACAGGTGAGCATGATGAAGGTGTAACATTTTTTGATCACTAACCTCTCCATGTTTTTTCTCGGCTAGACGTAACATTTTTTGATCACTAACCCCCTATGTTTTTTCTCGGGTGCTAAAAAGTATTCGTGCAAAATTTGGGAGCAATCGGTCGAGTGGATCAAACGTTTTCATATATTGTAAATTCGTCCTTACAGGTGAGCATATGGAAGAGGTGAGAGTTCATCAAGTTTTCAAAAATGACCACCAAAAAGCTTATGACCCTTACAGCCAAAAATCAGTCTGATGGCTTACAAATGTTCAGTCATTTGGGCATCTAATCCTTTCCGGATATTGGTCAAAAATCATAGTCAATTATGTCTAGGCAAATCCGACCAGCTCCGGTAGACCAAATATAGAAATCATTAGTTGGTCAAATTTGACTGCATAGAATTTAGTTGTTCAGACCAACGGTTGTAAGTGTTAATTGACCGACATGTGCAAGACCATTCCTGTGGGACGATTCTGGCGGCTTTAGGAAATAGGATTTTTTTTCCTATTTAGAAAAATATTTTAATAGTAGTTTTTCCTAAAAAATCTTTCCTATGGTTTATTTTGGTACACATAGAAATAAATTTTTCCCAAATTCTTGAATAAGTTGAGTACTGCAAAACCATGATTCTGTAAGCGGTTAATAAATGTCAAACTTACATTAATTGTATGTAATTATTATTTTTTTTTTGTATACCACAATTCAGAATTCATCATCCTTGTTAGTAGCTAATAACTAATAATCAAATTTGTATGTTATATTACGAAAATTTATATTGACAAGACATATTAACAAGTATACATATTGGGACAAGCAGCCCTTTCCGACGTTTTCTTTATTAATCAAAACTAACTATTATTTTTTAAACAAATTTCACTTTTTTAAATATTACACACACACGACCTTACTCCCCAAATTTCAAACCCAAAATAATAAAAGTGTGAATTTTTCACACAGCATAAAAAACACCATCGAATGACCAGAAAAGGCAATAATAAAACAAAAGAAATGAGAAATTATAAATTTTTGAAGGAGAAAGCGGAACTATTCTGTTTTTTAAGTACAGTAGTTAAATGCCCATACTATCGACCCTTAATTTTACGCACGCAAGTAGTCAATTTTGACTATTGTTTGGAAAATATCGTTTTTTGATTTATGTAGTTCAGACATTTTCGTACCTAATCTTATTTTGATATCCATTTTTAAGTCAATTTCGAATCATTTTTGACAAAACATGTTTTTGGTTTAAAGTTAAAGGGCATTTCCATCTCTTCTTTGTTCTTTTTTTATCTATTTTGACCATAAAAGAGACGAAAATGTTGCAATGGACGGAAAATGTTTTAAAGATATTGGTAGGCTTCTTGTCAGGTTATCCAAGGGGAATTGCCATTTTTATTAGAAATGAAACAGTCGTAATCCTCAACAGTGACAAGTATGTTGCAAAGCAATAAGTGTCTTTGAAGGTTGAAATCATTGCTTTAAGAGTCGGAGTCAACATATCAATAATATAATTGAGTTAAGAAGCTTAAGGCCAAAAATTTCAAATTTCATCTTCCATAGCATTAAAAATCAATTCGACAATCGTAAAAAACAACAATAAACCTACTGTAACGATAGTACTGATAATCAATATTAATAATAATTTCTTTAATATGACCATAAACCATAAAAAGAAAATTTAAATGTTAATACCAAAAGATTAACAGCCAATAAAGCACAAAAAGAAAATAAATTGAGGTGATTTTCTAATTGCTAAAACATTTTAGAATACAACAAAACAAAAACCGAAAATCTAAATGTTGATTTATAAAATTAATAAAGTAAAAGTAAAAAGCATTTTGCAATTTCAGTCAGAAAGTTAATTAACTGAATAAAATAAAATAATAAAAAATGAGACAACGAATAAAGAAAAGCTCCAGGGTAAATGTTATACAATGGATTGGAAAATACGAAAAATACTATCAACTAACTCGTATTCTACCATAAATATACCAAGAGATAAAATGAAAGTGAACTGTTTTTGTAATTTTTTTTTGTGCCAGCTTATTACTCATTTTATCTGTTAATTTGCTGTTTCCTAGGAAGCAACTATAAGTTGAAGAAAATTTTCTTTTATTTAACAAAATTTTGTTTTTGGTTTCATTACTTTCATGTCTTCATCAAAAATAAATTAATTATAAAATAAGAACTCTAGAGATAAATTAGAAGACCTACATATACGAGTACGTATACATAAATGAAATAAGTTTTAATGTTGCTTTTATATATTATGTTGCAGTGTTTATTTCCACAAAAAATACTTATATATGATAACCACATACAAACATACAAGTAAACAAATTTTTTGCACACTGTATCTGTTTGGACAGGAACTGATATAATTAACAAAAAGTTATTTATTAAACGTTAGTTTCTTGAACAGCACTCGAATCTTATTTCTTTATTATATTCCGTGAAGCCTTATTATTTATTTCAGACAGATAGCAACACAAAATTGAAGGATTTTCATTCATAGCTTCAGTTTTACTTCATAAAAATCATTGATCTCGCGTTAATCTAAAGTGGTTGTTTTTATGTAAGAGACTTTGCTGTTTTATTTGTACAGAATTTATTTTAGTAAGTATACAGTAAAAATTTGGGGTGTAAATTTTGTGAGAAATTGTTAAAAGTCAATGACAACATCTTAAAGACAAACTCGAAAACAAATTACTCTTTCAAGAGACTTTTTTGGAAAATTATTTTAAATATTCTGTAAAATTGTTTTAATCTTAAATAATTAATTTTTCAATACTCGTAAAACGAAAAATCTATAGTGCGAAAACTTTCACTCCTGCACATACAGAGTAGTTTTTAACAAACTTCGACTTGAATGTTATTGCTAGTGGTCAATTAGAAACAAATCGATGTCGAAAATTTTCTATTTTATTTTATTATTTAATTGTAGATTATGTATCAAGGAACGGGTGAAAAAGCTAAAGCTTCTGGTCTGTCTGATTTTGTTTAATTATTTAAATTTTTTTGATTATTTAAATTATCACTGGCGGAGTTTAAATAACCACAGTAAAAACTATGCGGTTGTAAACTATTTTTAATTCTGCTTAATATTTAGTTAAAAAGGCTTTATTTATGCATACAATTTTTGCTGTCTATAATGAAATAAACAAAATAAAAAATTGAAAAAATTAATCTTTACTGCAGCGGTCGGTCTTTTCTGAAAATTTCTGGAAATATTTCAGACTGATTATTCTGCATGTTGTATTCTCAAGAGGTGTTGTTGGCCCTGTTGAGCTTATCTCAACATATTCCCGGGATTAGGGTAGAAAACAATATAAACTTTTTACTGCTTTCTTCTGGTCGGGTTAGTTGAAAAAAGGTTCTTTGATTGATGACGGTGGTTGGGATTGAAATCTCTTATTGTAAAATCGCATATTTCAAAATCCGGCATTTTTAAATCCCGTAAAATATTATAAAAATCCCGTAATATTGATATTAGAACTCAAACATTCTTTACCCGATTATAATGGGATTGGGTATGTCAGTAGGAAATGTGATTATAAAATTATTGTTGGTACAAGTTTTGAATTGGGTTCAAGGATTGGGTACATTCGATAAAAATTGGAACTTTAATTGATCTATGGAGGAAGTATTAATTGATTGCGGATGAGTTGCGCCTACACATTTTCCGAAAATTATTTGCAACTGCTACAAAATATGACGAAACGCTTCTGGAACCTTTTGAGGTCTGATTATCTTACTACGTTGCGACAACGGCACAAATGGAATAATAAACAGGCGAATATACAAAAATTAGACATCTTTCTCGTGAAGCATGATAACGTATTACAAGGATTCTGGCATAACGTAAAATCGAAACTCCCCCCTGTGACAGATGAACTTGTTCGTGTTGTCTTCGTTAAGACTCAACGTGAGACCTACTAAAATTGTATTGGACAACTTTCTCCGTTATGTTTATGAGGGTGGTACAGTGTAGAATTTTTTTTATAATTTATGGTATCTATGTCAGAGTTGTCACAATAGGAACAATGATAAAGGGAAAGGACATTGGTTTGACAAAAAATTCAACTATTTATTTTAGTGTTTTCTGTTGGCCTATAGGGAAACTACTAAAGAATATCATGATTTTCACAACAGCACTATGTATACACCAAATTCCAAAAAATGTTTCTATTATACTAATTTTACGATTTTAAGAGGCCAAATTCAATATCCGGTTTACATAGAACAAACAATAAATTAATTTGTCTACTTGCTAGTTTGAGTTTAGTTCTCAAATAAAAATTAACCTCTGAAAAATCGCATCGGAAATTGATTTTACAGGTTTATTATTCCTACCTAACTAGATTGTACCCATTTAAATACATTTCCGACAATTTTTGTAAAAATCTAATATACGTTTTTTTTATGAATAGAAACAATTCGGTTATTCGAAATCTACTGTATACAAATAATCGGTTGCACGTATGAAACCGAATATTATGTATATGGACGTGTATGTTGCCGTGTAACGATAGTAAATAACCATTCTCGTTCCGAAAGCTAAATATATATTTTTATTTTTCATTTTACAGTATGCGTTAACTTTGTATTTCCTGTTAGATACACACAAACAAATAAAACGGTGGAAAAATTACATTTCAATTTACGATTGAACCTCAACTTTTAATTAAATTTTCCAGTGAAAAAATGCACAAACAAAATATGTGCACGAATATTTTAAACACAGGATAACCATTTTTGGTTTGCAAATTATATACAAAAACCGTTATTCACTATGTTCAGAAAAAATTTTAAGCCGTCAAGCATAAAACTGCCAAAAAATGGAGTGATCATTTGTATACACTACAGACTACACAGGCAAACAGTTATGGTATTATTTTATGATTATTAGCTCGTGTCCACTGGATAAAAATATAAATTCGCAATTTCCCACAAAAAATAAAATTTAATAAAAAATGGTCGGTTATCAATAATTTGCCGCGAGGTTTATATTTCATTTCTACATTTAAATGAATATTTTTTAAACGATTTAATTTTAATTAACAAAAAAAAAATGGGAAAAGCTCGCAGAATAAATAAAAAATTGAAATTATTGAAAAAAAAAATGAATTCCCGAATGAATATTGGAATCGTGCATGACATCAGATTTTAAACCACACTTTATAAAAATATTTCAATATCATTTTAACAATTTAAGTCTTTATACTCGTACTGCATCGAAAGTATCGGTTTTATAATACAGCACAACTTATACTCGAACGATGACATAAAGCTCGCCCATATTGAATTACCTTGTTTTCATATGAAAAATGTAAAATACAAAACTGAAATTAAATGCATATGGTCTGAAAATCTAAAATACAATGTTTTATATTTATTCCGGATTTATAAATAGGATACATACATGTGTACTTTGCACGTCGAGTATAGCTACCTCTATAGTTAGGAGGAAAAAAATGGACAATGACATAGGTAAATAAAAAATTGGAGTATTGAAATTGTAACAGAATATTTGCTGAAATTCTATACAAATAATGCTTTTTTGCATAAATGTAACATATCCAATATGTTTTAATTAAATTGGATACATTTTTTTTGTATCCCCATAAATATTACTGTCCATAAATATAAATACACCTGACTAAGCCAGATGAAATTAAATTAATTTGTAATACGAGTACATAGAGTACTAGTGTATAGTCAAATTGGTCAATTGAATTATATTCGGTACTAGAATGTAATTTTTTTGGTATACAAAATTATTTGCTATGGATAAATTGTATGATATGCTTATCGCAAAATCGATTGAAATTATGGATTAGCTAAAAATCAGCCTCTACGGTTACGAAGTTCGCGAAATTTAGAGTGTCTTCTTTTGAGCTCAGGCGAATTGACTGATTTGGAATAAGTTTTATATTTAGGCTTTTTTCGTTTACAGGTAGGTTCGAAAAATTATTTTATATTTGTAGCAAAATGACCAGATTTAATATTTCATTCTTCCGGTTGTAGAAGCTTTATCATTTTTGTAAAATATTTTGAAAAGTTATTCATTTAAGAAAAAACTATCAGAAATTGTAGCATTATAAATTTAATTTGCAAAAAAGTTATTCCTGTAGAAGAAGTTCCTATTGAGGTTTTGTTAAGCGAAAATGTTCATTAGACAAATCGAATTGACGCGTCTTTTTTATAAGTCTTAATTGATAAATAAATGTTTCTATCTACATGTAGTATGTCACTGTATACAACACAATAAATCAAGTTGACAATACTGTTGTATCTGGGAGTAGAATTGATGTAACAGTTTGAAACTGTCCGTAACTGAAAGTAATTTCACAGCATTTATAAAAATCAGGCTAAGATTGCGGATGCCAACCGTTTGTCTAAGTAAAGACAGGTGTAATGGAATAAATATCTCGTTTTTTATACGACCAGTTTTTGTTATTAGTTTTTTGAAAACTAAAATGAGAGCCGAATTTTATCCAAGCAATCAAAAATGGTCGTAACGATCTTTGGAAAGTAAAAACTTACATGCTGGCAGTTCATTAATAGCGTACATTAATACAGAATCAAATTCAAATGCTTCTACAAATAGTGGCGTGTATTTTCCTGCAGATTCCACGTTTATTAGAGAGGCGGCCGCCCACTACAGTTAACTCGAGCATTGTAAGTGAAACAGCTACCAACAACCCTTAAACTGTAATTTTGTTCTGAAGCTTAGCAGTTGTAAATTTTTCCAAAATAACTCACTAATACACATGTATAAAAACTCTGGTTGAGTGGAAGTATGTTGAAAAGGTAAATTTAATGATTCAATTGGCCATAAAATCTTGTTTTGGAAACATTTACATTGAATCGAGGTTATCACATGAACTTCTTTGCTGTCCGAATCAGAGTTTTAGAATTTTTGCTAATAACTTACGAGAATTTAGTGCGTTTGTCAAGAATAAAACGAAGAAAAATAATGAATTGTACTTACTAACCCTCGAAGCAACAAAATTGGATAATCAAATAGAGACATTGAAAGTCATATTCACCATAATGCGATATAATCCACATGTTATTTTGGAGTACTGTAGCTGTAGAAGTCAACTGGTTTATAAACAAATTAAGGCGAAAATGTGTCATCAATGAGAGCGACTCAAAAGCCCGTTTGGTATCATGTTTTTCAAAATCCCGTATTTCAAAATCCCGTAAAATATTATTAAAAAAGCCCGTAATTCTGATATTAAGTGTGTCATATCTTAGCCAATCATGAATAAATTAGGCATGTGGTTTAGAAATGTGATTATAAAATGATTTTTAGAAGAAGTTCTGGAATATGGTCGCAATGGGTCGGAGTTCAAACATTTCATAACTGATTATTATGGAATTGGGTTTGTGGGAAGAAAATGTGATTATACAATTATTATTGGAGTAAGCTCTGGAATAGGCGGTCGCTAAGCTCCTTCTAAAAGGAGTTTTTTTTATTTTTTGCAAATATTTTAATTACTATATGGCGTTTACGAGAAAACGATTAAATTAAAATGATTGTAAATTAAATTTCTAGCAAAATTAGATCATATTTTAAGTTTTACCGGAAATAATGTGTTTTGTTAAAAAAAAATTAAGTGTGCTGTAGACCACACTACTGAAGTAAAACTTCTAATATATATTTAATATTTATAATATAATATAGAAAAATTATAATATTGAAAAAATTGGTCACCCTGTGCGTTCTCGAGTGTCGCCTAGCCATTTATGTCTGATGCCACAAGAGGTAACCTTGTAACTTGGTAACTTGTTCAAGGCCAACTAGTCATAATAGGTAATATTTATGTATGTGTAAATCATTTTTGAAATCTCTTCGCATAGTAAAAATGGCCTTGAAATATTTTTTATTTCATTTATGTTTGTGTAGTGTGGTTTCATCGAAAATTTGTTTAAGTTGCATTAAAACCTGTATCCTAGGCAAACGGGGAAAGAAACGAAGAAAGTATAGCTATAATAGTGAGTTATAATATAGAAAAAAAAAACACATATATAAAATATATCACAAGGACGAATTTTTTTTGGTCACCCTGTACGTTCTGGAGTGAGTAAGTGAGTGAGTGACATAGATGTTATAATATAGAAAAAAAAATTTTTGGTCACCCTGTGCGTTCTCGAGTGAGTCAGTTAGTGACATAGAAGTCTATATTATGACTTTCCAATTTCCAGTTTTCCAATTTTCAAATTTTCCAATTTTCCAATTTCCCAACTTTCCAAATTTCCTATTTTCATATTTTTTTATTTTCCAATTTTCCAATTTTTCAATTTTCCAAGTTACCAGTTTTCCAATTTACCAATTTTCCAAATTTCCAATTTTCATATTTTCCTATTTTCCTTAGGATTTATGAATTGTCATAGCACATCCTGATACTAAAGGAAAATGATTTTGTTTTGTGTTTATTGTTTCGTTCGCCTCGTTCGATTACACTTTTCGTAACGCAATTATCCAGCTTAGTCTTCAAGTCAAGCGTGAATAAAGAAGTTTTACTTCAAAAATTATTTCGTCAAAAATTCGAAATCTCTACAGACCAGGTGGGTGGGTTGTTGACTATTCAGAATAAAAGTTACTAAAGATTTTTCCATAAATTAGGAGAGCTATGCCGAATGTGGTCGACATCTGCGTACCAGAAGTGGCTTACGTAGCAGCTTTTTTATTTTTGCATTGAAGATTTAACTTTTAACAACGGTTGACCTTATTGGTTTTATAAAATGTAAGCAGGATAATAATTTCAGGATAATAATAATTTTTGATTCTACAAGACAATTTTTATCACAAATCAGGCAGGTTTAAATTCTTGCTTTAGAAATTATTGTGGTGTATTCGAGGTCTAAGTACTAAGTTTTACAACAACTGTAAAAGAAACTCGGGTATTGGAAAAAACAATCTCACCTCTTCATATTTTTATTTATTGCTATGATTTTCGAAATATTTCTGTATTCTAATTTGGTGATTTTCGTTTTGTTTTGGCAAGACGTTGTTTGTGCGCCGGTTTCATTTTTTAGATAAATATTCAAAATGGTAATACATACCTATCAAAATATAAAAAAGATCCTTCTGGCAAAGTTTGCACAAATCTTAAACCCACTGCTGAACCTAGGCCTAATGGCCTGGTAAGTTTCAATACCCTTTGCTATTACCTTTTGATCTAGTAACTACAAAATTTTTAAGTTCAACGGAGTGCGGCTTATTCCATACAAATTGTCTGTATATGTATCATCGGTGGAGTAATAATGAACAAATCTTTTTATCCAGTGGCATCTATTCCGAACTAAATTTATAATAGGTGCAACTTGCCAAAACATATTTGTTTATGCCTCTTCTGGAATCTTAGAGATATCAGCATAATGCAGGGAGGACCGTAGAGTTGTAAATTTAATTTTGGTCAAGCTGGATGAAGTTTTCACTAATGAGTATCCCGCTTTATAAAAACATTGCTATGCCAGGATAAGCAATGCAATTCATACTCAAAATTATTCCGTACATTTTGTTTAGTTCTGTGGAGGTATTTTGAAGAAGGATGCCTTTTTTAATAAAATAATACATATTAGTATATAACGCGGCATCTTCGAAGTGTTTCTCATTAAAATATCTACGAAAATACTCGATAGGCAATTTTGACTCTAGATTTGAGCACCTTACATTAGTTACTGGTAAAATGTTCCGAATTTCGAATTGTTCAACCAGAAGATTGATCCGTGTTCAACGTACTGCTCGTTGGTTTGCTTTGGATCTAAAGTAATAAAGTCAATTCATATTTATTCATTATTATCGCATTCTTGGTTTGCATCATCAACATCACCAGCTTCCTTCACAATAGCCACACGAATTTGGATCACCAATGTCGGCATCTTCCAGATCTTCTCTTTGTGGCTCAAGAAGTAGACGTCGCAACTGATCCTCATCAACTAAGCAATTTCCTCTTCCAAACACCACTAGATAAAATATTGTTTTACTAATTGAGCCATATAAGGACGAGATGTTTCAATCGTAAAAAATCAGCAAGTTTTAACCTTCACGGATTTGATATCTGAGATAAAAGTTGAATTTTACTGTAAATAGAACAACTTTAGACCATTCATTATTTCTTTGTCACATATACGTGAGACCGGGTCTTCAAGCCAAATAAAAATAAAAAATATGATCGCTTTAAATCATAACAGTCACAATTGAGACATTTGGTTCACAACTACATCTAAAAATTGTAAAGGTTGAACTCGAAAGGGGTCTGTGAATTTATATACATTTCTGATTTCTGTCTTCGTATCAGCTTCAAATAATATAGTAATTCTAGTATGATTTTACTATAGTGTGAATGAAACTAAACAAAAATCAAAATTTACTAATTACACGCAATTCTTTATTTCATTAAATTTCCATTCAATTTAACACATTCGCAAAGTCTAATGGCTGGTCTCCACTTGCATATTTTTCCCGTGACAAAAAATAAAGGCGGTGATTCATGTGTAAATTTTGTCTGACAGACATAAATAATAATCGCTCTGATTGGTTGAATATCGGCCATATTTTTTTACCACACAAAAATTAAAACTTGAACAACAATTTTTTATAAGATTTAACGGCACTGAGAACAAAAGAATTCGTATTCTAGAATATAAAAAAAAATCAAAAGGAACAAAAATAAAAATACTTTTTAGGTTTTTTTTTTATTGTTAACTATGCGATCTGTTTTGGGGCTCAAGGCTCACCCTGCTCTTCCGCGATTATGCTTTTGACGTCCTTCCTTTATGCCTCCCGGCCAACTCGAGGACGTACGGCTATAGGACCGATTTAACACCATCTGCACATTGCAAGCTCCATGCCAGCCTATGGTCGGCCCATGGGTTTTTGCACACCGACATGGGGTCATAGATGTGTTACATTTCACCACAGATTGTAATCTGTTAAAGAAATTTCACTTTGCATCCTGCCCTTATCGGGATTCGCACCCGGTACCTCCCGATCCAAACGCCAAAGCTTTAACCACTGTGCCATTTGGTTGGTCACTTTTTAGGTTGCTTGCTTTAAAAAATATCAAAAAATATTCAAACGACAAAATTTACACATGAATCACTGCCTTAAATGGCTTCGGCTCATGACATCACGAAAAAATTATTTGCTTTGTAATTTTAGATAGTGTGCTGTGCTGTGATTCTAACAAACAAAAACATCCACGATCAATTGGCACAACGTCATGATAAAAATATTGAATATTTTGATCTTTCCCTCTTTTGACAAAATTTCAATGCGCGTGCTCAAAACCATTTTTTGCGTATGTATTTTGGAAAATGTACTAAAATATGTCACAAGAAAAAAAATGGACTAGATTTTTTTTCCGTCACGAGAAAAATATGCAAGTGGACTGGCCATAATTCTCACAAATTCTCATGGCCGGTCTCACTAGCATATTTTTCTCGTGACGGAAAAAAAATCTAGTCCATTTTTTTTCTTGTGACATTTTTTAGTACATTTTGCAAAATATATACGCAAAAATGGTTCGTAAACGAAAATACATAACTCCTACGGTGCCGCAAACAACGGTGCTGTTTACACGAAGTTAAAGCTTGCAACGCAACCGGCAACACTACAACTTCTCACGTTTAGACGAAATACGAAAATTGTTGTTACTTGTCTATGTGTGTGTAAAATTATTTAGATTTCGAAGGTACTGTACAACCTACTTGTGCTAAATTTATTTTTTGTAAGAGTTATTGTCTGGTAAAAATACAAATTTGAAATAAAAGAAGTTTACAAAAAATAAAAATCGAACCCCAAAAAAATTGATGCTTGCCTCGCCAAAATAAAAGCAAGAATCCATAATGCCAAATTAGAATTCGGGTAACTGTGGTTTTTGATCACTCATAAATTGATGGGTTCAGTTGAATTAATGTCGCTATTATGCTTTTTACCTCACCACACCTTCGCGAGGAGTAACTACATCACCCGATTTTTCATTTGGTATTATGATTTTCGCTGTTATTTTGGTGAAACGTTGTTTGCGACACCGTTGTGGATTCACCATAAACATCTTATTTGTTGTAAATATGTTCATTGTGAACTCGAAAAAATGAAATTTTGTGAAAATAAATCTTACCACTAGTCCTATCATAATTTACACCGCGATATAAATTTTACATGATACCGTGAATTTGTAATCATGAAACATGATAAATTTCCGCCAACTGTTCGATAGCGAGTAAACTACCCTCAACAAAATGTTCAAAATTAAATCACAAAGATTAAATGACCCCAAAGTAATTGCGCATACGTACTGGTAAATGTGAAGTGAACATACATGAAATAAGTGCCTTTAACGAGTTTCCTTACTATCATTTCAAAATAATACTAAATCGGAACATTCTAGGACCCGCCACGGAAATCATGATCTTATTTTATGTTAATGAAAAGTTTGGCCCTTTTACGGAAACCCGGTACAAAACTCACTGGAGGTCTGTAGGTGATAAAGACAATTCACGTCGATTACATAACTCGCCGGATTTACTGCGGCGGGAGTCCAAACTTCATATAAAAAAAATTTAAATCATGAATTCCGATCAAGATTGCATGTAAAGCTGGTTTTATTTTTACACAAATCAAACAAAAACATTCGAATTATATGACAATAAAACCGTTTTGCAACGCAACCTTGATTGAAATTAATGATTATAATTTTTTATATGCAGTTTTGACTCCCGCCGCAGTAAATCTGGCGAGTTCTATAATCGACGTGAATAATTTAAAAAATTTTAATTGGGTCATGATAATGAAGTTTGTGCTAAAAAATTATTAAAAGATTACGGTGTTAAATTTATTATTTTTTCAATTGGAATCCTTTTTTAAAAGAAAAATTCTAAAATTGGGCACGATTCTAACAGCGAGTTCATACGACCGATAAAAATCTCGGATTTTACTATCCCATCGTTTTAACCAATTACATCACGTAAATTATACAACGGGCACGCCTCTTTTCATATAAAAAAGTTGAAAATATTGAAAAAAAAATCTGGGATAGAAAAATCCGAGATTTTTATCCGTCGTATGAAGTCGCAGTAAATGTTGTGCTCTCAAATCTTGAAACACCTACGACCAATACGGTACTTTGAACGCCTTTTAATAATTATATACACATTTTATCGGTTTCATATTTTTTGCCTATGTATAATTTGTTTTACCGCGGATCCTAGAGATATCCACAGCATTTCACTGATATTAGATAGCTTATACATATAATACTTTCAAAACTTGTATAGATTGGTAGATTGGAATTTACAATTTTTAAAAATTTGTACCGTCAATGCTGGAGATGTTCACGGGTTGTAATGCACCTTGCTTTGGTTATTAAAATAGAGATGTCCACAAGTTCTCACCCATATTTTTGAAGAGATTACACCATATCCTATGCTGTATAAGATAGCGGAAATTTGACGTATTGATCAGGGATTTTAAAGTAAGTTTTACACAAAATTCTTGGATCTGTTCATGTTGGACTAAACTTCGCTATTTCATAACCAACCCTTATGAAAATTGGTTTCTAGATTGATTTTTGATTGAAATATAAATTTTAGGTTTTGAAATTTATTCTTCTGCGGCCATATACGTTATTTTCAGTTCATGGCTAATATCTCGAAAACTTCCTCTAGTAACCAATACTTTCGGTTGTTTTCTTAATAGCTTAGATCATACTGGGACTACAAAGAAAGTTCTACTCCAAAAATTTACCTCAAATTTTTTATGTAGTCTCAATATGACCTAAGCTATTGGAAAAATAACCGAAAGTATTGGTTACTAGAGGAAGGTTTCGAGATATTAACCATAAAGTGAAAATAACGTATATGGCCGCAGAAGAATAAATTTTGCCCGAATTATTCCAGTATGCGATGCACATTTTACAATTATTAATTAAGAGATAGCCGAGTTCTCTCCAGTTTCAAAACCATTTAAATCATGTAGCATGTACAGATACCATTTTTCATCTAGAATTTATTTTTAAATCAAAAATCAATCTAGAAACACGCCAATGAAGTTTATCCTAAATTAATTCTAAATTGTAAAAATGGCGGTTAGTACTATTTTAGGAAAAATTTCAAACTTGTACTAAAAAGTATGAAGTTTATACTATAATTCAAAGTCAAACGAAATGTGAAGATGTTTAGTGATTTGCGAACATTTAGGCGATTTTACAAAATTGTTAGGTTTACAAATAATTTAAATTCACAATGATTATTAAGGTCAAATTTGATTAAAATTCATTATTCTAATAACAGCAAAATTGTGGAGAAATTATGTTAAGCTAAAAGTAACTAAACATCGTTCACAGATTTTATTAGAATAAAAAATTAAAAGTAGGGTCAAATAAGAGTTGGAATTTTCGGAAAATAATAAAGTACTCAAAATTCAAAAAATAGATAGATGAGTTAAACTCCTTTACATGAACTCTACTAGTGCGAATCAAAATAAAATTCTAATGGATGTTAAATACCTAAAAGGGCATTCTTGTGAAACCTGACATTTCCAAGAAATCTTGATTCATAATAATTTCAGATCTCAAAATTTTAACCGATCGCCAAACTCGCCACAATAACAACTTGGTAGACCCAGACGTGCACTCCAATTTTTCCACCCCGATGAAAATTCGAAAATTCTAATCGAGCTCGCATATCTAAAACGACATTCGTGGAAAATGGAATTTCTTAGTAAATTTGATTCTAAGAAAATTCATATGAATATGAATGAGATATGAATTTTCTTAGAATAAAATTTACTAAGAAATTCCGTTCTTCAATTGAATGTCGTTTTAGATATGTGAGCTCCATCAGAATTTTAACCGGGTTGGCTCAAGTAGAGTGCACATATAGGTCTACCAAAATATTATAGTGGCAAGTTTGCCGATCGGTGGAGATCTTGAGATGTGAATTTTCGTAAAATCAAATTTACTATTTACTATTAACTATAATCAACTTTACTAATTTCGTTCTTCAATTAAATGTCGTTTTAGAGATGCTAGCTCAATTAGAATGAACAATAATTTTAATGGAGTTGTTGCATGACGAGTATACATATGGCTCTATTAAAATATTTTTTGACATGATGATTTTGTTCAAATAAATAAATATTTAATTGATTTAGTTTTTATTTGTTGTGTTCGGATCCAATTAATGAAAACAAATTTTTTAGTGATAACCAAAATGGTTATACATCAATTTTATATTTCGCATCTCATTTTGATGCATCTTCAGAAAAAATTCTAAATTACATTTTTAAAAAAATTTAAACATTAAAATTTTAACAAACTATATAAAAAAAATTATCCATGTTACAAAAATAAATTATGTGTATCGTACTTTGTTAGACAACTGTATATGAATCTCAACTGTATGTCTAACAAAGTACGATACACATAATTTATTTTTGTAACATGGATAATTTTTATTTCTTTTTTATATAGTTTGTTAAAATTTTAATGTTTAAATTTTTTTAAAAATGTAATTTAGAATTTTTTCTGAAGATGCATCAAAATGAGATGCGAAATATAAAATTGATGTATAACCATTTTGGTTATCACTAAAAAATTTGTTTTCATTAATTGGATCCGAACACAACAAATAAAAACTAAATCAATGAAATAATCACGGATCAACAAAAAACATAATATATAAATATTTAAATAATTATTTAAATATGAATATTCGGCTTCACCTAAATAACTGCTTTAAACCAATACACTCTCATAATTATTTTTTTGTTGGTTTAGGATTAATTTAGGATAAAATCCAATTGGGTCTGGAAACCAATTTTCATAAGGGTTGGTTATGAAATGGCGAAGTTTCGCCCAGCAAGAACATATCCAAGAATTTTGTCTAAAACTTACTTTAAAGCCCCTGATCAATACCTACTACTATCCAAATTTCATCGTATTTCATTAAAATTTCATTTAAGAATGATTTTTAATAAATATTTTATTCCGCTGGGATGTTTTATTTAATGAAAAATGAGATACAAAATGAATAAAAAATTTCCGCTGATTATATAACAAAATTCTCTTTTATGATAGTGCTGCCACTTGCCGCGAGTAGCGTAATCTCTTATTTTCCGCATTTCTGCTTTCTTATACAGCATTAATACTCTTCCGTTATAGTGATTGTCATCCGATTCTGTGCTATGTCTATAATGGAATTCATGTTTTCAATTGTACTGGCATTACCAGTGATGTCCACGGAATCTCGTCTACATATTTTTTCGAAAGCTTGTAATATTATCTGAAAATGGGTCAATTGTAATGAGTCTAATAATGATTTTTGGAGTTCCATGGTTTTGACAAAAATATTATTATTTCCTCCTACAAGATTTTAAAATCTTCTGCAATTGAATTTTAAATTGGCATTCTAAAAGAATCGACGAATCCGTTTAAATTGATTTGTTTAAAAATCTGGAAAGCTATAGATGTTGTAGGTAATGGAATTGTTAAGTAATTCGTGATATAAGTGAGAGGATGGGCAGAACTCTGAATGGTTTTACGATTTTTACACAATTTGGAAAAATTTTTAGAAAATCCTATGTGTTTTGATGTATTTTACAAATGTCCTACAAGCAATTCTGGAGTTGTCAATGCGAGCTGTTCCATGCGAAATATTCTTTAAAATCCGTCAAAAATGTACAGTTTAAAAGAAACATAAAGACAGACTCGCTTATAAACTGATGAACAATTTTTTGGTTTAGTTCACTCACGGCGAAATATAAAATACCAAATAACGAATTCGGTAAATTGAAGTAGTCGGGTGAATCATGGGAGAAATATGATAGAAGTATGAATTTTTCATATTGACAAAGAGTGTTACAAAGTGCTTATGTTGTCATTTAGAGAACGAGCGTTTGTTGTACAAACGATTATAAATTCCTGCCTCAGTAAGCTTTATCAATTATAACAAAATGACTTTAAAATGCCGAACCCAAAAATACTTATTATGCATTTCTATTCAACAGTTTCTCTTAAAACACCTAAACTTATTAAAAACCACTTAAATTCTGTAGCGCAAGCAGCATTACTAAGACACAGTCTATGTCTAAAAAAATAAAAACATGAATAAGCAGCAATTTCAAAAGAATATCAGTGGAAGTACCACAATTAAATTTTGTGAATCAAAATCTTATTCATAATACCTTTTCAATTTCATACAATTATATTTCTTTATAAAATTAAAAGTACTAGACTACCTTTCGAGATAATAAAGAAAAACAAATAACATCCTTTTAAGGATCAACTTCATTTGATATTTATTTTTTTTATGTTATTTTCGTTTTTTTGGTACAGACAAACGAAACATAAAAATACTTTTGTTTAATAAAATACGTAGCGTAAAAAGCTCCGAGTTATTCAAAACAATATAAAAATAAAATTTTCTAATTTAAATTGGTAATTCTGTGTGTTATCATTTTCCCATTTCTATTGTGCTTTAATTGTGCTTAACATTTAAAAACAAATAGAAACAGAAACAATTCTACCTTCTTGGAATTGTGACGGAAAATGAAAGCGTTGCGAAAAAATCTAAATCATTCATCTTAAATCGAAAGTTGAATAATTTTGAATGACCTTGGCAATAATGAATAGGCCAGTAATTATTGTCTCGCGTTTTATAAAAATTTGTTTTATTGTGTACGTATAATGCATTCGAACGTGACATATGACGCAAACACATTGTCAGTTGATTATTATTTACAAAATTAAAACGTTTAGTTTAGTATAGAAATTCAACCGATCGGTGTACTCGTGCGGTATATAAAATCAGTTAAATAATGCGAATTACTCGAAGAATGGCACTGCTGTGCCTGTTAATCGTGTCTATTGCTTTTATAACGCAGAAAGAGGTTTACGCCGCAAAAGGACGATATAAAAATTATCAAGTGAAACAAAATACAAAAAGTTCACATGTTAATCACAAAGTAGCACCTAGTGGCCAACACAATTGGAATATATTTTCATTTATCGCCCGCAATCGATATCGACTACCATTTTTGCAGAATCGAAATGATACAAGGATATTTTATTCGTAGCCCGTACACGCATAAATTATATGCCTATAAAATGGAGAATGGTAAAAGTGTCGTGTGTGTATATGTGATTTATATGATAACAAAGACAACGGGAACATACCACATGCCGCGCGAGTTTATCAAATTTGTTTTCGTGTACTGTGTACAACGCAACACAAATTTCCACCTAACAAGACTTTATTGTTAATTACTATTGTTTAATTTATAATTATGTATGTTTAATTGTATATAGTTTATAATTTTTCTTACAATAAAATTGTGTAAAATTACAAGTCATCGTTTAATTGTGTTTGTTCTATGCGTTTTGTGATATCAATTTAATAGTGTTTTCGGTTGAGTGAATACAGTGACTGGGAGTCAATCATATAAAATGTGCCTGTCATATTTTGATGTTCTTTCTACTTCAAAACAATTAATGTTAAAGTGTGTATGTGAAAAACATAAATGGCATCTAGCGATATAAATTTGTTAATTAATAAATTATTTACTTTACGTAAAGCAACAAAAAGATTTTCGGACGACAAGTTTTTATTTATTTGTCTTGGAGAGTTTACTTTTCTTGTTATTGTGGCACTTATTGTCATTACACTGGAGAATGGTCTGATGATATATAGAAATCCAGAAGGTTGGGAGTTTTATTTGAGTTCGCAGGCCAGTAGGTTGGCTTTCTACTGGAGTGAAACTCTCATTTAAATGTTCTGTCTGCTTCAAATAGCTCTCTTCGTTTAAGAGCAGTTCTATTTGATCCCCAGAATATGTGTTTCGCGTTAAAGCCGCCTCCAATAATAAATTTACTACCAAGCGATTTAAGAAGCTTGGATGAGTCTTTTTTTTGGGTTATATCCGGGTATAGACAGTAGATTGGTCATATAGAGCTCTCGTTAATTTTAGTTTCAACAGATACAGTACTGCTTGCATCCTCATCTATTTTTAGTTCTTCATCGTGTTTAATGTTATCCTTAATAACGTTTGCTGTTCTGCCTCCAGCTCTTTTCGCTGGTTGTACAGCTTCATAGCACTGGTACCCACGTATTTTGGCATTAGAGGGGTAAAATAATTTTCTGAGATTACTTGAGCTTTACTTTTCGCATCCGTAATTTTTTATCTTGCCTCATCGATGTATTTTTCAGTGTAGTTTGTTCTTGTTTTTTCAGTAGCTCACCCACAGATTCTAGTCATTGTTCTTGCGCATCCAGATATTAATTGATAGCGTTTAGGTACTCAAGCATTTCTTGCAGGACATAACTTTTCTGTATTCTTTTTTAATGTCTCAACCTTAACTTTCATATTAAGGATTGCTTTGATTCCATATACCCTATCAATGCTCTCAGCCTTGTCAAATGTTAGCATAAAATGAAGGAGGCCCATATTTTTCATTAGTATGTTCACAGAATTTATGATTTTGAACCCTTTCCGACTAACTTCCTCCTTCTATTTGACACAGAAGCGGCAACAACTCTTCGATTGGAAGTTGGGGTTTTCTGATTTCTCTCACTAAATGGCGCTTCACTGATTTAACTGCGGCTTCCCGCATACCTCCAAAATGTGGAGTAACTGGACGAATGTCATGTGGCGCAATTTTGCGATATGAATTCTGCTACGTCATTAAGATATTCAGAATTAGTCAAAATTTTGCTATTTTCGTTTAGTTTTGCTACTGTTTTGTTCGCAATGATTTTTAATTTGGTTACCGCTTCAGTAAAATTTAAATTTGTACTATTGTCGTTCTACATATTTTTGGGAATGCCTCTTCGAGTGATGAATCGTCTTAAAGCTGCGATGAGCGCTTTTGATGCACAGTCTCCCACTAACTCCACGTCTAAGGCTTTTGTAGAAAAACATACGAAATCCTGGTCTGGATGCAAAAATTCGCTCCCTTGTCAAATATCCTATCTTCTGATTATTCTGGATAGTTTTGTATTACACCTTTGAGACATACCGTACGTTGATTTAAAAGCTTCCTGATGGAGCTGCAGCTGTATGATCCAAAATGTCTGTCGCAATAAAAAGAAAGTTAAAGATGTACCGGGATGTAGGAATTTTTTTAGGTATGTACAGCATTAGAATTTTTCCAAATGGAGAGGTTTTTGCCAGAATATAAGGATACTTATACTTCTCCTCCCACGCTGAGTAAACCGTCATTATCAACAAATGAACTTGATTTCTTGTAATCTCTCGTAATCTCTGCAGCTCGTCAGCAAAGTCCCGTTCCTGCTCCTATTTTATCACTTTTTTATTAACCTGCCTCAATTTTTGGAATTCCACCGTTGTTACAAAGGAGTTTTTCGTTCCGGTTTGTGATGTTGTTTACGAACCGTCTTATATATCCCACCACCATGATTAATTTAGTACAGCTACGGAACATTTATTTATCTAAATACCACCTTCTAAGCACTAGATTGCCATTGTATATAGGCTTCCACCACTTGCCATTGTCTTTTTCTATTGAACACTCCGTATTGAAGTTTAATTGATAAAGTTGATTAGTTTTTCTTCTAACTTATTCGATTGTACATATAGAGTTCAGTTGTGCTCGCCAATCTGATTCAGGTAAGTGTAACCATCTTGGTCCATTCCACCACAAGTTTTTGTCTAATAATTTGATTTTCAAATAATGTTACATGGTTCTATCTCTCCCGAGGTACTGTACGATTGATAAAATTTTCGAAGTAATATTACCAACAAAAGTTTTCTATTTACTTGGCTGGCTGCTTAACCATGATAAAACTTTTGTCGCATCTGTCCATAGGCAAATAAATGGTTTGTAGAGTGGCCCATGGACGTTAAGACCGTAATTAATAATTTCACAAGTTGTTACGGACGGCTCAGCAGCCGACCCGCAGGTGGTGACGGGGGACACGGTGATTTTGCCTGCTTAATCTCAAGAATAAATGCTATGGGTTGTGGGGTTTGAGGCTTGTGTGGCTCCTGGCCTACACCGTGATTACATAAATTGATATAAATAAAACGCAAATAATAATAAAAATAAAACGCGGATGGTCCACCGAAATTTGTCGGACGAAACTTGAGGAGCTGAACGAGTTAATTGTAACCGCGGGTGCCTTGGTGCGCGCATCCATTCGAACTCAAACGGGCAACAAGAGACCGAAAAGGAACACGTACACGGATCGAAATCTCTGCTTCCATCATACCGAACCGAAGAATAATTAGTAATTCATTTTACTTAGCCAAACATCCAGAAAAAATTAGAAAGAAAAATCAAACCCAAAACGGAATCGGTCAAAACGGAATCGCTGAAGCGACCGTGAAAATATAAAACCAAACAACAAATAACAAACCAAATAACAAAGCATAGTTGTGTTGTGGTACACTTAATTCCAAGCTCGCAGCGAGGCTTGCTTAAGCGCTACTTTGGCTTTACATGTTAGCAATTTTACTTCACTACGCTCATTGGTGGTTGGGTTTAAGTATAAACAACTGTTGAGCAAGCTTCTTCACTGGCGTTCGCAAAGCTACGAAGTTCCAACACTCCTTTATGGGGAACTCAACGTGAAATTTTTCAAATAACTTCAGTTCAGTTCGAGCTACGTCTGATAGCATTTTCCGTTTGATGATTTCTTGAACTGGCTCTTGATACCCATTTTGTTATCGCAAACCCAGCCGATGATGGTGAATCCCACTAAACAATATAAGCTGATACCTTCTATCTTCCTGGCTCACTAAGACGTAATCCGCGATACATCTTCGCGATGTCAGTGTTGATTGCATGGCAGTATCTCCCACAATATGTGTTTTTTAATTAAATCCCACTCGAGTTAGTACACGATCCATAGAAGTCAATACGAAGCTTGGAAGTGGTGCTTCTTTTCTTGACCAAAGCGTGATGAGGCAAATGAAAACCATACGAATTCTCAAAACTTGGTTTAACTTCTCATACTCGTGATGAAATTTGGTACATTATGTCAAAAAAATAACAGGAATTGGTCATTCAAAAATCCTCCTTAAAGGGATTGTAAAAATTGTCGGTAAGCTGGGACAATGGTCCTATATCTTGACATGAAGTTTGAGCGCGATTTGTCATTAAATTTGTTTACAGTGCTCTATTTTGTAAGTTTATCTCAAATGTGCTTCGCGATTTTTATAATGAATACAACAATCGAAATATAAAAGAGAGAAAGAAAGAGAAAAGTCAGCCGAAGCCATATCACGAGAATACGGGGTTATTCGATGATATTTGTTGAGTTTTTGGGCCAAAATCTATCGTGTACAATGATAGCCTTGTGAGATGGTGTGTTGTCGTGGTGCAAAATCCTTGAGGGTTATTTCCACAAGCTCGGCATTTCTCGACGAATTTGCTCTCTCAAAGGTCGCATAACGCCCCGATAATATTCTTCATTTACTGCCTGATCTTCTGGTAAGAATTCCGAGTGCACAACACCGTGATAAAAAACAGACTTTTGATTAACTTTGACGTGTTTTTTTTTGGATTGGGCTCAGTTGGAAGGCGCGATTCCGAAGCTTGTTGTCTGGTTTGCATGTCAAACTCATAAACCCATGTATCATCACCAGTTATAATGCGTTTTATGAATGTGGGGTCGGAATTAACTTGTTCTAGCATGTCTTCGACGACCTTTACGAAGACAATCAATCATATGTACGTGTTTTTGATAAAGCCGATTCACCGTAAGCCTTCCGTAACATTTTCATGGATTCGGCATACGAAATTCTATTTGCAATACAAAATTTCAGCCAATTTCTTTGTACGATATTTTTATTCATTAAAAAATCGCGAAACACACTTGAGTTGAAGTGACCAAATACAGCACTGTAAACAAACTGAATGGAGGATCGCGCTCAAACTTCACGTCAAGATAGAAGACAATCAAGGTTTGTAGGGTAAATTAGGATTTTTTCGTTCAAATATATGCTCTCTTTATTTCGAGTTCCTCAAATTTCTTGAGCTTTGATTCAATTTTTTGAGCAAGAGTTACATTCAAATTTCGAAGCTCATATCCTTGTTTACCGCTACCAGGTCGAATGCATCCAAATACTGTATCCAAAATTTTGAAGAATGCATGCTCTCAGCAACCGTTTCTAGAGAACAGTCTTAGGGCAGTAATGCCTTTTGTCACTATTTCCATCTCCAGTCCCGTTTTAAGTCATTGATCAGTTCAGCACAATATGCCTGGAATTTGGAAGAATTTCGTCTCTTAGTAATGCTGGCAGTGGTAATTCGTGTATGTTCATGTTACCCAACCACTTTTGTTTTAGTAGACACGACCGTCACCTCGTTACATTCGAAAAGTACGTGCTTAACGGCTTCTACATTCAAGCCGGATAAACATTGACATTGGTTTGGTATATTGAATCTCTGCTAGGTAGGCTTTAAACTTACCATGTTCAGAGATAATTTGGCTCATCGAGCCCGTCAGTGTTTATTTCAATGCGAGTCGTGCTTTTTTGTCTAGAATGAAGCCAAATGCATGCCGTCCATTGGCTGATTCGTTTCACGTTCTTTGATAAAGGTCAATCGTCTTCTTCTCTATTTCAGTTTTATTATTATATTGATTTTGCCTACTATCTGTATCGTGTACCGACAGTATGCCGGCAACAACAATATTTTTACATTTTTCAGCGTACGTGTATAGCGCCACCTTTGTAAATTATTACAAGTGTTTTGTGATTCAGTCCCCATCCCTCTCTTGATACTCTCGCCAAGGAGTGGAATAGTTTCTTAGCGTACCCACAGATTTTTAGAACGTGAGATGTTACGCCCATTCGTTCATCAAGGTAAACTCCCAGATATCTCACTGACTTCACCATTTTCATGCTCCGACTGTTTAATTGCCTTTTATTTTATTTTATTTGCAACACACCATTGATTCATAATATTAGTTGTCATGCATCAGAATGACTTTGTCATCCGCGAATGCAATTTCGTCCAAGTCATTGATCATGATTGTGTTAAACACGATATTCTAAACTAGAGGACCCAAGATCCCAAGATAGAGTCCTAAGAACATCATACATGTCTCTGATTACAGTGGATCGGTTACTGAAGTAGCTTCTAAAAATATTCATAGTGTTTCTGTAGAGATTGTAGACCGATAAACTAGTGATGACACTAGGCCACGTATCAAATGCTCCGGAGATACCCAAGAATATATCTATAACATATTTTAAACTTTGGGTTTTGACAGTGTTGATTAGGCGGACTATCTGATCTTCAGTAGACACGCTACGTCGCTAACCGAATTGTTTGTCCGAGAACAGTCCACTCTCTTCAATTTTAGGTGTAGTGCGAATGGCTAGTAGTCTTTCTAAGAGTGTTCCCATTACCGGCAGCGATATTATGGGTCTAAAACATTTTCCATACCTTAGGAAAGTAACCAAACCTTAAGCAGCTGTTTAATAATTTTACTATGCTTGGTCCTACGATAGACAATGAAAGCTGGATTTTTTCAGCGTTCAAGTTCTCATATCCTGGAGAATTGGTACGTTTGAAGCGATTCAGTGCCTTAGTGTCCTCTTCCCACGTAACTCAGGGATGGATCTTCAGTATCTGTGGATAGCCAACTGCTGCTCGTTGGCTTGAGTAACTCCAAGCGTGCGTCATGCCACGTATCTGCGTAGGGACAAATTTGTGTACAAGATCCCATGGGTCTTTATTACCATGTTCCGTAACGCACCGTTGGAAACTACTTAGCTTCGTTTTAAATACTTTGTGGAAGTATTTATTTTTCACCCCTGGGAGACCATTTCCACTCTTTTGCTGTTTAGTTATGCTTTCCGTCTGGTATGCTCTTCTAAGCTTATGCTTAGATCATCTTAGTTTAGAAAAGATAAGAGTTCCAACAACTTTTTCGTTTCTTAGCTACGCTTTTCTTAGGAATTGAGTTGTTACAGTTGTCGCTAACTGTGTTGAGATCAGCAATGCCATCAATTTCTTCTATCGAACATGATTAACTAAGGTCACTAGATGTTCAACTTTCTCTCACACACCACCCAACTATCGAACAAGGCTCCATTTACCATTGTTCGGCCAATATTGGATTCCTATTAGACGAAAACGTCGTTGGGTCCCCTTTCAAGTTCATTATGAATAGGTCACTCCTGGACACGGAGTCTTCCACTTTTCTTCCGTTTTCATATGTAAAATGATCATGCCATATTTTACTTCTACCAGTAAAGTCTCTAGTGATGATTACCTTTTGGTGTTGACCCGATAAAGATCTTAGGATCGTTTCGATTGTTCACAGATGGTACTCGATCGGTTCACTATATTACGCTTATATTTAAAATAGATAGAATGAACCTACTTCCGACGATATTTCAACACATGTGCAGTGGATATCACGAAACTGACTTAGCTTCACCATGTTCATGCCAACATTATACTAATTGCTGTCTTGGGATTCTCAGAGCAGCCTGTTGCTACTCTGGCTGTAGAAAGAATGCCGCTGATTTGACCATTGACCGAGTGTGGTTCTTGCATACATAGTATGTCTATATGTCGAGGGGTAAGATGCGTTGACATACCTCTGATCCAACTACTTTAGCGTCCTACATGTTGAAGTGTGCGCTATACGTAGGTTGCTGTTATAGTATCTTAGATTTTGACTAATCATCAAATTTAGTATTTAATTTCAGGCGTTGAACAGCACTTTGGTAAGCGTTACATGGAACGCGACCAATTGGTGGTTATGTGGTTCTTGCATTTCCTTGCAGCTTGCACAACTGGCAGGTTTGACTTAATCTGTACAACTCTTATAATTATGAACGGGTTGGCACAGATTTCGCACGTATTTACTATACTGGTTTGATTTCGCTGGTTGTTGTTCCACAAAAAAATATTTTAATTAGATTTTTATACAATGATCAATATTTTCAATTTTTTTTTTTTTTTAATTTATGCTTTTAATTTTTAATTTAATTAATTAAAATTATTATTTTGTCTATTTGACGTACATTTATAGCCTTTGGTGGTCTGGTTTCCAATCCCACAAACCAAAAATTGTTATTTTTTTCGTGACCTTCCAGTTATCAGAAAAAATATTACTCGGTTCTCCACTATGCGCGACCAATTTGATGAGAGTTATTGTTGTAATGGATGTCGTTCCACGATAATGAAATCATCTATTATCGATTAGACAATCCAGAAAAAAGTAAGTGTCCATATACATATAATCTTGTTCTCACTGCTTTTGTTCCTATTGAATTTACAGGGCTTCGTTTCCTTTCTTACAAGAATTGCATTTCGTTATTCCACCACCCATTCACTTTAATTTCTTTCATATCCACTATTTTTGTACAAATAATATTTACCCGTTCGATTTCACTATCCAACTGGCTTTGATTTATTTCATTTGCTCCGAGAATCTCATTCTATCTTTAACCAATCTCCTGTTATTCATTAATTCACGCTTTTCCAGAACACTCTATTATCATTCATGATCATTTTTATCATGAAATGATTTCCACCCAAATTATCTACTCTTACGTTCCCAAATTATCTTCTTTTCAGTTCAATAGTTGTCATAGACAGGTCTATTGTACTGCCGTACAGGAAGTGCTTCGGCCTCAAAACAGATGGCATGGATTAAAAAAAAAACCATATTTTCCCATGTGCATTCATACTTCACATACAATCAGGTCACTTTTACCTGGGTTACCTACACGATCCCTAGTAACAGATTATTTTCCAAATTTATCGTTGAGGCGGCCATTCCTTCCATAACCTGAAAAGTGGGAAACTGTACCCGTTCTAGAGTAAAACTTCTTTGGTGTAATATTGCCACTCCACCATAACCATCGCTTCTTGGTTTCTAAAGGAATCTGTACTCTCTCATATCCAACATGTTTTTCCTTACTTCGGGTGCTAATGTTTTTAGTTGCCCTTCAAATTTTTTAATATGATTTTTAAAACTTCTTGACAACTTCCTAGTGACCAATTACACCGCGTTTTTATAAAATTCGCTTGATGAGGTGCCAGCTTCATTGAGGCACTGCCGAACTGATATTTTTTACATCCACCAGATAATTTTTTTTATATGAGTATTGCTACATTTTATAAACCTCTGCAAACATTAGGAATAATTATAAAGGCACTTATATCTAATAATTAATTTATTCTAATATTCGGTGTAAGATTGAAACGTTAATTAATTTAAATCTAATAGTTAGGTAAAAAATTGAAAGTCGGCTTATCAAAGCGGAACCTTAAAACCATGTTTGCCCTACACAATACATTTAAATTAAACGAGTACGAGTATATTATTTATTTATTTACATATATTGTTTATACATATATTTACAAAAGAAAGCACTTTACTGAATTGAAATGAAAGAAAACAATAATATAATGAAATGGAATGTCTATACTGTGCAATACATTTGGAAAATTTGTTTTTTCTTCCCAATATAATAAAGAAAATGTAAAATAAAAGGAAACTCATATTATTATTTCATTTTCTTGCGTGGCTGGAAGACTCTAAACAATAATAAGATGTAAATTTTGTGTGTGTGTTCATACCTTAAATAATTTTTGTGGATCGAAATTCCTAAAGGAACAGATTTAGTTTACTTCGAAACGATTACTAATTCATATCAATACATTGTGTTTCAAATTATTCAGAAAAGGTACGAGTATATATGCAAAAACCGAAAAAACACCTCCAATCCATGTCCCAACCATCATATTTCATACCAATCGCACGTTTCTAAAATTAAACATACACAACATATAATGCATGCAACGTCGCAAGCAAACAAATTTTTAAACGAAAAATTTGTTTATTTAAGTCATCAGTTTAAAATTGCATTAAACTACAACAACAAAATCTATTAAAATTAATCATTTAAACTTGGGTAAATAAATAAATCGTTTTCCTTTTTTTATGTTATTTTAATCAACTTTAAACAAAAAAAAAATAACTTTTTTCTGTTAAACCGTCCTCCATCTATTTCAGTCATGTTAACACAACATAAAATAAATTGTTGACTATCATGCAATGTTTGTAATCAACATTAAACATAAAAAAATGCACATTACGTATACGTTCCGTATATAAATTTAATCTACACACAATAAAAAAAAATATAAAATAATTCCTTAAGGAAGAAATATTTTATTATCCAGAAAATAAAGCTTTTTCAACAAAAATAATTTTCCGGTGAGCTTTAACCGTTAAAATAAAGTTTGTGCTGTATTGTTGGTGTATTCGTGTCTATATATATTACTATCTTAACAAACACTGGATTGAAGGTAATTTTAATTCATTTGTAGTGTAATTTGTGAAATTACTTGTAAGTCGTTAACTTCTCATGCACTCCTCGATATATAGAGAAGATGATCCATACCACTAACTTGTACCGGAATAAAACATAAGATGGAAATTTAGCTTTTCCACATCTCATTTTATCTGATAACATCGTTTTTTTTTTGTATGTGTGTGTTGTATATGTGCTTTGAATCCATTTAATTCATTTTTTGTTTGCCGTGTTTGATCCATTCAAGTTTTTCCAAATGTTTTCAATGGTTATACACTTTTTCTGCACAAGTTTTAATTTTTTGTTTAGGTTTTATTGATTTCATGCTGGCACAAAAAAAACGCACTAGAATCTAAACTAAAACCAAACAAAAAAACAAATACTTGAAGAAATGTTAAGAAAGTTTGGATAATACGGGTTATTCGCGTTAAAAAGATCATAAGAAATTGTTAGGAGTTTGACCAAATTCAAGTAACAAAAAAACTTTTTTTGGGTGTTCTGTCCGAAAATACCGAGCGGTTGGTTAAATTTCAATTTATTAAGGTTTTTGTTTTATTTTGTATGTGGCAACAAATGTTTTTTATACTGGATTTTGTTCGGAAAATGAATTTTCAATGAAGCATAATCTTTTATAACCAAACAAAGTGTGTAGATTTGATTTTATACACCAAGGCATGAGAAGACAAAAAATACATTTCTTTTTTGTGTTTTAGGCCTATATAGCCGGTGTGAAAATTTTCTGTACACATTATGATAAGTGATTTGAATTTTAAATTGATATTTGATAATCCTTTTTTGTGATTTTTTGTCTGTTCTGTTGTTGACCTTCTGTTTTTCTTTGTGCTAACTAAATAAAAATTATGGTTTGGTTCAATAAACTTTTTGGCAAAAAATTTGAGATTTATTTGTATATGATTAATAATAAACCTTTGGGAAATTTATACAGAGATACTTGTGTTTTTTATTAAATTGAATGAATTCAATTAGGGTATACTTTTACATAAATCATGGTGCTTTAATTCAAATAAAAACTTGACTTTGCTGCTTGTGGTAAGCGAGATTTTAAAAAATATTCGCAAAAACACTTGAGTTTTATTTTAAATTTTAAAATTTTTATTGGTTTTAAACTCGCCTTACTCTTACTCTCTGCACCTTAATTCCCTGACGGAGGGTATTTTCTTTAATTCATTCCACGGAAGGAATATTGCACGATTATATTTGACGATATGTAGTAAAATAGCACTTTAAACAAACAGAATACAATTTTGACAGAATCAGAATACAAATTGAATTTCTTGACAGATTTTTTTTTTTTTAATGAATAAAGAACATACTAAAAAAGGAATAAATGGAGCAGAATGAGTAAAAGTATGCTGTCATTTTACATTTTAAAAAATTAAAGAAAACACAATGAGAAATAAAAAACAATTTTAGTTGTCAAATGGACATCGAATGATCTTGAATTATTAGAATTAGTTCCAGAACAGCTACGAGAAGTATCATTTTGCAGCATTCAAGAGAAAGATGTCATCACAATAAAAGTTTTGGGTCTCGAATTCAATCTGTTGCGACTTCTTCCAGTTTCAGTACAGACTGAAGCATCAAGGTTGTTTTATAATATGGGCTGGTCGTAGCCTTCCACCATAGCAGTTTAATTTAAAAATTATGGTTTAAAAAGATTTATTGGGTGTATTCAAGATAGTTGGAATAAAATTTGTGTAGGAATGAAATTACTAGAGTGGCAGTCATATATACTAGAGTTAATAGATCTGGTAAGTACAAGGTGAACATTATGGTTGCAAAAAACGAAGGTTGCCGCTTAGAAAACAATTAGTCTACTCACATTTGCGCTATTTAGCCGCTTTACTATTGTCCAAGTTGATAGACTAACTAGAATGGCCACAAGCATCAAATATCGAGCCTCTGTTTATTCCCAGATAGAGATTGATTGGCTTAGTATTCCACCAAGAATGTGGGGCTACATTGCGAATCCATCGCAAATGAAACAGCCACAGTTCTAGGAATCTTATAACTGAAATAAATGGTTTCACGTAGAATCGCTCAGTAACTGGGGTTATTGCATCTCTAAGGAAATATGCCATCAGCATTAATATCAAATAGTTTGTGGTGGAATGGTCCAATTAAAGTGTATGAAGCTAACCGAGGATAAGTTTGTTGGAGAAAAAGGAAAACACTATTAACCTACATCTAGTTGCATCAGATCACATATAATAGAAGATCTACTTGACAAGTTTTCTAGTCTCAAGAAGAAACAGAAATTTTTGGAATGGATACATCGGTATGTCAAACATATACAAGGACAGTTAAACTATGAAGAAATGAAGAATGATCTATGTCGAAGCATGCATTATCCGAGAAAGTTCAAATCCTGAAATAAATGCTCTCGAAAATGGTCGCCAAATTAATAAAAAATCAGGACTAATAAACTATTCTCGAATTCAAGATAAATCATTAGAGTAGGTGACCATCTGGACCACGTAGTATTACTTTTTGCAGTAAAACATCCTAACCTGACATAGTTAATAGTCAGAAGTGAGCATTTACAAAATTTTCACGCTGGTCCATCATTACAATTCAACATTTTGATGGAGAAATACCATATATTTAGATGTAAAGAGGTATTGAAGCAGATCATACGACAGACAATGGAGGATTTCCGACATGCAGAGTTTTATTCTCAAGATGCTGGTTTATATTGGATAAAAACTTCTAGACTTAGAGGAGTCCAGCAGTTAAAATGTTATTTAGTCGTTTTCGTAAGAAGCCATGCATCTAGAACTAGCAACCGATTTATCAACAGATTGCTTTGTGGCTGTACTTAACCGTATCCATTCAAGACGCAGCATTTATAAATCAATTTACACCGATAATAAGTCTAACTCCGTCGGTGCAGGTAGGGAGTTGGAGGAAATGATGAAATTTTTTTTTTTTTTTTTTTTTTTTTTATTTTATTTCATTACCAGCTTAATCATTATAAATAAAATACATTGTGTGTAAAACATTATTAAAACTAACAAGATTAAGAAGGTAAGATAAGAGAACCATTGGATCAAATAGATCACGTGACTGGTCCCCTGATTCTAAGCCACAAAAAAATATTTGAATTCTATTTACAAAATTAAAATCAATTTAAAGTCAAATTATTTTACAGTTAAAATTGAGAGAAACAAAAATTATATAATAAAATTATAACTACATCTTAATTACTACACATGAGTATATTAAAACCTCTTAAACTACACCATTTAATTTTAACATATATAATTTTAAAACCAATAAAAACAAAAACAATAATATTTTAAACCAATAGTTGAAAAAGATGGTCAATATTTTTAGTTTGATGAAGCCATTCTTTAAGGTATATTGAAAAACTAGAGAAGTTGCCGCACTTACGAATATCCAACGGTAAATTGTTAAAAATGATTGGTGCAACGATATTAATAAAGTTTCTCCGTAGATCTAATCTAAACTTAGGAATATGTTTCAAGAAAGTATGATTTGATCTGAGATTATACCCTGCATGAGTCACAAAATTATTCCCACTTTTAACATAGAATATTCTAAGTACCTTGAAGACGAATATGTGACGTAGAGGAAGTATGCTGAGATTTTCAAATAATGGCCACGAAGGCGAAAAAGATGGTTTAAAGCACATAATTCTGATTAACTGCTTTTGTCGCACGTAGACAGGACGTAGTGTAGCATTGCAAGCACAACCCCAACATGATAAACCATATTGCAGTATTGAGTCCGCTAATGCAAAGTAAATCGTCCTAAGTAAATATTGCGGACAAAATAGCCGTAAGACATACATTTTTCTGGAGACCAATGATAGTCTAGTTTTCAGTCCTTGTGTGTGCGCTTTCCAATTTAAATCTCGTTTCTTGTGGCATCCCGTGAGTATACCGGAGTGCAGTATTTAACATTTATCAAATAATTAACATTAATCAAATATAATTCTAGAGATGTGTTGAAAAATATGAGCATTTCAGGAATGCTTTCATGATATATTTGTGATATGCGGCATATCGATGTGACACTCGGGAATTTGCTATCAGTTTTAAAATAATTGAGAGTATCGGAAATGATTCTTAGAATTTTGTGTGTTTTAATAGTAGCCGTGTTTCTTGATGCTTGATCTGATCCGGTATAGTTCATGTTCCATGAAACAACGCAAAGGCAGCTACTAGATTTCAAATCAAAATTTATGATCTAAAACAAAACTTAGATCACGTTTTCCATATAAAATTTGAACTGGTCCGGATCAATGGATGTCATGAAATACGGCAAATAATAACAAAATATTTATTTTGTTTTCTTTTAGTTTGTGCATTATTTTTTCCTTTTTAGTATACAGGGTGTCCCAGAATTGGATTCAGAAATCAATCGGAAGAATGCTTTGCAAGTAACCAGATCGTACAGCAATTACAATTTAAAGCCATAAATTGAATTTTTTTTTCTGTGTTGAGTACAAGTAATACGATTGTTAAAGTGTTGGGGTATAAAAAAGAGTATTCTCTACGAAAGTAAAATAAGAATATTGGTGAATATTAAAAAAACTAAAATATATGAACATATTTTACATGTACTCACACCCAAAATTTTTTGTCTGAAGCAAAATAAAAAAAGGGTCCATTAAGTACTCTCAAGGAGATGTGTAAAAATGGCGTGTGTATAGTGCGTGTGTACAGTTTACTTTGAAGGAAGAAGGAATTGAAGAATTTTTTTCTAACCAGAGTTTGTTTATTATCGTTAAATTGGCCTATTACTTTTTCGGTATAGTCGACGCAATTGGATTACGGTAGCTACTTTCAATTTTCATTGAAAAACTGCACAATGGTCTTTCCATATCTCGTAGCAGATATATTTCGATCTGAGTTCATGTGCAAATCGAGTTCGTCTCGCAGGAAGTTTATAAGTGGTTCAGCTTAAGGAACAGGAAAATTAATATTGAAATTCCCGCTTATAATCATCGACAAAAGATAATAGTCTCCGTGGAGAATTTTTGAAATCCTTTTAGAATATGGAGCAAGGACGAAATGTATAAACTACATTATGTCTTCGAGAGATTTATTCGGCATTACGCTCGTATCAGTTGTTTGTCCAACGATGATTTCCTTATGCGAGGTGACTGTATAAGTTCCACTTGCATTTTTATATATTGCTACTCCGGCAGCCCACTGGCCATTTTCCTTGAACTGAACGCAGCATTCAAAATTAATAATATTAACATGCTCGTCATTGCGTACCCAGATCCCGGAAAGCAAGAAAATTGATCATGCCTGCGTGACTGTATCAGTTAGGTCGAGGTTACGTGACATGAGACTCTGGCAGCTCAATGTTAAATACTAGACGTCATTATTATCTCGTACGTCATTATTATCTCGTGCTGTGATGTATGAATTGTGGCGGCACATGCAGGTACGACTGGAAAATGATTACGCTTAACATCAAATGTTGGGCGCGGATTTTATTGGTAACCTTTTGCTTGGTCACGTTGATTCAGCTTATATCTTGGAAAACATATCAATTCACGTGCCATGCAGAACATTTCGAAACCATGGATTTTTAGCACTTGAACACCATTCTACTAACTATGGAGAAAACAATCCCATTAACAGGATGTCTAAATCGTTCAACTTAATTGACGCCCTATTTGACTTTAATTTATCAAAGAACAACTTTAAAAATATCTTGATGAACTATTTTTTAAATTTTTAATTGTCAAACTAAAATTTGGTTTGTATTTTCATTTTTTAAGTTTTTTGTTTGAAATTACTGTTTTAACTATTGTAAAATCTGAAAGCGTACATGTAAATTACAAAATTGATTTCTTTACATAAATAAATTAATACTGTTGACGTTTTCATCGTCATGTAGTCCCAGTCAGGATGGCTGCATTCGATAAACCTCAGACAGCCCATAGTTCCATTCGCCAGTCCATCTGTTACGTCAATATTGGTTTTGAGAAAGTAAGGCCGACCTATGACAAGTGGAAGTTCGTATGGCAAATAATTTGTGTCCACTATGCTGATTTTAAGGATCTTTTGGCGGAATTGTTACTCTGGCAGCCCACTGATCATCTCTCTTGAACTGAACGCGACATACAAAAGCAGGAATATTAACATGCTCGTCATGGCGCATCCAGGTCCCGGAAAGGAAATGAATTGAGCCTTTTGGATTCCCCGAACTCAAGAGCAGCAACCACCACACACAACGACCATAACAACAAACCATCGGAAAAATTGTCAAAATCACCATCCACACAAAATCAGAAAAATTGTCAAAATCAAGACAAATAGAAATTAAAAATCAAAATAGTTCTCATCTGGCTGGATGCTCTATCATCTACTTCATCAATAAAGTCTAAAACTTGATCTTTGTCTGATTCGCTCCGAACTAAAAAGTACTGGAAGAAATGGAAAAATCTTAATAAGATCTGTTTCGGAAACCTTTCTATAGGATAAAACAGACGAAAGACTATTTGCGAAAGTAAAACGATTAATGGACAGTGGAGCAACTATTACCGGGTTGGGTAGTCAAAATTATTTAAATAATCCTGACGTCAAGGTTTTTAATATTAGAGGTGAAGTGAAAACGGCTTGTGGTCATTCCAAATGTATATTCGGGTATATACGGGCTAAAGTAATTTTCAATAATATTGAAAAATCCATGCGGATTTATTTAGAATCTCAGAACTAAGTAAAGAAGAGTTGAACTTTATAAATTTAAACATTTTTTCAGAAGAACGACATTTTGGGGTAAAACAAATCACAAAACAATGTCCATCTTTTAATCAACGTGGTTTGGGTAAAACGTCTTTATTATTTCCTCATATTAATGTTCAAGGCGCCTCTTTCAGCGATTCATGAAAAGTTGGATCAGATGATGTCTTTGGGAATGATTGAAATGTCTAGAAGTTCTTAGAGTTCACCTGTAACATAAGTTTCGAAGCCACATGGAAAAGCTAGTCTTTATTTAGAAACCAGACGCGTGAACGATATAATGAAAGGGACACTTTCACCCACTGCTTATAATCGAAGGACTCTGAGCCGGTTACAGGATAGAAAATTCATTTCAATCTTAGACTTAATGGATGCGTTTGGGCCAAATTCCGCTGGATCAAGAGTCTCGCTATAAGACACCGTTCACCGTCCCTATGGTCGTCCGTTATATCAGTTCACAGTGATGCCATTTGTCCTCTGTAACGCGGCACAAATTATGTGCCGGTTAAGTGATACATCACGAACTCCCGATTGTTTTTTGTATACTTTGACGACCTTTTAATCACTTCTAAACCCATTTTGCACAAACAGAGCAAAATTATTTGGACAAGTAAGGCTCAGGAGGCATTTGATAAAATCAAGCTGGCTTTGATGAACGCACCAGTACTTGTACATCCAAATTTTAGAAAGCCATGTGTCATTCAGTGTGATGCCAGTACTAATGGCGTCGAAAGTGCGTTTTTTCAAAAATGAGTTGATGGAGGGGATCATCCGATCCCTTATGTGTCACAGAAACGGAACGCTATGCAGCGCAATTATTCTATTACAGAATTAGAATGTTTTGCGTCTGCGTATAGCAAAGAAGTTCCGGGCATAGGGTATCCTTTTGAAATTGTGGCTGACCATGCTAGTCTTAAACGGCTTATGAGTCAGAAGGAGCACAACGGCAGGTTGGCGTGGTGGAGTTTGAAGCTGCATGAAGAAATGTTAATTTTGATTGTGGTTTTAACATAAACATGGATTCTGTAGCATTTAAATCTGTTGAATATTTAGATTTTATTGGCAAAATTAAAACTAATGCGACTTCATTTTCAAATTTTTGTATTTCTGGTGGCATAATTTTAGTTATTATACCATGAATCAAGAATTAACTGTTTCAGCAACGGATCTTTCGAAATAGAAAATTTATTTACCCCAACCTTTGATTTTTCATGTACAGGGTGTTTTTTTAAGCCCGATAGAACTTGAAACTGTAAAAAATAAAACAAAAAATTAAATTGTAATCAAAAATTTTTTTTTATTTGTAAGATCAATAAATGGCATTAATATTTGAAAATGATTTTGGGCATATGGGCACCGCGGCTGTTCTTGACGAAACGCATTCTGGACATCCAATTTGTGATCACGTTTTAGAGCACTGCTGGCCGTATGTCACGAATATCACGAACAATATTGGCCTCAAAGGCGTCAATTGTTGCTGGTTTATCAGCATAAACCAGTTACTTTACGTATCCCTACAGGATATAACCGAGTGGTGTCAAATCGCACGACCTTGTAGGCCAATTGACAGGGCCTTGATTTGGCCTAGACTTTTGTGTCGTATTTTAAATTATTTTTAATCTTTTAAAAAATTGTATATTAATTTATAAGTAGCATAAATTAAAATGATGCAAATTAAATTATTGGGTCTACCAAAGTAATATCAATGATGGTTGCGCTAAAATGAATGACAATATAAGTAATCGATCATCGAAGTCGCCACATTCTATTAAACTGAAAGAAGAGCCGTGCTGCTTGGTGTCATTTAATAAACCGAGATTACAGAATGGATAATCATGATAAAACGCAATAATAACGACAATAAATTGGATTTGAATGGACTTACATTCTGTTAAAAATAAGCTATTAGCTTAAAATGGGGTGTTTAGTTCACAAAATTTTTGTGAGTTAAATAAATAAATGAAATGTCTATTTCTCGAAACCAATTTATCGCCAATTTTTGATTTTCATAAGTCGATGGTTGCGGTCGCCGTATGGCACGTAGCGCCATCCTGTTGAAACCACATCTCGTCCGGATCAATGCCATCAATATTTTCAAACAAAAAATCATTGATCATGGTGCGGTAACGATCTCCATTGACCGTAACACGATCCCCGGCCTCATTTTTGAAGGAATAAGGTCCGATGATGCCACCAGCGCAACCGAATCAAACGGTGCATTTGTCTGGATGTAATGGAGTCTGTAGGGTCTCTTGTGAATTGGTCTCACTCCTTTGTTTACTAATGGCGTTTTCTTTTTACAAAAAACTGGCAAAAATTTTTTACATCAAAATTTTTTGAAGTAAATCACGTTTTCGCGTTCTTTTAGCGGAAAAAATATCAAAAAAATTTGATGTACATCAAAAAATGGAAATGTAGATTTTTCCTTTCCATTTTAACATACACATATTTATATACATATAATATGTCAATTGTAAATATTGTCAAATACGTCAAACGGGTCCTTTGAAATTTTTTCAAAATGGTTTGTTTTTGTTTTCGGCATCCCTTTCGGGTTTACGCACACTACGATTAAAACACATCAACTATCGGAAATTTGATTTACATCAAAAAAGTAAAAGAATTCGCTATAACAAACCCGTTAAGCGAAAAGCCTCATCGCTGACTACAATTTGACGATGAAACAATTGAGCGAATCGACGACTGATTTTCAAAGTAAATTTTAATAATTTCGTAGCGTTACTTTAACTTAAGAACTAACAAGTTTACTTCCTAAAAAATTTAGGAATATACCATATTAAGGGTATTCGGACGTAATAGAAGCTAAAATTTTTTTTTTGTATTAAAATTGTTTGTTTATTTATTTAAATGTTTTTTGTAGGTGTCACTTTTTTTAGTTATTTATTAATTCATCTCATTTAGTATGTTGTTTTGTTAAATTTAGTTATAAATACTTAGTATTTAACTTATGTTTATGGAATTTTCCCGGCTTGACTGAGACCTCAGGGCGTGTGGTACGTCCCCATTATGTTCTAAACATCAACGCTTAATAAAATTCACTTAGACTTTTAAAAATGGTATTGATCATTTTTGTAGTTAGTTTTGCGATCTTTTATCGCTTTTTTTTATTAATATGTGTATAAAAACCAAGATTGAATTTTTTTGCTCTAAAACCAACAACAAACTACAACAACAATTGCAAATATCAACCAACAACGAACTGGATAGCGGAATTTATAAATTAACATGTGGCAACTGTAAAAAAAATTGTATCGGACAAACAGGTAGAAACTTCGCACAAAGATCTAAGAGCTGGAGCAGTAAGGAATTCAGAGAAACCTGGCTAAATCCCCAAATTTTTATTGTAGCGCAAAATATTTCCCATCCCTAAATGACTGAACTTATCGGGAACATCCTAACTTGCGCAACAACACAAATATCTATTTTTATTAACAATTCGTTCTATTTTTATTTTTACAAGAATATAAAATCAAAGAAATGAACAAACGGATTCTAAGTAAAATAAGTATTTGTGTATTTGTAAGATTTAACGATCTAATTTGACCACAATTTCTGTGTATAGCATAAATTAACCATATATCATCTCATCAGCATCTACATCTTTTCAATTAGATTAGCTTATCCTCTTGGAGATAGATATAGATTATACCTAAAATGTAAATAGAATTGAATAATGTCTCCAATTCTGATATACTCTTGTTATAAGTATTTCTAAGTATAGGATACATATACATATATAGGTTTATATATAAAGAAAATTATTTTTGTACAAATCACTATAATCAATAAATCCTTTTGTATTATACTTTTCTAGAACTAGAGATTACTCCAAAATTATAACGTAACTGAATATTTTCTACATAATGAAATATATGAAGTAGAAGAAAGGATATTGCCATAAACATTACAAGTAAATTGTCAAGTAACAATGACGTAAGATTTCAAAATCTAGACAACAAAAAAAAAACTCGAGGAAATTTATTAAGATTATGGTTTATTATTATTTTTTTTGTAGGGATTACTGTCCTCGGTTGTTACCCCCTTTTGGTAGATTTTAAGCTTTTATCTGTATTTTTCACTCAACAACATTTTTGTTTATAAAGTTTTTATTTGTATAAATTTGTACAAGATTTTTCCATATTTTTCGGCATGTCACTCTAATTTTGTGATTTTTTTTCCTATGCATAGCTATATATAGGTCCTTGGCAGCTGGGGACAGGGATGGGCGATTACGCGTCGACTACTAGTTTTTACATGATTTCGTCGACAACTCGTCGACAACGTCGACAACTCGTCGACAACGTCGACTACGTCGACAACGTCGAGAACTACTTGAAAAATTAATTTACGCCATCTATCAAAACTTATAATAGCTGCGTTTTTTTACTCGATGTAGAGTTCGCGATACCTGTTTTCAAATTTGTCCAATTTAATATTAAAAATTTAATTTTTTTTAATTAAATAATTTAGATTTAATAGAAATCTATGTATAACCAAAAAAATCCATCATAAAAATTGTATGGTTTTCTTGTAATATCGTTGTTCTGTATAGTTCTGAACTACTCCGTTATTATACAGAACTATACAGAACAACGATATTACAAGAAAACCATACAACTTTTATGATGGATTTTTTTGGTTGTACATAGATTTCTATTAAATCTAAATTATTTAATTTATAAAAAATTAAATTTTTAATTTTAAATTAGACAAATTTGAAAATAGCTATCGCGAACTCTACTCGATTATTTTCAAAAAATAACGCAGCTAATAAAACTCAGCATAAATTGCCTTTACTACTGATTGATAGCTGGCACTGTATTTATGAATCATTAAAACACACTGTACCTAACATTTGTATCATAAATTGCGTAATAAATTAATAATTATCCATTATCGAAATAAATTCTTTGACAATCGAAAAAAGTCATATTATATTTGCGGATTTGAATAAAATTTGAGTCTATCGTGATTTCGCTCGAATGAAATTTTGAAGCTTCTACTATTCATAACTACGCGGCGAATAATTAGTTAATTTATGATTTATGCTGACTTTTTATTTAATTTTGCTTTATTGTAGTATCTTCGAATAAGATAAACTATTCATTTACATATATCTCTTTTTCAACCAAAAAAAATGGCTCTATTAAAGTCCAAACCACACAAATGTGCAAGTATAAAATTTTTGGACATGGTACTTTTGTCGTACCCACACAATTGTGTTGGTAAAACACAAAAGGAATACATCTATTTGATAAAAGATGGCGCGCATAATCTATTGAAATATTCAATAGTTTTAGATAGATAGAGAGATGCCTCTAGTTCAAAGATTTTAAATTTATTTTTAATTTATAAAATGGTTGTAAAAATGTTAGAATTAAATTTAAGTAATTATTCATCAATTTTAATAGTGCGGTTAACGTAAAATAATTAAAAATTTAGTTTTTAATATCATTTTCTAAGTTGTCGACGTTGTCTACGTTGTCGACGTCTGAAAAGCAAAAAATCGGTATGTAATCTACGTGCTAGATTACGTGTCGACAACTACGTAGATTACCTTACGTAATCTACCCGCCCATCCCTGGCTGGGGACACCAAAATATAAAAAAAAATATATTTTGCATCATAACCGATAAGACGTTTCAATGTTTAATGCGTGTAAGATAATCATAAGATTTTTTCCATATAAATTTTGTCTAGACGCCCAAAACGACACTTTTAACATGTTTCTTTATACCATGTTATTTGCGTACGTATACGTTTATGTATGTACATATATGCGTATGTATCTTGTTTATTCCTTTTCAGAAATGTGAGCGCCCAAAATATATAAAAATCAATATTGACATCATGTTTATCGACTTTTCTCGATTATTTTTCCACTCCGTAACCTTATAACCCGATAAAAATATTTCTAATATTTTTGTTACATGTTCTAGTTTACTAAACGTATATAGTAACAACAGTAGTAACAGTTACTGGAAATTGCTGTTTTTCCAATACAGTCCGATAACAAAATAAATAATTGAATATATTGATATTGGTCATATCAATATTGCTGACAATTCGGATTTTGTGTGTTTTATGTGTACGAGTATACGTAATGTTATTGGCACTAATAACGCTACGAGACTTATGCTTTATACGTGTATGATACGAATTTCTACATTTTTTAAGTGATTTAGCAAATCTGTATCTTTCAGCGATTATGCAAAGTGTTCGTTTGCTTTTTCTTAGATACAATAATTTCTATCATTCGCCATTCTCTGTACGTAATAAAATATTTTATTAAAGGGAATGGTACATGTAATACGAATCTTTACAATTCAACTTTAGAATAAATTATATTAAATTAGATTTTCAAAAGGAGGGACACTTTACCCTAGGCATACCCAAAAAAATTAATTCTTTGCGAACAAATTTTCGAAAAGAATTAAAAAAAGTTAAGATTCGCAACGTTCTGTAGTTTCGACAGAAGAGGTTTATGTACCAAATTTATGGTACATATTATAATGTATTATTAATGTTTCTAGTCGACCGAGAAACACCGGATTTAACTCGCTAAACCATAGAGGAAACACAGGACGCAATATCATTAGAGAACTAAGACACTGACAATGTAAGTTATACTTATTTATTTGTAATCAATATAAATCTTCATTTGCCAAGGAACTTTACCCTCGTTTTTAAAATAATTTAAATACTTTGCACGATCTGTCTCTGCTGATTGAGCCGAATTGTGAACCAGACTTTTCTGTAGCATCGGAGTGTTTTGTTTTTTCGATATTGTGTGATCTTTGGATTTTCATCAGAAAATTTTGTAAAGAAGCACATGCTATTGTAACAGTTTGTTTGACCTGGAGAATGTACGCGAATGAAAATTGAGAAAAAATAAATAATCAAACAACAACAACAAAAGCCATCTATTATGGAAACCGGAACGAGAACAAAATTTACCCGAAATTCATTCTCCAAGTCACGCAAATGCTATAGAAATTTGGGTTCACACAGTGACGCTTCAGCGGTCGTTGCCGGCTAAGCATCAGGGTTTGTGCGTGGGATTTGAAGAGTATGTGTGAGTCACGGGTAACCGCGGGGAAAGGAACGATGCCAACTACCTACCTATCTCTGATCGTATACTTACCCTAATCCATCCAAACCATGCTCGTTAATTTATTTTCTCATTGCACTTTTATTATAAACTTCACTCAAAAAAATTAGCCACCCAAAACGAAAGCAAAAAAACAAAGCAAAAGAGAAAAAAAAACAGAATTTTAGTTTAACCGTGATCATAAAAAAATTAACAATTTCTATTTATTTTACAAGAATCCATTAAGCAAAAAAAACAAACTCATGAAAAAAATGGAATGAAAAACGGTTAGACAGAAAAGAAAAATCTAGATTCCCTACTAACTAACTAAACCTAATCCCAGCATGCAATTATTCCACTGTGTGGAAAAACTGCTCAAATGTCGTACAAAATATCAAAGACACAAAAATATTGATGTTGGAGAAAAATAATTGTTTTTCTCTTTCTATTTCGCGGTAATATTATTTTCGTTTCTTCTGACAAGTCGACGTGCACGGTTGCACTACATAATTAGTTTTTTTACTTTAAAGTGTTGTGTTTCATTATAATGTTTTTCGATTTGTTAAAGTAAATAATTTTAAATTTAAATATATAATAATAATTATTAACTTATTTAGTGATCGCGATGTGCAAATTTGGACTAAAAAGGTAATAGAGATCTGTCTCACAATGGCGTCGGCGCGAAATACATTTACGTAGTAAATTTTCAATGATTTTTTTTTTTCAAGATCTCAATATGCTGGCGGATGCAATACAAAACTCAATTTATGAAATTTAAATATGTAAATAAATTTTCTATGTTTTTTTGTACACAAAAAAAAAATAATGTGAATAAAAAATTAATATTTATTTTATTATAAATGGAAAATTTTGTTTTATTTCGGATAAGAATTATTATTTATTCCAATTGGAAATTATATACAAACAGGTGCCTTTTGTTTGTGTGATTTTTTTCTCTTTTTAGTTGGGATTCACACCGACACCGGAATTTTTCTAACACTTTTCTTTGGCTGGGAGTACGAATTTCCGCATGATACACATGGTTCTTTCCATAGAAGCAGTGTGGTTTTAGAACGCGAATGTAAATGGAATTCCGTCGGCATTGCATATTGGGCTTTTCTTTGGCTGGGAGTACGAATTTCCGCGTGATACACATGGTTCTTTCCATAGAAGCAGTGTTTTTTTAGAACGCGAATGTAAATGGAATTCCGTCGGCATTGCATATTGGGCTTTTCTTTGGCTGGGAGTACGAATTTCCGCGTGATACACATGGTTCTTTCCATAGAAGCAGTGTGGTTTTAGAAGGCGAATGTAAATGGAATTCCGTCGGCATTGCATATTGGGCTTTTCTTTGGCTGGTAGTACGAATTTCCGTGTGCTACACATGATTCTTTCCATAGAAGCAATGTGGTTTTAGAACGCGAATGTAAATGGAATTCCGTCATTGCATATTGTAATATTATACACATAAAAATAGAAGTTCAAAAAAAATAAAAAAATTTATAATTATTTTTGGGTACCTTGATGATGTTGATGGTCGATTGATGGTGATGTTGATGGTCTATGGATGGTGATGTGACGTCACAAACAACTTATTACGGTTTTTTCGGATTTGTATTTTTTTATATTTTTATTATTTTCTTTTCACAATTATCAAGGTAATTATTTTTTTTTATAAAATTTAAATCCTAGCACAGATCGATTATATTATAATACATATTTTTTATTAGATTGTTTCTTTTCATAATCACGACCTTTAACTTTTGCACAAAAAAAAAGTTTAATTTTTGCACCAAACAACACTTTCCACTTTTGGGTCCATTATAGTTTACCTATAACTCTTTTCCCATTTTTTTTTTCAAAATTCACAAATTTATATTCATGTCCCCCCCCCCCCCCCCGCACTGCTGTTCGCCTTTTTAAATTTTTTATTCTTTCAACACCCGCCAAATTTTGCGCGGGACCTTTTGACGTACGTACAAGATATCGAGAAAGTTTATAAACCATCTTCCATAAAATTCATAAATGTGAACGACAGAGGTGCCATCCATTTGCACTTATTAAAATTATTTCAATACTTGCCGATAACACAATAAAAATATTAGACCGTTAAGTATTACTTAGCGCTATTTAGGGGCTATACTACTCGCATTATTATAAGTACAACATATGCACATTAATCAAGCAAGTAACATTATTGTACAGTGCGCGTATGCACTGTTACACTATTGAGGAAGACGATGAACTTATAATAATAGCGTGGGCTTACGCTGCTAAATAAAAAAATGAGCGAACAACAAAGGAAGTATGCCGACCGCCTAATACATGAAGGGCTATCCGAAGACCAACTGAATCAATTGAAATGCAATAGTACAGTCATTCAAACAGAATCACAGATATCAAGACGACGAGAATCACAACAGTATCAAGACGACCGCAATTCAAGTCCGAGTTTATCGTTTAATAGTACGGAATTTTCTAGTTCGTCAGACTTAACATCGGCAAATACTCATCAATTACCAGTTTCCATATATTCAACGGTAAATAACGTATCTATACTACTACAACCCCGTCAAGTGGTTCTTCTGACATGTGCTGTGCGGTTAACTCTGGTAAAGTCAAAAAGAACGCACTGCACGTCTGACAAATTATTTCTTCGTATGTACTCCTTAAAGTAATGCCACATACTCATTTCTACGGACGACTTCTTAAAACACATTTGGCATTTACGAATTAATTAGAGCATATTTTTGACTCAAATTATTGAGATAAGATGTAAAATATCTCAAATTAGTAGCTAAAATAATAAATTTGCAATTATTTAATAATTTTAATTGAAAAATAATCAATTTTCTATTTAGCCTTTTCTAGAAACTATTTTTGAATTTCTGAATGGTATAATTTTACACGTGAACGAACGCTCAAAAATCTAAAAACGATTTCTGAACTCATAAAAACGATTTTTTCTCTGTTGTGTTTTTCTTTGATTACTTCAAAACAAATGTCAAAAATTTCAAAAAAAAATTAATTTTTCATTAATTTAATATTTTTATTAAAAGCTCATCTATGAATATGGTGGCACCATGATTAAACGTATGATTACAATTTTTCACTTTGACATTTGAATATAGCCGTGCTATATGCAGTCTCATAAGATCGGCTGCACCTTCATTTCTTTCCCCTTTTACCTACAAAATCCATTTTAACTGCGACATTAAATTTTTAAAAGCAAAATAGAAACGAAAATAAAAAAATTTAAGGCCATTTTTCAGATGTAGTTTTTTGTTTAAATTTTATTTTCGAGAGAACAGAATAAAACAATAAAAAAAAAAATTGATGTTTTAATATAAAATAAGGGTTTAAATTAACAATAAAACTCTATTGCGACGTAGTTTGAAACCAGAAACTAAAATCTCGTGTAGCTTGGGTGATTCAGCTCAAAAGAAAATATAAGGAATTGTTGTAAAAATCGTCTGTATTTTTTCTTGTATGTGGCGATGCAAAATAAATTTGCGCTCGAATCGTCTGTAATTAGATGTGTGTGGCAACGCTTTTACACCAAAGCCTTTTTTTAGTTCTTTTCTTTTAATTTTTCATCAAAACTGTGCCAACTATGATCGAAACCACGTTTATAATTTAGACCCCTATTCCCCTAGTCGCATCACTTCAAGTGACGTGACTACTCATCTTCCTGGTTACTAGATCATTAAATCGAAATTTACAAAATAATTATTCAATTATGTCATTCTGGCTGTTTTTTATATCTTACTTAGTATGCTGCTCTATAAATATTTCCTTGCGACTGCCATCACTTCAAATGACAATTTCTATCACTTGAAATTTTGATGTGACAAATAAATAAAAAAAATTTCATACTAATGAAGCCAACTAACATTGAAAAAAATGTCATTGATAGCTTAGCACAAAATTATTTAGTAAGTTTTGATTTTAAAATCTAGTAACCAGGAAGATCCGTAGTTACGTCGCATGAAGTGATACGTCTAAGGGAATTGAGCTGCACTTAAAGCGTTGCCACATACATAATTACAGACGATTCGTGCGTAAATTTATTTTGCCTCGCCACATACAAGAAAAAAATACTGACGATTTTTACAACAACCATTTTTTATATTTTGTTTTAAGCTGAATCAAATATAGCTGAATATTTATACCGCCATTTCTATTCAAAGTGTCAAAGTGAAAAATTGTAATCATACGTTTAATCATGGTGCCACCATATTCATGATTAGCTTTTAATAAAAATATTAAATTAATGAAAAATTAATTTTTTTTTTAAATTTTTGACATTTGTTTTGAAGTAATCAAAGGAAAACACAACAAAGAAAAAAATCGTTGAGTTCGGAAATCGTTTATAGATTTTTGTGCGTTCGTTCACGTGTAAAATTATACCATTCAGAAATTCAAAAATATAGTTTCTAGAAACGACTTAATCGAAAATTGATTATTTTTCAATTAAAATTATTAAATAATTGCAAATTTATTATTTTAGCTACTAATTAGAGATATTTTACATATTATATCATTAATTTAAGTCAAAAATATGCTATAATTAATTTGTAAATGCCAAATTTGTTTTTAGAAGCCGTCCGTAGAAATGTGTATGTTGCATTGCTTTTACTTATAGATCGGCCAGTTAAAACAAATTCTTCTGCTTCAACAAAAAATGATTGCACAGTTAATTTTAATGTCAATGTTGAAAATAACGCAATTATTTTTCTTCAATTTTTTACGCAATTTTCATTGACACGCTGACAATGAAGACAACGTCGACAACCTAAAAAATTATATTAAACACTTAATTTACTTATTATTTTCTCTTTGTAATTCTTTAGACTGACAAAGTTGATGTCTTGCTATATATAGCATAGTAGGATGATATTGGAAAATCACAAATGCTTTGTCTTTTCAGTATTCACTGAACATACAGAAATGTTTAATTTGCATTGTTTCTTAAATGCAGTTTTTAGATTTAACATTAAATTAATATTTGTAAACTAATTTTGAATACTGAGACCTTTTAATTTATGTAGTGATTGTAACTGGAGGAATTTGAGGGTTAGTGTCTCAGAGCAGGCGATATTCCAATACGACAGTTGATTTATGATCTGCTCAGATATAGAGTTAACAAGGGTTCGAAGTGTGTATTTGATTTTGAAACTACAATATATCTAAAATTATAAGAAACAGTTAAATTAAGAGTTCAAAAAAGCGAGCCAATAATTACTTTAGACTTTCTTAACTCCACTCTTTCCTACCCCAAGTTCCCAGATTAGTAATAGTAATTGCTAAGATTACCATAAGATTTTTAATCCGAAGCAATAAGAAATGCCGAGCAATGCCGGTCCTACAACAGCATACATATCCACTCTAAAGATTGCAGTAATTACTCATGTAAAATCAAGCGGTACGTCTGACGCAGTTTTAATTCTATTCTTGGAACAAAAAATTGTGGATCTTTAAATTACATTGATACCAGTTGAATCCTAATCACCCAAATGTATGATAGATTAACAAAAACGCGAATGCGTTAATAAAGAGTGCGAAATGGGGTTTATTTTTATGTCAATTTGTTTGCATTTAAATTCGGGCTTTCAAGCTATAGATTAAGTAACATGTTCCTCAAAAACTCAGTCCATTTGATTTCCTGCCAATATTATCCCTGTACTGACTTTGCGCGCCATCTCTTTTTAAATAGATTTATTTATCGCGAGCTAAGCTTAATGTCGACCAACACAGTACACTATTTTGATATTTTCTTTTTGTTCTTGTGCATTGTTCAAATAATCTTGCCAATGAAAGTTTAAATATTGTGTTAAAAATGTGAAAATTAGGATTATAAAATATGTAGTATGAGTGTATATTGAAACATATACATATTTTAAATTTCGTCAAACGACTTTGTAGCGAAATGCGAATTTACTCCCTCAGAGATTTCTGGGCGGTGTTAATACCCGACTATGGCTCAGGGTACAGGTGTGGGGTTTTCCAGAAACACGAGGAAATATTTTATTACATTGCTAAAAAGGACGAACGGCAACGAATCATAGCAGCAGTATTCACCGAAACTCACCTCCGACTCATCACCTTAATGAGCTGACACTTCACAGCATATCAATTAAAATTGGTTAAAGCGGAAAAATTAAAAAACATGAAACATTGAATTTTAGATTCTAAAGCCAAATAAACTGTATTTCCATGAAAATTATTAACAAAGATGAGAAAAAAAAATCAATGAAAATTCTTTAAGTTAGGATGTATTACAAGTAAATATATAATATAATATGATAATGGCTAATGAAATGTTCTTATGCTGGTACTTAGTTATATAGTCCGAATTTAGGTTTTGAATAATATAGCATAATATACCTAATGTATCAATTAAATAAATCAAATTAAATTAGATTATGTAATTGGATCCTGAAATTATAGAATTACAATCGGTTAAAAATCCAACTCCCCAAAAAAATATTTCTTCTAATTTCATTTTATTTACCCAATTTAATTAGAACCTAAATGGTACCAACAAAAAAATTAAGAAATAAATATATATGGTTAAATATTGAAATAAATTGAAAAAAATTTATGCGAAAATTAAATTAATTGTTTAAATTTAAATTATATCAAAAAATAGAAAAATATTTAAGTTAATCAAGGTAATTCATTTTCTTAGATAGATAATATAAGTAAAAGTTAATAATGATAAAGGTAATAATATATTTTATATAATAAATATACTCGGTTAGTACAAATTAAAAGAAATCAAAGTTAAAAACTCATCCTCCGCCGAATAGTAATCCAATGGGTGGTTTCCTCTTAATTTCATGTACCAATACAGAATTATGTAGTTTTAATGAGTATTTGTTGGATGGTGTATATTCGCTTTTTAAAGCAAAGTAGCTGACATCTGCCGGATATTCTTTTAACTAGAGACAATGGTGGTATAAATTTATTTAATTGTCAAACTGCATAGTAAAATAATGTCTTACATCAGAAATTTGCAAACTAAATTAATTTAATAAAAATATATTTACCAAAACAGTTCGTGTTAGTTGCATTACAGCCCAAATAGTACAAACATAAAATATTTCGAACAAGTTTTTTAAATATTCATTAAAGATTTTGTGTTTATCTACCCGTGGTACTTATTAGAGTAGCAAATGAAAGTTTTCCAGTATTGGTTTACATACGTGATCGTGTATTGTTTGTTATAAATAATATGACTAACTGATTTAAAAATATAGAAGGCTTCTAACAATGTGTTTACATTTACTCCCATAATTTCTTGGACATTTGCAAGTGGTAGTATTTATCCATTGCTTGCTTAAATGGATGAAAAGATTTACTTCCCATGGGTGGTTTTCGGGGTTTAACGATTGCAATCAAATACTCGCAGTTTTGAGTAATTCCTTCAACACCACACAATATTATGTTTCTAGCATGGTAAACTTTCCGCCACCGCAATAGTAAATAATGACTGATCTTGAAATAACAAATTTTTCATCAGACATCATAGAACAACAATTACAATTATAAAAACAAATCGGCACTTTCAAGCTGATTTTCGTAATTAATTCTGGATTGATTTCCTAAAATTAATTATTTTATGTGCGATTATTATTAATTTATTATATTCTTCTGCTTTGTCATATATTGCGAAATAATACTAAATTCAAATTAAAACTTAGCTTGCACCATTTTCCTATACGATTTGACATATAAATGAATTTACACCACCATTGGCTCGGGCGACTACGACGCCTGTAGCGGTGCTTTAAAGGCGAATACTCATATGTTTTTCTAGGTAGCCAAATGAAAAGGCTACACGAATACGACAGCAAATGTGAACACAGTTATCAAAAATATTTTATTTTGGCAACATTCAGGTCGTAGTGTAACGCTAATACTACCAACAGCTGTTTAACACCAGCTAGATCGAGTTTTAAATTTTAGATTTTTTCCAATTTTCGCACAATAGAATTTAATTATTTTATAAGTTTTATTATTTTCAATTTATTAGTTTGTGGTAAACTTATAAAATTTCCTGATTTTTTCTTATTTCCATCGTTTCAAATGAAACTTCTTAAGGCACACAAAAATTAAAAGCAAATGAACACTACTCGTCCATTTGGCCTGTTTCTCTGGCTTCACAATTTAGTTAGGCGACACACATCACACGAATTTATTTAACAGTAATCTGTTTTACACTCATTAGAAATTAGGTTAGGTTGATTAGTTTAATTTTTTGTTCATATTAAATGACTTGAAAATTGAAAATTGTTTTCTCTAAACCCCGTAATATAAGCGATCGGGTTCACATACAAATTTATCACCACACTATTTTGATCGCCCTCGTTATGTAATGTGTTGTATTCACATATCAATCAAACAATGACGGTGCAGCTTAGGATAACGCGATCCCCACACGTTGTATTAAATCTATTCGATATTTTTTTTCCAGCACTAGGTATTTACAGAGATTCTTAAAATTACTAAATGCAATCACATACACGAGCTAATTTTGATTAGACTGATCCCGAGTTGTTGTTGTTCTGTCTATTTATTAGTTATCAAACACGAATGAAGCAGATTTTTTTGATTTCTTTTTGGTGTGTTCTGCTTGTGTGGACAGACTTACCTTTCATATTGAGAATCAGAGTTGGGGACGATGTACGCAAATGCGGTCGGCGTTACACGTTTGAGAACAAATCAATTCGTGTTAAGTATAATTTCCACATTACATCATGCCGACCTATTTGACATCATTGTCAAATCACTAACATAGTTTGATGTTTTGGTACCATTGCAACAATATCTGTTTTGGTACCATTGCAATGGATTATTAATACCACCCGTGGTGGAACTGGATCTTTTTTATAAATTAATTACAACATATTGGCTTAGTTCAGACACCAGAAACTACCTCTAAGGAATACGGTTCTTCAAAAACCTTATTTTCCATTATAAAATGCTTTTGGAATTTTTGTTAAAATTTATTGTATCGTACTGGGGTGGAATTGGAATTTTTCATAAACAAATTACACTATATTGTCATAGTTTAAGCCTCAGAAAAATATCCCAGAGAGAAGGAACCGTTTAAAATGTCGTACTGGGAACGATTGGGGCAAACAATTCCGTATAAAAAAATTTTCCGGATAAAAATTTTTCTTAATAGTTTGATAGTTAAACCAGTAAAAAAACATATTCTTCGATTTTAAATTTATTTTTAATTACTTAGTAAAAATATTCATTTCATTTTTGAAAAATAAGGTAAATAAAAGAGAAAATGAAAGAATACGAAAAAAACGTTTTCCGGATAATAGATTTCCAGATAAAAGAGGTTTGTTTGTAGTTCCATTCCCAAACTCTGCCTCTAAATAGTGAAGCTCTTTAAAATGACATTTTTCTATATAGGTTATAGACTTGCTAGAAATGAAACATCCTACTCCTATTTAAGATGAAACAGCTCATTGTGTACAAGACAGGGATACGCATGAATTTATTACAACGGCCCATATCAGCAAAAATCGATCATAATGAGAGTGAAACAGTCATGTGAAATTTTGAAACGACTAGAAAAGGCATCGAATACGTCGTTTGTCGTTTGAATTGACTACTACCAGGTTTCCATCGTCGATAGCATAATAGAATAATAGTATAATACTATTTTACTAACAAGCACTGCTGGTTTTCCATCGCACGGTTTGAAATAAGCTTATTCGAAATGAGCGTTTGATAAAAAGGATATTATTAGTTTATTTGACACGTATTATGTAATAATAATATATAACGATAATAAGCCAACAAATTGTTTCTCATTGCGACGAGAAAATATTAAAAATGGTAATGGATAAGCTAGAAAAATTAAATTTATTTTTACACTGTTAAATTTGTAACGTTAAAAATAATATTTGCTACGTATTATAATTTGATAGCTAGTATACTGAAATATTTTAATAAACTATTATACTATCAACTTTGGTTTTCCATCGTAATACTTTAATATTATAATACTATTATACTTGTATACTATGACGATGGAAACCCGGTATACGATAATATACATACTAGATATTTTGTCAAGGTAGCCGCCTTTGGTTGCATATTAAATGAGTCACTTGAAATGACAAATGACTCGACTAGCGGAATAAGGATGTTAGTATTAAAAATTGGTTACAAAAGTTAACAGGAAAATATGCTCTAAATGTTTATCATTGATTTTGAAAAAAATCGTGTTTCAACATCATGAAAATGTTCATCAACGGAAAATATAAACTATTTTGATTTGCTTGAGTTTTTGGATAGGTAGAAAATAAACGTATAAATGACAATCCTTTCGTAGAATGAGACCTTTGCACTAACCGAAAAAATTCAGGAAAATACAAGAATTTCCTTTTTATGACCACATTGTGTACTGTTACATTTTTCGAATTTAGAGGTAATGTATTCATTATGGAATTTCGATCATTTTTTGCAACATTTTTCAAGGCATTGAAAATAGTGGTCGATTTGCAATAAACAGAATTGTTGATTGTTTGTTTGTTTTGAATCTCTGCCAGTTGTTTTGCGACCTGAGCACTATAAAATTTTTCGCTGATTGATTTTCTCTTACATAACACCAATCGCAATTTGCTTGCATAGACAATGCCTTGATTATGGCATAAAGTACTAACATGGAAGATAAATCGGCCTTTGATTCCAATACTCGAACAGGGAGTCACAGTTGAGTTCATTTACATCACCGATAGTGTTCAGATGAAAAAAAATCTCGTTTGGATGCGTTTGATTAGTCAATTTAAATTGTCATAACATCATAGTGACTTGCATCTATGGGACATCACGGTATAATATCAATGAATTTATAAAAGATTTCTAAATAAAATGTAAACATTGGCTTACAAAAAAGTCGAATGCCAATTAAAATATCTTTGTATAAGTTTTCGTAGAAATTCTCTTGATACCGCGTTTAACTATTGTACGCTGATTTCTCATTATAATTTCACGTAACACGAATTAACATGAAAGGAAAAAAACTTTCTGTTTTCGAATAAAGCTTTTACTGTCAAGTATTCGCACCGAAATAACCTTTCAAATTCAAAAAGGGATTACCGCGAAAATATAAAAAGCTTCTTGAACAAAGTAACGTAAGAAAGCATAATTGTTGTTCATTTGTTTTCAACGATTTTTTTTACGTTTATTCCTCATCAGTATATTGTGGTTTTCATTTTCATTGTTCGTACACCATTAATTAAAATTAAAAAGTTATTACTTATTAAAAGTGAAACAAATGTATAAAACGTATACAGACATTGTATATGTATATTGTGCTTTTGGTACGTACCCTATAGTTGAGGTTTTAGCGCTGTATATAACGTGGAAAATTATTTAAATATTAAAGAAACCAGATTCACCTGTTCTTTTGTATGCCTGCTAGGAATTTAAAATATATATTTTAAAAATTCTGAATTAATCGCACCCCCTCCCCCTACCCTATCCGGGGAAATACTGATGTATATACAAGAATAATCTCGATTTTTACATTTCTACCAACTGACACCTTAGCCTTTTAGAAATATTTGATTGATTGCGTTCAATTTGATTTAAAATATTAAAAAAAAATGTTACGAGACGATTTAATATCAAGGATATAAATAAATCTTATTGAAAACTAAAGATTCATAGTCCTACTAGATGATTGATCGATTTGATAAGAATATACATACATACATATATAGCTAGATATATATACATTTACATGAACGAAAGAATAAAAAAGTTAGTTGACTTGTTTTATTTTTAAATATAGGATCAACTTTAGTATTCAACGAACACAATGTAGTCTGCTAATCTCCAACATGTCACAATATTCCATATTCGGTGCTACGCTACACCTATATAAGATATAGACTATATAAGGACACAGTCAAACATACAATAAGTCTGGCTTACTAACAAGCTAAAAAGATGTACTGGATAACAAAATACACTAGCTGGTATTACAGCTGAATAATAATACGTACAGCTTCTTAGAATATTGATGTAAAATACACTCAGGCAGGTTAAGGTAGGATTAATGAAGTTTCTCTTACGCTTTTGCCCATTTTGAATAACAGAGTCACGTTCAAAATGAATGTAATTGAAAAACTTTTTTTTTTTTATTCAACATAATTTTTTACGCCTAAATTCTCATTCTTATATATTTTCATAATGAAGCATAAAAAATTGAGAGAAAATGATGAAGATGAAGAATTATCTTATTTTAGTTTTGTTTTGTATATTACAACTCTATGTACTGATATACACACAAAATATTTCCACAAACCGTGAAAATTTGATTAATGTTTCGTCATTTAAGGATAATTTTTACTTTTCCCACAAACGAAATCAGATGGGATAAGTATGTATTTTGATATAACTAGGAAAAAATTTAAATCTTTGTGGTAAATACGCAAAACACTCGACTAACCGCTGCATGGCAATTTGTTTGTTGAAATGTTACGATTGCTTATTAATGGCTGTCCTCTGGACAGTGCCATATATATTGAACAATTCTGCGCATTTGATTGAATCCTACACAGTACCAAAATTTGAGCATTTCGTTCAAAATCTATTTAATAGTTCCTAAAATTCATAATAAAAATAAATATTAGGTCAAAAAATTGAAGAAGTCAAAGTTGAAACGTAAAAAATAAGCTGATAGAAGTGGAATGAAGCACTACCATGCAGAAATACGACACTTTTCGCGACATATTCTAGGAAAAGTGTTATCCAGGGAATTTATCAGGCCTACTATTTCTTCGTTTCATCTCCAAAAATGTAAAAAAGAAAAGTCAATAATATTTTACTTGCCGTATTCCGAAAAAAATATAAACAGTTAAAGAATATTATTTAGCTTTCTACTATACAAACATATTTTAAGACGCCGGCGATGCCGAAGACTACACGGAGGCGAAGAAGAAGAAGAAGACATATCTTGTAAATAATATGGGATTTGATTAATTGAACTTGTTTCACGAATTATAATTAAATATTATTCATCATATTTTTAATTTTAGAGTATTTTAAACTTATATTAATCACAATGTTTGATTATAAGGGTTAATTTTTTAACGAGGACAAAAGCTTAAAAAATAATGCGTTACGGTTGATTAGAGAAGTTATGTTTTTATTACAAAGTTTTTATTTTAATTATTTAAATTACCGAAATGGACTTTAACCAAGAGTAAAACAAAAAATGGGTAAATTTTTGACACAAAGCGAGCACTCTTAGCTAAATTTTAAGAAAACGACGCAAATGGTTTTCTTCGAAAAAATTGTATCCGATAATTATAAAATAGGGCTCATTTTACAGATAAACCAATTGGGATTTTAAATAAAATATTATGTGGTACTATGTTTCATCCCTTCATTTTTAAACTCTTCGCCGAAATTAGTTATTTTAAAATTTGCGTAAAGGTCATTTTTTTAAATTTTCATCTTTACAAATTTTTACTCTTAGTTTAGTTGAATATACTGAAAAATGAAGATTATAATTTTTTAGGATTTCTGTGCAACATTTGATGCATATAACCAATTTCTTATTATATCCGATTTCCGTTGCGTCGAAAATTCTATGTGTATTCATTTCTCTTGGTATAAAAAAAGCCCTAAAATTTTTGGGAAATTACAATGGAAATTTTGAGAAACACAAATATGTTGTACCCTGTGTAACTACTCATCTTAATTTTGTTAAAATAATTTTAATTTTATCCAGCGGGACAAAAATTTAAATAAAAATCTAATGAAATTCCTATCCCAGAATTCATTTTCGTTAACTTGCCACGTATCAATTATTATCTAATTTTTCCTATTAGTAGATGCATCTCAGAATCTAACAGTTTTTTGATACTTTATACTTATTATTCGTTCAGGTAATATTGCCCTCAGAAGGTTGGGTGTCAAAAGGAATTTAATAAATTTTAGTTTTCTCATTAAGTTTGATAGAATTTCTGAGCTGGGCTAACTTCACATATGAGAGAAATGGGTATGGATATGTTCGTATTGCCTGATTAAAAAATTTATTTTCTGGGATTGAATAATGGGATAACTTCATATACGTCTAAAACTCGGAAGTAGTGAAATAAATTGCTGATAAAAAATGTCCTTCCGACCAAAATCTTAAAAACTATATGACATGTGATAATATCAAAATGTATCTATAATTACCGCCACAATGGTAATTTGGAGTATTAATAATATGCTTCAGCTAAATTTGCAATATCCTAACTCACTACCTACCTTTTCATTGACATGTCAGCCTTATATACATTCTATAATAAATCAACAATTAGCTACCAGCGAAATCGGTGGGTTTGTGAACTAAATCGCAAATAACAAAATTGTTGTTCTTTTCAAGACCTTGCTTTGATATACTACATGATTAAGACCTCTTACGGATTATATGGAAATAATAAAAGTTGTAACTGCTTCCAGCGCCACAATGGTAGTTTTGAGTACTATTATGATTTAAAAAAATTTCAGTGTTTAATATTCTACAATACTTTTTCAAGTATATCACAAGTATATATTCCATATTAAACGAGAAATAAGCTACTGGCGCCATAACGGTGGATTTCTGAACTAAAGTTTGATCGAAATTATTGTTTGATCCAACACCTTTCAAACAATATACTATCCAAGTAAATGAAAAAAATGTACAGCAATATCGTGGTATTGGGTGGTATTTTGAGTAATTTTCAATGGCAGGTTGCCGGCCCTATTGAGGTAGGATCCCAAAAAATTTTCAAAAATCCGAATTAAAAATAAAAGATATTCATGAAGGACTTGGATCAGATAACAATTTCAATAAAACGGTAGTTCAGAAATTCACCGTTTTTGCGCTGATTGCTGATATTTCGTTTATTATAGTGTACATACTTGTGATATATGTGCAAAAAGGTCTTTATGAATGCTGTAAATTTGTCTGACTACCATAGTGCTCAAAACTACCGTTGTGGCGCTGGAAGCAGTTACAACTCTTTTTATTCCAATATTATCATATGGCATATCATATCATAGGTTTTGGAAAAAGTCCACCGTTCTGGCACTGTTAGCTAACTATTTATTTATTACAGAATATATAAATGCTACATGTAAATGAAAAGATATTGAAGAATGTCACAAATTTAACTAAAACATATTAGTACTCCAAATTACCAATGGTGGCGCTATATATAACTTTATTCTCATTCTGATATTATCATGTGATATAACGTTTTTAAAATTTTGAATAAAGAAAATTTTTTTAACATTTATTTAATTGACAAATTCCGCGTTTTGGCAATGGTGTGAAATCATTCCTTTTTGATGAAATGTGTGATGATTGAAATGTTTTTTTAAAAAGCAACTATTTTATTACGCGCATTAGCAATTGCCAAGAGATGGTTCTTAAGTAATAACAATTGGAAAAAATTCCACCGGAACCGAAAAATCGAATAATAAGCCTTTTTTATATGAATTTTGTAATTACATTTTTTATGAGACCGGTGTAGTGGTTAAAGCTTCGCGCTTGAGCTGGGAGGTACTGGATTCGAATCCCACCAGAGGCTGCATGCTTTTTTTGTGTTGTAAAAAAGAAATTTCGGAAAAACCCAAAGGAAAATCCGGAAACTCGAAAAAATCTTTAGAAGAGAAAATTGGAAAATCTGAGTGAAAAACTCGGAAACTTCTGGAAAACCCCGAAGAAAATTGAATTTTTTTTCCATGAAATTTAGAATTTTTCGCATGTTTTGATAATTTCGGATGCTGTAAAGCGTAAACAGTCGAAAATTGTGAAGTTAAACATATTCGATATTTGTGCTTTGATATTAACATTTTATAAAATTCCGTAATTGCAGTTAATCGATCTGGCAAGTGAAGCAGGCCAATATGCCTGCAAATAGCGACCTGGCAGTGTTGGGCATTGCTGCTCCAGATGCAAATGACGAAGTGTCAAAATTTTAATTGCACCGTTATGTCACTTGCAATGAGGCATTATGACGTATTTTCTCATTCGCAATACACGAACGTCAACCCACTGTACACCATTTGTTGGTGCACTTGGAGAATGAACAACGTATATATTTCGACTCACATTGGGACTCAACACTCGCCAATGGCACTGTTTCTGCAGCGGCAAATCTAGTTCGTGCATTGTTCGCGATCATTATAACGACGTTGCATCCATCGAACGCATTGGAATTGTGGAACAAATAAACAAAGACGCACTGCAACATCGGATTATGAGCTCGAAATAAACGCGAAGCTTTGATCATGATCGGAAGCATGTGTGTGCATATTTTTGTCAAAATTGGGCATGTCAGCACCAATTCGTTCAATGCACGATCCGTTTAATCGTGAATTGCAACGAGAGCAAGTGTACGATCGAGATTCAATGAGCCAAACAGTAGAAACGAATGTCTCGCTTTTAAATGCACAGCAAAAGAATGTGTACGTCGCAGTGACGAAGGCAGTTCACAAAAAAAAGGTGGAATATTCTACCCCGATGCTCCCGATGGAACAAGCAAAACCTTCATAGCTTCTGGCGACAATTCGCTCGAGATCTCAAATAGCATTAGCAGTTGCATCGTCGGGGATAGCAGCCACATTGCTGGATGGCGGCTCTGCATTGAAGTGGCCTATGAATATTCATACGAATTACAAGCCAGTATGCTCAATCGCCAAGAAGTCGGCGATGGCCAAGGTATTACAAAAGTGCAAAAACATCATCTGGGACTAGTGGCCAATGGCACACAAACGATCATGAGCGTTCACGAACGATCAGGAGCGTTCAATCGAACGATGAAGGTTTTACGAAGTGACTCAAGACATTTTGGTGGAGCGATGATTCTGCTGGCCGGCGATTTTCATCTTGAAAATGGTAAAATTCCTGTGAATGTTTCGATCGGATTGATTTCGTTTCTCTCGAATTTTTGCATGTTCACGACGTCGAAGAAAGAACTTATCACGATAGTGTTTCCCGACATCCGCCGAAATTATATGAATCACGGTTGGCTCAGCGAACGAGCGATTTTGGCAGCGAACAACAAGGATGTTCAGTGGCACTATTCTGGTAATTCCCTGGGAATAGGGAATTGGGGAAAGATTTTATATGTAATTTCAGTTCAAATATTTTTTTCCGGCCTACTAAGGAAATTATTCCCAATTTTATTTTGTTTTCAAAAAAATTACCACTAGATTTTTACCTCAGTATGCCAGAAAAAAAATCCAAAATAGAAATTACATATGAAATCTTTCCCCATTTCCCAATTCCCAGGGAATTACCAGAATAGTGCCACAGGACAGTCTGAATTACTTGATTCAACACCAAATCGCTGGGGAAATGCATTGTTACAAATCCGTTAAATGTGTGACCAATCAAGACGGGGCAAACAACTATCCGACCAAGTTTTTGAATGCGCTTGATTTGCGGGGAAAATTACCGCATAATTTGATGCTAAAGGTCGGATCAGTTATAACCGTGCTGCGCGATCTGAACCATCTGAGATTGTGTAACGGAACGCGATTGGTTGAAACTATTGAACAACGTGATTCAATCGACGATCATCAACATAAATTCATTTCTACACTAGAGAAAGGAGAGAAAATCCAAAAAAGAACGATGAAAAATGAAATGTCCGCGAATGGAATGTCCACTTAACTCAATCGTCTATTGAGAATTGAGATCAATTGTTTGATTTTTTCTCTCATCAAAATCAATTTTCATGAAAGACAACAGTATTTGCTCGGACGAAGTAATTTGGGGCGGAACGAGGTTCGCCAGGTCAGCTAGTTTCTTATAAAATTGTGAGCAAATCAGAATTTTTCGATGAAAATCTTAAAACTGGTATAATTTTCGAAATCAATGATGATTAAGAGCATGTTTACTTGAGTCATTTTGAGATCAATTTGTTCCTGGAAATTTTCTATTTTTCCCAATTTCCTCTGATTTTTTTTGGGTTTCTCAATTTCCAGACCAAAATTCTGATTACCTCGTGGGGTTTCAGCTTTTTCCATTTTTGATATCCAAACTTCAAGACGTCGAGAAAAATGGTCTTGGACTGAAAAATGGTCATTTTTCACTATTTTTATCAGGATTTCAATAACTTGGTCTTACAGACCAAAGTTATCAATAAAAATATACATCAGTTAATAATAATTTTATCCAATTTAAGGTTTTTTACATATGATAATATTTTAATTAAAGTGATTATATTTCAAATAGATATGAAAAAAACGAAGACTAGTCGTTACTTGAAATTAACACAATGGGCTTTTATGTGTATAGCCCATTTAGTTAATATATTTAGTTAATATTAAATGAAACCGGGCCATGCATTGACCTTGGGATTTTTTTTTTAGATGGGGCTATCATGTTGCATCGACATCGGGAGAGAACGATGCCAAATTCAGTTTCCTATCGACAATTAATTTAAACCCGGATCGTGTTTATAAAAAAGATTTTGCTATGTTTACACATATGACTCCATAACATCAGTTATAACATATAGATTTCAATATCCATAGGCAGTATAGTCATTATGTCTCATTGATATCAAATGAAAACGTTCACGACATAGTAAACCATTCATTTAAATCACAAATGTATAGTTTCATCAATCCAGGCCATTCTAGGGTTATATTGTGTCAATATCAATATACGGCTGGTCATTTGAATTTTATTTTGGAAAGTCATCATCATACATTGTTGAAATCAGAAAAGGTCGGTCACGACGCTTGTGGTTCGTGGGATTCATTAATTTAAATCAATTGTTACGATTACGTGATCGTAAGCGCTTTTTGTGTTATATTCCCCTTCGGTTGTGTCTTTGCTAAGTGGTTTGTGTATTTACTTGTTTAGTCCAGTGTCCTTCGTTGCTTAGTTGTCAGCTTTGAAAAACATTCCATAAGAATGTTTTTATTATATGCCTCTCGTTTACATCAATGCGAATAGACCATTTTCCTCAAACATCAAAATAACATTATGACAGTTGAACGTGTATGGCAAACCATTAATATAAAATTGTATTTTTTTATTTTATTCCTAAATTCTCATAATGCTATTAAAATTTAACAATACAATTGTTTGTGGATGTTTTAAACACTAAACTTTAATATTTTTGACATAAACTTTAAAAAATGCAAACAAAGTTTAGTTTGTTCTTGTTTGCCATACAGCTTCAGCTATCAATTTTCTTGGAGGAAAATGGTCTATTGATGTAAATGAGAAACAGAGAAGAAAGACAATTCTTCTGGAATGTTTTGCGCGTCGGTATTTGGTGCGCGATTTTTTTTTGTCATTCAGTCTAGTTTTGGATTTTTATAAATCAAGTTGTTGGTTCATGATTCTTGATTTTTTTGTGATTAAATAAAAGAAAGCTTACGAACAAGAATCAAATTAATTTTTTTATTGAAGTGCAAGTTAAACTTCTTCAGTTTCCTCGTGATTTTATGTTGCTTTATGTCGCATACTATTCGCCATTATTAAATTGTTTATTTTGGATGTTATTTTTGTGGGAAACAATTTATTTTATTGAAAGTACGGTGTTGCAAGGTCATTTGCTATGGTTGCCGTTTAATATCAACGGTATCCGGATCGGTTACAACGGTGTTGGCGGGCACGGCGGCAGGTTGCTGTTTGTGATATAATTTATTTCAACTACGAGTGGCCAACCGGCACCTCGTTTTTATTTTGGGTATCGGGGAAAGGTGCCGCAACGGCAACGGCACCAAGGTCCCACGCTAATTTTTTTGAAAAAAAAAAATATTAAGGTACAGTTTTTTTATTTTTTTATTCTTATATTTTTTTTTGTTAAATTATATTAAATTCGAAAATTTTTGTAATCGAGCGCTGGATAAAGGTCGCGCGCTCATTGCGTATTGGTCTCGTTCTCTCCCTTTGTCCCTTGTGGGAAGTGGTCGTTTCTTTTTCTTTGGTTTTTTTATTTTTTTTTATAACCTAAAAAATTAATACTTAATTTTCTTCCGTATGGCTATGATGAGGAGAGAATTCCCATCCTGTGTCGGCGTAGGGTGTGCGGTCCCTTGGTGCCCGCATCCGGATTCGAAACCGGTGTTTACCACCGTGTGAGTTCGGACGGATGCGCGCACCGGGGCACCTCGCTTCCGTTATAATTTTTCTTTTATTTTTTTTGGCTGTTCGTTCCTCAAGTTCCGGCCGACAAATTTCGGCGGAACTCGGGTATTATTATTATTTGCGTTTTTCCTTTTTTTTAAAAAATCTCTGTAATCACGGTGTAAGCCAGGATACCCGCAAGCCTCAAACCCCACGACCTTCGCATTTCTCCCTGAGTTATAGCCGGCATAAATCACCGTGTTAGGCCTCTGCAGGATATTAGATGAAATCTGCAGGATGGCAGTAGCCAGCCTGTAACACAATTATTCACACACATTATTAAAATTTATATGAGATATTTAATTTTTTGATAGATGATATCCAGAGATAACTTCACACCCATCGTTAATTTTTAAACTCGGTGAATTGTTTTATAAGTGAATTATCCTTTTCGGTGAATTATTTTTCAATAAATAACCAGTTTGGTTCATACGAGAGAACGTCACCAAAGTGCTTTTGGCATTTATTTCATGCAACAATTTTCTCCAAAAAATATTTTATTTTATACATAAGTATTTTAATTTCAATAATTTTTAGTGTATATGTTACGGTTAAAGTCCAAAATCGGTAAATGTACGAAATTTTAATTTTTTAAATTCGTTTACACGATTAAAAACCGGTTGTGCAGTGGTCCAATCGTTACGAAATGTTTGTCGGTCAACTCTTTACATCCCCGTAGTTTCATTTATTCCCCATCATAGGGCTAAGCTTCATGAGAGGCTAAATTAGCTCCCGCGAGCTCATGAGAGTTAGTAAAGCTGTTTGTCCCTACTATTCCAAATTCCAATTTCCATTAATATCATAAAAATACTCCGTAGGGTGAAGGGTAAACCATTTTAAGAATATAGAACTCTCATTTCATAGATTTCGAAGCAATAAAACAGTTTTTTCCAATTTTTATTCGGACTTTACCGATTTCGGGGTTTTACCGTAACATATAGAGCAGCAAAATTGAAAGTTTTAATTATTTATGTTTCTTATTGATAATTGAATGCGTCAGTCAATTACTTAGATTTAAAAAATATTCCTCGTATGAAGTGATACGACTAAGGCAATAGGAGGCCTACATATCGTTGTAAATTTTATTTAGCAAATCCGATGTCCTTGGTTAAAATTTTAATTTGCTTTTACAATTAATGTTTAAATTTTAGGAGGGACCCGTTAGCTATATGTATTTATACTAGCTGTCTTAAAATTTCGCCATATTTTCTCCCTAAAGATTTATAGTTGAAAACGGGGTTGTCTCGCAATAAAGAACCATACAGCAACAAAACAAACCCAAAACTTATTTTTGTGAATTTTAAAAATTGCTTTTTTGTTTTATTGTTTGCAATGCGGTTAACCATCGAATTACTATATACAGTTATAAATCATTAGAGAGCAAATACAAGCCGCACTGTAATCCACTTTAAATGGAGATAATTGGATTGTGTTGTATAGTTTATAAAATTTTTCATTATTATTTTGTGAACATAAACAACATCCACAGTGGATGTTGATGAAGAAATTTTTAAATAAAAATAGGAAAAACGAAAAGTTTTCCATAAAAATCAAAATAATTTTTCTTTTTTTAGATTAAAAAACTTTCTTTTTTTTGGAATTGTTATTCGTGTAATTTTCATCATTTAAGTAATGCTTAAACAAAAGACTATTAGAGAACAATCTCAGACTTTATAATGCTTCGTAACTTTTGCGAAAATAAGCATCTGGTATGGTACTTTAAAAAAGTGTTCTCCAAACTTTTGTGTATTTTGTATAATTTTCATTCGTAGTGCTTTAGCACATATAGAAAACTATATGATTTTGTTGTTGTGCTTTTTAAAAACAGAATAATAGATAATAAAATTTCGGTGAATGCTTATGGGTGGAGTATGCACAAATAACTACTTTGTGTATAAATTTAAACTGTAGCAGTTATTTGGATTACAAGTTCAGTTTGCCATCTTTCCCAATGGTTTCTAAGAAACTACAATAGATATTTTTAAAAATAAAAGAAACCCTAAAAAGATTCTCTGAATGCAGTCTTTATATATATCGATTAGAAAATGGAAGAATTATTGGACATAACAACAAATCAAAATCGAAGTAATGTGCAGAAAATGCGGACCATTGACGGCCGTTCTTTCGCATTTGAGTGGGGCGGAACCCCATCCTAAAGGAAAGTTTTATGGCTCAATTTTTACCATGAAAATGGGATTTTGAAATGATTTCCGACTGTTGCTTTGGTATTTGGTTAATTTATATGAAACTAAGCTATTTCTCATACGATTACAATTAATCAGATGAAAATAAATAATTTGATGTTCTATTCATGGCATCCGTAAATCATACAAATAAATTATAACATTTATCACCTGATTTGGATGGTATGTTAAGACAGGGAGGGAACACCCTTAATATAAGGGAAAATACTGAGCGAAATTAAATGAGCTGATTATAGCCACAAACTTCCCTCTGGAGGTTACTTGCCTTGTGGAAATGTTTAGGGACAAGTAACAACAAATCAGGTGGTCTGAAGAACTTGAAACCATTCACGAAAATTTTAGAAAATTCTTCCAAAAAGCCAGAAGTACTAACCAAGCTAGAATAACACTACATACTCCTTCTAAGGAAAACCTAAGAATGTTCAAAAGTGAACTGAACAAGTTGCAAAGGAAATTTTGAATGTCTTATAAAATTGAAGGTCCTTCGGTTCATCTTTCTTTCAAAATTCAAAATTTACCTGCTACTTGCATAAACCCGACGCCTCATGAACTGCTTCACTTGCAGTAACCTTGGAGTTTTTTATCGGAACTCACTTGTCCGTGTGCGCGGTTGAAGTTACTTGCTACATACGTATAGCCATTTCTACCAAATAGGCATTACTACCATAGGCATTACTACCAAAATGAACCTGACAAGTGGTGTAGTGGTTAAAGCGTTGGGTCTTGGACCAGGAGGTACTGGGTTCGAATCCCATCAGACGCAAGATGCAAATCGAATTTTCAGGTGGTATACACTGTACTTGTGTGAGTAGGGTGAGTATTTGAATAAATGAATGGGTTAATGATATAGCATCACAATGGGCCAAAATTGGCCTAAGTTTCAACTGATGAAACCGTAAAAAATGGGTTCTATTGGCCTAGACGCACAGTTGAAAAAAATATGGCCTATGTAATGCAAATTGCTTTTCATATAGGTCCAGCGCAAGCTTGCATAACAAACTAATGCACAAGTTGCATTATTTTAGATATTAATGCTAATTGTATTAATTTTTATTGTATAGTTTACATTAAACTTTAACGGAATATTTTGTTAAAACTAATACAAGTTATATTAAAATTTTACAGCAAATTGCATAAAAAAATAAATTAAAATATCCATTTGGAAGCATCATTTTTTGTCGTAAGTGGCATTAAAATTGTATAGCTCAGCCCAGTGCTTTAAACAGTATAAAACACATTACATTAGAAATTCCGAATTAATTGTAATTTGTATTACACTTATATTATTTTGTATTATAACTAAAACTATAAGGCAAATTCCACAGATTCCAATTTTTTACTTTTCCAACTGGATTGACGTAAATCAATTGACGTCCTTACACAGCAAATATATGAAAAATATTTTAAGCTTTTATATTAAAAATATACACAATGCCTTAGCGAATTATAATAAATTTGCTAAAAAATAGTCAACCCCCAAATTATATAGAAATTTTCTTTTAATACACTACTGCAGTAATTTTAGACGCAACTGCATCATAACTATTTTTAATGCATGCTTTGCATCAGAATGTGATACACGATTGCATTGTATAAGCCTCGATGCAAGGATTGCATTAAAAATTGCAGCAAGATTTTTAAGTGTGCGGTTCTATGTCCTCCTTTGAAAACCACAAAATTAACTGTTACTGATGAAGCGCGATTTTTGATCATTATGATAGGCAGAAGTCATACCTGTGTTTTGAAACCGAAGCTAGTCGACTGATAGACCCATTTTACCGATTTAAAAAACGAACCACCAGTTGTGGCTAGCTCTACATCACGTACAGAAGATTAGTGGATAAGATATAAAACATATCCTGGTTTAACAAATTGAAAGTTTAACACTTATTTCAATTTCCTAGGCATGATGTGACTTTCAATCTGCAACCGGAAAAGACAGCTATAAGAAATAGAAATGGAAGTATCTTGTAGTTTCAAGAGTGACAACCGAATTTTTAATTGAAGGTTTCAAAATTTCATTTATTCGAAACCAAACTTCGAAACCGCTTGGTTGCCTCACCTGGATATCTTTTGTAAAAAATATTTTTGATGTTCTGAAGTTTATATTTTATTTCTATTAATCAAGTAGTATTGTTTATAATACTGTTTGAAAAGTCTTGGTTTACAAAATCATGGTTTTTCAAATAATGTTTTTCTAAAATAAATAATTAAGAAGAATTTATTAATCGTCCGTGAATTTAATTTATTTAAGAATTTTTTCGGCTTTTCGGACAAAATATTATTTTAATGGACACCCATACAATGTTTACGACTATTTAAGTCGCAGAAAACAAAGAGGCCATTTATTAACAATATTTCTACCACAAAAGTAGAAAAAAATGCACTCCCCTCCCCCAAACCTTTAACCCCAGGGCGTACTTGTGTATACAAAGAACACAAACCCTTGCAAAAATGAGAACTCCCTTAGGTAGCTTCTTGGCAGCTTGGTTTCGTACTGATAAAAAGTTGGTCTACTCATCAGGTTGCAACGACCAAACTGCAAAAATTCCACTCTTGCTTTGTACCGATAATACAAAACAAGAACATATCGATTTAGCGAATTATATATCACTAAATCAGAAACCACAGGAAATTCTCACGATGTGTGTGTAACAAGCCAACACATTTAATTAAGAAGAATTTATTAATCGTCCGTGAATTTAATTTATTTAAGAATTTTTTCGGCTTTTCGGACAAAATATTATTTTAATGGACACCCATACAATGTTTACGACTATTTAAGTCGCAGAAAACAAAGAGGCCATTTATTAACAATATTTCTACCACAAAAGTAGAAATAAATAAAATTCACGGACGATTAATAAATTCTTCTTAATTAAATGTGTTGGCTTGTTACACACACATAGTGAGAATTTCCTGTGGTTTCTGATTTAGTGATATATAATTCGCTAAATCGATATGTTCTTGTTTTGTATTATCGGTACAAAGCAAGAGTGGAATTTTTGCAGTTTGGTCGTTGCAACCTGATGAGTAGACCAACTTTTTATCAGTACGAAACCAAGCTGCCAAGAAGCTACCTAAGGGAGTTCTCATTTTTGCAAGGGTTTGTGTTCTTTGTATACACAAGTACGCCCTGGGGTTAAAGGTTTGGGGGAGGGGAGTGCATTTTTTTCTACTTTTGTGGTAGAAATATTGTTAATAAATGGCCTCTTTGTTTTCTGCGACTTAAATAGTCGTAAACATTGTATGGGTGTCCATTAAAATAATACTTTGTCCGAAAAACCGAAAAAATTCTTAAATAAAATAAATAATGTTAAAAAAATCTTGGATATTGTTTTAAATTTAATTTTATAATTATTCTTTTAAAAATTTGACAAATTCTGCATTGATAAAGCGTACCAAATGTTACTAGTCTCAGTGTTTCTAAATTGGTTTGAGATCTTAAGTTTTTTCCTAATAAAATGAATAAAATCAAATCCTTCGGTTTATACTAGAGCACATCATATGCGTTGGTAACACTAGGTGGTTTTAGTTAGGTGACTCAATAGTCAACATCATGTACTAGCCAAATCCGATTTACGATATCCTGAAATATGGCCACCCAAATTTAAGTAAAAATAACATCAATACACGTAGAAGATCCAAATTAGTAGCAGAAAACCCGATCAAAATGATGAACTGATGATCAACTTCATACACTAGCTAGATCTGAATCACGAACTCCGGGAAAAGCCGACAATGGCCATCAAAATTTGAGTAACAATGAAATCAGTACACCTATAGAAGATCAAAATTCGTACGAAAAAACAGTATTATTAGCACGACCGGCCATTATAGGCCTTTCCCAGGTATCGCGATTCAAGTCTGGCTCGTATGTGAAATTGATCATTGTCTCTTAACTAAACCACCCAGTTGCTAATAACGCACGCTTTCGGATTTGTTGCTAAGAATTTTGATCTTCTGCGTGTATTGATGTCATTCAAATAAATCAAATTTTGATGACCATTCGCGGAAATCGTGATTCAGGTAAGAGTCACCAGCTAACAGAAGTCGGGAGTCACTTAATTAAAACCACCTAGTGCTAAATAATGCACCATTTCAGATTTTTTTGCTGAGGATTTTTTTTTTGCATGTGTATTCTCGACAAATTTGTACTCACGTTTGGATGACTGACACGTTATTTTTTGGAGGTCGTGATTCAGATCCGGCTAGTACTTCAGGATTTTTGGTGTGAATTTTTATCATCTAGCAATGCACGGCTTTAGGTTTATTGCTACGAATTTGTTATCCTTAAGTTTAACTGATGTTCATTTGATTCTTATTTGCAGGTAAAAGTAGAAATTTTCAAATTTTTTTTTATTATTTTTTAATTTACTATTTTTTATCATTTAATCTTTGTAATCTGTTCTGGGGCCGAAGGGCTCCCAACTCTTTCGCAGTCACCTGCCAAATCGAGGATGTACGGCTTTAGGCTCAATACTGGCATGGAAAATGGGTCGACCCATGAGTATAAAAAATCATCAATAATGCAGATAGTGTCTACGCTTTTTCAGCCGAAAGTGATTAAATCCGACATCGTTGATCAACATTTCTCGCCATAAGTTATTACTGTTAAACCTGATTCTCTTTAACCTTGTAGATTACAAATGTTTAATTTTTTTTTTAAATAGTGGCAACGGCTTTTTTCTTGAATCTTTCTACAAAAGAAAGTGACAAGAAGTGTTCCAATCTTAACCTAATAATTTTTTTTAAATTTTAACCAATGTTTATACTTAATATTAGTGTTCAACAATTTAATGATTTTGAATGAAAATGGTATTTTTATTGTGTTCCGCTTTGCTTGAAATATGTTCTTTCCACGTTAGCCGTCTATCCAGGGTAAGCTTAAGTATTTGACCTTGGTTTGTTGAGGAATATATACACCGTTTAATTGTACTGGTGAGCAGAACCATTTGTTCCAATCCTCAATTTTTCACAGATGACTTTGCACTTCTCTTGAGGAGTGAGACTCCTGCGCTTATATCATTTAGGGAAGTTGTTGCACCATTTTATTGGACCACGTCATGCCTTTGGAGGAGATAGTTTCCCAGAACTTAGTGAATATTCTTCGGCACGCTTCAAAGCGCTTTATGGTTGTATATTAGTTCATCGTGCCAAACTTTGTCAAATGCTTGCGATATATCCATGAAGACATCAGAATAGTATTGCTTTGCCTCAAACGTCTGTCTGATTGCTTTTACAATTGTATGCACTTATTCTATGGTGATAGCATTTGCTTTTTCTTCATCGCTTCTCGTCCAATATCCAGTTTGTAGTCTTATCGGTGGATTCGACTTTGTAGGCCTTTTTAGGTTTTTTTGTGGCCCTCCACAGAGAATACTGAGTCTTCTCTATTGCCAAGAGTTCACTTAAATAGTTCTGGACACATTGGTTTTCTTCTTCCTGCAGTGCAAATTTCAGGATTTTAAAAGCTCGATTTAATCTACATTTCAACAATGGTAATTTTGTTTGTTGCCATTGCCGTCGAATTTTCCGCTTTTCCTGATGGTATTATTAGTGTAAACGGGTTTCTTTTTTAATTTAAACATTTGTATTCAACACGTTTAACAATAAAACACTCAGATTGGTCTCTGTTGACGTGTTGTTGAAATAAATGTGTCAGCTGATTTCGGCGACGAGTATTGATCAACAATGTAGTATTTGTTCACTTTCGGCTGAAAAAGCGAAGGCACTACCTGCATTATCGATTCTTTTATCTTTTGGCTAGCTTTTAGCCATTTACGTTTGATAGTTTGAATCTGCATTATCGACATTTTTCGGCTGGAGTCGGCTAACTTTAATAGAGCGTCATTTTGTGCGGACAGTTCCAATCATTGACTATAGATGGCAGTGTAACCAAATAAATGGTTAATCGTGGTGAAAAAACTAATAAATTCTACAATAATATCAACTAAAAGTTATAGTACGAACATTTCATTAGAACTCTAAATGTCATGAACTGTTTAGGAACATTAAAGGCGGTGATACATGTACAGATTTTGCCTTTAAGGCAAAAAAAATTTCCTTATACAAAATTGAGAAATTTTCAATTTAAAATTTTTGCCTATAAGGCGATTCAAGATGGCCGACTTTTAACCAATCAGCGCGCATAATTTTTATGCCTTAAAGGCAAAATCTGTACATGTATCACCGCCTTAATACCATCTACAGTCGCGAAAAAAACTGTCAGCATAAGTTTGATGACGTATTAAGCAGTACAGCGTGGCACTCTAGATGCATTGCAATAAATCACGGGCCCCGCCAATACACAAAGCTAGGAGCGAAATTAAAATAGAGAGTTAATAATTTGTTATCAGTAAATATTTACAATTAAAAAATATTTCATTTAACATTTATGAAAGTCTCTTAAAAAATAAGCACTCCTTGTTTAATTACATATACACACAACAATAACAACATCATTAAAAAAAGGATCCCTTTTTTATTTTATTTATGTTTTAAGGCGATAATTTAATTTCGAAATACAAATTAAAATTTATCAACATAACAACAACGTCACCAACAATATTAAAAATAATTTTATTCCTTACGACCATAGTCTATTAAATTACTTTCCACTTAATCCCTACTATTCACAAATATCCTAAAAATAAATAAACTAGCTACATTATATTGTTATGGAACCTTTTTATTTATTATTTTAAATAATTTTATATAAGGAGTAGTATATAAATAATATTTTTATTTTCGTCCTGTATATATTATACGAGTACTATGTGTAGCACAGCATCACAAAATAATTTATGTATGTGAAGTATGTGATACTCAAGGATAAATAAATAATTCATCATAAATACAGTTGATGAAAATTGAGATTAAAACTGTCGCACTAAAAATTCTATATATGTATAAGGATACTTTTTGTTACTCTGGAACATCGTATCAAACTTTTATAGTTGCGTACTATATGTATTTATGTCAAGGGGCGACATGAATTTAAACATAAGGATAAAGTTTTTGTATAAGAAATAAAAACATCAACAGTTATTAAAAATTTATTTAAATGTTTTTTTATATGAAGCTGTACAAAAAAATAAGGATGTTATGGTTCATTCTGACCATAATTGTTGAATTTGGAAAGAATCCAAAAATATTCTTGGGAAACAATTTTAATTACATGGCAAAGGATTTCATTCATCATAAATATTAATATGTGACAAAAATTGTGTCATTGCACCCATCGTAACCCCAATATCGTAACAATTTAAACTTTAGTACCTAGCAAAAAAAATTTGAGACCCAGATATACGAGTATGTGTTTTATCCAGATTGCAGCTATATATATAAAGAAAACTATTTGCGTGTGCTTGAATAAACTTGGTACAAGTTTCACACTCAATATAGTTGTACATATACATATATTTACATAAGCAACAAAATACATTTTCATGCACAAAACACATTAAATACAATTTCGCAAAATGTTGTTGCTGTAAAGCTCTCCAACTTGTATCCATGTTTGTTCATTTGAATTGAGTTATAAATTTTATTACGTTGCTACCGCACTATTTTTTTATAGCGCACATATATATAAAGTGGGGGCTTTTCTAGGAAATTTATACGATTTTCTTATATATGCGGAAAAACTATTCAATTGCACCAATAGTTCGATTATGAATGTATGAGCTTTTATGGTATTAGATTCGCGTAATAATAAGCAATTCTATGTTGCATTTCTATTTGTATATGAAATCGTATATAGTTGTGTTAAAATAATAAATCAAACGTTATTTCTGAACATAATATCCAATTGAATTGGAAATGAACACGCCACATTTTATTATTTCACTTAAAGCTCTCACAATTAATAAATCAAAATTTTTCCTTTTAAATACTTTTTAACGTATTTAAGTGATGTGATGCGGATATTCTTCTTATGGTTGATAGATCCTTTTTTATGTAATTCGACTTCAATTTCTTGTATATAAGAACTCTAAGCTCTTAAAGATCGTGGCTTGTTAACCATATAGCTCCATTTTGCTTTTCAGCAAAACTGATGTTTTATGGCGGCATCAAATACTAAGTCTTAATTTTTTGAGTTTCGGATTTTACAGCCATAAATCAATTATCATTGTTGGACACATCGTGGAGTGTCACCAACTAGAGTACTACACTTAAGATAAGTTCCAAACGAAGGGTTTATGAAATATCTATTAAAACATAATATTGATAAGGTTTACAAAACGGTAAATAACCTTAATTCTGCACCAGCACTTGTAGCCCATTCCAATGAAAACGGTACTACAATTTCTTTACAATTTAATTACAAATTTGTTACACAGTTAGAAATTTTTTTACAGATGGCCGGCGATTGATCGTCGTAGAGGAAAGAGGTGTTTTTGCCTCTCCTTTAAATAAATAAATAATTTAATTTAAATGTTTATTTTCGTTCTCCTGAACGTGAACTATGTTTGTTTATGCTAGATGTTTTGGTAGATTGTTTTTGGTTTTTAGTGTGGTTTTTGTTTCTGGAAGTCTTTAATTTGATGATCGCCGTACGATGTATTCAGAATATTCAGAAGAAAAACGACATAGAGAAGAAAAACCAAAGAAATAACTACTCTTCATGCATACACACAAACTATGCTCTATATATTTTGTATGACGATCATCGGGTTGAGAACATCGTGGCGGGGGTGGTGGGCTGCTGTGCTAAATGGGAGCTACCTTGAAGGTGGATAGTAGCCATATATCCATGACTTTTCACCTGCAACGATCTTCTATACGTCTTTGAAACGAATTCGTCCAGCGAATTTTTCAAGCATTTGGCGTCACCAAACGACACGAAATTTATTTGTGAGTCTGTCAACAAATGTGGAATTCAACGTGCACATAGCTTCCGCACCTTTAAATGTTCATCTAAGATCGTATGAACGCTTGCGTTACTAATGCCTAGGCATGCTTCGTATTCGATAAGTCACATGACGATCCTCTTCAATCAGTTTTCTCACCACATCGATGTTTTCTGGTACAACGGCTGTTTTTGGACGACCTTCACGAGGCTCGTCTTCGAGTGAACGTCGTTTGCATTTAAATTTATTGTACTAAATATAAACACTACCCAAGGATGGTGCTTAACCGCCAAAAATCAAATGAACTGATTCGAATCGCTGTTGTTGTGGAGTTTTTAGAGCCAACTGCTAAGCCGGTGGTGCATGCGAAAATTTATAAAGAACTTGACCGCATGCTATACATATTTAGGTGTAATTGAAGAGAGTTGCAGTTCGTGGAGTTCCCCGGTCACCTTGGTGTGCAAACCAAATGGTAAAATTCGTCATGCACGGAAGGTAAATCAGGTTACCGTTAATGACGCGTAGCCCCTGCCTGTCATCGATTGATTGCTGAGGCGTCTTAAAAATACCAAATTCATTTCGTGTTTGGATTTTAAGGACGCCTTCTGGCAAATCCCTCTCGATGAGGGGTCGCGGGATAAAACGGCCGTTGCGGTACCTCGTTGACCCCTGTACCAATTCACTTCCAATCCATGCCATTTGGTTTGTGCAACTCACCGCAAACAATGTGTCGATGCAACTGGGTAATACCTCACCAGCTGCATCATCGGATATTCGTCTATTTAGGTAACTTGTTCATCACGAGCGAGACCTTTGATGATCATATTTACTTCCTTAACCTAGTAGCTGACTTTCTTAAAAATGCAAATCTCACAATAAACTTAGAAAAAAGTAAATTTCTTCTTAAAGAAATTAAATATTTTGGTTATATAGTGGCTGATGGTATTCTAAAAGTTGATCCGGAAAAGGTTTCAGTAATCACCAATTATAATCGCTCAAAAAATGTTAAGCAAGTACGACAATTTCTCGAAGTTACAGGCTGGTACCGTCGTCTTATTCCACAATATGCTGGGATGACGGAACCTTTCACTAAACTTTTTAAAAAACCCCAGCGTTTTTAATGGTCCGATGTAGCAGAAAAAGTTTTTGCGCTTTGAAATCGACCTTATCTTCGTCTCCAGTACTTTGCCGGACATCAGTAAGCATTTTTACATTGAATGCGATGCCTCAAACGTTGGAGTGGGAACTGTCCTGTATCAAAAGTCCATTACGTGTGAAGACTGTCCAATTGCGTTTTAGTCCAAGAAGCTAAATGGAGCGCAGCGTAACTACAGCGTCACAGATCTGTAGTGCTTGGCTACTGTATTGAGCGTCATTAAGTTTAGGAAATATGTGGAAGGTTTATCTTTCACTATTACTACGGATCATGCAAGCTTGAAATGGCTTATGGAGCAACGAAATCTGTCGGGCTGACTTGCCCGCTGGAGTTTGAAGCTCCATGGGGTATAACTTTGTTATTAAATCCAAAAAAACCGTGACAATATAGTTCCCGATGCTTTATCGAGAAATACCTTCGATGTATCCGAAGAAAAAGGAGTGGTATCTGAGATATTTGTTGATGTGGAAGCAAACAAGTTTGACAATGACCCCGAGTATCTCGACATGGTTAAAATTCTGACAGACCTTTATGTGTCACGAATATGAAATTAGTTAACAACCGAGTATATTACAAACCTACGAATTCACCGAAGAACCTTAACTTTTCTGACGTTCCAATATGGAAATTGTCCATACCGCGATCTTAGGTTTTGCCAGTTATTGTGCGTGCTCATTGTCCACCAAACGCGGCTCATTTTGGGTTTAGAAAGTGTCTCGAAGCAATACAACGGCATTATTATTGGCCTTTTATGTTCAAAGACATCCACGATTTTGTTTCAAGTTGCGATATTTGTAAAGAATATAAACCCACGAAATCCCTATCTCGTGCGCCAATGGGAGATGTCTTTGAAATAAAACGCCAATTTCAGAAAATTTTCGTAGATTTCCTTGGGCCATATACCCAGTGTAAAAATGGACATTGTTACGCTTTTATTAGAGCCCATGCGTGACGCTACGTCAGTGAATATTTGTTTTAGAATATGTTCTCCGTCCCAGAAATTATCGTAGGTGACAATGCCAAGCAATTCACATCGAAAGAGTTTTCTGAGTTACTGTCAAAATATGGGATAAGGCGTCAACTGACACCCAAATATCATCTGCAAGCTAATGCTAGTGAACGGGTTAATCGTTCAGTTTTGTCCGCTATTCGCGCATAGGCAAAGCACATCGAGATTGGGACAAACATTTATATTCAATAGGGTCGGCTCTACGGAATGTGGTTAATGAGAGCACTATAAACATTCACCTTATTTTCTTACATTTGGACAAAATTATGTTAGTCATGGCTGGTCTCCACTTGCATATTTTTCTCGTGACAAAAAATAAATGGCTTCGGCTCATGACATTATTATAGTATAGTATACTTACTACTACACTCTTCAAAACTAGACATATTTTCTCTGTTTTGATTACGTAGAAAAAATGAGTTGCTTTGTCATTTTAGATAGTGTGCTTTGCTGTGATTCTAACAAACAAAAACATTCACGATTTTTTAATTAAAAATGTCAAAGTAATATAATGTGCACTCAAAATTGAGCATAAAAACAGAAATTATGCCCTCTCTTGACAAAATTTCAATGCGCATGCTCAAAACCATTTTTGCGTATGTATTTTGGAAAATGTACTAAAAATGTCACAAGAAAAAAAATGGACTAGATTTTGTTTCCGTCACGAGAAAAATATGCAAGTGGAGACCGGCCATCACGGTTCTCAATACGAAATTCTCCACCAGCTCCATTCTCTGGACGATCGTGCCCCCAAATTAACTGCCATGGAACGATTATATTCGACACAACAAGATGTCATTACCAATCTACGAGAAGCTTATCAACATACCAGCAAACGATATAATTTGAGAGAGCGCCGAAAAATAAATTGTTCATTTGCCAAGTTCACTATTTTATAAAACTGATCAATATAAGAGTTCTAACTACCCATTTTATACTGTCCAGAAACTCAGATTTAAATCATCCTGGTTTTCTTTTTTAAAGTTGAAAAACTAAGTATAGGATTAAAATAGACGTTAAGATAAATTGAATGTCCTGTGGTGTATGAAAAATACTCGAAGAACCCCCAAGACCATCACCACAAGCAATGTTCTCGATATTGATAATATATCTTGGTCCGAGTAAACAGATTGAGTTCATCACGAGATTAAATCGCTACTGAATACGTAGACTGAGATGATCATCTACAGTAGTAAACCATTTTACTTTATACAGGTTAAAGTCCGCAATTACCAGTTGGTTTGAGAATAATGCAGATAGCTTTGAATAGCTCTCTAACGGCCAAAATCTGTAATTCGTTACACTCCAGACCAATAATATCCGCAAGTATACCTTTCGAGACAGCTAGCAGAAGCCCGATACCTCTCGCCGTCAAGTCGAGATCCGAATAACGATCGCGTCTGAAAATATAGTAGTCTGTTGGAAGGAAATAATTTGTAGAACTGTGCGAAACATGGCCGGCAACATGTTTCCGTAATATACAAATGACATCATACTCATTTTCCAACACCGATAAGTACATTTCATGTAATTTTGATCGAAACCCAATTGTGATAATAAATAAACAATGTGTCGGTTTTGGAAAAATTTGGCAGTGCTGGTTGAGAATTGGTGCAGGCAGCGGAATCGGAGTTAAAAGAGGCACATAATACTTAAATTAAAGAAAAAGGAAAAATAACATAAAATTGTCATCTAATATCACTGACAGACAGTGGCGCTCTGAGTGTACGGTATGAGTATTAAAATCATAATTGATTTTATATTTAATTTGTGTTATTGTTGTTGTAAGGTAAGTGAGCGTAATTTTTTGTTTTTTTTTAATTTTACAAATTTATTTCATAATTTTTCAACGTTTTAATTAATAATATGTATTTTTTAGTTTCTTAAATAAAAAAATGGTAGAACCGCCAAAAAACGTACCCGTCGAGAATGGAGTGACGATGAGACTAATAAACTGATTAATTTTTGGAAGGAGAAAATTGACGATTTACGGCGAAGCGGAATTCTTCTGTATACGAAGCGATTTCAACCAGCTTACAAAAAATGTATGTTGTCAAAAGTGCTGAGAAAATAACAATGAAAATTAAAAATCTAAGAACAAAATTTCGGTTTGTGTTCAAAAACATAACCTCAAAAATATTTTATTTTTGGTTTCCTTTTATCCAATTCGTTGAAAAAAACTTTAATTTTTGTTTTAGAACTGAGAAGAAGCTCTTCGGATGCAGCGTGGGATTACTATCTGAATGGAAATTTTATAGCGTTATAGCGGAAACCATAGGCAATTGTACATGCAACAATGATAGTTTGGTGGAGGAGATAATTGTGATTGAGATTTGTCAGTATAAAGTGAGGCAATACTCCTTTCTTTTAAAAATGTTTGACAAAATTATCTGTAGGCCAAACTAAAAACAAATTAACACATTGACACTTTTTAAATGTGTGTGCTACTCAGGAACACACGCGGAAAAGAATTTATTGTTGAGGTTGAAAAATATGTCGAATTACTCCTTAAAAAACGAAAAAGTTGTTTGACTGCTAAAGCAGTCATTTGCGCGAATGAGCTATTTAATGAAATTTGTCATGTTTTTCGAAATGATTATCAATGTTTAATAATTCAAAAATTTCCACACGAATTTTAACTGCTATTTGGAATATAAATATTATAATTACAAATTAGAATATAAACAATTAATATTTTTGTTTCGCTGTTTGGCCTACAGATAAAGCTTTTATAGTTACTAGTTTGACAAGGGAAAAAGGATATTGGTTGTGGTTGTAAAATATTTTGTATTTATTATTTGTTTATTTCTGTAATCTAGATATTCACAAATTATATATATATAATTTATTTTAATTTATTATTCAATGTTTTTAGCCGACTATGACAAACTAGTTGAGGAGGGATTCCTCAAGGACTCAGGTGTTTCTTCGTCCTCGTCTATGATCAATGCAGCATCGTCATCATCAACAGCATACGTACGTACCTCGCGACCTAGAAATTGCAGCAACACAAGAGAAGTTATTAAAACAAATTGCAAGAGTGGAAACATCCAGGGCGAGCATTTAAAAATTATGAAGGACTTCCTTAAAATAAAAAATATGTGGTAATATTTATAGTAATTTAAATAATAAGGATACTACTTAACTGAGGCAGGCATTGTTAAAAAAAATGTGAATTATAACAAAATGAATTTTAATGATGTATTTTGACCCTATTTTCATCTAAATTGTGTGGTCGTGTGGTCGTGTTGGTTGGCTGATTAACTGTGAAATTGTTGTGATTCTCTTCGACGATAGAATTAAGAAGTTCATTCTTATTATTTAAGCAATCATGCACTATGCAACATGTTTTTATTACCAAACACGCATTTTCTAGTATCATCTCTAGGTCCCTTGCAAATTTTCGAAAACGGGCCTTCAATTGCCTAAATGCATTTTCTACCACACGCCTTGAACGAGATAGAATATAATTAAACAATTTTTCAGCTTGTGGTAAATTATTTCCCGGTTTCATTAAGTATCGGCTATGTTTAAATGCAGAATCACCTAAGAGGCAGACTACATGTACTGAATCATCTAGACTGTTTTTGTAAAACAACTCGTACCGCTTATGCTGCAATTTAAGTCGCGACTTTTCATAAACATATGAGTCAATTTTTTTCCAGGGGATCCCAAGTTAATATATGTAAACTGATATCAAAAAGAAAATTATTAAATAAATATATGATATGATTAAATAAATATTGGTAACTTCATCTTTAGAAATGCTAACTTCTATGTGGGACCAATCTTAAACGGAAATTAATATTAAATATGATATTTTAAATGGCCACGAATTTTGTTTTACCTACTGCTTCATAAACTTGGGGAAACCTCCAACGTTTCTCAAAACCATCCGTAATTTCTTTGATTGATGCGGACCGTTGACCTCCCAATTCGAAATAATTTGGCTACAGTTCGGCATTCTTCTGATGATGCTAAATAGTATATTTTAATACATTTTTTAATCATATTATATTTTTACCAAATTCTACATTTTTCAGTAAATTGTATGTTTATAATTCAAGGTGATTAGTAGTGTAGACAACTTTTGGTTTCTAAATAATCCATTATAAATTTATAAAAGAGTTGTAGCTTATTTGTAATATCGTTGTTCTTTGTAACCCTAAAAAGTTTGCTATTATACAATTTGCGATATTCCCAAATTTCCGCTCGTTATTACATCCTGAGGTTTTATCCTCTATAGTACTTTATTCTATGAGATTATCTTGCGGTTACCAGTTCTATATCTTCTGGCGAGGTTTTCTTGAATTAGTTCGAAAATCACTTGATCCTATGATGGTCCTATGACATTTTTATATTACGGGAATTTTAAAGGCAGATGAGCTCGCTCGTCTAGCAACTGCACCTACATGAACTCATCAAGCAGACCAAATGTGAAAATTATACATTGTTGCTGATTAGACCAGTAGTCCTGTTTGGTCATACTAATCTTGATTCCATTGTGCAGGCTTCTAAAAACTTGCTATGTTTGAGCGTAAAATTCTCCGTATTAAACCGTCATATTCTCCGACTTTTCTCCAAATATATAGGAAACGTAAATCAACGATCAACCAAACACAAGAAAATCAAAACACGCGTAGTTTTTGCTTTTATACATTTGCAAGACACCGCAAAGATGAAAGAATTTTAACAAATGATTGAATGTACGAGAAAATATTTTTTTCGTACCATAAAAGGGAAAAACGGAAAATTGTATAAAACAAGGGAGGAAATACAATAAACTTACAATGAATACAAAAACAAGTTGTGTTCAGGTAAAATAATCGTAAAAATTGGAAAAAAAACAATTCTTTTGTGTATTTCAAGTTTTTCCTTGTCCTCGTTTTCTTTTTTGCAACACCAGCAATAAAGCGGAGAAAACTAAAATGTGTTATGGAATTGTATATATTATGCCGTTATGGAAAATATGTATGTATATAGAAACGTTTTTTGATTGGGAATTTGTTGCGCTTAACTAGTCGTAACATTTATATCGATGGTGTGAAAGAATAAAAATAAAAATAAAAAGTGATTCAAATGGAAAAATATTTCTCACTTCGCATAATTTAAAATTTAGTACCGGATGAATATAAGGGAAATGACGAAATTGCTATATTGGAAAACTATGCTCGTACCTACTTAGTTAATAGGATGTGAAATGGTTTGTACGCACAATGAGAAAAAAATAATTTTGCCGCGGGAGATTTTTTAATGTACTTGTACCTCGATACTGTACATATTTTATTCACGTTCGATCCCGAATTATATGACGAGCGTTGACTTTTTAATGGTGTGTTTTGTACATAAGCTTATAACATCATATAAAATAATCTGTATATAGCACTGAGACGTATAATTTGTAACAACATAACTCAAAATCTAGAAACTGTCACATTTCTTATTTTTGAACAGAGACGATGAAAAATTAATTTTAAATATGAGGAGAGAATGGCTAAATTATATTAAGAGTTTTCCTTCTTTTCAAATGAATTAGAGCATAAATTTGTAAGGCACGTTGACTTTATTATACATTATGTACATAATACACATTTCTCGTTTTCCATTTTCATTTGTAGAGAATTTTCAATTTGGATTTTTTAAATGAAAAATTAAACACATTTCGAAAATGAAAAAAAAAATGTTTGATAATAAATTTTCATTGAATAATTGTTGTTTAAACTGCGGTTATAATTCTTACATAGCGAAACAACCTTGTAATTATTTTCGTAACGGTTCAGAGATATATCAAAAACCGTGAAATTATTCGATTTTTAGATAATAATATTTACTGGACCATTCGGAAGCCATTAGGAAAGTGGATACGGTTTTCATTTTTTTTTTATTTTATATACACGGTTGCATGCACACGGCACTGCCATTTTGGAGCAATGATTTTGTATTATAATTGAAAATTAAAGCTATTTAAGTATTTGGCCTATATTTTATTTATATATAAATACAATATTTATGTGAGTATGCTCACATAAATATTGTATTGCTTCAGTCATTCTTCACAGAGCTTGTAATTTTACTTATAGCTGTACGTCCTCGATGGTGTAGATCAGATTGCAAAAATTAAAATCAAACACAAGAGATTGCAGCAGAACTCACATCTGTGATGTCTCACAACGCCTCCTTGATAACTTCTCCATAACTGAGATACGCTATGTGTAGGCCAACAGCCCTCAAGTTGGTCTTTCAACAAGGGGTTTGCATTGGACTAACAACTCAATCTGGAAAACACAATTGTTACGAAGCTTCAACGAAAGCCTCAAATAATTAACTAGGATTTACAACAAAGGCTTCGGACTCGAAATAAGGATAACCGATTTTTGTTGAAACACAGATTTTTGTGAAAAATTCTCATTCGCGATAAAATTTTGGAAAACAGATCTGGATCGGTATTGTTGGTAGGTTTTCTTGAAAATGATATACTTTTCTGGTGGGCCGGTTTTGACCAAGAATCACTGGTATCTCCAAATTTATGAAAAAAGCTTAATTATAAAGTTTCACTCCGATCAGTCAATTTGTGTGGACTGTAGAGAGAGAGAGCTCAGACATTTTGTTCATAGAGCACCACGCACAGATATACATACCCACATACAAAGATTTTTTAAAACTGTTTTTTTGATTTCTGCCATATATCGATTAACCGATCGATTCCTACAGTCTGTTTACTATAACAACATGTTTACTATAACAATAGAAACGATAGGAAAAGTAGTTAATGCTTTCCGGCTTCCTAAACGAAATTTATTGATTGGATCAGCCCGGTTACAGACACCTAGATAAAGTCGATAGTTAGTAACACAATGAAAACACAATTATAATTTACATATAAATCTACACATAAAACAAGAATTTGAGGAAAATGAGAAAATTTAATGGTGTTAACACTTATTATTACAGATATTTGCTTTGAATATATACGCAGTTATAAGCCAGTCAAGTGCTTTGATATTAAAATTTAAAAAAAAATGGTGGTTATCGGTTTGGCTTGTGAACCATCCAATTAATATTTAAAGGAAATATTATTTCACGTACATCTGTAGATTTCCTGAAATTTAATTTTAAACTAATATTTTCCGACTTCCTAAATAATATAAATATGTATTTATTAATTTAATCCTCCTGCAATTCCACAACTTACAATAGAATTTTCTCAAACCATAATTATTTAAATTACATATATTAAAAATTACTCTAAAATCCATAAGTATTTAACTCTTGAATTGGCAACCACGAGATAGCAAAAAAATGTCGAGTAGTTGCAAAAAATATGTGAGGCATCCCAAAGGCAATGGTTCCCGCAAAACTATCATTGTTATTCAATGCCATTATCTACCGGATTGAATATTTTAAATACATTTAGCTTATTTCGCCAGAATTTCAATTGTTTTATTAATTTTGATGACCAAAGAATATTCGTTTAATTACCAAATATAATTATACTGCACTGGACATATTATGCCATGCTCAATGGAGCTTTACCAATCCTCAACAGATTATTGTCAAATATGGTATGCATGGTATGCCTGCACTAAGAAATGACTAAGTCAAATTAAGCTTCCCCAAAACTAAAATTAGCTAGAATTCCAATTCGTACCCCAAAATTTCTTATGCATCTTCACCCTCTTCCTGAGGTTTCCTCAATTTAACCCACTCTACAAAAAAACATATGTTTTATTTATATTATTTGAAATTGCAAATTAAGTAGAGATACAATTAATTTAATTAAATAAGAGATAACACAGTCCTCTATGTATCACAAAATATATTCATCATATAAGTTAGATGGTTTTCTTGTAATATCCTTGTTCTGCTATTATTCAAAACTATTCAGAACTGTTGAGACAACAATATTACAAGAAAATTGTCGAACTTTTTCGATGGATTTTTTGTGTTATGCAATTTCATCTAAGATATTTTGACAAAATTTAAATTAAGCTATTGGCATCTCGAACAACCATTTTTCAAAAAAAACGCGGGGTAAAATTTCTGACGAACTAAATTAGTGATTAGTTCATGCTAGTCATTGATAGATGTCTCTAGAATTCAGAAACCACTATAATCTGCGGCGGTATGTTGTACCATCACTTCGAATCGAATTTCGAAAAATGTGGAATGGCGGTATGTTGTATCATTTTCGAAAAGCAAAAAAGATACAACTTTCACTTTTTCGATTCGACTTTTTTCAAATTCGACTTTTTTCGATTCGAAGTGATGGTACAACATACCGCCCCTGATTTCTGAATATTAGAGACATCTATCAATGACTAGCATGAACTAACCACTAATTTAGTTCGTCAGAAATTTTAGCTGTGTTTTTACGATATTCAATTCTAAAATTTATTCTTAATAAATTTATCAAATTTTAATTAAAACGCAGAGCCGGTTTGTTTTGTGTAACCATCAATTTAGTTGCCTAGTCAAACATTTCAGGCTAAATACAATTTTTTATTAATAATGACCGACTCAACATATAAAAATGGTCATTTGAATACCATAATTAAAAATTCAAAGTGTCATGTCGAAAATGGTAAAAAAATTCGATCTATATATATTTTAAAGAACTCTACTGACGTTTGTCCTCACTAAAAAAATATGGGGCAGTATGTTGTACCATCACTTCGAATCGAAATCGAAAAAAGGCGAATCGAAAAAGTGAAAGTTGTATCATTTTTGCTTTTCGAAAATGATACAACATACCGCCATTCGACTTTTTTCGAATTTCGATTCGAAGTGATGGTACAACATACCGCCCATGGAGTTGAATTGAACAAAAATCTTTTGTTCACTGGACCGGCAAATATAATTTTCACGCATAAATTAGCTGGGCCGACATGTTGTAACTATCACTATTTTCGCTTCGATACATTTTGGATAGAATAACGGTATTTTGAAAATAAACATTTTTTTTTCTTTCATATAAATTTTTAAATTTTCGTCGAATCGAAAAAAGTGATAATTACAATATGTCGGCCCTGATGTATTTCACGTGTGATAACTTAGCCAGAAGTCTTTTCAGCCCGAAAAGTCCTTTAAATTTTGTACCTGAGCTAAAAAAAAATCGATAGAAATTACAACAAAACAACATTACTTAAAATACATAAGAATAAATATTAAACTGTAAAATTATATTTATACAATTTTCGTAAATATTATTGGTATTATTGGTATTATATTTACTCATTTAAAATTAAAATCTTCTTTACAAGGCAGACTTGTTTTAATGCCTCGATCAAACATTTTAAAAATTTCTTGTGCCGATCCGATAAATTATTTGTCCGAAATAATTCTAAAATAAATGTACTATATAATGAATTAGGACAAATAACCATTCAACTACCATTCAAATAACATTATTAGGATTAATATAATATTATATTTTATTATTCTATCGAATGCAAATTAAGCCAAACTTCTATTAATTTGAAATATAATGGCGCCGATCTCAAAATAAACTACGCCAAACGGGTAGTGGTTTCAAGTTTCTGAATCATTGGATAACACGAAAATCTCATTATCATATGATTCAATAAACTATTTCTACCAGTATTCCCCATGATACCGTAATCTTATTGCCTAGTTATTTAGAAACCTGAAACCACTTCCCATTTGGTCCAGACAATTCTGAGATAAGAGCTGGAAAATTTCAAATGTACAGAAATTCATAATACTCGGGTGGTAGACTGATTCAACAAATTATTTCTACCAGTATTGATATCGTAATTATCTTGATTTGATATTGTGGTCACGTTTTATCCTTGATTTTTTTTGTTTATTGTATTAAAACACTACATACAGCTTCTGTTTTTAAAAAAAAATAGAAGCTGGATGCAGTGTTTTAATACAGATATCGTAATTAGTGAATATATGTATAAATATCTATAATCCTTATTTTCTTTGGTCACGCCATAACTTGAGAACGTAGAAGGTTGTAGAAGGTTCTTACGGAATAAAGAATTAAGAAAATTGCTCAGAAAAATGGTTAATTTCAGAAAACTTGACGACTAAATTAAAGTACTTGTCTGCGGTTTTATTTTTTTAGGCATGGAAAAATTTGCCATCCCAATATAATTTTTCCTTGAGAATATCTAATAATTTTTGATTTGGTGTTTTGACACTTTTTTCATTAAATAAAAAGTCGAGTGTCCCATACGTTTCTTTATCAAGTTGGCGTAAAAATCTTCTAATCCTTGAATGCATGCATGCATTCAAATATTGTTGTGAAATATTGTAGTATATTTCGATGTGGCCGAAACATGAAGGTTTGATTTATATGATTTTAATCCATTTTTACACATAATATCTCGATATTCTTGATCTAATTCATATTTATCTCCCATCAAGTAGGTGATAAAAATAATCAAGAAAATCCACTTTTCTAAAGTCTTAATTTGCCCATTTATTCATTAACCAAAAATGTATGTATCGTGATGACAACGAATAAATTCGATAGTCCCTCCACATCTTTTTGAATCTTTTCGAAAACCACTTGACTTTTACACTTTGAGTGTAATCCACACTTTACATTAAATACTTTTTTTTTAGGGGGATCACTATTCCCTTCAACTTTTCTTTTTGGCATTTCGTTCAAGAATGGTAAAAGGTGGACCACCTTTTATAGATAATATAATATTATACCATTATATTTTATATGGTCGAAATTAGTATATAATCTACCCCCACATATGTATATAATGGACTTGAAAAGGATACCAAAATGGCCAGGTTTTCGTAATATTTAGATTTTTTCATGGGAATGAGTTTTAATAAATGTTTAAATGGAATTAATTGTATGCTCGGTTCGGAGGAGTCGAACTATAAGTCATTCACGTCGTTTATACAACTTGCCGGATTTACTGTGGCGGGAGTCAAAACTCCATATGAAAAATAATTAAAATCATGAATTTCGATCACGGTTGCACGTAAAACTGGTTTTATTTTTACACAAATCAAACAAAAACATTCATTCGAAATTCGCAGCTAAAACATTACGAATGGTTGAAATAAATGATTTTAATTTTTTTTTATATGGAGTTTGGACTCCCGCCACAATAAATCCGGCGAGTTCTATAATCGACATGATTGTTTGATTATGTATATTTTTTTATATAAAGCTACACGCCTTAGCCGATTTGAATGGAACTTTACACAAACATTGTTAAATACTTAAGGATGGTCACTGAGCATTTTTCTCGCCTCCTTCTCCCTCATGAAGGTGGGTAGGGGGGTGGGGAGGACATGATAACGGATTCAAAAGTTACTATGAAGAAATGACTAAAACTACACGGAATGATGTCTGAAAAATAAATCATATTTTGAAGGTATGATGCTATGATGGTGATGATGATGATTTTGGATGGTGCATATTGGATGGTCGATTGTGGATGGTAGATGAACCTCAATGTTTATTTTTTTTTGCCAAACTTGGATAGTACAAATTATTGAAAAATGTATTTAACCAAATAAATATTTTTCAATTCAACTGGTATTTCAACTGGTTATTTATATTATTGAAATCTTATAAATAATGATTCCGTAATTTTAAAAAAATATTATTTTCTCGGGATGAAATAAACTTTTAAGTTTAAAACATATTTTTTTGTTGATAAATATATTTTCTGACTAGAAAAAGATTTCGGGATGAAACTCACAGTTTGAGAATTTTTTTCGGCCTGACATTTGAATTTATCATGGAAACATACCACATAAAAATTTTTTTTTCGGGATGGCTTGTTCGGGCCAAATTAACAGACATATGTATTTTTTCCTTAAATATAGTGAGCCAATTAAATATGAATCAGGTACATTACTGTGTTACGACTGTGCGGTCGCAACCACAATTTTTGTGTTTTTATATCCCCCGGTTGGTGTCTTTACTTTCCATTGATTGCTCACTATTTGTATTTTATATTCCCCTCCGTTTGTGTCTTCGCTTTCGGAGTTGTTTGTTTATTGTGCGCTGAACGCACCCGCGACGTTTTGTTTGTATCTCATCGTGTGGTGGGGCGAGGGCAAAACATTCCATAAGCATGTTTTTCTTATATGCCTCTCGTTTACATCAATGCGATTGATGTAAACAAAAAACAGAGAAGAAAGACAATTATTATATTCGGTGGGAGATTATTCGGTATTCGGTGGGAGATTTTTTTTTGAATTAATTCAGTCTTGTGTGGAATTTTCGATAAGTCTAATTTTTGGTTTTCTTAAAAAGTAAGCCGAGTTTTAGTTTGAGATATTGAAAAATACAGTTGACTGGATGATGGACCGGTAGTTGATTTTGGACCGATAAGATAAAAATTATTGTAATTTAATTTTATAGAAAATAATAAAAATAAAAAAAAATTTAATCACTTGTGAATATGGTGATTTGTGATTGAGTGTAACATAATTTTTTTTATTAATTGTTTATTTGCGGTGTGTAGCGACTCACACCTCGGAATTTGAGCTGCTTTGACGCAGATAAAACCAAAGTAAAACGGTTTATATTCTTGTTAGTGGAAAGTATAACGATATACACTAAGGAAAAATTTAAAGTTTCCAAGAAAGTTTTGGTCTTTCTTTAACTTTGTCAGTGTTACTTATTTTACTTAATTTAATTTGAGTTATATAAAATATATGGGTTGCTAACCGTCAGTGATCAGTTTGATTCTAAATAAATAAAAAGCAAAAGATAAAATTACAAGGCCATTTCGAGTTTCTGTATTGGAGTATACCGGCGAAAGTGCAGTAGCAACCGCATTTTTGTTTGCACCAACGTTGTCTCAACGGGTTAAGGCGAACAAACGCACAACGTATATTAGCGGTTGGAGGCGAGGCAACGCCTAAATAATTATTTTACGGTTGGCCAGTTGAGGTCACTCCACTTTACACGGATCCGGCGGCCAGGTGAGGCCAGCCGTGATTGTTTTATTGGTATCGGGGAGAGGACCCGCATCGACGCCGGGTAGCCAACCGGCTATTTGTCTTATTGGTATCGGGGAGTGGCCCCGCAACGACGACGGGTAGCCAATCGGCTATTTGTCTTATTGGTATCGGGGAGAGGCCCCGCAACAGTACCGGCACCAAGCCGCAACGGTCCGGGGCGGCGACCCTGTGGCATGACGACCGCCCAAGGTCGCACCGGTAATTGTTTTGGAGTTATTTAAGGTACGATTTTTTTTTGTTTTTTTTTTATTTTTAAATTTTTTTTAAATTTTTACATTGAGATCATATTTTTGTAATCGAGCGCCGAATAACGGTCGCGCGCTCGGTGAGCATTGCTCTCTCTCTATCGTTCTCTCCCTTTCTCTCTTTTTTCGTGGGAAGTTGGGTTTTTTTGTCTACCTTAAATAAAAAAAAATGAATTATTAAAGTTTCCGGGTTTGGTGTGATAAGGGGGTAATTCCCATCCTGTGTCGGCGTAGGGTTGGCGGTCCCTTGGTGCCCGCATCCGGATTCGAAACCAGTGTTTACCACCGTGTGAGTTCGGGCGGATGCGCGCACCAAGGCACCTCTCTACCGTTATAATTTTTTTTATTTAAATTTTTCTGCTGTTCGTTCCTCAGGTTCCGGCCGACAAATTTCAGCGGAACTCGGTTATTATTATTTGCGTTTTTCCCTTAAATATCTTTAATCACGGTGTAAGCCAAGAGCCACGCATGCCTCAATCCCCACGACCCTTCGCACTTCTCCCTGAGAATGTAGCCGGCAAAAATCACCGTGCAGGCCTCTGCGTGCGCTTAGTGATAGCTGCAGGTTGGCAGTAGCCAGCCTGTAACAACTGGTAAAACCAAATTGACTGATGGAAATGGGTATTTGACTGATGGAAATGGGTATTTGTGGCCGAATTTTAGGTGTGATACTGATGTTTGTCATATGAGGATGTTCTCCAGAGTGACCATGTACACTTTACAACATACATGACGATAAACGGCGACTGTTGTAAAATCGCGTTATGTTGCGCCATTTGAATGAGAACCAGTTTAGATTAGCGTATATGAGTCGGCACTAACGAATTATTTTACCGTCGCCACAACGTATTATTTTATTATACTAATTAATAATGTGCGTATTTCAGTATCAAAATATAAACTTATTTTGCCCCTTGGGTAATAAGACGATTACCTATTAGCTAGACTAAGACAGCGACTTTGTCAGACTAATTAACGTAAAATAACGAAAAAATAATGAGAAAATTTAGATTTTAATATCATTTCTTAGATTGTTGACATTGTTTACGTTGTTTACGTTAGGGACGCAGAAAATCGCTGTGTAATCTACGTGATAGCCCAACCCTGCATACAAGCCACATGAGTCCGACTCATGGATAAATTTCTATGTATATCTTGTGAAAAAATTGTCAGAAAAAATCATTTTGAATTATCTTCTCGCATATAGTTCACCAAATACAATTTATCGAAAATAATTTACACAATACACCGATCGATGTGTGGAAAAATCTCGAGGACAATTTCATGATTTCTACACTTTAATTTACTACGTAAAATAAAGTGAAATCCAAACTATATTTTTTGAGTATAACAGGTACCATATTTTTGAGAAGAGTAAAAATAACCTATTCAATTTATTTGTATTTAATGGAGAGTGCTGGGGTACTTTCTTAGCAAATAATAAATTTTTATAGTTCAAAACCACACCTTAAATGTACTCGTATGAGTTTAATTAACAATTATATATTCAAAATTTCTACCATCTGTAAATCTGATTAAAGTTTTCAGATTTCAATATTTTATTTGTTGTTATCTACACCCAATGCAATTTATTGATTTCTACGAAAATCATACACCAATAATATAAAAACATTTCCAAAAAAAAAAAAGAAAAATATTCTCTTAACATGAAAATAAAAAAAAATCAATCAAACCAATGATTTGTGTCGGATTTGAAGTTAATAATAATCAACACATATCGCATACATAGTAAGCTGTTATACGAGTATAGAATTATATTTTTCGATATCATGTAGACTATTATCGGAAAATCATTTTTCCTTCGCAGCGAAATTGATCCAATTTGATTTCTACTCTGCTTTTATATTGATTTTCACTCAGCCATAATCGGCAAAATAAAATTTACACCGTAATCAAATTAAATTTAATAAAAAATCAAAACCAATTTGAAACCTATTTCAAAATATTTATAAATTTCGATTATTGTGGTACATGAACTTTAAGAACTTATGGATTTAAGACGACACAATATAAAAAAAAAAACAATTTTCAATACCTTGAAATTATATTGACAGTGTTGTGCTCATTTCCGATTTTAAAGCATTTCTCAGAAATTCCATTCTTAAGTGTAATTTGCATATACGAGTAGAGTTACATACATATGTATATTATTATACACGATACTAGATCAAGGTTATTTTCTTATTCAATCTGAACATCTTACATATAAGTCCTTTTTTGCTCTCGCTTCTCGATTTTCTTTCTATATTTTCTACTTGGATGTTGAATAGAATCAGATATTTATTATAACAACAACACACTCCTTTTGTACAAGGGAATTTATTGAATGTATAAAATGGTAATGGAATGATGGAGGATTGTGTTTTGTTGGTTTTTGATTTCATTACACAGTGCTATCATTGTTATGGATCAAAATTTGAATACAATTGAACTTCTTCTATGTGTTTTTGTATATATAACGGGTTTCATTGTGATTTTACAGTAAACTGTTATTGTTTGTTGTAAAAGTTTTTGTTCAAAAAGGGTATGGTAAATTATTTCAATGAGCCTCTAGGATTGTGGGTAAAACATTTGAAATGAATTGCATTGTTTTTTTTTTTAAATTTAAACTACACTCGCGAGCAACTAAATCGACTCAGACCGCTGCGCATATACCAAAAGTCGTATTTTTTAAAATGGCTTAACCGATTTTTGTAAAACAACTTTTTTTGGCAGCTTAGTATTTTATCAGTACTTTTCAAATTAAAGCAAATGCAGCCAAATGCGATGTTTCGGCGAAAAAATTGACGTACTGCAATCTCCTGCAATACCACGTTGGCCGATGTTTGCCATCAGCCACTTATCACACGTTGACATGAATAAATCTCTAGAACTTTGATTCGTTGATTTTTCAAAATCATGGATACTACGTTGTTGCTTTATTGCAAGAAAGACGCAACTAACGAGAAGTCGCTCGCCAGTTAAACATGAGTCAATCTAAGGTCTCAATCTAAATATCCAGAAGGTTGCAAGAAACTGATACCTTGAGTCGGAGACCACATACCAGTCTGTATCGGTGTACATATGAGAGGGATGGGCTAAGACAAGTTTGAGATGGACCTGTAGGTCAATGAACAATAGGAAGACATTTAAAGATTGCCAACTTTACTCCAAAATGGCCTGCGAGAGGCCCAAAATTGTCAGCACGCCACCGCAAAGAGCGACCGAGCGACAGAATATTTATTTTTGCAGTGCTGTTTTGCTGAAGCAGTCTCGTACCGCAGTGATTGGTGCATGGTGTGGGCTGGCATATTGCTTCAGAGAAAAACAGAACTTGTTTTCGTACCTAGTGGGGCTCATAGGTCTGACTGCAGAAAGATATATCGAGGGCATTCTGTTGGATCTTGTAGTGCTGTACCCAGGATTTATAGGGCAAGATTTCTTTTTGATGTATGACAATGCCCGGTGTCACACAGCTCGAACCACGTGGTAATTCATGGATGAGGTTGTACTCGAGACGATGAAGTGGCCAGCCCTCAGTACAAACATGAAATCCGGTACCATCTAGCATCAGTGACCTCAAGAATGCCGTGGATGACAAGTGGAGTGTGATCCCCCAAGCATTTGTCAAAACCTTAATAAGGTCAATTGGAAACAGAAAAAAAAATTGGAAAAAAAACTCAACCAATTTTTATAAAAATAGTGTAATTTTAAAGTAAAAATATCATTGTTTAAAAAAACAACGTCTTGTGAAAGCCGATAAGGCCGTTTCAAAAAAATTCGCGTTTCTATGAGCGCTGAAGGTTTGAGTCGATATAGTTGCTCGCGAGTGTAGATATTTTGTTACTTTAGTTATGGGTAATATACTGAAATTTATTTTTGTTATTTTTAAGCTTAATGTACCAACTTTTGGTTTAATCTCAGTTTTTAAAAACAAATATTTGGGTATTGAAACTAATAACTGGGAATAATCTCACTATTTATTTATACAATAAGTGATTGAATCCTACTTTCAAATCAAAACAGATGTTGTTTTAGCTTTTCGTTGATGATCATAATTCTCTGGCTTAAGGTCCCGAAAAAATCGCAAAACGAAAATGGTGTTGGAGCAACCATTCGCTCACTCTCTTCTTTTAGTAACGCGTCCTCAATTCCTCTTTCGATTGTTAGAAGCGAGCGTACGAGAGTTGAAGCCAGGATAGATTTTAGAATTAGGATAATTTTTATTATCGATATTCTGTATTGATCATGCTGTATAAGATAGCGGAGTTTTGACGGCGGAAAATAAGAGATTACGCTACTCGCCGCAAGTGGCAGCACTATCACTAAAGAGAATTTATTTTGTAATGTAATTACCAGCGGAAATTTGTTATTCATTATGTATATATTTTTTCACTAAATAAAACATCTCAGCGGAATAAAATATTAGAAGTGATCCTTAAAATGGCAAATTAATTGATCTCCGAAGTAAAGGAACTCGGTTTATGAAATGTTGAAATTTTACAATTATCCGTCTTTCCGGCATTTCTTCCACTAGTAACCAATGATTTCGGTTGTTTTTCTAATATCTTACAGAGACTATATGGAAAATTTGGGGAAAATTCATGAACTAGAATTTTCACTAGAATTTTTTGATTTTCTCAGGCCATATAAGTTATTTTCAGTTTTTGGCCAATATCTCAAAAACTTCCACTAGTAACCAGTACTTTCTGTTGTTTTTCTAATAGCTTAGGTCTGACTGAGACTATATGGAAAATTTGGGGAAAATTCATGGACTAGAATTTTTACTAGAATTTTTTGATTTTCTGCGGCCATATAAGTTATTTTCAGTTTCTGGCCAATATTTCAAAAACTTTCACTAGTAACCAATACTTTCGATTAATTTCCGCTGGTAATTACATTACAAAATAATTTCTCTTTAGTGATAGTGCTTCCACTTGCGGCGAGTAGCGTAATCTCTTGTTTTCCGCTGTCAAAATTCCGCTATCTTATACAGCATGTATTGATCGCTAATATAAGGCTTTGCTGAAAAAAAAATGGAAAACTTCAAAGAAACAACATACATATATACAACCGGGAGGGAATCAACCGGGGACCCCCAAATAATAGAGCAACCACTCTGCCTATACTGCTAACGAAAACGACGATTTCCATTTTATAAAAGAGCTTGGCGGTGCTGAGACATTTTCTTGAATTTTGTTTCGACTGTGCGGTCGCAACCACAATTTTTGTATGTTTTATATTTCCCCCCGGTTGGTGTTTTTACTTTCCATTGATTGCTCAATATTTGTATTTTATATTCCCCTCGGTTTGTGTCTTCGCTTTCGGAGTTGTTTGTTTATTGTGCGCTGAGCGCACTCGTGACGTTTTGTTTTGTACCTCATCGTGTGGTGGCGCAGGGGTAAGAAGAATGACGAGAGAGCGAGAAAAATGCGCATCGAGTGTGTGTAAAGTAAAACGTTCTAGAAAAATGTTTTTCTTATATGCTTCTCGTTTACATCAATACGAATTGATGTAAACGAAAACAGAGAAGAAAGACAATTCTTCTAGAACGTTTTTGCGCGTCGTTTTCGGTGCAAGAATTTTATTTTTAATTCAGTCTTGTGTGTAATTTTGAGGAGTCTCGTTTTGGAATGTGAACAAAAATCGAGTAATAATTTTGTGCTCGAGTTTAGATTTTTTTTTATGCACCTATAAATTAAAACTAATTTGATAATTTAAGATTAGCCATAGTGAAATTGTATATGATTCATTTATGTGGTTGCTTAAATATAATTATTTAATTAATAAATAAATACAAATTGTTAATAAAAAGAACTTTTTGGTGTCGAAATTTGAAGTGAGTTCATAGTGAAAAAATGAAAACTCAATGATTGGGGTGGCAAATTATGGTTCGCAATCTAAACTAAATAATCAAAATTATGTGCACAGTTTAGTTGTGGAAAACATTTCTGGTTTTTATATCAAAATACAAGAAAACCTTTAAAATACAGTAGTATCCTTGAAATAAAGAAAATTTTCGTTTGGTTCTAATTATCGAGGCCATTCTGCCAAGTTATATACGAGCGGCCAACAACGGCTCGTTCGTCTCCACGTGTACCATTTTCTACGGGTGTCATACAGTTTTTCGGACGCAACGGTACGGGTAGCCAACCGGTTGCCCATCCGGTGATATTTAGTGGTATCGTGAAAAGGCCCCGCATCGAGACGGGTGGACAAACGGCGCCCCGTTTTCATTTGTATTGGTATCGGGGAAATGCCCCGCAACATAACGGCACTAAGGCCGCAACCCATTTTTGTATCGGGGAGAGGCTCCGCCACGGTAACGGCCGCGCAAGGCCGCAACAGGTTATTTGTTTGTTATTAAGGTACGATTTTTTTTTTAATTTTTCCAAATTTTTTTATTTTTAAATTTTTTAGTTTTTCTAAATTTTTTATATATAACCTATTGTAATCGAGCGCCGGATAACAGTCGCGCGCTCGGTGAGCATTGCTCTCTCCTTTTTTCGTTCTTTCTCTTTGTTCTTTTGTTTTTCATGGGAAGTTGGGTTTATTTTTTTGTGGATGTCTAAATTGAAAAAAAAAAGAATGAATTATTAAAGTTTCGGTTTGGCGTGGTGAGAGGGAATTCCCATCCTGTGTCGGCGTACGTAGGGTTGGCGGTCCCTTGGTGCCCGCATCCGGATTCAAAACCGGTGTTTACCACCGCGTGAGTTCGGGCCGATGCGCGCACTAAGGCACCTCTTCCGTTATAATTTTTTTTATTTAAATTTTTCTGCTGTTCGCTCCTCAGGTTCCGGCCGACAAATTTCGGCGGAACTCGGTTTAGAATTATTATTATTTGCGGTTTTTTCTTCTCTTATAAAATATCTGTAATCACGGTGTAAGCCAGGTGCCACGCATGCCTCAATCCCCACGACCCTTCGCACTTCTCCCTGAGAATGTAGCCGGCAAAAATCACCGTGGAGGCCTCTGCGTGCGCTTAGTGATAGCTGCAGGTTGGCAGTAGCCAGCCTGTAACAATTTTGTATCTCGTTTATGTGCAAATGTAATTCCCGGTTGCAAAACTTCCCTTTACAGTAGATTTTTAGAGTTAATTTTCGACTTAGTGTGAAACTTTTTAGAGGGGTCTTCGGAATTAGCAGTGAAAAGTAACTGAAACTGACTAGTTGCTATATAAGTTGCGTAGGCCTGATTCTGTTTTTCAGTTTAAGGAAAATCGCATTTACTCGTTATTGCATTTCAATTTACTTTCAATTATTTTTGTTGTGTTGCAACATTGCATAGTTGACTGATTTTTTAATACATTGCTTTCTTATTATTCCTTTAACCGCCGTAAAAACGCTCCTGTTCTACGTCATCCAAACGTCGAATATTGAACCTCCCACGAAGTTCTGCCCTCATTATTGCCGACTTTGGGGCCAGTTATATGGTTCTATTTTGGGAATGTAGAGCGTGTCCGAGCCACTTGAGGCTTGCTGATTTAATTGTTCCAATTATCCGCTGTGAACCAAATCGATGCAACTAGCTCAAACAGGCGGTAGAAGATGTAATGGCAGGTGCCTTTTTATTTTTAATTTTGGATATGACTCTTCGCACTGCATCGTAATATTTTCGCTTGAGGATAATGGAGCCGTGCGCGAGCCTTTCCTTGAAATAAAGCTACATAACATCGAAGTTAACCTGGATAACATAATTCATTAATGCTTCGGTATTCCAACGTAAGATTCAATTTGATCTCCACGTCTCTTTCTGAGTTCGCTTATGTGGGATGTATGTCCTAGCTACAACCAGATTATATAAGAGAGCCTTGTTTGATGCGTGGTGTAGGGAATCTGGGGCAAGAGTACCCCGCTGAATACTGGCTACATTGCAGATTTGTGCGTATAAATCACACAAAGCAATCTTTTCTCGAATTTTGTTTAGAACAATCGAGGTGATCGTGTGAACTGTCTTTATTCGTTCCGGATGTTTATGGATCTAAAATCTGTATTGGCGTGAACGTTTGCTGCTTAGAAAACCAACGCCGAACTCGTGGAACAACTATCGAAGTTGTTGCATTAGGAGAGAATAAACCCGTGGCGACCGTGGTCGGCGATGTTGTTGCCGATTAGGTTGTACTGAGTGTTCACAAGTTTGGTTTAGTGGTGTTTGGCCGAAATAGGTCCGCCGGTAGTGGTACGCATTCATAGAAGCTTTTAAGTATGTAGGAAATATTTTGAAAAGTAAGTTATACATTGAGGTTGCAAAGTTTTGAGGGATTTACAATTAGTATTAAATAGCATCGGGCCATCTAGTAACTATATTCACATTAAAGCGTGGTCATTTCCCTCTATAAAAATCAGTACATGTCATTTCGCTGAAGTGTAAACAACATATTTTTGTGCTCTAACCATGCAGTTTTAAGTATATGGGGAACATGCTCTATCAATAAGAACATGTGAGCACTCGTTCCGTCGTTTCAAAAGTTGCGAATTTCACACCATTGAAGAAGAACGCAAAGAGGGACCAGTAAAGCTTGAAGACGCATCAATTTCAATCGTCAAACCGAATATTCATGGTAGGATCAGTTCGGATTGATCTACTATGAGCTACTCCAGCCTAACAAAACCATCACTGGAGAATGTTATCAATTGATGGAATTAAACCGAGCATTAAGATATGACAAAGACAACAACAAATTAACAGCATATTTTCAGTACCCGCACGTTATATCCCAATATAATAAAACCCATCAATAATATATCATATTTATACAGGCTGATACGAGGAAATTCACAACCACTTTATTTCTTCAAATAAGGGACACAATTTAAGGACATTAATCAAACCATTTACGAGTATATCAATTTTCCGGCTGCATTAATAATAAAATATATTAATGTTAGCAAATCTTTTACTTTCAATAAAAATCTTAGAACGAAAACTCATCAATCGAGATGAACCTATTGGCCATAAATAAATTTTATTGTGATTGTACGTTGTATAAAATGCACAACCGATGGACAAATAAAATCAACTTTTCACCTTAAACCATTTTCATACATAAAACAAAAAATTAAAATTTCAAAGGAGAAAAATCTCTGTAGAAACTTAATTATAACATACAAGAAAAAATGTTTGAGAGGAAACTTCTTTTTGCAATGAATGTAACCTTTATTCGTACGTCAGCATCACCGACACAATGTATACGAGTATGTAGAGATTTTTTACTGATTTGTCATCAAACGGAATACATATCCTTGTAAATATACAAGTCATAAATATTTTGAAATTTGTTATCCTCGAGGCAACTAATTCATGATTAGAAATTCTTTTCAATACATCCTCTGACTTTGTACATAAAGTAATTTGAGATTTTTTTTTTGTTCCTGCCTTTTTCTGTGGCTCGAGGGTATTTTAATGGCTAGACAAGTAGAGCGTTTATAAATAGAAAAGGTTTACGTAAACGTATTTTGTATAACACAAGACCCACTTAAGTTAATTACATTTTTTTTTTATTTCATATATGTAATGTACAAACTTAAATATTTTTAAATATTTTATGCGTGCATAACATAATAGCATTTTGTATTGTATTACATAATATGAAACGTACATAGTATTTTATTGTAAATGTACAAGGAAAGGATAATTTATATTTCTCTATAAATTTTGTTGTCGGTTGCAGCAATTTGTATAATTAATAAATTACATAAATCATGGTGTTTCTATCTTTAATTTTTATTAAAAACTATAATGTTTCATGATTATTAAGGTCACAAAAATATATTATATTTCTATGTTGAGTTTTATGCACACTACAGCCCAAAAACAAAAATTTGATATTGTGGAGGATGCAGAGAATTATGGTTTCACATAACAAAATGTTTAAAAGAATATGCAGTTTTTTTATAATTCTTATAATTAAACGCTATATAGTCACATTTTTTGTACATTTTTGCACAGATTGCCTAGTGTTGACTCCATATATTTTTATGTTTATGTGGACGGTAAAAATTTTGTAACGGCTAATTTTTTCTCTACAAGAAAACTTCACGGGCGACATACAGTCTTACCGTCAACACTTGACCTTTAATTCATATCAATAAGAACGCACACATTTAACATGGAAAACGATGGCCTATCTACTACATAAAATATATTGAGTAGATTAATAGAAAACAATAGTTGCTTTCCAATCGACCACCGCAAGTACTTGTAAGTGCAAAAAGTGTGTATTGACTAAAGTGTCGATTGGGAAGCACAAAAAATTACAAAAGCAAAACATAACCTACAAATGTGTAGTTTATTTGTGATAACTTTTTAATAAAAAAATATCTATACCGAAATTTTATTAGCGCTTCACATACGGCATTCAATTATATTTTGACAGAAAATACTACACACAATCACCTAGCGGACAAATTTATCGTAACTGCTTTCAACCACTCATAATAAAATGCTAGAGTAGTTGCGAGTAATTAATTTAGCAAAGACAAAAACCATAAGTGCTTATATGTACTTGCGGTGGTCGATTGGAAAGCAACTAATATTGAAACAAATTAAATATTGCATAGGTGTTGTCCACGTATAGTAAAAATGAGACGACGTATAGAGCACTAAAAACCGAAACCAAAAACAACAAATTTTTGTTTCGTGATAAAGAAGAGAAAGCAAAATTTATCAAATTCGCGTTCTTCTATTCGCCTAGTTCATTCAAGATACACACACAGGGTTAAATAAAAGGAAAACTACCCCAGTGGCACAATTCTGGCATTCCCTCGGAATAGGGGTAAACATATTTTCATATGATTTTTGTTTCAATTATTTTTTTCTGGTCTAATGTTGGAATTAGTTTGGTATAAATATTTTCGAAACAAAGTTGAATTTATATAGGGAACTAGCGGCCCGACAGACGTTGCCCGTACGTTGGCTGGCCTGCTTTAAGCGGGCAAACGTGCATATTATTACTAGTTTACAACTCAAGCTGTCCTTAGTTCTATACTAATCGGACAGCATCCTTCACACAAAGTATTTTCTTGATTGTATAATGGCCCATACATTCTAGAAAATTCAACGACAAAATTGGCATTGCTCAATTTTATTGCACAATTCTCCCTGTAACATTTCAGTTCCAAATCCGATACAGTATAGGCATGTTGTAACGTAACTTGAATTTCCACCAATAATTTTTGTAAAAGTATGTACTGGATGTTTCGAAATTATGTCACAAATTTTAGTAATTTACCTACATAATTGAGAAGAAATGGAGTATAAGAATTGCTAAATTGCCCATCTTTGAAGCGCGAATACCATAAGTAAGCAATAATTCTTTGTTAATTATAGCTTACCTTTCCACTAAAATATATATTTTGCCTGTTTGATTGTTTGCAAAAATGTGAGATATTTTACAACAATTTATTGTCCCGAAAACGGTTATAAGGTTGGAAAATAAACTTATGAACCAATAATTTTTTTTTGTTTTTTATTTTATATTTTTCTGGCTGTTTTGTTTTTAATTTTTGGTTATTTAATTTTGATTTTTGTTTTTCGGCAAATTTCAAGCCAACATTCCATAAATTTTTATGTTAAAACATTTTATTTTTTCATTCTTGTTTTTATATTTTCTGTTCCGATATTTCGCCATATTTGTGGCATCTTCAGGGGAATAATAATATAATTATATAATTTTTAATTCGTTCCCCTGAAGATGTCACAAATATGGCGAAATATCGGAACAGAAAATAAAAAAACAAGAATGAAAAAATAAAATGTTTTAACATAAAAATTTATGGAATGTTGGCTTGAAATTTGCGGAAAAACAAAAATCAAAATTAAATAACCAAAAAATAATTTTTTTGGTGAAGCATTCCGTAAATTTTAAAAAAGTTGCGGGATACACTCAATATGCACGGAAATGTGATATATGGAATTTCGAAAAACAGTGAATAGAAATTGAAATGTCAAAACAACGCGAAGCTAATTCGATGAATAATACACGGGTACACAGGTTATTCACAGAAGTTCAATTATTTATAAACTTCTCAGAAGGTTTTAACGGCCAATTATTCTTGAACTTATGATTTTTTTTTCATTTTATAAAACATATTTTTGAAATTTTTGTTTTTTCTGCGAGAAATCTTAAAAAAATAAAAAATAAATTCGTTTCAAAATAAAAAATTAATTTCCTAGAGCCCGATCTCAGTGCCACCTACCGAATCCAAATGCAAATAATAACCATCCAGGAACTAACTCATACACACACGCACACACACAAAATTTCAGTAAAACTGGTCCAGCCGTTTAGGAGGAAGAATGATAAATATGTATAAAGCTAATATGTGTTTTGATTTGGCAAAGTCCGCTTAGCTTTGAAAAATGAAATATTAGAGTCCAATTTTGGTTTCAGCAATATTTACTTGTGAATATCCAGTAATGGAAAATAATTGTTCATCATAGGGCTTCTTGAATTAAAAAAATCTGTAATTAAAAAGGTGGACTTAAAAATGCTGTTTTTATATGAAAACTCGGACCTTTTATAAGTCATACTTTTAACAAATTTTGACTTAACAAAGGTGTTTACAGAAACAAATTTAATTTCGAAATGACACAAGAAAGGCATATTTTATTACAATTTATAAATATAAAATTTACATTTGTTTTAAAAATAAATAAAATAAATTAATTTAATTTAAAATAAATTTATTTTAAATTTATTGTAAATAAAAAAATAAAAAAAAAATAAAATAGTTTTTAATTCATTTTGAAATTTGCACATTTTCATCAATGAAAGCATTAGTGGAAAATTTTAAATGGCTTTAGTTTTCATATTACAGTTAAAACCCGATTATCCGGCACCCAACACTCAGTTAACCGAAATTAAAATTTTTTGAAATATTTGTTTGATTATTTTCTCTTTCAGAAGGGAAATTATTATTTTTTTATTATTTGGGGATTCATATAGAAAAAACACTTTCCTTTACTTTTTTCTATTTTATGCATTAGGGTTGAGTATGTAATCTCGCATTACAAAATCTCGCATTCTCAAAATCTTGCATTACAAAATCTCGCATTAAAAAATCTCACCCGGACGAGTACCCAAAATTTAATAAAACATATATTCAATATTTCACTGACCTAACTATGTAATATGACGTTACATGTTCAATTCAAATAGAATAATGCATAAAACAGAAAAAAATTAAAGGAAAGTGTTTTTTCTATATGAATCCCCGCTTAATAAAAAAAATAATATCCCGTGTGAAAAGTAAAAAAAAAAATCCTAAAAGTAAAAATTCCGGTTAACTGAGTGTTCCGGTTAATTGGATGCCGGATAATCGGGTTTTTACTGTAATATGATTTAACTTAATAATGCGTGCTAAGCATACCACCGCTGTCTGAAAATGTTCGTTACAGACATTTTTCTGATACAGCATTGTTTTGAAGCTCGTCCTTTATTCTATGCGCAGTGATAACACCACCGTCTTTTATTTGATATACCGGATGCCACAGCGACCGTTATTGATGAAGAGTCCCCTATTACTTCATTTATGGTTGCAATATTTGTTTTTGCCAAATAATTTTTATTTCTGCGTTGGATATTTAGAATAACTAAATCCTTCACCAATTGTTTCAAGAAAAGCTTTCTTCGAGAATAAATTTTTGTTTTTTCCCAATCAGGACACAAATTCACCCAAATTATTTTTGCTTCAATACCGCACACGTCGACAATATTATAAAAGTATGCCATCGGCTATCTCTGCGTTTTCCGTGTTACCGAAAAGGCGTGACAGGATTGATCTAGTGTGTCTTCGGTTTCGTTACATATAATAAAGATTTATTTCGGATTTATTTTTATTATCAATATCTGTTTTGTCAGTGTGGTGCATGGTTGATAGTAGAATAACGCCTCTTTTTTTAGGGACATAGCTCTAACTATTGTCATATTTCTACGAAACCCAAAAATATTACTTTTAACTTCTCGTAATCTATGTGGAAGAAAGTTTGTAAGAATGCACCTTTTGTTTTTCCACAATGTTCCACAATGTGCCACAGGTAAGTCCCTAGGACAATAAACTTTGTGCTATTTCAAAGCTCGTGAAGTAATTGTCAAATGTAATTTTTCTGTTCGATTTCCCGTAAGATTTGCACAATTGTTCCACGACTTGCGTCGACAGATTGGTTGCACGGCTCGATCCTTCTTTACCCAGGTACGGTATGTCATATAGAGGATAACTTGTGCTAGAGTCATAGACCCACGATTTTTTTACTTATCCGGTTTAGAAGGCATATACTGGCGAAATGAAACTCTGCCTCTATATGGAACCAGCTGCAAATCGATTGTGAAAATTTTTCCGGGCATATAGTGCTTCCCCAAATTTCTCATTATTAGTTCCCAAATATCTCTTATTGGCCTGAATTTATCTTTGGCTCTGCGAGTTGATCTTGTTGCTTTATCGTCAAAACGCAAATAACGCAATACAGTAACGAATCTGTTTCTCGACATGCAAGCTCGGAAAATTGGACTTCCAAATAATGGATCCCTAAATTCCTCGTAATCTGTAATAAACCATTTTTATGTAAACCAGCATCTATCAATAATCCTATAAAAGCTCGAATTTCAACTAGATCAGTACACTTCCAGCTGGTTCCCAGGTTTTTGGTGGCTTGTAAGTTGGTGTATTTCACAATAATGCTTACTATTTCATCAGTGAAAAATAGAGGAAAAGCATCTTCCGGGTAATCTATATGTTGACCAGGAGGCAATACTACTTTGTTCACTTGACCTCTAATAATAATATTTTGCTTTGATGGCTTGCCGGCGGCCAACGACCATTCGGTTCCATCTTAACCAACAAACACGCTCACCGGAATACTTCCTTCTTCGCCGCTATCATCATTGGCCGAGACTTCGTCCTAGATTTCTGGTGCATCCTCTAACAAGTCGCTTTCACTGTCTGATGATTCACGTTCATTAGGGTTTGCAATTAATTCTTCATCATTTTGCGGATCAATGGTTTTCAATGATCAATGACCTGGAACTGATCCATAGTTTTCTCAAAACGTTCAAACATGTTGCCAACTTCAAGCTCTGTAGGATGTCCATGTTGGCCAAAATCATCACGTAGTTTACGAAATGTTTTTGTTTACAGAAAGACCACCAGAGTTCGGATAACCAAAACGCGTTTTTATGTTGTAAAACAACACTAGACTAAAAATGGCATAGTTTTGTCTTCTTATTTGTCAAAGAATTCTCTAAATTCCTAATCTTCCAAGGCCAAATTTCAATATATTTGTTCCAGAAACCAATATGGGCTATTACGGCCATAATAGAGACAGTTACACATATAGTTTGAAGCAACTCTCTTACCGTACCTTAAACCTGTTATTAAATATGACAAAAACCATGACACCCTGTTATCGATTTGGGTTTCCGTTCTTCCATCCTTCGATCTCCATGTTGCATTATGGATTATCTTATAAGGAAAAAGTTACTTGTTTTATCCAAGTTTTACATTATTGCAAGGTCTGTGACGCGTACTTTATAATCAGTGATTATGACTATCAATAACATAGCTCCACAAAAAAAAATCGCGGGCGCCCGAGACGAGAATAGGTGTCCTGTATGTTTTTGAAGGGTCGCTGATCACGAAACTGCACTCAGGATTGCCGTATCGCATCAAAATTTTGAATAAATCGCAAAAAATCGCCAAAAAATCGCGAAAAATCGTGAAAAATCATGTTGGTATGTGCGAGAAATCTAAAAATCTGACTAAGTCGGACCTAAACCTGAACCTAAACCTATAAACGTTAAACCTATAAACTCACAAACCTCATACTTATAAACAAAAACTTATAATAATTAGTACTACGGAAAACCAATTTACATTTTCCGAGGTTGCATTTTGTAATTTTGAACGCAATTGCCTTTATTTTGTTAAAATTTGATGGCCTTACTTAACAATGCGGAAAACAAAAAAAAGATCAACTTGTTCGGTTTACTATATAACTCTAGATCAGAGAAGGCTAAAGAAGTTTAAAATTTCCATTTTTAAATCGTTGGTAATTCGAGGTCTTTGTGTTGGTTTCATAACTTAGCTGTTCTGATGAGAGAAGGTTGTTCTCAGCTCAGCTCAGCTAATCGTCTGAATTACATGGTTAAAATTTCCCGATTGTAAACGTCATGTCCTATAAGGTTGGACATCTGTCAACAACACAACCTTAAAATATTAGCTTTGTATCAGCATCATATATTTGTTTTTCTTGTGAAAATGTCTGGTTTGAGCCGAATAGACGTCAGTTGCGGGAACTTTTCATTTACTTCTTTAATTTGAAGAAATGCAGCTGAGGTGTGTCGATTGCTTGTATAGAAGTATATGGTGAAGCTTCGTTAAGTGAGAGAATTTGTCGAAAGTGTTTTCAAAAGTTTAATTACTAAATAATAATAATAAATAATAGTAATAATAATAATAACTGTGAATTTGATGTTATTAACATTTATAACGTAGTGGGAAGCCGAAAATGTATGAAGTCGCAGAACTGGATGAAGATTCGTGTCAAACGAAAAAGAACTTGAACTTACATTAAAAGTGACTCATCAGCAAGCAATTTAAGCGTTCAAGCCTTGTAAAAGCAAGAAAATTGGCTTCCATATGAACTAGTGCTTGACAAGCATATACAAATAGGCTTTTTGCATTGCTCGGTCACTGATGATGATAAATGGGAAAACAGTGGGGACCACCTGGATATAGTTCAACATCAACATCCAAGCCGAATATTCATGAAATAAACTCATGTTGTATATTTGGTGTTGCTAAATCCAAACGAAAAAAATACTGGGGCTCTTGTTGTGATGTACCACTCATCTTTGTTGTCCCCAATAATTTACCTATCATAGATATGTATGTATGTGTTGGTGTTGAAGAGCAATAATTACGGGTACTATATTTAAAATAAAATTAAAATAACTTCTATTGGGATTCGCTCTTGGACGTGATAACATGGTAATTATTCTAATATTAAACATTTCCTAAATTTCATAATAAAATTCCTAATTTCTTAAAAAAACCTTTATTAAATTCCTATTTCTAAATTTCAACTTGTGAAATTCAATTTATATATTTTATACTTATAACTAAAAATTGATTGTAATAAGAAGTGAATAAAACTCAATAATAATTATATTGCAATTACATAAATTAGTACATTCGTGTGTTTAAATGTTTCAATCCACCATTTCGCAACACTGGTGGCAGCGGATTTGGACTATAAGTTTTTTAATCAATTTTATATATTGTGAAATTTGTGGATTATTTTTCTCATAGAAGTGCATATAAAACATTCAAAAATGTTAAAATAAAGTACGTAATCAATGAAAACTTTATAAATTGATATTCAGTGATAAATAACATTCATTCAAATTACGCAAAAAAAATGAATAGCAAATATTTACATACAGTTAAAAAAAATATATCTGAATAAACGAATAATATATATAACAGTGTATATAAAAAGTATGTACAATAATAATAACGTTTACAACCTTAGTGTAATTTAAAAATTACAAATTGTACTTTTATGTGGTGCTTATACTCGCACATAGTTAGTTACAGTTTTTGATTGTACGATTCGAATTTTCGAATTTTAAACACACATTCTAAAAAAAAAAACAAATAATAATAATTTTAATACCTAATAAGAAAAACAATAATAATAAATTAAATAATTTTTCTAAACTTCCTTATCAATAATTCCTAATCCTAGTTTTGTACCATTGCATTATCACAAACACGAAAATTCAAGAGCTACCTAAGTATATAAACATCAAGCAACATATAAACAACCTATATTATTGCGATTGTGGAAGTGCAATCAATTTTACATCTTTAAAAACAGTTACCAGTTTAAGAAGTAATTTTCAACATCGGAATTTTGCTCGATAAAAATATTTCAACAATTTTGGACATTCATCTGTATATTAGTACATATAATATACATTTATATACATCATCATAAATTTTGGGATTTCATCAATAATTTTATAATTACACGGCAATACATGGCAATGCCGTCATCAAAATAAACCAAATGGAAGTAGTAACTGGACACAACAAGGACCTTATTCAACTGTAAATGGAAACATCTCTACTAATTTTTCTATGTTAAAGGTATGCAAATTTTAATTTTTTTTCTTTTCCATTACAAATATTTATCATCGCACGAAAATATCAAAATATAAACAGTTCATAATACATTATTATTTATTCCCAGTAATACAAATCAGCGCACAAAGAGCGCATAAACAGCATATAATTAGAGCGCTCAATTTTTACTTCAAATTGATGCACCTAATTCCATGCTATTCATATTGTTGTCGACCGAAAACTCGGCTTTGTTTCCCCTAAAAATTAATTTATCTCTCTTTCATTTCGATTTGAGTATAATACGAGTATGTAACTGTTAACTGTTGCAAAAGCAAACACAATCATATATTATTGATTGTGTTTGGCTTTGGTTGTATGTACCAAATGTGTATTGTCATTCAAATTCAGATACAAGTACACATTTTTTTAATTTTGTATACTTACTTTATATGTTATCCAAGTATTTCCATTTCCATCTGAAAAACATTTACAAACACATCGTCATACGTATGCATTTATATGTTTCAAAACCACGCACATCTATTACATTCAGCTGAAATCTGGAGACTGATAGAGATGAAATAACAATTTTTGAAATGAAATTGCTAAACAAGAGATTAGGTGGGGGTAAAAATGCAGTGTATAGAAGAAACCGAAGTAAATTTATTTGTTTTCTCGCTTCGACGTGTGCAAATGTTTCCATCTATTTCATTCTGCTATCAGCGTTTGTTTGCTGGGTTATTATATACTCGTAATTTCGTATTTGGCACGGTCGCAAGTATTATCAAGAAAAAAAAAAACTGCGTATGATAACAGTAAATTTGGGTATAATTCGAATTACTTTGATTTAATTAAAATTTTTATTATCATAATCACCATTATTGAGTTTCTATTTTTCTTGAATTTTCTACAAACTACTTAAAACCTTAAACCAATTCTAAAATGGCAGACCTAGATATTAGTTTAGCATTAAAAATAATTCCAGAATTCGATGGATCTTCCGAAAACCTACATAGATTTTTATCTTGCAGTGACATGATTTTTGAATCGTTAAAACCTACTGAAACAAGTAAATTTTTGAATCTACTTAGAGTTAAACTTATCGGAAAAGCATATGAAATTGTTAAGTTCGAAGAATTTCAGAAATGGAAAGATCTTAAAGTTGCACTTAAAACTCAATTTAGTTCTAAACGTTCTCTCGAATCAATTCAAGTAGAATTAAATTCTATTAAGCAACAACGATCCGAAGATGTGAAAACTTTCTCAAATTGCGTTGAAACTTTACTTTACCAGTTAAACGAGGCGTGTCTTTCAGAACCGGGCATTGAATCAATAAAAGAAGTCAAGAAAATAAATCATAAAATGGCCCTCAGATCGTTTCAGGAAGGATTACAAGAACCGATGAAGTGGTTAATAAAAGCTTGCCGATTTATCAATTTGAAAGAAGCCATTACTAAAGCCTTGGAAGAGGAGGCAATCCAAAAATATTCAATTTCAAATTATTCGTCCACTTCAAAACAAATTTCCGCGTTTTCGCAACAACCCAAATCATCATTCTCTAACTTTGGAAATGTTCCAAAATGCCAATTATGTGATAAAACCGGTCACAAAGCGTCAACCTGTTTTAAACTACAATCTTCTGAAAATTTGAAACAGAATAAATCATTGGTAAATTCAAACGTAAATGATTCTACAACTTACTACCGAAATAATTCAATATGTGCTTATTGTCATAATAAGGGACATCACATTCAAAATTGTATGAAGAGACAATTTAATGAAAAGAAAAAATTAAACAAATATGAACAAAATGTAATTACCAATTCTTCATCTAACACGGGAAACTTGCAAGGATCCAAACAGCCAGGTACTCCTCACCGGATCCGAGATTGCCAATAGAGTGCCAACAACATGATAATTCTTACAACTCTAGATTTGAAACTACTAATTCTAACATTACAAATAACCTGATAACAAACAATTCAAATGTGTCTGAATTGATTTTTGAAAATTCTAATCTTAATATTTTAAATACTATTTCATCCGATTTAAGAAAATCATACAACATTTCGACCTTAGAAGATTTGAATACCAACTCTAATTCTACAATGTTCTTAAAATTAACTTTACTACATAAACCAGAGGAAATTTTGCATTTTTTGATAGATTCTGGTGCTGATTTGAGCATAGTTAAAATAAAACATTTAGATCCAGATTCTCTATACTATCCTGATTCCAAATGTAAAATCACCGGAATTTCAAAGGAATCCTTTGAGACACTTGGATTATCTAACTTACAACTATTCTTTCCTGATTCAACTTTTTCATTTAAACAAAACTTTCAAGTTATTCAAAATGATTTTCCAATTCAATATTCTGGAATCTTAGGTAAAGATTTTTTAGGTTTTTTTAATTGCAAACTGGATTTTTCTTCAAAAAGTATTCAGTTAACTATTAATAACACAGCGGTCACCTTTATGCTTTCAAAACATCCAACTCAAAATATAATTAGGGCCCGAACAGAAAAATCCGTCAAAATACCAAGTTCACTAACCAATAATTCGGAGCATGTTTGCTATTCGGCAGAAGTACTTCCTGGGGTATACATAGCAAGTTCTATTTTAAAAATTGAAAACGGTTTTACGTATGTTAGTCTAATAAATTCTAATGAATATGATGTCGAATTGAAATCAAATTTAAATTTGAAATCCGAATCTCTAGAAAATTTTCATGTTTTTAATATAAACTTTTCAAATCCTAATATACAAAATCGTCTGTCATTACTCGAAAGTAAAATTGATTTAAGTCACTTAAACAATGAGGAACAACATTCTATTTCAACGATATGTCGTTCATTTAATGATGTTTTTTTCCTTGATGGAGATAAATTGTCAGTAACAGATGCAACTTCTCATCAAATCAATACATACCCACATTCAAATCCAATATTTTGCAAACCATATCGATTGCCTCATTCTGTTAAAAATGAAATTAATAAACAAGTAAGTGAAATGAAAGCCGATAATATAATTGAAGATTCTAAATCTCCTTGGAACTTCCCTTTATTATGTGTTCCTAAGAAATCAAAAACAAATCAAAAAAAGTGGCGCATTGTTATTGATTACAGGAAGCTTAATGACATCACAATTCCTGAAGTGTTTCCATTACCAAACATTACGGATATTTTGGACAAATTAGGTCGTTCCCATTATTTTTCAACCATTGATCTTGCTCATGGATACCACCAGGTTCCAATCGATTTAAAAGACCGTGAAAAAACTGCCTTCAGTACAGAAACAGGACATTACCAGTTTACTCGTATGAGTATGGGGCTGCGTAATGCTCCAAGTACTTTTCAAAGGCTGATGAATAACGTTGTATGTGGATTAAACGGATTAAAGTGCCTAGTTTACCTGGATGACGTTGTGATATACGGCAGAAATTTAGCAGATCATAATCAAAATTTAAACGATGTATTTTCATGTCTTCGACAATACAACTTAAAAATTAATCCCGAAAAATGTCAGTTTCTATGCAAAGAAATATATTATTTAGGACATATTATAACTATAAATCTGGCATTAAACCTGACCCAACTAAAATCGAAGCAGTACAAAATTATCCAACTCCAAAAAACACTCGTGAGATAAAAACATTCCTTGGTCTTATCGGATATTATAGGAAGTTTTGTCCAAATTTTTCAAATATAGCAAAACCGTTGACAAGCCTTCTAAAGAAAAATACAAATTTCGTATGGGATGCTTTTTGCGACGAAGCTTTTTCGAAAATGAAACATTTTTTAATAAATCCACCTATTCTACAATTTCCGGATTTTACAAAAGAATTTGTGCTAACCTGTGACGCTAGTGACGTTGCGATAAGTTCGGTCTTGTCTCAAGAGTCAAACGGAGCCGATTTGCCTATCGCATATGCTAGTCGGGTTTTGAACAGTGCTGAAAAAAATTATTCGGCCATAGAAAAGGAACTTCTTGCTATAATCTGGGCAACAGATCATTATAGGCCATATCTTTATGGTAGAAAATTCAAAATTGTTAGTGACCATAAACCCTTAATTTGGCTGTGCAATATCAAAAACCCATCGTCGAGACTGACAAGATGGCGAATAAGGTTAGATGAATATGATTATACTATTGTTCACAAACCAGGAAAGTTAAATAGCAACGCTGATGCTTTAAGTCGAATCGTTCCGGATAATCCTCAATGCAATGTGATAACCCGTTCAAAATCAAAAATGCCTAAACAATTTTCTCAACACGACAGTTCTTTAAATTCAGGTTGTCAAAATTCTAACACTGAAATTTCTCCAAATTCATCAAGTTCTTCAAATTTACAAACATCAAATTCTGTCACTGATGCAAATTTACCAATTTCTAATAGTACTTCTTCCTCCAATAATGAGAATAAAAATACAATTATTTCCTTATCCAATGAAGACGATATCAATACAATAATCAAGGAATACCATGATGGACCTTTAGGAGCTCATCAAGGAATATACCGAACATTTAAAAGATTACGCAATTTCTATTATTTTCCAAGAATGTTCGCAAAAATAGAAAATTATATCCGAAATTGTGCATTTTGTCAAAAGAACAAAAGCTTGGTAAATAAAAATATCCCTATGAAAATTACAACTACGTCTTCAAGAGCCTTCGAAAAAATTTTTCTAGACATTGTTGGACCACTTTCAACATCACATAAAAGCAACAAATATATTCTCACAATGCAATGTGACTTAACAAAGTTTAGTTTTGCCATTCCCTTGCCTGATCAAGAGGCTGAAACAGTTGCTAAAGCTTTCGTCCAAAATTTTATTTGTACCTTTGGATCTCCCTTTTCAATATTAACAGATCAAGGTTCAAATTTTATGGGAAAACTGTTCAAACACATATGCAAACTTTTGAAAATTCAAAAATTTAATAGTAGTGCCTATCATCCACAAACAAATGGGGCACTTGAACGAAGTCATAAAACTCTGATTGAATACTTACGGAATTACGTTGAAAATGATCCCCTAGATTGGGACTCTTGGTTGCAATTTGCTACGTTTTCTTACAACACCACCCCACATACAGCCACAGATTACATGCCATATGAATTAGTTTTTGGTTATAAACCCAATATTCCAGATTCCATTTCTAAAAATGTAGATCTTCTATACAATTACGACGATTATTTTTATGATCTAAAATTTAAACTTCAGAATTCTTTCAAAATAGCTCATGATAAACTTGTAAAATGTAAAGAAAAGTCAAAACAATACTATGATCAAAATACGTCATACAAACTATTTAAAACCGGCGATAAAGTATTTTTAAAAAATGAAGGTAGAAATTCCAAACTCGATTCACTTTGGCTCGGTCCATATTCAGTTGTAGAAATAATTTCACCAGAAAATACTAAAATTCTTATTGGTCGTCGTGAAAAGATAGTTCATAACAACCGTTTAAAGAGATATGATAATTAGTTTCGTCTCTCGTTAGCAATTATATAAATCTTTATTTTTGAATTAAATTAATTTTATAAAATAAATAATAAACATCTATTTATATTTTGATATTTTAAAAATTAAGAATAATTTTTAAAATTTTTCTCAAAAGTTTGGATCAATGGAATTAAGAAAAAAAAAATTGAAGTTTGTGTAAACTTAAAATTTCATATTATAATTATTATTATTATTATTAATTCTTATTAAAAAAAAAAAAAAAAAAAAAAAGAAAAAAAAAATATATAATCATTTAATTTTACTTTATAATTATTTTATATTTCAAATAAAGGAAAAATAAAATCTAGCATAATGAAAAAAAAAACAATAATTTTTCAGGATTGTATTTTTACGATTATTATATTATAAATATTAGTATTTAAAAAAAAATTATGTATTTTTATATAATATCAGTCCAAAACATCTAGGCATATACACATATCTCAAAAGACAACCATAGGTCGTCTTTTGTTAAAAGGAGGGAGGATTGTTGTGATGTACCACTCATCTTTGTTGTCCCCTATAATTTACCTATCATAGATATGTATGTATGTGTTGGTGTTGAAGAGCAATAATTACGGGTACTATATTTAAAATAAAATTAAAATAACTTCTATTGGGATTCGCTCTTGGACGTGATAACATGGTAATTATTCTAATATTAAACATTTCCTAAATTTCATAATAAAATTCCTAATTTCTTAAAAAAACCTTTATTAAATTCCTATTTCTAAATTTCAACTTGTGAAATTCAATTTATATATTTTATACTTATAACTAAAAATTGATTGTAATAAGAAGTGAATAAAACTCAATAATAATTATATTGCAATTACATAAATTAGTACATTCGTGTGTTTAAATGTTTCAATCCACCATTTCGCAACACTCTCTAACCAACACGATTGATAAGATTGAGCCGAGCACTCAAGCGTGTTTCGATCGATGACGCAGGCCTATCTGAGCAGCACTTTACATCATATGAAGATACCAAAAATTGAGTTGATTCATGGATAGCCTCAGAAGTTAAAGCATTATTCGTGGTATTCATGTGCCGCCAGAAATATGGGGAAAACTAGTGGCTAGCGATGGACAATACATTGAATAAAACACAACCTACCATTCTTTGTCAATAAATTCCCAATTTTTGATATAGACGGCGTAGACTTATTTCTAGACCTAAAATATGAATACCATTCTGCGGTTACACGAATATTTTACCTTTGCTGTAGTGAAGATTTCTTTGAACTTAATTTTACCTGGTGGATTGTATTCGCTCAAACAGCTCTACGTAATTACTTATGTGCTGTTCTAAAGTTTATCACATGATGTTAATGTCGTCCAAATATACAAGACATATTCTCTAATGTATATTCTCGCTTCATTCAAATGTCGTTATATTAAATTTCCATAATCCGTGGCCTACATTGAATACTGTTTTCTCGCGATTAGAGAATCCAAGTCGGTTCTACCCAACTTCGTGTAGTTGGGCAATTACTCACCCCCAGAGACACCCGAAACCATCGGGCATCGCCGCAAACAACCGGAACCGACAACCCTCCTATGCATCTGAACGAAAATGGAAAAATCATAAACGTATGTACTACGGAATCCAATTAGCCGACTAGGGAGTCCAATTACCCGAATTTCGGGTACCCGACTTTCGGTTCCGTTTTTTTACCATTACCCCACCGGTTTCTACAAACATACGTTTCTATTTTTTTCCATTTTCGTTAAGATGCATAGGAGGGTTGTCGGTTTCGGTTGTTTGCAGCATTTCCCGAAGGTTTCGGGTGTCTCTGGGGGGTAAGTAATTGCCCAACTACACGAATTCGGGTAGAACCGACTTGGATTCCCTACTCGCGATCTTCTCTTTAAATTTCTATCTGTGGTTTAGATCAAACTTTTGATTAGTTGGTAACCTCACTTTTTATTTTCTTCGATGGAATTACTCGTCCATCGCGCTATGTAGTATTTACATATATGCCGTGGTGAAAATACTATAGATGCAGCCATTTTTGCAAAGATGCAGTTTTAAACTGAAACTGTTCGAAAATTATTTCTATTACTTAAAACTAGATGTGAATAATTCAATAAAAACTGAAATCGTAACAATAGTAAGAATGACGTCAATACTATTAAACATTACTATCATAACGTAAAAAATTTAGACGCGAATTATAATTACAATCACTCAACATAACATATAATGTTGTGATTATATATTCAAAATCATAAACCATTTTTGAGTGGCACATCATAATATTTTTTTGTGGTTATACACATGCATACATAATTATGTAGAAGCCGCGACCAACACCCCTAAAAAATAAAAATTAATTATTTCGCCAACATAAAAACATAATAAATTAATAAAACCATTTTTTTAAATAATATATGTTTATTTAATTTAATAATTATACATGATTAAAACAACAACAACAAAAAACATAAAACCAATATAATTAATTTAAATCACGTTTTATCATGTCGTATCATGTACGGTTGGTGTATAAACCGAACTAAAACTATGCTAGAAATTTAATTAAAATTAAAAATCAAAAAACGAACGTTATTTATTTATTTAGACTTTTTTATGTTTAATAGAAATTAAAAAAAAAGTTTATAAATAATTTACATGAAATAATTATAAATTAAATTAAATTAATTAAAAAATGCATAATATACTCAAATGATAATGCCAAACTGTAAATTAATTAGTTTCTAAGTTTTTTATTGGATTTTTTCATTTAGAATGACAGCAGACTATAATAGCAAACGAGTAAATATGGAACAAATAATTTGTTAATTAAAATGTTTTAATTAATTTTTAAATTAATGCGTTTTGGTTTCAATTAAGTTGACTGTAGCTAATAATTAAAAACAAATGGTTTTGTGGCACGGTTATATGACTAAGGGGTATATCCTCTATCCGGTCGCAAATTATGTAATTACGAGGCGAACAATGGTTACAAGATTCATTTTGCCATTCCAATTCTCACTTTTTTTTTAAATTCAAATTTCATTTGCGATTGTTAAGTAGAAATACTTGAAAAGCCTGCGACCTCGGAAAACAATCGCAAAACAAATTTAAATTTAAAAAAATGTGTCAATTGGCCGCCTACTCTATTTGAGAACTCGACGTAAAAATATTCATTGGTCCTTTTTCAGAGTTAATGCGACGGTACATCGGTACGAACATCGATATTAGTGACGAAAGCTCTTAACTTAGAGTACCATCTTACAAGAATCAATAAATTCTTCTAATATTTAGCATGTATTCATCCCAAACGAGGTTTGATTTAAAATGTACGTCGAGAATCTCATTTCGGAGGTTAAGACTTCATAAGTAAAAGTCAAATATGAAAATATCAGGAATAGATGGAGGTAAAAATACATCAAATATTAAAAAAATCTTTATAATTAAGCCACGGTTCGAATCGGATTTTAAACTGGAAATCAAGGTGCGTGTTGTTTCAAAATTAACAAGAATATTACCAAATAACGAATCAATACAGCGCCATGGTCCCAAATTTAATGTTCCTGACCTCATAAATATACTACTACGTAAGGACTATACATCTTGGAGGCTTTGCTTGATAATGTTTGCATATTGAAATATTTTGTTGAAATATGCAATTATTAGGAATGCACGGGCGAATTCTTAAGGTTAAGGCCACGGTCTCAAGCACCACACCCGGCAAGCAAAATATCCAAATATCGAATTGCTTTTGATGCCTCAATGTAAACATTTATTTAGGAATCAGCCTCAACGAGTTACAATAGTTTTTCATGAACAGGATTTGTAAACAATTTTATGGCGAGATGACACCACTGAAGTAATCGAAATGAGCAACGTTGAAGTACGGCATAGCTGCGGCCCCATTCCTAACAAATTGATAACTTTGCACCAGCGTAATATGAGGCAAATTAATTAAAATATTTAGTTCATTTTTTTAGAGCAGTTCGTTTTCTCCTAAAAGTTTGTCGGTAATGCAGTTGCACACTACATTTTGATAATGCAGTTTTTATATTTCCTACCGGTTCTCCTTAAAATATGTCGATAAAGTAGTATATCGGTTTAAATTTCGGCTGGGCTGTCTATAATACAGTTTGCCTGGCCGATTTTATGTTAACTTGCATTAGTACACTACGTCTCACTTATTTAAGAACATTTTTTTTTAAACATCAGATTGTTTTGATAGTGTTGATAGTTAAACAAATTTTAATTGTTATATCGGAAGAGGGCTCTATTATGAAGATATCCCATACGGCAATTTGCAGGTACGTTAGAGAACCGCATTTTTTTAAATAAAACGGGACGCAACTTTAAAAATTGCATATTTATTTGTTTCACTTGTTTAAGAACAGCTCCAAAATCAATTAAAATGAACAGTTTTCGTATCTTTTTTTTTGTGTTTGTAAATTTTATTTAATTTCAAATATTATTTAATCATTTAGTAATGAGTATTTCCACCCTGACTTTCAATAACTTCAAGAAGTCTATTGTGTATTGAGTTGTAAACTAACTCTAAATAGCGAAGGGAAATTTCAACCCAGTCTGATGGTTCCAAAACGGTTTTATAGGTATTTGTTGTCATTTTACTGTCTGAAAATCTAAATCAATTATTTCAAAAAAGACACTGACCACCATGCCATTACACGAGCCCCTTTACTGTGCATTTTGCTAAAAATAATTCCATTTTTTCTTAGGTTATGAAAATAATAATTGTATCCATCTGGCCCGTCCAAATTAAATTTTTTTTTCTTCGGAATAGACAATCTTATGCCACTCTTTGTCCCATCTAATGTGTTGCCTTGCAAAGCAAAGACGCTGATTCCTGCATGCTTTATTTAACAGTGGTTTTTTTTGAAATGTTGAATGTGGGGAACGCTGTATTATACGATGGACGGTTGCTTTGCTCTCCGTAACACCGGTTTTAGCCCTTATTTTGCTAGTCAACAGAGTAGACTTTGAAGCTTCTCTAAGAATGGCCCGTCGATCGTGGATTGTTGTAGCCACATGTTCACACTTCTTTTACTGTTTCTTTCCATAGGATTGGATGTTACTTAGGTAGTTATGCACAACGATTGAACTTCTTCCAATTTTAGCAGCAATTTCCCGGATACGGGAAAGACCGTCCTCTTTGAAAGCCCGAATTAGGGCTTTTTCTTCTATATTCAAGAACTCTCATTTAGGCATAATTGCGAGCACGTCAATGTTTAGTCTTTTATTTTTAATTTTTAGCCTTAGAAACGAGATATTTCAGTTGTCCTTAAACAAGTAAGACAGATAAATATGCAATTTTTAAAGGTGCACCCCGTTTTATTAAAAACACAGTAGCGGTTCTCTAACGTACCTGCAAATTGCTGTATAGGATATCTTCTTAATAGAGCCCTCTTCCGATATAACAATTAAAATTTTTTTAATTATACAAGTATTGGAGAAGCAATCTGATGTTTAAAAAAAATAAGTGTTCTTAAACAAGTGAGACGGAGTGTATATGCACCGAACATGAATTTTTTGTTGATATTCGATATAGTAATTTGTTTTATAGCTATCATAAAACCAAATATTTACAACTCTGCTCAATTTATCCAACCAAGATTGAATTACAATAGAATTCGGATGAATTGCGTGTGCATTCAGGATATTTAACGATCAATGTTGCAGCAATTATTCGGCAGTGTTCACACTATTTTGACTGGTATAATTTGAAAACGTTGTGTGAACTTCTTTTAGTGGTGATCAACAATCTCGATACCGCCAAGGAATACTTTCGGATACATATAAATATACTCTCGGCAAGTGGATTGCCCCGCCATGCTTCGAGCCGGATCGTGCTCAAATTCAACCATTGGAAAATTGGGAATTGTGCTGAGCCAGTGTCACGTGCTTGCAAAAACCCGTAAGTCCTCTCGTTTTTGTAATTAAGTGAACCGTTACACGTATTAAAATTCGCAAGTAAATAACGTGCTTTATTACATCTCCATTAACGGTAGGATCAAATCACGTATTCTTGATGTGGTCAATTCACAGAAGCTTTTGCCACACTCATACCTCGCGTTACATAATGGATAAGTCCTTGCTCCCAGCGTCAAAGAAGCAACGGTCTGTGAGTAAAACCAAATAACAATCATAATAAGATTCGTTCGAGAAGCAACTGCCTAAACCTCTGTAAAAAGTTTCAAACCCGATTGATGCATGTCGAAAAACTGATGGATGAATTAACTTGAATTCTTGATACTGTTTTGGAGAAGAATTATTACACTACGGTAACTACTCTTAATACGCGATTCGATTAAAAATTTTTATGACTAATTTTGTACATCCATTCGCGAGCCACATCGGTACTCTGAATAAATTGGAAGAAAAAGCATGTTGTGAACTCATTTATACAAAAATTCATAGGCCAATCTATAATTCATCTCACCACTACTAGCTGTACTGTATACTGGCTATATGAAAGTATAAAAGGTTTAATGGATACTTCTAGCCAATTTATCTGAGGACTAAAAGCACTTGGCGAAAATGTAAAATCTCGATACCCGCGTGTCATTTTTATTTTGATTTGTATTTTTGACAATTTGGACGACGATCCTAAATCTCTTTGGGCTCGAATTACTGTCTGAACTGAATATTCCTTATTCCAATGTAAGGAACTCAACGAGGTTAAGGCGGACCGTAGAAATGGTTAAATTCTCAGAACATGCTATAACTGCTTTTGTGCGAAACATTCATTTTTTAAATGCAACTTAAAATTTCGCTGCCACATATACAAAAGAAAACATCAAAATCCCTCGTTGAATATTTTACAGGAAGCATCACGGTGAAGTTCACATTTGGGCTGATATATTTACCTTCTAGACTGGTGTCTCTTACCCTTCATAATTAACATAAAATATTTTTTGTGAAGGTCTATATAATTTTTTGAGACACTTGCTATATGTGTTTTTTAAAAACATACACTGCGGTTCACTTGATTAGACGCACTTAATTCCAAATGTAAATTTTACTGTAAAACATCGCGGAACCATTGAGAAGAGAGAGAGAGAAGTCCCTACTCAATAAACCCAGAATCGAAAATTATTCTGAGAAAGGAAACTAACTTGCCCATCAATTTGTTTTGAGATAAGTTCAAATTTAGTGTTATTTTGCGGGATCTTTTGTTTAGGCCCAACTTAGAAATATAAAGCAAACACAGTCATTTATATTTATATTTTAATTTTTTTTTTTTTATTAAGAAATTTTTTAATCTTTCTAGTTATTTTTAGTATAAACATTACTAACCTCCATTCTTTAAAATTACTTCAAACATCATATACTTGGGAGAATCAGATAAAGATTATAAGTAGACGATCGATATCTCTGCTCAGGCAGCTTCAACCCCTACAATCAGCTCTTCGTTGGAATCGTATTGTGAGCAGGGAAACCTTCGAATTTCAAAATGAAACTTTGCATAATGATTAAGCCCAATTTGTACTGATTAGTGCTCACAAGAAAAAATTAGTGCTAGTCTATTAGCCGGAAAAATGGGAAAAGAAAATTTCAAATTTCGCCTGAAAGACGCCCTAATTTCTAGAAAAACCCATAAATAATTTAAGCCAAATTTGAAAACTTCACAAAAGCGGCTACACCTACGAAATTTAGAGAGAGAATTTAGAGACAAAATAAAGTGTTATGCCGTTCAATAATATTTTGTTGAACAAAAAATTAAAAAATAGAAATAACTTATTGTAAAACCAAAGACTGAGCAATTCAGATAGCATATTCTTGTCACGCATGTTCATTGCAAATATCTGGCTGGATTTGTGCTAATCCAGAATTGGCCCTATTCCGTTGAACAACAACAACCGTTGGATGAACAATATTCTGGTAGAAAGTGTTCTACAAACCAATGAAGTTAGAACTTCTGATTGCATAAAAAAATATTTATCTTTTAATTATTTTATTTGTTGTATTTATTTAAACGCTTTTTCAATTAATTTATTTTTTATTACAATTTTAATTTTATTTAATGTTCTCTAATCGAATAATAACTTAATACTAAATTACAATATGTACTTAAATCTATTACGTTGACATCCAATCTAATGTGTCAGCAAAATATGCATAAAGGTATATATGCATATTTGTTTGCGCGTGCATTTGTATGGTAATAATCCGCGCGCTTTTGAAAAGTAGATCCCAATTCCTTGTTGTTTTGGTTGGCGTCATGTCAGGCAGAGGATCGTAACTGCTGGCATGAGGCTCAGCTGGAGTTCTGATTTTATTAGTGGAAAGGGTTGTATTGGACAGTAGCCTATTAGTTTTCTTGTATCTTGCGGCGTCAGAGTTGTCACCGACCTTTCTCGGTACTTGTTTCCATATGATGCACTGTCTTTTAAATAGCGCTCCTGGAAAATCACTCCTAGCGGTAGGCATCGAGTTTTGCCCTTTCTGTCTTATCTAAAATATTTTTTCTACCCATTTTAATTCTTCATCAGCTACTGAATACTTAATTTAAAATTCTTAGAAAAATTTTTAGCAGTTAATTGTAAATTGCGTCTAATCAAGCCAACCGAGAAAATCCGTTTAAAATAAACTATAGTCCAAAAAAACAAAGAAATGTGCAGTCTGATTGCTTTGTTTAAATTTTTGTTCATTACTGTTTTACTAAGTAGCTAAATGTAGCTAAATTTATGTTAAAATAGAAATGAAATAAAAAAAATATATGATCATTTTTGAGATGAAGATTTTAGTTTAAACTTATTTTCGAGAGAGCAGAATAAAGCAATACAAAAAAATTTGTGGCTCGATATAAAATAAGGTTTTAAATTAGCAATAAGAAGTCTATTACGACTTAGTTTAAAAAAGAAGTAACTTCAAAAATAAACGCGTGTGGAACGGGCCAACTAATTTCTCCCTCTTCCCAATAAAAATATATTCTTGGTTCCACGAGAAATTACAGTTTAATTTACATTTAAAAGTAAAATGTCTAATCAAGTGAACCGCAGTGTACAAAATTTATGAAATGTAAAAGTTAGAATAATGTGTATACCAAGTCATGTAAATATAGATGGTTAAGTGACACTTAAAGAAGATAGTCAACTCATAAAAGCTATGTTAAATGAAGACTATGGAATTTGTTAAATTTAGTAATTATTGGTAATGTGCGAGTGTTTGTAAATAAACACATCAGTGTTTTTTCCCCACCTTGCTTGTTTGCAAAGGTGCCGAACCAACCGCTTGCACAAAGCTCTAACCTGATAATCTGCAGTGGTGTTACGTTTGACGATTTTGATAGGCCCATTTACCAACATTGGATGATTATATTTTATCGTCGTGTAGGATTTGAAGATTGATCTTGATAACCTTCAGCTATCGCATACTTCTATAGAATGAGTTGTAATTGAGCGGCAGGAAGACTAGTATTTTGTAGCACCATTGACAAAATATTGATTATTATTGGATACGTTTTGTGAGGTATCTCAAATCCGTCTCAATGGATTAAGCACATATTATTTATGTCGATTACTGATCCTTATTTCTTTTTTTTTACATTTTACTAAAAGAGTAGCATGGTTTCAAAATATATGACGTAAAAGTTAATATCAGACATTACTAATATCCATAAAAACAATTCAACTAAAACATTAATTAATTATGCCTAAAATGATTTGCATAATTCACTCCATTTTTTTATATTCTCTCCCTGTCTATATATATATATAGATGTTGTTTATGTTCAAAATACTAAAATTAATGTTTTGAAATAAAATAAAACATAAATTAAATATTAATTAATTTTATTTCGTAATGTGTATTGTATAAAAGAAAATTTTACAAATTTAATATTTTAATTTGAAATTTTACTTTTAAATAATAAATGTGTACAATAAAAACAAACAGAACCGGAAAAAAGCTTTCACAAAAATTATCATCAATCCCAATAGGATAAATATAATAATTTAACTTGCTGTTCGTGTACAATACTCGTAAGGAAAAAAACCCGAACGAAACACATCCCTCAAAATTTCCAAAAAATAAAAATGAAAACTTTTAATTGGTTTCTCGATATAATATTAAATGAAAGCACATACATTTTATAAAATAAAAGTTTATATATTGTTTATACTTCATCTGCACTTGATACCATTCGGTCATATACTCCTCTTCTATACGTGTACAAGTGTACCCTGTACGTGTACAAGGAGTTTAGACGTAACGATTTTTTTTTTCAAAATTAGAAATTTGCTATAAATAACATTTCTACAAAAAACAAATAACTTTTTAATTAATTTTTGTGCTCAGATGTGAAGAACATATACGCGTCATAATTATTTATGTTGGGATTTGGATTTTTCCACGGAAGAATTTCTTCATTTCAGTCAGATTAATACGATGACAGAGTTTTTAACTTTTGATTTGATTTTTATTAAATTTACATGGCAGCATATACACACAAGGATAGACTCATCGAATTTCATCAATTATCCGCATGTTCAATTGAGTTTGTGTATTCCATCTGTTACACATACTCGAGTACATATATAATTGGTATGTTATAAAGAAGAGAAGATTGATATTGAAATAATTTTAAAATGTTGAACTTTCACGACCCTTATATAACATATACACTCAATCTCATATCCAGCACACTCTTCACGTATTATACATTTTAAAAGCTTAAAGTCTATTAAAGCTTCATTTATCAAAGCATAATTGATTATTATTTATGTTTAACGTAATAATGTATACGAGAACAAAAGTTCCATGTAAAGATACTGTATGAAGCTCATATTATAGACTTGTTACTTTAAATTCAGCGCGAATATGCGGGACCATAAAAGAAATAAGCAACCAGCGCCATAAAAATGTACGAATTAAAAAAATATTTATTACCATACGTATATGTACTCGTAAAATTTTAACACATGCCATAAATTTATATTTAATTTGTATTTTTATGTTATCCCCAATAAAAAGCTGCTTTAATGTATAGATTAGAACTGTCGCTTTAAGTTTATCAAATTTGATGAATTTTATTAAACGCTGTTATTACATGGCATACATTTATCTGTGTGTTTTTCATTTATTTTCTTAATGCCACTTTAATCTTATAGCTAAACAACCCCATGTTCATATTCAGTATATTTTTGTTGCTTGAGGCTTGTAGTACCGAAAGTCCGAAAGCATATAAGAAAGGAATAGAATCAGAATGCATTCTGAGACTGAACGGCAGTACCCACAAATATCACCAAGAGACTTTGTGGACGAAAAAGTGAAATATCTCCAAAAACTGAGTCTCTCGTTTTCAAAGATAGAAAATCTACGCCTCATTGCAATAATAGTTATCTGCAATGATTTTAGAGAGTAACATGAATTGTATGCGTCACATCGACGATTTGGAACATTTTCTCAGCAACAATTAAATTTAATAGCTTTGAATAAATGTATTTTATTTATTTATTTAATTATTAAAGGAAATCGATTTAGTACATTGCAATTATGATTTTAAATTAAAAGAAATGTAAAATATAAAATATATTAAGAAAATAAAATAAAAATTTAAAAATAAAACATAAAAAAATAATCTATTCACTATTTAAATTAACAGTTACTACTTCAAATATGAAACTGTCAAAGGACTTATTCAAAATTTAGAAAATACGATTTTAATTTGTTTTTAAAACTGTTTTTTGATAAATTAAAATCAAATTGATCAACGTTGGGCGGTGTTCGAGCGCCAAAAATTGATGATTACGCAAAGTCCTGCTTGGGAAATTTATGTATACGTTTTCCAGTATGAAAGATGAATCAATGTAACCGAGAAGGACATTACCGATAAAAGCGGCATCCAGAAGTAGACGCCTGTTTTAAAGCGTGCACATGTTATATTCTTTGCATCTTGTAGACTAAGGAGGTAAACGAGCCAAATTTTCATAGAATGGTAAGTTATAAACATTTCCAACTAGTTTATTTCAACAAAGCCAAACATGGAGTAAGCCTTAGAAATACAATTATCTATATGACGGTTAAAACTGAAGTTTTCAACAAAAGTGACTCCCAGATCAGTAATCTCACGTACTCTTGGAACTTTCGCGCCATTTATTTTATATGCCGAAGTTATTTGATATTTTTTTCGATGAAACGACATAATTTTACATTTCTTAATATTGACGCATTGTACACAATCAGCTCAAATAGTTTTGGAATTGACGAAGATGTTGAAATTCCTCTGCAACATGAGATATCCGCTCATTTATCCGATTTACAGATAGGTGTAATTTTTGCAATTTTCCATTTATCAGGAAACACGGCTGTGGTTATTGATTGGTCACAAAGTTTGCAGAGTGGGTTTGTGAAGCTACTCGCAAACCTATTTAATATTAATGCGGGTATCCGGCCCACATCCAACTCCAAATTCCTTTAAGGCTGATATAACTTCTCCTCATGTATGAGGAATATTAAAAGGAAGGAGGAATAATAAAAGTATTGTTGTTGCCTATTTGATCAGTGTATCCCGTATTATCACAAGGGTTATAGACTGATTAGGAAAATGCTGCAAACATGTCTTCTATCACGTTTGCGTAGGAGGAGCTGGTATTATTATAAGTCATATTGGAAGGATATCCCTTGATTTGATTGAGTTTGATTTAATTTTTGTTTCAATACTTGCATGTACTTAAACTTGAAATAGACGTCAAATTCATCACTGCGCTGTGAAAACGCTAGCATGTCGGTTTCCAACCGAGATTTCATCATTTTAGTATAGGCTTTACATTTTCGGTGAATGAGTTTTCGGTGCTGCACGGAGGATGAGTTTTCGGTGCTTTATTGTTAAAACGCAAATGGAGTTCAAAGCTTTGGTGAATGAAGTTATAAAATTTATCAACTTTTTCATTCACATTATCAATATTTAAAACTGAATCCCAATTTGCTACTTCTAAAAAATTTTTCAATTTCGCTAATTCTAAATAATTTTGCAATTTCTTCAGTGGTGAAGACCAGGTCTATAAACATAACTTTCAAAAATAAATATTTAACGAGAGCTCGATACGAAAAAATCGACCATTTTCAAAAAAACACTCATATCTACTCAAATAAAGCATTTTTAAACCGGCGAGTACCTTTTAACACATGTGCAAACATATTTGCGGATATTTTTTTGGACGAGAGCTGCCATCTTCATGGTGAGGTTGGAAACTTTTCAAACAACCGTTTAGGAGCCAACATTTTTTATTACTAAGTAAAGGGGGCCAGCTTTTGTTCAGACGGGTAGACCGGTAATTCACGTCATACCTTTTTAATCGTAATAAGTAATGCCCTGATACAACAATCACTACAACTGCTTGAATATCTTTAACATACTTTCCACAAACACCAGACGAATGGGCGGCAAAAATGAATGTAAATACCACCTTGACTTTTGTCAATTTCTTAGGTATATAAATAAGATTTAGACATCATATATAGATTAACTCCAGCCAAGTAAGTAATGATAAAATGATACACCAAATAACAAAAATCTCAGAGATTGGCTCGCATAGTGACTATATACGTTCGAAAGGGGATACTTTTAGCTATTTAAATCAGTTAGCCCCATCTCGAAATGATGAACTAGGCTCATGTATTGAATTTTTAAAGTTTTACCAATATAGCGAGTCTACGTGTCCACGGATGCTCTACTGCTCTAAGCCGAATAGCAAAAATCTCAGAGATTGGCTCGTATAGTGACTATATACGTTCAAAAGGGGATACTTTGAGCTATTTAAATCAGTTAACCCCATCTCGAAATGATGAACTAGGCTCATGTATTGAATTTTTAAAGTTTTACCAATATAGCGAGTCTGCGTGTCCTTGTTTTAAATCGTCTTTTGTTATAATATCATGTAGTCGCATCTGTTTTTCCAAATTATCCGAAAGATGTTCGATGGAGTTGAGATCTGGCGATTGTGAAGGGTTCGGTAAAATGTATTTGACATGTACATCAACCAGTTTTTTACCAAGTGCGATGTATGTTTGGGATCGTTGTCTTGAACCAAGCGAATATGTCCAGATATTTAAATTTACAAATCTGCAAAAGTTTCAAATTTTGTTCTCTATTCATGGTCTCAACAAACAACAGATTTAAATAGCTAAAAGTATCCCCTTTCGAACGTATATAGTCACTATGCGAGCCAATCTCTGAGATTTTTGTTATTTGGTGTATCATTTTATACAGTATGGTACGTGATTTATTGAAAAATTTATAATAATGAGCATTTTAGAGTTTTTAATGTTAAACAATTTCTTTTGTTTTATCAGTATTTATTATCAATATTGTTTCGATTTTAATATAAAATAAATACACTGTTAAAATTGCACACTTACAAAAAAATTTGTCCAAGAAATAAGATTTACTGTCAGTTTATCGTGAACAATTTATCGTGAGCAATTTATCGTAGAACAATTTTTCGTAGAACAATTTATCGTGGAAACAATTTATCGTGGAATCAATTTATCGTGGAACAATTTATCGTTGAACAGTTTATCGTGGGCAATTTATCGTATAACAGTTTATCGTGGACAATTTATCGTATAACAGTTTGGAACAGCTTTAGTATCGCAGTCAAATTTTTTTGACAGTCTGAGCGACGATAGCGCCACTTTGACCAAGAGCGGAATTGTTTATAACTAAAAATGAGCCTTTGCTTAGCACTTTGGGCCTAGCGCCATCTATTGGAATAAAAACGAACTAAAATTTTAAAAAAATACGTTAAGACGTGCTAAAAAAATTTAATAAAAAAATATTGAATCTCATTTAAAAATTAATGAAATTTAATATTTTTTTATGAATATATTAAATTGAGAGTGGGAGTCGCACTGCGTGCCGCACGTAGGAGCAGATTATATAGAATCTATTAATGACACCTACGCCCCTCCCCATAGCCCTGCGGGGCTCTTTAGATTTTAATTTCGGGGGGGCATAGGAGCCGGGATCTTCAAACATGTCGCACTGCGTGTCGCACGTAGGAGCGGATTATATAGAATCTATTAATGACACCTACGCTCCTCCCCGTAGCTCTGCTAATAATAATCTAAAGAGCCCCTTAGATTTTAATTTCTGGGGGCGTAGGAGCCGGGATCTTTAATCGGTTAAGAAACTACCGAGTTCCGTCCCACATACCCATATTCCAGAACTTCTTCCAAAAATCATTCAATAATCCCATTTCCATGCAACATACCCAATCCCATCATAATCGGTTAAGAAACTACCGAGTTCCGTCCCACATGGCAATATTCCAGAACTTCTTCCAAAAATCATTCAATAATCCCATTTCCATCCAACATACCCAATCCCATCATAATCGGTTAAGAAACTACCGAGTTCCGTCCCACATGGCCATATTCCAGAACTTCTTCCCAAAATCATTCAATAATCCCATTTCCATCCAACATACCAAATCCCATCATAATCAGCTAAGAAACTACCGAGTTCCGTCCCACATGGCCATATTCCAGAACTTCTTCCCAAAATCATTCAATAATCCCATTTCCATCCAACATACCAAATCCCATCATAATCAGCTAAGAAACTACCGAGTTCCGTCCCACATGGCAATATTCCAGAACTTCTTCCAAAAATCATTCAATAATCCCATTTTCATCCAACATACCCACTCCTATCATAATCGGTTAAGAAACTACCGAGTTCCGTCCCACATGGCAATATTCCAGAACTTCTTCCAAAAATCATTAAAGAATCCCACTAATTTTTTGATACCACGCATAAAACCTTTCTACGATAAATTGTCCACGAAAAACTGTTCTACGATAAATTGTCCCACGATAAATTGTGTCCACGGTAAATTGTGTCCACGATAAACTGTTCTATGATTAAATGTTCACGTTAAATTGAAACACGATAAATTGTTTACGATAAAGAGACCGTCACCCAAGAAATAAAAATAAGTCCAAAAACCTCACAAAGAACACTCGCGTACATTTTTGTTCATAAGCTTTTGTCCAAAAACTTCACACCGGTATCCAGAAACCACTGGGTCTAATGAAATGATATAGAAGTAGTTGGATTAGGCGGAAGAATCAACATAAGGTGCAAGTTCTTGCTGGCCCTTTTAATTTTACCACCATTATAAATTATATTGTTCTCCTCATAGTCGTTCTACGTATGAGACTCTAGTTCCGATGACCACCGTATTGGTTTTGGCTTACTTCAAATCTTTACTGCATTGCAAGCAACATCGATAAAATAGTTGTGGGTGGTCGTGATAGCATCTACCATACAGTCACTTGGCTTAGATCCCTTAAAGGTAAGATACTCCTGCATGTTCTGCTACGGTTCCTAAAACATTAAGGATAGCAGGGCGAATATCTAGATTATAGATCAACTCGATTATCCGATAAAGAATGCTCCTTCTACACTCTCAAGACATAAGGTAGAAAGTATTCACCTCTTTTATTGATGTCGGTGCTCCACTAGAACTCCACTTCAGCACCGACTTTCTTCCTTCTCTGACATCTTTGCATTCAAATGCATTCTCGACTGCTTTAAATTTAAAAAATATAGACGTCTGTGACTAGCTTCAATAAAATTTTGACTAAGCACGGTAGGTGCCGACTTGATTCTTTTTGATTACATAAAGGTAGGTTTACTCCTTTATCAAAGAATGTTTGGAAGCTTTTTTCTCTTCCTTCATTTTACTGTATGCGTCATTGTTAATCTCAATGCTACCGCGACTGGTCAAACTATTATCACTGGCAAATCTGCTAACTGGAATTTGGATCAAAAGTTGATTACGTGCAATCTGTGAAGTTTATTCTCTTTTCACAAGTTTAAAAAAAAATAAAAAAAACAATATTGGAATAATATAAATTAACAAAAAGCCACGGACGTCACAATGGATTTTGTTCATTTGTTCGGTACTTATTTATTACTCCTTGCCTAAGTTGGTAAATCTATCTATACCGGTCCAAAGAACTTTCGTTCAATCACTCTGTCATCGATCTTTTTGAAACTGTTAGAAAGAACCGTTGACATTAGGGACCATTTTTTCTATTTAAATTAACTCTTCTCTGTAACATGTACCATGCTTACAAAGTACGCAAGTGTCTTATTGAAGATTACTAGAGCGTTCTTACTACGTCGTTTGCGACTATCGCTTATGCCTGTCACGACTATATATTGTGGAGGGTTGGTGTCTCGAAAAAAGCCTTAATGTAAATCCATCTAAAATAAATTTCGAAGTTTTTACTAGGTGTAGAAATTTAGGTAGTTTTATCATTCCCACTCTGTTTCTAGCCCAATCTCTAAATCGGGTAGTATAAGCCATCTGAGAGTTATGATGGGTTCTTAGCTACCATGAAAATGAAACCTTGAGTACAAAATTTATTATGCTTTGCGCCGGTTTCTGGCAATGTCGCAGAGACTTTAGAAAATCATGGATATTATCGTTCAAAATGTTTTATTTTATTTAAAATTAAGTATAGAGTCGAGAAAAAGGTATCAGTTACCTAACTTGCGCGTCTGTAGTCTGGTGGCCGCTAGTTTTCCTTGCTATTTTGCTTGTAGGGCAGTAACTGATACTTTTTTCTCGACTCTACTTAATGCCAATGGAGCTGCCATGGAAAGATAAAACTAATGCTTTATCTTTCTCACATGTTGTCATGAATTTTAGGTTGAAGCTCAACAATGAAGCCCAAAAAATTCTTTTCAAGTACAATTTATTAGTATCCGAAGTTAATTCATTTTTCTAGTTTAATTCATCTTCGATATAGTCTACCCTAGATTGTGGATGGTTATACGTCATCCCAGTCGAGATTTCACATCCGCAACTCTTCAAAAATGGTTTTTGATGTGATAGAACTTAAAACCAGCCACCTCAATCAGACACAAGTGGTTTCGCTTCGAATGCAAATATATTTGTTTTGAGACACCATTGAATACCCAAGTTTCATTGCATCATCACTCTTATCCAATGCTTTAAACTTATACTCATCTGCTAGACCATCTCAAAGTTGTATGCGAAATCCAACACAAAATTTGTCATAATTGTGACTTCGCGGTTTCCAATTCATCGATTGTACTGACACCTGACAGGAAATCATCGAAATAGAAGTCGTTATATATTGCTCCCGCTACTACCGGTTTGTTGTTACCGTTTGTTAGCGATTATTCCGTCATTATTTCTTGCCGTTGTCTTATTTAATAGTGTCTCTATACTAACTCATTCTTTTGTCTGGTATCTATGTTGAAGTCAATCTCCTCTTGTTCTTAAAATCGCCTAAAACTATTGTCAATATCAATCATAATGTTAAAATTACTCACATGGTCCACAGTCCTTACATTCGCGGAAACAATATAACCAAACCTATAGTGTTGGTATGTAACTGGAAGTTTTGTTAAAATAAACACTGTTGATTGCTTCGCCAGCTTCAAATCGTGACTTGGTTCTAATATTAGTTAAACCTCTACTTAATTCATTACGCGTGTGCCCACTCATATGCATTCGGCAATCCCTTGTAGGTAAACTTAACTTGTTCGCCAATTCTTCATCGTTGATTGACACCTGCGATTTATAGTAATACGCTACAAGTTACTGATTGAGCGATCATTCGGATCCATAGGATATTGTCACTTCTACGAATTGTAATACTGATTGGTTTATAATCGAAGTATTTAACTGCGCCGTAGATTTTTACGGAAATTGAAGCTTCACTATCTGTTGCATATTTTATAAGATTTTAGTTTCAATCGGCCTTCCAGCTTAATGACCTTCCAGCTTAATAATCTGGGTAAAAACAATTAAAGCACAGATGCTTTCCCGCAACCAAAATTCTTCGTTCAAAATTTTTGTCACGACGCCAGAATGTCATGACAAAATGTATTTGTATTGAATTTGATCATGCGCTTTATTAAAATTGCTAATGTTTTTGTCATGACACTGTGGCAAATTGAGTAGAAAATTTGTATTTGACTCTCAATTAAACAAACCAGAGAAAATAAAATTATTTTACATAAATTTTGGTGATAATAGTTGTGAGTGTAAAAATACAATTTTGTCATGACACTGTATGGTCAAGACAAAATTGAAGACCGAGCTTATTTCAACAAACTTACTGCTATTGGAAATGGTATTTTCATATGTAAGAAAAAAATCAAGAACACTTTCTTTTAGTTACGATGGAAGACAAAATAACAGTTTTTGATGCACATGTTTCGCAGGAGTAGCTTCGATTTATAACAAATTGACGGAGTTAGTTACAAAATTTAATGGTTCCTTAATGGTGGGATAATCTCGATCTTTGTTTAGCGCCCAGGCTTTGTCTTGATTTTTGATAACACTTTTCTGCAGCCAGCAAACTCGCTGCTGTGCTTATTGACAAAGCATTCAAGACTCTTAGCACTTCCTTCCATTCGTTAAATTAAAAACTGCCACTTGTCATACCTGTGGACCAATTTCTCACACGCGCCTTTCTAGTTTTCATCGTCACTTTTGAGACGCAATGCACATTTTTCACATAGAACGTATTCGTGTTAGGTTGGAGTCTAACTAGTGTATGTTTGTTCGTTTGTTTATTAAAAGAATTCGAGGACGTACAGGTTCGGATCGTAATCAGATGATGACAAATCGGGATCCGAACCCGGTTCCTCCCGGTTATGACGTTTGTTCGATAATAGTTAGTGAAGTCTATCTCACAAATAATATCTGTATCTGTAATTCACAAATAATATACCAAATCTTCTTATAGATTTGAATTATAATATGGTAACAGCACAAAAGTTCTTAAATTTCAGGTAAAATTTATCGAAGTAAATATTTTATTGTGATGAATTGTTTTACAAAATTTGATTTAATACGAATAAATTTCCAATTTATTTGCTTATTTATTCAATAAAATTCTGAATATTTTATAACCTAATATATTGGTGCACATAAAATTCGCCTCTCAAAATCATAAAATCGCTACTATGTATGTATGTACTATATAAATTTACCATGCCTATATTAGCTTAAGTTAATTTTGACTTAAGATCATAAATTATATCGTATATATACAAAATATTTATCCTTATACTCACCTCTTCATACTAGATAAGTCAATTTATATTTTGTGTGTTACGTACAGATATCCACATGCAGCATCTTCAAAATAATATGTTTTCGGTATGATTTATTGTTAAACGTGAAAAAATTTCCAATTCCTCAAAATACTGTATACCGTTACAGTTCCTCCTAAAAATATTTTTTTTTTATTTTATTTATTACGATATTTCGTTCGCACCTCGTACATTTTATTATACAATACAATACCAAAAAACGAATTCGATCGGATACGTTATATAGGAATTAATAGGATGTATTGATAGGATTGCTACGAAATCGATTTTATTCCGTGTTATCTCCTTGTTTCATTTTTGGCATAGTTTCGACCTTTTAAGTTATGTGCCGGAGATAACACAAAACAACTGCGAATACTAAAATCCGAAATGTACGAGAATTCTGTAGACATCAACATACGAAAATGGTAGTGTAATCTAACGTGGATTTGTTTATCCGGGGTGAGTGGAAACTGGTTAAACCATGCCATAGTAGAATATTGAAGAAAAATCGTGACCATTTATTGAAATATCATTTTCACTGTACAATGTATTTACGTATAGCTAGTTACAGGAGGATATGTTTTTACCTGATTTTGGATTTTTCTCTTCGATTTTTATTATTCTGTACTATAAACGTACATAATTCATTTAGAAATCGGATAGGTATGGATTGGCATGATTTTTACACGTGATTTTCAAATTAGATACATGAATAATGTATGTACCAATACAATCTACCTATCATACATATATAGATTGGAGATGATTGATTTCCTGAAAGAACAACAAATTTATTGGTTCTAAACCTGGTTTGATTATAAAGGGTGAGCCAATTAAATTTTCACCATGTGTATACGAACATGCACTGATGAGTTCTGATGCCGAACCCGTTTCTTGGTACACGGTATTCAAAACTGTAGCTCAGTAGGTCGATTAATTACACATGTTACTACAAAAAAAAATATGTAATATGCGATATGCATTTCTTTTTTAACCTCCATTATCATAAAAGGTCACGATAATTTTTACATGTTGTGCCACCGTGTATCTGACAGATATCAATAACTTTTTTAAAATCTAAATTTCACCACTGTTATGGTGTAACTTTTATTCACCCACCCTTTATAAACAATTTTTAATTTTCCCTCTTCCAGGGATGAGATGTTGTAACATCACTTTTTTAATACTATCAAAGTTTACATCTCTTTAATCGCAAATTTATCGTTTTTGCATTTTTCAATTACGATGCTTCTATTGCGATCTCTACCTATTCGAATAAAATACCAGATCGTTCTACTCTTATTGTATCACCAACCTATTTTAAGAGTGATACTTTATCGAAAAACAAAAAAAAATGAACAAAAAATGAATAATGAATTTATTCTAGTAGTATGCGATCGCAATATAGAAAGCAAAATTGAAAGGTGAAACGACAAGCAATTTTAATTTAGGCAAAAGAGTTATAATATTCGATAAATACCGAAAAAAGTGATGTTACAACATCCCACCCCTTGTGATGTTACAACATCCTTCCCAACCCTAAAACTCTTTTATTTCTTTTTAAGTACTACGTGTGAGTAAAAAACAACCCGTACTAATTAAAAATTACTGAACAAACGGCACAGATTTTTCATCATCAGATTACGATATTTGATGAAAATGAACACAACTGTGACCCCCTGTCAAGGGGATTGCAAAATTCATGGGCCAACCCACTTCCATGCCACTATTATAATTGGGCCGTATGTCTTCGAATTGGATGGCAACTGTGTAAATGTAGGACGTAAAAAGTAAATCGCGAAAGATTTGGGAGTGCCTCGGCCCCGGAACAGATTGCAAAGATAATACTAATAAAAATGAGCGAAATGTAAAGAATATCCCTATATAATCTATAGTTATTTTCAAAATATTTATTTACTTGTTGAATCACTTTCATATTTTAATATAGAAATTATTGCCATCAGATATACAACTGTGTACTGCGTAAAGTTTAAATCAAATCGAGTTTAATGCCTCAACCAGTCAGACTTAAGAGCTTAAGTTACACGCTGATTGCACCACCTCGGTTAGTGCTACAATCACCAAAATTGTATAGGCCTCTCGTCACAAATAAACAACTGACCTCTAAAATATTGGTGGTCGTACCGCTCTTCTAAGTGGTCCAAAATGGAGCACAACTTAAGAACTTAAGGCTGACTGGTTGAGGTATAAAGAAGTTGGTCAAAAAATGATTACAAGAATTGGTAGGCCACCAACCGCGAAGTTCTACAAAGAAAAGCGGTCTAATTTTATCTAGCTATGCTACAAAATAAGTCAAAAAGTTGCAGAACCAACAATATTTTGCTGCATAATTAAATTATTCGTATTGCTTGTGGTTAAATAAATCACGATTGTAATGTTGTAAGTCTGGCGCAAAATTTTGGTTTACATCTCCTAATAACTAAATTGATGGTAGTTCATAACAGTTATTGATAGATATTGCGAACGCTAATTATTTATTTTTAAAAGTTCGTTGGAACCCGAAAAATGTCTGCACCTAATACCACTATGGGTCCATGGTACCAACCGAGGACTCTACCCTAACTCGCAAGAGCGCTCTTCGTCCCTGGGGCCGTATTCTTGAAATCGATGAAAATTTCCCCAATCGGAATACAATTTTCTATGAAATTATTTATATAAGTCAATTTTTTCGCCGGCTACTTTAATCATTTTTTCAAATTTGTAACAAGTTTTCTATTATTTATTTCCCTACGATGCGAATAATTCCACATTGATTTACCCAGGCGGAATTTTTCCCTTAGTAGGGCGAAAAAATTTGGTTTCTTAATTTATAAAAAGAAAAGAGATTTAAATAAATGATTGAAGTAGCCGGTGAAAAATTCGACTAATATAAAAAATTTCATAACAAATTGTATTCCGATTGTGGAAATTTCCACCGATTTCAAGAATACGCCCCCAGGTAAACTACAAGAGCTTAAACCAAGGCTGTTACGACTTACAGGGGTCTTAACATTTAATTTTATTTTTGAATTTTTAATTTCGTTATCATCGAATAATTGGAGTCTTTTACTGGTAGCATTGCCATCTGTTGTCTGTGTATTGATACTAAGGGTTTTTTTTTATTGTGAATCGGCATTAATATGTCTCACGTAAACGTCGAATAATTTCGAGAGCAAGACCAACGTGAACCTTGTGCGTGTGTGCGAACGTCTAAAGTAGTTCTAGGAGTATTTTTTTTGTGGTTGCTGTTTTGGTACGTGCGATGGATGCGCGGTATGCAAGTACGCGCACGAACATCAAAAAAAAACTATTCTTCTATAATTTTTTTTTTGGTGCGAGAATTTCAGTTCAGTTTTCAATTTAAAATAGACTAGCTTTAATTAAAAAAAAAAATTGAAGTTTGGAACTTTGAGGAGTATAGGTTTGAGTTTTTGTATAGAGAACGTTCTATATTTTTTAGTTGTAATTTTACTTTGCAAATTTAGTTGATAGTGAACTAACGTAATATAAAATAAAACTTAATAATAAGAAAAACACGTAAAAACTTATGTCGTGTGTTTAATAAAAAACTAAAATCATTTTTTTTGTGTTATCTTCGCTACAAACATACCGAATTTTTTTGTGTGTGAGGATGGCCGATTCCAAACAATGAATTGATTTATTCAGACACACCAATGGTGCTAATTTTTTTTAATTGCCTATTTCAGCCGACATTATACTTGTCGTTCGGGGGATCCGGTCGGTTCTGGATGGGCACCCAGTTGTCATTAAATTTATTACGTTTCTCAAGTTTCGGTAGAAGAACTCTGGTGTCCTTTAATTTAATTTCAGTTTTTTTTTAGTGTGCTTTTGCTTTTATTTTTATTTTGTTCCACGGTGTAGACCATAAGCACGCACTCCTCAACATCACCACGATCCAAACCCCTGAGCGGTAAAATCACCGTGAGGGAGGTATCTGCGTGTTTCGATGAAATCTGCGGAATGGTGTTGAACTATCCCGTAATAAGGCAGGGAAGATAATTGACTACACTTAGAGATCTAAAAGACTGATATTTTTCAAACGAACAGGCGTACTTAGTTAACATCATGTTAGGTTCAATGATAAAATGCTTTGCAGTCCGGCAGGTACGACCAGTAGGCCATTTGAGCTTAGCTTGCTGATGCTGAACTGATTCCATGATGGCTTTTTCACCATTAGCGCAGTTTGAGAAAGCTGCTGGTTCGCAACCGTGTTACCCTCGTCGAGAACGCTAATGATGTGTTTACAGCCCTTAACACACTTCGAAACGGTCCTAGAATTCTTTAACGTGTTAAGAACACCTTTATTTTCTGTATATGAAATAATATTTTTGTTCGAAACCTTAGAGGCATCAATTGCACAATGAACCGCTGTGCAGTATGTACCTAAACTACCAGGATTGTAAAGTAGGGCTCATAAATCCAATTTAGATTGAGACCCGTCAGCGAAAAATACCAGCGACCTTGTACCAGGTTGCTAAAATTATGGGACAACCATAACCTCCCCAAACGGGAAAAGGAACAAGATGTATGCAAGACAAAAATTGGAGATAAAGGCGCTGCAGTGATGCGAGCTCTGTAAGCTAAACCTTGTAGCCTGTTAAGTTTCGCTGTATTCGAATTTTATTTGACCACAGGCCAACAAACAAGTAAGATAGCATAGGTAAAACCAGCGATTTATAAATGAGCATCAGATTTTAGGAGTCAGTCCGCAGGCTTTCCCAATTGCTACTCTACATTGCCAAAATATGGCAGTAGCTTCTTGTAGTTTATTTCCAAGGTACAATTTCCTAGGCGTATTAACGTGCGATTCCTTTACAATGCCTTTCTAACGAAACTCTACCTGAAACTGCAAGACCATCCAGTTTTGCCTCAGCAACACGAGACTTAAGAACGTGTTCAATCCAGGTTATAATAGGCTTGTCAATGCCAAACCTTACAAAGCACCAATGATGGTAGAAAACGACGTATTACCAAAAGCACCCGCAATATTTAAAGGCAAGTGCCTTCGAGAAACTCTTGTTCAACGGTTGTTAAGCGATCTTTCAATCTTAGTTACAAGTTCTTGTAGCGCAGTTCCACGTAATTTTCCAACCCCATAAGCATTATGCATGCTACTAAGCAAGGAGATATTTAAAATGCGATCTCTACTACATCTGTCAACAATACTTCCACAGCTTTCAAAAAGGTTGAGGACAGAATGATACACCGAAATGCCTTGGGGTCAGTGCTCTCTGACCTAGCAGCTTTAGGAATGAAAACAACCCTACTCCTTGGGCCCTATTCTTGAAATTGTTGGAAATTTTCGTAATCGGAATGCAATTTGCTATGAAATTCTTTATAAAGAGTGATCCAATAGGAGGTCCTTTTTCCAATTGGGATTCTCATTGGGATTCATGCGTCACAACCGTCATGTTCATATGACACTTGTGTTCAGTATTCATTGATATTTAACCATAGATGAGAACAACGTTTACAAATTGTGAAAATTTATTTCAAAAATCAGTGTTCAGTGAAAAATTGTTTTCGTTCTTTTCGACCATTTTATGGTGTTCATAATCGTCCAACAGAACGCACTATTCGCAAAACAATCAATAAATTTCGAACCACGTTTTCATTATTGGATACTCATCAACCGACTAAAGTGCGTACAAGTCAATCTTTTGTGAATATTGCTGCTGTAACTGAAAGTGTACCTCTGGGTCTCTCGTATGGCGCATTGTGACGTATTTTGGTTTGAAGGCATACTAAATACAGGTTGTTCAAGAATTGAAGCCGGTTGACCATCCTTTGCGTCATCGATTCGGTTTATGGGCGTTGGAACACCTCCAAATTGATCCGTTCTTTTGTGTGTTCAGCGATGTGTTGTGTTCAGCGATGAAGCTAATTCTTGGTTGAATGGATACTTCAACAATCAAAATTGTCGTATTTGGGCTGAAAAACAGCCAGAAGAGATTCAAGAGCTTCCAATGCATTCTACAAAATGCACTGTTTGGTGCGGTTTTTGGGCAGGTGGCATCATCGGACAGCATTTCTTTAAAAATGATTAAGAACAGCGTGAAAACGTCAATGGCGCAAACTACAGAGCAATCAATGAATTTTTACAGAAAAAAATTCAATATATTGGAGTAGTTGACTTGTGGTTTCAACAGGATGGTGCAGCGTGCCACACAGCAGGCCAAACCATCGATTTATTGAAAGAAAATTTTAATGAGAACATCATATCAAGAAAAGAACCCGTGAATTGGCCTCCAAAATCCGGCCCCTTGCAACGAAATGTATAACGCTTGTAATTTTTTGACGCCATTGAATTGGTGAAACAAGTGCCAGGTTTGAGTTGTTTAAACATCAATTTAAATAATAAAAACTTTAAGCACCACAAATTAATTATTTTATACTTACTAATCGTGTTCTATTACTGTTCACATACTAATCTCATAAGCAAATACAAAAAATGGTTAATTAAAATAAAATAATTATAATAATTTATAATTATAATCACATAAAATTTTTATTTTAATCTCTTTTTTCATTTTTTTTATACAAATTTTCGTAATTATTAATAATATTTTCATCATTTTTAATTTTTCTTTATTAAATTTAGTTAAATTAATTTAATTAATAAAATTTACAATATTTAACCCTTTTACATTACACTTTTTTTTTATTTATAATTAAATCTAAATTAAGTTTAAATTTATTTATTATAGATTTAAGTCATAACGAATGATTTATTTGTTAGTAAGTCGTATATGAATTCTGATTCATTTGTAATTGTTAATTAAATTATACGTAAAAATTAAAAATTTCGGTTTTTAATTTTTATTTTTTTATTGATACGGTATAGTGATTTTTAATTAATTATTATTTTTTTACATTTTGGTTGATTTAGTTGCACGTCATGGTTATTTACCATAGTAATATTGTTTTAACTATATATTCGTTTATTTAATTTTGTGTTTACTTAATTTTTAAAATTTATTTAAAAAAAATATATGTATGTTTAGTAAAATAATATACATAGTAACAATGTTAAAGTTTTACTTTAAAATTATAATGAATAAAAATATTATTATTTAATTTAGTTTTACAATTTACAAGTTTTGTTTGTTTTATATTATAAATTAATTAAAAATTATTTTCTATTTTTTATTTTTATTTTTTACGTTTTTGTTTTTAATTTAAATTATTTATTAATAGTTTTATGTTATGTTATTTATTAGTCTAGAAAATAACTATTTACCTGCATGATAATTGATTGATTAATAAACATAAAAATATTATATTTTCTAATAATAATGATATACGGCTGGCTGATGATGAATTTCTACGTGATATCGCTGCCATATTATCTCCTGAAAATACAAATAAAAGGAATGTTTCATTATTGGGGTTGTAACAGTTTTGCAACATATAGTAATAGTTAGGTATGGAAATATGAAGTAACGCTTTATATGGATTCTACACGTTAGTGTGTATTTCTGATACTAGATAAGTACTCGAAGCTATCGACATCGTGGATTAGTCGTAAGAAGATTTACTCGTCATCGTATTATTAATCACCGGTCTTACATAGTAATTTTTACTTTTTACGCTATTTGCGTAAACTCGTTAGAGCTTAAGTTGTACCCTCCTTTTATTAGCTAGCACCCGAATTGAATGAACAATATTTGTCTTTATTTGTATTTTTTTTCAGTACAAATTCCATTAACTACTTGCTATAGCATATTTAAAATTTAGTTTTGTGTTAATTTAAATTAATTAATTTTGTAAATTAAACAAAATATAATTTGGATTATATACTCCTACGCAGAATTAGAAGAGGGCAAAGGAAATATTATTTATTACTTAATATTTTGTGTCCATCACAACAGCCGGAACCATACCAGCCACAACCATGCCAGTCGGATCCAAACCAACTATGACACAAATAACATGATACACGTGCATCATTCTGCACACTATATAATTATTCAGCCGGCAAATTGTAATTCCAGATGTAGTAGCAGTCCGCTTTTGTTCAAAGAAAATTCATAAAAATTTCTGGTTTCTTTGTCAATTTTTCAATCAAAAACGTTAAATACTATCCTTCTTCTGGTATAGATTTTCCAAAGAACTGATACATTTTGGTTTATTGATACCTTTTGTACTTGGAAAATAGCCATTTAAGGTGTGGTAGTTTTCAGGGTTTTTTTTAAAAAAAAATTCAATGTTTTTTCAATTATTGCATCCTAATCTCAGAATTATGGAATAACACTCTCAAAAATTTACCAACGATCCTCCACGTGCCTATTACTTAATCATTTTACATTTAGTCAATTTCTCGTTTTGCTAGAAATAATGTGATTTCTGTTTCGTTTATCAAGTATATATTTCGTTATATTGAAATCACAACCTGCTCGAATATGTTTCAACAAAATCTATTTCACCAATTTCATTCTAGTATCATTATAAATATAAATCACCATTAAGAAAAATTTTATAATCGTCCGTGAATTTTTTTAATTTTTTTTTTTAAGAATTTCTTTTTGGCTTTTCGGACAAAATATTATTTTAATGGATTCCCATACAAAGTTTATGACTGTTTTAATAGAAAAAATGCACTCCCCTCCCTTAAACCTTTAACCCCAGGGCACTTGTATACACAAACCCTTACAAAAATGAGAACTCCTTTTATGTAGATTTTTGGCAGCTTTGTTTCGTACTGATAAAAAAGTTGGTCTCCGCATACGGAATGGAAGCTTGTCTTAACTTTCCTAAACCAACAACCAAAACATTTATAGTGAGAATGTATTAGTAATAATGCAATAAAACAAAAAATACTCTACATTTAGGCGTTATTGGAAATGGGATAATGAGGGGAGAAAGGAAGCCTCCATTACTAAAAAAATATCAGTTCTTTGAAAAATCTAGAGGAGAAGGGGGTTAGTATTCAATGTTTTTGATTGACCAATTGACTACGCTTGAGGCAGGTAATTTTCATGGATTTTCTTTGAATAAACGCAGACGGCTACTACACCTGGAATTGAAATTTTCTTATAGTAGGAAGCCTCAATTACTCGAAATATAACAGTTCTTTGAAAAATCTAGAGGAGAAGATTCAATGTTTTTGATTGACCAATTGACTACGATTGTAGCAGGAAATTCTCATGAATTTTCTTTGAATAAACGCAGACGGTTCCACACCTGGAATTGAAATTTTCTTATAGTAGGAAGCCTCAATTACTCCAAAACTAACAGTTCTTTGAAAAATCTAGAGGAGAAGGAGGTTAATATTCAATGATTGACCAATTGACTACGCTTGAGGCAGGTAATTTTCATGGATTTTCTTTGAATAAACGCAGACGGCTACTACACCTGGAATTGAAATTTTCTTATAGTAGGAAGCCTCATTTACTCGAAATATAACAGTTCTTTGAAAAATCTAGAGGAGAAGATTTAATATTTTTGATTGACCAATTGGCTACGATTGTAGCAGGAAATTCTCATGAATTTTCTTTCAATAAACGCAGACGGTTCCACACCTGGAATTGAAATTTTCTTATAGTAGGAAGCCTCAATTACTCGAAAACTAACAGTTCTTTGAAAAATCTAGAGGAGAAGGAGGTTAGTATTCAATGTTTTTGATTGACCAATTGAATACGCTTGAGGCAGGTAATTTTCATGGATTTTCTTTGAATAAACGCAGACGGCTACCACACCTGGAATTGAAATTTTCTTATAGTAGAAAGTCTCAGTTACTCGAAAAAAACAGTTCTTAGAAAAATCTAGAGGAGAAGGGGGTAAATATTGAATGTTTTTGATTGACCAATTGACTAAGATTGTAGCAGGAAATTCTCATGAATTTTCTTTGAATAAACGCAGACGGTTCCACACATTGGATTGAAATTTTCTTATAGCCTCAATTACTCGAAAACTAACAGTTTTTTGAAAAATCAAGAGGTGAAGGAGGTTAGTATTCAATGTTTTTTATTGACCAATTGACTACGCTTGAGGCAGGTAATTTTCATTGATTGAATAAACGCAGACGGCTACCACACCTGGAATTGAAATTTTCTTATAGTAGGAAGCCTCAATTACTACGTATGATTGACCAATTGACTTGTGAATGTTTTTGATTGACCAATTGACTACGATTGAAGCATGAAATTTTCATTGCACCGTATCATAAGTGATAATATTACTACTATTTGTTATCACTTAACAATTATTAATTTTTTTTTAATTTACATGTAATATATTTATTTTTTGAAAATAAAAAAGAAATATTTTTGTTGAATGCAAAATTTTTATACAATATTATTAATTTAGCTGTAATAGTACCAGACAGAACTCAAATGTAATGCTCAAAAAACCGGTTGGAACTTATATGTCCTAACCCTTACCGCTGCCTCCTAACATAAATGGGCACTAAAGAAGCCGAAATGTGCTTTATTTGAGAGTTCTTGATCAATAAAATCCAAAATCTAAATCTTTACCGGATCGAAAGATTTAAGTGAGAAACTGTTAGAGTTCCAGCTAATTAAATAATTGAAAGAAAACTTCGCTTGATTTTTCCATAAACGTTTTTATAAAATTAGGTCTTATAATATTAGAAAATTACCATCAAAAATACAATTACCATAAGCTATCTGAGTTTGTGGTTTCTAAGACAAGAAGTAAATAAAGTATATCAAATACTAGCCCCTATCTGCGTAGATTATTCAGAAAACCGTTATGTTTTGAGTAATAGAGGCTTAAAACTATTAGAAAATTTTAATTTCAGGTGCGGCAACCATCTGCGTTTATTCGAAGAAAATTCATGAAAGTTTCCTGCTTCAATCGTAGTCAATTGGCCAATCAAAATCATTGAATACTATCGTTTTTATATAGGCAGGTCAGGAAAGGGATAGCAAAATAAATCTAGTAACCATATTTTTGGTCGTAAATAATTAACTTGCGACCGGATAGAGGATATACCCCATATCCTTTAAACAATTGAATTTTTGTAGAATTACTTCTACTTTACTTTAAAAATAATTGTTTTCTCTCAGTGAAAAGGATTGTATTCATTATCATATAGGACTCGCTAAAAAATATAGGGAAATATTTACCACAAAATAGAGGAAAATCATTATAGAAAAAAATTTCTATAAATATGGTTGTAATAAATATTTAACATAGGAATGTTTTCTATAAAAATCGAAAAATTAGAGAGCATTTCCTTAATTTTTCGACGTAAAAACGGTACAAAATTATTGTTTTTTCTTTGTGAGAGGTAGTGAGTTTATTATATAGGAACCAGTACTATGCATAAGGTAATGTATAATATAAAATGTAGATAATACAATCATATATTACTTTCTTGTAATGATTCTCAATTTTCTCCATTAAGTTTATATTCAGGATCGAGCTTGCTTACCATTCGGATAGTCGGATACATTAGAAATTGTAAAAATTTGTATAACGTGCTTTTCCCGAAATAGGGACCAGAAATATATTGGTGACTTGTGGGATAACGGGACCTACAACATCACCTACATTTATTTATTGGTAAGTAATTATTTAAGTGTAATATTTGTTGTGTAAAACCTAATTAATTAAAAACAAAAAACCCATAATTGTTTTGCCACTTTATTACTATAAGAAATGTGCGCGTATTATATACGGGAATCAATTGTCATTAATTCGTTTAGTATGATTGTATAAAACTCTATATGTATAGCTAAATTGTGTAAAGTCGTGTATTGTATACTAATAAAAAAAGTGGTCGCAAATTGCGTTAAAATTTACAACAACGTAATACTATTCTATCGAAATCGGTAGAAATTGAACAAGTCATCTTATACAACATGGCGTCGTTGAATGCTGTATAATTTCCACACAGTGCTATACAAAGATTTTCTAATGTTTAAAAATATGTATGACTTATGTGAAATTAAAGAGAATTAAACAATTTTTTGTAATATATGCTACGTTTGATGCATTATTTTGGGTGCGCCAGTTGTTTTATATGAAATCTGTTTTCGCAGTCAGGAAAAAATCAAAGGAAACTTGATTAAATTTATTTTATTCCGTGGAAATATTTATCTTGCGTTTAAATATTTAAATGGCCATTTTTGATTGAATAAAGGCGGTGATACATGTACAGATTTTGCCTTTAAGGCATAAAATTACTGCGTGCTGATTGGTTAAAACTCGGCCGTCTTGAATCGCCGTATAGGCAAAAACTTTAAATTGAAGATTTCTCAATTTTGTACAAGGCAAATTTTGTTGCCTTAAAGGCAAAATCTGTACATGTATCACCACCTTAACTTTTTAACTAATCGTTAAATATTTCCATGGAATAAATAATTTTTAATCAAGTTTCCTTTGACTTTTTCCTGACTGCGAAACCAGCATAGGAATTAAGCGCAAGATTTATCAATATAAAAAATCAATAAATAAAAATATTTTATTTCATTTAAATCTGTATGCAGCCAAAACTGCTATAAAATAAATTTGAACATGAAAACAACAACAAAAAATCAATAAAACAAAATTATTTTTATTGGTACATACCGAGGTACTATTATATGTAGATATAACGTATAACGTATAAAAATTTTAAATTCAAATTTAATTTTTTTTTGTTTTATTTTGAAAATTTTTTCGAGAAACAAGAAACAATTAGTGTATTAAACAATTACTTCTAATATGGTAAGTTACATTCATTTTTCATTTAATGAGATATTTGTATTATTTATGTTTGTTTTACAAACAGAAATTTTGTCATTTGTGTGTTTTTATATTAAATTTCAGTCAAGATCACGACTCGGAAAACGCCAGAAAGATGCGTTGATTGATCTAGTCGAAGAAAATTTTCAATTTATTCAAGGTAAATAACTATCTTTGCTACTTTAAAATATATTTTATCAATTTATAATTATTCTTTAATTGTAGGAAAACACGCAACAGCTCGAGGAGCAGCGGACAAGAGAGCTACGTGGAATTCCATTGCGGAAAGCTTAAACGCCGTTGGACCACTTGTTAAGAGTGATGAACAATGGAAAAAAGTACATCACTAAATTAAAGAAAAAATCGATTTACTATTAAGAATTTTTTATATTTTTAGACATGGACAACATTAAAACACACGGTAAAAGAAAAACTTAAAATTATAAGGGCACACCGAACTCGTAGTGGTATGGCACCATTAACGAACGAAGAAGCTGGTGGTCTTTGGTATGATCCCGAGGCTACTGAAATTACTGAATGGGACTGGCGAATTATAAATATGTGTAGCTTAATAACACTCGATGGCCATACAGAGTTTGAGGGTGGCTTCAATTTAATCGTAAGTATAATACATTGATTTTAAATTGTTTAAAATATCTCACATAAATTATAATGTTAGTCAGCTTCACCACCGGTTAGAAGTAGTCAACAGCCTGCTTCCCCATCTACCAGTGAACCGCCGATGTCACCAGTTATTGTAAGTAAATACATTTTTGAGTTAGTAGGACTTAGAGAACGCTAAATTTGGCAGTATATTTATTATGAAAATATATATTTTAGTTGACAGCTTCCGATGCCCTTACCACTCAGGAAACGGTAAGTTTAGTAATCGAGCCTGTGATAATGGCGTCTTCTGAAGAAAGATCGGAACCAATTACAGAGCCAGTTTTCGCAATAAGTTACCCGGCGCCTACCTTGCAAGATGCTCAAAATATTGATAGTGTATTTATAGATGCAATTCCCATTTCGCGTCCCCCACCAGCTGTCCGTGGCCAACAGAGGAATAGACCAAGAGTACCTTATTATTGAAATTATTTAATTTTTATATAATATGAATATCTTATAATAAAAAATTTCAGCAAAGTACAATCATGGAAACGATTAGAAAGTCGGTGTGTATCCAAGAAAAATGTTTAAAACAACACGAAGTAATGATTCAACTTCAAAAGGAAAATAATAAAAACCAACAAGACTTAATTAAAATTATGAAAGAAAACAACAAATTAGTTGCAACAAATAATGAACTTTTGTTGTCATTTAATAGAAGTTATTAAATTTATTCTTTATTTTTATATTTCTATTATGATATTTATTTATATTTTTCTTATTCTTTTTTATTACAATGAAATAATTATTAAACTAATAAAATGATTTTTTATTTATTTATTCAAATTTTATTTTAAAGCGGAAAAGCACACAAGGAAAGTCAAATAAATCATAAATATTATTTATTTGTTGCTTCCATAAGGCATACATTTTTTTTAAAAATCAACTCTACTCAATAGAGGTTACATCATTATTATAGGTATAGTTTGAAGAAATTTAATAACAAACAATTATTATAAGTATTTTCACTAAACAACATCACACTATAACATTTAAGCATAAAACTCTCACCGAACAAAAGCTAATAACTTTTTAGTCAGCAAATTTGATTCCTAAAACGATACAAACAAAAAAAAACAAACAAAGAATAACAGAACCAAACCAATAAATTTATTGAAAGATGCTTATCTTAAAACTACGTGGGTCTTTGAGGTGGAACAGTAAACAAACTTTTAAACTTCCGGATTTAAATTATTTACTACCCATTCTCGATTTGCTTGTCCGGCAGCGAATAATGTTCCTCTTTCGTTATTCCGTCTTGTGCTTTCTTCTTGAATAGATGTGGTGAAATCGTCTTGTGGTACATTATTGAGTATCAGGATATTGTGCAAAACCACGCATGACATTATTATGTTCGCTGCTATACGTGGCTCATAGCGTAATTTACGCTCTCCCAAAGTACAGCTACAATAAGTTTATAAATCTATGTTAAAAATTTTAATATACTAAGTAGTTATTTAATTATAGTAAGTAGTTATTTAGTCCGTAAATAGTTTTTATTTTTACATACCGAAATCGATTTTTCAGTAAACCAATGCATCGTTCAATTTTGCAACGGATTTTGCAGTGAAGCTTGTTGTACCGCTCCTCCTCTCGTGTTCTTGGGTTTCTTATGTTATTTAAAAGAAAAGGCTGAAGAGGGTATCCACTGTCACCTATGAGAAAGGAATTGTTATATTGTTGGAGAAGATTATTTAATTACATAATATTAAGAAAAAAGAAATAAAATGTATATTACCTAATAGCCACTCCTGTCGCTCACCTTGCTCGTATCTTAATTGTAAAAATGCAAAACTTTGAGAGCATGCCCATATATAGCTATCGTGAGTGGAGCTGCAATGAACATTTTGGTTTTTATTATTAAAACTAGATTTTTATTTTCAAAACTAACTACTTACCCACAGTATCTTGCATTACAATTTATAATTTTTAAGTCGTTGTCGCATATCTAAAATTAAAGAAAACGTTAAAACGATCGATAACATAAAATATGTCAAAATACGATTAGTCTCACCAATTGGGTATTTATCGAATGATATCCTTTCCTGTTTACATAGGCGTGCTCAATGTCCTTTTTAACCCCGGTTATGGCAATATGTGTGCCATCGATAATTCCGACAATATGTGGGAACCCATGTTCTGCGAAAAAACTATGACAGTATTGTTAGTTAATATAAATTTAATAGAAAAAACTATATCCCATATATTACCTTGCTTTGGTGGCCTCAATTTCCGGTGCTGTCTGAGGAAACCTTATATACTTTCCGGATAGTTTTTCTGTAATTAATCTTGTATATATGCGAATACATTTTGAAATTTTTGGTTGGCTCATGAAAGCCAACGCATCACTACCGACTCTCTTTTGGTAGCTACCACTTGCCAAAAAATTAAGGACTGCTAATATCTTAAAAAAGGAAACACACAAATTGGAATTTATTTACAAAAACAGTCTAAAATTATACCTCTAAATGAAGCGGGATTTTTTGTTGTGTATCTATTATATCCCCTGCTTCTCGAATTTCCTCTATCAAATTTAATGTTACCCTTATTGGTAATCTATACATTTCCATGAACCTAAAAATTAAAAATATATGATTCGCCATTTTCCAAAGGTTATCAAATACATATTTCGTTGGTTCTTACTTATTTTCTGGTATAGCGAAAGGGTTCATCGTATCTCTCATTCTGCTCCGTAATACTCTCATATGATGAGTATTTTCAAAGTGAAGAGCAGCCACAGGCACAATATTCATCATATTTGTTAAAAATTATAATTCTAATCACCGAAATATTAAATTATATAAAAAAACACAAATATCATAAATTATTGTTATTCACATATAAAAAACGATTTCGGACTGTCAAAATAGCTTGTAAATAAACGAAAAACAACTTTAATACGCGACATACGTTTGCTCGAAAAAAAAAGTTTGTTTAGTATTGGACAAACGTTTTTCTAGCAAATTACAAGAAATTATGTTGATTTTTGTATATTGATAAATTTTGCGCTTAATTCCTATGCAGATTTCATAATATAAAACATTCGGCTAGTGTTTTTATTCGGATCAACAATAAAAATTTTAATCAACCCTTTCAGTAGGTTATTTTATTTAATTGAATTTAGTCTGACTTTATTCAAATAATTAATTTTGCAAATATGGTAATTAAATTAATAATTTTAAATTCGATATTTCGTGCTGCTTACATTTTTAAGCAGTTTTGTTACAAAAAAATGCTATATAGTTTCGGCTTGCTGTCTGTCCGTCTGTGTCCACGATAACTTGAGAACGGATGGAGATATCAACTTAATTTCTTCACAAAGAAATTCATGGGAAAGGGCCCTATTAAGTTGGACATTTATGACTTTAGGATGTTTGGAGATATGTAGGGTTGTGTTAACTCACCTCCTTAAAATTGATAGAACTATTTTTTATTTCCTATTCTATTTTGGTTTCATAGAGCATGTAAATGTGGAATAAAAATATATCTCGTGTGGATGTGGGTGGTTTGGTTATGGGGGTGGTAGTATGGAAGGTGGAGGTGGTGGGATAAGGTGTTTTGGGTTTCATGCGGAAATTTGGAATTTGGTGGATGAGAGTTTGTGTGGGTGGTGTTTGTGTGGGATTGGATATGGAGGTTAAAGGGTGATGATATTGGTGGTGCGGGTGAGATGGGTTTTGGAGGTTTGAATTGGATAATGGATGTGGGTGGAAATTATGTTTAGGTGTGGTTTGCGGTTTATAAGCTACAGAAATGCATATAGAGTTAGGCTCCAAACCTTTCCCGGTCTTGTTTTTAAGATAAGTTCAAATTTAATGTTATTTTTTCGATTCAGTTGGTTAGACGCAACTTAGGAATATTATAATTAAATAAAAATATCAAACGCGAAAATACATTTTTACCGAATTATTTTTAATATTTATTTGGTAAACATTAAATAATTTTTTTTTATTTTATAGAGTCCTGCTTAGAGAAGAGTTCCAATTACCAAGAAAAATGTATAGTATTTTTCATATTTCCATGTTTTGGCAAAGATAAGTAAGTAAGAAAAGAATATACAGATTATAAATCACATGAAAATGCTTATATGTATTATTAGTAAATGTTTATAAAAAAGTTTCTATTCTAGCCTCTTGCCGTAAACTTCGAAGCATTTACAAAATGCTGAAAAACGGATCACAGAATTATCACGATGTCTCTGAAAAACGGAACACAAAATTGTCACAATTGCCGCTTTGTCCTACACATCATTTTTTATGACATTCCCTTTAGGTAATTAAAAAGATGGGACCCTTGAATCAATTTTGGAGTACACGATTTTAGCAGAAGTACAAATAATTAAAAAACGAATCTGCACTCAGAATTGTCGTATCGCATCAAAATTTTTTTTCAAAATTTTTCTAAACTAAAATGAAATATAAAAAAGAAAAAAAAAGAAATAGCCAAAAACATACTAAAGTCCCGAAAAAATTGCGAAAAATCGTAAAAAATCGTGGACAGACAGACAGGCAGGCGGGTAGACATGCGAGTAGGTGAACTGGCAGTCTGACGAGCAGGCGGGCTTTTTTTATCGATTTTCATAGATTTTTTGCGATTTATTCAAAATTTTGATGCGATACAGAAATTCTGAGTGCAGATTCGTGATCAGCGACCCCAAAAACATATAGGACACCTATTTTCGTCTCGGGTGCCGGAGTTTTTTTTTTTTTTTTTGTGGAGCTGTGATTAATCAGAATGCATTTTTTTTTATTCATACTAAATAGAAAAGACCAATTTCTAAAATGACAAATATTCCTTAACATAATAGTGTATTTTATAGTTTTTGTGGTAATTAATTCAAGTAGCACTATTGTATATTAACTTTGACTATTAGTACTTTTTTATAATATGGCATGAAACGCTTTTCTATAACAGGCCACAATCCTGTGGGCTCTCATATTTTATTGATATGGCTCCTATATTTTTTTCCGTGTAGCTTGGATTTTTCAAAGAACCGTTACGTTTTGGTTTATTAATACCTTCTGCGTTTTAAAAAAAAGTCATTCCAGTTGTGGTAGTTCTCAGCAATTATTCAAAGAGAAGTTATGGTTTTTTAAATTATTTGATTTTAATCTTATAGTTAATGAGTACCACTTTCAAAATTTTTTAACAGACCTTCGCGTTACTTTACCTTATTTTTTGGAAAATTTGTCAGCTTGTCTTTCTGCTAGAGATAATTTGAATTCTGTTTCGTTTGTCAACTATTTCTTCCCATTGCTATCACAACCTACTAGAATACATTTGAACAATACCTATTTCACCAATTTCATTTTAGTATCAAAAATAATGGTAAATGATATAATATTTGGATCAGAGATAATATACAGAAACGAAACATAAATTTGGATAAGTTAAACGATGGAGATAGAGATGAGTTAAGGATGATGTTAGAACATCCCAGCATAGACATGCAAATATTGTCATAGCTACTTAGTTTTTGAATATAACTTTAATTCTGATTCGTTTTTTATACTCTGTTATTTCTTAATAATTTGCATGGAAGTTTAAATTTATTTTGCCGTAGTGTCTATATTTCAAAATGGCCAACATTCCGGCAAATCAAATTGAATTTAAACGTTATTTTATCTATTATTTTCACTAATACTTTCAAACATATTTAGCATTTAGGAAAAATTTCATAGTGCTATATAGAGGTGTGAAGTTTTTCCTAAAATTGTCCTAAACATTTGTTGTTGTATTTTAGGGTACATTAAGACATATTTCACGTAAATATTTTTTTAAGTGCCACATTTTTAGCAAATATAGAAAAGTACCAAGAAACATAGCCAACCAAAAAAAAAAAATTATTTTTACAATGAAAAAGCTACGATTAAAAATTTATATAAATAATACCTTTTCCGTCCTATCATGTGTACGAGGTATTTGGAAACCTTTTTTCGCCAATTTAGTACAAAATATCCGTTACATAATAAAAATTTTGTTCTTTTATAAATTCCATACACAAATCCACTATGTATACGTAACAAATTTCTTGTAGCAAAACCATATTGAATCATACTTTCAAAAAATCCTTTTATCAAATTATCGCATTGAAATAACTTTATTGGGTAACCACAATTTTAAATTACATAAAAGTTTAAAAGATTTTTGTTTTATTTTGTACTCGTTCTGTGCTTTCATTTAAAAAATCTGAAATTTTCATGATTTCATTTATCTATACAGACAACGTTCATTACTTACTGTTCTACAGGATGAATATTGATTGTTCCGCTTTTCTTATGCTATACATAAATTCATGATTTGAATGATAATAAAAATTATTATAGTTATTACTGTTATTATTTTCTTTAAACTATTTTTAGTTATCTTAACAATAAAATATTATTGAACAAAAGAACACAACTATATAATCACGTTATCAAAATACTGTATATTATGATTTATTGAGATCAGAAATAGAAAATATTGGTTTAAAATTTATTTATTTATGCTCATATTGAGTTATGAAAAATTAATGAGTTCGTTTTAAAAACTAATTTAACAATGACATTATATAAATATTTCAAAACTAACTATCTATAGTGTGCTATAACTATTTAAATGTAGGTTATACTTATATTATGATACGAAATAAAGTTAAATAGAAAAGAAAAACTATTATTGTTTAATCGATTAAGTTGGAAAAATTATTATTTATATATCTGTGTTTGTACATACATATTATATGTATATGTGTAATAAAAATTTCCACAATCTAACCGGAGGGGTTTGTCTTTTTAAATGTGAAACTATTTAATTAGAATAATAATGATAGTTTGCCAGAAGTTATTTAATCGAGATATCTAATAATAAAGTAACGAAGACAATAACAGGTGTTCATTTTCTAAATAGAGAGAAAATATGTTTGCTGTGCGGTGAAAGCTTGGATAAATATAATTATAACGGACTATATATAATTAAGAAATACGTATATTTCATGCCATAAATGCAGCACTCGTTATATGTTATTTGATGCTTTTACCAACGAATACCCACTGATCTGAAAAAGGATGGATACAGTATACCATAAAAATAATGGATTAAGTAAAATGCTATTCAGTGTGTGACAAAGAAAGAAACATATTCCACCTTTGTCTTTAATTTTTAATTTTCGAAAATTAAACCAAATTTGCTTTCAAGGTTGTTAATGAAAGTGGCATTTCTAACAATTACCATACATATTTATACAGTACACTGTTAAAATATCTCTTATAAGAATTTTGAGTGAAATATAAAAAAACTCATGAAAACAAAAGTTGGTTTTTTCCTTATAAATTTGCAAGAAGATCATACTTCTGTTTTTTTTCTATTTTTTTTAATTTGATTTCTATAGGTTTAACATTTCAAGGTAGGTTTGATTTCCAAACGGATTGCTAGTGATACATTTTTTTGAGTAAAACTCATTGATTGAATTCGATGAGAGTCACACATTGAATGGCAAATAGGACATCGTAGAGTTTGTACCAAAATTGTATGATAATCTGATGACACCTATTAACTTAATCTTGCAAATGACATCAGTGGTGTTCCCAAACGTATTGACATTGGAAGATTTTTGAGTAGAACTTACTCAGTCCAATCATGGTGTCTGAGTGGAATACTTTTAATGACCAATAACAAGACATTGCAAATTTGTAATAAAATGCCATTATTAGCGAATGATTTCTATAGGCTTAATTCTTCATATGAGATACGTGTGATTTCCAAATGGATTGGTAGTCATAGACTTTTTTTGAGTGAAACTCATTGATTCGTCGTTGGCACACTTCGAATGGCCAATAACAAAACATCGTAAAGTGTGTACCAAAACAGTATAAATACAGATGACTCCTATGAAATAACCTATCAAATGGTAGAAGTGACATTCTCAAACAGATTTTTGAGTATAACTTATTCGGTGAACCCATGGAGTGTGTGGAATACTTTTAACGAAAAATAAAAAGATAACGCCGAAAACTCGTTCATTGATTTCGTTGAATAGCACACTTTGAAGTGTGACACTGCGAATTCTATGAAAGAGTTTTACCTAAAAAAATCTAGCATTTACAATCCGTTGTGAAACCAAACCTAACTTGTTTTTTATTTAGCAAAAATTTAATTTTTGAATATTGTAATTAAAACACTTGTCCAAAAAGTTTAAAAAATCACTCGATCGATTTCGACTTGTTAGATCATCATCAGGAGTATCTACTAGATACTCCTGTGTAGATATTCCTGATGATGATCTAACAAGTCGAAATCGATGGAGAGATTTTTAAACTTTTTGGACACATTTTTTAATTAAAAAAACAAGTTTAATAATTAAAAATTAAACCACTTTATAATTTTTTTCTTCCTTCTAGTAACAATTTAGAATTTTATTTAGAATATCGATTTCGAAAAATCGGTAGTTGTTTGTAATTAGAACTGAAGATGAAAATTTTATTTTTCGAAATCGATATTCGAAATAAAATCCTTAATTATTACTATAAGGAAGAAAATAATTACAAAGTGGTTTAATTTTTAATTATTAAAATGTTTCAAAGTGACAAAAGTTATACAGTACGAGAAAAATTAGTATAAAATCATAACAACACAAATAGAAAAAAACAACTGTTCAGTAAAATGTGTTCTGCTCACCGTAAATACTGTAAAATGTACTTTTTCTTTCAGTTATCCAACCAAAACAAGATGCTACTCATTGGTATCAAACGCTGCGCAACAACTCGTGGGGACGACTCACATCCAAGAGAAGAGTTTCATAAGCCGGGCATAGTATATTAACTACTCAACTCATAAGAAGGATTTGTTTAAGCCCTAATATCTTTTAAGTGGTACACATATCTAACAATTTTCCATCGGTATCGCCGATTTCGTTCGTAAGCCACATTTGCTATAAGCCTCAATACAATACCTTTCACAAATTTTGATGCCACTTTCGCCGCATATATATCTGGAGCTTTGCTTTGTGCATAACGTTTGATGTAAACGAATTGCCCGATTTGTAGTCGATTTGTTTGTCGTTGCCGCGTACATTGTACCGGTGATAATTCTTATCCGCTGAAAGTAGGAGGTTCAACTTAACTTGTCAATAAATTTAGTATAAATTTTCAGTAAATTTATAGACTTCTCTTTTAAGAGTTTGGAAATAGGTCCATGTCGTATCGCATGCTGACCGAACACAACGGAATTAGGTGAAAATTTACCAGAATCAAGAAAACAGTTGCAAAGGGCGTTGGTTACAGCGCTCAGTTGGACAAATCCAAGTAGATTCTTTTCCAGGGTCGAAAGGTCATCGAAAATATGCATCGGTCTTGTAATTTATCGCTTCATTACATTTGCAACTTGTACATGCATTTATATGGGTTTTAACGTCAGTGAAGATCGTAGGCTGATAATAATATCGCTTTATCATTCAATTGTTTTTCTAATACCCAACTGGGCAGCAGTTGGAGGGCAGTATGCCGATTTAATCAAACGAATACGCATGCTTCTTGCAATTAACAATTTTAGATTCGAAATATCTGACTGAATTGGCGAACTGGGATTTGGTTTTAAGTTAATGTAGACTAACTCATTAATCGTTGTCAAGTTACTTTTGTCCAGATTTCGCTCTTTTTCCTGTACCATTTGTTTATAATCGTTCGACTGAAACGCCGGAGGGTCGAGGTCTATGCTTAATGAAGGGAACTTAATATTAAAAGAGTTCATGTAAATCCTAGAAAGCGCGACTAGCACAGCATTCTAGTGAATTTGGCATTGCATTGAATATAGATCCTCTTTTTAAAATCGAGAAGTTACCAAGACAGGGAATGAGGTTAACGCCAATTTGAAGTTCTGAAGTGATTGCTGTACTTCTTCAATCCACTAGACAGCAGGCTAGACAAGGGAGCTGATTTCGCTGGATTTCCACTAATAAATCTGCGATCACGCCAAAAATTATCTGACTTTTCTAACAGTTTTTGACACCAGGAACTCAGCAATGGCCTTCACCTCTTCTCGGTTGGGCCTAAGAAGACCTCCCACCCACAACATCACCAAGGTACTCGATCTCTTTCAGGAAAAATTGTGTGGGGTGTGCTGCAGAGACAAAATGGCATAACTTAAAATTTGTATAAAGGATGCCTCGGGGTGGTAAACTCAGTTTTATCTCTGGAACCTAAATACAATGGTACTTGCCAAAAGGCATCTTTTAAATCTAAACTAGATATAAAGTTTAGTTTATCTAACCGACTCAACAAACCTTCTGTTAAAGTCAGTGGATCAGCATCTTTTTTTTTGTAGTCATTAGGTTTTCTTGTGTTAAAACAGAGCCTAATTGTCCCATTACTCTTCTTGAAACACGCCATTGGAGAACACCAAACGCTATTACTCTCCTCAATTATATCCTACGACAGCATTCGTTCCAGCTCCTTATACATTTCTTCCAAAATTGCTGGGGAGCGAAAGTAATAGCGTTGTTTGACTGGAGCTGCGTCTCCTACGTCAAAAACGTGAGTTAAAAGACTAGTTCGGTCAGACCTAATTTTTTGAAAATTCGGTCCAATTACAATGAATAGTTTGAATTATCCGCACGTAATTTTAAATTTTACAGTTTGAAATCAAAATTTCTTATAGGGAATACGAGCCTACTCGGTTGCTAATGAAAAAATCTTTTATTTTACATTATTTCACGGAACGCGCCATGACTCCCTCCCTGCATTCATAAAATAGATTCGGAAATTAATTTTTCAATTGTTGTAAATAGTAAGTTTATGTCGTAAAATTATTAGGTGTGCAACTCTGCTTTTTTTTTGGTTAAATTCAACTTTATTGAAAATACGAGTTTGATTATTATAAAGAATTATTATCGAAATATTCGACATTCATCTATGGTTTTTTGTCATTTAGCTTGGTGGTTTCGAAGCAAAACAGTAATCGAGCCATTTTTGCACATGTTCAACTTTAGTAAACCGCTGATCTTTCAAATATGATGACATCGTTCTGAGGAAGAGATAAAATCTGGTGAATACGTCGCATGCTGTAAAACTTCCTAGCTTAAGTAGAAGATGAGTTCCTGCAGCAATATCACGGACCGCCTTCCTTGGTCCGTAAAAGGCCTTTCTTCCTCCAGAGCATCGCTTAATTTGATCAATTGGGCCTAGTAACGTTCAGCTGTAACAGTTTGATCAATTTCCTCAAGCTCGTATTAAATAACTCCTTTCCAATCCCGCCAGACACAAAGTAACACTTTCTTGACATGAATATGCAACTGACGTTGATGGCTGGCCTGGATCAGCCCATGGTTTTTTCGGTTTGTGTTTTCTTCGGTCAGTTTATGAGGTGCCCATTTTCCTTCCTTCTGTATTTTTTCCATTGCATGCAATCGAAGTGATGTTGCTTGGTGAGTAGCTTCTAACTGTTCTGCAAGCTCTTTTTGAGTTTGAAACGAATTTTCATCCAGTAAAACTTTAAGATTTTCGTCTTCAAATTGTTTTACTGCACCTGCACCGTTTAGTCCTCAATACTAAAATTGCCATTTTGAAATCATGCAAACCACATTTTACTAATGAATGACTCACAGAATGTTCACTCAAAGTCGAATTAATTAATTCCATGGCTTGGCGCAATGACGTAAATGTTGCTTGTCGACATCCATCTCTTAAAATCGATGTACACATAAAAACAGCAATTACTAAGCTACCTGTATCCAAAATCGGCGATTTTGAAGCGTTCAAGTATATTTTAATGCAACCAATTTCAAAGCCTAATTTCTACTTGTACACCTAATTTAAAGAATATTAAAATTGTACCCCAACCAATCTTAAATATTTCCCCAAAAAGCACATACAAATTGCATAATTTAATTTTCGTTCTTTTAAGATTTTACATCGGCACACGATAACATCAGTTGCTTTGAAAATAGCTTTTATGTAGGAGTATAAGTAAGTTAATTTCTATATACAGCTACCTTTCATTTGCAATGTCGGAGTATCGCTATAATTGTTTGTTTTTTTTTACAGAAAACTCATCAAAATAAACAAATTCAAGATTATTTAATCTAGGTCGGTTTCAAACAGAATACAAAATGATTATCTGTTGACAAATTTTCCGAATTTCCAGCATAACATTACAACTGCTACGACACTGTATCGCATCAGTAAGTAAAAAAAAAAACTGAGATTTCATTTTATTTACCATCTTATTACCATTATTATTCGTTGAGGCCGGTCTCTAAAAAATATTACCTTTGATCTTTATTTTTTTTATTTACCTTATTTTTATTTTCATGTGGACCAAACATAACCTAATTTCCGATAGTAGAAAATTTTTTTCTCATTAATTTTTCCATTTTTATTCATCTAAAAATTTGTTTTTATATTTTTGTCTATGAAAGCCTGGATGCGTCTCTATGATATACTAAAAGCGAATTAATAAGGATAGGGGTGTTTTATACAAAATTCTGTATAAAAAATTCATAAACTGATGTTTAATATTTGCTTGCGATGCATAGTCAATTTTTTATTTAACTTGTTTTCCAATTTTCGTGGAAGATTAAAGAAAAAATTTAACACAAACAGTTTGGTTGTTTTTATATAAAACGGTTGCTTATTTCTTTTTAGCAGGATTTCCGAATCGATAAGAAATTAGTTTTATATCTCTGAATATTTTTTATTTTGGAAAGCAAACTAGGTTCGGAACCCTGCTTCTATTTCTTTGTGCGTGATGTTCATCAGCACTGGAGCCATTGAAAACAAATTTTACACGCTAAACAAGAATAATTTTGATCTGTATAGTAAACGAATAACAACAAAGTTTTTAATGATATCTGAGGGGTAAGAGCACGTCATTTCTGCTGAAGCTTCGAAAGGAAAACATAACGAACATTCAGCGTGTTACTATTTACTTCGTGGTAAACTGCAAAATGTAAAAAAATATTCTACTATTTTTAAAATACTCGGACTTCGTACATCTAACGATGTACGAAACATTCACAATTAAGTAATAAGCGTCGAAGTGATTCTGAAACAAATCGCTTTCGCGAAATACGAAAAATATCTGAACGCAGATTTTGTTCGGAAAATCGAGTGTGAGAATTGAGAATTTCGTATATGTATATAGTGTACAATATACATTTAATAAAGCGCCAAATAATTGTTCGGCGGTTCTAATATATTCCATATTATCTGAAACACGACATATACTGGCCTTATAGATTTTCAATGACAAGAAAGTTTTTTCAAGTTAAAATCTTCAATTAAAAAATGTTTAGTAGATGTTGCCATAGGGAGTCAACGGTTTTCCTGATAAAGAGCGTAACGATCGAGCGGGTCAGACTGTACATTATTGGGTTCATGGTCTGTGTTGGTAATGGTAGCAATTTGAATGTAAACGGTAATGATATGATAATAAACGGTATAAATATGATAATAAACGGGATTATTGCGGATCTGGACAACGGTGAAATCGCGACAGTAACAACCTTGATGAAACGTGGAGGCGAGGTGTTTAGGTCATAGATATATAATTATTTACTGTAAGTACTGACTTTAAATTCCCATTCGTAAATTTTATAAATGATAATTTTATTCCTGTAAATTTTTATACGATTTAACAATTTTATAGTGGTATTAGTATAATATATGTAAAACCCGGAAGGCTGCTGTCTTGAATTGGCTGATAGAGTCAACTATTTCTAACAACCAATTTTTTTCCTCCTAGTTTTTCCAATTATATTTTTTTTGAAAATTTTTACATACTATGAAACGTTTGCCACCACCATACTAGAATAAGGTTCGGTGTGGGTTGGTGATGGGGCATTGGGGTGACTGCCAAGATGCCGAACTAGGTGTAACTTTACTGTTAATTTAGCACTACCCCGAATTATAGCAAAATCACCTGCTAGTCGAAAACAGATGGATTGTTACAACAATGGAAACATTTATCCGTTATTTTAGAAATTAGTCGTTCAAGCTTTGTTCAGAGAGGACGCCAATTTTCTATCGAACGACAATTAAAAATGAATTGAAAATACTAATTAATCGTAGAAGAACAAAATTGACAGAGGCTTGCAATATTTACATAATCGGGGTAAAACAAGAATCAAAGCACATATTGCTAATTCTTGATGTTTATCTCACATTTAATAAAAATAGACTGCGGACAATTATATTTTTAACGAAGTCTGTTATCGGCGACATATCTGGTGAGGAGAGGTTTGTATGTCTGTGAAGTTAGCACGTAAAGATAGTACAATATTTGCGATGGCAACACTCTTGGGTTTGAATCTTGAATATTGAATTTTTAGTACAAGATAGCACGAAAAATTGTAAAATTTTATATAAATTTATAAAAGTTAGCACGAAAAAAATTTCAATAATTAAATGCTAAAAAAAAATTAAGTGAAAAATTTATCAACTTAAATTATGTATACATAATAAAATTTAGCACGAAAAACGCAAAAACTGAAAAGCTGCTGACTGTTCGAGCTGGCCTCTTCCAAACATTTGTCGGACATGGAATTAACTTTTTATAGTAGAAAAATCCTTAATGAACTTCTTAGACAAATTTCAAAGCAATTGTATGGGTCGGACGGCAGTACTAATGGTTCGAGCTGGCCTCTTCTAAGCATTTGTCGGACATGGAAGAGGCCAGCTCGAACCACTAGTGCTGTCGTCTGACCCGTACGATTGCTTTGAAATTTGTCTTAGAAGTTCAATAAGGATTCTTGTACAATAAAAAATTAATTCCATGTCCAACAAACGCTTGGAAGAGGCCAGCTCGAACCATTAGTACTGCCGTCTGAACTAATTGAAAATAATAACTTCAAATTAATGAATAATTAAGTTTCTATATTATTTTCTATATATTGATTATATTGTATGTATGTTTAAAATTTCGTGCTAACTCTATCGACTACTCAAACCACTTTTAGAACACAAATCAATTTAATTTTTTAAAGTAATAATATAAATGTATGATTAAATTTGGCGGTAGGCTATCTTTAATTTATTTAATTCATTACTATACATTACTTAAATAATATAATTAATTTTCAAAATATGTAAATTATGACATTTTCTGTTTTTTTTTTATTTTAGTACTATTTGATATAAAATAATTGGTTAAGATTTGTGATAAAAATTATTGCCATACGTACAATTTTAAAAAAATCGTGCTAACTCTACGTGCTAGTTTCACATCGGTAGGTTTGTTGCCCCTCCGATGGCGCAGTTTTCAACAAAAAAAAAACGTAAACTTTTGAAGCCGACTCAAAATATAGAGTCGTACGATCCAGTCACTTCCCATCGATGATGATAAACTCGATGAAACAATGTTTAATAACAATTTATTATATATATTTAAAATGCCAACTAGTGTGTGTCGAAGCTGAATCGGCCTTCGCAGACACTAAGACCGAATAAGGTTAAGTTTGAAGTTTCATTCAGATCAGTTAATCCTTCTGGGCTGTACAGGGTCCAATTTAAGTGAAAAAAATGTTTTGGCCCAAAATCGTTATTTCCACTTCAGTTTTGGAAAAGTAATTTGGTATTGTTACAAATTTAAATTAGAATTAGTCCTAAGCTGTTGTTTACTAGAAACGATCTACTTTTCAAAATATTTGGAAGGGTTTTTCATCGCATTCTCATTTTTTCCTTAAGTCATAGTTATAGATTTCAACCATGCGCTGTAACCCATGTTCAAGTTTCCCCGCCACTTCCATCTCGCCAACATTATCTGAATTCTAGACATTTTCTTCTCACCGACATCATCATTTCGTTTGCCAAATATTTTGACTCGCGGTTGGTCCAGCTTCTGCACGGTGTTTTGAATTGGCTGCCGGTTTTTCTCTAACTTTTCCGTAATTCTCGATTCATGTCTTGTTTCATTTGATGCATCTTTTTTCCTTGTTGATCAAAATTTTGATTCATTTGGTGAGTCAAATAATTACATTGTTGTGGCGAATCAATCTTTTTACTTTCATGGGCAAAATTTGATTTCGTTGATTTAACTGTTGAAATATAGCCAATATTTTACCTCGTCGAAAGTTCCGATATATTACGCTGCTTTATTTGAAATTTTAATTCTTCAACCGTTAAATATTCTAAACCAATCTATACTTCACTGTTTCACACTTACACTTATTTTTCCTTACACTGTTTCCGAAATATTCCTGAAAATAACCACCATTAGAATATTCCCGAATATACCCGAAATATTTCCACACTTATTTCCACAATTATTTATTAATTCACTATATACGATACATTTATTTTAAATCATAATTCTAATTTTGCTCACCTTTTTTAGTAATTTTCCGCTGTTTTAGTTAAGGTTTTTGTGGAAAATCCAAACATCACATGAAATCCTCAAATAACTAAAGAGAAAACGTTTTTTTTTTGGGTTTTTCCGAATTCTATGTGATTTTTTAGTAATTTACCTCTTTTTCAGTTAAGGTTTTTATAGAAAATCTAAAAATCACATCAAATCCGCAAAAACCTAAAGGGAAAACGGGGTTTCCTGGCCTAAACTAAGACTCTCCAACGACTAACTTAAGACTAATCATTGTATTCATCTCACCCATATTTATATCCGTATTCGTGTTTGTTCTGCTAATCTGCTCTAAAGTTACTTCTAATGTTTAAATCTAGATGTCACTATTTAATAAATGTCATTAAATTCACATCTTAATATTAAATCACGTAGACATCTTAATATTAAATCGCGAGATATACGTCAAAACTTTGAGGACATCAATGAACACTGCAAATCTCGTCCCTTATTTCCCAAGTAACTTTGAATCCTCTACATGTAAACAAACGATATTTCGCTTTATGCTACTCGGAAGCTGTATTTCTGGACGCTTGACCCGACCCAGATCAATAGGTGTCATTCTAAGGTTCGAGTTCAGTATACCTTAAATATGAAATTATGGAATACCTTTTAAATGGAGATTCAATACCAACAAATGTAATTAGAAAATTCGAAGTTACAGAGCCTCAGACTCTTCAAGTTTCTCAGGCTGAATTATGAATAATTTGATTTGCGGCTGACGTTTTTCTCCTATCTTTCACTACGTGCGGACTATGTTACGGAAGTTAGTTGAAAATTTGAGCTGAAAAAAAAATCTGCTTTAACGACATATTTTGTATTAGGTAGTAGTACATAATTCAGATGATGTTAGCCATAAAATACGTACTATTGAGCAGAAAATTTTCGCCGAAAAAAATTTGGATTATCAGTTAAAATTGATTTCATATATGTAACTCGCATGTTTAAAGGATTATATGGACTGGGTGAAGGGAGGCCAATTCGAAAATTGTTGGAACCCATTTATTTTCTCGTTTCAGCCTAACGTCAAAAATTAGTATAATGTTTGTTGATAATCCAAATTTTTGTAGGCGAAAATTTTCTGCTAACTTTTATAGGAGGTAGTTTTCGGCTAACTCTATCCAAATTTTGTACTACCACCTAATAAAAAATATGTCGATAAACCAGATTTTTTTCGGTTGAAATGTTCGGCTTACTTCAGTAGCATGTACGAATTATAATATTGTGTTTCCTTCAGTCGCAAACCGATTTTTTTTTAAAACCAGTAACTCAAACATTTTTAACCATCGTGATTTCATAGCCACGTTGGTATTTATGTCTTCAAAATTCAAAAAAAAAATAATCATAGACTACTGACAAAACAACCCAAATACCGAGACTACATGTGCTTGCTTATACGAGTATACAGGCGGGAGCTCGGGAAACTTTATGCTGATTGTTTTCATTTGCAAATTCCAAATATGATTTGTTCATAATTTCTAGTAATCGATTCATACACGTGTTTTAAAATGGTGATTAAAAATTCTAATTAAATTAATAAAATCTAAAAAATTATTTCCCATTTCAATTAATAATTAATTCGATTCAAAAAATATATACTTTTTTGTGTGCCCAATCAATCGTCTGAATATTTTATAAGTTTTGTAACAAAAAAAAATTATAAATTATTAGTCTTTGTATTGTATATAATCTCTAGAGGAATGCCCAATTTTCACATCGTACACATTATCCAAATTTTCCAATACATAAAACAATAAAGAAAATTTTCTAATAATCCATTCAAATAGGAAAACTTTTTAATTTTTAATTTTTTTTGTTATGTGCTTTTTGGATAAATAAACAACAGGTGTGAAAAATTACTTCGAGTTTATTGAAAATGTAAGTACTCGCTCGGTATATAAACGTAACGTGTGCAGAGACGTAAAGTGGAAAAATAATAATAATACGAAGCTTTTCGCCGCTTAATCATTTAATTCTTTATCGAAAGAATACAAAGTTTTTCGTCTATTTTATACTTGTTATTGTTGTTCGGAAATTTAATGAAAATTTCCGGGAAGACATTTATTTTAGTATCTGTAGAATTTAAAAGACTGTACAAAATTATTTACTAATCAATAAATAACAACAATTTATTATTGTTGGAAAATTAGAAAATTGTCTACAACAGTAAAAGTTTTTGTTTATTTTGTTTACAAATGGATAACTGTTTTGTGGTGAATTCTTCGGAATTCGAATGTTTGAAAATTGTAACAAACAAAAGCACTTTAGCAGCAACCCTTAATTTTGTTGTATATCGTTAGTTATTTCGGTGTTGAACATTTTTGTGAGCATTTTTTCGAGGAACTTTTGAATTTTATGGCGTTAAAATATTAAAATTTTAATTAAATTAATTGCTTTTTAAATTGAGTGAATTTATATGTTGTTTATACATTACGGTGCGAGCATAAAACAATGAGGATACATTACGAAGAATTACATTATATTTAACTAAAAGGAACATGGAATACTTATAAAAAAATGTTTTTAACATGCCAAATTTTCCGACTTTTTTAAATTAGAATATTAACGAGAAACATGTTCATTGTTAGGCTTATGAATTTTGACAATTCGCTTCGAGCAAACAAAACTCGTAGTACATCAGGTTTTAATTTCCGCGAAATAAATTTGTGCGTGAAAAATAAAATCTCGGTACGTCGTACAAGCCACTTTCAAACTATAGTTATAGGTTTTGTTAATTTATGGAAGCTCGTGAAATCAGTTTCTGACAACAACAAAAAATTCCCAATTGGTCTAATTCTTCTTCCTTAATAATGTATAATTGAAGTATTACGAGTTTATCGAAAAAATGCTATAGTTTGTAGATAGCTAGACTTTGAAACGAAATGTAGGTGTGTATTCAAATTTATTAAAGGTTCAAACCAGTTTAGACATATTATTCAATCATTTAAATATCGACTTGTAGCTCTAAAGGTAGCTGTCACTTCCGGTACACCGATTTCCATCAAAATTCGCAATCATCTTCCAATTAATGAAAAATGTTTAAATTGTTTCACTCCAAATAGTCAATCTGCTTGGATTGTAGAGATACCAAATTTTGGTGCATTAAAGTTTTTTTTATCAAAACGACGAGTTTTCCGGTAAATAGTAAAAACTGATCTGTACTAATTTAGTTTGATATTAATTTAGAACCATTTTGTTTTTAATTGTTTTCTCGTAAATGAACTTTTCAAAATCTGTAAAAAATGGAAAAGCTCCTATTGAAGCTGCCACCTCCGGCAAACTGATTTCGATCAAAAATCAATGGGATCTCCAAATTTACGGTAAGAGCTTAAGTATAAAGTTTCAGGGGGGCCGAATTTTTGTTGCTGTAAAAAATCGTAATATCCACTTTAAGTATAGAAAACGGATCTGTTGCGGTATTGTTGCAATATTAATTTATTGTTTTTTAGTTCATAATCATTTTTCTCTTAAAGGATAAACTTTTCAAAATATTTGCAAAAAACATCTAATGAAGCTGCCACTTTCGGTTGACCGAATTCCACCACAACTCATTGGAATCTCCCAATTATAAGAAAAAAATCTTAAAAATAAAGTTTCACCCTAATCGACCACTCCCTCTGAGATGTCTGCGCGATACCAGACACACTTTCGCACACACAATTTTTTTAACCATTTTTTTCGGCGATATTGCGAATGGTAAATGGCAAAAATTTTCAGGACGAATTTTTAAAAGATTATTACGAGGGTTGTCCGAAAAGTATCCGACCTCAACACGAATATAGCAGTACTCGTCAAAAAAAAAGTCAAATAGTGTATTTGTGCATGTGTTAAAAGAAACTTGTTTAACAATCGTTTCTCTTTCAAACGATTCGTTGTGAGAGTTTTGTGAAAATGGAAAAATCGAGTATCGAGCTTTCATAAAATATTTATTTTTGAGAGTTGATATGCTTACGCGAATCAAAGACGAATTGGACGCTGTGTACGGCAACCCTGCACCATCATTTACCCCCGTGAAGTCTAGGGCAGCTGAATTTAAACGTGCCGGTACCCGCTTGGGTTTTGATCAACGTTCGGGATATCTGAAAACTGCATCACTGACATTAACATTGCTCAAGTTGTTACGGCATGGTTCAAAAACCATTCAGGAGATTCTTCTAAGCATGGACGAAAATAGGCTTGGGACCTATATAGTGTTACGGGTGACACGAAGTAACCGGCAGGTTTCATCTAAACATGCAGCGGCCTCTTACGGTAATTTTGCCGACTAGATTTCAGGGGTTTTGGTCGTGGGAAGTTGAGACCGTCGTTAACATTACTGCTTTGCCTCGTTAGGCGATTAGGGATGGCAATTAGGGATAGATTAGGGATGGCCACGTTGCTACAACGACCGTTGATATGTGGTAACCGTTGATAATACGGTACTCCGACGATAATGCGGTACACGTTCATAATTATCACACAACTCGTAAATGAGGCGGCGTCCGTGTAATCTCGTTTTGGCTTTATATCATTCCACCAGAGCAAACCAAATCAATATGTAGGTTGGTTATAGAGAATTCTTTTTATAATTTTTTTTTATTGTTTAAGTTATCGCCTTCTTATTGTAATTAATTATGCAAATTTAATGGCTTTTCGTTTCTCTTTTTATATTCAAAACAATTACATCAAATACAATACAACAATATTTCATTACAACCATATTAGGTATATTCGTTATTTGACATCACGTAAACTATTACACAGCAATTTATATGCTTTAACTCGAGGACGTACGGCTATAGGACCGATTTAAGACCATCTGCACTTGTAACCTCTATCAGTCTATACTGGCATAGAAGACGGGTCGGCTCATGGGTTTTGCACTCCGACAGTGGGTCATAGATGGATTACATTTCACGTAATCTATTGATGAAATTTCACTTTGCAACCTGTCCCAATCGGGACTCGGTACCTTCCGATCGCCAAAGGTACGAATCGCCAAAGCTTTAACCTCTGTGCCATTTGGTTGATCTGGCTTCACACCACACATCCATGCACACGCCAAAATGAAAAATCTACCATAAAAATATTCTTATATATCTTCACTCGTCGCACACACGCACAAAGTGTACACATTGATCTCACTTTCAGATTATTATTCCAAGTTTACGTGATACACTATAGTTGGACACAGAAGATTAAGATCAATTCACAATAACACAAAACCTTAAGGTTAATGCCATCGAACAACAGATGGCAATGCCATCAGCAAAATGCATGAATTATTCGATGGTAACGAAATTTTTAATGTTTAATGCAATGTTTTGACCCCGAAAGAAATCGTAGCAAAGTTCACCAAATGTTGTTAGAAAACCGTCGAATTAAAGTTAGGGAAAAAGAAGTGGCAATAAATATGTCTAAAGAATGTGTTTATCACACACTGAATCAAGATTTAGGAATGAGAAATCTGTCAGCGCATTGGATGCTGCGTTTGCTCACTTTGGATGAGAAACGTGTTCGAATGAACATTTCCAGCTCTGTTGGCGCAGTTTAGACGCAATAATTCAAAGTTTTTGCATTGGATATAATTACTACGCATACTACGCATCACAACTTGACAAGCTGAAGGCATACATTCCAGAAAAACAGCCACATTTGCAGAAAAAAATTTGTACCACGAAGAGAATGCACCATCTAACATCTCAGCGGTTGTGGACCACGCTCGAAGGACAGAGATTAACTTCGAATGAGAGTGCTATCGTCGTCGAGTACTAATTGGATAGGTTGAGGATGTAGGAGCATCGCTAGGAGAAGTACATATACTTACAGGGTGACTATGTACAGAAATAAACATAAATTTGAAGGAAAAATATCTTTTACCTTTGTTAGATCGGAATCTTTTCAGACAATCCTCGAATACTCGGTTAAACGATTTGCACCAAATTTCCGGAAAATTTTTTTTTTGGGTGTGAGTAATTTTTCACAGTGAATAGCTCTGACAATTCAAATTACAAGTTCCACTCGTGCCAAAGAAAATGTTCATAACTTTAAAGACATTTAAAGATGCTCTAATAAGGAAAGCTTACACTTTAAAAACAACGGTAGCGGACAGTTACCTTTTTTCTGATTCATATTATTAGAGTAATCACCAATGGTTTAATAGTAATACGTTGACATGTACTGAAATAGTTAAAACTATCCAGAAATTAAATCATGCGTAATTTGACAACCTTTTCAAAAATCTTCGAAATAACCGGAAGAAGCGATAATGGCCGATAGTTACTAAGTTTTTCTAATACGTGTACAATATATCGACGTTGAAGCTAATTCTCTTCCTAATAGCATTTGTAAGACCAAATAAATCGTACGGGCTTGTGAAACAATCATCAAGTGCTTCCGATATAGCTGACGTTGATATAACTGAATTGAAAGACTCAGCTAACAACAAATTGTTAAATTCATCAAAAAAATTTTATTACACTATGCCAGTATAAGGCGTAAGTTCCCACTAAGGACTTAATCTTAATGTTAAAACACGTGGTCAGTGCAGGTCGATCATAAAGATGAAATCTTAGTTGACATAGTAATACTCGATGCCAAGCCGTGGCTGAACATTTAAAAAAATTTTAGTTCTCAATTAGCGTCGAACAACTTAAGATGTTAATGATAAAATAAAATAAAATTACCATATTACTAAACCTCATAATACTCAAACCCGAACTAAATTCGATTCAGATACTGTGTAAAATAGTGGAAATTTGTCACCGGAAATTAAGATATTACGCTACTGGCCACAAATGGCAGCACAATCAAAAATAAGAATTTCTATTATTTTATAACCAGCGGAAATTGTTTTCACATTGTGCAGTATGAACCTGTTTCGATTCTAACCATCTGTCCATCTTATCTATTAATACGCTTAATTTTTAGTTTGTACTCCCTTTTTAACCTATTTCCCGTGCGCTTATCTTAATGAAACATATATCAGGTGAAAGGTAATTTTTCATATATGTGCAGAATATATGTTTTATTAAGGAACGTACACGGAAAATAGGTGTAAAAGCCAAGAAACGTTTTTCCTATACTGTACATCTCATATATTAATCACGACGCGAGAATGTCATGACAAAATATGTTTGTACTGAACCGTCATTACACCGTGACAATACAGAACAAAACAGAGAACATAAAATGAATTTATATATGTACTACAAACATTTTGGTGTCAAGAGGTGTGAGTGTAAAAATAGAATTTTATCATGGCACTCTATCGTGATGACAAAATTTTGCGAGTGATGATCGACCTGAATACTTACACAAACATAATATCTATGGAAAGTTTGGAATAATCATTTCCTTCCGATTTCAGGCAAAAGTCATGGGATCTTTAACTTTATGAGAAAAGTTGAAGTGGAAAGTTTCGTCCCGATATGCGGTTCATTTGTGTCCCAATATATTTCGTAACCGGATAATTTATTAAGCCCTTAATTTCATGCTTGAAATAGCGTGACGTGTTCCTGCTTTTTGTGTGGTCGTAAGTCGACTATATAATCTACATAAATGCGTTACTTTTGGTTACGTTGTTACTACGAGATATGCTTTGGGAAACGTCAAAATTATTCATATACAAATGAAAATAACACACAAATGCAGCGGCCCTTTTCTACATTTCTTATTAAATATTTAGATTAAAGTTGCGCGCCCGGAAATCGTGTGGTTTTTCCTTTTGAGGTTTTTTCGCCGCGAGCTTGATGGAAGGTGGGCGTACGCTACATAACATTTTCAAACTGCCGGTTCTAATGGATGAGTCATCAGTTTCATCAATGAAGCCAAACTCCTCCCACGCTGCCAAGTTGAAAAGCGCGCGACTCATCATGATAGGCGAGGCCAGCATCATGCCAGGGGCAGCGCTCACAATCATAGACAGACTCTTATGAGATTTGTACAGAGGAAAGCCGGAAAAAAGTGTTCTATTCGCTGGAAAAATCATCCTCATGTGTGGTGACTTCCGACAGTGCTTGCCTGTAGTACCAAAGGAGGGATGCGCGCGAACTTGCGAATCGACCAACAAGTTGAACCCGCTTTGGAAATTGGTAAACAAGCTTACACTGATCAAGAACATGCGCATCGATGAAGGTGAAAACGAGTTTGCGCATTCTGTTGGAAACGGCAATGCTCGAACCGAATCGATCACACATCCAGCGCGCCGTTCCAGTTCCCAAAGTGTGATCGATTTCGTGTATGTTGACAACAACACAAAACTAGCCGAGGGAACCATCGAAGATCCTTGCACCCAAGAATGATGATTGCGCGCTAATCAATCAGCAGGTGCTTGACATCCTGTCCGGCGGACAAGAAGTCAAACTTAGTGTTGATAAAGTTGAGAGTGACGACATGAATGAGAAACTCCGCTACCCGTCGAGTTTCTCAACAAGATTGAAGGATCCGGACTTCCGCGCCATGCCATCCCGCTAAAGGTAAACGCAATCGTTCTTTTGATGAGGAATCTAAACACTAGCAAGCGTCTTATCAATGGAACACACATCCGACTCGCAGAAATAAACCGCTACAGTCTGGAATTTGATTGCTGACTGGCTTCTCAAAAGGCGAAGGCGTTCTCATCCCACGCATGAAGCTCTCACGCTCGGAAGGCAACTTCTCATTTAAAATGTCTCGCCTCCAATTTCCGGTCCAGCTCGCGTTCGCCATAACCATCAACAAGAGTCAGCGCCAAATCTTGAAGAAGGTAAATTGTAATGTAAATTCATATTTTATTATCCTTTTGTCCATTTCTAATTAAATATTTTATAGCGTATATGAATTTACGGTATTTTTGATAACAGTGCATCAAATTTACATCTTAAAAAATCTTCTTAACCAAAAATTTAATAAAATGTATTCACGTGACTGATTATTCAGTCACAGGTCAGCTAGTTCTACTTGATTAAAATAGATTTTAACTATGCTCGACAGAACTCGGCAAAGTCTTAATCAATTATTTTTAAATTTGCATCACAATTCTAATACGTATTTTGAACAAGTTTCTGAAATGAGTTAATGATGGAAGCTTTTTGTCCACTTGTTTAGAAATAAATTTAAAAACAGCCGTACGGGTTGCATTTGAATTTAAAAAATTAAGGGAGATCTTCGTTTAGAATTTGCTAAGTAATATTTTGAATCAAACACTTTGGACTTCCAGGTTTAGATTATCGCTAATATCTCATGAACTTCGACAAGAAACCAATATTTTTGGTTGTTTTTCTTATAGCTAAGATCATACTGAGATTACATGGGAATTTTGGTGAAAATTTAACGGTTAGAAATTTCTATATATTTTTTTGATTTTCAGCAACAATATAAGTTCTTTTCAGTTTCTGGTCAATATCTCAAAAACTCGCAAAGTAACCAATTTTTCGGTTGTTTTTCTAATAGCTAAGGTCATACTGAAACTATTGGGAGTATAACTTTGGTTTTTTGAATTATTTTGCAGAAAAACACGTTTATTTCTAAGAAATGGTAAATTTTTAATAATCAAAATATTTTCCATCGTTATCTATGACTTTCGATCATCTTTCTGGCAATTGGATTTCATCGAAAAAAATTGTTTGCCCTTTGATGCGATCCATTCGTCGAGCCATTTTTTGATTTCTTCGTGGTTTCTGAAGTTCTGATCTTGAAGATCGCCTTGCATTGATCAGGACAAATAGTAATCTAATAGGGCGCAATCAGATAAATAGGAAGCATGCGGTAGAATTTCCCATTTAAGTACTTCCAGCGTATTTTTTACTTGTTTTGCGACATGTGGTTGAGAATTGACGTGCAGCAAAATCACTTTACTGATTCCACCAAATGCACAACATAGCCTTACTTCCATGAATGTTCCGTGTTGCTGTTGATGTGGATGGTTCGCCTGAAGGATGAAGCCATAATTTTTTGCGTTTAATATTATTCTAGTACATCTATTTTTCACCACCAGTCACAATTTGAAACAAGTAATACCATCTTCAGTGTCTTGTAACGAAATAAGTGAAAACCATTAAACAATTTTCAATGTTGGCTTCAGTCAGTTCATGTGGTACCCATTTTCCTTCTTTTTGAATCACTTTCATGGCATATAAACGTTTGCTTATGCTGCTTGAGTGATATTTAACTGTTCTGGAAGTTCTTTTTCTGTTTGAGCTGAGTTTTCCTTCAATAATGCTTCCAATTCTTCATCTTCGAATGTTTTTGGTTGACCAGAACGTTTTTTGCCACTGGCATCAAAATCACCACTTTTTAATCGTTTAAACCAGTTTTCGCTAGTCTGTTGAGTTGGTGCAAGTTCACCATAAGTTTCTTGAAGCAAACGAAAACTTCAAGAAGCTTTTTTCTTTTAATTAAGCAAAAAAGTAATGCTTCACGTAAATGCTGTTTTGTTGGTACGAAATTCGACATGTTTAAACGGAGTTAAAAAATATGTTGCTTACGCTTTCACGAATAGTAACAAACTAAATTTATATTTTAAAACGCCGTAGGTGTCATTGTAAAAGTTACGCCATCTCTTAGAAAATCCAAAAAACTAAGGTATACAGTCAATACATGGGGAATTGTGGAAAAATTCAAAAATTTGAATTTTCACTATAATTTATTGCCTTTCTCTTGCGGCCAATATGTAAAAAAACTTGCGGAAGTTTTTAAATGTGGGCCAGATATTATATGGCTGAAAACCATATAAGCATATAACTGTCGACAACTGAAAACCAAAAATATTACATAGAAAATTTTAACCGGAAAAATGTTCCTGTAGTTGCAATCGATAGTATTGGTTACTTTATCGCGTTTTTGAGATATTGGCTATTATCTAAACTTAATTATTTGACCAAAATATTACATAGCGAAATCTACACATAGATGTTCCTTAATTTTCTTGTTAAATTCGCACGTTTCCAATTCAAATGCAACCCAGCACGATTATTTTTAAATTAATTTGCCGAGTTCTCTAGTGCATAGTAGAAATTTATTGTTAACTTATTGTTAACAATTGTTAACACCTCTTTACTTCGAAAGTCGAACAATTTCTCATTTTAAGATTTTATACTTTTAAGATTTTATTAGAAAAAAAAACAAAACAAATTATATTTTTTGATAGTGCTGTCACTTTTGGCAAGTAGCACTCTAAAAAATTTGGTCAAATCTAAACTAAAGATCAATTAATTTTATTTAAATTATTTTAGCAATTTCCATACAATAAATGTAGTAATGAAAATTTTTGTTATTTATTCAATAAAATGTTGACTTTTTCCAATTAGTTATTTAAATTTCATCACAAACATGTTGCAAATTTACTTGTTGTGGGAAACTAAATAATACGTTTGTTGAACTTTAATCAATTGATAAATTTTCAGTAGAAATGTTGAATAAAATCATTTTGTGGTAAAGTTTAAACATAAAATTGTTGAATATTTTTGTTGAATATTAAAACAAAATACATTTAGAGTTAGATGCCATATTGTATAAATGCATTAAAACTTAAGCCACAGGACTGCAGAACGAACATCATAAGTTAATAATCAAGAAAGTGGAATTTAAGTAGTTTGTGTGATATTTTGTCTTAAAGGTAAGTACGATATAAAATGTTATTAAAATAATGTAATAATTCTTAGTAAAAATGTAGTATGTATTAATTTTAAACAAAGTCATGTTTAATACTGTCATGTCAGATAATTCGTTTCGAATAGTTTGCGTAAAGCAAGCGTTTATAAAGTTACGGAAAAAATTGTTTTAAAACAATTGTGTTTTATATGTTATGTTTAAATTATATGTTATCATAAATTTAATATTTCATACTCTTTTTTAAATATTTTTTTTAGTTTCGTTAACAATGTCTTCATTTCCATTTGAAGTCTGCAGCGGGGATCGACGCATCCGGAAAACCTTTTGATCATTTGCAACTATAGCTGCTGTCATTAGCAAAGGTAAATATTCATTTATTCTAGTTACATATTTGTGTAGAAGGGTTGCGGGGCATTTAACGAAACGAGATATTACGAAACGGCGTATGCCCAAAAGGAAAAAGATTGGAAACATATTCTAATAACTGAGCCCAATGATTAATATCAAGAAAATATTATATAGTTTTCTTTATTTTTGTTTTCCATGAATTTATAATTAATCTACAAAATATATGAAAAGTAGCTAGCTCAAATATAATTAGTAAAGAAAAATATTGCCTTGGCATTTGAACTTAATTTTCAATAATGGTCCTAAATTTCCAATCATTTTAATGATTTTTTCGCTTATTATATGTCGTTTCGTAATATGTCATTTCGTACCCTACCACTTGGATTATTTTTCATATTTTTAGCAAATTCTCTTGGATTGAAAGGAACTAGTTTGGTCCTTGAAGCATGTTGATCTGAAATAACAGAAGACGATATTCTCGAATATTATGCTGCTCAATATAATGTGAGATTTATGTTGCTAAAAGTTGACGAGGCATGGATGTCAACACCACGATCAATAACAAGTGAACCGAATAGTAGTTCAATTACCACACCACAACGTCACGAAGAAAATCAATGTTCCGAAATATACCTCCGAAATTTTATGTTAGCCCATTTTATAAATTTACTATGTAAATATATAATTGGAAAATGTATTTAAGTGTTTAGTTGTTTTTTGAATGAAATATTATATATATAACATATAATTTAAATATAATAAATTTAAAAATAAAAGTAAATTTGGATTAAAATATCAACAATTTTGAGTTTAAATTCGAACAACGACTGATTGAAATTAAACATGAAAAATTCAGCATATATCTTCTAAAAATTCAACAATTTTACATGCCAATTTCATCAACTATGTATAGTTGAAAATAAAATTTAATTTGTTTCAATTTAATCGTAAATATGTTTAAAAAATGTTTAAATATAATTTTATATTGTTTAAAGGTAAACACATTTTGTTAATAATTCAACAATATTCAAAATATTATTAATAACTTTTTTGTTTAAATTCTCTCCATCAAAAGTTGACGTTTAAACAGGAAGTTGAATATTTCTTTCGAGTTTAAAATTACTACAATAATTGAGTGTAATTAGTTACAGTCAATTATTGAAGTAAAATCCAACAAATTTTTTTTAGAGTGAGTATAATCACTTATTTTCCGCAAATTTGCACTATCTTACAAAATACAAATATAAAAGTTTTTTTTAAATATAACTTTTAATATTAATGAAGATGTCCATATGGTCAGGCGACTAAATATATAAAGACATATGCATATTTGTCAGCTCATTATAAATATGGAAAGTTACTGGGTTATATTTCTCGGTGTTTTTCAATTTCTTTGACTAAACCGCTCGATGTTTAACTCAATCGACAGAACAATAGACTGAGTTTCATTTAAAAAGACATAAATGGTCATACTAATTCATTCCTTTTATACGGTTGGTTAAATTTGTGTTTTCAAATTTCAGTTATACTTAAAAATGTCCAAGCAAATATTGTTGAGTAGCGCGACTCAGCTATACATACATCATTGAAACACCCACTTTACAGAGCATCACAAAGGCGAGTAATAATTAAAATAAAACGACAAAAAGACTTTATCCGTTGGAAAACTCAAACTATTGTTCTCCGATACAATTACATTTCTTTTTGTGTTTTCAAAACGAGATGAAAATTATCAGAGTACTAATTGATACGATTTATCTTCGCTTTGTCTTGTGTGCATTTTCAGCTTTTTGTAATAATTTTCTGTGGTTTTATTCAGCAACCAAACAATTAAATATACTAAAATCCGCCTTGTCAAGGGGGAGAGGGAATATCAAGTTTGCCCCGAAACAATATCAGCAAACGACAAAATGGAATATTTATCTATATTTATTCGTTCAGCACGTTCCGTTTGTTGTTGTTTTGATATAAAATAGGAAAAATGTGTTTTCCTTATCATTTCCCTGTGTACTTTGTGTGTGTGTGTGTCTGTATATGAGTGTATACATTTGCCTTAGAATATTGTTAATATTTCTGCGATGCTGCTGTTGTTGGCCTGTTTGAATTTCTACTTCTGTACATATTTATTCATTCTTCTGTTTTCCTTCTGGTTATTGTTTTCTTTTGTAATTTCCCAAACAATTTAAAAAGATAATTGCCCACTTATCTTTATTTTTATTATGTTGCTGCTGTTACTGCTTCGTCGCTGTCTTTCATATTTTTGTTTATATTTCTTCTCTATTTATGTATACATTGTGTTGTTTTAGGTGGAGCTTCCTGTTTTTATTTCTCATAAAATAATCCTGGTGGCAATAAAGACAACATAAACAACAACAACATTACGCAAATGATAAATATATACAAGGGAACATTATTCCGTCAAATCCGTTTTATTCCTTATTTGGTGTTGTTGTTCATCTTATATAATGTACAGATAATATCATAGTGAAAGATGAACTTATCTAGTACACTTTATATAGTAAAAGGTTGTGCTGTTAAACTAATTGTAAAAAGCTCTTTTGTGTTTTATCTTCTTGTCAAACTGTTAATATTTAAATGGATCTTTGTTTAATGCCGAGTGAATAAAGCTGAAGAATTATCAAGTTAATTTCCATATTATTTACAATAAACAATCTCAACATTTTTATGTTGTATGCAAATAAATAAATATTTTTTTCTTATTTAATTCTTTATCTTCGCTAGCACAAATAAAATATAAATAAAATTATCCAGTTTGCTCTACTAACATAAAAAAAAAAAAAAAAAAAAAATCGAAATTCGGGTAATACAGCAGCAAAGACCAAAGACCCTTCGTTATCTTGTATGTATACACAAATGGATAAAATAAAAATCATAAAAAACCGAAAATCCTGATAAAATATTGTTTATTCAATAAAATAAAATAAAAAATGTGGAAAATATAAAATCCTATTATATAGAGTTTTTCCAATTTTCCAAACTCTATACTGTGTGTATATCGTATGTAGGTCCCCCGATTCTCTATAATACTGGTGTATTGTATATGAAAGTAATATTTTTGTTATTTTAATACTTTTAGCAGAACGATACAAGAAAAATAAACTCAAGGTATATTCGAGATGTACCTGTAGGTATATACCCGTACCTATGATACATCTGTAACAAGCTATAGACATTTATATTATTATTTGATTCTACATGGAATTGGTTTGCGGTTAAGATATTTGGTTTCTTTGGAATGTGAACTTTGATTCGAAACACTTTGTATACAACTTTTAACGAGCTATTCGATTTCCAAATTGTTAGAATCTTACATTGATAAACATGCTGGATGTCTTACAAATAATTTAGTGAAATTGCATGCTGCACACCCACCAAATTTTTCAAAAAAGACTTCTTTTGTTTAATTTTCTTTTTAATACGATCTAGAAGAGTGTGCCTTTCCAATAAAATCATTTGTATAAGCTGTATTATCTTCTGCCAAATAAAAATAATGATTTTGTAAAATCTGGTTGTTTCCCAAATATGTTTGTTGATATTTAAGTGACGCCAGCGGGAAAACAAAGTATTACTAACAAAGTTGACCCATCATCAGAAAAATATGCAATACTAATGCAGATTTTTAAATGGTATCACACACCGGGCTATTCACAACTGAATGTGTTTATCAATTTTTTTCACAAAGTAAGTCGTGTATATTAAAAAATGCACTTTACAAAATTTCTAGTTCTAAAATAGATGCTTTGTCAGCATATCACATAATATGAATTTTTTTAAGCTAGTCTAGTAGCCCGAATTAAACAAAATTTGTGGCATAAAAATAAATTTTTGTAAATAATATTAGTAGTTTCATACATATTCGAACGTTTATAATGAAAATGAACATGTCAATAAGCCATTTGGCTTATTCTCGCTGCGATGCATGCAGAAATGCATTTCATTTATGGTTTATGTAATGGCAATACCCGAGCTGCAGCAAGAGAATACCAGAGGCGATATTCAAATAAGGAACACTTTCTCGATTACAGAGTATATTAAAACGTACATCACATGTACAGTGAAGGCGAAGCCCCTGGTCAACCGAGAAGAGATGGAACAGCGGCTACCCGAATTAAGAAAAGTTGAATTAAGAAAAGTGTTTTTTCTGAATTTAAATAAGTGTTTTTAATTCATTGTGAAAATGATATAAGAAAAGTTGATAGAAATGAAATAATAAAAGTTGACTTAATATGTGCACTTCTTAATTAATTTTCAAAATATTTTAAGAAAAGTAAAAAAACTGAAATAAAATATGTTTCTTTAAAAAATTATCTAGGAAATGATTTTAGAAAAGTATTCAAAAAATATGTAATTAAATTTTTCCCGGAAAATTTTGAAATTTTTTCATTTTTTTTACTTAGTTTAAAATTATAAATAAGTCATTTTGAAAATGAAATAAAATGTGTATTTAAAATTGAAAAAGAACGTAAAAATGTACTACAATAAAAACCCGATTATCCGGGATACAATTAACCGGAACACTTAGTTAACCGGAATTTTAATTTTGAGGAAGTTTTTTTTTTGCTTTTTTCTCTTTCTTTTCTCTTTCATATTCATTTTTTAAATCATTTTGAAATTAGCAATTGTTTTTTGCATATTTTCATAATGAAAGCATTAGTTGAAAATTTTGAATGGCTTTAATTTTCATGTTACAGTAAAAGTCCGATTATCCGACATCCCAAGTGCTCTTAACCTGCACTGACCAAATTAGCCCGCCTCAATGAGTACAGGTTTCATTGAGGAGAGCTAATTTGTTACACATTTATTACAATTTATTACAACAAATCCCGATTTTATTACAGTTACCGTTTTCGAGGAACGAGTGGTCGGTTTAGCTTGTAATTAAACCTACACCGCCAACATTGTAACTTTTGATATAGCTGTGATATCGGGATGGTTCTTGGACCTGAATTTATTACAAATTAATTACATTGATTAAATAGTTCAAGATCAACCCTATATCTTGAATAAGGGTAAATTTCACCAGAAACGATAATTTATGACAAAAAAATCGATTTTACAAATATTAGTAAATTATTACAACAGACCGCCGCCGGATATTGAGTCAAATGTTACTCCTTGAACCTTGTGGAGGGCAGATCAACCTTATCCAGGTGTATAATAAATTATCTTTGTGACAGGTTACACGGAATTCGCTCCAAGCCGTAAAGGGTTCAAACGTTTAATTTATAGTTCGATTTTATAAACTTCAACAATTTATTACACCAATTTTATTACACCCACAATTTATTACACCTCCACAAGGTCCAAGGAGTATCATTTGACTCAATATCTGGTGGCGGTCTGGTGTAATAAATTGTTTAAGGTGATAAAATCGAGCTATAAATTAGATGTTTGAACCCTTTACGGTTTGGAGCCAATTCCGTGTAACCTGACACAAAGATAATTTATTATGCACCTGGATAAGGTTGATCTGCCCTCCACAAGGTCCAAGGAGTATCATTTGGCTCAATATCTGGTGGCGATCTGGTGTAATAAATTGTTGAAGGTGATAAAATCGAGCTATAAATTAGATGTTTGTACCCTTTACGGTTTGGAGCGAATTCCGTGTAACCTGACACAAAGATAATTTATTACACACCTGGTAAGGTTGATCTGCCCTCCATAAGGTCCAAGGAGTAACATTTGACTCAATATCTGGTGACGGTCTGGTGTAATAAATTGTTGAATGTGATAAAATCGAACTTTAAATTAAACGTTTGAACCCTTTACGGTTTGGAGCCAATTCCGTGTAATCTGACACAAAGATAATTTATTACACACCTGGATAAGGTTGATCTTCCCTTGACAAAGTCCAAGGAGTAACATTTGACTCAATATCTAGTGGCGGTCTGGTGTAATAAATTGTAGAAGGTGATAAAATCGAATTTTAAATTAAACGTTTGAACCCTTTACGGTTTGGAGCCAATTCCATGTAACCCGACACAAAGATAATTTATTACACACCTGGACAAGGTTGATCTGCCCTCCACAAGTTCCAAGGAGTACCATTTGACTCAATATCCGGTGGCGGTCTGGTGTAATAATTTATTAATAATTGTAAAATCGATTTTTTGGTCATAAATTATCGTTTGGGGGGAAATTTACCCTTATTCAAGATATAGGGTTGATCTTGAACTATTTAATCAATGTAATTAATTTGTAATAAATTCAGGTCCAAGAACCATCCCGATATCACAGCTATATCAAAAGTTACAATGTTGGCGGTGTAGGTTTAATTACAAGCTAAACCGACCACTCGTTCCTCGAAAACGGTAACTGTAATAAAATCGGGATTTGTTGTAATAAATTGTACTAAATGTGTAACAAATAATAGTACAGGTTTCATTGAGGCGGGCTAATATGGTCGGTGCAGGTTAAGAGCACTGACATCCCATTATCCGGAACATTAGTTAACCGAAATTTTAATTTTTAGGAATTTTATTGCTTTTTTCTCTTTCTTTTCTCTTTCTTATTCATTTTTAAATTCATTTTGAAAATTGGAATTGTTTTTTTCCACATTTTCATTAATGAAAGCATTAGTTGAAAATTTTGCATGGGTTTAATCTTCATATTACAGTTAAAGCCCGATTATCCGGCATCCAATTAACCGGAACACTCAGTTAACTGGAATTTTAATTTTGAGGAAGCTTTTTTTGCTTTTTCTTTCATATGCATTTTTTAATTCATTTTCAAATTTGCAATTGTTTTTGCACATTTTCATTAATCAAAGCATTAGTTTACAAATTTTGAATGGCTTTAATTTTCATATTACAGCAATTTCCCGATTAGCCGGAACACAGATAACCGGAATTTTAATTTTTAGGATTTTTTGTTGCTTTTTCTGTTTCACAAGGGGTATTATTTTTTTATTATTCATTCGTTCATTTTTTTCTGTTTTGTGCATTATTCTATTTGAATTGATTGTGTAAAGTCATATTACAGTTTTAGGTTAGTAAAATATTGAGTATATTATTAAATTTTGGTTACTCGTATGTGTGTATTCATATACATATTATGTATGTATGCAATAAATTCAATGAACTGATTTATAAAAGAATATTTTCTGGTACATAATTTGAAAATAAAAAAACGAGAATCCTAAGAAATAATGGAATCAAGCGAAATTCTTATAAAATTTCTAGTTTTAATGAAACATTCAATTATCCGGAATGCTCTCATCCCCAAGCATTCCAGATGACAGAGCTTTTAGTAAAGTATATTTGCTGTGAATTCCCGAATAATAAAAAAAATTATTTCCCTTGTGAAAAAGAATTTTCCCTTGCAAAAAAAAAAATCCTAAAAATTAAAATTCCGGTTAACTGAGTGTTCAGGTTAAGTGGATGCCGGATAATCGGGTTTTTACTGTATATGAAAATTAAAGCCATTCCAAATTTTCAACTAATGCTTTCATTAATAAAATGTGCAAAAACGCAAATTTCCAAATGAATTAAAAAATGTAATTTTAATTTACTATTAATACACCAATAATAATTCACAAATGAATTTTATTAAATTCATGTTTTTTATCTTTCTCTACAATACAACAAAAAATCTGTAAGAAGAAACATTTTCTTAAAAACATTAAATTTCGCATGCATTTCTTTGTTATTAAAAACAAATGTAAATTTTATGTTTAAATGTGAAATAAAATACACCCAAACCTTTTTTTACACGGTGATACGAGCCAACCGTGTAAAAAAATCAACGTTCTTACAAATACCTATTTTTAATTTTCTATTCTTAATGCATCTTTTCTTAATTTAGGGGAGCCTCACGACGCAAATATTATTAATAAAAATAAATAAAACAAAAACAAAATTGAAAAATAAAAAATTTAAAAATTTTCCGGAAAATCAAAAAAAAATCCGGAAAAATGTAGCTTTTTTCTCCTAATAACTGGTAATAAGCAATCCTGTATTTAAAAATGTATACTCCTTACCTGATTTTATCGATGTATACGTAAAGTAAACTTTAGCCTAATAATCTTCCATTCATTTTGAAAATGAATTAAGAAAAGTGGGCAAAACATGAAATAAAATAAACGTATTTTAAATCCGAAAAATTTGGAAATGAATTAAGATAAATTTTCTAAAAAATGAAATAAGATGTCCATTATTTAATTAATTTTGAATTGAGTTTTTTTTGTTGTGATTACTTTTTTAAATTCAGGAAATTTGTTAAAAATACGAATTAAAATAAGTGGAAATTTTTCATACAAATACCACTTTTTTAATTCACTTTTCTTAATTCAACTTTACTTAATTCGGGTAGCCTGGAACAGCCGGTCAACTTGATATAGATGAAGATAGAATAATTGAAATTGTGACAGACGACCCATCTATAAGTGTTCATTGTTTATCAAGACGTTTTGAAGTGTCACGGTCCACGTTGGATCGTGTTTTAAAAATAAATCAGTTGCACTCTTACCTTGTGTAACTTTTTAACTTTTGCCTGCTAGCCATGAAAAAGGGTGCAATTTTGTCAAGAAATGGTCTATGCCAAAAAATCGGGATTTTTTTTAATAACATTCTATGGAGTGACGAAATGTGTTTTAAAAGAGTGGGGTTATTCAAAATTCATTATTTGCACTACCAATAGTGAAGAGCGGCCCCAGCCCACGTAAATCCAAAAGTATTGCGGTGAAGTCGGTTTCAACACAAATTTGGAGTGAACTCGTGGGACGGAAATTTGATTGGCCCATTTGGACTACCACATCGGATTAAAGGGAAGGTCTATCGAAGTTTTTTACAAAACGACTTTGATCAATTACTTGATGAAGCATCTCTACAACCACGTGGAAATATGTGGTTGCAGCATGATGGAGCTCCCACTCAAGCACTAGTATTGCGACAACACATCAACGTAAGTTAGCCAAGCTGCTGTATTGGAAGGAGAACGTCCATTGCAAGGCCACTGCGGTCTCCTGATCTAAATCCTTTAGACTATTTTCTATGGGATTATTATAAAGAGCTGGTTTGTGAAAGAGTAAACCAGACCAAGTAGGAGCTGCGGTAACGTATAATCGAAGCGTCAAATATTATTAAAAATCACGAACGTGCGTTTCGACGGATTAAGCAAAATTTTATACGGCGATGCCAATTATGTATTTTGGTAAATGGTGGACACTCCACTCCGAACACTTATTATAAAAAAAAATAAAAATAAAAATATTTCATTATTTTGTTTTATTTCTGCCAAAGCATCGTTACTTTAGAACTAGAAATTGTTTTAAGTGCATTTTGTAATAAACCCGATTTAATCTAACAAACAAAAATCGATTTCAATAGTAGGTCCCCTGCATATTTTTCTGAGAGTGGGTCATCTTTATATAGTGCATTGTTTTCCCGTTGGCTTAAATATCAACAAACATTTTTGGGAAGCAAAACGATTTTACAAAACCATTGCTTTTATTTAACAGAATATAATACAGCTTATACAAATGATTTTATTGGAGAGGCGCTCTCGTCTAGATCACATTAATAAATAAAGTTAAACAAAAGAACTCTTCGGCATTTTAAAATTATTTTTTGGTGGTTGTGCATGCGATTTCACTCAAATACACAAAAAGTGAAATAACTTTTGCACCTTCAACAATTCGAAAAAACTTTACTTGGCTGTTTCTTGGAAATGAGCTCCCCTATCAAAATGCTTCATTTGACTTCTGAAACACGTTGTATACAGCAAACCCAAATTTTTATACTACTGATAAATACGCCAGCTATGATTATCAATTTTCTTTTACTGTGATAAATTAGAATAGAAACACTGCTTATTTGAAAACTGACCTCTAGTATTTTAATACACAACAATGTGCACCGTATTAAAGTTTGCCGAAAGTTTCCAACCGAAACATGGTAATGCAGATAGTATCTTTGCTATCCCAGCCGAAAAAATAATTTATGTCCGAAAGATATATTACTTGATATATCTAATTCTACATCTACTGTGTTGATTTTATAGGTCATAATCCTAGGTAAGCCCACGCAAAATTTGCAGCAAGTTTGAACGGGATGGGGAGGGAAGAGGGTATGACATTTTGATAATAAACTCGAAATTTTCGAAACTAAATTAATAAATTGTTCTGTAACTTTTGCGTAGATCACTTTCCCATCAATCCTACTATATGTTTATTCAATTACCCATAATAGGAAAGTAGGTTACTCAAAAGTTACAGAATATTTTATTAATTTAGTTTCGAAAATTTCTAAATTTATTGTAATTTACATGTCATAGGAGTAGGACCAATTTGGAAAAATTATTTAGTTTGGTAGGTGTATCGAGTAATTTCGGCTATAAATTATTTTTTTCGGCTGGGATAAGAAAAATTAAAACTGCATTACCATCTTTCAGCTGTAGAATTGTAAACTAAAGCGTTGATTGTAAAATTGTTGTTTTTTGCAAGACTTTCGAAATGGTATGCTACATGATTACAAAATAATAAAAGTGGTAACAGCTTTCAGCGCCATAACGATAGTTTTAAGTACTAAGATGTTCAAAAAAATTTACAACATTCTTCAATACCTTTTCCACGATATACGACAATTAGTATATTCTATAATAATCAAAAAATTAGTTACCATTTATGAAACAAAGTTGTATCGAAATTGTTGTCTGATCCAAGATATTACAATCGATGTATATTCACAAGTAAATGGGAATAATGTAAAGTAATATCGTGGTATTGGGTGGTATTTTGGTTGATTTCCTATGGCAGTTACTCGACCCCCTCGAAGTAGAGAGATCCCCAAAGCTTTTCAGTTTTCTGACTAAAAAATAATAGAAGATTGGTGGAAAAATAATTCGAATCGCATAAGCCATATCATCGGTACGGACATCCATCGATCCAGATGGACGAAAAAATTTATGATCTGGCCAATTTTTAATACAGTAAACCACAGTGGTTCAGGCTTCGGCATTTGGATCGGGGGTACTGGACTCAAATCCCGATAAGGGTAGGATGCAAAAGGGAATTTTCATCAACAGACTATGATCTGTGATGAAATGGAACACAACTGTGATCCCCATGTTAGTATAGGCTGGCATAGAGCTATGCAATGTGCATATGGTGATAAAATTGTACCTCTAGCCGTATGCTCCCAATTTGGCAGGCGACTGCTTAAGGTAAGAACGTGAAAAGCGAACTACGAAAGAGTTGGGAGGGCTTCGGCCCCAAAACAGATTGCAAAGATTAAAGAATCAAAAAAGAAATTTAAAAAATACAGTAAACCACCAGAAATGAAAAATTGGTCAAACCAACATGATTCAAACCATAATACCGGCTTTCTCCAGCCATTCTTAATTACCTAAATTTGAATGTAAATAAATAACGGGTGATTAAATTAGCAATATTTTATAAACATTAAAGCGGCCATTTCTTTCAAACCCCTTCAAAATTGGCATTTGAGTGCAGTATTGGTTGGCAAATCACCATGGAAAGATACACATTTGCACAGTGTTTAGAAAGAGTTAACAAAAATGACGAATCTATTCGGCCTATGTTTCGCGCATTACGTGAACTTTGTGGTCAACATAATTGACCTACGGAGCTTACTTATTCGTAATGTAATTAAAAACTTAGACACAAATGGTAGTGTTTGTGATGTTAGAATTTCAATCCGTCAAAAATATCGCTGACAATATCGATGCTGTGAACCAAAGTGTGGATGAAAATCGAGAACAATCAATTCGACTTCGTACTCAAGAACTTGAATTTTCTTATGGCGGCACATGGACAGATATTTTTTATAAATATTTGCATTTCATGGAGTATAAAATTCAGTTGGCCCAAGAACTTAAACCAAATGACCATTTATTGCGTATAATTTTTGCAGATTGGGCAACATAAAACAGATTCATTTTTTAAATCAAAAATCATTTTTATTGATGAAGCTCATCGCTGGTTTATTGACTTCGTAAATAAGCACGATTGTTGCATTTGGAGTGAAAAAAACCACATGCTATTCATGGGACCTGTTTATGGTACATCCACAAAAATTACCACATTAGTGTGGTTTATGGCCTGGAGGTGTAATTGAATCATATTTTTTGAAAATGAAAATAGTATTGCAGTTATCGGCTATGGAGAACGCTACAGACACATGATTACTGACTTTTGTGGCATGAATTACATGATTTTGAAATGAACGAGACACATCGGTTAGACGCACGTTAGATTAGACGCACTTGCAATTTTACTTTTAAAAGTAAATTTTAGTATAATTTTTTTGTGGAACAAAGAATATATTTTTATTGAGAAGAGAGAGAAATTAGTACTCAGTAAAAGCACTCTTGCTATTTGGAATATATTTTATATAAAATGAATTTTATCGGTTCACTTAAATAGATGCATTGTAAAATTACAGTATTTGTGAGTAAATTGCAATGTAACTTGCCAAATTCTTTTTTCAATATTTTCAAAATAAGAACTCAGTATCTGATCAAGAATTAAAATGGAAAGAAAAATATTTTAAACACGACAGAAATCGTTAATACAAATTCATATTCCAGGGTTCAATTCAGACCTTTCCACCAATAAAACCAGAAAGGGTGTTTCATTTTTAAAATTCAAAGAATCAGAAACCACTAAACCCTGTACGCACGCAGCAAAGATTGGAATTCGTCAAGTAGCACATAACTTGGGATGTGCATCAACATACAATGAATTGGAAAAAACTAATTTTTTCCGGACGGAAAACTCGTTGTTATAGATCCGTTATTTATGCTAACGTCGTGAATCGTTCGATTCGTTTGTCCCGGTAAGAGAACGTATTACGAGCATTCCAGATTTCTTAATTGAAAACCCCGTTGGTTCAAATCGTTTATCCAGTTAAGCAAACATATCACGATAATTACAGAAAACCTACCCACAAACTTACGAAATTTGTTGAACAGATGTCTTAATTGTAATTTGTTGCAACAACCTATTGATCGACATTTATTACATGCAACAAATTTGGGATTTTTTTTTTTTACATATTTACCCAAGTGAAATATGTTTATATTAAGACGGATTGTATCAACAGTATCATCACAGCTGAGGTAATTTTATGACACTCGCAATGTTCGTGAGTACGGTCCTTGGTCCTAAACTGCACATATGAGGCTAGTTTTTTTTCTGTTATGTTTATTGCAGTTAGAGAGCTAGCTAATCTCAACATATCTTCCAGAAGTAACACTTTTTATATAACTAATTAGTAAACCAATCCGACAAGCCTTGCGATCTTTCATAAACTCCGATAGACAACTTTCATAATTTGATTAACTGATTTGGAGAAGCTGTTGTTCAGCTCCTAAAGTATATTATATAGAGATTTGATAAACGGTCATTCAAATTATTTGAAACTAGAATACTCATTCGGGAATTACAGAAGCACTTAGAAAAATAAATTTATTCTTTTTAATAAAACATTGCGCTAGAAATTTCAACATTGACCATTTTTACACGCCAAACCTCACATTAATCATAAACGATATGCATACATTAAAATACATGTAGCTAGTTGAACTAGTAACAATTAAACTATCAATAATTCTAGTATGGTTAAGTATAGCCTGAGCACATAAATAATTTATTTATAAAACAATTTTCAAACAATCGAATCAGTGAATCTCTTAATAAATGACATTAACAGTAACCGAACAAACAAACAAACAAACAAAAAAAAATTACAAAATGAAAATGGAAAATTGATTTTCTATCGAATTCGTCGAAACTGTCGAATCCATTTTTAACATACGAGTACAATAATTTTATTTTTTGTTTTCTCGATTTGTTTTAACAATTCCGATTATATTATTTTGTTGGAATATTAATATTTTCCTTTTTTGTGTTATGTACGGATTCTCCAAATGTCATAAATTTAATCAAAAAAATAAATATAAATCCAATACTGGAAAACATCGTTATGCGTACTCTCTACTGTAATGTCCGATTTTTTTATAAATTTGTGTAAACCTTAAATGATAAATTACAAAATTTGTTTAACTTCATTTTGACATAAAAACACCGAAAAAATTTTGTTTCCCCAACTTGGACGTTATCTGAAGCATTCCTGTACAATTTTATACACTCATATATATCGAGATTGACAAATAAATAAATAAATATATGAATTATAATTAAATTAACTTTGTCTCCTGTTTTCTGATATACATATACGAGTATATACAAGTGAGTGCTAGGAATGGGATTAGCTTTTTGAAATATTTTTTGACATTTTTATTGATTAATTACACTCAACTTTTGGGTTGGTAATATGTCAAAACGTTATACATATTTTTCAAATTGTTTTTCACTGTCATCCAATTATATCCACATATATAACAAGATATATACTCTTAACCTTGATAAATTTTATATGGTTTACGCGATTTTATCGTTTGTCGTATATAAATTGAACATATCTAACAATAAATTTTTAATAGCGCTAGGAACAAATTCGGCTTACCTTTCGAAACGAATACGTATATACTTGCCGGTTCTGTATTACTCGCAGAACATGTATAATTCCCAGAATCAGACATTTGTGGCTCACGTATTATTAGTCGACTTTGTGTTCGTGGCCCTGGCGTTGTTTCAATTGTTATATCACGTCTTGAATCATCGTAATTTATCATACGATCGTTTTTCTGCCAAAATACATATTGTGGTGGTTGCGGACTCTGAAATTAGATTTAAGCAGAACAGAAAAAAAATGTATTTACCAAATCATCTAAAAATTGTCAAAACGAAAAATTTTCGAACAGCACGCCTAACAATATTTATATCCCTGATCTAAAAAATGTATATCCCAAAATCTCCTGGCAATACCAACAAACATAATAACTTAACAAAACAAGAAGAAAAAAGTTCGACAGTTTACTATGTTTTCGACATCCAACAATGATTTTAATTTTTTTTATTTCTTCTAGATCCAATTTTTATTTCTTATTTTGTTAGTTTTTACCGTTGCTATTGTTTAAAATTGTTTACAAAACTAGAGTATAAAAATTTAAAACTTTAGAGACAACAAAAAATTTAATAGATTTTTGTGTCAATGCCTCTCGTTCGTTTGGGAGGAGAATATTATCCATCTATGCACGTATATTTTGGCATACATAAGCTAAAGTATTCTTGTTTTGTTTACTTTCTTGGAAAACTTAAAGCTCTTTATATTTTAGCTATATTTTTACTATATATAATGTGTACACAATAAAAATAAAGGCAAAATGTCTTTCATTTCGACTAATTAAAAATTTAAAGCAGTCACAAAAAAAATTTGCAATTCAACTTTTCGTACAAAGGATTTAGAAGCTTTTATTTTACTACAGTTACTTTAAGATTTTTTTTTATTTCATGTATTTGAGATAAATACGATAGTCAACGTGAACAATAGGATTTTATAATTATTTGTTTTAAAATAATCACGTTTTGATTACATGAATAATTTTGAAATAAACTTATGATTACAACTGAATTAAAATGGTTATGTAGTTGGGCTAAACAGAGGGGAGAATGTCGTAAAAAATCATTTGAATATGACTAAATTTAAATAAATTTTAACAAAAATCACACACATTCACTTCCTGCATTGTTTAGAGTTGGCATTTACCTGCCTTATTCGGGTCACGTTCAGTTGTTACACGTAACGAAACAAAATGTAAAATTTTAATTGGATTGCTAAAAAATGTACATTGGGGCGCGTAGAATGTAACCATCAACTGCATGTATTATAATTAAATCGGGAATTAATATTCATGTAAACCGGTCTAAACCCTCAGCAGTTAATAAAAAATGGAGAGGTGTATATTCTCAAAACCAACACTCAAAAAATTCAATATTATATTCATCATTCAAAAATGCGACGTCAAAAATATGGAATTCGACATATTTTCGATATCTGAGCTATGGAGTAAAAAACCTTAAGCACCTTCCGGCTAGTTGATTCTCAAAATCAAAGTGTCATGTGTTGTACCTGAGTGTGTATGTTCCATAATCTCATAATCTAAAACCGCATTAGGCCAGTTTTCTGTAAAATAGCACAAAATGTGTCGGAAAACAAATTTTTTTAATAAATAAGAAAACTTGTTTTTGTTTTATCAAAATTCGTCATTTCGATAAAATTTTAGTAAAATGAAATGAACCGATTTGTACCACATTTTAACTGAAACTCCCAATTTATAAAAAATGAATGTTTGAAGTTTCTTGAGAACCAATAAATCCGTCTGGAATGTAGAGAGGATATAGACAGACAGACACCACCTCGAAAACCATCGGTTAAGAAATGCATTCCCAAACGGTTAAGAAATGGCTGTGATTTATTTAAATTCGAAATTTCCCAGAGTCCAAAATTCATGTCATCCCCATTTTCATGATTCATCTTCATCACCTTCGATTAAGATGTTATAGTTCTATTGTGAAACAAGATGCAACATAGTGGCAAACCCGGAGCACTTCTGTACAAATTTCTCAAAATTGTGATACAATGCACCCATTTCCTGACATTGAAAAAAATCGTTCTCAAATTTTTTATCAAAATCGTTTAGGTTGATTTTTTTTTAAATAGTAACCTGGATCTCATTTTTAGTACTCGCAAAACAAATTTTCCCGTATTTAAGACTCATCACAATTGATTCTTAACACTCGAACCCCATCTCCTATTTAAAAAAAACTGTTCGTCCCGAAAAACCCTAAATGAATTTTCCCAAAATCTCCGCAATTTTTAACTAAATCGTTCGATCGAAGGACCCCCTAAAGAAATTTTTCCGGCATTAGCCGAAATCGGTTCCAGGCGTTTGATTCCTTGGCATTCTCTTCACAAATGTGTATCAACATCGTGTTAACTGAAAAAAATAATATAAAAGATTCAGATCAAACCAGACGACATCAAACTTTTTGAGGTAGAACGAAATGTGAAAAAGTGACCAAGTCCAAAATATTAATTAGAAAGCAAATGCTACAAATCAATATTGTAACTCATAACAACCAACGTTTTCGAAAAGACGCGATTAGTGCAACCATTTAATATTATACCTTTATACATTACCAACATAACATGGTGCAACATCACTAACATGGTATAAGTGACGCTGCATGGTGCAATATCTAGCAACTTCTCACGGCATGATGCAACGTTAAGCTACATGATGCAACACTACTCATAGTGAAATATGACGCAACATAGTGTATCATTGCAATATCAGGCAGCATTACGCAATATCATGGAATATGGTGCAGCATCGCAACATAGTGCAATATTATGCTTCATGTTGAAACAATGTGATGGCCCATCCGGAGAACTCCTATATGAACTTTCCAAAAAATCAGAGCCCCGTGTAATCATTTCCTTGCATTCTAAAATTCTGTCCTGCCAAATTATATTAAAATCATTGAGGCCAAAAAAATGTTAATAGAAAGCCTCTAGTCAACATGACGCAACATAATGAAAATGCATACAACATTTCTCAATAATATGCCATATAAAGCAAGATGGTACGACACCATGACCAAACATGATGCAGCATTCCATGAGGTAGGACAATACCCAGCAACATGGTGGACCATAACACAACATCGTGCAAAATGGTGCAACATGATTTACATGGTGCAGCATCATGCAACATAACGCAACATTATGTGTGCAACATGACGGACTATTCAAAGAATCCTAAATGAATTGTCACGAAATCAAAACTCCTTGTAATCATTTCCCTGACACGCAAAGTACACGAAAATGAAAAAAATCGCAAGACAAAGGTCGAACCTTTGGATTTTGACATGCCCAAAATTGGGCAAGTAAAATAAATAAAAACATAATACCAAATAAAATATTAAAAGAAAGCTCTAATCTTCTCGGTCAATACTGGATGTCCTTCTAAATGAATTTTCCCGAAATAAGGGCCTTTTTCTTTCTAAAAATCGTACGAAATGAAAAAGTTAAAGAAATCGGCCTGGGCCCCGGTTTACAACTCTCTAATTTAATTTCCCCGAAATTATTATCCATCGTAATCGACTCCTGGCACTCGAAAACCCTCCATCACCAATTTTATAAAATTCGAGCGAGCTAAAAAAAAACTAAAGAAAGTTACCGTTCGACCTTCTGAATTTCGATTTTTTCTGCAATCTGATTAAATCGATTCCTGGATGACTGGTTCCCCATTGAAAACCCTCTTCACAAATTTTTATCAGAATCGTACGAGTAAATATAAAACGGGGCTCGGGCTCCACTGATTTCATGTAAATCGACTTTCGCGAATTTCGAACCCATCAAAAACGGTATATACACACATGTACAAGAGGGATCCGTGGGTCACTAGACGATCCTCTGAACGGATCTTCCACAAATTAGATAGAATCCATCGCAATCAATTCCAGGCACTCGAAAACCCTTTCTCTCGATTTTTTATAAAAATCGTAAGAGCCGAAAAATATTAAAGAATGTGTTCCGGGGTCTATCGTTCGATCCTCTGAAATTTTTTTTCCGAAATCTAGACCAATCGCAATCGATTCCTGACAAATGAAACTCCGTCCATGAATTTTAAATAAAATAATGCGAATTAAAAAATTAATAAGAAAACTGAACCAGGGCCCCACCGAATGACCGCTTCTAAAAATTCCTACAAAATCAGAGACAATCACAATCGATTCCTGGTATTCAAAAATCCCCCTCAGTAATTTTCATTAAAGTGCTTCGAGCTGAGAGAAAAAAAATTGAAAAAAGAAACAGGGCCCATCTAAAAATCCTTAAAACGAATTTTGTTTAAACCAAGTAGCGATTTTTCGGAAAATCGTTCGAGCCGTATATCAATGCCACTCTCAACTATCGTCAGTTTAGACAGCAAATTCCATCTGTGAATATTGCGTTCTTCTTCGCTTCAGTGGGAGTCTTTAATGCATACGGCTTTAATATTTATGGGAGAACATATCACCAAATAAGCCACTTACAGCCTCTTACCCAACAAACTAGGAAATTCGCGTGTGCAGAGCTTTACGTTATTGACTCCACGTAGGCTGCAAGTGTACACAATCCCCACATGGCAAACACAAAATGTAATTATGGATCAAATTGATCGATTTTCTCATCACCACAATCACCTCGTACAAACTTATCAAATGATCAGAGAGGTTGAGATACATGAAAGCATAGCACCAATTGCATTCCACCACCTCAAGACAGCTAGGTGTTTCGTCGAGATCGCCACTCTGACAATCATCACTATACCGATCCAACAGCAAACGAAATCGAAATGTTTTTTGTAAATGCGGATGAAGAGCCGCCGTTTTAAAGAGACATTCGCATTAACTATCGCTATTCAGAAAGGGCGGTCTTATAGGGGTTCTAAAAATTAAAAACTGTCCATGGAGACTGGAACACAAAAGCCCCTCAAGCAGATACTGTCTAAGCACAGTTCAATTCGCAGAACTAAACATATGAAGTTTTGGTTCAATATTCGTTCCGTGACCCATTACTTGTAGATAGTGGAAAGGCGAAAAAGTCATTTTCCTAATCAAGTTACACCTTTCACAAATCATTGCGTATTGGTTCCGTATTTAATTATTAATACGAGTTTTCTGGATATATCTAGCCCATGGCCCAATTTCGCAAACCTCCCAAGGAACGATTTTTTTCTTACTTTTATAAAAAAAGGAATGAGTGTGACGATCTTAAAACCAGGTAGCCTTAATCCGTAAAAAATACTTTTAACGCGCCCGTTTAAATTTAATTTTTGTTCAAGTAATAGTTATATGGATATGTTTGACTCATGGCACAATTTCGGGAAGTTGCCAATGAACGATTTTTTTCTTAGTTTTCTAAAATAAAGGCATAAGAGTGACGATCTCAAAACCACATAGCCTTAATCCGACAAATTTATACTTTTAACGCGCCAAATGTAATTTCACCCCGACTAGTGCTTTAAAGTGCAAAGTACCTTTATCGTGTCTAATGTAATTTTAGTTCGTTCAAATATATGTTCTTTAGATATAAAGGTGGCATGGCTATAATTCGTAAAATTTAAAAGGCTGCATTTATTTTTTTTATTTAACGTGATTTTTAATAAATTCCGGGCTGGGCTAACTTCACACAAGAGCAAATGAGTTTTTTTATCGATTAGTGTTGCCTGATGATTTTTTTTTGTTTTCTGGGATAGAATCGTGGAATGAAATATGGGTGCCAAGAATGCTAACATCTTCAGATATCTATCTAGAAATTAATAATTTTGACTGGAGATGTAAAATGAGTTCATAATCATGAGACTCCCATGCCACCAAAACGATGCGTTGATCATTAAATGTACACCTGCACCCATTTTTCTCAAAATCGGTCATTCTTACAAAAAACGCAACAGTCTTTAAATGAGAGAATGATGTAGATTTATTATGGATCTAATATCTCATCAAAACTTCACCGATAATTTTAGATATACATATTGTGCAAACCATTTAATTTTGATTATTCAAATATAAGGCAAATAGGAGGAACACGATTTAGATAAAACATCCTAAAACTCATATACATACATAAAGTCTACCTTATGGGTGGACCAGAACCCACAAAAACATGTTTGCGGTAAACTCAATAACGAAATTTTGGGTTTTCACATTTATTTTGCAGAAGCTACATAAAATCTAGTTAAAAACTAAACAATTTCCACACCAACGAGTTTTACCATTAATTGATATATAGAAAATGAAACAGACCAAATTCTATTCAACGCAGCACCCAAACAGCAGAATTCCATCAAAATACATTGCATTTGAGTGCAAATAAATCCGTCACACATTTCGTCAAACGGGTTTGAAAGTTTTCGCTATCAATTTCGTATAAATTGTCTAGTCCTATTAAATTTTTGGTACTCATTGATTTTTTAGGTAGTTTAGAGTGCATTTATTCTTTTTTTCGAAAAGCTCTCAAAATGACAATTTTTACTTTACGAATACGTAACAGTCTAAACTTGTACCGAACCACGTTAAAATAAATTTATTTTTCGTTTCGTAATCAACCTGCATGTACACTGCTCTACCTATCTACTCGTATACTCGTATGTAAAATAAATTGTGGATATTTAAATACGTATAATGTAAAGCTTGCCTTTTTGAGGTATGTTGTTTAAAAGTTATGCGAACGTATTGAGTTTTAATTTAAAAACATAAAACCAGAGATGTTTAAAATGTTGTATTGGCATACATGCACTTGTAAATAACTATTAGATAAATTGTCATTTCAATTACCTTTTCTATTATACAAACTAAATTAATTGTTGATCCCATATCTACGTGTAATTCACCAGAACCTAGGATAAATGCTTCTGGTATTACTACTTGGAGGTTGACAAAATGTGATATTACACCTGTCGATGTTGACACCTGTAAATAAATAAAGTTTATACAACAAATTAGTAAAATAAATCTATAGATAAAAAAATCCTCTTAAAATTATTTAATTTTATAATCAAACCTCGCGCAGAAAGTCAAAATATCAACATTAATTGAACCACAAATAATGTAATTTTATTGTTCTATATAAAGAAAAGAGGACGAGAATAAAATGAAACAAACCCCAAAGAATATTTAAATTAATTTAAATTCGCTTTGTTAATATAAAACAAAAGAAAATGAAGGCAACAACGAATAAAAGCCAAATCATTAAGAAAGCACAAAAAAAGTTTTCCTAATATTTTTCGTTCTTGCCTTTCATTTCCTATTTAAATACACCAACCGGAAATAATAAAAGTGGAAAAATATTTTAATGACAGTTTATTTTATACGCTTTAAATGGCAGATAACTGGAAAAAGATAATAAGTTAATTTTTTGGGGTGAGGGTAGTATTCGTTCATTATAGGACAAGAATTTTTAAATTAGGTTGATGTACTCGTACCATACTTTGATGGTTTAGTACCCTCAATTTTACAAACTCATCTATCTATACCATGATACATTTTAATTAAGCTTTAACTTTAAGGTTTCTTTTATATCTACACCCATATAAAAATGCTTTTGTCTTTGATATTTAAATAAAACCATAATGTAAAGCGAAAAAATGACAAAGCTTTTTTCTGATCTATGTACTGACTACACGTATCTACATATATCGAAGGAATATTATGTGTTTTGGTGCCATACTAAGCCAGACCAACAAAATTAATTTTTAGTAAAATTTAATTATGTAAATCGAAAGTTATAAAAAAAATTCAGAACATTTGTAATAGCGTGTTTAAAACGTAATCAAGCTTACAAAAAAGCTTTAATACCAGTTTCATCTCTTTACGGTTCGTTTTTCACATGTTTACCATGTATAAAATATAAAATACCTTCAATTATAAATTATTTTTATTTGTATATATGGTAATTAGAAAATGAGTTTCGTGTTTTATTTTATTTCGTCAAGCTTTCAACGGAAAATGAAAAATATAAAATAATTAAATTTAATTTGGCTAGAGTGGAAAAATGTGAATAAAAAGCGTTAATTTATTATACTAATTTAGGAAAATAGTAAATAGTCAATTTATATTTTATTTTAAAATAAAGCTTGAAATTAAATTTTTGAAAGCTCTTGATGGAAATAAAGTATTTTTAGAAATATAAATGCTTTATAATATTTATAATTTCGGTGACCTGCTGAGCGAAAATAATGCGATTTGAAAGGTAATAACCTAAAATTTGTGGAATGTAGAATTTAAATAATGGATTTTACGGTTTATAAAAAAAAGGTTTTACGGTTACAAAATACTTGTAAAGGACAAAAGTTAATTTTAATTCTATTTTGCTGATTGAAATTCGAATGGTATCGTATTTATCAAGAAAATATTTCATTATTCATTAGTATAAAGTTGAGTGCTTTAAGCTTAAGGATTTCGGAGAATTGATTTATTTTCGTTGTATCTAAATATATAAATAAGTATTTTTTTGGTTCGCAATTATGTTAGGAGATTTCTTGTGCAAAATCGTATTTAGAAATAGCGAGACAAGGTGTTTCTGGCAGAGTTGGACTTTTACGCGGCTACTAATTTCTACGTGATTGCGTAGACCATTCGTCGATAACGTCGACTACTCGTCCAATACATCGACTACTCATAAACAACGTCGACTACTTAGAGATAACGTCGACTACTACTTATAACTCATTTTAGTAATGCATTTTATTAACACCAAAATATATTTCCGACTTTCTGCCCTAACCATGCCTAATATTTAGAGGGGTGCCGAATTAAAAAAGTTCTTTAAAAATTAATTAAAAAAGTTGATTTTTGTATGAACATCGGCTACTTATTTTAATTCATATTTTTAACTTAAAATTATGAATTTAAAAAAGCGATTTAGAAAAATGAAAAAACTGAAAAATGAATTAACAAAGACTTACACTATTTCATTTTTAAAACACCTACCTTAATTCATTTTCAAAATGAATTAAAAAACGCACACTTTATTTCATTTTATAAATTAAAAAATCTTAATTCGACTTTTAACACATATTCAGAAATGTGCATTATTTTGGGCTAAAGTTTACTTTACGTATAGATCGGGAGAATCAGGTAAGAAGTTTAAACTTTTAAAATTTTTAAATGCAGGATTGTTTATCAACAGTTTTTACGAGCTAAATTTTTCCGGAAAATTGTCCCATTTTCCAGGAAAATTTTCACTTTAAAAAAAAATGCGTATTATTCTATTCAAAATACGTACAAATGTGTAATCTTTATAAAAATTTGGATATTAGGATTGTATCTTAACAGTTTTTCAACAGTACAAATAATTTTTCCGAGAAAATTTTTCAATTTTTCCAAGAGAATTTTGAAATTTTTTCAATTTTTTTTTTGTACTTAGTTTGACACTTAAAGAATTGTACAAATTGTGGAAAAGCGGGGGTTTGGGGAAGCCCCCATCCTCTAAGGTATAAACGAATTAAAATGACATTAAAAAAAAAATTTATATATACGAAAGTTGATTCTTTTAACATTTGTGGCACTATCAGAAGAAGCGATAAGAGCGAGAGAAACTCTTTGATCTGTGTCTGCAAGGTTGATGAAGCAATTATTATTAATAAAAATATAAAATAATATTAAAAAAATAAAAAAAGTAAAAATGTAGCTACCTTCCCCCCCCCCCCCCCCCCCACATCCTCCCATTTTGCACCCCCGGGTCCATTGGGTGAAAATACACGCAACCCTTACAAAAAATGAGAACCTCCTCTAAATCTTTCTTGGCAGTTTGGTTTCGTACTGATAACACGTTGGTTTGCTCATCAGGTTGCATGACCTTGTAAATAATATTTTGTCTAAAAATCAGAAAAAAAACTTGAAATAAAATAAAAATTATTGTAAACAACAAATTTCAAACTTCTTAAATAAAAATTAATATTTTGAAAACTACAATTAAGAATTGAAAGTGACATCTACTGATATTTGACCAAACTAAGAAAAATATGAAATTAAATTGAACTGTAAATATTTTACTCGGTCCCTTCACGGAACTAGGTAACAAAAAGCTGGATTATTTTTTTACCAACTTTTGCTCTAAAATTTTGTCTACGGCGGTCATGCGAGGCATATCGCACATCCCCTGAAAAAATTTCATAGGAGATACAAAAATACAGTTTTGAGATAAATTGCGAGATTATTCATTTTATAAAGCTAATAATGAAAAATCTCAGCATCACAGTAGCGTTAGCGTTAAAAAAAATTAAAATGCATTTATCTCAAAAAACGAAACTGTTATTTTGTGTTGACAGTTTTTTTAGAGGATGTGCGACATGTTTTCTGTTGTTTTGTATTTTTTATTTATAATTTCTGCTTTGTTTGAGATTAGTTGAGGCTTTATTTTAATTTAATCGAATAAACGTATGTCTGGGGATGACATATAAAAAATTTTCAGTTGTATACACAGATATCACAATTTATAAATGATCAAATAATTTATAGCTCAACAGTTACAGCAAAATAAAGTGTTTGGTTGTCGCCCTAATTGTTTTACTTAAATGCATCTCACATATTTATTCCATTTATTTTATATACGTTAAATTAAATTATTTAATGTCATAAATAAACAACAACAACAAATATTTGAGCAAAATTGTTGCTCATACTTCCGTTTATTTTTGTTACTATGTTGGTACGACCAAGATTATTTACTCAAAAGATGAAAATATTTCAACTAAACCGAGATAAAATTGGGACTTAGCTGAATATAAAGATTTGATTCGCCAAAGAGTTGGATAAAAATTTCTCCTGTTCCGTGAAGGAACCATGAATTGAGAAGCATTTCTTTCATGCATAAATTATTTCAACAACGCATTTAAAACTCAAAATATTCAAAGACATTTTTTATGTTTGGAAAAACATTTAGGGGACTCGTTTTGGAATCATGTTACACGCTGCATTAAATACTGTTATGTAAAATTTTGCGTTAAATTGTTGCATTGATAACGTGACTTTTTAACGTAAAATGTTATACAGAAAAACCTCGATTTAACGGACTAATTGGGGAGTCCGTTAAATCCGTCTGTCCTTTAAATTCGAATGTTTTTAAATTTAATCTATTCGATCGAATTTAACTGGAACTCAGGCATTTCTTAGCCGATTATGTTGGGATTAGGTGTGTAGGATGGAAATGGGATTCTTAAATGATTTTGGGAAGAAATTCTGAAATATGGGCACGAGGGATGGAACTTGATCAATTTTTAACCGATTATGATGGGTTGGAAATAGGGTTTTTAAATGATTTATGGAATGTTTTGGAATATGGCCACCTGGAATGGAATTCGATAATTTTTTAGCCGATTATGCTGGAATTGAATATGGTGGGTGGAAATAAGATTATTTAATAACTTTTCAAAAAGCTGTGGAATATGACCACCTGGAACGGAACTCTGTAATTTAAACTAGGACGGAACTCGGTAATAAGCAGGTGTCTTTCTTCAAGCAAGCGGCTCGTGATGTTAATATGTTTCTGATAAGGCTGGATGCCTTAACATGTAATTAGTGGGTTGAGCGGCAGGCCAACTACCTACTCTCACAAAAAACGCGTTATGAACTTTAGAAAAAGGGCTTGGATAAATTTATGGTATTCTTATCAACAATGACTTCGAAAACTGTTCACAGGAACATGAGTTGAGGTATATACTTGCAATTCAAGAGCATAAATGGTCGGGGAGTTAATTCCTGAAAACAACCAATAATTACGCTCTCCACTACAGCAATAACCAGAAAAGAGGAAAATCATGAGTCGGTTTCTCATCCTTGGGCGAGTACAGCAGTTTATCACTTTATAATCCCATATTTATCCAACGTGCTGAATTCCATCATTATCAGTTAAGTAATAGCCGTGTTCCGTTCCAGGTGGCCACATTATAAAACTTCTTCTAGAAATCATGAATAAATCTCATTTATTTCCAATAAACAAATCCAATCCCATCGTAATCGGTTAAAACTGTAAATATTGGTTAAAAACTGTGAAAAAATTGTAGTTTAAATCGAGGGTCCGTTAAATCTAGCATCCGTTAAATCGAGGGTTTACTGTATATCGCTAAAAAATACTTCAAATGTTACGATCGGCTCCAAAATCACACTCCTTAAATGTACGAACTCCGCAAGGGACTGCAATGTTTGGATAACCATCGACTTCTTGTAATTAGTCTTTTTTGCCATATCGATCCTTTATAAAATATGGTGAGGCAATTAAATATGGACCAGGTACATTACGAATGAGACAGAATTGGCGGATGGGAATAAATCCAAGTTTAAATTGGGGTTATAAGCCAGCTTGGAATGCGTTATTTCTTCGCAAGGCTGTGATGTGTTTTATTTGTGGTGGAATTTTATGCGTCATACTCATTCTGCACGATGATGACGTTATCGAGGTGAGCATGTACTCACTACTTATAATGACAAATTTAACGACGATTGTTGCAATATCTGCCGATTTAGCAAAGGCCCATTATCTTCCCGTGACGGGGCGCGGTTTACCACATACTGCATTCAAGTAAAGTTTATCCAAACCAATCTAAAAAAAAACAACAACAACAAACTTATCGTAAGAGTATTGGAGTAAGTAAACATTCAGGCGAAATTATATTGTGTAATTTAGACGAGATGTGCTTTTTCATGGACTTCAGTGACCGATAATTGAAAATGATAATGGAGAAAGGCTATTATAGCCTAAAGTAAAAAAAATATTTAAATAAGAGGTCTAGATTTTTACAGATTTTCTATCGCCGAATTAAAAAAAATGTAGCTTTAACAAGTCTCTGAGTATGAGTTGTATGTTGCCGCTAAAATACGGTGCCCGCCCCTAGTACCCAGACGGATTGGCTGAATCTGATAACGTACTTAAGCTTTTGCAATAAATTACGAGATCCCAGTTATCTTGGGCAGAAAATAATGCTTTTTGCAAATATCTTCAAAAGTGTTTTTATGCAACAATTTAGCCCCTGTACTTGCCAGTTCGATTGAGTAAGTGGGATAAAATTTTTTTTAATTTCCAGTCCAGATTTCAGTCATTTTTAGGCAGTGAACGGTCCATCGGAAGTAGCAGCTTCTATAGGAGCTTTTGTGATTTGTACAAATATTTTGAAAATTATATCATTTATGAGGAAAACAAATATGAATTAAACGATTCTTAATTAAATGTGCCACAGTCTTAGTCCACATCCAAAATTAAAGCGAAAATGCCAATTTTACAATATATTTTAAATAAAATTTATTTCATAATTAGTTCATATAATATTTTGAAATTTCACTGGAAATGATAAGATTTCATAAAACCACATTATTCCACCAAAATTCGGCATCTTTATACTATCCCTGGGTTGGATATTTGAAATGACATTTGATACTAAAGCGTTTTCCATTAATTGGGTGATCTTTGTTAATTGTGGTTTCAATTTTGGCAATGATGTTGAAAGTACAGCATTAAAAAATTAAAATAAATTTAAAAATTAAATTTTCAAGAAGGGTTAGCCTTGTCAGTTTTCTGAAATTTAAATGAAAATAACGAATATTAACAAAAAAGTTTACCAATAATCCAGTAGGTTTAATTTTTAGAAATGAAATATAGCGTATTTTAGACCTAAGTACGATCGTGATAAAAGAATAGTTGTGTGATGGCAACAAATGAGATCGAAGTGATTTCGGGTTAAAATCAATCCACTGGAACTAGCAGCTTCCGCAGGAACTTTTTCGTGCTTTCAAATATCTTGAAAATAATACCTTTGTGAAGTTAGCCCAAATTTCTATCCCCGAAAATCGAAAAAGTTTTTATGGCAATATTATACAAGTTAATATATACAGCTACAGAGTAACAGCTACAATAAATAAAAATGTTATGAGTTTCTGATAAAACGAGTAAATAAACAAAAAACTACTAAATTCTCCTATTTAAAAAATATACTGACGGCGAAAATCAAAAAATACTTTGAATCTTTCTCCTTCACCAAAATGCAATATTTTACTCTCAGCACAGAAAAATGTTTGAGTCATGATAGTTTTAGCTGTCATGACAGAAAACATTTTCGGGGTTGAGAGTCAAAAACTTGATTGATATAATGTACAAGTATAAAAATTTTATAAATAAAAAAACAAATTTAAATCTTATTCAACATTCATTCATTATATATCTCAACTACTATACATCGAAAAATTCTAAAAAAAAGTCATACATCCTTAAACATTCACCCATCAAACGATGTGCACCGCTAGTTGGGCCAACGAATAGTTTCCGAGAATTTTTTTATAAAATGTCGTACATGCTCTTTAAACATTCACCCATCAAACGATGTGCACCGCATAAGAAAATCCCTACATTTTACTCTGAAGCTCGAATATTTCAATTGTCCTGAGAGTTTTTAACTATCGTGATAGCAAAAGAATTTTCGGGGCTGAGAGTAAATCTGTTTGGATTTTTTGGGCTGGGTGTAGAAAATGTCATGTTAGCAATAATTGTGTTGGTAAAGCATTCGTCTGAGACTGAATTTGGCATATCTTCATATACATAAGAAAATTGGACTTGTTTCACAAACATGAAAATATTTATAATTATTATATCTACTCTCAGCCGCGAAAATTTCAACTGTCATGACATTTTTTATCTATCATGATAGCAAATAATTTCGGGGCTAAGAGTAAAAATGTCGAGATTTTTTGGGCTGAGAGTAAAAAATGTCATGATAGCAGTAATTAGTGTTGCCATCGCATTTTTCGGGGTTATCTTCGCATACATTTCATCATTTACGAGCAAAACGACTCTGGACTAAAATATTGAAAATAATCCAGACCAGAAAATTTAAGCGGAAATTGAAGATTTTTAACAAAAAAAATGTTTCTAATTAACCTTTTTTCATTAATAAGACGATCCAAGTGATCTTTGGCTGAAATCAGTCAACCAGAAGTGACAGTTTCCATAGAAGCCTTTTCGTTTTTTTTTCAAATATTTTGAAATCTTTTTCGGTCGATTATTTTGAATGTGCATTATCAAATTTTTTCGGCTGGAAATTGTCGCCTATAACTATTCTAGCTCATTCGGCTATAACAAGGTGAACTTTAGAATGAAAATTCGAAATAATCCAGGAATGAGGATTAGACGAATATCAAGCGTTAACTGCAACATTTTTCCATCAAACTTCATTGAAATATATATTTCTACAGAAATCAAAAGTCCAACATGCGGACATAGATTTTAAGATTTGGATGCTTCAGTATTGCGAATTACTGCAATTCAGTATTATGAGCAAAAACAGCACAACGGAAACCGCAAGTGACACATCGAAACAACACTGATCAAATTTTAAGGAAATGTTAAGGTTGCTTGAAGATCCATCAGATTTTGAAATTTAAATAAATTACTTAAACGCTTAAATTATTTAAACCGTTAGGATGTATTTCAAATTTGTTCTTTGAACAGTTAACCTTAAATATTTATTACAAATTTCTCGGAACACATTTTAGCGCGCGGGATGTAATAATTAAAATAATAGCATGTCTCGAGATATTAATAAATTCTGATATATTTAAGTCAATTTATTTGTGACAGCTGCACGCAGAGAGCGTCATGCATTTTGACCTTTAGAATAATATTTACTATATTTTTAGCCAAACAACAACTAAAACTTTTATGACTGAAAAGCTTTACCATAACCATAATTTCAACACGTCATAGTAGCGTATTTGGCACAGCACAAAATATTGCAAAATATGAATTAACTTGTGGAAATGAGGACAGTATTTTACACATATATGTACATACATACTGCGTTCTCGCTCTCATTTTTATATCGAAAACATAGAAAATCTGTTTGTTGTTTTTGTCTAATAAATTTTTCTCTCCTAACATAAAGCACATTCGTATGAAGGTACAGGAGCACAGTTGGAAAAATATAAATTTACGATGACTGTTTTTCCCCCGTTTTTCCAACATGTATATGTATATAGAAAAGAAATCCATATTTATCTTAAATATACACACATATAAAGTGGCATATATGAAGCCGAAAGGAAAAGGAACAACATGAAAAACGTACAGTGAAAATCATCTACGGTTTATTTGATTTTAAATGAATTTTTTTTTTGTTATTAAATTTTCTGCGGTTTGTTATCTAGATTTTTTTTGTTCATTGTGTAATATATGAAAAATGTGATAAATCACACATATCGTATCTGAAACCATATGAAAAAGTTTACGGTTCTGAACTACATATGTAATGGAACATCTCTGAATACAACTATACCGAGCGAAGGAGAAGGAAACAAAAATTACACCCGACCGAAATGGTTTTCATTTGATGATAACTTTGGAAAAAATATTTAATCGAACTTTTATATGTAGCTTTTAGCGATGTGATGTTAAATGGAAGAATGATGTATTGCAGACACACACAAACACACACAGAAAATCGAAATATAAGAAAAAAAAACTCCATTCGAGTATAGTTCACGTGCGATATACATTCGCGAAATAGTTCACTTACCACGCCGCGGAATGAAATCATGTATCTAAAAAATTGCTTAGTCATACGTGCATATCTACAACATATAAGGATTTTGCCAAAAAAACATTGAAAACTTTAGAAGATATGTTTGTATGTATTGTTGTTCACATATAATTGGAAATCGATTTTCTTTTTATGGCTTTTATCTTCAAGTTGGTTTACATATAAATTGCGAAGTGATTTTTATTTATGGTGATTTATTTGAAGTAGGAGGTATAAAATGATTTATCATTATATGTATTTCATATTAACGTACTCGATGTCTTTCTCCGTATAGGTAGTCCCTAAGGCTGACATTGGGCAATTGTACTCCATAACACAAAATATCTTAAAATAGTTTGTAGCAAATATGAAATGGTATAGCTTGGAAACATAATGTCATTCATAATTACGATACAGTTAATATAAACATTTATACCAACTAAAGACGTCTTGACGAAATAATGATTATGAGACCGGAATCCGGCATGAAGCCACTCAGAAAGTTTTCCAAGAAACATTTGTTTCACATCATTATACTCTCGAATGTGCATTCATATCACCCCAGAATCTCTGTTTCAGTTGAAGTTGACTCTTACAAATAAAAAATTTCTTCCAGTTTCCGGGTGAAGTGGGTACAAAATGGTTGTCACGTACTAGAAAATTTTATCCTTACGCTCTCATGTTGCATCGTTCTATCATTCCTCGTCACTCGACCTTCATATATTTGCTAAAAAATTGGTCTTGGTTCTAGTGTTCCAATTGTTTTCAATTCTGGTTTCGTCGATACCTCGTTTTCGATTTGTATGTTTGTAATCCGACAACACCTACAAAAACTCGGAGGCGCTACTCTTGCAACAAGTCTATACGACCTCGTCGTCTGTATTTGGGACCAAGAAGAGCTGCCTGAGAATTGGAAGACCGCGCTCATATGTCCGCTGCATAAAAAAGGCGACCGTCTTAAATGTGAAAACTATCGTGGCATAGCCCTATTGAACGCTGCTTACAAAGTGTTGGCTAATGTTGTACTTGCCAGACTCATCCCTTTCGCCGAAAACATCATTGGCGACTATCAATGTGGTTTTCGACCCAACCGATCAACCACGGACCAGTGTTTTACCATGAGGATGATCTTGGAAAAATGTTGGGAGTACAACATAACCATACATCAACTATATATAGACTTCCGGCAGGCATATGACAGTATAAACCGCGACAACTTATGGGCCGCGCTCATATGCCAAGGAATCCCATAGAAACTCGTTTCGCTGTGTAAATTAACAACGTATGGGTCTGTATGTAGAATCGTAATTGAAGGAACTGTGTCAGACTCCTTTGAAATAACATCTGGCGTTCGACAAGGTGATGCACTCGCGCCTTTGCTGTTCAACTTGGCGCTTGAGTACGTAGTGAGAAAAAGCAACATTGAAACTTTGCGCTGTATATTTAATAAATCCGGCCAAATTCTTGGATATGCAGATGATATCGTGCTTCTTGGCCGAAGACCTAGCGATATCAAAGACAGTTTCATACCACTCGATCGCTGCGCAAGAAGACTTGGTTTGGAGGTGAACAGCAGTAAAACCAAATATCTAACAACACCCAGGAATATCTCTAGTGCAAATCTCGGAATTGGCGACCACAATTTTGATGGTGTCGAAAACTTTAAATACCTCGGGTCAGTTATAACATCATTGAAAGCCCGAATCGCTGCCGGACAACGAGTTTTCTACGCCCAATCAAGATTATTGCGTTCGAAACATCTATCGCAGTCGTGCAAGCTCGCACTTTATAAAGCACTAATAAGACCTGTGCTGACTTTCGGAAGCGAAAGCTGGACCATGACCTCTAATGATTGTAGATTGTTATCTACATTCGAAAGGAAGGTCATTCGTTCAATTTTTGGTCCAATTAAAGTTGCGAACAACGAATATCGGATTCGTATGAATCACGAAATAAAGCAACTCCTCGGAGGCAGCGATATCATCGGATTCATTAAACCCAATCGAGTGAGATGGCTCGGCCACGTTACAAGGTCCCCACAACAACGGATGATAAATAAAGTGGATCACCAACAACCAGCCGGAGTACGTCGTAGAGGAAGACCCCGACTACGCTGGCGTGACGACATTGAACAAGATCTGCAAGCATTAGGATGTCGAAACTGGAGGACGAGAGCAATGGATCGGGATGGATGGAGGGCCATTTTGCGGGCCGAAATCCCTTCATGGGATGTGAAAGCCAGAGAGAAAAAAAAAACACCTGCAAAATTAGTCAAGATTAACTCCAATATCCATGATGTATCGACACAGCCGCAAGTTATTGTAGGGTAGGGGCCTCCCATCAACTCAATCAAAACTGTCTCAATGCCTCACAAAACATACATATTTATATATCAGTCGTATCGATTCATCCGTCTCAACCGATCAGATCGTTAGCTATGTCTGCGATAAACTTCAAAATTGTTCTCCAAGGGACGTAAAATGTAGGCTATTATTATCCAAAGACCACGTTTTGGACAGTTCTCTAACGTTCGTTTCATTCAATAAAATTGGTTTGAAGGAGGCTGATTTTGATCTGTTTAACAATTCTGATGTTTGGCCTGCTGGTGCTATAATCCACCCAATTACAAACTATTCACGCACATCAAAAAAGCGGACTGTGGCCACGTTTCAACAGCCAAAGTAAATACTGCTTTAACCAATCAGTTTAATTTATCAACGACCATCGAAGTGTCACGAGGAGAGCGCTGGCTTTTACGGTCGCCCTCGAATGGACGACACATTCACTGGACCCACTACTTCGACCCTGTGAATATCCCGCCAAGGGGAGCAAGGGGAGTGGCAAGTACAGCCTGTACGTATGGAACCGACACAGAATGTAGTATCCCTTCTCATCTCCACGATCCGATACACATTTTAGTAATTCATATAAAAAAAAATATTTCAACGGAAAGAAGAAAAACAAAAACAACTGAATCCTAATGCCGATGGGAATCGCAATGAAGTTTTTTTTATTCATAACCGACGACAAAACAGAAAACAGAAAGTAAATGATTGATAATTCCACCACGTGGTATGTTAGCCACGTAGTAAAACAAAATCCGAAAAAAGACCAGAAATGTAAAAAAAGAAAATTACCGCAGCAAGAAAAACAAAATTTTTGAGACGAGACCAACGTGCTTCATCAGGGTCGCGCGCAAGACCACCGTCATGCAGTGCTCGATTACACAACAATTTAATAATAACAAAATTTGAAAATTTGAAAGGAACAAAATAAAGGATATTTGGCAATTTGAAAGAAGTATGAATTGGAATCTTATTAATAATTTACGGTCGCAATAACGCACGTCCGTAGCTTTTTTGTCCGTAGCGTTTTTTATCCGTAGCTTTTTTAAACACGAGACGGGTAATGTGTAGAAAGTTGATATTTGGCATGCTTTTAGGGTTGAGAGAGAAGTTGAGAAAAGTTCGTAGCCGTTAGAATTACACCGAGAGGTTCTTCCTGGGCTGAGCTGTGGCGGATCAAAGATTCAGAAACTTTCCATTGAAAATACATGGGATTTCAAAAAAAGATATTTTTAAATTTTGCAACATAAAAATACTACTAATTACAATGTTTAGTGGTATATTAATTTCTTTATTTCGCATATTTTTCTTTTATTTTTTTTAAATTCTTCTTTTATTTTTAATCAATTTAAAAATTCCGACTTGCATGGGTTGCTATCTAGTATTTAAATAAATTTAAAAACATTGTAAGAAAATTTAAATTAAAAATAAACAAAAATTGGTATCTTTGACCTTGTAAGATGGCCACCCGGTTGGGTTGCTTCCCGGTCGAGTTGCGGCCTTATGGGAAGCCATCATGCCACAGGCGCCATGCCCGTTCCATTGGGCGTCTTCCCGCTGTGAATCGTATAACCGTTGCGGCCCACCCGCCAATAAATATATTGGTCCCGACTGGCCGCCAAAATAGGTTGAGCCTTGGTCGCCAAAATAGGTACCTTTCCCTTATATATATATTAATGATCAATGGCTACGTGGTTGTTGGCCACCCGTCGAAATAAATTTGCGTACATTTACGGTACACTCTTTGCCGCTATATTAAAAATGGCCGCAATATAAATGGTCACGTGATTGATCACTCGTTGCAATGATATTAATGGTTATCAGGCTCGGTTGGCATTCTGTATGATTGCGCTGGTTACACTGAAAACAAAATATTAGATCACGTGAGGCAGCCGTATATAATATAGTTACGGCATCCTTATCTTGCCGTTTAACAAATTTAAACAGTCAATTTTACCCCTCCCCCCCCCCTTTCAAAAAACCAAAACTAGACCGAATTTTACAAAAAAAAATCTCGCACCAAATAACCACGATACAGGAAAGTATTTTTAAGCATTTTGGTTTCGGTTTGCTGTCTGTCCGTCTGTCCGTATGTGTGCACGATAACTTGAGAACGAATGGAGATATCAACTTAATTTCTTCACTAAAAGTTTAAGCAATTCTTGGAAATGATCCCTATTGATTTGGACATTTCTGTGTTTAGGGTGTTCGGAGGTAAGTAGGGTTTTGTTAACCCCCCTTCTTAAAATTGTTAGATTTTTTTTTCATTTTCTATTCTATTTTGGTTTCATAGAGCATGTGAATGTGGAATCAAAATATATCTCGTTTGGATGTGGTTTTGTGTGGGTAGTGTGGTTATAGGGGTGGTAGGAGTGGTGGTATGGGAGGTGGAGGGGGTGGGATGAGGCGTTTTGGGTTTGGTGTGAGAATTTGGGATTTGGTGGATGAGGGTTTGTGTGGGTGGTTTGTGTGTGTGTGGAAATGGGTATGGAGGTGTTAAACTGTGATAATATGGCTGGTGCGGTATAGAGTGGTGCGGGTGAGATAGGTTTTGGGGGTTTTGGATGGTGGCTGAGGGTGGTAATAATGTTTTGGTGTGGTGGTTTGTGATTTTTTTTTGTGGAAAAACTATTTTCTTTTATTTTATAGGCAACAAAAATGCTTATAGAGTTCGGCTCCGAACCTTTCCCGTCTTTTTTATATAGGTTTCCGTTTTCACACATGCAATTCATGAGCGGCGCAAAAAGAAAACGAACATGACGCGCCAAAAATACAAAACAAGAAACACAGAAAAAAAAATATTAATGTACATGTTAACCGCTCGTACACAAGCACAAGGGCACACTTTGGTCTCGCTCCAAAAATCAATATTTGGTAATGCTATAGTATAATTAAATTGACACAACACAAAAATAGCTAGTTAAATTTCCATTGAACTAATCCATAGTATTGCTACTCATCCACAGATGGCAATGCCACAACGACCAATAATAAATTACAAATTAAGAAAAATGAAACTGGGAAAGGAATTTAAATGTTATGACAAATGAGTCGTAACAATTTCTATTAATCAATGCACTTCATTGATGTCAAGAAAAGCGAGTTCTACATCTGTTCAACCGTCACCAATCAAACTTCAAACTCTTCGAACACATCGGAACGAGACACGCCATATCTGAAGTTTAAATTTGCCAGAACATATGCTTTGCGTCGAATTATTCAAATTCATCCAACAAATCGCACCCGATCACGCATGCAGTGCCCTTTGGCCGAAGGAATGAGAAACCGTAAAGTAGCATTTATCGTTATAATGCAACAGGAAAAAACAAAAATGATTACGAAAACTTCATCCGCTCTCGGAAATGGACCATGGGCTATGAATACACATCAGTAAAGTTCCGACTTCACTGGTAAATCAAATCGCATTCAATCATGTTCCGATTGAGTGAAATTGTTGTCCTATTTCTTCGTGAGATAGTTGAAGCTCTTCTGCGAATTCTGAAAACACCAAATGATTCACATGAGACTAGCTGTAAGACTAAATTTGCTGAATGAAGGGAACACTCGAACAATGTCTTGCTGGTTCAGTCTGATTTCACAATTGATTGTTACATTTCGATGCAGCGTATTGTTAGCAGATTGAAAACAAGATACGCCAATATCACTATCATAACAACGAGACTAACATCGTTTCTGTTTCTTGGAAGCATATAAGGGAGTTTATGTGATTCCGAATGCTGAATCCTAATGGGTCCAGGTTGTTTCAGTAAGCCTTGTGTTGCGCTGCATTCTTTCTTCCTTCTTGAACAAAGCAAGCTTCGTTTTCATCTAGCGTCTCTTTCAAGAAGAGCTTTGTTATTTTCTACCGTTTCATTCACATTTGCTGCGTGATGGTTCAATTGCAAGCCGAGCTTCATTCTTCATTTCCGCCTCATTCGCTCTTGAAGCAAATCGGCATGAATGCTCACGAGCAAGGCAAGCATCGCAACCCGCATCTTCATCTCCTTTGCTATTGCATTCTAATAGATCTCTCTATTACTTTTTTCCGAATCTCAGCTTTATACCTTCATCCATTTCATTTGCTAGCGTCGGTGCTTAGTTCTCTCGTTGAACTATTTTTTTTTTCTATTTGACGTGTTCTTCCCATCTTAGCTTGTAACTACTACGGTTAACTTGTGTAGCGCATTTTTTGGTAACTCGAAACTGTCTGAAGACTGTAAGCTTTTATATTTCCAGTTTAATCTTGAAGCTCGCACTTAGTACTTCACATATAGCAAAAGTAGCACGAGTGTGTACATGATTTATTAATCCGACTTATATATGAAACAATAAACGTAAATTAAATGTTAAATACAAGAAGATGGAAATATATGGTTTGTAATTGGAAAATTTATGATTTTATATATGTATGCGAGTATATGGTAGAAGTAAATACATATCAACATAATGTATGAAATGAATGCTCGCCTTAATAAAATTTTGAATATTTTTGCGAAATAATTTATTTTCCATAATATTGAATCTCTAGCAACCATGGTAATGTATTACCAATTTTATTTACTCTTCGATTCGGTTCGTTCAGTCTTCCACCCAAACATATACGAGTATGTCGGAAAAATAAAATATTTAAACAAAAAGAATATTGAAAAATTGAAAATATAATTTTAATGTTAAATATTACGTCAATATTTAACTTTTTTAACATAACTTACAATTTATTATTGTTTTATCCGTAAAAGGATCTCTGTTATATGGAAAGCTTTCAGTAGTTGCTAAAATAATGTTTCAAGTCCGTTTATACGTATATATAAATATATAAGTTTATTTGAATTTATTAAGATATGTTTAGAGCTTTCCGAAACTTTATCCAATAAAAATAAAGAGAAAAGTTTTGTATAAAATTATTTACATTAAAATAAATCACTTACATACGTCTTACGTTTATATATATATAAAATTATACCACTAAATCTAATATATCTCTATATAAACATCTTATGTCATAATAATATAAATTAGAAAACTTTTCCATTTTCCAACTATTTACCTTACATTATTATATCCAGGTTTAGCCAATTCATGCTAGTTTTGTGTGTATATTACGGTCTGTATATATATAAATGTTCGAGAGCAGATTGTTTGAATATCATTTTGAGAAAACTACATAACAATGAGATAGGTTTTCTGGTTCCACTGGACAATAACCGGATAAAACTTTTTTTGTTGTACATATTTAAGAAGACGAGACAAAGTTTGGAATTGCGTATTTGAACAAAAAAGCTTGAAAAAGAAGGAAAAATTTAAAGGCATTTATTCAAATCGATCTAAGATTTATATCCATTATGCCATAATCATGATACGAGAATAACAATTCCTATTATCTCAGATGACACACCGAAAATATTCTTTAAAACAAATTTCCATTTTTCACTTTTCATTTCATCCCGGTTTTTTTTTAGAACTAATCTTATTATGTCGTTATAAAAGCACACAAGAAACTGCATTCTCATTTAATTTATGTCAAATTAGTTTAATATCTTAAGTATAAAATGCCATTAGTGTGACACCATTCAATCTATGTACTATGTATAGTATACATATAAATTCATACACACACATAAAAAAAAATGATCTGCTTTTGTTGTTTTTGCGTCATGTACGTTCTTATCATTATCTTATCCAATTAATATCTTTTTTATGGATATACATACATATTATATAGAAGACGAGATTATAATAAAAGCTCTATATACTTTGCACTCAAATACAGGGGGAGTTTTTAATAAATGCCACACTTTTTACTCAGAGGCGGTTCAAGATAGGAGAAAGTTGTTTATAATGAAAAATAGTCAGTGTCGACGAATACGGTTAATGGTGATCTTGAATGACACAAATAGTTTGGTAGATATTGAAAAAAAATAGTTTTTTATGTTAAAACCTATACTTTTTAGTACACTTTGTAATTCGGCAGTTAAAACTAAATAAATACATACTTTTTGTTTATAGAAAATATTAAAGTGTTTGGTTCGTAAAGTGTTTGGTTTCAAGGATCTGAGCAAGAGTTGCATTACATCAAAACAATATTCTCTACCCTTCGTTCGCTTGAGCGAAACCAAATTGAACCATTAGCGAATCGTTTTTTCTCTATTGGGCACATTTAATGATTTACAAATATTGAGTTTTTATTTTGTATTCGTATACATATATTCTATGGTATTTCGATTCAGAACTAACCTGTTTACAATATGTCTATTCCCTCTAAACAAAAAAGTGAAGTATCGCTAAAGAGAAACAAGATTTTTAAGTGTGACAACTACACATTCATCTAGTTTCTATTTGATACTTATTTTTTATTTTCTATGGTGTATCCATTTTGGGTTTTTTCTTTAAATGTCATTGCAGTTCATGTAAAATTAGTGCATCAAGTTGTTTGAGATTACGATTTTCGAGTATATAATAATATAATTGAATCTGAATATAATTGTCGATTATAAATATATAATTGAACAAAATCCTACATAAGTAAGTACATAAATAAATTGTAATTTTTTTATGAGTTTTCGGTAGGTAAGTACATTCGCCTAGAAATATTTCGTAAGAGGTGAAATTGCTGATATGTTTAATCATATTAGTAATTCAAACGGACCGGAATAAGATATGAGTTCAACAGCACAACAAGATGTTGATGTTTAAGGAACGGTCTGTATTGATTTTGACGAAAACAAACAGGAATTTGGAAGTGATTATCCAGAGATATAATGGTGTATAAACTTTAAAATCACAGAGGCAGCGGGAAATAGTTTGCTAATATTTTTAAGAAAATATCATCCTTATTTGCCACAAACTATAAGGATGTTAAAACACACCAACAGATTCAAGTTCAGTTATTATTCCCATGGCGCAAGGAATTTATCCGCACTTTGGATTGAAAACATATATTGAAAATTTTCTTAGAAACTAAAAGTACGACAACGACCTAATATGTATTGATATAGGAGTCGTTTTTGTGCCATTGGCAAAAAGTTCAACACATCAGTTGTGGCCAATTTGAGAAATATATGGTCATATATAAAGATATATTTTTTATTGGAGTATATCATGGAAATAAAAAACCATTTTGTGCTTATAGTTTTTACATGCTCTCGTCTAATAATCGAAAAAGATCACTGACCCATGGAGCAGCCGCCCACTAGAGAAGAGATACAGAGTATTGTAAATGGAATTAGAAAGGTAACAGCTGCTGGTTTAGATCAGGTTAGAACTCATAGAAAGTTTACCATTTTTAGAAAACATTTTTAAATCTATTTGGATTTCGAATTGTATTCCAGATGAATGGATAGAAATGGTACAAATACCAATTAAAAAGTTATCGAATCCAAAAGCGACGGCTGATTTCAGAAGAATTACGATTACTGATGTTGGGTATCGAATTTACGCAAAATTACTCCTCAATAGATTATTTGAACATATGGAGGTTAAAGGATCATAACAAGCAGCATTCCTGAAAAACAGATCTACCGACGATCATAACACATGTTTGTTGTGCGAAGAATTTTGGAAGAGGAATGGAGATTAGGAAAAAAATTATATGTTTTATCGTTGAATATCTGTTCTGTGGTATCAACAAAGGACTATAGTGATGGAGAAGCGCATTGGAATGAAACAGGGATGTCCACTATCTCCAGGATTATTTAATATTTATTGGATAACATTTTAAAAACCCTGGCTGAGCTACATCCAAGTATTCGCTACTTCCAAGTATTTTCCAAGTATACATTGTAAAAGAGCTAGTATCGCTTCTAGAAACGGTAGGAATGCATATAAATGAACAGAAATCGGAGATGTTAATCAGAGAACCGCTAAACAACCTTCCACAGCCATTAACCTTAACCATTGGAGGAATGAGAATCACAGTAAAAATGGCTATTAAATACCTTGGTACCTACTTAACAAGCGAACTGAACAGAAAAGAAACAATTAAAGTGAGATGTGGAAAAGCAATAGGAGTAAGTAAAATGTTTTCTTCCTTCATTAGAAAGAACAAAACTCCTGGGGATACAGTCATAAAAATGTACAAAGCAGTTATGGACCCACTATTAACATATGGTTTAAAAGCAGCTCTGCACTTACAAAAGCGAACAGAATTAAATTGAAACGCTATGAGAGGAGATTTGTTCCGGGAATGTTGAAATTTTCATAGGCTCGACTAGAAGCGCAAGAAAAGCACTTGTAGGCAAGACTATAACGAGAAGGGTAACAGTGTATAGGGTTTGCTACTGGGGACACGTAAAAAGAAGAAGCAGGGGACATTTATTAAATTCAGTCATACGGTAATCACATGTTGACAGAAAGGTAGGAAGACCGTGTTTTACGTGGAACACTTCACTTAACAGGGTTTTCCAATATGACAAAGGAGGAATGGGATGACTTGGCCAAGGACAAAAATAGGTTAAAGGATAAGGCGATACAATAATTTCAGTTAACCGAGTCGTCATCAGGAGCTACTTCGATGGAAGAATGTGTATCAGAAGAAGAAACCGGGTCGCATAAACATTAAGGATATTAAAATCATTATTTTTTAAAGTTTGTTAAACAATGATTAAATTATATAAATTATAAATTAGGTTAATAAGAACTAGATTTGGAATGAGTACAAAGGGCCGAATGTCGAAGGGCCGAATGTCGAATGGCCGAATGTCGAAGGGCCGAATGTGTCGAAGGGCCGAATGTGTCGAAGGGCCGGATGTCGAAGGGCCGAATGTGTCGAAGGGCCGAATGTGTCAAAGGGCCGAATGGGTCGAAATATAATTTTTTTAAATTTGTTGTTTTATGGAATATTTTGTAAATTTTTTGTTATTAAACATAAATGAATTTCTTATGAATTTATGTATTTTACTATTTCTCATCTTTGAATATTCATGAAATTCCACGTATCCATTCGGCCCTATATCAGCCTTCTGATAGATAATAGGTATATTCTGATAATAGGTACAAAAAATAAAAAAAAAATAATTAAATTAAATAAAAAAATATATTTCTAAAAACAAAAAAAAAAAAAAAATGAAACTTCGGCCCTTCGAGCCATTCGGCCCTTCGACATTCAGCCTTTTGATATCATATCCATTTAGTTTTGCATGGTATGAGTAATTAGATTATAAATATAATAATATTATCGTCTCGACCTGGGTTTTTTGTAGTTTCCCCAGCGATCAGAACAGTTTTTTCGGTCGTCTAGTCAGTATTTTAAGGTCGTTATTCGGTTTTTAATGTCAAATCAAATTTCGTTCAAGGATCGACTAACTAGAGGAATCTGAGAAAATACAAAGAAGCCGGCTACAGACGCAAAACATGTAATGGAGTTTATATATTACATGTTTTCGAGTTAATTTTTAAAGAACTTATAAAATGAATTAAACTTGAATTGTTGCATATTTTTAGTTGTAATCATGAGAAAATGGGTGCAAGTAAGTATCAACTTTAAAGATAGTTGAAGACAAAAATAAACCAAGGCGTAGATGAATTGTTTGAAATTATTATATTTAAGTACTTGTTGTAAACGACAGTTCGCTCAACTAGTCCTTTAAAGTTTGAACCTTTAACATTTCCTAATCCTGTAGTTTTACAGACCCTCGTTCAGGATTCCTAGTCAGTTCGGTCACCGAATCGTGTCTTAGATGTATCTCATTGCTCTATATAATTAGATCGAAATCGAATTCAGTAGTGGTAGTATGCAGGTGCTCAAGTAATTCAGTTGCTATGCGATGTATAGAGGAATGTGAGAACATTTGACATGGACGCATAACGAAAGTATGTGTTATAGGCTACCAGCTTAACAGTTGCCCTGCGTTATAACAATCATATATCATCATCATCATACGATATAGTTTTCTACATGCTCTTGTCGATGAACTAGTAGACGAAAGTGGAATCTTGTATGAAAACAGGAAAATAAATATAGAAATACGATCATTTATTTGCGATGCTCCAGCAAGATCATTTTTGTTGGGTGCGAGTTATTCATATTATTTATGTGCATATTGTATTTTAAATTGTATACTTTTTATTCAGTTTATATCAGTTTAATAAGTACACTTCATTCATTTAATTATTAACAAACAGCAACTATATAATTTAACATATTTTTATTTAAAATTGACAAATCCATTATGATTTGAATGAACTTTTTTTTATTTATTTAGGGGTCAAATCTCATTCGGGATATAATAGTTGCACGAAATGTACGATAAGAGGTGTTTATTTCGAACACAAGGTCTGTTTTCCATCGATGGATAATCCGCTTCGTACTTATGATAGTTTTAGAAATCAATTACACCAAGATCATCGCATGCGTCTCGACGGACTTCTTGAACGTATAAACTTCGATTGTGTTACGAGATTTCCAATTGACTACATTCATTGTGTTTTATTTGGAGTAGTGACACAAATGCTTAATATTTTTATTAAGCAACGCAAAAAGCATTATTCTTTTAAAACAAAATACTGTAATGAGCGATAAAGCAACAAATGAGCGCCTGAAAGCTATAAAAAAATGAATGCTATCCAAATTCGCAAGGAAACAACGTACTTTTGATGATATAGAGCAGTGGTTCTTAACCTTTTTTTACTCGCGGCCCATCAAATAATTCATAATTTTTTTGTGGCCCCCATTTTTTAATAATAATTTATATTTGTTAAATTATCTATAATAAATAAATTTTTTTATTATTCCTTTAAATTTATAAAATATAATAATAAAAAATAACTTTATTATTTCATTATCTATTTTAACTTTCATACTTCACAATTTGGTGTTACGGTTTCACTTGAGATTCGGCATTATACGCAAAATGTAAACATAAATTCATATTATATAAATAACAAAAAGCAAAACTACACCCGCGAGCAACTAAATCGACTGAAACCTCTGCGCGTACAAAAAGGAGTATTTTTATTAAAATGGCTTAACCGATTTTCATAAAACAACTGTTTTTGACAGTTTAGTGTTTTATCTTTACAATAACACCTTTATCATTAACATCAATACAATACTTTTCAAATTAAACCATTCGTACCAAATTGCGATGTTTCGGCGAAAACAATTAGCGTGCTGCAATCGCCTGTATAGTACCACGTTGGCCGATATTTGCCATTAGTCTATCAGATGTTGGCCTGAACAAGTTTCTACCAGTTTCATTCGTTGTTTCGTTTAAATTATGGATACTACTCCAAAAAATGCCGCACAAGTTATCGCTTTATTGCAAGAAGGACGCAATCATTGAAAAGTTGCTCGTTAGCTAAACATAAGTGAATCCGCTATCTCAAGAGTATCCAAAAAGTTTTAGGAAACTGGTACTTCAATCGAAGCCCACGTACCAGCAGGTATTGGTGTTTATCTGAGAGGAACGATCGATTTATCGTCTTAACTTCACTGTGAAATCGCCACGTCACGGGCGTCGATGTGCAGCAGGAGTTAAGACAAGTTCAAGATGGAGCAGTTAGTCAATGCAGACCAAAATTGAAAGCCCGCCACTGCAAAGAGAGACTTGAATGTGCTCGTGAACACATAAATTGGAACATCGAGCAGTGGAAGTCCGATCTATTCACTGTCGATTGCAGAATATATCTCCATGGTAGTGATAGCTGAGGCCGGGTCCACCGGCGTCCAGCAGTGATTTTTACAGTGCTGTTTTACTGAAACAGTCTCGTACGGCGGCGGTTCGAGCATGGTATGGGGTGGCATATCGTTTGAGGGAAAACAGATTTTGGTTACGTACTTGGTCGAGGCCGCATCGTAGGTCTGACCGCTGATAGATATATCGAGGACATTCTGTTGGATCATGTACCGCCCTACGCAGGATATATAGGGGCACATTTCATATTGATGCATGACAATGCACGGTGTCACACAGCTCGAACCACTCGGCATTTCATGGATGAGGTTGGACTCGAGATGGCGAAGTGGCCAGCCCTCAGTCCATACATGAACCTAATTGAGCATTTACGGGACGAACTGAAACGGAAGTTCCGAGCCAAAACTCCGGCACTATATAATATCAGTCAACTAAAGATTGCGTTGAAGTGCGATCCCCCAAGTCTTTAGCATAACCTTAGAAAGGGCATTGAGGGACCGCATGCGAACCATTATAGACGCGATGGGGGGGCATTACTAAGTATTAACCAATTTAATTGTTTTTGTTTTTCATGAAATTTTTGTTGTAATTTAAATTTAAATATCCCTAATATTTTTTTCATAATCATCAATTTGGGTTACCGTTTTTATTTTAAAATCACTATAAAAAAATAATGAGGCATTTTTCATGAAAACAGTGTCATTTTAAAGTAAAAAGGTTAATCAGGCTTTCAAAAAAGTAATATCTTTCTGAAAATCGGAAAAGCCATTTAAAAAAAAATCGTCTTAACGTTTAATCAGAAGATGTTCAACTACGCTAAGGACCGAGTACCAAAAGCACATAAAAACCATGTATTCGAGGAATAAAAATTAAAAATGTTGGATCTACTAGTATTATTGTGAATTTCCTGGGGAGTAATCTATATAATAAATTAAGTTCATCAATATTATAGATTATGTAGATTTAAACTTAAATTGATAATCAAGAATTTCATATTTTCAATTTAAAAAATATGAGTAATTGGGAAAAAATAAAATAAATTATTACATTAAAGATTTTTATTTCAATATCACAATTATTTTTGTAATTATATAGTTTAAACATAATAACTACGTAATAAAAAACAATTCGTTTTTGTAACGTTTTCACATCGTTTGCATTTCGGTATTATTTCAAAATCATAACATAAATGAATCTGCTGAGAAAATAAAGCAAACTCCAATACACACGCAAGACTTCGCGTTTATTTTAATTTTCACATGCCAAACGTGTGAAAAGTGATTCGTTTTTGCTTCATCAAGGTGTAATGTTTGCGAAGTATTTCATATAACCAAGTATTCGCTTGCAGTTCGTTTACGTTTCACCATGTTAAGAGGGTCATTATATACATTACAGAAGTTTAAAATTAAACAATTTAGCAATATTGTGAAGTTCGCTTGAGCGAAATCCAAATTGAAACATTAGCAAATTGTTTTTTTACTCTGTTGGGTTCATTTACACATTAATTTTTTTGTTTTGTATTGACTACAGTTATTACATTTACACATACATATTTTTTGTCTTGTATTCATATGCATATATTCTATGTCATTTCGATTTAAAACTTATTAGCTTACGATATGTCTAACATTATACATTACATACATTTAATGTTAAATATTATTAGTGTGTTGAATTTTTGAGTGATTAGAGATCCCAAAAGTATTTATGAAGCTATATATTTTGTTTTATTTTCAAAATTACAGAAACCACATTATTAGACACACATTAGAAATTTTTCCTGAAGCCTTAAAATTTTTTATTAAAAACAAAACAGACCACAATTTATTTATGAACAAAATAATAAGAATAAATTTTTATCAAAAAAATATAAAATTATATTTGTTTTTATTTTATTATAAACTCATTCAACTTACACAAATGTTTCGATTGTGTTTCAATTTGAATGAAAAATTATTTCACTTCGGTTTCGTTAACGTTTAGCTTTTCGAAAAGAAAAATGACAAAAAAGCGAACTCCAATACATACGCTTGACTACGCGCTCATTTTAATTTTCATGTGCGAAACTTTTCAAAATTGATTCGCTTAAATGTCGCGTAGGTGCTACGTTTGCGAAGTCAGTCATACAAGCAAGTCTCCGCTTGTGGTTTGTTTACGTTTCACAATGGTTAGAGGGGAAATTCTAAAGCTGTTTCTTTGTAACTATAAATAAAAGTAAATCAAATCAATTCTTCTTTGACTTATTAAGCAAAGTTTTAATTTAGGTACTGTTAAGTCAAAGAAGTAATTTGATTTATTTTTATTTGTCGTTACAATAGAACAGCGTTAGAAATTAGAGAAAACTGTTTTGATGTAATACAAATCGTTTGTTCTTATTTCTGTGGTCGCAGGACAGCAATTTAAACAATGGAGAAGCGATGCCGGTTTAGCTCGTATCAATATACATCGTTTCTCTGATATCTAAACTGAATTCGCCACCTTCTGGGATTTGTTTTAAGCGTCGATTATTATAAAAAACCGAAATATCGAAAGTAATTAAATTCCAGTTTTTAAAAGGTTATCAGTGACGGAACATTAATACATAAATGATCATCAATCATTATGAAAAACACAAACAAGTAGTAAATATGCCACAGCCTTCCATCATCCAGGTTTCGTCCAAAGATAATACGTCATAATTACACAATGTCTCAGTCGAGATACTGAAAAGATTAACAGTTGCAGATGAAGCTGCTGACTCGCGATCCATAGTGGATGTATATCCTCGAAAGCAAATTTAATCAAATGACTACACGAGCTTGATCTCAACGTAGGCTCAAACAAAGAGATATGTACACTAGAAAGATGTTAACCTCAAAAACGAACATCTCACCGTCAAACCACTAACACAAGTATGAAAGTGATACATCACTCAATTTGTAACCTTGTTAAAGTGCGGTAAACACTATATCTCCGAAATTGTGAGGAATTCTTACAGCTTTGTGTTAACAAAAGAAGTTTTGTTGCCAACAATAAATGGTGTTTCATGCGATATAGGTTTGGTATATGTCGAGCAAAGCATTATCCTGCTCTACACCAAAATGCGAAGAAGTTACCTGCTCAAATCCGAGTAGTAGGCACTGCAGACTTTCCGAACAACACGACTTCAAATGACCATATGGAAACCGTGAAAGTCGCACATAAACGAGGTTTACTGTAATCGTATGTACGAAAAGGCCTTACACCTTGTATACTGAACTTTATATTCCGATACTGGCATGATGAAATTAGTCGTTTTAATCTTAAACAAACTAACCGATTGTTTACCCTTGAAGCTTCAACTGGTGAACATTATTATATGAACCGATCGATTTTTTGGAATATTGAGATAAGACAATATAAATTACTTAAATAATAATTTAGTAGCACAAAACTCTATGTTTGATAGAATATTTGGAAATGCAAGAAATGCCTGGCGTAAACTCTCTTTCCAATGAAAATAACAACTATAGAGATCACATCAAAACCAATTTACAACAAAATAGTGTAAAATTGTCATTTAAAAATTTGCGTTTGGCTCTTGGAAACTCAATAAATGTCGCTACAAAAAGATTTTTTAACCTGGAAGAAATACTGAACGCGGGAGCCTGAATTAAATTGTGAGTACATTGAAGTTCTACAAGAGTAACAAGAAGTTCCAGAGGATAATCAAAACTTGAGAGGCGATCAAAATTACTATTTAGCCAATCATGCTCAGGTAACATTAGGTATGGCCAGCTCCGCAGTCTTGGCGATTAGATCATTACAACAAACATTATTTGATTTCGAAGCACAGTATCCCGATGTTGTAAATAAATTTTGATCAAACTCTAAAACGACGATTATTTATCTGGTGTGAATACATTGAAAGAGGCAAAATATCTAAAATGTTAAATAAGTTTCATTTTAGATAACGGTGGATTTAGCATTAGAAAATGGAGGCAAGCCAAATGCTTTCGAACTACCAGACTCCCCAGATGTTGAGAAACAATCATTAGTATCACGAAGTGAACCCTAATATTCAATGCTTTTAACATATTTAATTCCCTTTGGTTGGAAGGAGTCATTATAGCAAAAACTCTATCAAAAACGATGGTTCAGAAAATTATACTGGGATGACGAACTACCTTACCAACAACAACAGTTCAACTATAAGAGCGCAATTCGATGATTCATCAACAAGGAAAACCTACTGATTCATGGATTTAGAGACGCGAGCAAAAGAATCTATTCAACTGTGATGTACGTTCGATTTAAAGATGACAGAGGAACTATTCAAAGACAAATTCTAGCAACAAAATCCAAGGTTGCGCCGTTCAAACAGTTGGAGCATTATGTTGTCCATCTTCTTGCCAAATTAATGACAGCCATTTATACTCGGACGGATCCATCAATAGATCTTGATTGGTCATCTAATCATCCAATGAAATGGAAGACATTTGTATGCCAACAGGGTGTCAGACATACAACAACTACTACTATCGATAAACCACTGGAAATATGTTGAGTCCGAAAATAATTCAGCCGATTCGAATGTTCGCAAGCAATCAGGAGTTAGCTGAATACCATAAATAGAGGTTAGCTGAATACCATAAAATCCTACATCCTCGGTAGAATGATCATTTCCTTTTATCTTTTTGAATATCTTCATCCATGTTCTTCCCACGCATCCCACTTAATCCAACAGAGAATTGGCAGGGCAACTATAACAGATGAGATGCGTAAGTGTGTCCGTTGTTTTAAAAGCCGAGGAATCTACACGAAGCAGCGTACGGGAAATTTTCCGTTCATTCGTATTACACGTGCGAGACCATTTGCAACTGCGGTATTAATTACGCGGGACCTATCATAAAATGGATAAGGGTTATATTGCAGTCTTCGTTTGCATGGCTACGAAATTTATTCATTTGGTGGCTGTTGCCGAAATAACAACAGATGCCTTCACAGCAGCTCACATAAAGTAATCAGCAAGAAAAAACTGTCAAATTCAATACTCACAACCAAATAAGCCGGCAGTATGTTCTATCTTCCGCACTATATTCCGGAGGGCTATGTGAATCCGGAGTCATACATTTGAATGACGATTCCTTCGAACCACTTATACACAAGTACCTTTTTTGATGAGGGCAGTAGTGTCATCTGTACCTGAATACAATATACCCGATACTCCTACATCAAGATAATCGAGATGGCAGCAAGTCGGGCAGCGAACTCTAACATGTAAATTTGAATTGACCGATTTGAAGAATTTTCGCTGACATATTTTTGAAGTTTTAAAGGGGAAATTTTGTGATCTGTTTCCCCATAAACACAATTCTGCGAACCTTTCAATCTGAAATCATATACTTTACGAAAAACTTTGTATATGAAAAAAAACTCTTTATTTATTTACTAAACGATTCACACCTCCCTCAACACTGAGCAATGTTTATGAGAATGTTGAAAACACTCATGTACACAATTCTGCATGCATCAAAATTAGAATACACTATTTTATATGGGTTAAAATACATGTACGACACATGCCATGCAGAATTCCGCAAGTAGTTTCTATTTCTAATATGACTGCGCAACCGTCGGTGTTGACAACGTGAAAAAAATAAAACTAAAAATCTTCGGCAACTTCATGCGACATTGTTTGATATTTTCCACTTTTGACACTAAATTTTGTCAAGATGGAGGAGAAAATTACAGAATTTATAAAAGAAAACCAAATTTTATACGATAAAAGACATTTCAATTGCAAAAATATTTATGTGTATGACAAAAAGTTGATAGCTTGCTTTAACTCTAAATAAAAATGTCGCACACTAGTGTCGAAAAATTATGCTCATGTGTTTTACGTGCAGATCTGCATGCGGTACTGCATGCAGAAAATCTTCACATTTTTTTCAGCATAAGTAATTTTTTCCTAAGTGGCTCCGTTTCCAAAATGAAAGCATGGCATTTATTAAAAAACTCACCCTGTGAAAGCAAAATTTTATGAAAGAATTTCTCGGTTTAAAAGTTATTTCGTGTAATAAAAAAAAATCTATAATTTATGTAGAAGAAAAAATTTGAATCGTATTGAGAGAAATGATGATGATGAGCAAATAAAAGTTGTGATATACATAGACAGACACAAAAATGTAATTGAACTCGTATAAATGACTGGAAATGTCAATTTCATACTAGAGTTTTTTTTTAAAGTTCATAAATTTTCATTTTATTCCCAGAATAAAATAATTAAAGCATGAATCCAAAGAAGTGATTTGTGCGGGGTATAAAATTGGAAATTTAATACAAAATGTTTGTCGACTTCATCAACTGTAAAGTTTGAGTATTGTTTTTTTATTGCCTCTCAATTGAGTGGTTAAGAGGAAATTTGTAAAATGTGCCATAAAAAATTAAGTTTATTCAGAGCGATTAATTAAAATAAGCAGTAGACCGCGATTTATGATATATAAAATTTTATGCTGTTTAAATTTTCTAGACGGGTTTGACGTAACCACAAAATAACAGCGTTGATTAAAAAATAGAAAATGAGCTAAATTAAAACTCACAAAATGGGTCGTGCTTGTGGAAAGGCTCTTTCTTTAATCTTACACCCACTTTATATTTTTGTTAGAGTTATATACTACAGTATAATGGCTTTTTATTTTGTTCGTCATGCCCTTGACTATTTACGAGTATCGTCTATCTACACTAACAATCAAACATCTTATTTTCTTACTACTTCTTACTATATCATATCCCCATAAAATTGTTTCTACAACTTTACAAAATGTATTTCATTTAATAATAAAATGGAAAAAATAATTAATTTCCACAAAAAATAAACCTTATTTTATTCCTGCTTGCTATATGCAGACGGGAAACAATTATTGTGGTGTTTAAATGATGGTTCACGGTGAACTATACATAAAGTAAAAAATTTGTTTCCAACTTATTAAATTAAAATTTCGAGCAAAAGAATCCAGATTCAATAAGACATTTTAAAAAATAGAGAAGGTATGCAAGATAATTGCCTCATGTGTGGTGAAAATGTCAATTTAACCGGGAATTCTATTAGATGTTAGAAGTCACAGCGTTATAGTCATGATATTGAATTGGGTGCGGACGTTAACGGTTTTAATTTAACCAACCCGTTTTACTGTACACTTTGATCTAATAGTCAAGTAACTATTTAATTAAAAAATATATTGAACAACAAATTACATACAAATTACGAAAAAAAAAATTGAAAATATAAAATTAAAAAAATTAAATAAAAAAAAATAAAAAACGAAAAAACACCTAAAATTTAAAAAACTTTATTTTTTTTTTAATTTTGTGAGCGAACTTCTAGATTCATACTTCCTCGTGGTAATTTCTGGATCACTCTAAATGAATCAAGCAGCGCTGACGGGGGCGTTGCAAGGGAATACCCACTGCTCATAGTCATTGACAATACATGTCACGGCGAGTTATTAGCGCCATAAAACCAATACCAAATCAGTGTCTGTTCTTCAGATTAGAAAAGACTAAAGAGCGTATCTAACTTGTAGCAATCGGCTCGTTATATAAATATGTTCACGGTCGGTAGGACTGGATGCCATAAAATTATTATTTGTACGTGAACATTCTCTCATAAAGACATATAAGTTATGAATCTTACTCAAAGACGCCATTTAATAAAAGGCCAATTTTTAGAAATTTTTAAATTATGTGTGTGCGATGTATTCAATTGAATTTTCCCGGCTTCCCCACATGAAAATTGGCTTGAATATTTTTCCATTTGTAGGGCATTATTAAGAATTTAGTTTGAATCTTTTTCCAACAATTACACGTTAAAAGGTTAATTTTAAGAATTGTTCAAATTTTGTGTGTGCGATATATTCAATCGAAATTTCCTGGACTCACATAGAAATCAAGCTGAATTTTTTTTCCAGGTGTTGATGATGCTCTCAAGACATTTCATTTGAATATATATTTCCAGCCACAAGAAAATTGACCTGAAATTTTGCTTGATATATTCCATCGAGATTTCTCAGTAATAAAATATATAGTTTTGTATTATAGTTTTAATGCATTTGATAAAAAAGTATAATTTTGAATTATATACGTTAATGAACCGAAATAAACATTTTTTACTTAAAAGGAAATTACTGTAACATATAATTTTTTTATCTGCTTTATCAACATTTTTCGGCTGGCTATTTATACGAATCTGCATTACGGACGTTTACATGCGATTGATACACGTTGTTTTGAAACTGCAATGTCAACATTTTTGGCAGATAAATTAGTTATTACATCCGAATCTGCATTATCGTCATTTTTTCGGATGGAGCGAATCGACTAACTTTAACAATTTAAGAATTCGTCAAATATAAACATTACGTTCACCAGGAAATCAAACGAGATTTGACCGTAATCAAAAGTTTCTATAAAAGTCTATAAAGAGTAGTGCAACAGCGTATGTTCCAAATGAGCAGATCTGTAAAGCAATTCGAGAGGAGAGCAGAGACAAAGAAAAATATAAATATCACTGCAACCCAAACATACTCAATAAAATTTATTAAAATTTACTTTAATGGATGTGAGGTGACCCATAAATACATATTCACATAAAAATGTGACTGTATCCGAACAACCCAAAAGGTGAATTGTTCTTCGAATTATCCACAAAAACTGCTGATGATTTTCCATAAATGTTTGAATGAAGTTACCTTAGCGATCAAATGCCCTATAAAAAATTTACGGGAAGATCACCTACACTGACAATTCCAATTGACATAGAATCAAATTAATGGAGATCGAGAAAGCCAAAATTGGAACAGTAGTTTGCAAAATAACGAAACAAATGATATCCAAAACTTGTTACATTTGCCAGGAATATGAGCACCTTGCATGACAGTGCCAAAACAGAGGAGAAAGCGATCAACCAGATGAATAGATAATGGCGTGTGTGATTCAAACACGGAGTTGAAAGTGAAAGAAGAATTGATCTTAACCAGTGTGAGGCAACCCCCGATCTCGTAAGGCAACTTTGGAGCGTTAGTAGACGACAGTCGTCTACTAGACGTGGTCATAATAACGGAAACATTCCAAATACTTACAAATAAAGTATCGATAATGTATAAGGGGAAAGCTGCGTTACGGCTTACGGAAAATATCCGTTACGAGAAACCAAGTTGTGACAAGAGGATGGAGCTGTGTTTTATAAAGTGGTATCGCAGAATAAGGCTGAGAAATTTTCAAAAAACTGGAAACGGAGAGTCATGATGTGATGAAAGTGAAGGCCAACCGTGTGTCCAACTAATTCCACATGATACGTGATGCGTCTATGCCAACAAGAGAGCCAACCAATGGAAGGAAACCCTTCTACTGGTGGGTCTAAAAGCCAAATTTCAGACGGCAAGAAGAAAAAGCCAAACATCAGCAAAACACCAACAGCATGAAGAACTAAACTGGGGGTGCATGCAGCTGAGAGATCTGCTCCGGGATGAAATTTAAATAGGGAATGGGATGAGTTTGAGCCAGCTAACCATGTTGAAAGGTCAAAAATTCCGCCAGAAAGATGCCCAGAGATGCTGCAACGAACAAACAACATCCTCAATTCAGTTGCTCGATCTTTCTCTAAAGTGAAGAGTTCTAAATCGACCAGTCATTTCAAGGCAGTAACTTAGTTACGCACACACTAACACACACACACACTGCCACAAATGAAATATGTTACAATATCTCTCATTGCTTCGACTACTGGGCTTACTTCTATGCCTATACTCCTCTTGGCTACGTTTGGCTCTACGCCCATATTCCTCCTGGCTACGTTTGTGACTTAAATCCAGGAGAGCCTGTTTCACATTGAGCCGCTCCTTGTTCAGCAACTGTACGATAGTGAATTCATGATGAGTTTAGTAAAGGGCAGTAACTATAAATAACTGTGTAGGGAGAAGTAAACCCAGTGGCACGGTGAACAGTATGGAGGTGATATTTTTCTTGCCTTGTTTATACTAGGTAAGAAAGCTAAGAAATATTTTTGACCACGCTTGTAGTGAAATTCAAGATCATGAAGACGAGCACCACTGTTACGCATTCTATTCGCAATAAATTGAAGAAACTTTTAGCTCGTCTACGAATTTAAAACAACAAAGCGGAACCGAAGAATGCATTACTAGTAAGATCATAGCAAAAGAAACTTGACCAAACCATTTAAGCAGAATAAACGTAACGAAAGACGATAAATACTAAAGTTGCTTGGCAAAATAATTCTAAAAAAGATTACGTGGCGCTTTTAGGGGTTCTTTAAATGATGAGACTACGTTTTCGTTCAAAACATAGACCGTTCAAAAATCAGCTAAAAGTGCGACGGTTTTAGCATGTACAAGAGGCAAGAATAGATTTGAGTAGATATGAGAGGCATGATATGTCCTGCGGAATGCAACACAAAATCTTCTTGGTCTGATGGTGCGTGAAATTACAGATCCCGTCGCTATTATAGAAGACTGCAACTTGCTGGATTGAGTTCGACACTTGTTGCCGAGAGTATCTTCTACTGCAATCTAAGCAACATAAATTCCTTATGAACGACTGAAGCAAATGCTTCTCAATTTACGAAAACTATTACAATCGCATGTGATGCAAGAATGTCTAGAACAGCAGTAGACAGTCGTCGTAAAGTTATTATCAGGTGAAATTCATTATAAGATTAATCAGCTTTATGGCACACAATAATGCTGAAGAATTTAAAGTACCGTGACGGTATAACAAGCTTATGGTATGTCAATGTTGGTATTGTCATGGTAACCAGATTATATATGTATATACAGGAACACATGATATTTCAATGCAATAGCTCATTGCTGTTGACATTTGTATCATTGCTAATTAACGTAACTATGAACGTATGAAAGATAAAAAATGGAAAATAACTAAAATTAATTCTATTTCAACACATATCCTTCAATTACGATCCGTTTATAATTAAAAATTACGATTTCTATCAAATTCAAACTAACAACTGTTTTGTGAGCAAATGTTTCACACATAAAAATTTTTCAGCTATTCAACAAGATAAAATGTTTGGCATTTTTATTCACCTCAACTTTTAACTTTTTATGCGGTATTTAAACCAATTATTGAAACAAACTCTTAGTGTCTGTGCGAATTGGATAAAAAGTTAAAATTTTTAAGTGTGGTAAAAATAAAATTTTAACTTTTTAACTGTTTTGCTGTGCGAATTGCAACTAGTTAAAATTTTGACGTTTATGACTTGACACGATTGTGAAAAAATAAAATTTAAAGTTAAATATAGAAAAGTGAATATAATATTAAAAAAATTCATATAATTTATTATTAAATAAATTCTAAAAAGTGTAAAATGGATGTATTTTTCTTAATACATATATTGCTTGCCAATTTTAACTCGATTATTTGTCTTTTACCAAAAACATCTGAATCTGATTTACAAAATATGAGGATTCAAAGCAAAAAACTATGGTATTTGAAAGTCATTATATTTATTATTTAATTATTAAATCATTAAAAAAATTTTAGCGTACAAAATACAAAAAAAAGTATTTGCAAATATCGGTAGCTACAATTGAGGCTATTTTAAATGGTTGCGAAACAGAAACAAAGAGATCGTTAACGGATTAACCATAAAACCTTTAAATTGATTTTAGGCAACATTATGCCAGACAAGCATCACGGTTGGTTCATTATATACTAATTGTTAATATTTCTGTACTGTATGGCTTCAGGTTGCAGCTACAGAGTTGTCGTAAACTTTTCAGAGTTGAGTCGCTACACTATTTGGGATATAATTTATAAAATGTTAATTTTTTTGTGAAAAAATCAGACACGAAATTCTGTTCTCGGGCAAGGTGTTAGAAATTTAGAAATGCAGTTGGCGCCATTGATGGCTGCCACATTAGAATAAAGTGTCCCATACACAAGCACGATGAATATATAAATTATAAAGGTTTTTATTCTATTGTGCTTCAAGCTGTCGTTAATAGTAACGGAATGTTCCGCAATTATTTTATTGGCTATCCTGGATCAGTGCATGATATACTCGCATTTTGCACAATAGTCTTATCTATCGACGACACACATTTCCTCCCAAAAATTATTATTTATTAGGAGGTGGAGAGTACGCCTGTAAATGGGACCCTTGTACCATAATCACACCTTAAAAAAATCTAACGGAAAACCAAAAGAAGTTTAATACAGTTCATGCAGTAAGGCCAGAAATATAGTGGAATGTGCTTTTGGAATAATTAAGAGTCGTTGGCGTAATATATTCTATAAAGCCTTGCAACAAAATATTAAAAACTGCGTCCACATCAATACGGTAGCTTGTATATTACATAACATATGCATTCTCGGGGATGATGTTATTATAAATTTATTAGAAGCGCAACAAGATTCGGAAAATATTGAACCAATAAACGAAACAGTAAATGATAATAGCGAAGGAATCAGGTTTAGGGACTCAATATTAGAATGAATAAAGTTAGTTAATCAAAAAGTCTTATAAAAATTGTTTTATTTATTATTTTATTTACGAGGAGTCTTCAGACTAGGAGATGAGAAGATTTGTTACGTCAATATCAGGAAATTATTTTTGAACAATTTGGCGAAATATTTCTGATTTTTTGCCTTTAAAATAAACACAAACAAACATTTTTTTACATAATTTTCATTTTCTTACATTTATTGTATGCAGACATAACCTGGCGTTTCCGTTTATTTTTAATTTGTATTTCCATCTTTATTTTTACAAATACAACTGTAACACTTGTACGAATGTTCACAACAAGCAAATCTATTAGATAAAAAAATTTAAGTGGTCCTGGACCAGTTAAAAATTTTGTGGTGAATAAAACGTTTTAATTTTTTATGCGCTGTTTTTTCGTTTCGCACACACACTTAGTATTACAAATCATTGTGGATTTCAAATAGTGAATTTTGACTTTTATAAAATAAACTTTCATTTATTTGTGTTTTCATACAACATATCTAAGCTTACTTTGATCATTTTTCGGTATTAGTCACGACATTTTTTAGTCAGTCCCATTTTTTAAATCCCACGTTTTTTGTTATTTTGTCGAGTAGTATTTGATTGTGCAATTTTGTACGTCTAACGGTAAAATTTGTGCAAAATGTATTTTGGGAGATAATGTAAGATTTTTGATGAGGTTATCGCACCAGAATCCCATATATCCGTTTAAACCCGTCCCTTAAGCTTGCAAAACTCATACATCGAAATGTCCGGCCGCTAATAGGCTAATTAAATGCTATATTAAAACATTTTGGGCTACACCCCTTGCAAATAAAACGATGGGTTCTGCTAGCTAGCAAGAAAGAAAAAGTTAGCAGAACCCATATCAAAAAATTATTTAAAAACAAGGGGCGTGTTTAATCATTAAATCATATGTTTTACTTTAGTTTAATTGTGCCAAACTGTGCATTCCAAAAAAAAAATTAGTTCTCCTCCAGAATTGGTCTGGATTTTGCTTAGAACGGCTATATGTGCCCATTTACATGCGTTATGGATCACATATGAAAATGTCGTAGTTTTCTAATCACATTGTTTAAACGTATATAACATGATAAAACCAGGATTCATTTTTGGCATACTCCAAATAAGCCAGAATTGGCAAACCCTTAATTCAACCTTATTTTTACAATTTAAATTTTTGAAATATATTTTATTAATGGTTTTTGAAGAAAGGGTCTTGTACGTGCGGTTCTGGCTGATGGCGAGAAAGCACTATCTCGAGATTTAATCAGAATCTTAATTCATTTCAACTAGTTTAAGTGATTTTATTAATAAAATGTGGTGGGATTTCCAGAAATCACCCATACAAAATTTTACGAAAGTGATCTTTTGATGAGGAAAATCAAAACTCAAATCCTTTGATGATTTATAAAATTTAATTGAACAGAAACCCTTCTAACAACAAACCTGATTAATTCTACACTAAAAGCTTTCAATCATTAAATTTATTGAATATATCAAATTTAGCGTTTAATAATAATCTGCCAACACAAATAGAGTAACAACGTATTTATGTAAATCAATATTATGGAATGAATGCGACATCCACTTGAAAGTATTATGAATACGTCTTCAATAACAAAAATATATTTTCATTTTTAATACACCTAGAAATACATACATAAACTTTACAGTGCTTAGAGTAGTCGAGAATAAAAATTTAATCAAAAATTTCCACTCAACTTAATAAAATTCAAATTTCTTTAAACTCATAAATAAACCAATAACCTTTCGGTTTTTCTACAATCCTATTTCCGTCTCTCTTCCGCTCTTGATTTAGTCATTCTGATGCAAATGAATTTAGGTACATTATAAATCTCGTATAATGTATCCCCATATTTATGGATCATATATGGGGATATATAGACAAGGATACGAGAATCGAAATAATATTTGATTGTTGCACATGATTAATCATTTCGATGTTTCTCCGAATGGCAAAAAGCAATATTATTTATGCTCCAGTATATCATGCCACAGTGATGGTATAGAAGTATCAGCATAAAAAAAAATCATTCCGGTTGCTCGATATGAGGGTAGTAGATCTGCACCCAACACAATCATCATAATGTACCAATATTATACATATTTAGAAATGCATGAGATATAAATGCATATGAGATATTGTTATCAATGTTTCCAATAACTTTTTTACGTTTATGTTTATTTATTGCAATATAAATTTCGTATCATTGATATTCTAAATTTTTCTGCTCGATTTTATCCATTTTAATAGCAAAGTGAAAATAAAAATTAGATTTTTATTATAAATTGAATTTTCGTTCTAGTCTCTATGTTCGAGCTATGTAGCACTTGATATATTGGTATTAGCGCTTGGTACATTGCAAATTGTTTAAATGTGAGATTAGTACCGGCATATAAACATTATTTTGTATTTAGATTATATTAGTCGTTTAACACAGGCGGATAAATTCGATTTATAAATGAAGCTAAAAATCATGATTGATGTGATTTTTGACAATCAATAATTCAGGAAATATTTAAATATTAAATTAGAAAATATCGGTATTTTATTATACGCTGGGTGTTGTGTTTACCGTAAAATTGAAAACGGTAACCCAAAAAATAATTTGAACATTATTTATTTCCACGAAAAAATTAAGAAGTTTGTTCTTATACCACACGTACTTATAAATGTCAAAAATAATTTTTACTCTTAAATTTTTACTCAGAATTAGAAAAGTTTTCTAAAACAGAAATTTTATAATATTTCCTAGAAATACATTAGCTGTATCGTATTTGAATTTTGCATTCTTTAAAATAAATTGACGATTCATTAATACAATTTTTGTAACCAATTCTACCGAAAAAGAAATAATTTAAGAAATTTTCAAAGGAATAAGTATAATTCAACGAAGATCTTATTTTTTAATAATTACCTATTTACGGGGGGTATGTTGAACGAAGAGACGGAAAGAACGGAGGTATGTTTATTAAAAATGAATGGGTGAATATTTTGTTGCCAACAGACGAATATGTTTTACCATGAATGTATACATAGATCTCGAATACACCAATACGAGAATTAAATTTACCGAACTTCTGGTAAAACTGTTTTGTATAATCCAAAAAAATTATTCCTGCTTTAGTATCAGAAAACCAACAAGAACAAGTCCTGCTGGTTGACAATTTAATCTTTAAATTTATTTAAATCTTTGTCGTCTTTGTTAAAAAGCTCCCAACTACTTTATCAAAACTCTTTATTCCCAATAAATTTTTTAAAATGATCTGAACTTATTTTGTTTGAAATTTAGTTTTCAATCTATTTGTTTTTTTAGTGGTTTTGTCGTACTTTGCCATACTTTTCAATCTATTTGCGAAAAACGAGAAGCTACTATGAAAATAGTCACTTACGACTGATTACGGCCAAACATGATCTTCCAATTTATGGAAAAAGTTTCACATTGAATAGTCGGCGGGACAGTTTTTTGTCAAAAATCGTGAATTCCGCTTTCGGAGAGCTCATCTGAACCGATATTATTGCAAATGTAATTCAAAATATTTTACTTCTTAGCTGGTTTACTCATGGGGAAAAACTTTACAAAATATTTAGAAAAGACGAAAAAGCTCCTATGAAAGCTTCCAGTTCCGTTGGATTAGTTTTAGTCAGACATCAATGGGATCTCCCAATTTATAAAAGAAAGAAATTTTTGTTGAAAAACAGTTTTTTGTTAAAAGTCGTCATTTCTGTGACAAATTTAATTAAAAATCTCTTAGTTTCTAATCGTTTTTCTCATAAATTATATACTTTTAAAGTATTTGTAAAAAAAACCGATAAAGCTCCTATAAAAGCTTTCGCTTCTGGTGAACCAATTTCGGTCAAATATCACTGGGGTCGCCAATTTGTAGAAAAAGCTTATGTACAGAGTTTCATCCCGATCATCCAATCTGTCTGGGCTGTAGATGGGAAACTGCCATCACGTAGTTTAACCTGACCTATAGCCTCTCCATCTATACCCCTCGTACCGTTAGCAACTATACCCTAGAAAGGGCTGCTATGTATATCTACTTGGCAGAAAGTATAAAATGCTCAGGGCAGCAACCTGAAAAAATCCACGATAAGTTCAGTTACGGTGTAAGGAGTAGGAAACCCAGTACCAGCTGAAGGGACTTATCAAGCAGTCTCCTAACAGTCGAGATCCAGCAACTGAAATATTGTAGGCAAACTTAGCCGTTGCGATTGCGGCTGCTTTCCTACAGGCGAAGAAAAAGTAGCTTTAAATCCGCGCAGGGTTATGCACACCCACAAACCAGTTTAAAAAGAGATATTATTCAGCGATATCTGAAGAAGGGAGAAGTGACCAGTACATTGAAGAGATGTTTTCATCGTCTTTTCTGGAGACTCCTTGCCGGAGAGCAAAAAAATAACTTTGACCTGGGTTGAAAGGTAAATTCAAGAACTGGTTGGGTTTATCAAGCCGAGAAATAATGTGCATAGCGAAATCACCAAGATGATAAACACCATTAGTACACTCTGTTGTTCAGGTATTAGTAAGAAAAACGAATCGGAAAAGGAGTGCCAAACTTCATCTTTCAACAATTAATGGAATAAAAACTTAGTTCGTCTACGGATTGTGAGCAAGAAACAGGAATCGAAGAAAACAACTGACGAAAATGCACAACTAGGGGGATCCAGCAAAAAAAATTGTCCCCACCACATGGGGGTACAGAAAATTAATACTAATGCATTGCTTAAAGAGATATTCTCGCCTACTATGGTTGGAGCGATAAAGGGTTTCTCATATGCGGACATATTGCGCAAAGTTGAGCGGGACTATGATCTTACTTTTCACGGAGAAAATGTAAATCACATCAGCAAACGACAACGAGAGACCTTTTATTAGAACTGTGGAATACCGGCAACCAAAAAATTACCTTGGAATTTTCCAGTCTTTCGGAAAAAGTTACACCAGAGAACAAAATTCAAAAGGCAATTGGATTGGTATCCTGCCCAGTACGAGAGAAGATAGTCGCCATTATGTGATTTAAATGCTTGGGCTTTGATCACGTTGTCTTGAAATGTCCAAATACACAGATGACAACGGTGGAACATGACACCGCTGGAGCTACCAACCATTTCACGGGCGGTTTCAGATAGCCGAAATACCGTTAAAACTGCAAGTACATTCTGATTTTGTTACAAATAAATCATACTCATTGTGCCGAAGCACAAGATCTGCTTGACCAAAGGAGGTGAAAGAAAATACTGTGCAACTGTTACCTTTGGAGTAAGGAATGTTTTTAGCCAGGTACGATGAAAGGGCATTCTTGATTAACTTCGTCGACGAAAAATGTTGGACCCTGGTTAGATACCTGTCAGACATGATCAGACGTTCGCATGATCTTCCACTGGTTTACAATTGAGCGAGCAGAACACAGCTGTTCTTAACTAGCAGCAAAATGTTGATGCATCGAAGATATTGAGAAGCCGACTACTATATTTATAGATTCTTGACGGAACATGGCTGCTTCTGAGAATTTAAGTCAAACCACGACAAGAGTCTTAACTGACCAATATATTTTTTAAATGTCCACAGTTTTCTAGAGCAAGACACGTGATTAAGAGAATTAATGAAGAACATGTTACTGCTAAAAATATATGGCTGTGAACGGATGAATCGGCTCGGAATAGAAAGGTTCGGTAATCCGTGCTCTAATTGTTTCATTCTATTTAAAATGGAAAGTAATTTTGAAAAAAGATATAGGTGAGAAACGTAAAACATGAATTATAAATAAAGTACAAGAGCAGTCACCATTAAAAATTAGAAATGACACTTCATTCGGTTTACAAACCTAAATTTTTTACTTTGTTTAGTCGTAGCAGGCTAATATCGTTGATCATACTCGTAGTGGGAAAGATTATAATTGAGGTAAACAAAAAGAAAATTTTTAATAGTACAATAGCCTTAAACAGAAATTCAGGTAAGTCAGTGCTCAGTGGCTACAAAAAAGAATAGGACCTCGAGAAAGTCCTACAAAACGATTAAGCGGCAAAGAAAAAAGAAACGACTGGAATTTACAATGAGTCATGTAATATGTAGATCAGTGTGGCACAGAGTTGTTGATAAAATAGTAAAGCCTTCATTCAAAGACAAATTTTGAGGTGGTCTATAATTGTTTTTTTATTTGATTTAAACTGTGATCTACGACAGTCTAAATTTTGTATAATCGAGTAGAAATACGTACTTCTTATCACCAACTAATCGTTTGAGCAAAAATGGTTTGGACATACAGGTCTAGAAGTAGTTCACAATACTATTTTTGTCACTAGGTTATCAGCAAAAGGTTTTGCAAAATACTCAATTGGTTCCACATTGCCAGTTTTCAAGATATTATTATTATCAGGTTCAACATCCAACCAAATACGTCATTATCAGCTATACTTCAACATTTTCAATATCTTGAAACTTCAATTATTCTGAGAATTCAGAAGAGCCACTTTCGGTATCATAGATAGGAACGACACTTCCAGAGTCTTCAAAATTAATCTCGCTGCTGCTTGAATCTTATGTAGCTTCAAAAATTTGCTTTCAACTTACCCGTAAATTATTCAGAATACTGCCCTTATGAATTGAAGAATATGTTGCCGAAAACTTAAAAAAATGTATCGATTCTTACCTTCAATCGGTACAATATAGGAATGAAGCCAATGATTTTTAATTACTTCGAACTTAAAAAATACTAATTTTTCCATGTAACTAATTAGACATAGAAAAATATATTGTTTTACTTTTCTCCAAAGTCATTTCTGGGAGACATAGAAAAATAAAAATATCGCTATAAAAAAACTGGTACACAATATAAACAGTTCGACACAAATACGTGTCACGCACTTCCATAAACTACCGCGCAAAAAACTCACAATACTGTGTGGAATTGTACAGTATATAATTCTAAAAAAAATCTAGTTTCATCCACCTTCATATTTTCAAACAAAAATTTTATTTCTACGCAAGATATTTTAATAAATTGGATCACTCACCTGACATTCATACATCCCGTGGTCACGCCTTTGCACAAATTTAATTTGCAGCGTCCACATATTTGAACCCGGCGTATGCAGTATCGCAAAACGTTCGTCGCTTGTATATAAATGTGCACCAGATGACAATATATGCCAATCCCTCCGTCGTATCCAGGATATTTGATTCTGCAACAGAAAACAAAGGATTAATAATGAATACTTGAACAATAAAGCTCACAATTTTTTTTTTATAAATAATGTTAAACATTCACAAAAATTCACTATGCACGAGTACAGCAACTAAACTTAACAAAAAAGCTCAATTTATTTTATAAATTTAAGTAGCAGTGATTTTCCCGTTTCTTGCTTTGTAATAAATCAATTATTTTTGAGCAGCGAAATGGAAAATAAAAATGCAAAAATGTTTGTTAAGTAGATACATTATTGCCATTATCATTTTTAATATTATATTACTACTACTATTATAATATATACAACTACTACATAATAAAAACCACTATAAACTCTGTATATGTATAGAATAAAATATTTATAAAACAGATACGAGTAGACTAAATATGTAGACCATATATGAAAGAATAAAGAGTGAGTTTTCAAAATTCAACAAACCCATTACAAGTAGAGCACAAAAAAATGTTTTGTATTTTCGGAATAAAATTTACATAAAATGAAAATTTTATAAGCTTTTAGTACTTTATATATAAATATAGACAACATATATAACTTTTGTTCTATAGGCTACATAAAAAACGATTTGTTGAACTTTTCAAGCTATTTAGGAAATATATTTGCCTATGTAGTTTCGAAATTTGTTTAATTTATCTATTTACAACACTCTAGAATTCGATTTTAATTAAATTAGTTTTATTTGGATTTCTAAATTTATCTTGATGTGTGCGGGTGTACGCAGGGGTTGCAAACCGATAAAACACGTTTGCGTAACTATATTTTATTCGTGCCTCGATATTTTTTCTTGGATTTTTGTAAAAGCATAATTTGCAAAAAAAGTTTAAGATCCGAACATTACAGTTTACAGTTCGCTTTACAGTTTTAGTGTTCCGTTCAAACTTGCATTCAAAAATAAAAAATGAAGGAGTGTTTATGTTGCAGCCAACAACCGACTTTCTTTTATCACGATTGAATTTAGATCTCGAATATATCACTCTTAATTTCTAAACACTGTATCAAACACCACCAACTTCAGAACACCAACAAGGTCAATGCTGAAAAGTTAATCTTTAAATAAATGTAAATCTTTAAATTCTATGTCGTTTTTTTTCTAAATGCTACGCTTTTCAAGATAATTGCAAAATTTGAGAAAGCTCTTACGCAAGCTGCCATCTTCGGCACACAAGTGTCTACCACATTTTGCAAGTATTTCTCAATTTATAGAAAAAGTTCTAGTGTGAAACTGTGAAATCTCATCCCAAATAATCAATCCACCTGGACTGTAAATGCCAAATTTTTTTGAAATAAGGTTTTTCATACAAACTTATCATTTCCAGGAAAATTTAAAAAAAATATGTGAAATAATTTTGTATGAAATTTTTTAATTAACGATCTTTTTCATTTTAATCGTCGTTGGGCCGATTTTGTTTTAAAAGGAAGTTCTTTGTCAATAATCGTCATTTCTGCGTAAATTTTGGAATCGTCGATACCGGTGCAAATTCAATTTAAAATCAGTTAGTTCATAGTCGTTTTTCTCATAAATTATTTACTTTTACTTTGCTTTACACCATCTCCTATAGAAGCGGCTTCCGGTGGACCTACATTAGCCAAAAATCACGGGAATTTTTCAATATATGAAAAGATGTATGAAGTGTCATTTCCACTAACCGAGGGGTCGTCTACTGGTCATCTATAGTCTTCACAATTCGGCGCCCTGTTTGCGTCCAAGGTGGAACCGCCATATCATTATGAACCAAGTTAATTAACTGTTGCGTTTATGCGTATAAACATTGTATATACCCAAAAATTGGCAATTGTGTATTTGTCTCAAAGTTTGTATTGTTTTTGTACGGTCAGTTTGAGATCAAATTGTGATCGAGAAATCCCTTAAATAAATATACTCAATTACAGTCAGTAGTATCCTTGCGAAATTTTGCCAGTCGGTCATCAATTTCACATTGACTATCGAGTAACATGGATTTACTCAAAAATTTATTTTAGTTCGAACAGTTGGGAGTTGGGACAAAGAACGAAAAATTCAGATTTAAAGTGTTATTCTACCAGCATATGTTTCAGTCAAGAATTACTTTAATTTTGAAGATTCAAAATGTAAAGTAAAATAATATCGTACAAAATTATTAATTTTAAATAGCACGAAGTGATTACTTTAATTTAAAAAAAAAGATTTATAATTAGGTTTGAAGTTTCTTACTTGCAATTATTAAAATTTAGTCCAATTCTAATTATAACTAGGTATCGAAATTGGAGCTTTATAAATTCATATATGTATAATAGAAAATAAAATTATAGAGGGGTGCATGGCGTGGCCACACCCGACTTTCTTGTAGCACAACCGTATACGTAAATCTCGAATACATCACACTCATGCAAGTTGAAAATTAAACTTACCGCACTCCTGTTATAACTGTGTATAATCAAAAATCATACTTCCTGCTTAAATTTCAGACAACCAACAAGAGTGTCAACCCTTGTTAAAAATTAAATTTGTTTATAAACTTTTCAACATCATTGGAAAAATTATAAAAAAAAACTCCCTTGGACCTCTCACTTCCGGTACAGATTTCCACCAAATTTATCAAAGGTCTCGAAATTAATCGAAATAGGCTAAGTGTTTGCTAATTTGATCGCAATTATTCAATCCGCCTGGACTATGGAGTTGCCGAATTTTGGTTCAATAAAGTTTTTTTTTTATCAAAACTCATCATTTCCAGTACCTTGAGGTTCCTAGTGCTAGATTTGATTTTGACCAGAATATCGTCCCCATGAATTTCATGGTTAATTCTAGTTCCGAAATTGATTTGCACATCTGGTTTTACCTGTTTACTCCCTAACGGGTTTAGGAGCTGCAATCTTTCATTGCATGCACCGTCGTTAAGGTTGGGTGAGATGAGTGGCTTATATTAAAACTTTTAATATACTTTTTGTTTTCCGAAGGTTTTGCTAATCTCTAGTCTGGTCTTAACGATACCTATGTTCTTCACTCGAACACTCTATATCTTGAATGCAGGACTCCGAATTTAAGATCTCGGAGACCACTACTGGCAGTCCCGGTGACAAAGTGGTCAGCATGCTTGCTCCAGCAACCGGAGGTCCCAGGTTCGATTCCCGGTGGTGACAAGGAAAAAATTTCACGGCTGGTTTAGGATCAATGAATTAATCACTCATTATCCGAAATGAAAATATGATTCTGAAACCTCATTTGAGGCGGCCAGATCGCTTGATGGGATATAGTGCCAGAGAGAGAGAGAGATTACTACTGGATTGGTGAAGCGTATACGTTGGCCAACTTTTATTGCCTCTCAATACTTTATTAAAAATTAAAACATTCTTAAAAAATAAACTTTTTGTCTTAAGGACTCCAGTTTGAATAACTTTTTACTTTTAAAATGAAAGAACCCAATTACTTGCAGGAGCCGTATACAGTTTTCTTTATCAAATAACATTTAACAGGCAAGGGTCTGGGTAATGTAAAGATGAGACAGGATTGGATTAAGGTGGCAATCTTTCCATAAAGATAATCAAACTACACTGAATACCATTATAAAAATAAGTTTAATCTGTAATGACACATCCGGATTGCAGAATTTCGAATTGTAGAAAACCCAGTAAATTTACAACGAGACACGAAATAATCTAGCAAATTAAAAACCGTAGAAAAATGACTTGCAATTCTCTAAGGGAGCTCAATGAGATCCTGATGGCGAAGAAATTGTGCCGGATTAACAAAAAGTTAGTAAAGGAGTGATTCATTTAGGCAATGACCCATGCAAAGTTGACGTTTTATGTCGGACAACAGTAAGTTGACATGATCAAAAAAAGGCTGTATACAGTTTAGATTAGGTTTGGCTTAGATTTAAACTGAAAATAATTAGCAAGGAGCATATTCCTTTAGCGATTCTATTTGCAAACGGTTGGATTATGTTTTCAGCCCTTTTGATTTCTATAAAAGAGGACAAAAGATTAATTAAATTGTTTTAAAAGCTGTTTTGCTTTCGCAAAGCCGATTAGCTTTAATGTTAGAGGCCAATTTTGCTTTCAGCAATATTTGTTTTGAATTTCCAGTAATGGAAAATAATTGTTCATCATAGTGGGCTTTTTTGCCAGTAGTAATTGTAATCTGAATCGGTTTTATGAAAATCTTTTTTTTTTTGTTTTATGTAAAAGCCAACTCTACTTTAATTACTACTGATAAATTCGCCAACTATGATGAACAAATATTTTCGTTACTGGAAATTCATAAACAAATATTGCTGAAACCAAAATTGGCCTCTAACATTAAAGCTAATCGGCTTTGCGAAAGCAAAACAGCTAAAGTCATACACCATATTTGGTAGAGCTTGAGCTATTTTGACTATTCCAGTTTTCTTCCACGATCAGACAAATTTTGTGATCGAAACAATATTTTTTGCATCAAAATAGGCAGAGAACCGACTTTTCAAAAACAAAGTGTGAGTCATTTGTCATTTGTTTTTGTTTTAGGAAAATCAAACTTAAAAAAGTTTTTGGTTTTTTCAAAATACACATTTTTCTTTACTCAAATAATTAATAACTACCTTTTCTGATTGGAAGATTGTCTTGTCAAGCGGAAGAGAGAAAACTGATTACAGGTTAGCGAGTATCGTATTAAGCAGAGGAATGGCGCCATGGGGGATGGTGATAACATTATCAGCTATCATGATGATGATACAATCAGCTATCGGTTTAGAGAAGTCAAGCTGAAATTATTTAGGAATGGCAAAAGTGCCAAATAATGGACTCCGGTAGAGTAAAATGGCCATTTACTAGGCTCACGGAGGGCTCTAAATTCAACGAAGTGTTTGCTATGACTGTAATGAGGTTCATCAACCAATATGACGCTCAAATTATTTCAAACCAATCTTCACTACTACACGATAGCCACAAAAGAAGCTGTTCTATATCAAGTTAAAGCAAAAAATGTTGAAATAGTCTTCACACGAGAAAATTTGGTCTGGTACATCCAAAGAAAGCAAACCAAAGCGTCAAAGCGTGATATAAAGAAGAGGAATACCCACTTGCAAATTTAGGGATTTTATTAACAGTGAATGAAAAGAGAGAAGTGGGAGTCATCATGGAGAGTGATGCAAAGGATTAAAAATGACGCAATCTGGAGCAATACGAATTCTATGGTGACAGAAATTAGTTATATTTTCAATTAATTCTTAGCCAGCGTTTTTATCCAACAGAAAAAGAAGTCCTTGACATTAAACTTGAGAAAACCTTAGGAATCCTGACGGATGCAGGAACTTCAAAATACCCGGTGGAAATTTTAGGGCCTTCCCAGTTAACCAATGACACAAAACCGCTGACAATTGGTCTTTATAGAATTCATGAAAACCTACAAATTCTATCTAAGAAGTGCCAGGATGAACGCCTAATACTCAGCTATGCCGAAATACTGGAGATTTTGAAGGTATCCTAAATAAGGACCTACCACTTCGAGATACACCAAACTGAACCCGATGAACCCTGGTCATTGTTGGAACCAAAACAAACTTTTGAAGAGACAAATAGAACCTCACATTACAAGTTTAATAAACCTTAAGATTGCAAGGAGGTGCCGGTGTGACTGCTCTCGACCTTCCTGTTTTACCATACTACGAAATCGATTAAGTATAAAAAATTGTTTATAACGAACTTTTGAGGACTAGAGGAGGCCACTAGCAACGTGATAGTGGGGTGATTACTAGGCCACTCACAATGCTGGTTGATTGAGTCCTGCATAACGACCTATTTATTTATTTCAGTAACAATATTGTAACGTAGTTTGAACTGTACAATAAAGGTTTCAGGTTTCTCAAACAAGTTCAAGCCAGTACAAGTTGCGACGCAATGAAATTGATTGATTGGTAAAGGTGGTTCTCTAATAAAAAACTGTCTTCAAAATTGTTCAATATAATGTTTATTTATTTTTCAATGATTATATGATACTGATGTGAGGGAGGGGCCCTATGCTAGTTGATAAAAAAGATAAAGGGGGTTAACCAACCGAAAAATATTTTATTTGGTAGGCGTGTTTTCAATTCGTATTGAACTCCACATCAATGATAAGTTTTAGGTACTTATTTTAGAAATCTATTTTAAAATTTCATTTACGTCCAAAATAGATATTTTCGTAAAAAAGGAATGGACCTTTTCTGTCTAAGGTTACTAAATTTCAAAATTTCTCAAAATATTGTTTAAGAATCACATTTCTATCCGAAATACCGAAATAGAACGTGATCGTAATTAAGAAATTACTTATTTTCATCTCAGTTTCATCCTACATTCTACAATTTTAGCATTATTTAATAGCATTAAATAATGTCATAGATTATTTTCAGTTTAGTATATTCCAGATTTTTTTTTTCTAAAATCATTTTAGAATCCTACATATATTCATCATATATATTCAAGATGATTATGATTGATGAAGGAAGGGCCTACTAACGTCTTAGTGGGCCGTATTTCAGATTTTTTCTGAAAAAAAAAACAAGTTAGAATCCTATGATCATTCTAGAAACCAAACTTCATCATGATGGCTATAAACTATTTGAAAAAAAAAAATAGAAACACACACGAATTTATCCTTTATACCATATTTCATCATGGATCGATTTCAGGTATGATCGGGGGACGATTTTTCAAGAAATTAGACTATCGCCTCGTCCGCCAATTTCCACTATCATCCGGGAATGCAGTACTTTTCCTCTTAATTATACAATATACTATTCCGTATCGAAATTGGATTGAAAAAATATTTCCAATTTAATTTTGTTTTTGGAAAAATTTATACCAACTGTTTACCATAATATGCCTGAAAAAAAAATTTTGTAACAAAAATACTATGAAAATTAGTATTAGAACGGAACAATCACAATAAAACCATTAAAATAAAAACAACAACAACGTAAAAATATAAAAAAGTAATTCGTACACAACGAAAAGTTAATTGGTAAAAATGAAGTATAGATGGAGAATGTTGAAAAAATCGAATTCCGTAGACTAGGAAGTAATTCGCTAGTGCTACATATACATGGTATTGTTCTATATATAGACAATATTCCTATGTGAAATATCAACGTTAGTCGCCACGGCCTGATGAAATGACTGATTTTTCCAAATTAATAATCTCATTAAGTTCGAAACTGATATAATTCAAATTAAAATTCTAACTATGAAAATAGTTTTCCGAATTCCTTTTTCCTACACTGAAAGAAAAACACTATCTTTTTTTAAAAAAATGCTATCGATAGTCAACCGATCATAATATTTATGATAATGATATAATTCAATTATAATTTCTTTGCTGTTAATTTGACGGTATACTATCAGAATAGTAATAAAATAAAATTTCCATTAAATTCCTTGAATTTTGTTGTATTTAACGCATACATGCGATTTCTATATGAAAGTTTGTTTATTATAAAAATATCGAGAAAATCCTTTCAAATTTGATCTCTAATGACAAAAAAGATCACAATTATTCTGTTAATGTGATAACATGTATATCATATCGCGGAATATTAGTTGTTAACAAAACAATTTATGGTCGGTCATATCAATAAACTACGATTAATATGAGAAATTGCTTGTTAAGATAACAGTATCATTTTATAGCAATGATGACAATTTCAAACTTTCAATACGAAATCGGAATTTTGCTCAGTGTATAGAAAAGCCAGAATCGAGCTACAGAAATATCATATAAAATGCAATCCAAAAGTAAATACTCATTTGATATATTTTGGGTGAATTGTCGTTTTTGGTCAATTAAGGATTTCACTAAATATTTTTTCTGGGGCACTGACTTTTTCTGTTGCGCTAGAACAATTCGTGGAAAGCGACAATTCACCAAAAATAACATTTCGCCAAAAACAAGAATTCTCCGGAAACGGAGATTTTCCGAAAACGACAATTTACCGAAAACAGAAATACAACGAAAATGACATTTCACCGAAATAAAATCAATTTTTTCAATCTTTAGTTGTAGTGAATCTGTCTTGAGAGCGAAAAAATTATTTCAATTTTGAAAAAAGATTTAGATGGTTTTTTTTTTAAAAGGCGACTCGATTAGAAAATCAATGTCTTGTATTTAACTGATTTGTAACAATAAATGTAAATAGATTTTTTTTTTATTATTATAAAATCGTTCTGAAAAACCGAAACCTTATATCCCGAAAATGAAAAAAACTAAAAATCCTGAAAAAATAGTGAAACAAAAAAATTCTATAAAGAAAAATTTCAAAATTTAAAATACTTAAATGCCATTGCAACAGCTCATTGCTTTTAAAATAATTTTAATTAAATTTACTGAACCCTTCACTTAGTGAATTTTGTGTCCCTTATATAATTGGCAACAGAGCAAATTCTAAAATATCCGCGTTCTGTTTATAGATCCCCACTCCTACATCCCCGAAATTGAAATAGAAACCCCCTAGAGTATTAAGCGGTAGGGAGTGCAGCGACCTCCTGCGTTCTTGTGAGAGCTACCTAGAATTCTTCTACCCGTTGGCCCCTAGAATTCTTCAACATAAAATTATATCAAATGGTTTCTGGTGTAGTAACCGATATTTTTAACCTTAGTCGAAAGATAAACAGTTTTTACCTGCTAAAGTTCATGATTAATTATTTTAACCATTTTTAGTTGTAATATTTTTCAGTTTTTATAATTTTTTTACATAATTTGTTATTAAGAATTTTTAATTTCAGAATTTCAAATTCCGGGTTTTATTTATTCAGTATTTTTTCACGATTTTTTATTTCTGTAAACCAATAAAATAACTCTTTAATAATATGCAAATCGCCTAAAATAATTTCGTTAAATTAGCATTTCGGTGAAATTGAAAACGACATTTTAATTGTTTTTTCGGTGAATTGTCGATTTCAGTACACTGTATATTTTGTGAATTGAGTTTTTGTGTGGATAGTTTTCAATACATATTCGTGGAACCAAGTAGAGTATATTGTGATTTTTCATTTGACATATTTTAGGTGAATTATTAAACAAAAGCGGCAAACCACCGATAACAACAATTCACCGAAAACGACATTAAAACGAAACGGAATTTTATTGAAATGAAATCCGCGTATTTTGGACAATTTTAACAAATTATATTTTTCGTTAATTTTAAGCTGCATAACTGTGCTAAATTTTTAGCACAATCGCTCAACATAAATATGAAATATCGTGAATTGTCGTTTTCAATTAATAACCGTTTCCGGTGAGCTGTTGTTTTCGGTTGCATAACAACAATTCTTCGAATGAGAAAATCCACCGAAAACGATCGTTCACCGATAACGAAAATTCACCGAAAACACCAATTCACCGAAAACGGCAATTTTTCGAAATTCGGTGAATTTTCGGAGAATTCAGTTTTCGGTAAATTTCCAACATATTTTTGTGGAACCAAATGGAGTGTATTGTGTTCAGATCTTTATAAAATTGTCTCAAATAAAAATTTACAATTTTTGTGTTTAATTTTCATAATTGTAAAAAACAGGTTCTTTGCTGCAACGTATTTTTAAAACGTGGCAACATTGTATGCCAAATGCTTTAGAAAACTATCTTTAAACGATTTTAAAGTTTTTTATTGTTCGATCTATCAAATTAAACTCTTCCACAAAATAACCATTATACCATTATAAACGTAATCAATAAAGTAATTTAAAATCATAAATTTTAAAAGTTGTTCGTAATTTATGATACAGTTTCGTGTTTAATATCAACTAATTCTGACATATTTCACAATAGTTTCGATATTTTTTATTTTAAAAGTTTCCTTTTCATTTTAAAATTTATCATTATTGCAGTAAAATAAGTTTTTTGTTATGCGAGAAGACAAAAAATCAAAAAGCTCTATACTCGTATAGTAGCTGTGCAAACCATCAACTGTATAACATTTTTTTTAAAAGTTTTACTCTCGGTAAAGTTGCATTTTAGCAATCAACCCATTATTAATATTATATGCAAAGATAAATGGGTGCTTAATAAAATAATTTATGGTTGCGAATTGCGGAAGCATTTATCAAACACGGTGAACAGTATTTTTACAATGTGTACATGGGCAGATAATTTAAAATGTAAAACCATGTTGGCCACTAAAATTATTTTTTATATTCTGACTGAATTCCCCTGCCCACTGTCATTCGATATCATTATCAATAAAAAAAATATTTATTTTAATTTTAATTGTATAAAATTAAAATAAAATCCTCAAAAGCTTCAAATAGCAGAAATCGAATATGTATATATAAAAAAAAACTTTTAGGCAATTTAATTTTTCCATGAATACAGATGGCAAACGTTGATTTTAGTTGTTGCTGTTTATTATTGAATTATGTCACAGGAAATTTGTCGTATTATAAAAAATTGATAAAGTTTTGCTCATTCTATATATCATGTACATATTTATATATATATAGTCTACGACATTGTTGTATACGCTGTCGACGCTAAAAAAGCGTCAACAACAACAAAATACGAAAAGCTTTCTAACATTCATTGTTGTTGATTTTTTTCCACTTTGTATCTTTTTTTGTCGTCTTGTCGTTCATAAATTCCGGTTGTCCAACAAAAATTGTTTGTCTTTATTTGGCGTGTGTATATATATAACTATATTTTGAACAGAGGGCGGCGGTGGATGAAAATGGAAAATAAATTGAAAATAAAATCAGTGACATGTAACACTGATTATGATATGTTTATGCTGATAAGAATGAATTTAGACAGATTTTTTTGTTTTCGGTTGCTTGTTCGAAAGTAGAGAAAGAATATACGAGTACAAGTGTAAATAAAATGTTAGTGATTTGTTATGCGAATATATAGTGTTAGCAATAAACTATGTGTCACAGGTTAAACGAATTTATGATCTTTCCGTATTGATCTGCTGGAAACTATTGAAAATAAATAGCCCCTTATCGAAATATAGTAAGAAATAATTTTTCTTTATGCGACCTTTTCAAAAATATTGAAAAACTTGCAAAATTTACTTAAGAAATTTAAATCTAATATTTGATTTTTAATTTTGGCTATTAATAATTAAAAAACATTCGACTAAGCTATTTATTTAACAATCTAACACAATTTAGAGCTCACTCAGCCAAATCAATAAAAAATTATTTAAAATAGAAATGTAAATATTAATAAATAACTTTCAATCGTGAAATTTTGAAAATTTTCTTCTCAGTTTGTTACTGTGTTTAGTGCTGATCAACAAAATGTTCAAAAAGTAAAAAATAAATATTTCAAAGCTCTTTTTTTATCACTGTTTGAGTTTTCTCGTGAACTTAAAACTTTTAAAACTGTTAATTGGTTTTTATGTTTTTCCCAGACAATATAATAATATTTATTACAGGCAAATGAGGTATTGTTGTAAAAATTATGCTAAAATGTTCTACTTTAAGGTACAGCAAAATCATTGTTTTAATACTTCAATGCGGACAGGAGTTTTAATTTTCGGAGTTAAATAAAAGAAATATATTTGTATAAATTTGGAAATTGCTCATTTTTCCTCCACATAAAAACAAATATTTCGATTCAATAATTTTTACATTGAAAATTGTTACAATCAACACAATGAGATTTTAGACACAATGAGAATTTTGGGTGATATTAAATGTCATAAAAACGCTGTTGTCGCTCAATACTAATGAATGCATATTAAACGATTTACTAAAATATTTTAAGTCTTCTTGCATGTTATTAAATAACCCATCTAAAGATACATTTGTGTATGAAATTACAGTATCATCGGCAAAAGCTGTTATACGGCCACGAAGATTTAACGTAAGTAACGAATTTATATATATTAAAAATAGAATTGGCCCGAGAACTGAACCCTGCGGGTTACCTGATGTAACATCCAATTTTTCACTGGAAGTCTCACCAACCCGTGAAATTTGATATCGATTTTCTAAATATGATTTAAAGAAATCAAGAGCTGCTATATCTCTAAAGCCGGCATAGCACAGTTGGTTAAGGAGAATGTTATGTTCTACTGCAACAAAAGCTTTCATAACGTCAATGAATAAAGCCATAGTGAGCCTGTTGGAACTAATACCCTCAAAATTTGAAGAAAGCATTTTAATAATAGCATCTTCAGTATTAGTGTCTTTAAGGTACCCAAACTGACTTTCATTAATAAATTTCGTATCACATAAAAAATGTATTACTCTTGATTTTACAACTTTTTCAAAAATTTTTGAGAAGCCTGACAAAAGGATTATAGGGCGGTAATTATTTTTCGAGATCGGTCTAAAATTTAGCATTACAATATCTTGCAGTAACAAAATCTGGCTTTTTTTTATTAATTTTGCAATCACGAAATCTTGCAATACAAAATCTTGCATACAAAATGTTTAAAAATTGTTTTTATTAGTGTTTATTAAATAAACGTTAAAAGCAGTTTTATGATCATTTTACAGTTAATTTCAGAAAACCAAAATGCATATAATCAATTTAAATTTTTTTTTGATATCAAATGTTGGTAGTTAGTTAAGAATGGTATTTTGCGCAATTCTTTTCAGAAAATCAGTTCTACCATAACTGCTTCTGTTCCGTATATTTTTTTTTATTCTTTTGTTTTTTAAGATGATCTGGGCTTTATTCTTCAACTATTACGAAAATTTTTGGTACCGAGTTGTTGTCAAAGTATAACGTAAATCATAAAATGGTATTCTTGAAATTTTGTTCTGAAAATTTTCGCAACGGAACGTCACTAAAATTTTCGTAATAACTTTTTCGTTCATTATTTCATTTTCGTAACAAAACTAATTAGATTTTTTTTAATTATTCGTAATTAAAACGAAATGATTTCACACGGTTTGATGTCCCTAATTATTTATTTAGAGATGTAATGGACATTTTGTTACTTAGGTAGTAAGAAATGTGATTTCATTTTTTTCTTTATAACTATGGGTGCGGGTGATTATTTCGAAAATTTGGATTCATTTTTTTTAGAATTAACCCGGTTTTAATTTTTTTTTTTAAATATAGGTTAGGTTAGGTTAGCGTGGCTGCTATCGCACACTTAGGCCAATAATGACCCATTGTGATACCACAAGATCCAATCTCTCCTTAATCCTGCTGAAACCATCCGGAGCTACTTATGTAGCGTAAAATATCTCGCACACCACAGTCCGCGAGTTCAGAAAGGCTGTTCATATCGTACACACCCAAGTACTTATGTCTTTTGTATGCCAGCGTCGGACACGAGCAAAGGACATGATCTAAAGTTTATTCCTCCCGTCCATACAACTTCTACAAAAGTCATTCGTCTCTAGACCCAACCTTCTCGCATGTTCCTCAAAAAGGCAGTGTCCTGTCAATATCCCTACGACCAATCCTAACTATCGTTTTCCTTGGGATACTTGTGCCTTGGAGCGCCGCAGGACCAGTTTTGGCCAAACCTGTTTTGCTATCCTGCACGTGAGAGTGTTGGTCCACTTCTCATATGTTAAGGCGATCGCCCTTTTACAGAGCGCCGATTGTAGCGCTGCCCAGACCTGCCCTTTCCGGCTGCATCTGGAGAGTCGTACCGTACCTAGCTAGTTCGTCTCAGAGACCCAGATTATCTGGATACTGAAATACTCGCTCATCTCATTAAGAGATGCTTGGCAATCCAGTGCCACCCGTGACTTCAGGGAAACCGCTTCTAGTGGCCTGAGTGCCGCTTGACTGTCCACATAAATTGCTATATCCCTCATGGATACCATGTTATGCTTCAACCATGTCACGACTTCCCCAATCGCAACCACTTCAGCCTGTTTTTAAAAATAGCTCTATTTTTTAAATATAACTCTATTTCTATTTGATATCCAAAATAATGTTTTGTTCGAGATAATAATAAACATTCTATTTTTTCCTTTACATTTACGGATACACATCCTAAAACAAAAGACATTTTTGTTGATGTTTTTTTTAGGTTTGTCCACGGTAGGTTTAGGTGTTTACTACTACATACTAGTTTATATTTGGGAAATCCATAATTTTTATTTAAGCACAGCTGATTTAACTACAAAAATTTAAATATTTTGGCACTTCAAATAAGTCACGATAAAATAAAATATTAAAAATTTAAAATTTAATAATAAAATATTTTAAATTTAATAATATTAAGCACAAAAATATACAACAATAATTGAAAAAACGTCCGTTTCGCTTAAGGTTTTGAATTGGAATGACATTTTTAATCACCATATTACGAAATGTCATTATTTTATATTCACCTCTTTCTTATTTTCGTAATGGTTTCAAGAATACCAATTTATGATTTCTCCATTACGATACGAAAACTGAATAGAGCAACTGTTTTTGTTCTGCATTTCGAATTTTCTCTACACGATGTTTGGCCACAATCAATTCGTTCGATAGAACTTTGATCAACTTGTATAACCCTGCATGGCGTTTTCCAACAACCAATTTTAATCTTCGGTGCCATGCCTCAACACTATTTTGGGAAACACTCTCTACCTGTTTCTGTGGCGTTCCCAACTGTCCAAAATTTGAGATTATATTTGGGGTGCACATTAAAATCTCCAATATAATTTATTTTTGCACCAGCTCCCTATCTTTTTTAAGTCATTGTCCTCAAACGTGCTGCTTAAACTGAAATAATAATTGGCGACTTCGTCTGATGGTACAGGTGAGAAACTTTTAATCATCCGAATTTTTAGAGAGAATTTTTCTGAATTACCATATTTTGCGGGTAATCTACTCTTTTGGACTTTCCGCCAAATAATTTGTCCAAAATGAAACTGGCAGCCTTTGAACGTTGATTGAGAGAAAAAAGGCTTAGGCGGACGAAACAATAGCCTTTTCAAAATCACATAATATTTTCTTTGGTTTAAGACTCAATTCTTATTCAAGTCATATTTTTTTCAATTCGAAAAATAATTGATCGTAGCACTTTCTGGACTTTTTGCTCACTATACAAAAAACAAGTAGTACTTCCTCTTCAACGTTTCCATGGATAGTAAAAAGTTGTCGGATTATGAAAGGAACCATATCAAACGTTTCGTCCATAATCCAACAACTGCATTCTGCAAGAAGCGTGAAAGAGGATTTAGTATACCGAGTAGAATAATTTTTTCTCCATTGCAAAAATCTTCAGCCTGAATGAACAACTCTCCTTCCGTGTAGCGTATTTCTTCAGGTATATTGATTGCCTCCAAACTGTTTGGCTCCTTTGTTGCCTTGTGAGCACGCGCACGTAGATGCAAAAATATGCAATAAGGGTAATTCATTTAATAAAAGAACTGATTCAGTTACCGGTTTTATGTTTATAAAGTATTGAAGATATTTTATAAAAGGTCGAGCTATTTGAAGTATATTAAGTCTAAAAATTATAATACGCGTTCTTCGAAATGTGTGGTTCCTTTCACGAGTAAGGAACGTTGTAAGACATTTTTTCATTGTAAGGCACCATTTCTGTTCAATAAACTGACCTTATAGCCCTTGAAATTGGGTAATGGAAGTTTCTGATATTGAACGCTGGTTGTTATCTTGTAATTGTGTCATTTTATAATTCTAAGTTTCTCTGATTTCACCTTTATTTCTGTATTATGATTCGATTTTTAAACAAATATTGTTTAAGTAGCTAAATTGTACAGTTAAGAAACCATTCAAATGTATATAAAATAAGATGAAATGATTAAATAAATAAATAAAATAAATAAATAAATAATGTGGGTTAAGGTGGGAAGACAAAAACTCTATGTAAAATTATGAGAAAAAAAAGGAAGGGTGCATATTTTGTGGCCACCATCCAACTTTATTTTACCACAAATGTATACATAGATCTCGAATACACCAAACTTTATTTCTCTAATATTCCTGCTTAAAATCCAGAAAAACAACAAGGTCAACCCTTGCTGAAAACTTAGTCTTTAAATTTATTTGAATCTTTTAGTTTAAAAGTTTATCTATAACAAGTGTTTTTGAAACGGTTCCATCATGTCTTCAACTTTAAATAATTTAAACGTTTCTGAACGAGTTTTACGAAACCATTTTGGCACTAGTAAACGTTTTTAAACCCCCAAAAATTAACTGTTTTTTTTGGAATCCATTCGTAAAGGGTTCATGCTTGAACGATTATAAAGTGTTTAAAACGGTTTATAAAACCCGTGTTATAACTTTTAATATTCCTTGTAACATTCCATAATCTTGTTTCATTGTTTCATTTCAACAATTTTCTTTTATTTGGGTATTTTTACAACTAAAATTTTTAACGGTTTAGCAACTTATTAAACAATTCACTAAATCAATTTGTGTTGATTTGTTTATAACCACAAAGAACTTAGCTGGACGAGTTAAGTGACGTGTGTGATGAAATGTGTTTATATACATAAAACCAGAGTTGAAATATTTATAACGGGATATATTTCGTTTTAATGTTTCGATAAACTGGTTATGTATAAAGATGCATTAAATCAGAGAAGTATCCTTTATATACATTTATATATATATATATAATATATACATATATACATACTTTTATTTATGTACTTTTCATACTTCGTATATAGATTTGTGTGTAGCATCAAAATTTACCTAAATAATACATATAAATAGTTATGAGTGTGTGCTTCTGTGCGTTTAGATGTATGTATATATGGTGTGTATATGCAGGGATGTAACAAAACCAATAATCGCCCCTTTCACACGGGATGTCAAAGAAGCAGCTTCTTTTTCGTCTCTTTCCCCGTTTACATATGAAACCGGTTGCCAAAATGTTTTTCGGTGAAGCAGCTTTAACACAAACAGAAGTGAAATAAAAAATTTAATTACATATTTTATTTTACTTTAAATTTGAAATTTAATTTTAAAAATTATTTTTTTTTTCATTCATTTTTGAGATGTACATTTTAGGTATTTTATTTAGTTATTTAGTTATTTTCGAGAGAGTAGATTAAAACAATACAAAAACATTTTGGTTTAAATATAAAATAAGGTTTTAAATTAGCAATGAATCATCTATTACGACTTATTTGAAAGTGTGAACCAGTGCTTCTTTTAAATCCCGGGTGGAACGGATGAATAAATTTGATATGTTAATTGTTGTTGGTTTTGGATGTAGACTTATGTATACATGTGTGGATGGTATGTATATTTTTGTGGTTTATTATATATTTCCTTGTGAAGCGTGTTTTTTGAATCTTCATCTTCGTCTCTTTCCCTATTTGCCTATGAGATTGGATTTGATAGCGACTCCTTTTGAACTAAATTTTTTATTGGTGTAGCGGCGCTGGCCCAAGCGAAAATGAGATGGGGGATTCAAGGTCATTTTGTTTTTTTATATGTAGGTTTTGATTTGAATTTTGTTTTCGGAGAGCATAATAAAACCATGATGAAAAATCATAGAGAGGTGAAATATTCCCAAGTTTCATTTTCGTCGTTTTGTGCGCGTTGCGTCACTTATTATTTTTTTTTTCTTATGTTGGAATATTTTAGATATTATGACACATATAATATTATATATAGTTACATATAAATATTAAAATATATTAAATAAAATTCAGCTCACAAATTCTTGTTAATGATATTATAGCTTTGTTCCTCGATTTACAATTTTCAAAAATATTCGTGATCTTAAGAATTCATTTATTTAAATAGATTATGTACTTTAAATTACAAATTAAAATTTATCTCGATTTTATTTTATTTGTTATTTTATGATTTCCGCAGTGATTAAAATTCAAATTTTTAATGATTTTAACTAAATTTTTATTTTCTGTCATTTTGCGTGTTAAAATCATGTTTTAGTATCTTGTTTTTATGTTTCTTATGGCGTTTTCTTTTAACAAAAAACTGGCAAAAAATTTTGTTTTTGATGTAAATCACATTTTAGCGGAAAAAATAGCAAAAAAAAAAAAATTTTTTTGATGTACATCAAAAAATGGAAATATAGATTTTTACTTCCATTTTAACTACCACGTACACATATTTATATATGCACATATAATACGTCAACCGTAAATATTGTCAAATACGTCAAACGCGTCATTTGAAATTTTTTCAAAATGGTTTGTTATTGTTTTCGGTATCCCTTTCGGGTTTGGACACGGGTAGACACACTACGCCACACATCAAATTTTTTTTTTTCATTTTCTTTTTAACTATCCGAAATTTGATTTACATCAAAAACGTAAAAGAATCCGCTATTAATAACTTGAACCATGAAGCGTAAGTCATAAGTTTGAATATGTTGAATACAATTAAGAAGTCAATAATAAGCATACAGTTTGTTTTCAGGTTTAATAAATAATACGAGTATATGTTTACTGACTATTTTAACGGCCAGTTTGCCAAATGCTAATGACTTTAGAGAAATTATTAATGATTTAATATTAATTATTAATATACATAATTCAATTTATTATTAATATAATTCAAATAACTATGGGTTCAGAAAATTATATTGTAAGTTATGGAGTTGTAGAGGATTAAATTAATAAATATTTATATTATTTAGGAAACCGGTAGATTAATTAAGAATGAATTTCAGAAATCTTTAGATGTTATGAAGAAATATTTCTTTGAAATATTAATTGCTGGTCGTGTAGATTAGAATTGTGCTGTCATTATGTTAATAACTATTGGCTTTACCTAGGTATTTCTAACCGAACTGATCCAATTAATCAATTAATCAATTTTGTTTAGGTAGCTGATAAGTATTAATGTAGAATTATATTACAGAAAATTTCCAGATGCACGTGAAATATTATTTTTTCTCAGGTTTTGATTTAGTGAGGCAATTGTTGACGATCAAAGCAATACCATCGTTATCCATTAAACCTATTAAGCCTTTATCCTTCCTCTAGTAGATTAGAAGTAGATTAGAATTGTGTTGTGCCGTACGATCGCTAGGTGTCTGCAACCGGATCGTTCTGTCCCAAAAAAAAAAAAAAAAAACCTTTCCTATCCTTCCTATTGTTATGTGTAAACAGGCTGTAGGAATAGGCCCGGCGTTATCCGGGACTCTTGGCTAGCACTTGGTTCTACAGTCCAATCAATCAATCAATCAATCAATTTGTTTATAACCACAAAGAACTTAGCTGCATTTTTAGAGATTTTCCAATGCCGTCTGACAAACGTGACAAGAGACCAGATTAAAAGCCAGCATTTGTTATTTTTTTAAACTTATAGATGATTCACATTTTAAAATTTTATAAAATCAGTTACTAACCTATTTTGATTAGAAAGTTTGTTACCTAAACCGACCGAATTTATTTTTTTTGTGGAAAATTTTTAGTTTTTTACAAACCGCGTTAAAACAGATTATTGATTTCTTTGTTATGGTGTCTTTGAAGACTACTGGTATAAACAGACTACTGGTTTCATAACTATAATTTCGATTTAACCATGATTTCGTTGTAATGTGTCATGTCTAACCATGATTTATAACTATGTTTATACATAGTTTCGGAATGAGATATTTTTTCTCATCCCGAGGCATTTTTCTGCTCCCAACGCCGAATACATCAAAAATGGAGAGGCCGGGCCGGACACTAACAGTTTACCAAGAAAATCTAGTTTCGTTTGATTTTTCTATTTGTTATTGAGATATTTAGTTGGCGGGAACAATTTTTTTTTCTCTTCTGTCAATATAAAAGTCGTTTTTAAACCAATTACTATTTAAACCTAAATTAGAAGACAAATGAAATTGTAGTGTGTCTTGTGTTCTCATTTAGAAAATCATGATCCCGAAATCACGGTTACGAAACTGGTAATGTGTCTTTAGTATAAGAACTAATAGATTTGCCACCATTTCAAAAATTCTTAAAAGTAGTTTTAATACAAATGGTACAACTGCATTAAAACCGTTTTAAAAATTCTGGATTTTTTTTTAACTAACTTGAATTTGTTCCTCAATAGTAAAAATAAAATGAGATGATATCAAAAAACACGGCCAAAAGTTGTGTCTGCTACAGTTTTGTAATATGTCAGTAACATGACTGAAACCATTTCAAAAATTTTTTGGTTTTAAAACCAAGGTTTCATATTGAGTTTAAAACCTATTTGAAACCGAAAATCGTTTAATTTTATCACTGGGACTCGCAATCCAAGGTAAAAGCTTAAATATGAAATATCATCCCGATCAATCAATTTGTCTAGGCTGTGCGCTACCTTTGTATTAGTTGTCTCCTCTCCTCTTCTCTCTTATTTTCGCCTTTATTCTTGCACTATCCTCGGAATCAAGCTTGCACAACTCTTTTTATTATATGAGTAACTAAGCTTGCTCTGGCTGCCTCATATTCTAAAGCCAACGACGCCAAAACTTCTTTCATGGATTTTTGCTTCGCTAATTTCGTTATCTCGCGTCTCTAATTTCGTTATCTATCTTTATAGGTCTTGCAGGCTTTCTTCACATATTTGCCTCTTGCTTTGGAGTCTTATGTTACAGCGGTTACAGCTTGCAAGACATTTGCAGCTTTCCATCTAAGAGAAAAATTGAGCATGCTCAGCTGCTCCCATGCGCCTCAAAAATTTTACTTTACACCCGCTTGAAACGGCAGTTTTAAATTCTCGACTGGGATCACGCCATCGATTGTCAGAGACTTTATAATTCCCCTAGAGCTTCCGGTAACTGGTTCAATTATAAACGTTTTATTAATATGTTTAATTATATCGTTGGTTTGGTGCAACAGTGACACCACTCAAAATTTTTAATTTTTCAGAGCGATTGGAAAAAATTACTCAAAATTGTTTGTAAAAATGGCGTTTTTCAGAAGTAAATAAAAATACATTCTGATTAGTAAAATATTTTTTTTTTCTGTTCCTAACATCCTCTATCGGATCTTAGTTTTTATAATTCTTTAAAATTTGGCAAATTTTCTTCGGATGGTTTCGAATATTGTAAAATGTTGCTTTCGCGAATTTAGCGATTGTTGGGCGTACTGGATCTGGTTGGGTTTCCGGTTTATGTCGACAAACCGCCTACCTTATTTTGCTCGTACATCTGCCAATTGAGCGTTATAATGTCCACCTTTCTGTTCTATTTTCGAACATTGCTGGTCTGTTCTTGCACGTTGCCGATATAGGTTTGCGCTTTGCTCTGCTTCCATTTGAAGTAACGCCAAGTTCATCTTATCTGCCACATCCAAGGTTGGTTTTTAAAGTTCGGGAGTTAATTGAGAGCAGAATACTGAACACTTGTAAACCCACTTATCAGTTTCAAATAACTGAGTTGTCATCATTACTAATAAAATATCATGTGATAAGATTGTACTATTTGGATAAAAAAAATGTTTGGCGTAGGCATACTAAAATAGTGGTTATTTTTTGATCCATTGTGCTTTCTGTTTATCATTTGGGGTACCTGACGTTGTCCCTGATGGTTCTGGCGTCGGTGATGATTGTCGTAGACTACGCCTTCCCTTCAATAGAAACCCACTTTTGTTGTGTTTGGTTTAAAGCCTGAGACACAAACCCCTCAATTATTGGGATTTATAGATGTTTATAGTTTTCACCTTTGCTAATATTTGCAAAACTTCACTTCTGACACCAAATTTTCACAGTAAAATTATAACTATGCCTAGGTGGTAATTTGTTCACGCTTTTATACTTGTACTGTCTCAGATATGCAAGTATATATCACTTGCATATTGTTGTACTCGGGAACATCCCGGGTCACCAATCCTCTATCTTGATGATAAACGCTCTTTTTAATTCCATTATTTTCCATGACTACCACAATTGCTTTCGTTATCTACATATTCCCTTTCACATGGAATGCTATTCTAAATTCCAATTTCCAATTAGTATTGAAGGAATACTTGATCCAGTAACATGAACGGAGATATATAAACTCACCAAACCAATCAGTTTTCGATGAAGCAGAGGTCCTGTAACATTCTTCAAAGCATTGCTTCAATTTTTCCATTGTTTTGAAAACAAAATTCATTTTTTCCATTGTTTGCGATCACACGTTACGAAACAGAAACATGAAAAAAAACAGAAAACCGTTAGGTACAAACTATTTACATGCACATTTGTGTGAGGTGGACTTAAATCTCAGAAAAAAAAAATTCTCTGGTCGCAAAAGGGATATCATCTTATTATAGGTACGTTGCGTCAGCCGCGGTACTTATTGAGTGTAATATATAAAAATTAATTCTTGTCTGTTTGCCTGTCTGTCTATTCCGATCAAGCATTTCAGGCGCTGAAGCCACCGCCAAAAAAGTTTGATGTCTAGAACCAACCTCACGATATTTTTGAAAAAGTTGGATCAAGAAGTCTAGAAGCTTCGATACAAATTTATTCTAAAATTTTCTTTTTTTATTTAAATTACAAACAGCAGTTTAGGAAAGGAGTACCATACCACATGAAATTAGTGATGTGCTCGAATCTGAGGGGCTCAACCCCTGTGTTAAGGGGACCCCCTTATAAATTTTCACACCATTTATCCAATCAGATTCAAAGCTTGGCATAGGGATTTTATTCCAAAACGAGCAGGTTTCGTAAAATTTTTGAAGGGGTCGGTTCCCTGAGAGTAGGTGCTCCCTTTAATTTTTTCCAAAATGTAGAGGATATGTGTGTATGTGTATGTGCATGTGATGCTATGCAGCCTAAAAGTTTTGTGTTTTTTATCTGATCGGGGCGAAATTTCTTACTTAAGTTTTTCCCATAAATTGGGAGACCCAGTGATCAGCTTTCAGAAGAGCTTTTTCCTTTTCCCAAGTATTTTACAAATTATATCATTTACGAGGAAAAATTAGATCATTTCAGTTCACCGGAAGTGGTAGTTACCGTAGGAGCTTTTTCCGTTTTGAAAATATTTGGAAAAGTATATAGCATTTATGAAAAAAAATTAAAAACAAAAATATTCTAAATTAAATTTCAAACAAAATTTGTTTAGATCATTTTTTTAATTTTTACCGGAAATGTCTCGTTTTTATTTTAAAAAATTGATTGTAGAGATTGTAGAAAATGCCTTGCAAAATTTGGTGGAAAGCTGTGTACCGCAAGTGGCAGCTTCGATGGAAGCTATTTGAATTTTTGCATTGATTTTGAAAAGTTTAGCATTTACAGAAAACGAAAAGATTAAATCTTGGAACAACAAGGGTTTGACTTTGTTGGTTTCTGGATTTTTGATTATGTAAGACCGTTTTACCAAAAGTACGGTAAGTTAAATTTTTCGCTTTAGAAATCAAGTGAGGTGTATTCGAGATCCATGTATACATTAGGGGTAAACCAAACTTGGTGGATGGTGCCCGCAACATATGCACTCCTCAATATTTTCAAAATTAATCACAGAAATTCCTTCAAACCTGCCTCCAATATCTACATTTTTTATTGCTTTCAATATTTAATATTTAATTGTTAATTAACTTTTGTAAATTTAATATGTCTTAGCACACGATAATTCATTAAAATTGACGAAATAAGTTATCAATATTGTCAGCTTGCAAGGTTAAAGAATTCGGTAATTTTAAAATTATTCGTTGAAAATTATTTACTGATGGATCAGCAAAAAGGACATTTAGGTTTATTTCCTCTTTTAAGATCCAAAAGCCTTTGCAAAATTAATTATGTTCTAAGTCTATCCCAAATATCTTACATGGGACTTAAGTTAGAGCTGTTCACAATTTCTTTCAAAAAGTTTAACTTTTTAATATTAAATTAAAATATTTTGAAAAATGCACCTCATTCATATCATAAAAAGTTTTTTTAAATCAGGTTGAATATGCGGTTTAGTTTTAAATGTAATCAGAATGTTTTATGGGTTATACAAAACCGTATCAACATGTCCCAGATAACAATGATGATTTGGCCTAAAACTCATAAGAAGAATTTGTTACAATTTTGACGTAATCGTAAAACGTTTTCAGCAGCAAAATTACATATACGGTACAGCGTAGGAAATAGTTGGATGCCGACCCGAGTATTTTACATATACGATAACATACATCTTCAATTTTATTTTTCTCATTACACTACTATCAGAAAACGAGCATCTCTCCAGTTTTACGAGCGCACCGTTAAATTTATATTATCTCGATATGTACTAAGTTTTTTTTTCTCGGGTAACGATATCATTTACCATTATTATTCAATATACGAGTATCAATCATCTAATATGTATAAATGGAACGGTCTTCTTATATGCTCGAAACCACTAAAAAACGACAAAACCAAAAATCGATGTTCGTTCATTTTATGTTGATCTGAAAAATAATTATGGAAATCAATAAATTTTTTGAAAAAAAAAACCAATTCTGAAAAATAGAGTGGTTCAGGTTTTCCATTTCATATTTATGAATGTGGAAAATGTTGGTTTTATTCTAAGTAATTCATAAACGATATTGTGGTTCGGTGTATGTATTGTATACATGATGGTTGGTACATATTTACACAAAGTGATGAACCGCAAGAAAAAACGAACGAAATGAAAATTACAAATCAGAAATTCGAGAGATTTTTTTTTTATTCCGTCTGTTTATTTAACAATCAATTTTTTTTTACGTATATATCAAGCATTTTTGAGGGTTTTTGCCTTCCGCATACATATTTATTCTTAGCGTAAAATTAATGTTTTTTTTTGTTGCCAATTCTACCAATGTAATATGCTATGGCAAAGAATTTTTTGTCGGTGTAACAATATTGCCGGGAATAAGCACTAAGGACATATACATATACAATACCCACACATGAGTATAGGAGTGCAAAAAAAAACGGTTTAGTCAGGAAAATTATGTATCGAACGAATTTCGATTGAATTTATTATGTACAGTTGGACAAATATTGGGTTGGAATTTTAATTTTCCATCAACTGTGTTTGGCTGGGGTTGTATAATACATGGGAATTCATATGAAATTCATTTATATTGATTTTATCAATATATAAGCTTGTTTAGACGGTCAATTTTTTCCAGATTGAACTTGAAATCAATTTCGCAATATTGTGTTTTTTTTTCAGATTAACTGTTCCATTGAAAAGGTCAAATAAAACAACAACAAATTTTAAATGTTCCAATAAAACTATACATTTTATTATTCCAAGTACTTCAAACTTTTAAAGTTAATTTATCAATGCTAATTTTTCTGCAACACACTTGAAAGTTTTCGTAATCTTAAAGGAAACTTTTTTCCGGCGCACGCGTAACTTTTGCAGGAATTTCATTTCATATTTTAATCAATAGATTGTTAAACTAACATAAACTAAAATTTTTGCCAAGCATATATCTCCATATATTGTGATCCGCAGATGCTTCCAGATTATTGTTGAGTACGCGATACATTGATGAAGATCCCATGTTTAGACTAGCAGGAAGCTGTTTCATATGAAACGCTGAATTCCTTTGAATTCGTTTCTCGTATAGTTCTCATTAATATTTCTGTAGGCACACTTCTTGAACAACCCGATTTTATATTATTTTTCCGTACCTTTATCCCTTAATCTGCTGCAGCCTTTTAAATATTACTTTTTGTCTTTGTTTGCTAGCCTACACTGTTGGAGCTCAAACTTTTTTGGACCGTTTTACTTTTTTCAAAATTGTTCTGCTCATTTTTCAATAAAAAAAATATTATTTCTGTTCAAATATTTTTAAACCTTCATTTTAAAACCTCTGAATACGATTTACAAAATTTGGCAATCACAATTAAAATTTATTATAATTAATTTTGACTATCAACCAAAACGTCCTTCGAAACTGAAAAACATACAGTGACAAAAAAAATTTAATAATATTCAATTTTAACGACAAACCCAAACTGCCCAAATAGTCAATCAAATCATTATCGGGTTCCGTAAATACCTAAGCCACCGGAAACAAAGCTAAACAACAACCAGCAAAGTTTTCAACCATAGTCAAGTGCTATACAACAACCAGCGAAACCCAGAATCATACGAGTAAGTCACCTATCACAAAACAACCGACCATAATGGATGACCCACTTGATCAGCAAAATATAGTTAAAGAGCAAATAGAAAGATGGCCCAACCCGCAAAACGAAGTTGGTATTTGGAAATAGGGCAACTGAAATTTTTATATGCAGAGTATGAAAGAATCTACAACCTTGTTTCATGATAAAAATCATGAAACCAACAACAGTACTCGGAACCTGTGGCTATGAAGACATAATCTTAAAATGAGCGAATTGTAAACATAAAGAATTAGCGCAGGCCAAAGATGTGTTAGAAGAGAAACAAGGCTAGCAAGCTGTGCAATTTACCAACCAATGTATAAATGTATAAATGCGCCATGTATAAATCAAATAATTGATTGACACGAAGGACTTGGTATATCGATGCCTCAGACGATGAACATGGGAGACTAGAGTACCGCGCAAAAGGGGATTATGAGGCATTATAAGAAGAGTACACATCGATGGCAATCAAAATCACCACTGCGGTAGAAGAAACATCATATACCAATGACATAACATCAGAAATAAAAGTAGAAGTGGGTAGAGGAGTGAGAAGATAAGTGGGAGTAGTTTCGCTGAAATATTTAAACGGATGATAGACCAAAATCAAAGGCTCTCAGATACACATAAAATCAACTATCTGAAAACTCGTATTAGTTGTGTAGCAGCCAAACTGATATGTCACTTGAAATCAACCGCTGAAAGTTATAATGCCACCTGGCGTAGTTTAAACAATAGATACAACAACAAACGGTTAATTATATCAGCTTAAACCAACCGGAAGTGATTACAGAATTTGCACAATACAACAAATGAGTGCATACACTTAAAATTCATTTCTAATTTTCACCTTATTCGAAACACACCGAATATACACAGGTTCGCTCCAGTGGCACTATTCTGGTAATCCGCCGGAAATAGGGAAAGAATTTATATCCATTTTCCTACTTGCCCATAAAAAATTGTGTGGGTAATGCAAAAGGATCATGCCAAAAATTTAGTTTTGTATGTATTTTGAACCATACTTACACATTTGTGCTTTAATTTCAAACTTATTTTTGACCGAAAAAAACACTATAACTATACACACAATTGTGTTGGTCGTACTTCAAATCAAATGAAATTTTTTATCAAAACGCCATTACATACTTTGTTTTTTACTTAAATTTAGCCATTTTTTTTTTATTTGGTAGAAAAAGGGATAATGTTATTTCTATTCAAATATTTTTTTCCGGCCTACTAAGGAAGAAAGTCTGATGTAAATATTTATAAATTGGGAATAACTTTTCCATATCTAAATTGGCAGGGAAAATTTTTCTCAATTTAATTTTGTTTTCGAAAAAATTAACATTAACTTTTTATCTCAGTAGGCCAGAAAAAAAAAAATTTAAATAAAAATTATATATAAATTCTTTCCTAAGTTCTCTATTCCCGGGGAACCATATTCTTGAAATCAGTAGAAATTCCCCCAATCGGAATACAATTTGCTTTGAAATTCTCTATATAATTCGAATTTTTCACCGGCTACTTTAATCATTTTTGAAAATTGTTTTCAAGTTTTCTATTATTTATTTCCTTACATTTCGGTAAATTGATGAGGATTTATTCCCTAAGTATTAAAATAAATAATTGAAAACTTGCAAACAAATTTGAAGAAATTACTTTAATCATCAGCCGGTAAAAATTTCGAATTATATAAAGAATTTTAAAGCAAATTTATATTCCGAACGCGAAAATTTCCACCGATTTCAAGAATACGCGCCCAAGAGCCACCTAAATTGCAGGAAACCGATGACTTTCTGTATTTTCTTGTACAACGCTTCAAGTTTCTTTATAGCAGTGCCAAAGACATAAACAGCAAAGCAATTGTTTGTGGCAGCAACCCTACACGATATTTGGGTCTATTGTCGGATGAACCATACACTAGGCCAATGTCCAAGGTTTAGACCGCTAAATGTAGAAGATGCCTATCATCAACACATCAGACGTACCACTGCAACCAAAACAAAAGAGGCTCGATCTGTAATGGTATATATCATACCAATTTGCACAACATGCCATAAATCACGTTAAAAACTCGAGCTTTTAGCAATATGGTCAAATCTGCTAATCCCACAATGAAAGCTTTGCTGCAACAACACTCCCTCAGGATCACGCAAGCAACTTTCATTACAGAGCAACCAGTTCAGAGATTAAAGCTAAAGGAGCAGAAAGTATATGCCAAAATATCAAGAGCCCGTGGTCACAACATTGGAGAAGTAAAGAAAATAATGAACCTCAAAGTTCAACTTGTCACATCATCCGAATTTGAGATGCCCTTAGTTGCTTCAGAATTTGTAAAACTCAAAAATCTACTACCAGAACAACAGATACAAACGAAAGGCTACAAGTATATCTTAATAACCTAGAGAACGCAGATCAAAATTATAATATCCCACGCGCCATAGACATTTTGCTTGGAGCGGATTTTTCCCCAAACATCGTATTGGGTGACATTATAAGAAGAAGTCCTGCCGGCTTTTCTGAATAGAATATTTTTTATAACAGAACAAATTAAAATGATTTTGGGAAATTGAAGAAGTCCATGTCGAACGAAAATTTATGAACGAAGATGTGAAAAATACAGTCAAAATAACTACAAAAGACTAGGAAATGGTAGATAGCAAGTCCCACTGCATTATAAGGACGACAAGTTTAGTTGAATCAAGAAAAAAAAGCTACAACACGCCTTCTTTAAGTAGAAAAATTACTAGATAAAACTTCATCGTGAAGAATGAATATAAAAATTTCACTGACATCCAATTGGATTACATGCTACAAATAAGCTATCGATGATTCAGGTAGAAACTATTTTCTACCACACCATGTTGTAATCAAAGACGATTGCTCAACAACCCGCAATTTCATAGTGCAACACTGGACGAGGGATAAGTACGTGTCTAAAAATTATTTGCCTGTTTATCTTGGTGATTTATGTTTCTTTGCAGGGCTCTGATGTGACAACAACATTCTGGATGGCAGCCTGGATAACTTGGTGCTGTTAGTATATTGGGTTCGGTGATAATAACAAATGTTTTTAATGTGTCTTAATTGTGGTTCGAGGCTTACTAGAAATAAGGTGGTGATAGAAGCGCAACATTCTGAACGCCTTGAAATGTGTCAAATACATCAATGAGAGTCAGCCTGAGGGAATCGACAAATATTTGCTGTGTCGCGTTTTAAAATTCAATAGGACGTTTTAACATCTGCTACACAAGCAAAACCATCATCCGGTGTATACCTTGATTACACGACCTAATTTCCATCTAATGCTGTGTGCCTCACGTCGATTTTTTTTGTCTAAATTTCCAACTAACTAAATTGATGGTTAGTTCATACCAATCGTTCATAGATGGCACAAAACAAACTGCATCGGGTTTAATTAAAATCTGCTATATAAACTTAAATTCAACATTCTACAAAACATTTCTAATCCGTAATTGATAATTTTGGTTTCTAAGTATTAGAGACATCTAACAATACCTGGATGAACTAACGATCAATTTAGTTAGTCGGAAATTTAGGCAAAAAAATCGACGTCAGGCACACAGTGTAAAAGATAATTGGGTTATCTAGTTCATTTCGTTTGTTGCCAGAGAGATCGAAAATATTTCATTTAGCAGCGTTTTAGAAGCGTTTTAGAAGTTTGTGGTAAAACTCAATTTTCTTCCAATAATTCACAGCTCCACAAAAAAAAAAACTCCGGCACCCGAGACAAGAATAGGTGGCCTATATGTTTTTGGGGCCGCTGATCACGAATCTGCACTCAGAATTTCTGTATCGCATCAAAATTTTGAATAAATCGCAAAAAATCTATGAAAATCGATAAAAATCGATAAAAAAGCCCGCCTGCTCGTCAGCCTGCCAGTTCACCTACTCTCATGTCTACCCGCCTGCCTGTCTGTCTGTCCACGACTTTTTACGATTTTTCGCAATTTTTTCGGGACTTTAGTATGTTTTTTGGCGATTTCTTTTTTTCTTTTTTATATTTCATTTTAGCATAGAAGCAATTTTGAAAAAAAAATTTGATGCGATACGGCAATTCTGAGTGCAGATTCGTGATCAGCGACCCCAAAAACATATAGGACACCTATTCTCGTCTCGGGTGCCGGAGTTTTTTTTTTTGTGGAGCTGTGATAATCTATCGGTGGCCGATCAATTCGATGAGGAAGTGTCAATGAATTAAGCGGTCACCAAATGAAAAAATGTCCTAGAGTTAGGCAATCGATGTCATCAAAGCTAATTATAAGTGATCCTATCGGTTGAGAGTTTAAGACAACCTCAACTTGTTTGATCAATTTGATAAGCTGGGGTGTCTAACATGAAATTTTTCCGTCTCAGAGTTTTCCGTTAACGGATAAATCCGTGGTATTATGAACCTAAATCCCAAAATTGAATCTGATTTTTCCGAGTACACTAGAAAACATTTACTATATATGATTTTATTATAAGAAATTTTACAAAAAACAAATTTTTAACAATAAAAAAAATTGTTAATTTAATCTGAAGTTAGCAATATGGTTGTGGTCTGGTATAACAAATTCACATAAAAGTTATTTAATATAAATAATTTTTATGTGAATTTGTTATACCAGACCACCACCATGTTGCTAACGTCAGATTGGTTTATTACAAATTCGATAATACACGTTTCATAATAGGGCGAATCTGTGTCGGATCGAGTCCATATGTGAACTTTGCAACCCACATTGTTGTCTCATGAAGTTCATCAAAGTGATGGTTGGAAGGCCGCGTGAATCTCCAGTCTATATGGTTGCCTTCACACACCGACTGCAAGTCATCTCTTACTTTTGGGATAATGCCTATATAGTGCTCATCTCACCTCACCGAGCGACTCACCTCATCAATCCAAGTCGTGTGAGTTAGATTTTTATATTTTGGTTCTCGCTTTTATTTTGGTGGGTGAGATGTGTTTGTTTATTATGATAATTTCCATTAGTTGTTAAGTTAGCAATATTGTAATTTTAGCGTCTTAGACATTTTTCAAAATATTGACGTTTCGCGGTTTGTTTTCCATTAGAAATATTTTTTTATTGTGCAATCATTTTATAAAATGAAATCCCATATCAGAATTATATATGAAAAATCGTTACGTCTTACGAATTACTATGAACTCACCAGTATAATGTTGGTGAGTATATTTGACAAAAGAGTCGCAGTACCGCAACATGTACAATATGAAATATTTCAAAATGGTGAGTTCAAGTCACCATTATGACGTATTTCTCGGTGAGTTACGGTGAGATAAGTACCATAATATGGGCAGTAAGCAACGCATAAGTCTCACGCTGCTCTGAATTTGCCGAAGTCTACACTGCGTGCACTCACACGAGTTGGTGCATTATTAGCATTCTCTAAAAATCTTCTTGCAAGTAGATAAAAAATAGGTAAAATTATTATAAATTGGTGCGTATTTGATAACAAAATAGAACGTTTCGATCTGTAGAAGAGTGCTGTTTGTTGGAGGTGGCCTCCAACCATAATGATATGATTAACATTCAAGATAATGTAGTTGCTTATGCTGAACTGTGCATTTTCTAAACCATTGTACTGAACCAGAAAACATTGACTCTGAACCATTCTTCATGATGTTAATGAGTGTTTGGTCCAATTCCTCTAGCTTAAGCGGTTCAATAAATATAAATATAATTACTCGTCGAAATTTTCGAAGCTCATTGTAAAAACATTTATATCGGAGGAGTTATGAAGTAACCACTGCGACCTTCGTCGGTTTTCTCATATCATACGTATGATCAGTATAAATTTTGCATGCAATGTGCGCCAAAATGACGGTTCCAGGAGCAGACACACGGTCCCCGGAACACGAGAATCGCATTGATTGTATTTCTGAGGAACGACTTCCCAGGAAATTAGATCAAGTTCCGCTGTATTTCATGTGTGTAGTGGGTAAAGCTTTGGCGGAGATTCCCTGTTGGAGAGTAGAACTCAGCACCAACCCATTCTCCATGTAAGTGTACAACTTGACATGGAGCTTGCAAGTGTTCTTACGAAATTTGTGCTTATCAAAGAAAAATAATTTTCAAAAATTTTCATTTATAAATTGAGGGGAAACAAACTAGCCTCTAAAAGATACTATATTATACAAAAAATACAGTGGTATTCCGTTCAATGAACATTACCATCCGAAAAATATAGCAGTTGAATTTGTGCTAATCCAGAATTGGTTCAACTCTATTGAACAACCGAGACGGTTGCATTGAATAAATGATTTTCTGACTAAAACACTTTATGCCAGAAAATGGTTCATTCAACGGTGTTTGTTGCTCAATGAAGTTCGGCCAATTCTGGATTAGCTCAAATTCAGCCACTATATTTTTCGGATGGCAACGAACATGCCTGATAGGAATATGCAATTTAAATAGGTTGTTTGAATTCTAGAATATATTATTTATATTGTTTAATTTGTTGTTCAAGACATACAGCCTTGGCCAAAAGTATTTTGAGGTGTCATAAAACATCTGAACGCGTATTTTGATCCCAAAATAATAACAGGAGAGAAGAATTACCGGAACGCAATAGTGTAGAATATATGTGTTTTTGTATTAGTAACAAACAAATTTGTTCGGACATAACGCCACACCATTCGCAATGTTTTTAGTTTAGGTTAATAATAAAAAAAAAAAAAAACAATTGTAACACATTTCGTGTTCAATAAAACGATACGTAAAAAATAAATTCACTTACCTCAAAATTTAGCATAATTTGACAAAAGCAAAATTATGCTAAATTTTGAGGAAAGTGGATTTATTTTTTACGTGTCGTTTTATTGAACACGAAATGTTTTACAATTGTTTTTTTTTATAAAATATAAAATTACTAACCTACAATAAAAACATTGCGAATGGTGTGGCGTTACGTCCGAACAAATTTGCTCCCCATTTAGATACCATGGGAAAATGTCACAAAGCAGGAGTGGAAGCAACTAAAATTTGAACCGATTCCACCCGGTTCGATAAATTTTGATGACTATGGACACAAAAACAACATACACACATGCGTAACAAACGACAGCACACTAATTCAAAATTGTGTATTATACGTCGTATACATATACACAAATTTGTGGTTTAGTCTCCCAATTCTGGATCAAAATACGCGTTCTGGTGTACAAAATGAGATTTTTGAAAAATATTTTTTTTAATCTTCTTTCACTGTTCATAGTGTCAAGCAGCTTGAGTATGCTATTTATTCGTTCAATTTTACGAAATGACTAAAAAAAGTGAACTTTGTATATAAAAACGGATAAAAATCCAGGTTCTACACGAAGAAGGCAAGCCCCAGGTAAAGATTGCCAAGTTAGTAAAATGTTCTTGGTGTTCGGTGCAATCCGCTATTAAAAGCTTTGTGGAGATTAGTTATCACAAAAAAAGAATGAAAACGGGCAGAATACGCGTGACCACTAAGCGTCAGAACAGAAAACGTAGTTAGGAGTCCCTCAAGGGCCGCAAAAAAACTTCTTCTGAACTCGCTGCAGCTCTATCGAAGGACATTAGAAAGCCCATTAGTTCTCGAAGAAACGTCACAGAAGAAAAACCACTACTGGTCGAGTACATCAAAAAGAACCGTTTAGGATGGTCTGGGCGAAACCTTAAAAAGTACATCAATATGCTAGAAACTGTCTTGATGCCGTCGGTGACGCGCATTTTTGGCAACACCAACATAGGCGACGTCAAATTCTTGCAAATAATGCTCCATGTCATAAATCGGTGACCACCACGCATTGGTTTAGACATAACAACATTGTCCTGCTGGACTGGCCGGCGCATTATTTGTTATATCAAAAGTAGCGTTAAAAGCGCTTTAACGTATGAGTTGGAGTCTACTGCAGCTGAGTGCACAAAACTTGCATTTATGCCCCAAAGGATTGCTGCGGTAATTAAAGCAAAAGGTGGACCAAATATTAATTAAAATTTTATTTTTTAGTCAATATATGAAAACGGACATCCAAACTACATAGTTTTATTTTTCATCCCGAATGTGTGTAATGAACGCAGTAAATTGTATTGTGATTTTTTGTAGTATCTTTTAGGGGCTAGTTTGAATGAATTATGAATGAAAATTTATGAAAATTATATTTCTAAGATAAGCATTTTTTGTCGTAAAATTAAGCTTAAATAATTTATATTTTTTTTATAGAAATCGGGTTTTATTTTAATCGTCTTAAGACGAAGTTTGACATTTTCTTTTCCTATTTTTCCCGCTCCTGAACTAGCACTAAATTTTTCCCTTCCACAAATTTGGCCTTATCGGTAAGCAAAGTATAATTTTGAAATTCGAAAGTTTCCCTGCCGCCCGGTGGCAAAGTGGTCAGCATGCTTGCTCCAGCGACCGGAGGTCCTGGGCTCGATTCCCAGTGGTAACAAGGAAAAATTTCACGGCTGGTTTAGGATCATTGAATTAATCACTCTTGCCACACAAAAATGATATGCTACAGAATTTGTAGCGGAAAAAATTGATTATTTAAGCTAAAAACTTTTTTGATAACATCAGACTAAATCATTTTCACCTTGAATAAAATTCTGTTTATAATATCGATAAGAATTGCTCAAGCAATTAACCAGATTCACACAAAAATCTCACCGAGAAATCAATTCATCAAAGAACAGTGCGCACAAAAAAATTAAAAATCTAAATCAACAACATAATTATGACTTGGAAACTTTTTTAATTTAAAAGGAAATTCTTCGAAAAACTTAATTAAATTAGTTCAAATTGAATAATTAAGTTTAATTATGAGAAACAAAAAGAAAATAATTATTTTTGAAATAGAGAGGGGGGGCGCTTTGGTTAAATAACTGAAGCGAAAGTATTTTTTGTATTTACTTTATATTTCATTTTAAAATCATGATTTATAATTATTTAGGTACACTCATTATTACCGGTATTATAACAGCCCTCGGCGATAACACAATCATTATAAATAAACTATACATTATAGGATTATCGGGTAATCACACAATAATCACACTCAATTTACATTAATAATTCAATTAAAATTTATCAACAATTACAACGATAGGAAATAATTTTGTTATAGAAAATTGCCGTTAAATTATGATTTTATAGCTCATACACGTACGTTCATACTTATGTATGTTATGTATATAAAAAGCTCTAATTTCGGAAGTGTTTACCATATACGAGTTTATATTGTACATACATCGATATTCTTTATGCTTTGTTAAAATAAAATAAAAAAAATGTTGTTTTATCAGAACATGTATCACGGATGGCTTATCAAACGAATATAATTTTCAATTTTCCATATTTTGTGTGCTTTCTCTATATAGAAATTTTCAGTTTGCTTTTACTGCACTCGTATACGTTTACACATTTTGCATGCATGCAATAAATATAAACACATAATGCTCGTACAGCTTTTAACATTGTTGATACTCATATAAGTTACCAATAAACTTTGATTAATTGGGTGTACAGCTGGGTGCTTTTTACACATTTGTGTTTATTGTATTGCATTCTGTTCAAAGCTTCAATATAATTTTTATTTTCACGCTGTCATTCAATTATATTCTACCAATTTAGTAAATCAATAAAAATAAAGCTTTCTCATAAAATTTTAAGTTTTTTATGACTCAAATTACACAAAACGATTTTTTATTTTATTTAATTTTCTGTTTTAAAGCCAGGAATTTACAAGTCCTGAGAAATGTTTTTTCGATGTGCCTCTTCAAGTTATGCTTTTTATGTTATATAATTTCAATTGGGTCAAGTATGTATTTCTACTTTTAAGAAAAATTTATTTCACTAAGTGTATTTTGTAACGATAAATTATAATGTTTTTAAATGGGTTTTTCACAGCTAAAGCACACGAATACAAATTCTTAGCAGATCTGTCGGAAAAGTATTCACCTTGGATAACCTCTTACAAAAAAGTTTATTAAATTAGTATTCCGATAAAAACTTTTATTTTTCACGTGACTTACGGAAATGTGCGACTCCTGTAAATAATACGCAAAAATTCCACAGTATAAAATGAGATCTGTTATTTAGATAGAGCGAGTATCAGAGCTTTATGATTTTGTAATTAGATATGCTTGTGTTGAGATAGCGTTCGTTTGCCTAAAATTTGTGAAGTATGAAATTATATAATGTGTACGTAATTGGTTCGTAGAATTTGTGTAATCACACCAACTCATCACGGTTAAGCCTGGATATATGATACAGCGTCTAAATTAAAATGCGTAAAAGCTTTTTTAATTTAAGATTCGTGTGTAGGATTTTATCCTGAAAAATTTTTTAATAAAAATTAAATAACAGAGAGCAGGGAGCATATAAAATATATTATTGGGTTTCTCGGTTTTGTATTACAGACAAATTAGCAATGCCAAACTCAATTAAAATTGTTACGTCACTTTAAACGCCACATTATTATTTCAGCTATCAAAAATGGATCTGCTATATTTATCTTTGTTACGTAGCTACCAATCTCCGAATGTTCTTTATACAGGCAAACGAGATATAATTTGTCCTCTTATTGAAATCTACGAGTATATTTTTGGTATTTACCAAGTGTACAAATGACGTTTAGTCTGTCGGTAGGCTGAGCAATTCTTGCACTCCAAAAATTTGTTAGCTCCGAATCTTCTTTTTTTGATATGAAATAACTAGAAATTGTAATCAAATGCCTTTATTCCTTCTTTTCGTTCGAGCGAGCGTAAACCTCCTTAAATAAATTATGGCTCTTGACATAAATTTTCAAAAACATAATGTTTTCATAATAATGGAAATTATCGCAAAATCTGGAGATGTGCTCGCATTGTGACTATATCAAAGGGGGTAATCAAAGGGGATGAAGTGGGCTATATAGTTTATATTGTGGGCTATTTCCTTAAGAGCCATAACCTATATAACCCTAATGTGAGTGACGTAGGTACCCGGGTACCCTCTGCTTTTAGACGTTTATTTTTGCAGGTTTTACTCCCAAAAAAACTTTTAATTTTGTGAGAACTTCTAGTTCAGTTGGTAGAAAACGATCATATTTAAAATTGTGAAATGTTAAACTTGGACAAACGTGGAAAAAATAAGTTACCATACAAAATTTATGTAGGTACTAATCACTCAAATTAAGATATTTTGTCTTCAACTCTTCACTCACATGAGGGTTAAGGAAATGGGACACACATATTTACATAGCCCACTTCATCCCTTTTGATTACCATATTGTCACAATCCAAGCACATCTCCAGATTTTGCAAAATTTGCCATAGTGTAGCATACCTCCCGACGATTTTTACCGGACTTTATATTTTAACATAAATTATCCTTATATAAAGTGATTAAATTTAAATTTGGAAACCATTTTCTCTTTTGTTCAATTATTTTTGTACAATAGAATTTATTGTAAATTGTTTTTTGATATAAATCTTTACAAACCTACACTTTTTAACTTGAGAATCGTATAAACATTTACACTTTTATGTTACCACTTTTCTGTGTACCTACACTTTTATTAACGTTTGAAGCTTGACACTGGTTCGGAGTATCGGTGTGAAGTTTCTAACGTTAATTAAAAGTGTAGCTACACAAGTTAACAAAAAAGTGTAGCGTACACAAAAAATATTTTTAAAAGTGTATGAAAATAATCTATAGGGTTTTCCAATAAGAGTGATATGATTTCTTAAAAAAAAACACACTAATTGTTAAGGAAATTGAAATGTTTGTTATTTAATGTTGTACTTCACATTCAGTCTAGTTATTAGGACGATAAAATTAAAATAAATGACTGATGAAAACGAATGTAAAATGGAGTAACGACTGCGGGAGAAGCGGCTCCTTCAAAACAAGTAAAATTGATAACCCGATTCAATCGATCGCAAGACAACACGACGAATAAGACATATAACAAAACGATGACAATCGAAGATCGACTAGCTCGCATTGAAGAAAAGCTCGAAGTAGTGGAACGGACACGGAAATGCGACACCAGTAATTATTTTTGTTTAGTAATTTTCGATATAGCTATTCAGGATAATACCGAACTCTGTGAACCGAAAAATTTATGGTGATGTCTACGTATTGAGGAATAGTAGAAAAATATTTGGCTGCAACTCGAAATGGACAATAGAAACACAAATTCAGATAGACACTTCGCCGAATTTGTTGGCGTTGCGTTGCAAGGACCAAAGGTGAAGCGTACTGCCTTGTAGAAATTTCAATCGAACGTGATAAAAAATGAACATTCAAATCGTTTGGTTTACAATTTTTATTTATTAAAAATATAATTATGTGAAATGATGCTTTGATCCACGGTTGATGAGAAAGAGAACTTATAAAAATCTTGAAATTTAGCTTGTCGAAACTATGCTATAACTATAAAAATTGTACATGAAATTATTGACTTATTAAGTAGCAAGATCTCTGAATCGATCCTTGTTATGGTGAATTCAGCATAAATAATTATTAATTAGTACAATAATTGTTATAATTTTACAACTGTTATAAAAGTAAAATTGTTTTAGAGCCAGTTTGATCAAAATAAAAATCAATTTGTTTATAAAATGTAGATTATTTTTAAAATTAATTTATATGGGGAAAAAATTAACATTGCAAATTAACTAACGGAAATCTAGAAGGATGCATGTGTAAGCTAATTTTAAGTGATCTTGAATTTCTAGTACGGGTATGTTGTGATGATTGGATCAGCTGATCATCACAACAAATGTAAAGTGGAATTTATTGTGATATTATGTGTAAATATTTACAAATTATATAAAACTAGCGGACCCGGCAGACCTGCCCAAACGTTGGCTTAAGCGAGTTCAGCAAACGTTTCTTCGATATTTTAATTTTCCATAAACTATATACTAAGTGACATTTGACATTGAGTTAGACATTAAAATTTTTTCGTGTCGTCATTGTGTGATTTGCTGTTGTCCAAATTAAAATAAAGAAGGTTGCAATTTCTCATTATTCTGCGCCGTTCAATTCTCGTGTCACGGCCGGTCGGTATTTGGTGCTTGTCATTGGCACATTTAGCGGAAGAGGGGCAAAAGATTGCAAAAAGGATATTCCTGGTGTTGCATGTGTGTAAATGTCTGATGGTCGTGTTTTTCATATGTATTAGCTGTGTGGAGAATACTGGTCAGTGAGCTCATAATGGATCTACAAATGACTGAAGATGTGGCGACCAAAGAAAAAACTCAAATCATTACCATGACAGTCAATTCTTATTAACATAAAAAAAGTACAAATATTGAAATAAATGTCGAATCTTAAAACTAAAAGAAATAATGTTTGTTTTGTTTTTATGTTAATGCGAGTTGAACAATGAACGGTTTAAATTGATATATTTTTCGGACGAAATAGCTCGTTCAGGTAGCGCATCTGAGAATATACTTTCAATGAAATCATCTTTCGTGGCTACCATGTTGCAAAAATTGTCTGACAGTTTAATGCACTGTTTATTTCCATAAAATCGAATTTTTTCATTGCCAATGTTGAGCAATTGTTCGGAGAACGACAATTCCGATGGATCGTTTTGCAGTTGGACATGCATATTTATGTTAAGGTTTAATGTATTTACATTTCAACATAGGTATGATTGTTTCAAACTAGCGTTAATTTCGTCCACATATGTAACGCGTAGAGTGACCGGCAATGTCTGTTTGAAATCACCGGATAGGATAACAACAGTTGAGCACCACCGAAAAGTCTAGATTATCGTTGAAATCTTTCCAAATTTTGGGGTTATATGTTTTGATGCGTGAAAAATACAAAAAAAAAATAAAAAAATATTTACGTCAAAAAACAAAACAAAATTTCTTAGAACCCGTTTGCAGTGCCACCCACCGGGTCCAATTGTAAATTTAAGCCATCCAGGGACTCACTCAAATACACACACAAAATTTTATCAAAATTGGTCCTAAACGGCTGGAGTTCAGACACATACATACATACAGAAAATTTTTGGGTGGTGGGGGTGGTGAAATTTTGGGGTTATATATTCTGATATGCGAAAAATCTTAAAAAATAAAAAAACAAAATTTTGTCAAAAAACAAAATTTTGTCTGCCGGGCCCAATTGTGAATATAAAACATCTATGAACCACTCAAATGCATACACAAAAGTTCATTATAATCGATCCAGCCATTTAGAAGGAGTTCACTTACAAACTCACTACAGAATAATATATAAAGATTGGGGGTGGTGGTGTTGGGGTGAAATTTTGAGGTTATATGTTCTGATATGCGAAAAATCTAAAAAAAAAAATAAAAATAAAATCGTCAAAAACAAACTAAATTGTTAGACCCGATCGCAGTGCCACCTACCGGGTTCAATTGTAAATTTAATTTTTTTTTTCCATCCAGGAACCCACTCAAACACACACATAAAACTTCATTAAAATGACACAGAAAATTTCATTAAAATCGGTTCAGCCGTTTAGGAGGAGTTCAGTCACATACACACGTACAGAATAATTATATACACTTGGGTACAAAAAAATCGCACTTTAAAGTGTAAGTTAAAACTCTTTAATGCAGATTCAAAGTCTATTTCAATATCTATCCAGTGGTACCTTTTTTGTACTTGTACCATGCCAACAAAGTGATTTTTTGTCAAATGCATATAGCGGGCTTTCGAATTAAGTTCTAAAAATAATTCAACAAGATCAATACAATAGTATGCCATGAAATATCTCGCTCAGAATTGTAATCATTCGCATATCGGCGCTTAGCCTGAACGATCTTCTATTGATTACGTCTTCAACCGGAGCAAAGAAATGGATACCACACCAGTGGCAGCCGCACATGTGGTTGCACTAATTTATGCATGGCAGCACCAAAGTGAAGTAGCTCTACAACTAAATTTGAGCCGATTCTCCGTTCGTCGAGCGTGGCAGAGATATCAGGAAACTGGTTGCTTCAGATGGCGAAAAGGATCTGGCCGACCTCGTGCTACAGCACAGCGTGATGACCGCTGTATGAATGCGGTTACTCTGGGACGTTGGCTCCAAGAAGTACGTGAAGTCGAAATCAGTCGGTGGACAGTTAGAAGACGAATCGAGAAGTTAATCTGACTGCACACGGGCCACCTTGTTAAAGTTAGCCGAAAGATTCCAGCCGAAAGATAATGCAGATAGTGTCTTGCCTATTTTTAAACTCTCGCCTCTATCGATTTTTAAATTCCTATAAACTAAAATAATTTCTCCTTCACCCGAATGATGTAACTAGATCCTAAATTCTCCTAAATTCGAGTTCATGACTGATTTTTGCTGTATTCAAGGCACTATCTGCATTATCTTTCGGCTGGAAACTTTCGGTAAACTTTAACAGTATACACGGGCCAGCAAACGGGCCGAGATTGACCGCAGGCCACTGATGCACCCGTCGTGATTTCGCTTGCGATCGTTTGAATTGGACAGAAGAAGAATGAAGAACAGCCCTGTTCTCTGTCGAGTGCAGGATTTGTTTATATGGCACCGATGGACGCGCAAGAGTATACAGAAGACAAGGAGAGCGATATGCACAATGTTGCACTGAAGAACGTGTCTCGTATGGCGGTCGGTCGTGCATGTTCTGGGGAGGCATATCATTAGAGGCGAAGACAGATCTTGTATTCATCACACGAGCCAATACTTGTCGATTAAGAGGAATAAATTCTCAACGATACATTGAGGAAGTACTAGAGAAGTACGTCGTACCTTTTACCGGGATTATTGGCGAACATTTTCTGTTTATGAAGGATCATGCGAGCCGCATGCGGCTGGTGTAGTATACCAGTACTTTCGAGAGATGGGTGTGCCTGTTATAGAGTGGCCAGCTCAAAGCCCGGGCCTCAATCCCATCAAACATTCATGGGACGGGTTGAAAAGAAGGGTTCGAGCCAGAGATGTTGCTCCAACGAATATCCAGGTGCTGCAACAGGCGATCGTAGGGGAATGGGAGGCGATACTTCAAGATTTTGTGAAAACTTTGGTGAAATCAATGTAGCATCGAATGAAAGCTGTCATTCGGGCCAAAGGAGGGAATACTTCTTATTAATAAAACTGTTTTTTTTTGTTTAATTGCATGTTTTAATTCGATTTTTACCTCTAATTTTCATGCTGACAAATTCACATAAACGTGAACCTGATGTTTACCCCCAAAAATCAGTATGATGATAGGTACTGAAATTGACTTTGAATCTGCATTAAAAAAATTAAACAAACTTTGGATTTTTTGATATTTTTGAACTTTTGTGGAAATTTGAGTAATGTGCAATTTTTTTGCACCCAAGTGTATGTCTGTATAGATAAATATTGGACCAAATTACTAATAAAAAATAATAAATAATTATTATAAAGGGTAACAAAAAAATGCAAGCACACAAGAGAATATTGAGGTAGCGGCAAATGTAAGATAAAATCCAAATTAATCGGTTCCACGTCGTTCTCAACAATTAAATCTTTCTCAAACAACAACATGGAGAATTTTAGGTCAAGATTTAGGTTTACATCCTTACAAAATTCAACTAATTCAAGAACTGAAGCCGTTAGACCACCATAAACGTCATTTATTTTATGATTTTGCTCTTGGACAACTTACGAATGATGCACATTTCTGATTAAATGCTTATGAAAACAAACAGAGTTGCAGAATTTGGAGTGATGAAAATCCACACAAAACTGTTCAGACACCAATACATTCAGATAAAATCACTGTGTGGTGTGCAATTCATGCTGGTGGAGTGATTGGTCCACATTTCTTTGAAGAAAATGGTCAAAGTGTAACAGACAATGGAGAACGATACAGAACGATGTTAAATGATTTTTTTCCTGCTTTTGTTGAGAATAATCTGGAAGATATGTGGTTGCAACAAGAAGGACGGTGATGAAATTATCTCAAGATTTGGTCCAGTTAATTACCCTCCCAGGTCGTGTGATTTATTTCTTGTTCAGTCACAAGTTTATGCTGATAATGCAACAACCATATGAAATACAGCCGTGCGAAGTCGTGGTGGTCATTTGAATGATGTTATTTTCCATACATAATGGCATATGTAACCTTTCAAATAAAAAAAATGTTGGTCTCACTGGTGTTTTTTTTTAATTTCTAAATCGCATCATTCCTATTGGAAACCCCTTTATATAAATGGATGTAGATCAAGATATTTTAATTCATTATTATTTGTAGTTTTCTGTTATATATTTTTCAGGTAGAAAAATTTATGTTGTGCAAAATGTTGCCCGTGTTGTGCGGCTACAGGTGTCATATGAGCATAAGTTCGAAATATAATATACTGTATAATAAATAATAATTTTCAGTCAATAATTTATTTTCTTTACAATAACAAAACATGTCTATTTTTTGTTGACAATTTTCAAAAATTTCTAGCAGTGTGATTTTTCAATAATGTTCATGTTATAGGAAAAAAAATGTCCCGGTCTAAACAATAACCGTTCTGGTTATATTTTTATTCTGCGGCCAAAGTATGATTTAAGAATTTGCACTCAAATAAATTAAAATTAATTATATGATAAAGAGAAAAAAAAAAAAATTAAATGAAATGATAAAATGAATAATAAAAATATTAAAAAATGAACTGGATTTGAATTTCGTTCTAAATAATTATCAGCTTTATCTAGTTAAATAGAGTTACCTACTTTGTTGAGAGTCTGTAGAAATTTTCGATTTATTTAATCTTATTAAATAAAAATATGTGTACAATAACAGCTTAAATGTTTTGAGATAACTAACTAAATACACTAAACATAATTATCTGGTTGTTTCGGGTTATTCCGAATTTGGTTAAAAAATTTAAATACCAGCAATTAATAACATCAAGCAAGTTAAAATGTCTTGTAAAACCTACAAACATATATTTTTCATGTTCTAATAAAAAAAAGCTTGGCTAGTACTCCCTAACCAATTATAAATTGTCTTTTAAATGAAAAAAAAGCTTTCAATTTTTTTGTTAAACAAAACATTTTAACGTACATCCCATGCAAATACACTACACAATACATCAAATTTTCATAACAAACCCAATTTACACCCACTCTGTCGACACCGGCTACTTTGCAGACAAGGAATGCTGTGCCACCTAATTGGACGGTCGTATTGTGTGCCATCATCTGAAAATGTACGAAAAACAAAAGAAAAAGTCAATTTAAATTTTAAATAATCAATATTATACAAGTATATTATTATACAGTGTGTGCCATAATATCCAATTTCCATATTTTCCTCTCGCATTTTCCCCAATTGAATAATAATTTCACTAATTTTTATGTTTTTCATTTTTTTTTGGTTGGTTATATGATGTTGGTATAAATTACTTATCTTGATTGCCATCAATTAAAACGTGCCAAAAAGAAAATTTTCCACCCCATTTTCTACTCGACTATAATATTATAAAATATTTGTGTGATTGTAAATATTTTTTTATTAAAATTTTATCAGTCGTCTGTAACGTAATATAATAAACTCAAGTGCGATACGACACAAAAGACAAAACTGGGCGAGAGTTTGTCGCTTGGACGGCACCCACACAAAAAAATTCTTGGGCTTGTGTGTGTGTGTGTGTGTGTAATAAAAATCAATATAAAAAAAATGTTTTACAATTTTTTAAACTGAATAGTTTGTGCTTTTTACGAAGAACTTTTATTTTTAATTATCAACAATTTAATGGAAGAATTAACAAGATTTTTTAAAATTTTTATTTTTTGTGATAATTCCTTTTATGTTATCATTATACATAGATAAAAAAATTAAAATTTTGATTTTTTTAACATAAAAGGAATTATGTTATCATTATACATAGATAAAAAAATTAAAATTTTGATTTTTTTTTGTTCGTTTTGTCTTGTGAAATTCGAAAATAAAAGTTATAATAAAAGCTTAATAGTATTGTGCTTTTGTTATTAAATAAGATTAACATTTTTTCGTAATTTTTATTTTGTGAATGTGACTACAGATAAGGAATGATATATATTTATAAATTCGCCTTTTGGGTACAGGATTCTATTAAACTTTAGACTTTGGAAAAAATGGGTGCTTTTATTTAATGGTGGGAGCGTAATTATAAATGCACACAACTGTAAAAAATAAAATACTTGAAAGTGTTTTTTTTTTCAATTTTATGTTAAGTTTGAAATCAATTTATGACAGATTAATGTCCGGTTGCACAGAAAAATGACTAACAGCCTGGCCCGTTAGTTGTGCGCTAGTTAAATGTTTTATATGAAATTTGTTTCCGCAATCAGAAAAAAGTCAACGAAAAGTTGATTAAATATTTAAAATTGGCCGTTTAAATATTTATACGCAAGTTTAACATTTCCACGAAATAAAATATATGTTTGCGCTGCTTTTGTTCTGAATGCGGAAACAGGGTAGGAACCAAGCGCAAATTTTATCGATTAAAAAAATCAATTAGATATCCATAAAATTCCAAATTAGGTTGTAGCATGCCTTGGATTTTACTGGGTGATCAAAAACCAAAACTAGATAAATAATATTTCTAGACGGTTATGGTTCACCTTAAAACCAAAATATATCTAGCAGCCTTTGCCTTCTCCAGTTTCTCATAAAAAGTTATTTTTCTGTTTTGATATTTTTTTATCGATAAATTGTGTGCTTGGTTCCTATCCAGATTTCATATAAAATATATAACTGGCACACAACTAACTGGAACTAAATTAGAATAATAAGAGAATTTGGCAAACACTTCAAACTACATAATAAAATTAAATATTATAGAAGCTGTTTCAAATGCTCTCTAATCCTAAAATATTCCAGAGCTTCGACATTTAGAGAATAGGGTGAGAAAAAATTACAGTTAAAAATTTTTGGTTATAAAACCAGGTATGTTTTACACTGCAGTTGTTGCATCTGGCAACACTAAAATCTTTTACTTTTTAAAATTGTATTAGTAATTAGCAGTTCCAACAAGGACAAAAATAATCGATATGCAGGCACATAATACAAAATCGTTCTCTTTTATAATTGATAGGCCTAAGTTACAGACATATGTATCATACAAATAATGTTATTTTTTATCACAGGGTGTCTTTGGATATTACAAATTGCATAAACAGTTTAAACAGTTTTTAAAAATTTTGTACAATATATTTTTGTTTTATTATGTTTTAGATGGACGCATACTTAGAAATGAAGTAAGCTTATTATCGTTATGTTTTATATTTCTCTATGATAGCAAAACACCGATACGATTTAAACGAGGCTTGCAGGTCTTTAAAATAACGAACACATAAAACAAAATTTGGCTTTCGGTAAAAAATAGCAAGACATCGTAAATATCAAAAAATACTAACCTAAAATGTCCGTATTGGGACCAAATAAATTAATTTAACATTCATGAATAGTCCTGGGTCAAAATTTGATGTGAGATTAACGTTTTTTATTTTGCAGAGGAACAAAGTAAATGTGAAGGGGAAGATTTGTTTATTAAATAAAGTATTTTGATTCGTTGGTTTTACTCTCTTTCAATACGCTCAGTCAAATTTGACGCTGGTTATCATAAATACGCTTTTAGATTTTGTTTTTTACTGCAAATATTCACTCGGTTTATTTTTTTATATTTTAAATTTAATTTTTATTTAATCACAAATTTTCAGCTAAAACATTCAAAAGTGAAATACCCGTCGATCGGTCTACGTATTTAAAATCGCGTGTGACGAAAAAACCAGTGCAGTACAACTTACAGTCACTGCCCTTTCATAATTCATGATTCCACAGAAAATATTTCTACGAACGTGTATGATGTTTAGTTCGAATATCCTTTGCATGGTATGTTCCCAACAATTTTCCATCAACTTTCTTGAGGACATAAACAATATTTCCAAGTTTAAATTAAGCGGAAAATTGATTGAAAGCATTGCTTTGAGGAAATGATCTAACAAAACAGGTCGTCAGGGATGTAAATTGCGACATTGACTACGTATAATGCTATAAATACAACATAATGAATAGTCTCGTGCATTACAATCAGAGAGCTGCTGTACATCATATAAGTATTTGTCTCATTCGATGTGGCGGTTACATTTAACTATGAACGAATAGCAGATATTGGCCGCTCCGGTACCAGACTGGTCAGCATGCTTGGTTCAGCGACCGGAGGTCCTGTGTTCGATTCCCGGTGATGACAAGGAAAAAATGTAACGGCTGGTTTAGGATCAATGAATTAATCACTCATTATCCGCAATGATTTTCCGACCCATTAATTTGCGGAGAATAAACTCAAGTGCTCTTTAAATAATTTCGAAATAAATTGTTTGTCTTTGTGAGGTATAATCCCAGACATTAAAAAATTCAAAAATTCTTCATTTTCTAAAACTATGCAATTTTTGCAATGGTTTAATCAGAATAAATTTTATCACAATGTAACAATTTCCTCGTTTTAATCATGGATAGGGTCCCAATAAATCTGGTGGACAGTTAAAAGTATGTCGGTCGATGTTGATCATTCGAAATGATTACACGTGGAACAATATACGGACATATGGAAACAATAAAATTGCTATTAAGTTTTTCGAGAATTTTAATTATGCCTAAACGCGGTGAAGGAAACATATGCTGGAATAGTTCGTCAATGAGAGCGAGATAAATAATTTCCATTCTGGTAAATCGGAATTACAATACCGCTTGTGATAAGATAGTCGATAACTGTTTAACGTAAATAATTTTATCATGGATCAGTCTTTAGAAGAGCTACTGAATTCAGTTTGTTAAGATGACATCATAGCCACATTATTGAACTGGTCCAAAAGATATGTGACGCAGGGCTTGTATCGCAGCCCTAATTTAATGTCAGTGCGTCTAAGCCCAACATTTTAATGTCATTTTTTGAAGCGAGAAGTTGAACACTATTTCATACGATTGGAATTAAACAATGAAAAAAAAGAATTATAGCAATTGAAAAACTGCCCAATTACATCGAGAATTTCTCACAAACTGTTGCTTCACTGAATCAACTGCGTCGTAAAATTGTTGATTTTGAATGGACAACGAAACAGCACAACACGTTTAATCAAATCAGGATAGAATTAATGAGGCGAACAGTGTTGGTTCACAAAACCAATAACAAATTACGACTGGTGCTCCACTTTACAAACCAACACATAAACATAACAATGTATATAGTTTGTCAAGACAACATCGCTGGACTCCCTAGTGTCAGATAGTGGATCATAATTTATGTCAACAGGTTTTGCCAGCGGAATCAAATGAAATCAAATGCAAAAGCTGAAAGTTTTGTGCGTTCATTTAACATTTTATGAATGGAGAGTCAACTAATACTGCGTTGCAAAAGTATTTGTATGGTTGCGAGGAAGGCAGCCAAAGTAAATCTTGCCTCTGATGGACCCAACAGATAAAAAAATGTCCGAAAAATGTCAAAACACATTTCAACGCAGTGGCGCAGAACTAAAATTGTAGCTACTATGTGAATTATCGTGTGAAATAACTCAATAAATTACCGAAGCTTTAAGCAGAAATCAATAACGGTACTTTTCAAATGTTATCTACAGAATCATCAAGTCAAATTTGTTTGAAAAATGCTAGTGCCGAAGTAACACTCGTAGAAGAAGCACGATAATCTACAAAAGTTCCTAAGTCGAAAGACGAATTAGCATCTTAGTAAACTGCACCTAGCGATCAATTGAGTGAAACAACATTACATTATTACTACCAGATGGTAATTTATATTTTTTCGTACGCAACTGACTCTTTCTCACTCATTCTAATCGTCTGTAAAATGAAAAATTCAAATTTTGGTCCTGACGAAATGATATATTGTCCCGTATCAACTTTTTGCGAACTTTATCATGTTTTGAAATGTTTGCCGGAGTTTACATTATTTTACGTAATTAAATAAAATATAGTAATCATGAAAATTTTTGAATTCGAGATTTTTGCAGATTTATCATTCGCTAAGAGTGTGTGTGTGTGCAGACTAAATGTATGTATCCTCCTTACAGTCCAGATGGTTTGCCTGATCGGGTTGAAACTTCATTCATAAGATTTTTTCATAAATTGGGAGATCCCAGTGGTTTGTTTTTATTTAAAACCGATATAGGCCGGAAGTAGCAGCTTCGTCAGGAGCTTTTCCGTTTTTTGGAAATATTATTACATTTTTGGAAATATTTTTACATTTTAAGTATACATTTTACAAAAAAAGAAAAATATTATGAAGTAAAAGATTCTTAATTAATTTTGTAACAATACCAGTCCAGATCAGTTTTTTAAAAAAAAAATCAACTAAAATTCTACCCTGCCCTTCAGTGCCGCCTTCCATTGGAGCTAGTCGTTTTTCCACCTGAAGGGATAGCTTCAATAGGATTTTTTTTCGTATTTGGCATGGTCCAGATCAGTTTTCCGAAACTTTAAGCGGAAATGACGATTTTTGGCAAAAAAAAATCCACAAAAATTCTGCCCTGCCCTGCAGTGGTGGCTTCCATTGGAGCTTATCATTTTTCCACCTGAAGGGACAGCTTCAAAAGGATCTTTATCATTTTTGGCATGGTCCAGATCACTTTTCCGGGAATGATGATTATGGCCAAAAAACTGATTTTCAGTAAAAATTTAGACCCAGTACAGCCCATAGGGATTGATGATCCAGATGAAATTTCAAACTTAAGCTTTTTTCATTAATTTGGAGAACCACGTGCTTTTGACCGAGATCGATACACTGGAATTAGTAGCTTTCATTAAAGCTTTTTTTGTTTTTCTACAAATTAATTATGAGAAAATCAACTCCAAAACTTAGCGGAAAGGTCGATTTTTGAGACAAAACTGCTTTTTTAAGCATTTTTGTTTAAAAAAATGCTATATGGTTTCTGTTTGCCGTCTGTCCGTCTGTGTGCACGATAACTTGAGAACGAATAGAGATATCAACTTAATTTCTTCACTAGAAGTTCACGCAATTCATGGAAATGATCCCTATTGATTTAGACATTTCTGTGTTTAGGGTGTTCGGAGATATGTAGGGTTTTGTTAACTCCCCTCCTTAAAATTGATAAAAAAAAATTATTTTCTAATCTATTTTGGTTTCATAAAGCATGTGAATGTGGATTTAAAATATATTTCGTATGGATGTGGGTTTGTGTGGGTGGTGTGGTTATAAGGATGGTAGTAGTGGGTTTTGAATTGGATAGTGGGTGGGGGAGGTAATAATGTTTAGGTGTGGTCGTTTGCTATTGATTGCTGAGTCGGTTGGGTTATGGTGGATTGTGGTCGGTTGGGCTGAGTGATGATGGGGTTTGGTGGGTGTGGGTGTGATATTTGAAATACGCAAATGAGGCAACAAAAATGCTTATAGAGTTCGGTCCGAACCTTTTCCGTCTTTTTATATATTAATAATGAACATTTTGACCTCGAAATTTTTTCACTACATGTCTGTCTATAGCTCAGGTGGAGTGATTGATCGGAATCGGGCCATTGATTGCGTCAACTTTCGTAGGAGCTCCTTTGTAGTCCAAAAAATTAAAAAACTTCTTGGATTGGGAGTATTTAGTTTTAGGATGGGCACGATAACAGCTAATTTGTAGAAACAATTTAAGATGATCGGTATGTAGCAACTTGCCCTTCAAACAATAAATCAGTTTTTTCCCCGTGTGGCAAAACTTAGAATCTCTCGAATTGAAACTATACAGCTGTGGAATAAGCATACCAAAAGTTTAATTGTAGAAAAACGTCAAGATCATCTTTATTTTGCAACTGGCCGAAATATGGTTCTTTATAAATGGTTCATTAAGTCAGTTTTTCTTCCCGTACAGAAGTTCAATATCTCTTGGATTAAAGCTATTCAATTTTGGAATAAACCTGCCAACCGCTTGATTGTGGAAAAATTTCAAGACGAATGGATTTTGCAACTTTCCAAAATCTGACTCTGAGCTGAGAACCCCTAAGCATTTTCGAGCGGTAAATCAGTTTTTCTTACCGTGTGGCGAAACTAAAAATTTCTTGGATTAAGGCTTTACAATTTTGTGGTTTCGCCATACTAAACAGTTTTAGAATGAATATGACAACAGCATATTTCAACAGCATAGATTTCATCAAAATTCGGAATAATTTAAGTTCAGGAAAATTGACTAATTTGAATGAAACTTCTAAACTTTTTCTATTAGTCAGCGGAAGTGGCAGCGCACAGCGGAGCTTTTTAAATTTTTGCAATGATGTTAAAAAGTTTACCATTTACAAAAAAAAGAACATTAGGGTTAATGATAAAATTATCAACATGCGGGTTGGTTTTTTCAAATTTAAACGGGAATAACGATTTTTGAGTATACAAGTCAGTTTTATCAAAATTCTGATAATTTTTTGATAAGAAGCTAAATTATCGATGAAGTTTTAACATGCAGTTTTAACAGAAATAACATGCAGTTTAATGAATTAATTAATTCAGTATTAAATTTGAGGAAAATTTAAAAAAAATATATAAAATTTCGATAAGATTAATTTTTCACTTTAAAAATCAAGAGTTGTGTATTTGAGATATACGTACATTTATGCGGGTAAATGAAAATTGGGTGTTGATCACAATAATTAAACTCAATTTTTCAATCACACATTCATCAGCATTCACACAATTTACAGTATACCATCTGCACGTTGTAAACTCCATGTCAACTTACACATTGATATTGTCGATGGGATGGGGCGGTGCTCAGTTCTACACTAAAACAGAAGGTTTTAGTTGTGTTTGCTAACATCAACGACCGTAATCGACGTTGCGATCCAAGTGCTCAACTTTTAACTACTGCACCGCTTGTAAAATTTTAAGGTGCTATTTCCAAGTTCAATCATTGTTTTTATAGCTTTATGATGATCACCAAACTTATTAATAGATTAACAAAATTAGAATGTAAATCAATGTAAGAACTAGTGTTTGAGAGTATTGGCACAAATGTCACTCAATATATTTATTTCCTCGACTTATGTAGGATGGAAAAATATGGAAAATTGTTGGGCTTAACTAACTTAACTCTTTCATTAAATTCATATTTGGCGATGCTGTTATCAAACTTTTCTCAGGATAATTTACAGTGGAAAAATCAATTTTGTCTACCACTCGGGGTGGTCTATAATAAAACGTAGAAAAAACTTTAAATTTTATGAACTGTACATGTTAAACAATCATGGTATATCATACTCCCGTATATTTATTTTTTACAAACAGTTTGAAATATTAAACTACTTAATAAACTCATTTTAATTTTATCTTATACCTAACAGCAAAGTGTTTTATAACTATATATATTGTGCTTATAAGGTTCGGGTAAACCAAAAGTTGGTAAAACTATCCTAAAAAAGTTAATGGAACATCGACTAATAAATAAGGAAATATTTTAAATAAACCTAAGCATTATAAACTTAAAGAGACGAGGTGAATTTTTAATTCTATATCTTTAAATTAAAATTTGATGTACGATGGTTCTCTCTTAAAGCTTACATAAATTGGTATGCTAAGTATATAAAAATCGTTTCCCTCGTTCTTATTTTTCGATTAAACTAAATTGTTTATCAGTTAATTTTAAACATTTTTTTTATAAAATATTGTTAATTATATATTTTAATTTCCTATAATTTTTTTCTAGAAATATACTCGTACAGTGAAAAAAGCTCCTGTATAAAGAATTATCAAAAAATAAAATAAAATTCTAGAAACAGAAACCACCAAACACAACATTTCCAAACGAAAATCAAAAAATTCTACCAGTTTGTACGAGAGTGGTGGGAACATTATGTGTCTTTATAATATAAAGTAAGCATATCACGTTTCATGTTTGAAAAATGATTTTTATGTTAGAGCTTTTTGTGTTCTGTGGTAAACGTTAGTTATACAGAGAGCAAGTAATATTTTTGAAAATTTGTGGTTAGTGTAAATTGGCTTAATGTTAAATTTAACATCGGGTTTGTTGTTGTTGTATATATATATATATAGATGAAAGTTATTTCTACATTTAGTACTCCATTTTAGAAAATTTTATATTCTAATTAGCTTAAAATTTGTTTCAAAATCGTATATAAATGTTTAATGAGATTTCAAAACTTTTGCGAACTAATTGATTTTTAATATTTTCAACATAATTTTTATAAAGTTTTAAGTCGTGAACAAGAGAAAAAAAATGTAATTTTAAAAATATATTTTGATTGCACAAAAGTTAGTAAATAAACTATAGAATGGTTTAATGAACAATTATGTCTATCGCAAGAAAAAATTGGGTTAACAAAGAGAAATCGCTAAGTGTATTTTCAAAATACAGCCTTGAGAATAATTTTGTATTTTTCAATACGCAAATGCCCAATGTTCTAATGCAAGTACTCCGTTTGTAACACCTCTTGGTCGTAATCGTAATGTTTCAGAAATTCTAGCTAAAATCTAGAGCGACCAAGACCAAATTGAAATTGAAAGCTAAGATGGAAAACAATATCAAATGTTAATCAGGATGGTTTCCTATTATTTGCATGTAAAAGAGTATTGACAACTTGAGCAGGTCGGATTAACCCGAAATTGAGTAGTCAATTAACGATTGTATTATAAAGTATAAAAAATGTGGAAATTATTTTTCAACGAGTGGCTATACAAGAGAATGTACTAGTTACTTATATAAAATAGTTAAATAATAATGTGTTGACATATTAGGGTAGTAAGGGGTCCCGGTACAAATATTTTCTAAAATTAAAATTTTACTTAATTTTTCCAATGGAAAAGGGGTTATATGAAATTAGTAATATGCTCTTGGGGATCTTTATTATAAGTTTCCACACCATTCGTTCAATCGGAATCTAGTTTTGCATAGGTATTTTATATCAAAATAATTAAATAATTACGGCTTTCGTAATATTTCTTAAGAGGTTTTCGCCCTGGGTCAGTTTGGTCCCAAACAATTTTTCTCCAAAAATGTTTGCAATTGAGCATGGAGTCTCTCAATCTGAAATATTGGACGTACCGGAACTAGGCTTAGACACCGCATGAATACGATCGGAGCAGAACGTTTTCTTCTATAGAGCTAGTGGTGAAAGTGAACCGAGAAAATACGCCTGGAAAACAATCGCTTATGATTGGATGCTGGATAACGATCGCTTCAGGTGAAGTTAGCTTCAATTTCTAATTTCATGCATGGCATTTTTTTTGAATAAAGTCATATTGTTCCGGTTATCTTCTTGATAGTTTATTTTTAGAAACATGTTGTTTATCAAGAAGTGTGGTAAGCAACATGGGTGGCGATTTGAAAACGGGCCTCATTTTATGTTGCTTACACCACTTTCACGTGGTAAAGCAACCGGTTGGCTTTTATGAATTGTGTTGAGATTGCGAGATGCTACATTTGCGATATGAACATTTAGAATATTTAGTTGCAATATACTAACCGCTACATGTATTAACAGTATTGGGAGAAAATTAGTGTAAAAGTTGGATTTTAATATTATAAAATAAAAAGTCATTATTATAAAAATCAAATAGTATCTCAAACGCCAGAATTATGTTCGCAACCCCTTTCAAATAATACTTGAATAACTTGGCTGTATAGCTTCCCATAATCCCCCAAAATTTAAAAGGCAAAATAATTTCCGAAATTAGTTCCGTTGTAGCACCAAATTTTCTCTGGACTTTCACATCCTGAAATAGGTCGTTTGAAACAGCTAAAACCGATTCGGTTACTTAGCTACCCTCTACCTACCTCTTAGTGCACCGTTTTTACAACCAAGCCACAATAACTACCACATACCTACTGGAAAGTTATTTCATTTTTTTATCCAATTCAGTTTGAAATATCGATCGACTTTAATGAAACCCGTACAGAATTTTTATGAAGGGCTTATATAGTGCGTTCATGACATCGCGAGTTAGTCTGGAAAAAATACCATGATATCATGCAAAATGTATTAAAACAACAACAAAGTTAAAAGAATTTCATCTCGGAGTTCGGAACTAGTAGGTGTGGTATAAAGCATATCACGTAATTTGATTGGTTTTGAGTTCGTTAGCGAGGATGAAAATATTTATTTTCGATGTCATGTACGCGACTTTAATGATGTTTCGTTCCAAAAATAACCAAATTCGCATAATATATGGCGTGGTTCAAACAATTATATGGCACACTAAGTTACTCTTATCTGTTATCTGGGTCAATATGGTCACTCGGACGTCACGGGAAACTGCAGGGCAGACGAACTAGCTAGGTACGGTACGACTCTCCAGATACAACCGGAAAGGGCAGGTCTGGGGAGGTCTATAGCAGCGCTCAAATTGACGCTCAGTAAAAAGGCAATCGCCTTGACAGATGAGAGGTGGACCAACACTCTCACGTGCAGGGTAGCAAAACAGGTTTGGCCAAAACTGGACCTGCGGCGCTCCAAGGCACTTGTATCTCTGGGAAAACGAGATTTAGGATTGGTCGTAGGGATACTGACAGGACACTGCTTTTTTGGGGAACATGCGAGAAGGCTGGGTCTAGAGACGAATTACTTTTGTAGAAGTTGTATGGACGAAGAGGAGGAAGAGACGTTAGTTCACTTTCTATGCTCGTGTCCAGCACTATCATACAAAAGACGTAAGTACTTGGGTGTGTACAACATGGACAGCCTTTCTGAACTCGCGGACTTTGGGGTGCGAGATATTTTACGCTACATCAGTAGCTCTGGTTGGTTTCAGCGGGAGTAAGGGGAGATTGGATCCTGTGGTATCACAATGGGCCATTATTGGCCTAAGTGTGCGATAGCAGCCACTCTAACCTAACCTAACCTAACCTACTCTTAAAAATTTGAATGTTTTTGTTTTTAATTTTTTTGTTGACTTATAGATAGATGTTAAATGTGTAAGAATCACAACAATCAGTTTCGAACAGATGAGATTATTGGTTTGAAAAAATCAGTCAACTCATCAGGTCGCGAATGTTGTATATTTGTCATCTATAAGTCAAAAAATTCAAATTAATTCGCGATCCAGCGTTAAAGATAAGCAAAGTATGGGGTGGTTGGCAAGTTGATTGTGTATAAATAGAAGTAGATTATCATAGTTGTTGTCACACAGATTGACGCAAATGGAAGAATGACTTACGATTGTCTATTTAATTTGAGAGTACTGAAAATAGACCATAATGTACGAAACAATCACAATACACCATTACAATCGAAAAACCAAAGTACTCTTAAAAATAAATTGAATGTATTAATAGATCGGATGACGATAGTTTTCAGAGAATCGCAAATTCGCTATGGAACTCAACTTTCTGTACGTTTCGGAAGATAACATTTTTCTAGCTCGGCTAAAACTACTGTGTGATGTTGTTGTTTCGATAATTGTGTTATTAGGGTTGTACTTTTAAATCATAAATTTGAAATTATTACTATGCGTATTTTTCGCCAAAATGGGCGGCTGAATTCTTGGGTATGCAGATGATATCGTTTTTTAACCGAAAACATATAACGATAGCAAGGATAGTTTAATACCCCTTGATCACTACGAAGGAAGACTTGTTTTGGGACTGTCAGCAGTAAAACTAAAATCTTATTAACACTCAGGAGTGTCTTCATTTCAAATCCCGGAATCGTTAACAATAATTTTGGTAGCGTAGAAACTTTTGAATACTTCAGGTCAGTAATAACATCGTCAAATGATATGCAGGCAGAAATAAACGCCCGTATTGCTACCAGACACCTTGTTTTCCCCATCCTATCAAGGTCATTGCGATCAAAACATCTATCGCAGCCTTGCTAGCTCGCACTTTATAAAGCATTCATAAGACCTGTGCTGGTTTCGGAATCGAGAGCTGGGCCCTGATCTCTAAAGATGTAGAATGTTATATACCTTTAAAAAGCAGGCCATTCGTTTCATCGATGGCTCAATTAAAGTTACGAACGACAAATATCGGATTAGTATGAACCACCAGATAAAGCAATTTATCAGAGGCAGCGATATCATCGGATTCATCAAATCCAATCAAGTTAGATGACTGGGCCACGTTACAAGAAGTCCACAATGCGCATGATAAATAAAGTGTTTCAACAATAGCCAGCCGATGTATCTCGAAGTGGAAGATCCCGAGTACGCTGGCGCGGCGGCTAACACAACGCACCTACGCATAATAATGTCGAATAGAGCACCAGTTTGCAGTCTGAAAAATCACTCCATGTGACGTGAAAGCTAGAGAGAGAGAGAGATGGAGAGAGTTACCATTGTTGGTTGTTGAGTAACCTACTGTATTCGTTTCTGATAAGTTTGGTTTAAGCCAACAACATTTTGATTCACACAAGAGATTCGTGCCATCGTAGTACTAAGTTTGGCAATTCTCTTGGTTTTACTCCTCTAGGTATCGACTGAATTCTGTTTTGGTTCGATTATCTCGAAGAATGGTCTTTAGAATTGCTGCCGTTGGTTGCAATGTTTCAATTAAATTGTTCACCATTTAAATATTCATATATACTTCATACCTCGTAAATATTCAACACTGTCATAAACGGCTTCGGAAAGCGGCTTGGTTGTGTTGGACGACGATTAATTTAATTTTTCTCTAACTAGAGGGGGGCATCTAACAGCTTCTTTTTAAATCATATGTTATTTTGACACTGGACAAAATATTAAAAGAACACAGATTCATATCTTGAAAGTGAATACATTTACGCTTGATCAACGTTGGGATAGATGTAAAATTTAATTCAAAACTAAGTGCTGTATTGCTAACACCGTGCGAATTTTGTAAATTTTTATTTAAGTGGTTAATTTGTTGTTCGAAAAATCCACACGTAATCGTAGAGAGGCCAGTTCATTATGAGCGAGTACAAGTTTGGTGTGGTTTCTAGAGTGGTGGAATTTTTAGCCCATTTTTAGTCGGAAATGCTAACAACACCATCACAGTTAATAGCAGAGCTCTACCAAACGATGATAACCGATTTTTGTGGCCTGGATTGATGCATGCAAGTACTTGTACAAATGTTGGTTTGTTTGGCGACATACCACACCAGGCATCAAGCAATCAATATTTTGCACACTAAATTCGAAAGTCATGTATAATCAGCCGTTTCGGTGATGCCAATTAGCCACCACGCGGCTGCGTAGATGTTATGCGACACATTGCTGTATTCACGAAATAGATCCCGAAACTATCTAGAAGTTATTGAAAAATTGACAGGATGATCTACTATTTAGTTAGCTAGGCCGGGCAGCCACTTGGATAATGTTAGGTTCCATAAATAAATTTTAATTTGTGTTCGTTTTATTACAATTTGAAGAAGAAACGGCTAAATAGCCCATCCGTTATATACTGTATCATGAATTGGTAATATTTAAAGATAATTACCATTCCACCCTCATTTCAGAGGCCATATAATCTGTCACCAAATTTAAAAAAAAGTTACAGTTATTGCAAGTCTGCCAAAGGGTCATGCACCAGATGCCATTACCAGTATTTTTCTATTGGTTCATTTTACGTTTTCAACAGATTTCTGTACCTTGAAAGAAAGAGTATCTTCCTCCGCATTCCAAATAAACAGTAGCGTCTTTATTGATGAACCGTCTTAAATTAGTTTTGGGATTTTACAAACTACGTGCAGGCAAAATGATTATTTGAGGTTAAAGCTGCTCTTTTTCAAGTGGTATTTATTTGTGTTTTTATTTATATTTCGCATACATCGGATTATTAGACAGGGTACCTAGTATATTTGGCATAAGTATTTAGTATAAGTTCCAGAATATGATTAAATTATATTCCCGTACTGAACTTACGTGACGAGTCAAATATTTACAATTCGTATAGTTTAGTGGTGTTATTTCTTGGTTTGACTTGTACTATTTACCACATCACAACCATCAATACGGTTAATATGATCTTTTGTCATACTCTGAAATTTGATGTGGTGGTATATACGTAAGTTGTGTGCCACCGATATATTCGTTGGTAAATGACTTATATACCATTCAAAAAATTCAAGGTGCCTCCCGAAAGCTTCGTCCCATTTCTAATATTCTATGTTGTCCTGCTTTGTAAATGCAATTTTGATTTACTTTTCAATTTGTTTGGAGGTCTCTACGTAGTCGTAATTTAACAGAAGGTAGATCAGAGAGAGTTGTTGTCTATACGTTTACTAAAAAATAGTCAGCAAATAGAAAAAAAAAATTAGCGGAAAACTAGAAGTGTTAAAGATCTTTTTACGTTTATCTTTGTCGGGCGTTCTAGCATTCTAGACGTTTAGAGTCTGCGCGTTTTAGGGAAAGGTATTTCAGAAATTCTTTAGGGTGAAGTGTAGGGCGGTTGACCTTATAATCATGCCAATTTTCCAAATGGTAGCTTAATTAGTTTCTGAGGAGTGCTTCTGATAACCAAATTTAATGATTCTAAATAAGCTGAATAATAATTTAGGCCTTCCTGGCATACTTCCTCGTTTGAAGGAAGCTGTTTCCCTAAGTCCCTGATGGATTCTCATAAAGCTCCGAATATTTGGTATTCGGCGATTGAGGTACCTCCCGCTATAAATGCGCCTTGCTTGTACAGCATTTTCATCACCACTAATATCTCTAAATTACAGCAAATTTTGCAAATATTTTGAAAATGTGCAAAAAACATTACATTCATGCATTTTTTAAAGAAATATTTAAAAATTTAAACACGTTCACACATTATTTAGTGAGAAGTGTAATTATTAACAATATAACTTATTAAATAAAGCCCTATAAAGTTTTTAAGTTGGGGCGAATAAAAGTTTTTAAGTAGAGTGAAACTGAAACTGACTAATTTTACAGTAGAACCTTCATCATCTCTCTAACGGTTCTAGATAGGATAATTAATATTTTTTTTAGAACAGTGTCTTCAATCACCTACCCAATTTATGGTAGTTACTTAATAGTCACTCTGTATAAAAATGATGGAGATAAATATTAATAATATAAACTCATCGTCTTTCACGTTGCTGTACCTCCCTCGCTTCCGTAAAACGATAAATATCTGACAAAAATTATTTTTTCTCTATACAGTAAAAGTCTTTAGGATATACAAATACCGTTCGGAGGTAGCAACACATACGGTTCGTTTGCGATCCTGTTCGTCCCTTATCCTTCTTATGTGAAGTTCCAATAAAGCAATTTTGTCCAAATTACAATTTATATTCCAGAAATCATAAATAAATCTTTTCTATGAATGTGATTCTAAGATTTTTTAGCTTGCAGCACTTATTTCTGGATTAGACATTCTTCTAAAAATCGTAAATATCGTTTTATTAAAAATAATATTTTCATACACGAGAGAGGAAAAGCTTAATCACATTTATTATTTATTATTATATTCATAAAATATACCGTCTACGATTTTATTGAAAATCAAATAAATAAGAAGCAAAAATTGTATTTATTTTTGGTTTGTGCACGCATCCCATAACAAAATTACAACCCACTCGTACACGAAAATTATAGACATGTCGATGAACTCAGCATCTCGTCTGCAAAGTAAAGCTGAAACGTTTCAAGATTAAACTAAATAGTATTTTGTATGTATTTTGTCTTATGCATTTAATATTTTTGTTCGTCATATATTGGAATCGTTTATGGTAAATATGAAAATTCAATTTACATATTTTATTTAAATGCAAAGTTCAAAAATGAAAAGTTTTACTTATTTGTTAAGCACTGTAAAGAATATTTATGATGAAGAAAGAAGATAAATAAGCGCAGTGCCGCCGTTTTTCCGTTATGGCGTATATAACTTATTGCAATATAAAATTGCAGAAATAATTTACTTACATTTAGGGGTGTTTCCACTTGTTCTTGGCCCTGGAAAAGAGAGCAAATGTAAGTAATATTTATGGTAATAATGATCAATATCAATATATATTACGTTAAAATATGTAAAAGTAATGTTAGTTTTCAATCCATCAGGCTTCAATATCAAAAGATTTCTATAACTAATTTATTACAAAAGTGAATTGACAATATAATTCCCAGACTGATGATCAATTTTTCAAATGTTTGAGGTTGATTGAATTAATTTTCTACAATACAACAAGGAAGAACCCAAATTTTCAAGGCACAGCTAGTCTAGCATTCAGTGTCACACACGCTGCAAATAAACCACGATGGTTGAATAGTGAAATACAGTCAAACAATATATGAAAGGAAGAATATTGGAAATTTAAGAAAAGAGCTATACAAATTGTTTAATTTTATGATTGAAAAAGTGTAAAAGTGTAAAGGTGTAAGGGTGTAAAAGTGTAAAAGTGTAAAAGTGTAAAAGTGTAAAAGTGTAAAAGTGTAAAAGTGTAAAAGTGTAAAAGTGTAAATGTGTGTAAATGTGTGTAAATGTGTGTAAATGTGTGTAAATGTGTGTAAATGTGTGTAAATGTGTGTAAATGTGTGTAAATGTGTGTAAATGTGTGTAAATGTGTGTAAATGTGTGTAAATGTGTGTAAATGTGTGTAAATGTGTGTAAATGTGTGTAAATGTGTGTAAAAGTGTGTAAATGTGTGTAAAAGTGTGTAAATGTGTGTAAATGTGTGTAAATGTGTGTAAATGTGTGTAAATGTGTGTAAATAAGTGTAAATGTGTGTAAATGTGTGTAAATTTGTGTAAATGTGTGTAAATGTGTGTAAATGTGTTTAAATGTGTGTAAATGTGTGTAAAAGTGTGTAAAAGTGTGTAAAAGTGTGTAGAAGTATGTAAAAGTATGTAAAAGTCTTTTAGGACGTGGAGGTTTTTTAGAGTCTTTTTAAAATCTTTTAGAATGCAGAATTTAAGAATTTAGAAAATTAGAATGTTAGAATTTTAGAATTTAAGAACTTTAGAAGTCTAAAATTTTAGAATTTAAGAATTTTATTTGCCTTTTTTGTACATTCTGTCTTTATGAAGGTTAAATAATAGAAGTCGTTTAATAGAGGCAGAATAGAATTCTTAAAGCACGAAAGCAGCAAATATATGTTACTTTCAGATGTTCCGAGGTAGTTAATAAATTGGCTAGTATCACAGTATTTACTTCAGGAAAGATAATGTTATAATCAACTTTCTCTATTGTTAAGATCAACTGCAATGAAAAAAAATTTTAAACTTTAGGCCAGTCTTTCTTTAGTAGCGCAAAGTACGAGGTCACTTCGCACATTTTGTGTATTTATGATTCAAGTAGATTTGCCGCATGCAAGAACTCGCGATATATGTAGAGTTAATTTACTAATTTGTTCAATTTTGAGCAGATTTTTTAAATTGTTGTGATTAACTGATCAAGCATGATTTCAGTGACAGGTGTAAAATAAATATATCTATGTGGCGTTAAAAAAATTTGGTTTGACTGCAGAATTAAATCAAGTTAATGCCATCAAAGCCCCGTTGGTATTTGCTAGTTGAATCTATGAGATAATTAATCCTTTTCTAATATTACTTTTTCTGTGAAGATGCAAGCAGGGCCGGGCCTGCATAATTCTAGAGTACGATTCGTTTTTCAAATATGCTTTTGATACTGGATTATGGATGGTTGGCTTGTACGTCTCTTATCATATCATATATCATTTAAAATAAACATATTTTGTTGTTCTACTCGTACATAAACTCGTACGTATTTAAAATGACATAAAATTCTTGGAATAAATGCAAGTCTATATATATTTTCCGTCTACCAACGTATATTTTACTAAAATTAATAATTGAAAGAAACGTAAGAAAATGCTTGTACACAATTTACAAACAAACTACAAATGGCAGTAGTTACAGATTATGAACTCCTCATATGTAAGAGCACACATAAATAACCCTTGAAATTTATTAATTTTTACTACTACTGCTGTTGCTTCTGTTGCTCGAGATGTTATTGAAAATTGTGTTCTCATGAAATAGAATTTGTTTTGGATATAAATTTCAAACGAAATAAAAAATTGTGTGTCTAAATAATGAATCATTTTGACAACAAGAAGATTGTGTACACATTCTGCATTATTTTTCGACGTACAATACGTATCTGCCCGTAAAAAAAAAGCATTTCTAAATTCATATACCGACAGACAGATGAATTACATATCTACAGATGTATATAAAGTCAAAATGTATAATATATTAGGTGTACTAGGAATATCGGAACAGAAGACAATTGTGATTCATATCCAGAAGAATGATTTTTATTTTTCAAAAATATTTTTATTTATATGTAATTTGCTCCAGAATGTCAATTTTGCATTTTATAAAAACCGAAAACTAGCTATATACCTTTAGAGAGACAATAAAAGGAAGTCAGTCGTATATAGAAATAAAATTGTAATAAATTGTACAATGAGGTAACATTTTGTTCATTTTTGTGAATAGAAATTACAATTTAAAATTTTATTACCTCCGCAGACGTATTCAGTAAGCTAGTTATATATACAATATAATTCCCATAATTGTTATCATCTGGATGTGTAGCAATAATACAATGGGTTTTAATTTTGGTGATATCAGCAATTAATGGCCATAATATCATAAATTATTAGTGGAGTGTCTACATATGCATGTACAGAAAACAAGTGTCTCAATTCAATAGTACACACCAACCTGACTAAGCCAATTCGATGGCCAATGAAATTTTTATGTCCTTCTACTTCTGTCAATAAAACATTCTATCATTCGAGATTTTGCCAGACAGGCACCAATCTAACTATGCAAAATCTACCTAGGGGTGAGATTTTTATTTTCGCATTTCTGTCGGTTAAATCTTCCACCATTCGGGGTTTTGCTACAGATACCAATCTGATTATACCGATGCAATAGACTATGACCTTAGGTAGATTTTGATTATATTTTAGGGGAGGGTCTGATGAGCCAGAGAAATTTTGCCATATAGCCTCCAATCTGACTTTGTTAATTCGGTGGCACTTTACCGTAGGTAGATTTTGGGTTCGGGGGTTTGATGAGGTTATAAAAGTAAAATGCCATACTTTTCTATTAAACCGAAAAATGTCGATAAAAAAGTTAATTATAAAACTTCTGGTTAATAATTATAAAACTTCTGCCTTGATTCACCAAATTGGTACAGTCAGATCGGCGTTCATCTGTCAAAATATTGATATACAAACCTTTCATCAGCTTTATGTAACTGTAACATGGCTATTGTATAGATGTCTGTTGTCGACGTTTTTTTGTTGGAAAATTGATAATTTATTTGTTACTTTTAAACCTGTATTGCCGGAATTTTACGTTTGAATATTGAACTCAATCTTCGTTATCGACATAATCTACATGATCGACGTTTTACGTTTGATATGCCAATATTGACCATTCGAACCTGCATTGTCGACTTTATATGTTGGGCTTTAACCAAATCTACATTGTCGACATTTTTCGACTAAAAACTTTCGGCTAACTTGAATAGTATAATTAAAAGAGTTTTCACAGACTTGTTAATATTTTATTTATGGCTATTTAAAAACTGCGGACATGGGGTCTTGTTTTAGAGTACGATGTGGGACGAGAATGTTGGATTCGTATTAGATTTGTATCAGTTTCGTATGATACTTAATTAAGTGGAAATTTTGAGGTCTTGCATTTGTTTCCTGTTCGGAAGTGGGGCAGAAAAGATATTTAAGTAAAGACTGTGAGAAATTTTTATAATAATTTTATTGTTTGTACAGGGTTTTCTAATAAGACGTTTCATTTTCAATAGCCTGCTATTTAGGCAGCTGTCAATTTTGAAGTCATACAAGTAAAAACTACAACATTATACTGAAAATGATACGATACACGCTTCAACAATGCAATGAAGTTGTTAAAATTCACTACAAAAATGGTGAAAATTTTGCAGTCACAGTTCGCAAAACAAAAGCCATTTTGGGTCGTCGTGAAACACCTTTTCGGCCGGCAATAGTGAAACTGGTGGAAAAATTTGAGCTGTTGGGACAAATTAGTGGTGTGAAGAATCGAAGCATTATACCGTATTTTGCCTAAAGACTTAAGCCTTAATGCTTTTAAAATTCAGGCTTTCAAATGCATCAAAATAATCCGAATTTTCATCGAAAAATCATTGTCAGTGATGAGGCTCATTTTCACCTCGGATCCTACGTTAATAAGCAGAATTGTCGCATTTGTGGCTCAGAAAATGCAAGAATGATTGTTGAAAAGCCTCTCCCCCCCCCCTTAACGTGTCACTGTTTGGTGCGCTTTTTGAGCTGGCGGTGTGATTGGACCTTACTTATTCGAAAATGAGGATGGTGCAACCGTTACGGTGAATGGATTGCACCGAGCTATGATTAATGATTTTTTATGACCGGAATTGGAAAAAATTGATGTGGACGACGTTTATTTTCAGCAAGACGGCGCTACGTGTCACACAAGCAACGAAACAATCGCAATTTTAGAAGAAAAGTTTCCTGACCGTGTTATTTCTCGAAGAGGTGATCAGAGTCAATGCCAATGCTCCACAATCGATTCAAGCCCTTAAAGATGGAATTCGTTAAGTTATCGACAGCCGCAAATGTACGAATTGGTCATGAAAAATTTCATGAAAAGAATATGGTGCTGCAAGCATAGCCGTGGCGGCCATTTGGCTGATGTCTTTACAATGAAATAAACATTCATTGATTTCTCTTAAAAATGATCTTTTTTTTTAAATATCAAAATGAAACCCCTTATTGGGAATTTTAGGGTGAAATGTTACATGAACACCGACTTATTCAACTAAGTCACCTCGCCAAGAAGGTTATTTGAATAAGTATGTCTACACAGAAATCTCTCCAATAATGTGTCTTGACTAAATTTAATACATGCAGGTTTTTTTTTTTCAAATCTAGTTGCCCACTAGCCGCCCCGGTGGCAAAGTGGTCAGCATCTTTGCTCCAGCGACCGGAGGTCCCGGGTTCGAATCCCGGTGGTGACAAGGAAAAAATTTCAAGGCTGGTTTAGGATCAATGAATTAATCACTCATTATCCGAAATGAAAATATGATTATGAAACCTCATTTGAGGCGGCCAAATCCCTTGATGGGATATAATGCCAGAGAGAGAGAGAGAGAGAGTTGCCAACTAGACCAACATGTCAAGAAAATTTCTTCTTCCATATAATAGAAATTGTGTTTTGTTTTTTTGTTATTACGTCACAAACAAGTCGGTACAATGATTTGGAACAAATTGACTGACTTATTCAAGATGGCGTCAAATAAGTCAATAAGTCTGAAATAAGTCGGTGATTGGGAAAGGGCCTTTGTTTATAATTTAATTAATTAAAGCTAGCTAGCTGATCAATCATAGAATAGAGAAACACACTCGCGTCCTTTAAAATCCTTTGAGCAACAGTTAACGTGGATATGCAAAACAAGTTTCAAAGAATTTTTCATCTGAAAACAGTACACAAAATGCAAAAAAAAACCTTATAATTTCAGTCCGGTATTTTTTAACGAATTTTTAAATTAAATTTTGTTAAATAGAATTAGAATAAAAATAATAAAAATTTTAAATTTTTATTTATGTTTTTTGTGCACAGCAAACACCCAAGCAACTGGGTATATATATCGTATGCAAATGACCAAAAACTTTTGATGTTTTTATCCATAACACAAAAAAAAAATATCCAGGAAAAAATCCAAACATGATTTATAAACATAAATTTGATTAATGTTCATCTGTGATGATGGAAATTATAAATTTTATTTTCCAACGTATTTTCCATCTTCGCTGAATTGAATTTACTTTGGTATTCTTTTGTATATACAAAATATATTTATTTATGTACCACCCGTACACACATACATATATACATAATATAATTCGTTGTATTAAAATTCAGCGAATTAATTTTTTGTGTCTGAATATTTTTATAACTTTGTTATAAAAATAAAATAAAAAATATTGTATCAAAGAGAATATAATATACCCAAATTTGTGTCCTTTTTGTTGGGTGAAAATTATTTAAATATAAAAAAGCCCAAAGATGAATAATAAACGTCCATACAGCCTCCGCATACCATCAACGTGGAAAATTATTTTTTATTTAATTAAAATAAAAAAAAAGAAAATTGAACATTGTTGCAAACGCATCAAATGTATATGATTCGCGTTTTTTATGCTTGCGACCCAATAACAATAATAATGATAATGCAGTTTATGCTTTATATATTCAAACATGTATGTTGGGTTTATGCCACAACCTGCAGCGTCATCATATTTTATAAACCATTGTTTGTTGCAATGTAATGATTTTAAGCTATACTGAATAACTGAATTAAAAAATTGTTAGGCAAATTCGTACAGGCAGTAGGTGCTAAAATCATTATAACCAGAGCCATAAGGGCGACTGAAGCAGTGTGCTTTATTTATATCTAAAGGTTTGTTTCACCGCTGGTCACTTTGCGCTGCAAACCTGCGGGCATACCTTGCGGGCATACATACGAAACTAAGTGAATAATGACAAGATAAAGATTTTTCATTAGCAATCTAGTAACTTTGATCAATTGGACCCAATTTTGAATTTCACTATGAGGAATCAATATTTCTTACGAGATGGTCTAACTTTTTAAATCAAGCGATTCATTATGTAAACTTCTTTAAAGTAGGACTGTATGTCTTAGGAACGTTCACTAGTTACATACAGAAATGCTTTAATAAAAAGAACATGGAAAGTGCTTAGTCTTTTAACACATGGAGATCTCCATAACTTTTCGAACCAGGCAAAAATTCTAATATTTAAATAAATCATGGCAAATACTAACAGGTGGCACCATGTAACAATAATGCCCAATGCGTCACCGAGCTGGCAATAATGTACAATTTAATTGTATTAAATATGGTCTTTTCCAGATAAGATAGTTCATAAAATAACGTTAAAATGATCATGTCATGAACTCTAAAAGACATTCTAACAGCATATCGGCCGTTAGATCTTACACATGTATCGACATGGACAGCGATCATATGTTTGTCGTTTTCAAATGCAAGTACCAATTTTCTACCGTATACATTCGTACATACATTCAATAGAGAAGCATAAAGGACCATCCGTTTGAATGTCGTCTGTTTTACAGTCAGCCAAACTTGCGCGGGAAGAAGCCGCCTTATCGTCGAAAATAAACAAATTCTTCGTGATAAATGGTTGGCTCGCAAAATAGAAGCGGAACAAGGGAATTCGTGGGAATGTTTTTTAATGCCAGAAATCTCAATAAATACTTCCACCCCAGTACCGCCATATGGGAAGGCATCCGGTCTCAAGGGCCTCCCAGCAGAGATAATTAACCACGAAGGCACCATTCTTGCATCAAATCTAAATGATGTGAACGTCGCTACATGGGCTACTAAAAAGCTCCGGAGAATTAAAATACCGCTTATATGTCCGCTGCATAAACAGCTTACTCAAGAAGCTACTAGAGAAAGAATACTAGAGAAACACATCTCTTTGTGCAAATGTGCATGTCGTAGATCTATTATCGTAGTCGAAGGATCAGATCGCTTTGAATCAACATCTGGTGTTCGATACAAAAAGCTTGACCGAAACGCTACTTGAATCTCAATCTCAAAGTTCAATTAAAGTTGCTGATAGCGAATATCGGATTCGCATGGACCAAAATATAAAGCTACTTTTTGGAAACTTTGAGTGATTTGGTCGGCTTATTTCTAAGGTTGCATAATCAATTGTATTTTCAGATTAAGGCATTATTACGTATTCTGCTACTGGATGAGGCATACTGAAATTCCTGGGATGAGGGGACGATCTCACTTTCTTTACAATTACTTTTATCTCATTTCTATGTGGCCACCAAAATTTCTATACTAATCTAATCAACGGTTGCTTCTCGTTGTTGTTGCATTGCCTCTCTCTGTTACGTCTTGAGTCACTTCGTTATTCCTTCATCGTTCAATTGAGCGCTTCCAATGATCGCTTATGTGCCATTGTTCATTCGTCCCAGATGATGTTTTGGCATTCTTGCGATACCTTAGTCATCGCCGCGTTCTTGACAACTGAGCACACTAGTTTTTCATTCGTGTGGATATTCATCGGCAACTTCAACACAGAATCCGGCCGCCGTCTAGCAAAGTGGCTGCAATTCCCGATGATGCAACGGCGAACGCTATTTGAGATCTCGAGCGAATTGGGGCCAAAAGCAATGAAATTAGCATTGGGATTTTGTACGCAATTCTCACGAAATTCTCATGAGAATTTTTACACGTTTACCATGCAAATTCTCATGAGAATATCATACAAGATCCCCGCCCAGAAAGGTTTTACCTGTTCCACCGGGAGCAACGATGAAGAATATTCTGCTGTTTCGTTATTCGTTAACTGCCTTCATCAATGCGTGGTACACGCACGATCAGGATCAAAGCTTCGTTGCGTATCGTATGATGATCGCGAACAATGTACGAATTTGATTTGTAGGCCGAAAAAAATTGGCATCGGCGAGTGAAGAGTCCCAATGTGAGTCGTTTTCCAGCAAATTCAGATGTTCGCAAGCTTCTTCATAAGTGGCGCACAACACACCATCTATATAGTACGAAGCGATTCGAACGAAGTAGGACCACGAACATGGAACAAAAGCAAATGAAGATAGAAGTCTTCCTCTTGTCGCGAATGAACGGTGTACATACGGCCAAGCGCATCAGTCGAATACCCATCGACGTAACCTACAACAGGTTGGCCTTTCCTTCGTCATGGAAACCTTTTCCGCGTCTGGTTCCAAGAACAATAGAGTGGCCTTTACCAGTAAAGCAATGTAGATCCATTTGGCAAATTTTGAAGAAATTCGTGAGTGTTGTAGCTGGTGATCATTCTGCTGGTTGTACTGCATTACCTTCCGTGAAATAGATACGTTGTCCATTCTCAAAGCGCACCCACAAACGTTGAACAGTGGGGTAACGTTCGTGTAATGCAAATGAGAAAATACGCCAAATCGTCTAATTGCAAATGACTGACTGAATGACATTACGGCCCAATTGTCGCACATTCGTCATAGCAACATGCGCATATTCATGCATATACCGTGGGCTGCCAACATATGTCGCTGGGAGAATGGTCAATTGCTCGGTGTTGGTTGCATCACCGTCCGAAGCGATGTCATCGCGCAGATGAATGTAATACTCGGATAGTATAGTTTTGATTGATTGAAGCGGATGAAATTTAAACGTTCCATTTTAATCTTGATATACATATCAACGCAATCTCTCATATCAACCATATGCTGACAATTGCGAATACAACAAAACATGATTGAGCCAAATCGGTTAAGCCGTTCTCAACTCATGCGCTAGAGAAAGTAATACCACTCAGATTTTCCAATTTGTCTCTTCTACAAGACCATCTGGGTCGAATACGTGCAAAGTCCTGACCAAAAATATTATTTTTCGATTTTTCGAATTTTGCGACTTTTCCGGTGAACTTTCCCAAAATTTTCTTTCATATAAACCATGTTCTGAATATTACGAACACAACAAGAAAAAGATTGAGACAAATTTGTTCAGCCGTTCTCAACTGATGCGCTAGAACAAAAAATCAATTTTCTTCGGGTTTTTTCCGAGTTTCTTACTCAGTTTTTTCAATTGTTCTCTTCTGAAAGACCGATTTAATACGTGCGAAATCCTGACCAAAAATATCATTTTTTGATTTCTCAAATTTTCCAACTTTTCCGGTGGATTTTCTCAAAATTTTCTTTCGTTAGAACTACCACGTTCCTGGTAATTGCGAATACTGATTGAGCCAAGTCGGTTAAGCCACTCTCAACTGAAGCGCTATACAAAAAAAATCAATTTTCTTCAAGTTTTTCCGGAAGTTTTCGAGATTTCCACTAAGATTTCCCAATTTTTCTCTTTTAACCATCTTTTAACCTTTTCCAGTGGATTTTCCAAAATTTTCTTCCATACAAATCTTGTCCTGACAATAATGAACACTCCTGATAATAACAACAAAAAAAAATCAGCCAAATCAGTCTAACCGTTCTCTAGTGATGATCAGACATACATGCGCCAAATGATTTTTAGATTTTGGCGCTTGTACTGTTGACCTTTATTCTTCTCGGCCAAACAACACTGCTTTCTTTATTATTTTTTTTATTTATTTATTTAGCATAAAGGATAAAGCATAGCTTTTCTATCCATACAAATTAGTAATAAAAAGTACACAAAAAATAAAGTAAAACATAAATTAAAATGTATTTGTAATAAACTTAAACAACGAGCACGATTATTAATGACTTTATATAAAAGGAATAACGCTCTAAAGTAAAAGAATTGAATCATAGTGCAACCAAAATATTCTTTAAACTTAGCTGATATGTGGTCAAATTTTCTCAGCCCATTAACATATTTAACGGCATTATTCAAAGTAACTTGCAGCATGGTACTTGAGGTAGAGTCACATCTTAAAAAAAGAAATTCGCAATATACGTGGGGAATTACTAATGATCTAACCAACAAAATTCGAACATTTTTAAGGCAGATATTTTTATGAAGCTTCAACCCATACAAAGTAGAATTAATCTTACCACAAACATTGACAACTTAAGAATCCCAGGAGAACCTGTCATTTATACAAATTCGCAGATTATTAACATGATTCGCAAACTTAATCTTCACACCATCAATAAAGATATCGGGTATCACTGGAAAACTTCTTTTAGAAATCAGAATTGCTTGCGTTTTAGCGATGTTCAGTGAGATTCCATTAGACTTGAACCAACCCAATACATTATAGATAGATTCAGATTAATATTGTTAAACGTTTCGAATATATTTTCACTAGTACCACCAAGATAAATTTGACAATCATCAGCATGCATGTGATATTTGCAGTATTTTATTGCTTGTGGTAAGTCATTAATAAAATGGGAAAACAGAGTTGAGCCAAGTATAGTTCCTTAAAATACATGGTTCAAAGAGTCGAATACTTTGGAGTAATCCAACAGTATTAGAATTAATGAGATTTGCCCGTCAAGATGATAAGCCAACAACTTGAGGGAGGGTAATCGTAGTACTGTGGCTATTACGGAACCCGGATTTAATTTTATTTAGATAATTACAATTAGCCAAATGCTGGTTGATTTGATCATGAAGAATGATCTCGAGAAAGAGATGGTCAGAGATGTCAGGTACAGTGTCTTGACTAGACGCCAATACTTTAAAGTAATTTGCTTCAGGGAACATGTATTGATCGGGTCCTGTACGGTTATGAGTATGTGAGAACGGGACAGATACCAAATGGTTGGCTTTTAAAATATTATGATGTTTATGGATCATATTACAATTTATATCGCAAGCAATTATAAAATGATTATAATTTAAAATATGAGAGGATAGGAATTCCTAAAAATTATCTAAATCGGATTGTACAGCTGGAACTGATGGATTATAGCAAACTACAATTAGTACAGTCATAGATAGTAATATCATTTCTGCCATCAAAACTTCAGTTTTACCATAAATGAATGAATGATTAGCCTTGAGTTTAAAGCTGTTTTTATAGTAAATGCACACATCCCCACCCCTTTTATGTGTTCTATCTAATCTCAAGGTGCTGAACCCATTCAGCGAGACAGATTCGTTATTAATCTTATTTGTAAGCAATGTTATTTTTTGTTTGGCCTCCACGGTGGGAGTACTAAATTTGAAATCAAATTGTAAAGTTTTTAACTAAAAGTGACTAGAATTGGTTTATAAGAACAAAAAAAGTTTAAAACGGATTTTCGAATAAAAATATTTTAATAGGAACTAAGTCCTCTGGTTTATAACTGAACTGGCATGAGGTTTCTGCAGAACAGAAATTTATGGAAGTGTCCAAAACTAATTTGTAAATACAAAAATGAATTTTATTTGTAAACAAGATCAAATTTATGTATGACACATTCCTTTTTCATAAAAAATTTTAACCACCCGGAATCTACTTGTATGAAAAAATGTCGTTGTAGCTTATGTCAAATTACTCGAATCTCAGAGATTGGCTCCCATTGTGGCTATATAGGTTTGAAAGGGCATACAACGTGGAATTCAAATCACCTAATTTTATTTTGAAATAATGTGTATGGCGAATCTTAGATTGGCTCCTTCTTTTTCTTCTGTAACCGCATGAAGATATTTGACCGCCTCAACACTGCTCTTCCGGAGAACTCGTTCGATAAAAACAAAAGGGTTCTGTTGTTGATCATTTCTAACATCACGCTTTTGGCGTGCTATGACTTCTGCGCGACATATTGTTATGTATTTGGTTTTCGCCTTGATGATATGGAGGCTGATTTGTTGGCCTGTTGTTTCTAACAAGAGCAGAACTTCTTTGAGAGAGACCAAGTTACGGCCCGAAGTTATTTTATAATATAAACAGCTGCGCTGTGCTTCTTCTTACTTCGAAAGCATCCGAGAGTTTGCCTTCGACTATCACCTTGGTTTTAAAGCCATCTATTAATTTATGCCAGACAACGTGTTCCTCTGGATGCTATGATACGCCTGTTCAAAATCTTTAAATAGAATATGTACGGGGATGTCCTTTTCATAGCATTTTTCACCCACAACACGCAGAAAAAAATTTGGTCGACTATTGACCTGCCTGAACGGAACCCGCATTGCTATATTCGGCCAAAATGCACATGCTATTAGTTGAAACCGGTGTTGAGCAAAAACTATTCCACAATAGTTGTTACAATTCAGCTGGCCTCCCTTTTTTTGTAGTGGACAAATTAGAGCTACTCGTCATACTTTTCTGGGATTCTCAATTATCTAATAATTTAAAAATGTCCAGAAACTTCACATCGGTCCCAGGCCAATGGGAAATTTGTTTTTTTTAACAAAAGAGCTTCAACCTTCTCGAAAAGTTTTAACAAGATTTGTAGTTTCTTGAGATTGGGTTTTAACTAATAGTTGGAAAATTGGGAATAAACCCATTCACTGAAAAAACACCCATTTAAAGTGAATTAAATTCGGATCAAATTCGGACTCGAGAATAATCGAAATAACTTTAAATTTGACCTTCAAACTGATTGGTAAAGAACCATCATATACCGCACATATGAAACTAGTTTGTTCTAATTTCCCTAGAAGTTGCTCAGTTCAACAATTTTTTTTTCTAGAACTCTTATCTTAATCGGGTGAAAAATTTATTAGCTAATTTTTTCTACCTTAAAATTACTTCTATACGAGTTCTTTACAGGTTATAGTTAAAAATAATTTATATATAAAGCATAAAGTTCGAACATAACAGTACGTTAGAATACACCACTACCAAGCAATTTTCAATTATTTTACGAATACCTCCTGGAATTCTTGATTCTGTTGCTTTAGATATAACCAATATAGAATTTGAATTTTAAAAACAACATAAGAGATTTTCGCAGAAAATCTGAAGTGAAAAGACCATTGAATTGTTTATGCCTTTACAAATACCAAATATTTGTTCTTGATTCCAGATTTAGGTACATATATTGTGTAAACATTTTAAAATTATTTCGTGAAAATTGAAAAACACGGATTATATGACTGACATGCTTAACAAGTTCATCTCGCAATTCCGAAAATTCTTAAATGGATTACAGTTTTCCGTTTTTCGCTTTTGTTCGTATCCAAACATCCTCAAGTGAAATGAAAATTATGATTTCTGCGACGATATCACCAAATTTCAATATGTCTGCCAGAAACTCGTATATTCGTACACTGTGTGTACATAGGGTGGATAAGAATCTCGTTTCAAGGTTTGATATTCAAATTTTAAATTAAAATAAATTACTTTGTAATAAAAAATATTACATCTAGATAAATAAATAAGATAAACAATCTAATCTAAATACTATATATACACAATTCTTATCATTCCTATATATATATATATATATGTGTGTGTGTTGCAAAAGAGAAAAATCAATTCTTGAATTTCCATAAAATTGAAATAAAGAAATTTTTTTTATAAATTCTTACCTCTGCGTCATCAAATGTTGCCGGACTATCACTACTGCTATTTTCAAGTGTTAGATCCGTTTTTGAATTTGGCCCTAAATTACCAGCTTCGATCCATAATTTTTTCCAATCTCTGTCTGTTAATATTGATTTATGATCTGAAATGGCACAAGAACGAAAGACAATGTGTTATAAGATAAATTAGATTTATTTTTATGGTTGCATAATAAGATTTTATGGGAAAATATTTTTACTTGTGAAAATTTATGGTAAAAATTTGTCTCTCACTCTATATGTGAGACCGGATATCCCTCTACAAGAATATGGAAAATTTATATTTTTTTATATAAAATGGTATGATCTTTGTATGCTAGATTTATTTGGACATTACCGTTATAAATATGTACATATGTAGATGTAACACAATTTCGATTTAGTTCGGGATGAATGTAATCAATTTTTACGGTGATAAATTGCAAGTAGATATTCAATTCGTATGCAAACACCGGGTGGTTCTATAAATCTTGTCAGCATAGTATAACGCACGGTTTTGGTAGATGGTAAATGGGGTTGACAAGATTTCTCTATAAGATATGTGTGACTGCAGCGGGTCACACGATATAGCAATATGTTACCGATGTTTGCCGACGAAAGGAAGTTATACTAATTTCAAGCAGAATTTTTTAACATTTGAACAGTTGTTTCATAGTTGGTATACGAACAAAGTTAGTAATAGTTGAACGTCCTCAGTTTGTACAACACTTTTGGGAGAAAGTATAATAACCATACCGTCTGTTTAAATCTATATTGAATTTTTACTCAGATCATCGTAGCTGATCAATGAGAGGCCGCTAGGCACAGACAATTTCTGGTAATAAAAAATGGAAATTTTTAGCCCAGAATGAAAATTTATAAATTCAAACGGCTCAAACTGCTCGGAAAATCTAATTAAAATATGATTTCGGGTTAAATATACCAGTATTTGCTGGAAGTAAGAACGTATAATTGTTTTCTCATAAAATTACGTAAATTTCCATTATCGCTCGTTAAGGTTTCACGAATCCAAAATGTAAAGTATAGTGTTCATATAATATAAGGTCAGGCCATCCACTCTTTAGAAGTCGATTAAGAACATCTATATTCCTTTCATCTTTCGTTGATCGATGGATGACTTTAAAATTCGATCATCTAAAACAACTGCTGTGAGGTCAGTCAAAATACCGAATTCCAAAACGTAGAAAAATTTACAATTTATTGACCTTTACTGTAATTGCAAAGGCCTCACGGCCTCAAAGCACCTTTAAGCGCATCGAAACGAAATGATATGATATCATATGATATCGAAATGATATCAACGAACTCACAAGTGTCGCCTTATATGTATAATATCGAACTTTCGAAACCATATATAATATTTGTGCGTCCCAATAAATTGTACCAGTTCGGATGCATTATCTCAGTTGCTGGACTTGCTGGACTTTGGGAAGGGTTAGGTGTAGCTCAATCTTTGTATTCGATGGGTTCTAAAATTCTTTGTTCAGCTTTCATGTTGCCTCATTCGCCTGTAATCCAGGTTCGATTAGAAATGTGGCCGAATCTCAAAATACGAAACTTCCAATAACCGAGCTTTTCATATGCATTCTACCAGTAGTTTCGAGCCGAACGTGTTATATACATCACCTATAATCATTTTGAAGCGGAATTTCAACAATAAAAAATTTTCAATTTTTTGCAAAAATCCCTGATGGTTAGCCTTACTTATTTTGAACGGATAAAAATTATTGTCACAGATTCCGAATGTTTCGTTTATTTTCGGTTATATATGTATTTATGAGTAGATCATCGTTTAAATTGCTGTATTATGTTGCCTCATTCGCCTGTAATCCAGGTTCGATTAGGAATGTGGCCGAATCTCAAAATACGAAACTTCCAATAATCGAGCTTTCCATATGCATTCTACCGGTAGTTTCGAGCCGAACGTGTTATATACATCACCTATAATCATTTTGAAGCGGAATTTCAACAATAAAAAATTTTCAATTTTTTGCAAAAATCCCTGATGGTTAGCCTTACTTATTTTGAACGGATAAAATTTATTGTCACAGATTCCGAATGTTTCGTTTATTTTCGGTTATATATGTATTTATGAGTAGATCATCGTTTAAATTGCTGTATTATGTTGCCTCATTCGCCTGTAATCCAGGTTCGATTAGAAATGTGGCCGAATCTCAAAATACGAAACTTCCAATAACCGAGCTTTTCATTTGCATTCTGCCGGTAGTTTCGAGCCGAACGTGTTATATACATTACCTATAATCATTTTGAAGCGGAATTTCAACAATAAAAAATTTTCAATTTTTTGCAAAAATCTCTGATGGTTAGCCTTACTTATTTTGAACGGATAAAATTTATTGTCACAGATTCCGAATGTTTCGTTTATTTTCGGTTATATATGTATTTATGAGTAGATCATCGTTTAAATTGCTGTATTATGTTGCCTCATTCGCCTGTAATCCAGGTTCGATTAGAAATGTGGCCGAATCTCAAAATACGAAACTTCCAATAATCGAGCTTTCCATATGCATTCTACCGGTAATTTCGAGCCGAACGTGTTATATACATCACCAATAATCATTTTGAAGCGGAATTTCAACAATAAAAAATTTTCAGTTTTTTGCAAAAATCCCTGATGGTGTTAGCCTTACTTATTTTGAACGGATAAAAATTATTGTCACAGATTCTGAATGTTTCGTTTATTTTCGGTTATATATGTATTTATGAGTAGATCATCGTTTAAATTGCTGTATTATGTTGCCTCATTCGCCTGTAATCCAGGTTCGATTAGAAATGTGGCGGAATCACAAAATACGAAACTTCCAATAATCGAGCTTTCCATATGCATTCTACCGGTAGTTTCGAGCCGAACGTGTTATATACATCACCTATAATCATTTTGAAGCGGAATTTCAACAATAAAAAATTTTCAATTTTTTGCAAAAATCCCTGATGGTTAGCCTTACTTATTTTGAACGGATAAAAATTATTGTCACAGATTCCGAATGTTTCGTTTATTTTCGGTTATATATGTATTTATGAGTAGATCATCGTTTAAATTGCTGTATTATGTTGCCTCATTCGCCTGTAATCCAGGTTCGATTAGAAATGTGGCCGAATCTCAAAATACGAAACTTCCAATAATCGAGCTTTCCATATGCATTCTACCGGTAGTTTCGAGCCGAACGTGTTATATACATCACCTATAATCATTTTGAAGCGGAATTTCAACAATAAAAAATTTTCAATTTTTTGCAAAAATCCCTGATGGTTAGTTAGCCTTACTTATTTTGAACGGATAAAAATTATTGTCACAGATTCCGAATGTTTCGTTTATTTTCGGTTATATATGTATTTATGAGTAGATCATCGTTTAAATTGCTGTATTATGTTGCCTCATTCGCCTGTAATCAAGGTTCGATTAGAAATGTGGCCGAATCTCAAAACACGAAACTTCCAATAATCGAGCTTTCCATATGCATTCTGCCGGTAGTTTCGAGCCGAACGTGTTATATACATCACCTATAATCATTTTGAAGCGGAATTTCAACAATAAAAAATTTTCAATTTTTTGCAAAAATCCCTGATGGTTAGCCTTACTTATTTTGAACGGATAAAAATTATTGTCACAGATTCCGAATGTTTCGTTTATTTTCGGTTATATATGTATTTATGAGTAGATCATCGTTTAAATTGCTGTATTATGTTGCCTCATTCGCCTGTAATCCAGGTTCGATTAGAAATGTGGCCGAATCTCAAAATACGAAACTTCCAATAATCGAGCTTTCCATATGCATTCTACCGGTAGTTTCGAGCCGAACGTGTTATATACATCACCTATAATCATTTTGAAGCGGAATTTCAACAATAAAAAATTTTCAATTTTTTGCAAAAATCCCTGATGGTTAGCCTTACTTATTTTGAACGGATAAAAATTATTGTCACAGATTCCGAATGTTTCGTTTATTTTCGGTTATATATGTATTTATGAGTAGATCATCGTTTAAATTGCTGTATTATGTTGCCTCATTCGCCTGTAATCCAGGTTCGATTAGAAATGTGGCCGAATCTCAAAATACGAAACTTCCAATAATCGAGCTTTCCATATGCATTCTACCGGTAGTTTCGAGCCGAACGTGTTATATACATCACCTATAATCATTTTGAAGCGGAGTTTCAACAATAAAAAATTTTCAATTTTTTGCAAAAATCCCTGATGAGCCTTACTTATTTTGAACGGATAAAAATTATTGTCACAGATTCCGAATGTTTCGTTTATTTTCGGTTATATATGTATTTATGAGTAGATCATCGTTTAAATTGCTGTATTATGTTGCCTCATTCGCCTGTAATCCAGGTTCGATTAGAAATGTGGCCGAATCTCAAAATACGAAACTTCCAATAATCGAGCTTTCCATATGCATTCTACCGGTAGTTTCGAGCCGAACGTGTTATATACATCACCTATAATCATTTTGAAGCGGAATTTCAACAATAAAAAATTTTCAATTTTTTGCAAAAATCCCTGATGGTTAGCCTTACTTATTTTGAACGGATAAAAATTATTGTCACAGATTCCGAATGTTTCGTTTATTTTCGGTTATATATGTATTTATGAGTAGATCATCGTTTAAATTGCTGTATTATGTTGCCTCATTCGCCTGTAATCAAGGTTCGATTAGAAATGTGGCCGAATCTCAAAATCCGAAACTTCCAATAATCGAGCTTTCCATATGCATTCTGCCGGTAGTTTCGAGCCGAACGTGTTATATACATCACCTATAATCATTTTGAAGCGGAATTTCAACAATAAAAAATTTTCAATTTTTTGCAAAAATCCCTGATGGTTAGCCTTACTTATTTTGAACGGATAAAAATTATTGTCACAGATTCCGAATGTTTCGTTTATTTTCGGTTATATATGTATTTATGAGTAGATCATCGTTTAAATTGCTGTATTATGTTGCCTCATTCGCCTGTAATCCAGGTTCGATTAGAAATGTGGCCGAATCTCAAAATACGAAACTTCCAATAATCGAGCTTTCCATATGCATTCTACCGGTAGTTTCGAGCCGAACGTGTTATATACATCACCTATAATCATTTTGAAGCGGAATTTCAACAATAAAAAATTTTCAATTTTTTGCAAAAATCCCTGATGATTTTGAACGGATAAAAATTATTGTCACAGATTCCGAATGTTTCGTTTATTTTCGGTTATATATGTATTTATGAGTAGATCATCGTTTAAATTGCTGTATTATGTTGCCTCATTCGCCTGTAATCCAGGTTCGATTAGAAATGTGGCCGAATCTCAAAATACGAAACTTCCAATAATCGAGCTTTCCATATGCATTCTACCGGTAGTTTCGAGCCGAACGTGTTATATACATCACCTATAATCATTTTGAAGCGGAGTTTCAACAATAAAAAATTTTCAATTTTTTGCAAAAATCCCTGATGGTTAGCCTTACTTATTTTGAACGGATAAAATTTATTGTCACAGATTCCGAATGTTTCGTTTATTTTCGGTTATATATGTATTTATGAGTAGATCATCGTTTAAATTGCTGTATTATGTTGCCTCATTCGCCTGTAATCCAGGTTCGATTAGAAATGTGGCCGAATCTCAAAATACGAAACTTCCAATAACCGAGCTTTCCATATGCATTCTACCGGTAGTTTCGAGCCGAACGTGTTATATACATCACCTATAATCATTTTGAAGCGGAATTTCAACAATAAAAAATTTTCAATTTTTTGCAAAAATCCCTGATGGTTAGCCTTACTTATTTTGAACGGATAAAATTTATTGTCACAGATTCCGAATGTTTCGTTTATTTTCGGTTATATATGTATTTATGAGTAGATCATCGTTTAAATTGCTGTATTATGTTGCCTCATTCGCCTGTAATCAAGGTTCGATTAGAAATGTGGCCGAATCTCAAAATACGAAACTTCCAATAACCGAGCTTTCCATATGCATTCTACCGGTAGTTTCGAGCCGAACGTGTTATATACATCACCTATAATCATTTTGAAGCGGAATTTCAACAATAAAAAATTTTCAATTTTTTGCAAAAATCCCTGATGGTTAGCCTTACTTATTTTGAACGGATAAAAATTATTGTCACAGATTCCGAATGTTTCGTTTATTTTCGGTTATATATGTATTTATGAGTAGATCATCGTTTAAATTGCTGTATTATGTTGCCTCATTCGCCTGTAATCCAGGTTCGATTAGGAATGTGGCCGAATCTCAAAATACGAAACTTCCAATAATCGAGCTTTCCATATGCATTCTACCGGTAGTTTCGAGCCGAACGTGTTATATACATCACCTATAATCATTTTGAAGCGGAATTTCAACAATAAAAAATTTTCAATTTTTTGCAAAAATCCCTGATGGTTAGCCTTACTTATTTTGAACGGATAAAATTTATTGTCACAGATTCCGAATGTTTCGTTTATTTTCGGTTATATATGTATTTATGAGTAGATCATCGTTTAAATTGCTGTATTATGTTGCCTCATTCGCCTGTAATCCAGGTTCGATTAGAAATGTGGCCGAATCTCAAAATACGAAACTTCCAATAACCGAGCTTTTCATTTGCATTCTGCCGGTAGTTTCGAGCCGAACGTGTTATATACATTACCTATAATCATTTTGAAGCGGAATTTCAACAATAAAAAATTTTCAATTTTTTGCAAAAATCTCTGATGGTTAGCCTTACTTATTTTGAACGGATAAAATTTATTGTCACAGATTCCGAATGTTTCGTTTATTTTCGGTTATATATGTATTTATGAGTAGATCATCGTTTAAATTGCTGTATTATGTTGCCTCATTCGCCTGTAATCCAGGTTCGATTAGAAATGTGGCCGAATCTCAAAATACGAAACTTCCAATAATCGAGCTTTCCATATGCATTCTACCGGTAGTTTCGAGCCGAACGTGTTATATACATCACCAATAATCATTTTGAAGCGGAATTTCAACAATAAAAAATTTTCAGTTTTTTGCAAAAATCCCTGATGGTGTTAGCCTTACTTATTTTGAACGGATAAAAATTATTGTCACAGATTCTGAATGTTTCGTTTATTTTCGGTTATATATGTATTTATGAGTAGATCATCGTTTAAATTGCTGTATTATGTTGCCTCATTCGCCTGTAATCCAGGTTCGATTAGAAATGTGGCGGAATCACAAAATACGAAACTTCCAATAATCGAGCTTTCCATATGCATTCTACCGGTAGTTTCGAGCCGAACGTGTTATATACATCACCTATAATCATTTTGAAGCGGAATTTCAACAATAAAAAATTTTCAATTTTTTGCAAAAATCCCTGATGGTTAGCCTTACTTATTTTGAACGGATAAAAATTATTGTCACAGATTCCGAATGTTTCGTTTATTTTCGGTTATATATGTATTTATGAGTAGATCATCGTTTAAATTGCTGTATTATGTTGCCTCATTCGCCTGTAATCCAGGTTCGATTAGAAATGTGGCCGAATCTCAAAATACGAAACTTCCAATAATCGAGCTTTCCATATGCATTCTACCGGTAGTTTCGAGCCGAACGTGTTATATACATCACCTATAATCATTTTGAAGCGGAATTTCAACAATAAAAAATTTTCAATTTTTTGCAAAAATCCCTGATGGTTAGCCTTACTTATTTTGAACGGATAAAAATTATTGTCACAGATTCCGAATGTTTCGTTTATTTTCGGTTATATATGTATTTATGAGTAGATCATCGTTTAAATTGCTGTATTATGTTGCCTCATTCGCCTGTAATCAAGGTTCGATTAGAAATGTGGCCGAATCTCAAAATCCGAAACTTCCAATAATCGAGCTTTCCATATGCATTCTGCCGGTAGTTTCGAGCCGAACGTGTTATATACATCACCTATAATCATTTTGAAGCGGAATTTCAACAATAAAAAATTTTCAATTTTTTGCAAAAATCCCTGATGGTTAGCCTTACTTATTTTGAACGGATAAAAATTATTGTGGTTATGGTTATATATGTATTTATGTTATTATGGTTATATATGTATTTATGAGTAGATCATCGTTTAAATTGCTGTATTATGTTGCCTCATTCGCCTGTAATCCAGGTTCGATTAGAAATGTGGCCGAATCTCAAAATACGAAACTTCCAATAATCGAGCTTTCCATATGCATTCTACCGGTAGTTTCGAGCCGAACGTGTTATATACATCACCTATAATCATTTTGAAGCGGAATTTCAACAATAAAAAATTTTCAATTTTTTGCAAAAATCCCTGATGATTTTGAACGGATAAAAATTATTGTCACAGATTCCGAATGTTTCGTTTATTTTCGGTTATATATGTATTTATGAGTAGATCATCGTTTAAATTGCTGTATTATGTTGCCTCATTCGCCTGTAATCCAGGTTCGATTAGAAATGTGGCCGAATCTCAAAATACGAAACTTCCAATAATCGAGCTTTCCATATGCATTCTACCGGTAGTTTCGAGCCGAACGTGTTATATACATCATCTATAATCATTTTGAAGCGGAGTTTCAACAATAAAAAATTTTCAATTTTTTGCAAAAATCCCTGATGGTTAGCCTTACTTATTTTGAACGGATAAAATTTATTGTCACAGATTCCGAATGTTTCGTTTATTTTCGGTTATATATGTATTTATGAGTAGATCATCGTTTAAATTGCTGTATTATGTTGCCTCATTCGCCTGTAATCCAGGTTCGATTAGAAATGTGGCCGAATCTCAAAATACGAAACTTCCAATAACCGAGCTTTCCATATGCATTCTACCGGTAGTTTCGAGCCGAACGTGTTATATACATCACCTATAATCATTTTGAAGCGGAATTTCAACAATAAAAAATTTTCAATTTTTTGCAAAAATCCCTGATGGTTAGCCTTACTTATTTTGAACGGATAAAATTTATTGTCACAGATTCCGAATGTTTCGTTTATTTTCGGTTATATATGTATTTATGAGTAGATCATCGTTTAAATTGCTGTATTATGTTGCCTCATTCGCCTGTAATCCAGGTTCGATTAGAAATGTGGCGGAATCACAAAATACGAAACTTCCAATAATCGAGCTTTCCATATGCATTCTACCAGTAGTTTCGAGCCGAACGTGTTATATACATCACCTATAATCATTTTGAAGCGGAATTTCAACAATAAAAAATTTTCAATTTTTTGCAAAAATCCCTGATGGTTGCCTTACTTATTTTGAACGGATAAAATTTATTGTCACAGATTCCGAATGTTTCGTTTATTTTCGGTTATATATGTATTTATGAGTAGATCATCGTTTAAATTGCTGTATTATGTTGCCTCATTCGCCTGTAATCCAGGTTCGATTAGAAATGTGGCCGAATCTCAAAATACGAAACTTCCAATAATCGAGCTTTCCATATGCATTCTACCGGTAGTTTCGAGCCGAACGTGTTATATACATCACCAATAATCATTTTGAAGCGGAATTTCAACAATAAAAAATTTTCAGTTTTTTGCAAAAATCCCTGATGGTGTTAGCCTTACTTATTTTGAACGGATAAAAATTATTGTCACAGATTCTGAATGTTTCGTTTATTTTCGGTTATATATGTATTTATGAGTAGATCATCGTTTAAATTGCTGTATTATGTTGCCTCATTCGCCTGTAATCCAGGTTCGATTAGAAATGTGGCGGAATCACAAAATACGAAACTTCCAATAATCGAGCTTTCCATATGCATTCTACCGGTAGTTTCGAGCCGAACGTGTTATATACATCACTTATAATCATTTTGAAGCGGAATTTCAACAATAAAAAATTTTCAATTTTTTGCAAAAATCCCTGATGGTTAGCCTTACTTATTTTGAACGGATAAAAATTATTGTCACAGATTCCGAATGTTTCGTTTATTTTCGGTTATATATGTATTTATGAGTAGATCATCGTTTAAATTGCTGTATTATGTTGCCTCATTCGCCTGTAATCCAGGTTCGATTAGAAATGTGGCCGAATCTCAAAATACGAAACTTCCAATAATCGAGCTTTCCATATGCATTCTACCGGTAGTTTCGAGCCGAACGTGTTATATACATCACCTATAATCATTTTGAAGCGGAGTTTCAACAATAAAAAATTTTCAATTTTTTGCAAAAATCCCTGATGGTTAGCCTTACTTATTTTGAACGGATAAAAATTATTGTCACAGATTCCGAATGTTTCGTTTATTTTCGGTTATATATGTATTTATGAGTAGATCATCGTTTAAATTGCTGTATTATGTTGCCTCATTCGCCTGTAATCCAGGTTCGATTAGAAATGTGGCCGAATCTCAAAATACGAAACTTCCAATAATCGAGCTTTCCATATGCATTCTACCGGTAGTTTCGAGCCGAACGTGTTATATACATCACCTATAATCATTTTGAAGCGGAATTTCAACAATAAAAAATTTTCAATTTTTTGCAAAAATCCCTGATGGTTAGCCTTACTTATTTTGAACGGATAAAAATTATTGTCACAGATTCCGAATGTTTCGTTTATTTTCGGTTATATATGTATTTATGAGTAGATCATCGTTTAAATTGCTGTATTATGTTGCCTCATTCGCCTGTAATCAAGGTTCGATTAGAAATGTGGCCGAATCTCAAAATACGAAACTTCCAATAATCGAGCTTTCCATATGCATTCTGCCGGTAGTTTCGAGCCGAACGTGTTATATACATCACCTATAATCATTTTGAAGCGGAATTTCAACAATAAAAAATTTTCAATTTTTTGCAAAAATCCCTGATGGTTAGCCTTACTTATTTTGAACGGATAAAAATTATTGTCACAGATTCCGAATGTTTCGTTTATTTTCGGTTATATATGTATTTATGAGTAGATCATCGTTTAAATTGCTGTATTATGTTGCCTCATTCGCCTGTAATCCAGGTTCGATTAGAAATGTGGCCGAATCTCAAAATACGAAACTTCCAATAATCGAGCTTTCCATATGCATTCTACCGGTAGTTTCGAGCCGAACGTGTTATATACATCACCTATAATCATTTTGAAGCGGAATTTCAACAATAAAAAATTTTCAATTTTTTGCAAAAATCCCTGATGGTTAGCCTTACTTATTTTGAACGGATAAAAATTATTGTCACAGATTCCGAATGTTTCGTTTATTTTCGGTTATATATGTATTTATGAGTAGATCATCGTTTAAATTGCTGTATTATGTTGCCTCATTCGCCTGTAATCCAGGTTCGATTAGAAATGTGGCCGAATCTCAAAATACGAAACTTCCAATAATCGAGCTTTCCATATGCATTCTACCGGTAGTTTCGAGCCGAACGTGTTATATACATCACCTATAATCATTTTGAAGCGGAGTTTCAACAATAAAAAATTTTCAATTTTTTGCAAAAATCCCTGATGGTTAGCCTTACTTATTTTGAACGGATAAAATTTATTGTCACAGATTCCGAATGTTTCGTTTATTTTCGGTTATATATGTATTTATGAGTAGATCATCGTTTAAATTGCTGTATTATGTTGCCTCATTCGCCTGTAATCCAGGTTCGATTAGAAATGTGGCCGAATCTCAAAATACGAAACTTCCAATAACCGAGCTTTTCATATGCATTCTACCGGTAGTTTCGAGCCGAACGTGTTATATACATCACCTATAATCATTTTGAAGCGGAATTTCAACAATAAAAAATTTTCAATTTTTTGCAAAAATCCCTGATGGTTAGCCTTACTTATTTTGAACGGATAAAATTTATTGTCACAGATTCCGAATGTTTCGTTTATTTTCGGTTATATATGTATTTATGAGTAGATCATCGTTTAAATTGCTGTATTATGTTGCCTCATTCGCCTGTAATCAAGGTTCGATTAGAAATGTGGCCGAATCTCAAAATACGAAACTTCCAATAATCGAGCTTTCCATATGCATTCTGCCGGTAGTTTCGAGCCGAACGTGTTATATACATCACCTATAATCATTTTGAAGCGGAATTTCAACAATAAAAAATTTTCAATTTTTTGCAAAAATCCCTGATGGTTAGTCTTACTTATTTTGAACGGATAAAAATTATTGTCACAGATTCCGAATGTTTCGTTTATTTTCGGTTATATATGTATTTATGAGTAGATCATCGTTTAAATTGCTGTATTATGTTGCCTCATTCGCCTGTAATCCAGGTTCGATTAGAAATGTGGCCGAATCTCAAAATACGAAACTTCCAATAATCGAGCTTTCCATATGCATTCTACCGGTAGTTTCGAGCCGAACGTGTTATATACATCACCTATAATCATTTTGAAGCGGAATTTCAACAATAAAAAATTTTCAATTTTTTGCAAAAATCCCTGATGGTTAGCCTTACTTATTTTGAACGGATAAAAATTATTGTCACAGATTCCGAATGTTTCGTTTATTTTCGGTTATATATGTATTTATGAGTAGATCATCGTTTAAATTGCTGTATTATGTTGCCTCATTCGCCTGTAATCCAGGTTCGATTAGAAATGTGGCCGAATCTCAAAATACGAAACTTCCAATAATCGAGCTTTCCATATGCATTCTACCGGCAGTTTCGAGCCGAACGTGTTATATACATCACCTATAATCATTTTGAAGCGGAATTTCAACAATAAAAAATTTTCAATTTTTTGCAAAAATCCCTGATGGTTAGCCTTACTTATTTTGAACGGATAAAAATTATTGTCACAGATTCCGAATGTTTCGTTTATTTTCGGTTATATATGTATTTATGAGTAGATCATCGTTTAAATTGCTGTATTATGTTGCCTCATTCGCCTGTAATCCAGGTTCGATTAGAAATGTGGCCGAATCTCAAAATACGAAACTTCCAATAATCGAGCTTTCCATATGCATTCTACCGGTAGTTTCGAGCCGAACGTGTTATATACATCACCTATAATCATTTTGAAGCGGAGTTTCAACAATAAAAAATTTTCAATTTTTTGCAAAAATCCCTGATGGTTAGCCTTACTTATTTTGAACGGATAAAATTTATTGTCACAGATTCCGAATGTTTCGTTTATTTTCGGTTATATATGTATTTATGAGTAGATCATCGTTTAAATTGCTGTATTATGTTGCCTCATTCGCCTGTAATCAAGGTTCGATTAGAAATGTGGCCGAATCTCAAAATACGAAACTTCCAATAATCGAGCTTTCCATATGCATTCTGCCGGTAGTTTCGAGCCGAACGTGTTATATACATCACCTATAATCATTTTGAAGCGGAATTTCAACAATAAAAAATTTTCAATTTTTTGCAAAAATCCCTGATGGTTAGCCTTACTTATTTTGAACGGATACAAATTATTGTCACAGATTCCGAATGTTTCGTTTATTTTCGGTTATATATGTATTTATGAGTAGATCATCGTTTAAATTGCTGTATTATGTTGCCTCATTCGCCTGTAATCCAGGTTCGATTAGAAATGTGGCCGAATCTCAAAATACGAAACTTCCAATAATCGAGCTTTCCATATGCATTCTACCGGTAGTTTCGAGCCGAACGTGTTATATACATCACCTATAATCATTTTGAAGCGGAGTTTCAACAATAAAAAATTTTCAATTTTTTGCAAAAATCCCTGATGGTTAGCCTTACTTATTTTGAACGGATAAAATTTATTGTCACAGATTCCGAATGTTTCGTTTATTTTCGGTTATATATGTATTTATGAGTAGATCATCGTTTAAATTGCTGTATTATGTTGCCTCATTCGCCTGTAATCCAGGTTCGATTAGAAATGTGGCCGAATCTCAAAATACGAAACTTCCAATAATCGAGCTTTCCATATGCATTCTACCGGTAGTTTCGAGCCGAACATGTTATATACATCACCTATAATCATTTTGAAGCGGAATTTCAACAATAAAAAATTTTCAATTTTTTGCAAAAATCCCTGATGGTTAGCCTTACTTATTTTGAACGGATAAAAATTATTGTCACAGATTCCGAATGTTTCGTTTATTTTCGGTTATATATGTATTTATGAGTAGATCATCGTTTAAATTGCTGTATTATGTTGCCTCATTCGCCTGTAATCAAGGTTCGATTAGAAATGTGGCCGAATCTCAAAATACGAAACTTCCAATAATCGAGCTTTCCATATGCATTCTACCGGTAGTTTCGAGCCGAACGTGTTATATACATCACCTATTATCATTTTGAAGCGGAATTTCAACAATAAAAAATTTTCAATTTTTTGCAAAAATCCCTGATGGTTAGCCTTACTTATTTTGAACGGATAAAATTTATTGTCACAGATTCCGAATGTTTCGTTTATTTTCGGTTATATATGTATTTATGAGTAGATCATCGTTTAAATTGCTGTATTATGTTGCCTCATTCGCCTGTAATCAAGGTTCGATTAGAAATGTGGCCGAATCTCAAAATACGAAACTTCCAATAATCGAGCTTTCCATATGCATTCTGCCGGTAGTTTCGAGCCGAACGTGTTATATACATCACCTATAATCATTTTGAAGCGGAATTTCAACAATAAAAAATTTTCAATTTTTTGCAAAAATCCCTGATGGTTAGCCTTACTTATTTTGAACGGATACAAATTATTGTCACAGATTCCGAATGTTTCGTTTATTTTCGGTTATATATGTATTTATGAGTAGATCATCGTTTAAATTGCTGTATTATGTTGCCTCATTCGCCTGTAATCCAGGTTCGATTAGAAATGTGGCCGAATCTCAAAATACGAAACTTCCAATAATCGAGCTTTCCATATGCATTCTACCGGTAGTTTCGAGCCGAACGTGTTATATACATCACCTATAATCATTTTGAAGCGGAGTTTCAACAATAAAAAATTTTCAATTTTTTGCAAAAATCCCTGATGGTTAGCCTTACTTATTTTGAACGGATAAAATTTATTGTCACAGATTCCGAATGTTTCGTTTATTTTCGGTTATATATGTATTTATGAGTAGATCATCGTTTAAATTGCTGTATTATGTTGCCTCATTCGCCTGTAATCCAGGTTCGATTAGAAATGTGGCCGAATCTCAAAATACGAAACTTCCAATAATCGAGCTTTCCATATGCATTCTGCCGGTAGTTTCGAGCCGAACGTGTTATATACATCACCTATAATCATTTTGAAGCGGAATTTCAACAATAAAAAATTTTCAATTTTTTGCAAAAATCCCTGATGGTTAGCCTTACTTATTTTGAACGGATAAAATTTATTGTCACAGATTCCGAATGTTTCGTTTATTTTCGGTTATATATGTATTTATGAGTAGATCATCGTTTAAATTGCTGTATTATGTTGCCTCATTCGCCTGTAATCCAGGTTCGATTAGAAATGTGGCCGAATCTCAAAATACGAAACTTCCAATAATCGAGCTTTCCATATGCATTCTACCGGTAGTTTCGAGCCGAACGTGTTATATACATCACCTATAATCATTTTGAAGCGGAGTTTCAACAATAAAAAATTTTCAATTTTTTGCAAAAATCCCTGATGGTTAGCCTTACTTATTTTGAACGGATAAAATTTATTGTCACAGATTCCAAATGTTTCGTTTATTTTCGGTTATATATGTATTTATGAGTAGATCATCGTTTAAATTGCTGTATTATGTTGCCTCATTCGCCTGTAATCCAGGTTCGATTAGAAATGTGGCCGAATCTCAAAATACGAAACTTCCAATAATCGAGCTTTCCATATGCATTCTACCGGTAGTTTCGAGCCGAACATGTTATATACATCACCTATAATCATTTTGAAGCGGAATTTCAACAATAAAAAATTTTCAATTTTTTGCAAAAATCCCTGATGGTTAGCCTTACTTATTTTGAACGGATAAAAATTATTGTCACAGATTCCGAATGTTTCGTTTATTTTCGGTTATATATGTATTTATGAGTAGATCATCGTTTAAATTGCTGTATTATGTTGCCTCATTCGCCTGTAATCAAGGTTCGATTAGAAATGTGGCCGAATCTCAAAATACGAAACTTCCAATAATCGAGCTTTCCATATGCATTCTACCGGTAGTTTCGAGCCGAACGTGTTATATACATCACCTATTATCATTTTGAAGCGGAATTTCAACAATAAAAAATTTTCAATTTTTTGCAAAAATCCCTGATGGCTAGCCTTACTTATTTTGAACGGATAAAAATTATTGTCACAGATTCCGAATGTTTCGTTTATTTTCGGTTATATATGTATTTATGAGTAGAACATCGTTTAAATTGCTGTATTATGTTGCCTCATTCGCCTGTAATCCAGGTTCGATTAGAAATGTGGCCGAATCTCAAAATACGAAACTTCCAATAACCGAGCTTTTCATATGCATTCTACCGGTAGTTTCGAGCCGAACGTGTTATATACATCACCTATAATCATTTTGAAGCGGAATTTCAACAATAAAAAATTTTCAATTTTTTGCAAAAATCCCTGATGGTTAGCCTTACTTATTTTGAACGGATAAAAATTATTGTCACAGATTCTGAATGTTTCGTTTATTTTCGGTTATATATGTATTTATGAGTAGATCATCGTTTAAATTGCTGTATTATGTTGCCTCATTCGCCTGTAATCCAGGTTCGATTAGAAATGTGGCCGAATCTCAAAATACGAAACTTCCAATAATCGAGCTTTCCATATGCATTCTACCGGTAGTTTCGAGCCGAACGTGTTATATACATCACCTATAATCATTTTGAAGCGGAATTTCAACAATAAAAAATTTTCAATTTTTTGCAAAAATCCCTGATGGTTAGCCTTACTTATTTTGAACGGATAAAATTTATTGTCACAGATTCTGAATGTTTCGTTTTTTTTCGGTTATATTTATATGTATTTATGAGTAGATCATCGTTTAAATTGCTGTATATGTTGCCTCATTCGCCTGTAATCCAGGTTCGATTAGAAATGTGGCCGAATCTCAAAATACGAAACTTCCAATAAATTTATTAAACTCTTCAATTCTGCTCCTCGCATAGCGATACGAATTTTACAAGCTAGTAAGCATATTCTAATAACTGTTGGATCCATTTAAAGTATTACCCTACCAGTCCACTGTAAGACCTACGCTCAGGTGAAAATGCATTTTTATTTTTGTTCCATATTGTGTGAACTTCGGAAATATATACTTCCAGAGACCGGAACTATCGATTCGAAGAAGACTGAAAGACAGAATCTCTCGTGGGTGATGGCATTTGTCGACTCAGAATCCAATTTGACGTGGTATATATTATTACTTTTATAGAATTGCGATGATCTGAAATCTTGTTTTTCAATTTGTAGCGGCTATTAAATAATGCCTACAAAATCGTTGAAGGTATCTCATTATTCACAAATTGCACACATCACCGACGCTCATTTTCATTGCCCAAAAAACCACACGTGACAATTGAGAAGCCAATACACCCAAAATGAGTGACTGTTTGGAATATGGTCCAAAGGCATCATAGGACCATTCTTGGAAAATAATCAAGGAACCGCACTACCAGTCTATGGCGACTACGGTTGAATAGATAGATTTGGCCGATATTTGGTGTCAATAAGACGGCGCCACTGCCCACCGAGCCAACGATACAATCGACGTTTTGCGCTCTATCTTTTAAAACGTTGCCGCAACCCCTAGTATTATATTGTTTCTGAATTGATGCGATTGGTTCACATTAACATGGTTCGTAACCGGGTCTACACGCAATTTACCAATAAGGTTTTCAATATGCTGTATAAGACAGTAGAACATTTCCAGCGGAAAAAATGTGTATTTGCTATTCACCGCTAGAGGCATCACTATCAAAAAATTTAAATTTTTTCTGATGATATTTTTTGAAAACAGCGGAAAATTTTTTTTATTTTTATGCGAATTAATAATTCTCAGCAGAAAGTTTTATGAAAAATCAAAGAATTTATGAAAAAGAAAAGAAAATATATGTTTAAACGTTATGAAGTGAAGAAAGTTAATTTTGTTTGAAAAACGATTTGCGTATGTATAGTGACTCTCAAAATATACTAAAATTACCATAATCATCATTATGAAAATACGCAGAGCAACATCAAAAACATTGCCATAGTTGCGATTTACATACATTTCTGAAGTCATATGAATGTGAAATGTTTACAGTTTTTTAACAAAAGTGTTAGAAACAACTTGTCTTAAAACTAAAATTTTAAACATTTTCTTCTGGATTTAAAAAAGATCTGCAGGAAAATTTTAATTTTTTTGTTAGTGATGCCTCTTGAGGTGAATAGCAAAAACACATTTCTTCTGCTGGACATTTTCAGCATCTTTTACAGCATGTTTTCAATACATTTACTGCAATCTTGTCCGATAAGATTTTTGAGACATTGACTCTGACAAGAGTGTATCGATTACATTCTTAAATCATAGAATTTCTACTAAGACGAACACATTCACACAGTTGACATGATGATCAAAAGCATTACCATAATAACCGGCCTGCCAGTATTCCAAATGATCCATTTCCTTATTGTGTACATTGTTAACATTTATCATTACTACTGCCCGTACCTGTAATGCATACTCAGTGTAAATTTTGGGTGTAAAAAGAATACGATTGGATATCATTATTTATTTATTTATTTATTTATTAATATAATTCACCTACAGGGTTACAATCGGTAATTATTACAATTATTAAAAATAAGCGACATAACAAATTGAAAAGTTATTTAATTTAAGAACGGTTATTATAAAATTTAAATAGTTTGTTAATCAATGAATTTCTTGACATGTTAAAATCAAACCTATGAAAAACAAGATTAAAAACAAGCGATAAGTTCAAGACTGGTTCAGATGAACAATAATTTGTGGCCACCGAACATAAAATGGAACATAAAAGCCGAAGCTGGTGAGTATCTCGGCACAATCTAAACGTGAACATAATACCTCACGGCCACAATCTAAACGTGAACATAATACGTCATTGCAGATGAGATATCACGTCGGTTATCTAACCGTTGTAATCCTAAGAGAGCACAACGATCGCGATAAGGCGGTACATGCTCATGTGCCCGCATTGAAGGCAAACCTTTAAGCGCGTAGATAAGAAACTGTTTTTGAACAATCTCAATTCTCTCGGAATGGCATCGGTAAAAAGGTGACCAAATCTGTGAGGCATACTCCAAAATTGATCGAACAAATGAGACAAACAGAGATTTCAAGGTTATCGGATCACAGAAATCCTTACAATTCCGTTTAATAAAACCCAGCATCATATATGATCGGCTTATTATCAAATCAGTGTGCCTTGTAAATGTGAGATCTCGAGTGAAAATAACACCCAAATCGGAGATGAACTTAACTCTAACGACTTCTTCATTATAAAGCGAATACTGATGTATAATCGGAAAGCGGGTACGCCAGAAAGACATTGCCTTACATTTACTCACGTTCAACAACAGTTTGTTTTCAACCGACCAATCACAAAATCTGTTTAAATCCGCTTGGAAATTTATACAGTCGGATACATTTGATATTCGTGCAAATATTTTCATATCGTCTGCGTAAAGCAGGCAATCTGCAGAGAGAAAACAGTTAACCACGTCGTTGACGAATATTGAAAATAGAAGTGGCCCAATGTGGCTACCTTGTGGCACTCCAGAAGTAACCCGAAATAGACGAGAAGATGACTCACCAATTTTAACAAACTGCTCAACTGCTCAAGATAGGTGAGAGGTAGGACAGCAACCACTTCGTAGGGATGGCTTGACAATTCAATCGCTGTAGCTTTTTGATTAGAATTAAATGATTAATTTTATCGAACGCTTTAGAAAAGTCGGTATAAATAACATCCAGTTGCACTTCCGAATCAATACTGTTGAATAAGTGTCTGCAAAATGTCATCAAATTGGTAACGGTGGATCTCCCGGCGAAAAAACCATGTTGTGCAGGTGAAATAACCGTTTAAACATGGAAAAATAAAAACCTTTGTACCATAAGCTCAAAGAGTTTTGGAATGGCGGAGAGAATAGCTATCCCACGATAATTACAGATATCACTTCTTTTACCGCACTTGAAAATTGGATGTATATACGAAATTTTCCAGAGATCTGGAAAAAATTGAGTTCGAATGCTTTCGTTAAAGATAAAGGAGATGAGAGCAGCCAGACTAGCAGCACAATTTTTAATAAAAATCGGCGGAAATCCATCATGCCCAGCACCCTTATTAACATCAATTTGAGACAAGCTGTCATGAACGTCATCTTCGGTGAACCGTAATTGGGTAAATTCCCCTCCGTTGCAAGAATTAACTGCTGGATCGATGGATGGCGATTCGTAAACGGATTCAAAAAAATTGGCAAATAAATTGCAAATTTCCGAAGAATGACTTGCAGAGGCATCTAGGTACGACATAGGTAAAGGGAACCCAACGGTCTTTCTTTTCATATTGATCAAATTCCAAAACTTTTTTGGAGTAGAAGTTAAATCTTCCTCGATCTTCAGAATATAATTATTATACAGGAACCAGTTTAATATTTTAAACTCCTTCCGTGCGGTCTCGAATTCATGATAATATTTCGAACCGTGTATTATATATGGGGAGTGTACTTTATTACGGCGTGTCTCTATGTCCTTTAATTGCTTGTTATACCATGGTTCGCGGAAGCAAGGCTTAGTTTTTTTTCCGCGGGATATGTTTTTCTACACCAGTCTTGACAAGTTTATTAAAAGACAAAACTATTGTATTTAGATTTCCTCCGAACTGAAGAAATTCCCAATCCGAATGTTGCAGAAATTCATTTAAGGAAGCGTAGTCGGCATTTCTAAAATCAAAGAAAAAATTATCAATAGGAAAACTAGTGTCGCATTTTTCATGAAAAATATTTAACATAACTGGAGTGTGGTATACGCTGGTACAGCCTGTAAGGTCCTCGCACGGTGAGACCTCTGAGTACATGTTATCGGTGGAAAAAATTAAATCCAAATATTTACCCTGAGTATTGCTCGTTGGGTTAATTTGGGTTGTCGAGATGCTAGCGAAGTAGTCCACAGTGGTGATCCCTCTAATATCTGTGGAAGATGGTGTGAAAATACCGTTGATATCAGACCAGTTCACCTCAGGCAGATTGAAGTAGCCGAAAATCATCAGCTGCTCATCAGGATGAACAAAAGGTACTATAGCAAGGTCGATGAAGTTGATAATCTCGATATAAGTATCCAGGCTTGACCTACATGTAACGTAAACGACCACGGCGAGAATTGACGAATCGGCTAGTTTAAACCGTACAATAATGACATCATGAACTTGATGGGAAGCCACCATCTCATTCGGAATTGAGTTTTTCACGGCGATCAAAACACCTTTCATTGTTGTGACATGGTTGTATCGATCTTTTCGGTAGACGATATAATCCAATGGGAAGATTAATTCTTCGCTATTCATAAAATTAGTAAGCAAATGATTATGACTGCATAGTTATTGTCTAAGACACCCAACCGAAACTCTTTATACTTGTCTCGAATACTGGAAGCGTTATGGTAGTAAATTGTCGAAGAGGCAGGTTTTCTGTAATTATTGCTGTTTTCGATGTTAGAAGAGGAGCAGCAGTTATTTAATATTTTAAATGGTAATAATTGTAAGTTTACTGCAGAATTATTCTATGTAAGTATTTTGGGTTTTTTGGGCGATCAATGAATTCTCTCACTGGAACACCCACTGGCCAAATTTCTGGTTGAAGTAGTTTTGGAAATATCTCCAGATTTACCCCGATTTTGAAAGACACGAAATTGAGTTGCGTCACGTCCTGATTGGCGGGAACCAGCAAACGACAATCAACCTCGGTTTCCGCTATGTTTAATTAGCTGTGCCAACAATAACTTCCGGTACAACGAGATTTGAGTGCTGCATATTAGATTGAAGAGAGCTCGGGGTTGAAGGCGTATCAGTATCCTTTGGCGGCACTTTTTTGGACGAGCGAGTTTTCATCTTTTCGGGATTAGCTCTATCAGTGGCAAGAGCTCTAATGTCGCTAGATAGGGATAACATTTGCTTTCTAAATTCATCGATTGTACGCTGCATTTTCTCAAAAGTGTCACGGCATTCATCACAGAACCACTTTAGATTATCACTTGCGTTGAACAGAGTCAGCAAAGCGTTACTCATTTTTATACATGCCGCGTGAACGACACGAGTACACATACCACTGCAGCTTATAAATTTGTCTAAGCACACAGTTTTACACGACGGAATTGCACAAATATTATTATCTGACATCGCATCGTATTTATATATCCGACGAATTAACACGTTAAAAAAAATTAAAAGCGGTTATTGTTTTTTTATGACTTTATGAAGAGCGGTATATTGATTCTGATTGCGGCAACCCGTTATTAGATGTCTACCATGTCGATGTCTGTAGAATTTGGTCATTCATTTTCCAGTGAAAGTACAGTCGATCCACGTTCCAACGATATAATTTGCTACTGTAAACAGGGTTACGCGCCGGATAGTTTCGGAAATTTTTATCACTGTAAAATTTAAATCACTAAATTATTTTTAATTTTTGTATAGTTCTTCTGTTAGCGGCCAGTCGATTTCATAACATGTATCAATGGATTTAAAATACAAAATAAAATCGTGAAAAATAAGGAAAACTTTAATAAATTATGTTTATAAATCAAAAATATGTTGTACATATATTAGTAAAAAATATATCTGTGATAAATTTAGCGGATATAAACATGAATTAATAAAAGACGTGACTTTAAATGGGTTTGACGTACTACAGATAATAAATAAGTGTAATACGAATGTTATTCGTATTCCAGTTGTTAAAATTAATCCGATCGGCAACAAATTCATTTCAACCTGTACGGTTATGAAGCGTTAACTTCACTATTTTTATGTTACTCTAGAAATTCGAATTTTTATGGTTTTCGCACGTGGTAAAACCCTAATTGAATATTCCTGGCTCAAATTAAGCAATAAAATCGTATAATTATACAAATAAAAGTTATTTTTATGGATTTTAAGAGCCTGAGTGTATTTTTTTTCATGGTTTGGTTCATCATTACGATAGAATTTTATTCATGGCAATGCGGATACAGTTTCATTTATCATACTTTTAGGGTAATGTAAACTCGCACCTACATTACATGTACACCTTTCTTTAAACACAATTTCTTAAATAGCTTTTTCCATTAATATAATTGTTATGGTTATTACTTTAAATATTCATTTATTTTAACGGTTTTGGAGAGCAGAAAAAAGAAAATATTTTATAGTTTATGTACCTGCAAGGTAATTGTATGTGTAGGCAGGATAAAGTGAAAATCTTGTGAGTAATTTAATTTTTTCCGGAATAATATTAGGATTGCTTAATATATTCGGGGTTATATAAATTTCGCTTAGCTAATAGGGATGTAAGATATACATAACAGGGGTTCGCTACAAATCTTCTTTAATTGGATTTTGTCTAGCAAATTTTTTTATCCATATATATATAGACATCAGGTGGGTAAAGTAAACTTTAATTAAATAATGACATCATCACTGCGTTCTTGTGTACCCCACCTACGTAAGTAGATGTTCACGTATATGCGTGTAACGATTTATTGTACAGCGTTTAAGAATATTAAACACCCAAAATATATTTTCAATATTATTTTTTAATTCTATCAGAATTGAGTAGTAATAAGCATAATCCCTAAAATATACAGAATTTCTTTAGTTTTTTTTTTGTACTCGTAAGAGTACGTACCTATAAAAGTATAATTTTAAATCCACCATTAATATTTAATGATAAGATTATTTAAGTGTTTTTATATGTGTGATGTAAAATTATATAAATTAAAAATTTATACGTTTCCTTAATTAATTATTGCAAAAATATTTATGATGTGAAATTGAGACGACAGTAGGGATTAATGTGCTCTAAAAATTCTTGGAAAATATAAGAATCACATAAATCGTGTATTATACGTGATTAAATTAATATCGAGATTATAGCTGATATCAATTATACTTTGTACAAGAGTGTGTACGAGATTCTTATCCTCGACATGTAGAAAAATAATTCTTGAGTCATGTCCAATATGATCAATGATTTATATACGAGGAAAAATAAGGAATAAGAATTGTTCTAGGCGATATATATATATATATATATATATATATATATATATATATATATATATATATACATATATATATATATATATATATATATATATATATATATATATATATATATATATATATATATATATATATATAATACCATTAAGTTGTGTTATAGAGCTTTTTATGAGCTTGTACATAATTTATTCGTTCGACGAACATAAAACATGAGAATTTATTTCAAGTTTTTTGTCACACGAACTACACAAAAAAAGTCTTGTTTGATTTTATATAGATTTACCAATATAATAAAAATCATTTTTTATTTTATTTATACGTTTATGTTTAATTTATACATATGTCGTACATATACACCTTCATTCCCATTGTAAACAAAACTACCACCATATTTACGAAATCAAACCAAAAGGAACAAAAAATTAAAAGGATCACGTATCTCAAAGTAACACGTTTTTTTATTTCTCTCAAACAGCAGCAAGCAAGCAAGAAAATAAAACGAAAAAGCTCTACTTAAATATTTATGTATTTTGCAGCTTTTTTGTATTTCTTACCAAAAATGTAAATACATAGACCATAAATATTTGATTCGGTTTCACATGCACAAAGCACACAATATACTATAGAGATGCGAGAGAGGGATGAATCGGGTTAGAGCAACATAGAAATTTTTATGTTCAAATTCTAATAAAATGTTGAATAATTTAAGATAATCTTTTTCATCTTATTTACGAAGATTTATAATTTGTTTAGATTTTGTGTTAATAATTACTTCGTGTAGCAAAGGGAAAAAATATTAATTTATTTATGCAGGTACGAAAGTACCTAATAATTGCTTATATGAAAAATAGTAAGATTATCTTGTAAAATTAAATTTTACCCAAAAATCACATTCAATATTTAAAAGGAAATGTTTTTAATGATCACAAACAATAAAGTTCATGGAAGCTAAGATTTTTGGTATTGGGTATCTAGTTCTAGTCCTATCCATTGCAATACACTTTATGCCTTAATGGAAGTTGAGGGCCATTGTCGCCATGAGATACCAAATTGCACTGGTGAAGCATAGGACCATAACACTACTCGAAAATCATAGTGAGAGCAATGACCAATATCCATAAATATCAACTTCCATTTAGATATAAAGTGTGTTTTCAAAGCGGCTATACATGGGCCATTCTCGCAAAGATATACCAATTACATCGTCCTGATACTTTGCACTGGTAAAGGTTAGGACCAGTAATAATCGAAAACCATATTGAGGACAATGACCAACACCCAAAATCTCAACATCCAGTAAGGTATAAAATTTGTTCTTAAAACTGCAATATATGGGCCATTCTCACAATGAGGTAAGATATTTACCATCATCTCGAAACTTTGTATTCGTAAGAGACCTCGTTTACATATATTTACAACATATCTAAGAGAAAATATTATTAAATTGAATTTTTCCGTGTGTTTAGTTGTTTTGTAACGTCGAATATTAGAAAAAAATATTTTAATGTAAACTAAATCTTCCAAAATTAGTATATAGACGGGGTTTCAAATTATCATATCTTACTATCGCTGGTCTCAAAAAACATCCACGAGAACTATTTTTTGGGCTGATCTCATTAAAATGTCATGACTCAATTTTTTTTTTTGGGATAGCAAATCTAATTTCTGCGTTGCCCTACCATTTTTTGAGTTGAATTATGGACCAAGTGCATGTATTACCACTTACATGTATTTTAAAGCCTAACGAAATTACAATATTTAGTCATAAATTTAAATAATAAACTATTTTAAATAGTAAACCAACACCACTTTGCAATGAGATATGAATAAGTAAGTCCAACGTATCAAATGATCTTGGAGATTTTACATTTCCAATTTTAAAGCAAATATTAATCTCCATGAACCTTTTGTCCCAATTTTGTCATCTAAAAATTTTAGTAAAGAAATTCCAAAAAAAGAATGATGGCATTCGATTGAGCTCGAAATGTTGATAATTGGTCAGTCTTTCAAATATATTCAAACAGCAGTGTTGTGCCGTATTGTCTACACTAGGCAATGTATGTAGATAACCAAAAATATTGTGGCGACAATGTAGAGAATGTAGACAATATGTCGACAATGTTGAAAATTAATTTTAATATATATATTATAATTATAAGTTATAACTTCATTGAATAAATAAAATATGAACGATGAATTCCTCGACCAAATGAAGGTCTAAGTTGACTAGAACGATATAAATATCGGCAGTAGAAACAAGCCTCACCCCTTGAAACATGAATTTGGATTTAAAGCAGGCAAAATCAAATTAACCACCTCGATGTGTGGCTACAATATTTGGATCCTGCTCATGATAGGTGGAAATAGTATTTGTTTCAAAGATGTATATAACAGAAAGCGTATATTGCACAGAGAATTTCTCTTGCAGTGGATTTGTACTTGTTTATTTATAGTTTAGATTATCAGCGAAATCCATGAAGATACATTACCAACATTTTAATTGATTTCGTTAAACATATAACTCGATTCCAATCAGAACTGAAATTAATATTTTCTGTCAAGACCAGATCTACAAAAATCGTTGACGATCCTTCTGTAATCCGGATTCCTTGACGAATGATTATATGAAGTGGATTACACCGACGTCTTTGTTTTGTGAAAATTAAATGTTAACTTGTAATTTTTTAGAAAACACCAATTTGCATTCGGAAACTATAGATGGCAACTTCGTATTGAATCAGCAATCGACAAAAGGTTTGACGCAAGAAATAACTCCATAGAGAAATGAAACATGAAATTAAAGGAATCAAAACTGATAACGAAAGATTTGAAAAGAAACGGATGATTAGTTTCTAGAGGTACGTGTCGAAGAAAAGAAAATATAAAAATATTAGTTCAACAGGTTCGTCGAGTGTTCGGAACGTAGAACAGAAGTTGCTATCTCAACCAAAAGGAACAACATCGCACGTAGTCCAGGCAGTACATTCGAATTCAACTTCAAACCACCGACATTCGATGGACCAACTTCGTTTGGTTTATATTCCAATTTGAAATAGGTATCAACAGAAACGCATGACATGCAATTAGACTTTGCAAACAATTTTCGAAAATGATCGCAACAGATAAAGTAAATTAATGAATTCGTAAGATCAGAAATACGAAAGAGGCAACAAGCAAGGACTATATCGCATCGAAATGAAGCGATGGTACAAAAGCTATACTAAAGTAGCGCACTGAAATATGTCCGTTGATTATGTGAAACAACCCAAAATGGATGCATTCATTGATGAAATTCGAGATCCAGTTACACGCGGGTCACCATTTTCAATACAGCGAAAATCAAGGGAAAATAAACCATTGACAACGGGCGGGGACCCATGTGGTCGTTAAACTAGTTTTATGTAGCATTAAAGCCAAATAAATTAAAAGCTCTTCTCGTCCACATTATCATTAACATGCATCCAAATTTTACTTTATTTCACTATGATGCTACATAAAATACGCATAGGTGTTCGCATTATTAGTGCCACAACTCAACTTCATTGTCTCATAACACGACAAATTTTAGACATGGGATCCATGCAATTTACGAATTTGTTTAACTTCACCCAGCCCATATTCGAAGTATGCGAAGCATGCGTTTACGGTGAAAATTAACTGCTAACTTCACAAACATGTAATTTTTGGCCAACATCGTTTGAATTTTGTACTATACCATCTGATATGTTGAAAAAATATGTCGATAATGCAGATTTTTAGACGGAAATTTTCGGCTAACTTCAGTAGCACCATCAGAGTAATAATTAATCATCGAGAGAAGTTGTCACCAAATACAGAAAAAATCATTTGTGGATGATAAAAAAGAGGTTATAAGTCAACCAGGTTGTTATTGTCACCCAGATAGAAAAGAAATTATCGGAAAATCTATTATAATACCAAACAATGCCGATAGAGTAAAAAAATAGAGTTATAAATCTCTCGGATAACTTAAAACCAGGAAGGGGGTGCAATTTATAGCATTATTTATAGCAACCAATTTATAGCATTTTAATTAAACGTGAATATTTAACCATAGAAAAGTTTATGTTGGGCACAATTTACCGTGGACACCATTTATCGTGTGAACAATAAATCGATTACCACGGTAAAAAAAAAAATTTCAGTGGAGATTTTGTTTTGATGTGGGTTGATGAAAGGGACTTTCGATTGACCTGAATTAACAAAATTATCTGAATCAGCTTAAGTGAATTGAGCGTTCGATTCGCACCTCTTTTCTTCAGTTAAAAAATTGGGCTACCGAATTAACTGAAGAGATATTTTGCTCGTGTAGTTAAATCAGATAGGTTTTTTTTTTTGTATTTTTGACATTTATTGATTTTGCGTTCATTCTGCGTTTTGTTTTAAAAGTGTGTTAGTGTTTTTTATATTTAAAATGATTTTTGACATTTTTATCAAAAATTATGAAGAGGTGCGATTCGAACACCCAATTCACTTCAGTAGCTCAATTAAGTGAATAGTAACTCAATTATCTGAATAGTAACTCAATTGCATTTCTGTTTATTCAGGTCAATCGAAAGTCCCTGAAATGAATTAGCCACCTGGGACAAAATTCGGCCATTTGAATTGGTTCTGTTTTGGAAGGAAATGGGATTCTAAATGATTTTTATAAGAAATCCTGAAATTTATTAGCCAATAAAAATGCGATTCTGAAATTATTTTCTGAAAAGTTCTGGAATATGGTCCCCTAGGGCGGAATTAAGCCATTTCTAAACAGATTATGACGGAATTTGGTATATTGGATGGAAATAAGATTATATAATGATTTTTGGAAGAAGGTCCTAGACTATTGAAATTTCGCTGATTGGCATTTATTGTACTGGAGATGGGCCAAATTATAGAGATGTTCTGGGAGTTGCACCGAAACGGTTAGTTGGCTGGTGACCTGTGCCTTTATTAAAAAATAGTGACATGTCAATACGGAGACAAGAAAGCTTTTCTCATTATGACTTGATCCGTAATTTAGAGGCTTACTGTACTGCAGATTGGCCAAACCGCAGAGATGTTCTGCGTTATTGTTATTGGCTATGAATGAAAACCATTTTTATGACTTGATACAATAATAAACGCTTTTTTGTCTCCGTATTGGCATGCCACTATTTTTTAATAAAGGCACAGGTCATGAGCTAACTAACCGTGTAGGTGAGACCCCCAGGACATCTCTGTGATTTGTCCAATCTGCAAAACAGTAAGCTTATAAATTACTTTTAACTTCATAAATAATAATTTTCATTCATAGCCAATAACAAAAGCTTTCTTGCCTCATTCATGGACAATAACAGAAGATTTCTTGTATCCGTATTGAAATGCCTCTTGGTTTTTTATAGCATTTGCTTTATATTATCTTATAATAACGATCTGATTCTTTGTGCTTTTGTCGAATTTAAGTTACGTGAATTTCAAAACTTGATGCAATTTTTTAAATATTTAAAAAGTTTTGTACAGTATTAAACGTCCTGTATTAAGATAATCGCGAACGATAACATTAAAAGTTTGATTCTTTTTATTATAATTTGCAATATGTTGTAATTTTAACTGTTTATATTCTATTTTGTCACATTACTAATACTAATACATTTTTTATTAATTGTTAAAAACTTCACACACGTAAAAGAAGGAGAAATTTTTGAAGTAGAAGTTTTGTTGTGACCCAAGAACGTTTCAATTTTGCGGATCGTTACACTGTCGTTTGATGTGAATAATGGAAAGCTCAGTGGTTCTTGTCCAATTGGTGCTTGCAAGCAATGTGCGTGGGGTTCCGACCGTTGGTGCTATGATGTATTCCGTGAGTGTTTCCAATTAGAATATTGAATTCGCCCAATGTTATTTTGATAAGGTGTTGTAGTATTTGTTCAAAAGTATTATATATTGTTTATAGAATAAGCATGCTTGGTTTGTTTGGGGTTATCTTCAGACTGAAATTCCTTCAACATACTTAATCCGATCATAATCGGGCAAGAATAGGTCGAGCTCCGTTTCAGGCACCCATATTCCAGGAATTCTTCGAGTTAGAAACGATAGAGTTCTGTCACAGGTAACCAATTTCACAACTTCATCCCAAAATATTTTAAAATCCCATTTCTATCCAAAGTACTCAATCTCATTATGATCGATTAGGACTATCCCTTGCAGTGCCCATATTGCAGAACTTCTTCAAAAAATCGATTTAGAATCCCATTTTCATCAAACATACATACCCAATCCAAACATCGGTTAAGGCATAGCCAAGTTCCGTCCTAGGTGGCCATATTCCACAACTTCTTCCAATTATCATTTTAGAGATTCAGTTTCTATCCAACATACCTCATCTCATCATGATCGGTTAAAAAATGGCAGAGTTCATATACAAAACACATATATTGAAAAATGTGTGTGTAGTTCAAATCCAAGAGGAAGTAGGCTTACCCCGGGTATAGTACACCATGCAAAGGTTGTACAGTACAGGTATAAAAAGAACCAGAAATACAGCGACAAGATACAACGCCTTTCAGATTAAAATACACATAAACCATAGAATATTAACACAACCAATGTCGCTGGCGACGACGACATTGTCGCCGATTTTTTTTAGAATCTATTCTTGCACTATCAATAAAAGTTTCAGATTATTATGTTGGTAAACATTTTTTACAACTGTTTTTAAATGAATTTCAACCAAATCTGATTGTTTTTAAGTAAATTTTTCGGTAAATTCAATTTTTTTTCAAAAACTCTATGGCAAACTGATCGAAAAATTTGTCCTAAAACCGGTTTTCACCTTAATAAATGATTTACCTTAAGTTTAGCACACAGCCTGTGTAAAACGATTATATTTTTGAATATTTGAGATACTCCTGATGATGGACCTAATAAGTCGATATCGATCGAGTGATTTTTTAAACTTTTTGAAAAAAATTTTTAATTAAAATATTCAAAAATATAATTTTGCGAAATAAAAAACAAGTGTTTAATAAAATGTGTTTGTATTAAGTATCAGTGTGTTTCGCCAAGTGCCTACGGCGTAAAAAGTATAGGTGTCAAAAGTGTCATCAATGTGCAGCAGTGAAAGGACCTGCACATAAAATCAGCGGGTCACTGCAACGATTGTCATGTACGTGGCATGTATAAAAATTAGTGATAGTTTACTCGCAGACAATCTGAAACATTCAGCGCGATTCTAGAGTGGGATGAACACAAGAAGCGCTTATTCAGGAGATTCGGCACGCAAAAGTTTAAAAGCGAAAATGAATAAAGTACAAAATTATTAGTGGTGTTTAAAGTGACATAAAATAAATAAATACTAGCGAAAATTATTTCTTCTTGTGTTTTTTAATAATTAAGTGTTAAGTAAGAATTTGAAAAATTATCAATGTGTAAAAATTCGTTACAATAAGTAAATTTCATAAACAAAACATTTGAGTGTTGCAAGTTACCTCAAATGGCAGGCCATGCTTCACTACCTATCACATTTTCATAAAATTCGTAGACGCACGAATTCAAGCCCGATTAAAGTCAATCTATCGAATTCAAGGCCAATAAAAATTATAAATTTGAAGAATAAATTATATTTTCGAAGTCAATCAATAAAAGCTCACACACCTAACTGAAAACACATTAAATACACCCTACGCAACCACCAAATAAAAGGAAAAGCAGCTCTTTTCCACATTTCATTTTTGTAAAATATGTAAATTTTTGGGAAAAGCAAAAATAAAATTGTAGGTTCATAAATTTCTGAAGAATATTTAATTATGTATGATTTTGTTATCCATACACATAAATAAACACATACATACAGATATATTTAAAATTTGATTTATAATAGGAAGGAAGGAAAGATATATAAGGGAAACTGATGGATATAAGAAATGAAAATAAATTGTTATACATTTTTCTTATTCGACTTCTTCCATCATTTTTCATTTTTATTCTAATTTTATTTGATTTTCCATTTTTCTTTAAAAAAAATCAAATGAAAATCCTTCTAAAAATAAAAACGTAAATTTAATGTCTATTGATTTCCGGTATGATAGCAAAAAAAAAAAACATTTTCACAACGGAAGAAAAACTATCAAGGGTAAATTGGTTTTTAATCGACAGATGAATTTTTAATGGTGACGAAGGCTGTCCCATATCCGTTCGAATATAAAAATAAAAACTAAACGGTTTTTTTTCGAAATTATATCAAAACACTACGTAGCGGAAGTAAATACTGACGCGGAAACATATTGCCAATATCGTATATAGATTTACACTTTCACAAATGGTTTTCACAACATGATACAGTGATCAATACCTCGCGCCAACATGGAAATGCTTTAAGAGATTAATGATGCATCGCTATTCCCCTAATGAAAAATACAAGAAATAAATACGGTATTTTAACATCAGCCATCAATCGCTATTGATTTTTCTACTATACCGTGTATTGTCTAATAATCCGAACAAATTAATTTTCCGAAATTTTTTGTTTTGTTTTAATTTTAATTTTATGAGACGTTACATATAAAAATAGGAATAACGAATAAAAAACGTTTGTTGGCTTTTTATTTATTTATGTTCAGAATTATTCCAATATATTATGTTAAATGGTGCGTTCATTTTCCGTTAGTTAGGCACCCAAGTTTTTTGTTCTAGTTGTAAAAAAAAGTTTCTTGTTTATATATCGAGCCCCGATGATTGGTGAATTTGACGTTGTTTATACCAATTTGCTAAAACAATTTATAGATTTTAGTACTTCCTGTTGTAATTACGTATTTCGCTGTAGCACTTCCGTAAACATATCCACCATCATAGAAAAATGCTTTATTTGCACAATTAATCCAAATAGCCGTAAAACCGGGATAAACAATAAAATTTTTGATACCTCAATTAAATTTATACGAATTCCGCAATACACACCCGAGACCATCACACAATAATAGTCTAGAACTGGAACAGTATATAAGAAAAACAAAAAGTAATTTAATCTCAAGTCTATAATTGTTTAAGAAATCAATTCATTTCGAAAACATTTCCCTTTATTGCTGTACTTTATATACGGGGCAGGATGAATATACACTAAAACAATAGGCATTAACGTGTTTTATATTACCACACCATACGTATACGTACGAGTACGTTCAGTACGACACCTAACGGAATAATTTTTTTTTTTGTGAAAAAACAAAACGCAGAGGAGGAAAAAACTTTTTCCGATTTCGTGTTGTTGCTGGTATTTTTATTAACCCATGTTGACTGCGTGGTTTGAGGAAAGAGGAAATTTAATCAATATTTTCGCAAACACAGGATATAGGTAGGTATAACTTATTAGTTTAGTAAAATAGTATAAATAGGTTTACAGACGAATATAGCTTTAGGTGAAAATGGGTTGACTAAAAAAACTTTCTTCTTCCCTTTAAACTTTTTTTGTTTGTTTTTAAATAGCTTAACTTTTCGTAGATGGGTGGACAGGTGAACACCAAGCAGGTCATCAAGTTAAAGTTTTACGTATAAAACAAAAGTTAAATTGGTTCAGCTTAAATTAAATATATCGATTTTCAATAGATGAAAAATAAAATATTAACACCCCTATTCCCTATAGTCGCATCATTTCAAGTGACGTGACTACTCATCTTCCTGGTTACTAGATCATTAAATCGAAATAATTGTTGAATAAAGTCGTTCCTGCTGTTTTTTAAATCTTAGTATGCTGCTTTATAAATATTTCATTGCGGCTGCTATCACTTCAAACGACAATTTCTATCACTTGAAGTTTTGGCATGACAAATAAATAAAAAAAAATCAAACTAATGCAGCCAACTAAAATTTAAAAAATTTCATTAGCAAATTTTTATTTTAAAATCTAGTAACCAGGAAGATCCATAGTCACCTCGCATGAAGTGATACGTCTAAGGGGATTGAGTATTAAGACACGTAGTTATTTATGTATATTCTGAAACTCTTTTCTCTCAAATGTTGGTACAACCGTCATATTTGTGTACAATATGTCTTTTGTTGTAAAATTAATTTTTTGGAATTATTTTTAATATTTTAAAGAAGTGTGAAGAGTGGAAGATAGATCAATGCTGTACTTACGTCTAACGTTGAATAAGCAAAAAGCAAAATCAGTGATCGCATGGTGAGGGCTGGTAGTGTAAACAATTTTCTTTCTAAATTGTTACTCTCATTTAGTGTTAAAATTAAAAATGTAGCACAAATTTAACAAACATCAGTTAAAACAAATATTTAAACTCGAAATTATTGAAAATTCTTGTAAAGTTCAAATATTTAGAAGTGTTCAAATAATCGACAATTCACAATTGCCCTACACAAAAGAAATAGTGGAGGAGTACCCGTCAATGGTCATCAAAGTCACCGAAAGTTTTTAATTGTTGTGTGTGACAGGTTTGAATTCAGATCGGTTCGGTAAATTGTCGAAATATTTTTCATGTCACGCTAGTAAGACTGGCCTACCCATCTCTAGGATGGCCTCGGTTTGTATAATGATACAGGTTAGCGATTTCTAAAATGAATTCTGGCAGAACTTCTACGTTGGGAAATAATTTTGTTATTTTTCGATTCGCCATCAATTAAAACCAAACTCTGGTCTGGAATGTTAGCAATTTCTTATTTCAATTACAAAACTATTCCAACTAGAATAGAGGAATAAAATTATCTAGGCCGAATCAGGGCACTTCCCTAACTGTTTTTCATCAAATTCAATTTGTTAATAGAGTTACAGAATACAATTTTCCTTCCTGGTTTTTCCAAATATGTATAATGAGCTGAATGATTTTGTTGTGCAATATTGTAGTATGATTTTTGGGCATTTGAAATTTATGTTCCTATTTATTTTAATGATGGGTTTAGTTGAAGGGCACGCAATCGCAAATTCTTGAACGTACACACTCGCGTTCAAGAATTTGCTGAGTTGCGATAGCGTGCCATTCACCTTGCTTGTATCGTTATCGTACAGGAATATGCTCCCTCACTATAATGTGGGAACCTAGATGTTTCTTGTGATAACTCTTCCTCCGTTAAAGCAACTGTCTCATTTGATCTTTACAAAAAAATGAAGTATCGTAAAGCTTCCTTCTAGGAGGAATCGTATTTGCTAACTCAGGTGGATCGAATGATACCATAAACTTTGTTATGAGTTTTTAAGGTGTACTCATATTTGATCTAAATGAACTTCTGACTTTCAGTTTTAAGCCTAACCTAATTTTCCGTCTTACGTAAATATGTCGGCCTGATTCATAGGTCTTTATTGGTTTACGTGCCTTGTTGTGGTAAGTTACGTCTTGTTCTTGTTTTCGTATAATTCTTGCTATGCTGTTAAGGCGTGATTACTCGAATCCTTCTGGCGACTTCGTCCGAAAAATAGCTCTACCGGTTTCCTTTTGGTAGTCGAGTATATTCGGGTGTCGGTCGTACTTATTTTCTCTACATGCAGTACACCGTTTGACCAGCAGTTGAATTTTCCAATTCATCTATGAAAAGTAATGTGTTTGAATGATTTGCTCTTGTTCCGCTTCACTAGCGATGTCAGTCACCACACTTGACGCGTATAGCGTATCTTATAGTTCCTAAAGTGTAGTGGGTACTAACTGGTGATTCGTAAAAATTTGTACTTTTTGGCTACCGTAAAAGAAATTCTTTAATGATGTTACTGATCAAATTATGCTGCATAATTTTCTTACGTCTTGTCTAACGTCCTGGACAGGGACGTAATTGGTCTTCCGTTTTGGAAGAGTACTGCACCTAGTGCGAAATTGGAATCATCTGTGGTCAAATGGAATTCTCTTTTGAAGACGGAGAATGATAATACAACCTCGTTTGAGGTGACCGAATTTTTTATTTTATTAAAAATACAGATATGGTCTTCTTTGAAATTCACTTGTTTGTATCAAAGGGACCACTTGTCCATCTTCCACTCTAAAAAGTGCAGTCAAAGGTTTAGCTAATTTAGCGTAATCCTTGATGAAACGTCGACAGAATCCAGCCATTTCCAAGAATGATCGGCATTCTTTCACCGTTTTAGGGATGGGAAATTCTGTTGTAGCTTTAACTTTTTTCTTATTTGTTCTGATTCCGTCTTTGGTGATGACGAATCATAAGAACCAACTTCATCCTTTAGCAATTCCTACTTATCGAATTAGATTTTAAGATTTGCTTTCTCTAGAACTTTGAAGATTACTTCTATGTTCTCGAACTGCTTCTTTTCGCTTTCCCCGAATATGAATATGTCGTCGATGTAGACAGAGCAACGTTTTTCTATATGTTCGTGAAGTATGTCATCTAAAGCACGTGAATTCGTATTTGCCATAGTTGACCGAGAAAACTGTTTTCTTGATGTCCGTTTCTTCCGTTTCTTTAAGCGGAATTTGGTGAAACTTTTCAAGTCTATGATGGTGAATAGCTTATTCTCACCGGGATTTACTAAGATATCATTTATCTCTGGTATTCGGTACTTGTTTGGGATTGTCACCGAATTTAATTTTTGGTAATCGATTACCATCCTGTATTTTTTTCTCTCCCGATGCGTCTTCTTTATTGGACACGACCCAAATTAGGGAGTTATAGGGTAATTTGGATGGTCTAACTACTCCTTCCTTTAATAATTGATGTATTTGTTTTTCCACTTTGAGACATATAGGGTAAGGGTAGGGCGAGTGTAAACTGAGCCTGCACTTTCAGTTCTAATTTCTCCTTTTTTCTTCTGGTTCAGTGAATAGATTAAGATTTTCGCTAATTATTTTATCTAAGGCCCTTTTTTATGCCGAATTGAGGTGTGATACTCTTAAATTTATAATATTTACTGAATCTGATATATGCTGTTTGAGTGGAATTCTAGTGTTAGGGTAAATGGTCATAAACCCATCATTTGTGTGGATGGTAGCATTGAGATGTTTAAGCTGTCATTATCGATTATGCTCCCAAAGGCTGGGTAAGATGAAACATTTTAGTTTCCTATCGGGCCCAAACAAGTCAATCATGGCGTGGTGTGCAATTTTTATGCTGCCTCATATTAGGGCTGTATACATATTAGGGCTGTATATAATTTTTATTTGATCCTGTATCTACCAAAAATTATACAATTTTGTCGTCCTTCGTTTGGTGTTCTAAATAGGGGAGAGAATAACTCTTTAGTAAAATTTTATATCGTCTAATTGTTCAGGGGTTTCGTCCTCATCATATAAACTTCTTCTTCATGCAAGTCTGGTATGTTCTCTGTGTTGGTATATTGAACTACAGTTTCTTCTTACTGTGAGTCATATTCAGTTAATTCTTCCTGGTGCTGTTGTACGTTTGGAGATCCAAATTGTTGGTAGGTGGATATCCTGGTGAGTAATTTGAATATCCGAGTTGTGGACTGAAAGGCATTTGCGCTAACCTATGCGCTAATTTTGATGACGGTGGAGCAGTTGTGGGACGAATTGTTGTGGCCAATTCAAAAAATACAGCGAAATTGCGCGCCTAGTTGAGGTGGTTAGTAAATTGAGATTGATATAACTTTACGATATCATATTACGTAAACTCGTGTTAGAAAAAAATTATGGGATTTATATGAAAAAAAAATTGTTGATCCAAATTGAAACACATTAAAATATTTAGGCTCCATCTGTTTTTGATAAACCATTGGGTGTTTGCGTTTTAAAGCTACCCGATTCCAAATCGATAAACGAGTCGGGAAACTATATAACATAGAGCGTAAAAGAAGATCTACTGACTTTGAAATAATTAAAGACTCGTTATGGCCTAATTTATTATCCCCATTAAAAAATTGGTCGCCTTGCGATTTCTTGACCATACTTGAGGTTTTTTTAATTTAAAGATAGCCGAATCAAAATTAAAAATCTACTAACGTGTTTTAAATGTAATAATGCTAAAGCTTGATCAAGAGGGAGAGAACCAAAAAATTATTTAACGAAGCATATACAGAGATTTTGAGCATACATGACAATAGATATGTTTTACATTTTAAATTTGAATTTGAATCGATTTTTTTATTTGCTTTGGATTCTGCTAACATTAAATAAACTCATCCAAAGTTTGGTCAACAACCAGTGGAGTCCACAATGTTTAATGGAGCATTCAAATAAGCCATAATGAGTAGTTAATTAGTTTTTGGTCTGAACAGGATCTGTTAATAATTAATTTGGTTATGATTCTGTTTTTCTTGCGGGTTCTGTTAACATTTCTAAAGGTCCATGCACCAGTTATATGGATGCTCGATTTTCTCAAAAATCAATCTCGTTAGAGCCACACCATTTGGTTTATTCTAGTTCATCCGAATGCCATTTGGGCTCAGAAATGCTGCACAAACATTACAACGATTTATCAACGAAATCGTGAGCGATCTCGATTTCGTTTTGGATTATATGTATTAACGATATCCGTTTTTTTATGTTTTATTCTATGCAATCTGTTCTGGGGTCTAAGCATTCCCAACTCTTCCGCAATTCACTTTTGACGTCCTACCTTACGAATTGCTTGCCAAATCGAGAACGTACGTCTATAGGTCCGATGTAGAACCATCTTCACAAATGCATAGCTCCATGTCAATCCTTATAGTACTGGCATGGAAGATGGGTCAGCCCATGAGTTGTGCACTCCGACAGGGGGTCATAGTTGTGTTCATTTCCATCACCGATCGTAATCAGATGATGAAAAATCCCTTTTGCATCCTAGCCGTCTCGGGATTCGAACACGGTACGTCCCAATCCAAACGTCAAAGCTTTAACTACTGTGCCATTTGATCCTCCGATTCTATCCTTAGCTCGCAGATAAACTTGCTCCAATTCTCACGGAACTAGCACGTCTTTTCAAAAAACCCAATCGCTGATGTAACTAAATAAAGACACTTGGGGATGGGAAAATGTTGGATTTTTCTCCAAAAAATAATCACATGCAAAAACCATATATATTCCACACAGAGAATTGTTTGCAATCTTCCAAAGAATTAAACACCAAGGAATAAACCTTTGTCGAAGGTTGGAAATCCACTATCTTCACCGACCACAAACTGCTTACTGCCGCAACTCTCTTCACTATCCTCACTGTCGCAACTGCCACAACTCGCTTCAGATCTAGCAGACTTACTTTCTAGTTCTATACAAACTCGATAATTGTCTATTATATGTAGGTTTGACATTTTATTGAGAAATAACTACAGGCAGCAATCGCACGTACATTCCAGAAACATTACGTCGAAATATCTTCGACACTCTGCATAATATATGCATAAACTCATCACTTCAAACAAATTTGGGTGAGAATGGACAAAGATTTAACCATTGGGCGAAATCTTGTTTATCTTGCTAAAAATGCAAAGTACAACGCCATGCTAAAAATCACAGCTCTGAAATTTTAAAATTTCACCAGCTAGATTTGACCAAATCCAGTTTAAAACTGTTTCACACGGTGGGCGGCATCAAAGACATTCGTCGAAAACTACATTTCTAGATTCGACGTATCGATCAACATAACGACTGATCAAGAAACACAGTACATGGATTCGTACTGCTATTCAATAAGCGTATGCATCTCTAACGTTTAAATCGAATACGGACTAGTGCCTACCATATACAGACAAACGGTATGTACGGAGTGCTTACACCACAAACTTAAGCAAGGTTTAAAAGCTCGTGCAAATACAATCAACTGGAGCTCAAACATCCCAATCATATTATTGGGATCCGAGCAAAGTCAAAGATGACCTAAAATGTTCACCAGTAGAACTGGAGTATTTTAAACAATCAAACTTCCTGGGGAATTATTTGTGGAACACCCACTTACACCTCAAAATTACTACTGGCACATTGATAGGACCAGCTATGTCCCAATTATAATAAAGAACAGGAAAACCGAGCACTTTCTTCCAAATTAAATTCCACTTCCCATCAATAGTTAGGTTTCAGTGGTTTACACTTAGGCCATTTTTGGCCCATTGTGATACCACGCATTCATGCTACATCATTAACCCATTCACCTATTCACCTACTCACACAACTACAGTATACCACCTGCACATTGCAAGCTCCATGTCAACCTGTACATTGACATAGACGGTGGGTCGGCGCTGAATTCTGCACTCCATCAGAGGGTCTCAGTTGTGTTTATTAACATCACCGATTGTAGTTGATGATGAAAATTTGATTTTGCATCTGGCCTCTGATGGGATTCGAACCCAGTACCTCCCGGTCCAAGTGCCGAAGCTTTAACCACTGCACCACTTGTCCGGTATCAATAGTTTTAAGAGACTAATTAATTTCACGTGACCTTCCTAATGATTTATCAGAAACCACATTGAAATTTATTCATTTGTTAGAGAGCCCATGATTAAATTTCTTCGATCCGTTCATTCAAAAACGGCATTAGAAAATGTAAAACACATGTTTTCTCAGAAATTAACACTGCAGGAATTTAAACTGCCAATTAATAAACCAGTTTAGCAATTTAACTTCTCAACAAAAAATGTTAAGAAACGACTTCAAAATTTTGTGTGTTGTCATACCATTACCACTTTCGGTATAATGAAGGCATCGGCCTAGAGAATGTCTTGTACTCCATTATAAGTAACATTCAAGTAAATGAAACAAATTAAAAAAATATGAGTGAGATGATTCTTTGTTTAATCGAATTTAAATTTTAATAGAATTATATCATCCTTATATCAACTCCCTGCTTTTGTAGAAGTTTAAAGACAGCGATGCCGGTTCAGAAGATGGCAAAGCACTGAACTAATTAAAAATTTTATAATCGACAAAGTGTTATTTCGTAGTAATCGATGGCTAGTTACTCGCTTTTATCAATTCAGCTTTTGTATTGGCACAGATGCCACTTGCAGCTTTGTATTGACTAATAAAATATGTATACGTTATGATTTTTAATTAAAATGCTTTTGAAACCAAAAACATCGCAATGTCTTTATGTTATCAAAACTTTTACAAGTTTAACAATTTGAACAGTAAAAAAGTTTTCACTTTAAACACAATAAGTGAAATTTTTATCATTCTTTGGTATCATGAGAAAATTTTTATTTTCTATTTTCAGAATATTTTTTTTTTTTTTATTATTGTTAAAAATCATTTTGCAGCACAGTAGAATAGCGCGCACCACCTCGAAGTTAGTCGAAAAATGTGTGTATAAGTTTATGATACTTAACTGAAATTGTTCTGCCGGAAAAAATTTATGTATGTTTTTATTTCAGCATCAATGAATAATTATATCTGTATATAACACACAGCTATATCGCTATGGGTACGCTATCGAAATTGGAAAATTATTCTTCTAACTAAACGGAACATAAAATCGAAAATTCAATAATAGAATTTTTTTCCCGTTACAATAAAACCGAATTATTCTAATGCTAATTCAGTTAAGTTTTATTCGTTATATAGGCTAGAGTTGATTCACATTGAATTTATAAAAAAGCACAAAAAAAAGTTCAGCAACAAAAAAAAAAGTTTTTTAATCGGATAACAAAATTCTTCCTAAAGAATTTATTAGGGTATGCGAAGGGTGTGGAATATTTTCCCTAGACTGCGTACCATAAAAATAGAAAATAGTTATAAATATTTTTTGTCAAATTTTGGTAATTAATCTAAAAAAAAATTCCTAAAAATAAAATATTTTCCCAAAAGCTTTTGAGATATTTTTATAAAATTTACCATATCGAGCACTCACTTTATATACAGCGATACGAATCAATAAATCCCCACAAAACCATAAAACTTATACAATTAATTATGTATACGTCGATTAACTAAACACCCAAAAGTAACACAAATCATCTTCAATTATGTCTAACAACAAACAACACATAAGTGGAAAAATTTAGGAAAGCACACAAAAAAAAATAAAAATAAAAACTTTTCGAGTTCATGAGAAACACATAAATAATAATTGATGGCCAAATCATTCATTTTTAATCATCCACATTAACACCACCCGAACGCAGCAATCTACGTGAAGTTTTCAAAACGCCGCATAAAAGTTTAAATTATTTGTTTTATGCCTTTTACTGCCGTAACAAGAAAAGTTTATTAAATACTTTTCAAAAATTTTATTTAACAATATAAATCTATAAACTTTTAACGGTGTAATTCGGTACATCGGGTAAAACTAGTATATTAAGCTTTTCTATGTTCAACTTTTAATATAACCTTTTTGTTACCTAGTAAGGTCACTTGGCCATTTCTAAAATTAGAGAATAAATAAATTAGACAAAGGAAATCAAATTGAAATCGGTTCCTTGGTTGTACAAAATAAGACTTTTTACTTGACTGAGTTTTTATTAATTTTGTATACCATTAATTATAAAACTTTGGGTTTGGGTCTTAAATACCAGAACACGACATAAAAAATATATATATATATAATTTAAAACACTCTGCTGTGTTGAGCTGTTTCGGTTGACATCCGAAATTAACGGAGGAACCAGACCAAAAAATCTAGTTAAAAAATTATTTTTTTTTGAGGACAGATTTTTAACCCACATCTTAATATTTTATGTTGTTGTTGTTGTTGTTTTAGAAAAAAAAATATTAAAACGAAAAGATGCTGCGACATTTTGCATTACAATTTTTCATAAAATAATGTAAGTTTTATGATGATTGTTAAATTATGTGGTGTGAATATTTTGTTGCGAATATTCCAAGTGCTATTGTTTTCACAATGTACTTTACGGTAATGATACCTCAAAATAAATAATTTTATGAAATTGTAGAGATAGTTAGAAGTAAAATGAAGTAAATAATTTTGATTGATATTAAATTTTTGAATTGCCCTCATTTCTAAAATTCTATTAGTTACCTGTATATACCAAGGTGTTTTCTTAAAGTAATTGTATTAATTAATGATCCCACGACCGACGAGTCGTATGCCGGATGGAATTGGATGATTTTACAGAATTTTTTTATATTGAAATTTGTCCATTTTTCCATTCATTTGAATCAAATCACCAACATTATTGCCACCAAAACACCCCCACACCATTACCGAACCTCTCCATGGTTCACAGATGCTGTAAAACAATCATCCATTAACTTTTCTCCGGCTCGTGTTCGTATGTATGTTTTTTGGTTGGACCCAAACACAACAAACTTTGATTCATCAGGCCAAAGTTTCTTTTTCCAGTCCCGAATTGACCATTGCCTGGCCTATTGTAAAACCTCGAAGGCCAGCTTGCTTCAATCGATCTCTTACGGTGGTTTTACTAATTGGATTTGGAAGAGATTTCTTTACACTAGCAAGTATTTCAGCGACTGTAAGACGTCTGTTCCATTTGGTTAGTGATGTTTGAATATAACTGTCATCCTTTTTTGTTATGGATCTTGTAACGTGCGTTCCATTGATGCATCAAGTATAAAAATCGAAATTTTTTGCACAATGTATATCATTGGTATTATGCCTAAACGACGGCTGTACACAAATTATACCATTTAGATGATCATTACGCCTGCGAGATTTGCAGTTATTGAAGTAAAACTTCTTTTGGCACGCTTGACTTGGGGACTAAGCTGGCAAATACGTTACGAAAAATGTAATCGAACGAGGCGAACGAAACAAACGCAAAACGAAATCATTTTCCTTTAGTATCAGGATGTGCCATGACAATTCCTATATCCCTAGGTGGAACATTAGTTGATACCATTTTATTTTAATAATTGGTTAAAAAAATTGGAAAATAAGAAAATAGGAAAATTGGTAAATGGAAATTGGAAAATTGGAAAAATTTGAAAATTTCGAATTTTGCAAAATCGGAAAATTTGAAAATTTGTAAATTGGAAAATTATAAAATTGGAAAATTAGAAAATTGGAAAATAGGTAAATGGAAAATTGGAAAATAGAAAAATTGGAAATTTGGAAAATTGGTAAATTGGAAAACTGGTACATTGGAAAATTGAAAAATTGGAAAATAGGAAAATAGAAAATATGAAAATTGGAATTTTGGAAAGTTGGTAAATTGGAAAATTGGAAAATTTGAAAATTGAAAAACTGGAAAATTGGTAAGTCATAATATAGACTTCTATGTCACTGACTGACTCACTCAAGAACACAGGGTGACCAAAAAAAAATCGTCCGTGTGATGTATTTTATATATGTATTGTTTTCTATATTATAGCTCCATTCCACACGAGGTATCACAGAAACCGATTCTTTCTTCGTTTCTTTCCCCGTTTGCCTATGCTACAGGTTTTAATGCGACTTAAACAAATTTTCGATGAAACCACACTACACAAACATAAATGAAATAAAAAATATTTCAAGTCCATTTTTTACTATGCGAAAGGATTTCAAAAATGATTTTTTTTGTCCATTTTGTTAAACATGCATGAACATTATCTATTACATCTAGTAGGCCTTGAAAAAGTTACCAAGTTACAAGGTTAGCTCTTGTGGCATCAGACATAAACGGGTAGGTGACACTCGAGAACGCACAGGGTGACCAATTTTTTTTTTTCAATATTATAATTTTTCAGAAAGAAGTTTTACTTCAGTAGTGTAGTCTAAAGCACACTTAATTTTTTTATAGCATACTTTAGGCGAATTAAATGATCGATTATGACTTGCATTTTTTTTAGTGTATGCACCATACACAGTCCGCAAAATCGTACGATTTTTGTTTTTTGTTATTGTGTTTGTGGATTTCCCTGGTCAAACGGCATAAACACCAAATGTTTTTTTTTAGGGTTTTGTTTTTTTAGAAAGCGAAAAATTTGTTTTTTGGTCAGTTCAGGGCTGGGATGTTCTAACATCACCATGTATCGATAATTTATCGAAGTTTATTTCTCGTTTCTGTAGAATAAAATTTGTCTCTGTTTCATTTTTTATATCATTTACCAGCCTGCTAGATTGCAATATTGTGATGTTTCTACTGCGTTTCTATCACCAAATAATTTATTTTCAATTCTAGAACGAAAATAAGTGTAATAGATATTGTTCAAGCATATTTTAGTAGGTTGTGATAGCAATAGAGACGAAATAATTGATAAACGAAACAGAAGTCAAATTAATTCTAGCTGAAAGAGACGTAGACTTCGATAAAATATCGAAAAATGGTGATGTTACAACATCCCAGCCCAGATTTGATTGAATAGAAGGTGACAAGCGATTTGGATAAGTCTATAAACTCGGTTCAACTAAAGTTTAATAAAATAAATTTTAGGAATGTGTTGTGTATTCCCAGTATCAAATTTGGAGATTACGTCAAAGTAATATTATACGAGTGTCAATAAAACTTAAATAATTAATGCAACATTAGGTAAGATTGTGTATAATATAAATAAATAACATAACAACTAAATAAAAGAGTGCTATATAAATTGTTGGGACAGTCGATATCAATAGTTGTGTGTTACGGACGTGAATAAAACCAGAACTTCATAAATTGTTAGTGCCCAGGTTATTCACGAAATAAATTGAAGTGGTATTACATTAAAATACGTGCGTAAAATGTGTGCGGAAATCGTGCGCGGGTAATTAGTTAATTAATTGTGAACTGGCACCTGCATGATTCCATTAAAAACCTAAATTGCAGCGGTACCACGACAAAATACGTGCGCCGAGGGTGTGTGTGGCGCGCTGCAACGGATGTGCCTTGTTGGAAATTTTGTTTTGGACAGTGAATTTTTCTTTTTTTTTCTTGTCACCCGGGCAAGGTCGAGTTCAGAGACGTGTAGCTGCAGGTGGTGAGAGCAAGCGGACTGCGGACGTTTTCCGGACGTTTGTTTTTCATTTTGTATCATTTCATATTTATTATGTATTAAGTTCTTTCCCCTCTTTAATAAAATTTTTTTGTTGCAATTTTTTTTAGTTATTTGAAAAATTAATCTAGTCTTATACTTGAATTGCCTAGCGACATTTTATTTTTGTTTAAGTTGGTGGTGTAGTAGTGGTTTTTTTTTTGCTTTATAGCGACAATTCAATTTTGATTACAGGTGCCGCGCCGCGGATGTAAGGAAAGCGCTTCTCTTCATTCGTGGAATCAGGTAACCTTTGGTCTACCGTTATATGCGTTTTTTAGTACTGTTTTACTCAGTCAATTTACCAACTAAACAATTTTAAGAATGTAGCTTCTTTTTTTGAATTATTGTTTTTATTATCTTATAAATTATAATCACAACTTTTGTGATCCTATTGGATTTTCATTTTTATATATATATTTTTTTTCTTTTGTTAGTTAATCATTTTTTTATAATAAATATGAACACCTTGTTGATTATAACTGTGATTTTCTAAAGCAGAGTCTTATTACCTAGTTGTTTTATTTCCCAGCCAGAGTACAACACCCACGACCGCACAATCCCCTCCACCACTGAGCTAGCGGCGGAAATTAAGGCGGGCTCTGGCTAATAAAAAAAAAGAAAAAATATATACTTTATTATTATTTAATTTTTTTGCTAACGCTAGCCGATACTAAAGGCCGGCGTTACAATCAAGGCCGCCCTATTCTATGCTTAGACTCAACACTTCAAGTGGTACGAAACCGGCGTATAGTATATGATACTGTTGTTTGGGGAATTTCAAGTTTATATGTAATATCCAGCTACACGTTCTGCAATTCTTAATTCACGTGTTTTCGGCATTTTTATAAGAAAACAGACTATTTTTGTATTTCTATAAAATAAAGTTTGATTAATTTACCACATTTAGTAATTAAACTACTTAGCTATAGCTATGTTTTACAAAAACAAAGGAAATGTTGTGTGTGGAAACAAAGGCATACACAATAAATTTTGGGTTTTGCAAGAGTAGTTTAACAAAAAAAATCGTCACACTCCTGCCTTACTTTTAGAAAAGTTAGAAAAAAATCGTTATGTGGCAACTTTGCGAAATTGGGCCCTTGCCAATGAACGATTTTTTTCTAACTTTTCTAAAAGTAAGGCAGGAGTGTGATGATCTCAAAAACATATAGTTTTAATCCGACAAATTTACACTTTTAACGTGGGAAATTTAAATGTAATTTTTGGTCAAATACGAGTTGTATGGATATGTCTGGCCCAGGGGCCAATAGTCCGATAAATTTATATTTGTATCGTGCTAAGTACCTTTATCATGTCTAATGTAATTTTATTTCGTGCAAATACATGTTCTATTTATATAACGTTTACCTTACTAAAATTCTCATATTTTAAAAGTAACGACTTTTATTTTTGTTTTTTACGTGATAGTTAAAAAATTCTGGGCTGGGCTAACTTCACCAATTACAAATTATTTTGAATCAATTTTAACAAATTCTGGGCTGGGCTAACTTCACACAAGAGCAAATGGGGTTTTTATTGATTAGTGTTGCCTGAAGAATTTTTTTTATTTTCTGGGATAGAATCGTGGGATAACTTCACATACGTACTTTCATGTCAAAATTACTTCATTGATTTTAGTGTAAATCACGTCGTGGTGATGACCACAATTTATTGAGGTCGTTTTATGGTTATGTCAATAGTAAACAACAATATTTCCACTTTTTATAACACTGCTCGATACACAAGTTTTATATTTCACTTTTAATTAAGTACAATGTTAATAAAAATCGATACCGTCTCCAATATCATCTCTTGTTGTCACTATAAAAACGGTCTGTCATTTTTCGTTGTTATGTATGCTCGGTACTCGAGCGTTACAAATTTCGATTTTGAACAGACATGTTCAAAGCCAGCCTGTTAATTGTTGAATTTTTTGATCGTTTGTATGGAAAATTATTTGCGATAATTTATCGACTACAGTAGCTTTGTGGCAGTAATCTACATTTAGTTTTATCTCGCTATAAAACATAAACCAAATAATATCATAAAACATAAATAGGCCAGTTTGAGCAACCGAAATGTTTCTTCGGTTGTTTTTTGTGTTCTCGACTTATGTTTATGTAAAAAACAAATTGGCAAGTTTAAGCTTAGTTTACCGTAATCCGCATAGAATAGGCGGGTTCAAATCAAGTGAAGGACAACAACTCTTCACTTCAGAAATTGAGTTACTCTTCATTTAAATGGGCTACTGAAGAGAAAAAGATGTTCGTTTTATACTCATAAATGTCAAAATAACTAGTTGCCAATTTTATATGTTTATGTATTTTCTCAAGTATTTAGACAACATTTTGAATAAAAACATAAAACAAAAACCTATTTGAAGTATTTACACGAGCAAACTAAATTTTCAGTAATTCAGTTGCTCAAATTGTACTTGAAGTGAAGAGCGTCAATCGAAAGTGGATGAGCCAAAAGAAATAAACTACCGCGTATGACCGAAATAAAACAAGTGCAAGAGTAATTGATTTATTGCAACCGTTTCATGCGTCGACGAAAATTGGAATATTCGTATCGACTCCGCCTGGACCATCTTTTTGTAAAATTAGACCATCGGCACCGGTTCGCACGGAGGGGCAATAGTTGAAGCGAACCAGTAAAGCGGCAAAGCAAATCGGAATGCTGCAGCTAAGCGAAAACAAAAAAAAATATGGAATTGAAATTCCGGAACCTGATCAGACGCTGTTTAAAGTCACTTTAACTTTCGCTGCATCAATCCATTCAGCGTGGATACAAAAACTTGCCAATATCTGGATTGGCATTTAACTTTTCCGCTGTTGCAATTTTTGTGCGACAAGAATGTATGTGTGATGAGAACATAACCTACAAATTATGCATTGAATCAATTTTTTTTTTAGATATATGACAAAAAAGAATTACACGAGGAAATTTTGGAAATCGTGAATTCATCAATGCATTACCATAAGTATGTTGGTTGATAAATTAAACATAAAATCGGTGAAAGCTGATTGCTGGATTGTGAATTTAATTCGTAATGCTCGACTCGATGCTAAAATTGTCTCGAAATTGGGACAAGTTGTAATGGGAACGCGACCTTTGTCGCCGTATTAACAGCTAGTTGAAAGAATTGATTTCCTCTCGGTTCATTCAGAAGCTCTCACTGGTACTGTAGAAAGCCAACATAAAGCTAAAGCACATATGGTGAAAAATGGAAGTACTAGTAAACAATTTGTGGGACGAATAAACATTTTTTCTTTTAGTCTTTCTTTTTTTTAGAAAGCCGTAAATTGCCATTAATCAACAGAATTGTTTTGTTTATAAAAATTTCAGGTAAACTACATAAGTATTGTTCTGAACACAATAATTGATGATATAGCGCCAATTTTAGTCGATGTACAGAATAATGGGTTTTCATTTCTTCGTAGGCTATAAATTGATGTGCCCATGAGAAACGCCAAACATCTCAGGAATGAACTCACATTGACCTTGAGTGATTTGATCTTGCAGTCAAATTTGAAAAAAACGATTAAAGTAGCCGGTAAAAAAATCGAATAATAAAAAGAATTTTAAAGCAAATTATATTCTGCATATATCAGTCTGGCCTTATTCAGTTCCTCATTTTCTTTCTTTATCTTAGCGATTTCATTGCTAAGTTGTGACACCACTTTTTCTATTTCACTCAGTCTTCTGTGTATTTCAACATTTTCGAATTCCTGCCGAGTCGCGAACTGCTTTTATCTAGGTGGTGATCTAGATATTTTTGAACTTCGATCGAATGGGCATTGCAATGGTTGGCTCACCCCAGAATCCTTTGAGCCGGCCTCGTTAGAGGGTGGATTAACCAACATGCAATGAGTTTACAACGAAAAGGCATGTTTACCCAAGGGGTACAACCTTGGGTAAACATTCCTTTTCGTTGTAAACTCATTGCATTATGGATTGGTTATTGAGCAGATACCAATCTAACCAGTGAATTTAGCAGTGGATTAGTAGATAAAACATTATTTGCTAGGTTATCGGGGATTGGTGCTTTGTTGGTTAACTAGCAGGGAGCACCTCGTGCAGGTGAATTTGACACCCCTTAAAATATTGATTAAATATTGATTATTTTCGTAAAAATTTAATAATATTTTTTGTGTACGTTAAACGATTCTGTTAATCTATGTATAGTTTCGCTATTAATTAATGTTAGAAACTACAGGTCGGGTTTCCTTACTCCAATTTCTTCTAAAAATCTATTTTTTACATTTTTATCGATCAAATGGTCAGGTTTATTTGGTTTGTATAGTTTGACGTAAAAATTTACCGTTCACGATTTGACTACGAATTTCATAAATTTTCTGCTGGCTTCCCAAACCTATTTTTATAGTGATTGTGCTGCCCCTGTGTTACTATTTTGACTTTCCTTAAAAAAAGAGAATTGTGGAAAATATTTTCATAGCAGTTATGACAAAATTGTTTTTTTTTCTTGCGTACTGATGGAATTAGTTTGGTGTAGATATTTTCGAAACTTTAAAAATTTTGTGGAACAAAAGTTTCTAAATCAACTTTCCTCTTCCCAGCGAATAGTGCCACTGGTGGTGAAGAGCGGAGCCACATTATAATATAATTCAGTAGCAGAAGTTACTATAAACGAATTTATTCATAATTTTCCATTCAAGACATTGTTCAATATATTCGGAATTTCTACAGTGTGGTTTAGGGTAAAAAATATGCAGCCAATGATACGCAACGACACCCAATACATTTGGGGCGTACGCACGATAAGTATAACAAAAAACAACCCCTTTTGCTTGATTATTATTTTTTCGACATCTAAAAAGGACTAAAAACAGCGCCACACCGAAGGCGTGGCAATAAACCATCTGAGGCAATAAAATTTTGTATTTATTCGTCAGTTCGCTACTTTCGCTCATTGTGTACACATCCAGTGATTTAGTGCGCTTTTGGTGTTTTCATTTGTTAAATTTAGTGATATTATTGCAATATGCCGAAACAAAAAGAGTTAAGTTTAGAACAACGTGTGCAGATACAGCTTCTGCATGAGCAAGGGAAATCACAAGTAGAGATTTCTAAAACTGTGAAATATTGACGCCGATCTGTTTAATATACTATTGAGTGATTCACCGCTAGTGGATCACACAGTAAAAAGGTACAGAACCTCTCTGCTGAGTTGTCAGTAGAGATTAAGAAACCAACATCTGCTCGCAGAAGGCTTCAGGAAGCTGGTTTGATAGGCTGTAAAGCCATGAAAAATCCCCGGCTCTCCGAAAAAACGAGAAGACTTGGTTTAAATGGGCCTTAAAATACCAAAGTTTTGCCGAAGAAGATTAGTCAAATAGCGTGTGGTAAGACGAATCAAACTTTGAAGTAAGTTGTCTATGCCCTAATAATATTAAATAATATGATTTTGAAATAAAATTCATCGGTACAAATATTTTAATTTTCCGAAGTCTCTACATTTTCTTTATTTCAGATTTTTGGTACACCTGGTGTGCCTTTTGTGCGTCGCCGGGTAAGGGGATGTATTTACTCCAGGGTGTGTGGTACCAACCGCAAAACACGGCGGGCAGTATAATCCTAGAATCGGCGTTGCTGCCCTCATTTTTAACACTTTTTGGTGATACAAACATGGATAGCGTTAAATTCCAGCAGGATGACGCACCTTGTCATAAATCTGCCCGCACAATGGCATGGTTTCGAGTGCCCAGTCACTGGGCCTGAACCCCATAGAACATTTATGGAGTTAATTAAAACGTAGTCAGGCGCTACACAATAAATAACAAAAAAGACCTAAAACGGTGTCTGCACCAAGAATGGAGCGCCATACGTCTTGCAGAATGTAAAAAACTTGTAAGCTCTCTATCCAAAAGAATTTCTGTCATATAATTAAGGCAAAGGATGGACACACAAAATATTAATTTTATATAAATAAATAGTAATGTGTACTATAAAAATGGTTTCAATTTATCTCAAATTGATACTCCCAAAAAAATTGTAAAATATCATGGGTGCTCAATACTTTTGGCCAAGACTATATGCACACAGAACAATAATCGATTTAATTATTAACTTTGTGGCTTATGAATACAAATATGTTATGCATGTGTATTAGTGTTTAGTAATTTTAATGCACATTCATATAAATTTTGTATATATGGCATATTTATAACATCAATAAAAACATGTACACATAAATCGAATTTATACATAAAATTTTATTATTTTAATAATAAAAATAAATTAAAATTAATATTCCATATAGCATAATTTTACATATTATATGTTTGGATGTAAAAAACTACCATAAAAGCTACCATGTTTGAATATAAATATTAAATTTATTTAAAATTTTATTCTGTGAATTCCATATAAAATCGGAATTTAATAGAGCGCACACACTGATTCGAAAACTCTACAAATTGACCATTTACAAAGAAATTTCAGAATTGTCATATGGATATGGCCATGGAACTCGGATTATGGTTATATTCGTTAAAAACCTTTTATTATAAAATTATACAGCACATAAGGAGTTTGGCTTCGTTCCAAAAATAATGGACCAACACAAATTCAACATACGCTATAACATAATACACATATATAATTTGCAGCATAATAAATTGAAAATGAAATAAAAAATATTCTCTCAAATCTAAAACAAAGAATTATAGATTTAAATAGGAATTACCATAAGCTTGTACTCGTACATGTACGAGTTATATCGCATTTACGGGTACAACTAAATTTTAAAATCATTAAAAAATTATTCGTTGCAATTTAATTATTTTGCTATAAATACAATTTATTGAATTTATTCAAAGTAACGTCTTATAAATAAGCAAAATTTATATGTTCACTGCACGATACGAGCTTTTAAAAATATATAATAAAAATAGCGAGAATTTATATTAAAATTTAATAATTATTTATTTATTTTTATTATTTATTTTTTTTTTTGGAAACAATATTTTTTCTGTATCCAGATGGTCGAATAAATTTTTTCAGGAAAAACTATAAAAAGTTACAATTGGATAGTGTACAAGCACATGTGAGTCATACGTAACATATAACTCACTTACTTGTTTAGTTTTTTGATGTGAATCATACGTGTAAACGAAAAAGCTTTTTGTTAATAAAAAACGGACGGTTGAATTTGTTATGACCAACACCCTACTTTCGTTTACTACGAATGTATACATGATCTCGAATACACCACACTTGATTTCTAAAGCGAAAACTAAACTTTACAACTGCTTACCGGCCAAATTGCACAGTGGTTAAACCTTTGGCGTTTGGATCGGGAGGTACCGGGTTCGAATGCGGATAGGGGCAGGATTCAAAGTGAAATTTCATCAACAAATTACGATCTGTTGTGAAATGTAACACATCTATGTGTTACATTTCACAACAGACCTGTCGGTGTGCAAAACTCATAGGCTGGCATGGAGCTATGCAATGTGCAGATGGCCTTAAATCGGTCCTATAGCCGTACTTCTTCGATTTGGCCGACTGGCGTAAAGTAAGGACGGAAAAACCAAAACTGCGAAAGAGTAGGAAGAGCCTTGTGTCCCAAAACAGATTGCATTGATTGAAAAAAAAATTTAACGTATCGGCCTTTTAGTAAAACTGTCTTTAAAAATCATAAATCATTATTTCTGCTTAAAACTCAGAAGACCAAGAAGGTCAACCCAAGGTTTTTGTAAAAGTTAAACTGTTCAGCATCATTGCACATATTGATGCAACTTCGCCAAGGATCTCCCAATTAATAGGAAAAGGTCAAGTATGAAGTTTGATTCCGCAGCAATGCCAAATTTTGATGAAACAAAGTGAATTTTCGATAAAATTTTAAAAATGGTCTGAATTAATTTTTAACCTACTATGTACTTCCGGTGGACTAATCTCGGCCAAAAATCCCCGGAATCTCTAAATTTATGAATAAAATTAAGTGTGAAGTTTCATACCGGTCAATCAACCCGCCTTGGTTGTACAGAGGCCGAATTTATGTTGAAATGTACTAAAGATGTCAAAAAACGTCATTTCTGCTGAAATTTTTGAAAACTGAAACGGGCCAGTATTGCTGTAAAATTAAATCTGAACCTTTTAGACCTTTATAATTTTTTTGTTAATGGTACACTTTTCAAAATACTCGCAAAAATTGCAAAAACGAAGAAGCTCTTATATGGATGCCCAAACATTTTGGAACAAATTCCGCATCTATCACCTTTCCAACCAACAGTTCTTTAAGCTGTAGACCAAAATATTGAAATCAGATCTTTCAACATACAAGGTTGTGTAGGTCAATAAACGTGCTAAAAAAACGTTTTGAATGGTTCAAAAATCGAACGAATCAACAAGAAAATAAAAATATCGGAACAACTGTGATATAAAGGTCGAATTCTAGACCACGTTCGATGATCTAGAATTCGACCTTTAATCACAGTTGTTCCGAGATTTTTTTTTCTTCTTGGCTCATGCGATTTTTGACGCAGTTTTCCAAGTATTCGTTAGGTGCAAAAACACAAATTTATATTTTGTAGTTAACACAGGCCAAGAACTTTATGTGATACCTGCGACATCTTCTAATAACTTAGTCGCTAATAGCTGCAGATGGTTTTTTGATTAAAACTTACGGTTCCAGACTACTACTAGGAACCAAGGTGTGACTTACTTGTGAAGCATAACGTACTTTACAGAATTATGGGAGAAAGCTAAATTTTATTCTGTAAACCACGTCGTCTTGAACAAAAAAATTAGCATTAGCCAAAGACGCCTTTCATATGCAAAATTTAGGTCGTTGTAAGCAATCTTCATCGAGACCAACGCAGTTACTATTCCTGAAAGATATGGTGTTTATCATCAAATTCCTGTGGCTCGAGGATCAATATAAAACATTACGTTCCGGAATTTTTGGTTTTTGCCGCATGACTTTTAGTCTGGCAAACGCAGGTCAAATATTTCAAAAATTTATTGGCGAACTAGCTAAAGATTTTTCCCATAATTTTGCTTACGTCGAAGATATTTGGTCAGTCGCGAGTAAAACGCCCGAGGAACACATTGATCAGATTATTAGATTTCGGTACTAGGATGTTGCTGGTGTAAATGTGACTTTGGTGTCCCAAAACTAAATTTCCTGAAGCCTGCCTGAATTAGGAAATAAATCCTACTACAGTACTACATATTCGGCGTATTGTTGGCATGGTAAATTATTACCAAAGATATTTACCTAGCTTTGCAGATCAACTATCGTTAATTTAACATCAAATTAACTCTTTGGTTAAGAAAACTAAAAAAGCTATATTTTCATGACTCTCAAAATGTCACTTTTGAGACAATAAAAATCTCTCGCTAACTGGTTACCATATTTCGGTACACTTTTTCTGTACATACAATAAAATATTTAATTTTTTCAATTTTAAAATAATTTTTTGTTTTATGCTACCAAGCAACACGTTGCAAACTGTTAAGTTTCGCAATAACGGTATTTGATTTAATCACAAGCCACCAAGCAACAAAAATGTAAAGTAGCATGGCTAGAACCACAGATTCGTTACATTGCCAAAAAATTGCAGTGGCTTTATGAAGTTTGGTTTCTCGTTGAATGTTCCAAGTAAGCATGGATCCCACCCATATAACTTCAGCGATAGTAAAAAAATATGTATACAGTCAAAAGCACCCGCAATATTTAGGAAAGTGCCCACAAGAAAGTCCTTAATACTAAGCAATCGTTCAGTTCTTATTACGAGTTCATGCATATCAGTTTCACAAGATATTCCAACTCTTTAAGCATGTTGAGTGCTTCTGAGTGTGAGGATAGATAAATGACGATTTCTAATATGTCTGTCAAAAAAATGTCCGGAGGTTTAAGGGAATTTGAAGGGGTCGGTATGATCCAACTTACTGTCTTTCGGAATGAAAACAACCCTTCTCTTGTTCCAAGATTATGCAACAGTTTCAAAAGCAAGGCATGTTTCAAAGGGTGGAGGTAAGTAGTCCCGAATGAGAGAAATGCATGCTGATTCAGCAAAAAAGACTCCGTCAGTAGCACCTGATTTATTGGGTGGGAAGGAAAATAAAATCCAACGAAATAGGTCGCCAATCGGGAGCAATAACATTACTGATAGATTGCTCTAGACAATTTCCTTTTTGGAAAAGATAAGTCTACATCTGGAAGCCGCAGCACGTCAAGTCTGCCAGATCCATTTTTAACCAAATACCTACATATTTAGCTTTATTTTCGAGTCTCCTCGAAGTTTGCTCCGAGTCTTTTGTTTGGTAATAAGAAAGCAGGATTTTCCGATAGCTAATGTGATTTCGCCCGTCAAAGACAATGGCTAGCAAATAAATGTCATCAGTCGAGATGCCAGCAGCGGTACAAGTTCAGGAATTAGCGACTTAATAATAAATGTACTTGGTTTGACCTGCTCCACGGAACAATATTAATAAACTTCTCCGCAAGCGGAAGTGAAACCGTTCCAGAATTAGACAAATGTTGGTCTGAGATGCAGCAAGCATCAACTTAAAATCAAGTTGATCAGTTTCAGTTCAAGCATAGAAGTCATTACATTACAAGCTAAAGAAACATGAAATTGTGTGCGAGCCACGTCCCTGAAATACCTATTATTATTCGTCCTTTAGAGGATCGTGTCAAAGAAATAGCGAACCCGACAAATTCGGTGGAATGTGTTGTCGATTACGTTTGAAAAAGCGTCCAAATAAATTGTATTTTTCTGGCCTACTGAGGGAATAAGTTTGGTGTAAATATTTTTAAAACAAAGTAATATGGGAAAACATTTTTCCCTATAAAAATTTTGTGGAACAAATTTCCAACAATGTTATTAAGGATATGTTTGCTCTAATCTTCAGTAGGCCAGACAAATAACAATTTAGACAAAAACTATTTAACCAAAACAGTTATGAAATCATTTTCCCAATACCCTATTCCAAGGAAAGCAAGAATAGTGTTATACTGGAGGCTAGTTTGGGGAAGTGATCACCGTATGATTCTGGAACGTCACAGCTTAGACGCCACGTAAAACGCGAATTTGACCGATCGATATTAGTAATATAGAAGATTTGTAACTGGATGGCGGTTACTAAAAGAAGTTCCCAAAATAAATTTTCTAATTGCAGAAAAAACTGTTTTTATTGTTGTAAGCTGAAAAATTACAAATATTCAATCCAGGAAAAACTCCATCAAGGATGATAGTGCAGTGGTGCAGTTTAATCTTGTTACGACTTTTTTTTTATGATAACAATCATTTCGCTACCTACGATCATTCTTAGTATTTTATTTCTATGGCAAAACTTGTGTTGTGACTGATAGCAATGCCACCTGTGTACGAACACGTGGCATTGATTGTATGTACTAAAATGTTTGTACACCATGTGGATGTTTTTTTTTAATTCTCGTGTTTCTCCCTACCATACGGCCGCGCGATCATCGATTAAAAGGGAGAGTGGGACAAATTTGCATCGGGTGTGTACGAAGCAATGCGCTGTAGAGGAATATTTTTTCTTATATGTTTCTCGTTTGCATCAATTCGCATTACAAACAGAGAAGGAAAAAGATTCTTCTAGAAAGTTTTGGCGTTCGTTGTGCGGTGGGAGAATTTTTTTTTTTTTGTTAGAGAGTCAAGTTGATTTTGATTTTGGATGGTGATGTAAATTAAAAAAAAAATATTTGTAAGATTATATAAAAATTACTATGTCGAATTTTTTGTAAAAAAAAAGGTGTAGTCGAAAGTTTATTTATCTGAACTTATAAAAAATTGATATTAAAATTAAATAAAAATTTGTCCATAATTGGTGAAAGCTATCGTGTAAATTATTTTTCTCTTGAGTAAGCAATAGGATTTCTTAATTTATAATTGCTTATATCCAAATGGTGGAAATTGAACCACCAAACCAATCCAAATACACGTCGTTATTTTACTAAATTGTGAGTGTTGGGAAAGGCGACTTCGTTTGTACATCAAATGACAATAAAGTTGAGTGAAGTGAACTTTTAATAATATCATAAAAACAGATATATAAAAATAAAAGTAAATTTTCGATAGCCCCAATAAAAAAAAATGAAAGATATATGTATATAGAAGCAAACGTCATTGCGGGTTTTGGTTTGCGCTGCTAAGGTCATATGCACAGGATGGGCGACCACGAGACCACTCATTTTGTATTTTGTACAACGGTGGTGGTTTACGGGTGGCCAGCTGAATCCACCTTATGTTTTTTTATTTTGTGGGCGAGACCACACCCCTAATTAAGGGAGGGGGGAGGGGGGGGGGGTCAGTTGAGGCCAAATTAACTTAAGGTTAACAAATTTCAACGGTAAAAGCAAAAGGTCGCCCAACTGAAATTATTTACGGGTTTTGGCGAGTCCATGTCCAACAACAAATACATTTTTTTCATTTCAACGGATGAGGGCGAACCAAAGCACAACGAAGGCATAGCAAAGCCCAACGAAGACATAGCAAAGCAAAAAAAATATGAAATGCTAATTTTTCCGGGTTTGGTGTGATGAGGGGGGAATTCTCATTCTGTGTCGGCGTGTGGTTTACGGTCCCTTGGTGCCCGCATCCGAGTTTGGAACCGGCGCTTGCCGGTCACAAGGCACGTCATTTAGTTATAATTATTGTGTTGTTCGTTCCTCAAGTTCCGGTCGACGAATTTCGGCGGAACATCCGGGTTTTATTTATTATTTGCGTTTATTTTTTTTTAAGTTTATGTAGCCACGGTGTAGGCCAGGAACATCGTAATCTTCCATCCCCACGACCCTTCGCACTTCTCCCTAAAAAAGTAACCGGCAAAAAATCACTGTGTGAGGCCTCTACGATGTTTAGTGAAATCTGCGGTATGGCTCCTGGGCCGTCCTGTAACAATTTTTTTTATATTAAGAATGGGCAACATAATAGAATACGCAGCAGAGGACAGTGGACAAATAATTGAATAGAATACGTGACAGAGATAGTCTTAAAAAAATCCAGTGTAGTACGTACTGCAAAGAATATTTGGAACACTTATGATGGTCTCAAAGGACATATAATCAACCCGGAATACAAAATCTGGTCGTTTGGTTCCCGCTTGTATCGGACGACCGTCCGTTCATTAGTCGACACAGTCGAGTTGATCAATACAACATTGGTTAATACAAGTTTAGAATTCTCCCAAGGAACGGGAACCCAAGTGATTGCTGACAACTTCACACAACCATTTGAATGGGGTCATCGTTGACGCGTTTACAAATAATGATACTGTCAGACAGGTAATATCTCAGCAATTGCGGAATAAATTTATCCGTTTAGTGTACAACGTCAAATTTGGCCTCATCCAGAATGATATCCGGTTTAATTTCGCGTATTGCTGCTTTTCTCAAAGTATATTCAACAACAGCATGCGGTAGAGTGCGCGGTTTTTCGGCTCCGTTTACCATTACTTCTCCGCTACCGGCGACTCCATTTACCATTACTTCTCCGCTTAGCTGAAACTTAGTTGAAACCACTGGCACTTAGAGTATCGATGTTTTTAAGCTCAAAGTCGGGCTCGATATATCTTGTTACAGGATGTTAAAGCGGTTGAATCGGAAATATTTCAGTTTGAACAATAGGCAGTGTTATCGTATGTTAAGTTTGATCTTCTTTTTGTAATTTTTTTTCTAAAAAAGATTATAGAAGTTTTTTTTTAATAAAAGGGGGTTTTTCAGAAAATTGTACCTTTAAATTTTTATTAACAGTTTGCGTGATTCAAGTTGTGATCACATGTCGATCCTAAACTCGTACGTCATCGATTTGACTGACAACTGCGTAAGGTATGCGATGAAAAGCAAATCAAAGGAAAACGAAAAACAAAAACTTCGTTTACTTAGTTTTGTTTACATTACCAACCTGTGTATTTCACGAGTTTTAACCCTCGGTTTATTAGCTCTCTGTTATCCGGTGAATTTAAAAAAGTAATGAAGTTGTTTCCACAAAATTACGTTTCTATTCTGAAAGATTAAGCTTTTATGTTTAAAAGATATGGCAACACTGAAAATAAGATTGGCGAAAAAAATTAATACGTAAAAGTCGTTGCCGTGATATCGTGGAATTTTTATAAGTCTAGTATGAAAATAAATTGAACCCAATATCATATCTGGTATGACGTAATACAGAAGTGTTTTGAATTTCAACTTCCAGACCACTTTATTAAATTCTTAATAATCAAATTGCAAATATTGAACGTTCTACGAAAAAAAAAGTTTGAATTAAATTTAAATAAAGAAAATAAATTTTGAGTTGGGTCAGGTCAACCTTCTTATTGACACTTAAGCCATGAATTCCATTATAATTTGCACACCTTTTAACATTGACATTTTTTTTTTATTATTTTCCTTCTTTCTAAAAATCGGCATTCAATTTCAATACGCAGTGTGAAGATATTCTGATATTTTGAAGGAAATATAAAGCTTATATTAGCGCTTATTTGAAAAATACTTCGAAATAAATTCAATTATTTTCAATAGATGTTTGTTTTATTTATTCCAGGTAAAACCTCTTTAGAATTTAAAATACATGGTTCTTTATGTATATCGAAGCACTTAAATATGGTGATTCTCAATTTAGAAAATGAATATTTATACCTTCTTTGATGTTATGCCAAAATACCTGTTTTATGATATTTTATCGTTTCTTTATACCAGAAAAAAAAATGTATTCTTCATAAACACCGTTTAAATAACGTTCAAAGTCATATTACATTAAATTTATCAAAATTAATTACCTGTATTATACGGTGCATATCACAATTTTCCAGCCCACCCAAATTCAAAATTTCTAAAGAAGTAGTGTCGCACAAAATATCACTTAGCTTCCAATGAGCATACAATGTACAATATTACGTTTTTACCGACAGTCGGTTCAAAATTGTGCCTAGTAACCAAGTTGAACGATTTTTTTTTTTTATTAATTTTCTTGTCAATGTTGCTTTCGTCTAAATATTTAATATAATCTCGTACGTATACTAATTTTCATCTTCATCCATCTAAACATATATATGATACCATTATTACGATGTACATAAAGTACTCGATGGTATCGTAAAGTATTAAGAAACGTACAGAATAATAAAAAATTATATCTACGTACATGCGAGCATAAGATCAGGTTGTCGCCAACATGTTTTCCAAATTTTCATAATTATTCTCTTCATGCCTTTCAATTATATGACTCTACCGTACCAAGTTACCAATTTGCGGTAATACGTGGCTAAAAGTTTCAAAAAAATATTGTAGGAGATCTATTGTTCTTGTATATGGATGCCCATCTTAGACCAACATAAATATTTCATTTGATTTGTGTTAAGAGTCTAGACGGTCTTTATATTACATTAACTTTAATTGGCAAATTATCTTATTAAAATCTTATTACGAAAACCTGTCGGATACAATTACCAAATTCCAAATACATATAATTACGTCTTAATATGTATGTATGTGTTTGGTATTATGATTTGTCGTCAAACAACCGCGCCAGGCATTAAACACATTCGTTATTTAAATTAGAGATTAGCATAATGTTGAATAAAACGAAACATGCAAAATACTCGTACAATGTCAACATGCGTATTTTGTGGTGAAAATGTTTCCGTCTCTGGTGTGTTGTTATTTAAGATAAATAAAATGTCTTAATGGAATTTTTGATAATGTGCATATACATTGGGAATGAATTGAGCGTGTTGAATATTTTATCTGCGTAATGTTTGGTTTATCACCAAATTAATTTTATAATTAATTTAGGCCAGATTTTATTTGGAAAACAGTTCTCAAAAACCGTTGTGTAGGCATCGCTGTACCAAAATACACCGTCAAGTTCTGAAGGGCTAGACTGTGTACGCAATCGCCGCACCAAATACACAACCAAGATATTCGCTGTCGTAGATCGACACTGCTAAACTTTTACTTGAAACAAATTAGCAAAAACTTCAAATGTTTATACAGCCGTGTGAAATTTTTACTAAACTTATGCTTAACATTTATACGTGTTTTTGCGTTTGAAAATGATACCTGTATAAAGCGTAAAATTATGGTACTTTTAATTTATTAACATTATTTTAAATACGAGATCAACCTCGGGGAAAATGAGGGGAGGAAAATATAAAAATTAAAAAAAATAATACTACGCTCCAAAAACAGCGATAATTTGTCCCTAATTTAGAATTAGAAACAAATTTAATGAGAATTCTTGGGGCTACAACCGGTATCCAGGACCTAAACACAACCTGAGGTATATGAATTATTTGTTGGGGTTCATATGTTAGTTAGAAAAAATAGTGAGGACACCCTCATTTGGGTGTGGCATTGTAACCAAATATTGTATATTAAGAATTTTTAGAGCAACTGAGATATCCCTAAAAATCTAAACACAGTCTTAAATATGTGGACTGATAGTTGAACACCATGTTAATTAGAGTAAAAATAATCAGGAGTTCACCATCAGGAGTTGGACCAATTTATAGAATTTTGTATTATGGCCGAATATAATAAAAATTATTAAACCAACTGAGATATTGCTAGAGATCTAACAACACTTCAGGTATATGAGGTGTTAGTTGGGGACAATGTCAACTAAAGAAAATAGCCAAAACTTCCCCATTTAGGGGTAGGGACAATTTATGGATTTTGTACTATGTTAAAAATATAATAATAATTTTTAGACGAACTGAGATATCCATAGAAATTTAAACACATCCTCAGGTATATGGGGTGTTCATTGGGCAAAATGTTAGTTAGAAAAAAAAAATCAGGGGTGAAGACAACTTCGAGAATTTCGTATTATGAAAATCATATCATAAGAATTCTTAAGCCAACTGAGATATCCCTGAAGATCTAAACACAACCTCCGAGATAAGGAGTTATGGAGTATTTCAGATAAAAATAATAATCCACTTGGAGTAAAATATTTCTGTAAAAGTTTGAATAATAAATTAATAATTATTTTTGTAACTCACATAGTAACAAAGTTATAAATACTCCTTAACTTGAGGATGGGTCTAGGTAAATCTCAGTGGGCCTAAGAATTCTCAATATATTTGAACATAATACAAAATTTAAATTTAAGTTACCGCAAGAGATGACATCAAAAGGCAAATGAGGAAAAGCACTTGTCATCATTCTAAATTGTCTAAAATATCCCCACCCCTAGATGGGAAGCTCATGATTATTTTTTCTTATTGACATGGTCCCAAACTAACAATCCATATACTTTCGGTTGTGTTAAAATATCTAGGGATATCTCAGTTTGTCAGGCAACCGGTTGAAGACAGACATCAAATCCAGAGCTAACTTCGCGATGTAATAAAGCCTGCAATTACTTATCATTCGGTTTATTCGAATTTACCAAAATGACTTTCGAACTAAGGAGGCATCACAAACTTTTCAAAGATTGATTCAATCGATCTTATTTGGCCTTAATTTTTCTTGACCATCTCAAAGTTGTTTTTGTATAATCTATCCGAAAATGGTTTGATCATTAATTCTTATAAATACGATATCAATTTTCTGGGATACCATCGTATTCCCAAATATTTTATTACTGAAATGATATTTTTGACTAGATCAAAAACTTACTAGCAGGCTGTTTCTTAAATTCCAAACTGTCAAAAATAAATATTTCGTAAAATATCCCAAATCATCACCTCAGGCTCGATCATGTCTTGATCACACTTTTTTAATAACAAATTAATGAGCCAGTGAGCCCGCTGTTAGGCTTATTTACCAAAGCCTAGCCCTTCATCAGTGACGTGTATCAGTTTCACAATTGGCTTGCTTAAGAACTGTTTATTATCTTACCTCTGGATTGAAATGGAAGCCTCGATAGGAAAAGGAACATTTTAATTTTTTTTGGAAACTATATCATTTACAAGAAAATTGCTATTTTGGCAAAAGATTACAATGTTGACAAAAAATGTTTATTACAAAAATTCGACCTATTTAGAACCTAGACAGAGTGATTTTTCTGGATGAAATTTCATACTTAAGCTGTTACCATAAATTGGAAAATCAGAGTGGTGTTTTGTGGATATCAGTCCACCACAATTGAAAGCCTTCATAAGAGCTTTCTCGAATTTTGCTAATGGTTTGAAGGTATATCACTTATGAAAAAAACGTTTATGAACAAAAAGATTGTAAATTAATTTTGTAAAAGTACCAGTCCAGATTAATTTTTCAAAATTTAAGCGGAAATGATGACTTTTGACAACAAAAAATTGTTTTTCCGTAGAAATACGGACCATACGGATTGATTGATCGTAATGGATCCTCATATTTAAGCTTTGTACATAAATTAACAGGTACCAGTGATTTTTGGGCGACCACCAGAAGTAGCAGGGGTTTTTCGTTTTTTGCAAATATTTTTAAAAGGTTTTAAAAACGACAAAGCGATTAAAAACAAAACGTTTGTAAATTATTTTTCCAACAAAATCGGGTCAGATTATTTTTCAAAAATACATACTTTCCCAATAATTGGGAAATAATTGCGAAATTTGGAGTAAATCTGAGTATCGGAAGTGTGAGCTTCAATGACAGTTTTTTTTAATTTTTCTGACGTTTGTTACATATGTTTGCGATGTTGAAACGATTGGCATTTACTAAAAACAACAAAGAGTTAGAAGATTTTAATAAATTTAAAGATTAAGTTTTCAACTAACAAAGAAGCAGTTGTTTGTTTCTCGAAATTTAAGAAGAAATAATTTTGATTATACAAGGTACTTTTACCAAAAGTCCGGTAGGTTCAATTTTTCGCTTTCAAAATCGAGAATGATGTATTCGAAATTCTTTATGGTGGCCACAACATATTCACTCCTTCATTTTTAACCAGGAGAAACACCAACAGTAAATTTTCAAATAAACTTTGGTTTTGTACAACTTGCATAGTGAATATGAATTGAGTAGTTTTGTGATATCAAAATTGCCAGTTTCGTTGGCTTATGATTCTAATAGTAAGGCCCAAAAGGGAACATTAAAGTAAGTACACAGGGCTTATTTTAAGAATATTTACAATAAGATTTATTTGAAATGTGGAATTTAGATTTTTAATCATTTTATTGAACAACGTCTGATTGATCCAAAATTAAAGTTACACTAAAACCGATAATTTTTGTCGCAGAAGTGTGCGGCCTAGTGGACATTTAATTTTATATATTTTGAACATGCGATTATTTGTATATAATATTTATATGTATGTGAAGTTAGCCCAGAATTTCATCCCAGGAAAATAAAAAAAATTCATCGGGTAACACTAAAATTGCAATGATATTCCAGCCCAGAATTTATTATAATATTTTCGTTCAATGTCGAAATTTTATTCTAGCCCAGAATTTTTTTTTTTTAAATTTTAAATATTTAAATCAAAATAAAAAATTAATTAAAAATTACAATTCTCGGATTTCATTGAATAACGAAGAGCCATTTGTTGTGCTATAAAAACATGATCAATAAAAGGCTGAATGTTATTTATGCGACGCTGAACCGTGGAGCTTATGTACTCCAGTATAGATAGGAATCAAAAAGCTTAGCCGGATCTGTCTAGATATATCGGTAACTAATAGCGAAAAGCATTATATTCCAAACAAGGTTTCACAGTTAGTTGTTAGTTTTTGTTTTAACTTCAAACCGATTTGCATGTTGTGAACAGAGCTATGATGATTTGGGTCAGTATGGTACCGAGTTCATATAATATCCAAAGGGATTCGTCCTGGTATGTCTTAGTTTATCAGAGGCCAGTAATGGAATGTATTTTATATGAAACGTGATCGCAATAACCGTCTCAAGTTTTAATTTCAAACCGATTTGCATGTTGTGAACAGAGCTATGATGATTTGGGTCAGTATTGTACCGAGTTCATATAATATCCAAAGGGATTCGTCCTGGTATGTCTTAGTTTATCAGAGGCCAGTAATGGAATGTATTTTATATGAAACGTGATCGCAATAACCGTCTCAAGTTTTAATTTCAAACCGATTTGCATGTTGTGAACAGAGCTATGATGATTTGGGTCAGTATGGTACCGAGTTCATATAATGTCCAAAGGGATTCGTCCTGGTATGTCTTAGTTTATCAGAGGCCAGTAATGGAATGTATTTTATATGAAACGTGATCGCAATAACCGTCTCAAGTTTTAATTTCAAACCGATTTGCATGTTGTGAACAGAGCTATGATGATTTGGGTCAGTATTGTACCGAGTTCATATAATATCCAAAGGGATTCGTCCTGGTATGTCTTAGTTTATCAGAGGCCAGTAATGGAATGTATTTTATATGAAACGTGATCGCAATAACCGTCTCAAGTTTTAATTTCAAACCGATTTGCATGTTGTGAACAGAGCTATGATGATTTGGGTCAGTATGGTACCGAGTTCATATAATGTCCAAAGGGATTCGTCCTGGTATGTCTTAGTTTATCAGAGGCCAGTAATGGAATGTATTTTATATGAAACGTGATCGTATTAACCGTCTCAAGTTTTAATTTCAAACCGATTTGCATGTTGTGAACAGAGCTATGATGATTTGGGTCAGTATGGTACCGAGTTCATATAATATCCAAAGGGATTCGTCCTGGTATGTCTTAGTTTATCAGAGGCCAGTAATGGAATGTATTTTATATGAAACGTGATCGCAATAACCGTCTCAAGTTTTAATTTCAAACCGATTTGCATGTTGTGAACAGAGCTATGATGATTTGGGTCAGTATGGTACCGAGTTCATATAATGTCCAAAGGGATTCGTCCTGGTATGTCTTAGTTTATCAGAGGCCAGTAATGGAATGTATTTTATATGAAACGTGATCGTATTAACCGTCTCAAGTTTTAATTTCAAACCTCTTTGCATGTTGTGAACAGAGCTATGATGATTTGGGTCAGTATGGTACCGAGTTCATATAATGTCCAAAGGGATTCGTCCTGGTATGTCTTAGTTTATCAGAGGCCAGTAATGGAATGTATTTTATATGAAACGTGATCGTATTAACCGTCTCAAGTTTTAATTTCAAACCGATTTGCATGTTGTGAACAGAGCTATGATGATTTGGGTCAGTATTGTACCGAGTTCATATAATATCCAAAGGGATTCGTCCTGGTATGTCTTAGTTTATCAGAGGCCAGTAATGGAATGTATTTTATATGAAACGTGATCGCAATAACCGTCTCAAGTTTTAATTTCAAACCGATTTGCATGTTGTGAACAGAGCTATGATGATTTGGGTCAGTATGGTACCGAGTTCATATAATGTCCAAAGGGATTCGTCCTGGTATGTCTTAGTTTATCAAAGGCCAGTAATGGAATGTATTTTATATGAAACGTGATCGCAATAACCGTCTCAAGTTTTAATTTCAAACCGATTTGCATGTTGTGAACAGAGCTATGATGATTTGGGTCAGTATGGTACCGAGTTCATATAATGTCCAAAGGGATTCGTCCTGGTATGTCTTAGTTTATCAAAGGCCAGTAATGGAATGTATTTTATATGAAACGTGATCGCAATAACCGTCTCAAGTTTTAATTTCAAACCGATTTGCATGTTATGAACAGAGCTATGATGATTTGGGTCAGTATGGTACCGAGTTCATATAATATCCAAAGGGATTCGTCCTGGTATGTCTTAGTTTATCAGAGGCCAGTAATGGAATGTATTTTATATGAAACGTGATCGCAATAACCGTCTCAAGTTTTAATTTCAAACCTATTTGCATGTTGTGAACAGAGCTATGATGATTTGGGTCAGTATTGTACCGAGTTCATATAATATCCAAAGGGATTCGTCCTGGTATGTCTTAGTTTATCAGAGGCCAGTAATGGAATGTATTTTATATGAAACGTGATCGCAATAACCGTCTCAAGTTTTAATTTCAAACCGATTTGCATGTTGTGAACAGAGCTATGATGATTTGGGTCAGTATTGTACCGAGTTCATATAATATCCAAAGGGATTCGTCCTGGTATGTCTTAGTTTATCAGAGGCCAGTAATGGAATGTATTTTATATGAAACGTGATCGCAATAACCGTCTCAAGTTTTAATTTCAAACCGATTTGCATGTTGTGAACAGAGCTATGATGATTTGGGTCAGTATTGTACCGAGTTCATATAATATCCAAAGGGATTCGTCCTGGTATGTCTTAGTTTATCAGAGGCCAGTAATGGAATGTATTTTATATGAAACGTGATCGCAATAACCGTCTCAAGTTTTAATTTCAAACCGATTTGCATGTTGTGAACAGAGCTATGATGATTTGGGTCAGTATTGTACCGAGTTCATATAATATCCAAAGGGATTCGTCCTGGTATGTCTTAGTTTATCAGAGGCCAGTAATGGAATGTATTTTATATGAAACGTGATCGCAATAACCGTCTCAAGTTTTAATTTCAAACCGATTTGCATGTTGTGAACAGAGCTATGATGATTTGGGTCAGTATTGTACCGAGTTCATATAATATCCAAAGGGATTCGTCCTGGTATGTCTTAGTTTATCAGAGGCCAGTAATGGAATGTATTTTATATGAAACGTGATCGCAATAACCGTCTCAAGTTTTAATTTCAAACCGATTTGCATGTTGTGAACAGAGCTATGATGATTTGGGTCAGTATTGTACCGAGTTCATATAATATCCAAAGGGATTCGTCCTGGTATGTCTTAGTTTATCAGAGGCCAGTAATGGAATGTATTTTATATGAAACGTGATCGTATTAACCGTCTCAAGTTTTAATTTCAAACCGATTTGCATGTTGTGAACAGAGCTATGATGATTTGGGTCAGTATTGTACCGAGTTCAGTCAGTATTGTACGATGGGGTGCTTGTTTAACGTAAGTCCTCTTGCCTCTCACGATGGAGTGCTAGTTTAACGTGAGTCCTCTTGCCTCTCACGATGGGGTGTTTTTTTAACGTGAGTCCCATTGCCTCTCACGATGGGGTGCTTGTTTAACGTGAGTCCTCTTGCCTCTCACGATGGGGTGCTTGTTTAACGTGAGTCCTCTTGCCTCTCACGATGGGGTGCTTGTTTAACGTGAGTCCCCTTGCCCCTCACGATGGGGTGCTTGTTTAACATGAGTCCCCTTGCCTCTCACGATGGGGTGCTCGTTTAACGTGAGTCCTCTTGCCTCTCACGATGGGGTGCTTGTTTAACGTGAGTCCCCTTGCCTCTCACGATGGGGTGTTTTTTTAACGTGAGTCCCCTTGCCTTTCACGATGGGGTGCTTGTTTAACGTGAGTCCTCTTGCCTTTCACGATGGGGTGCTTGTTTAACGTGAGTCCTCTTGCCTCTCACGATGGGGTGCTTGTTTAACGTGAGTCCCCTTGCCCCTCACGATGGGGTGCTTGTTTAACATGAGTCCCCTTGCCTCTCACGATGGGTTGCTTGCTTAACGTGAGTCCTCTTGCCTCTCACGATGGGGTGCTTGTTTAACGTGAGTCCCCTTGCCTCTCACGATGGGGTGCTCGTTTAACGTGAGTCCTCTTGCCTCTCACGATGGGGTGCTTGTTTAACGTGAGTCCCCTTGCCTCTCACGATGGGGTGTTTTTTTAACGTGAGTCCCCTTGCCTTTCACGATGGGGTGCTTGTTTAACGTGAGTCCTCTTGCCTTTCACGATGGGGTGCTTGTTTAACGTGAGTCCTCTTGCCTCTCACGATGGGGTGCTTGTTTAACGTGAGTCCCCTTGCCCCTCACGATGGGGTGCTTGTTTAACATGAGTCCCCTTGCCTCTCACGATGGGTTGCTTGCTTAACGTGAGTCCTCTTGCCTCTCACGATGGGGTGCTTGTTTAACGTGAGTCCCCTTGCCTCTCACGATGGGGTGCTTGTTTAACGTGAGTCCCCTTGCCTCTCACGATGGGGTGCTTGTTTAACGTGAGTCCCCTTGCCTCTCACGATGGGGTGCTTGTTTAACGTGAGTCCCCTTGCCTCTCACGATGGGGTGCTTGTTTAACGTGAGTCCCCTTGCCTCTCACGATGGGGTGCTTGTTTAACGTGAGTCCTCTTGCCTCTCACGATGGGGTGCTTGTTTAACGTGAGTCCCCTTGCCCCTCACGATGGGGTGCTTGTTTAACGTGAGTCCCCTTGCCTCTCACGATGGGGTGCTTGTTTAACGTGAGTCCCCTTGCCTCTCACGATGGGGTGCTTGTTTAACGTGAGTCCTCTTGCCTCTCACGATGGGGTGCTTGTTTAACGTGAGTCCCCTTGCCTCTCACGATGGGGTGCTTGTTTAACGTGAGTCCCTTTGCCTCTCACGATGGGGTGTTTTTTTAACGTGAGTCCCCTAGCCTCTTACGATTGATTACTACTTTTGTGATATAGTAAGTATATTATTGATTATTTTCTTTAATATAAAAAAGAAAATGGGGTTTAACTTGATGCGTTCTCGGAAATTTAATATTCTTGGGACTTTCTAACAGATCATCATAGCTTTCCCAATGCTCGTTTCGAAAACAATAGCTGACATAATGTTGTGTCTTTGGTATAAACACCACTACAGAATTCAGTTTAAAAGAATGTGTGCACATTTTAATACACATGGGAATGTTCGAAAGCGCGATCTGTTTATTCGGGTTAACTGACGGTTCGACATAAAGAAAAATTACGTTACTGAAAAATAATTTTTCTATCTGATTTTTTTCAAAACATTTGTGACAGAAAAAACTATTTACATCGTCTAGGCAGCTTTGAAGATTTTCCAAGCCCAAAACATCTAGTTGATTTAAATCTACAGGTACATATTTCAATAAATCTGTGGCAAAAATATCGCATGTAAAACATTTTGTTTCTGCTTCAATGCTGAATATATTCATCTTTTTTAACACAAATTCCGAAATATCACTTATATTAGACGTGCAATTTTTTTTTAATCCGTTATTTGTCGTTAAAATATCAAAACGTGCTTCGTAAGCGTGAGGAAGGTTGTAGTGTCGAAGTGCTTCAAATAACTTATAATATGCGCCATGCACTTCGCAAACAAATATGTTTGTATTTAAATTTAAAATGCACTGTATGAATGCGTCAAATGCACAGGTGTGTGTGTAATTTTCACCTAAAATGGAACCATTCCGCAAATAACACAAGTGGTCACTTTCTAAAACCTTAAATACTTTTATTTTTTTTTATTTTTACCCATTTTAGGGGATATCGGTTCATACTCTTCATACGCTTCATATAAAATACATTCCATTACTGGCCTCTGATAAACTAAGACATACCAGGACGAATCCCTTTGGACATTATATGAACTCGGTACCATACTGACCCAAATCATCATAGCTCTGTTCACAACATGCAAATCGGTTTGAAATTAAAACTTGAGACGGTTATTGCGATCACGTTTCATATAAAATACATTCCATTACTGGCCTCTGATAAACTAAGACATACCAGGACGAATCCCTTTGGATATTATATGAACTCGGTACCATACTGACCCAAATCATCATAGCTCTGTTCACAACATGCAAATAGGTTTGAAATTAAAACTTGAGACGGTTATTGCGATCACGTTTCATATAAAATACATTCCATTACTGGCCTCTGATAAACTAAGACATACCAGGACGAATCCCTTTGGATATTATATGAACTCGGTACAATACTGACCCAAATCATCATAGCTCTGTTCACAACATGCAAATCGGTTTGAAATTAAAACTTGAGACGGTTATTGCGATCACGTTTCATATAAAATACATTCCATTACTGGCCTCTGATAAACTAAGACATACCAGGACGAATCCCTTTGGATATTATATGAACTCGGTACAATACTGACCCAAATCATCATAGCTCTGTTCACAACATGCAAATCGGTTTGAAATTAAAACTTGAGACGGTTATTGCGATCACGTTTCATATAAAATACATTCCATTACTGGCCTCTGATAAACTAAGACATACCAGGACGAATCCCTTTGGTTATTATATGAACTCGGTACAATACTGACCCAAATCATCATAGCTCTGTTCACAACATGCAAATCGGTTTGAAATTAAAACTTGAGACGGTTAATACGATCACGTTTCATATAAAATACATTCCATTACTGGCCTCTGATAAACTAAGACAAACCAGGACGAATCCCTTTGGACATTATATGAACTCGGTACCATACTGACCCAAATCATCATAGCTCTGTTCACAACATGCAAATCGGTTTGAAATTAAAACTTGAGACGGTTAATACGATCACGTTTCATATAAAATACATTCCATTACTGGCCTCTGATAAACTAAGACATACCAGGACGAATCCCTTTGGACATTATATGAACTCGGTACCATACTGACCCAAATCATCATAGCTCTGTTCACAACATGCAAATCGGTTTGAAATTAAAACTTGAGACGGTTATTGCGATCACGTTTCATATAAAATACATTCCATTACTGGCCTCTGATAAACTAAGACATACCAGGACGAATCCCTTTGGATATTATATGAACTCGGTACAATACTGACCCAAATCATCATAGCTCTGTTCACAACATGCAAATCGGTTTGAAATTAAAACTTGAGACGGTTAATACGATCACGTTTCATATAAAATACATTCCATTACTGGCCTCTGATAAACTAAGACATACCAGGACGAATCCCTTTGGATATTATATGAACTCGGTACCATACTGACCCAAATCATCATAGCTCTGTTCACAACATGCAAATCGGTTTGAAGTTAAAACAAAAACTAACAACTAACTGTGAAACCTTGTTTGGAATATAATGCTTTTCGCTATTAGTTACCGATATATCTAGACAGATCCGGCTAAGCTTTTTGATTCCTATCTATACTGGAGTACATAAGCTCCACGGTTCAGCGTCGCATAAATAACATTCAGCCTTTTATTGATCATGTTTTTATAGCACAACAAATGGCTCTTCGTTATTCAATAAAATCCGAGAATTGTAATTTTTAATTAATTTTTTATTTTGATTTAAATATTTAAAATTTAAAAAAAAAAAATTCTGGGCTAGAATAAAATTTCGACATTGAACGAAAATACTATAATAAATTCTGGGCTGGGATATCATTGCAATTTTAGTGTTACCCGATGAATTTTTTTTATTTTCCTGGGATGAAATTCTGGGCTAACTTCACAAGGGTATATTTATGATTCTGGAAACCACTTTTGGTGTATAATGTGGCTTGAATCGTCTAGTGCTTCGGCTAAGAGGTTGTAAAGTCGTTTCAAGCCTTCTTAATTGTGGCAAAAAAACTATCCAAACGGAGGTGAAGAAGGTTCCACACCCAGAAATGCTCAAGTGGTTTTAAACGGCTAAATCCTTAAAAAACTCTAAATATAAGTTACCCATGATTACAATACTTTACATACTTCGTAATTGTAAAATAAAATCTGTTCACATTTTATTTATAGATAAAGTTCATTTTATTACCAAATTAGTTTTAGACCAAATAGAACGTTTTTGTAAATATTTAATGAAGTTGATATGTGTGGATATATAATTTCAATACCTGTTATAGTACGAGAAGATACACAAACATATAATTTAAATTCGAACAATGAACTTTTCTTTGTGCTGGTACTTGTTGGTTTATTTATATTCCATCACATTAAAACTTTAAATTAATATTTTTTTGTATACCCAAACCCTACCTTATACAATTCTAAGGATAAAGTTAATAACACTCTCTGGTTATAGTCAGTAGCTCAGTACAATATATAAATTTATGGTGAAAGTTCCTCAAAAATGTGATTTTAAGACTTGTTGAAATTAATAATAAATTAGTTCTTTTCATGTTTTTAAATTTTAAATTAAAAATGGGAAAAAGGATATTTCCTATTATATAATTTCATTAAAAATTCAATAAATTTGATAAAAATTTATGATTTTTTAGTTTTCAGTTCTGGTTCAAGATTCCCTTTATTAAAAATTCTGTCACCATAGGATTATATTTTGGAATATTTTTGTTGTTTTATGTTTTGATAAAAGGATATACTCGTCTTCTTATACATAAATATTTGTCTTTCCACAATGTTCAAATAGGTATGAAAAGAATTTATGTGCTTTATGTCGATAGAAATGAAAATTTATTCCCAAAAAAGAAGATTTTTGTGTTATTAGAACATTTGCAAATTAATTTTTGTAATAATCAAAATTGAGCTTTAAAACTTATTAGGGATGTCGAGCTAGCACCTAACTAAGGCATGAACAAACAATAATCCATTTAGTACGCAACTTGTAGCATCAGCCAAAGGTAGTATGATCCACTTGTCTTTAAACTACATCGAGTTGAGGTTATCGAGACAGAACAATGTTTGGCGATCACCCAGATAATCCAAAATTTTTCTTTAAGCTATTTAGTTGACGGAAGCCCTGGCCACATATTCAGTGAAATATATCAGTTAAGTTTAAATTTAAGAAGCTTTCATCTTGGATATGCTGAACACTTGGAATCGTTGGTGGTTTGTGTAGCTAAAGAAATAAACAAAATGGTGTATTTGAAATTCATTTTCCCGAAAAGCTTTCCAAAAACTCTTGACCCCTTAACACTTATGATAAAACATGATTACATTTTTTGTGGATATATGATCTAAGAAAACTAGCTAAAAGCGCATGAAAACTCAAGAATTATAACAACATGGATTATGTTACAATGATCCATTGGTTGCTTGAAAGAGCAGACAACGAAACAAAATTATCATGGGCAAAAACTTTTGTGGAGAAGAAGTTTATCACAATAAAAGAGTTCATGAAGTTTTTGGCAAAGAATGCGAAGAAATTGGGATGTTAGTGTGGCCTTCAGCATCGACTCAAACATCATCTGTGGTTCACAGGCAAACCAATTTCACTGCCATCTGTCTTATAGTTGAGACACCAAAATGAAATTTTTCGTTATTGCACCGTATTAACACACCACGCCACCATATAAACACATTTAATTTATATATTTTCGTATATGAAATGGAACGACAACGATTAGGAAATTGGTTCAGAATAAAAACGTTTCGTATGGTTGTCTCATTTTCTCCTATATACGATTTAATAAAGTGCTTGACGAAGAAGAAATTATAAAAAATGATAAGAAATTATAAAAAAAGATGAAAGGAGAAAGGGAGGCCACAATACGAAATATTGTGTGCCTAGGAAAAATTGGGAATGCGTAAGAAAAAATAGTTTTGAGTCAGTAGAGTTTTAGTTTTTTGATTTGAAAGAAGTCGAGTTTTATTTTTACGTTGTATTCAAGTAATTACGGCGGGCAACGCCCACCATCTTACGGTTACGGGTCGCCAACCACGAGGCCATTCGAACGAGGTTGTTTTGGAGTAAACCGGCGGAAGGGCCGCAAAGGTCAGGGTATCAACTTTTTTTTATTGATTTATTATAGTCGAATGAAATTTTATGCTCATAGTTAGTTTGTTTAAGGATAATATAATTTTTAAATTAAAATTTTGTGTTCACGCATTTCGTGTGGTTTTAGGTCGTGTGGTGTGATAATACGGTGGTTGCCTAACCGTTATTTGTATTGAACAAAATTTAACTTTGTTTATTCTTTCATGACCTTATATATTTTTTTTTTTTTGGAAACCGCACCTTGAGATCGACGGTTGATAAATAAATAAAAACCTCGTATGAATCCTGTGGTCGGAATTATTGTCGTTTTCATTTTTGATTTGCAGTACATTCATAACAAGATGAATTACTAATTATTTTATACGGGTCGATATAATAAAGGAGTGCTCTCATTCTGTGTCGGATCCATATGTACAGGCTGGTCTTGCCACTCCCCTTCATCCCGTTGGCAGGACATCCACAGGGCCGGAGTTGTGAGTCCAGTTAATGTGTTGTCCATTCGGGGGTGACCGTAAAATCCAGTGGTCTCCTCGTGGCACTTCGGCGGTTTCAAGCTGTTGAAGTGTGAATTAAGGGAGCTTCGTTGGGGGTCTTTCCGGCTGAAGAGAGACTTGGTCTGTTGCGCAGACGTCCTTCGGGGTCGATGGGTCATTTGGGGGGGAGAGAGATCTCATCAGCCGACGTCGGATGGGTACACCCGCTTATAATTATTTTAATTTGTTCCTCAGGATTCGTCCGACAAATTTTAGCGAAATATCCTGTATTTTTTGGAACATAAGTCCAAGATATCTACTGAATACCAAAATAGTTCTTACAGAAGAACGTAAAAGTTGGATACAATATGCTTGCAAATCAAACCGTCAGATAAACATTGGAATCCCTATGCTTGAGCGAGATTCTTCTTGGAGAATACGTCGACGCATATTAACTTATTGCATATGTTTTACCAACAATTCTCGAGAAAAGCTAAGAGAAATCAGACATTTTAATACACTAACGCCCAAAGATATGCAATTACACGAGAAAGCTGCTACATTATGGAATCAGTAGTAAAACTACAAAGACTAAAATAAAGGAAATCGGAATCTTTATCAATCAGTAAACGACTATCAACACTATCACCATTCATAGATGGGCAAAACATTCTCAGAGTTGGTGGAAGATTTGCAGTTATGCGCACATCCCTAGCAAAATTCTCACATCCTGAACAAAATGCTACCAACAATACTACTATTTCAAATATCTCCATCCCGGTTTGTCTATGTTCCATTCTTAGGCAAAAATTCTGGCTTGTAAACCGCAGAAACATGACCATAACTGTTGCATTTAATTGTCAAGGGTGCAAGTTACTTTGTAGCTAATGATGCGCTCGTAAAAAAATTATCAGTGGCAACATTTCTTCCACACTCTGTAAACGATTCTAGTATAGTGTGAAAAACAAGCGGAGCTGAAGAATCTCTGTTCTCATCCTTCCCCAAATATGGAAATCTACCAATAATGTATTTGGTCTTGACATCAGATGCTAGCCAGAATTTCGGTTTGCTTGGGATATATTGGGGTAATCTACACCTCACTTTGGTTGGGAAAATCTGTTCATCGATATTCACATGCGGCCTAGTCTTGTAAAGATATTGGCTATACTCTGGATGAATTTGTACCAAACGCTGGCTTCGTTGGTTTTTTTTAGCTAATCTGATAAAACGCATTATTGCACTAAAAGTATTCTTGTACATGGTTTTTGAAAAAAAAGCAGCGCCCCATTTCTTATTACATAGATATGAGATGCTCAAATTTTTTGCCTGATATGCGCCATGTGCATAAATGCATTCAATTTTTCACGAGTAAAATTTTATTTAGTTCCTAACACCCGAAATGCTTCTTCTCCTTCTCATTTTATTATGTGTTTCATTGCATTCTTGCCAATAAGCAGAGAAAATGTAATTTCCACTTTCCCTTTCATAATGTGTCGTTTGGCATATCGTGTCAGGCCTGCAACCTCCTTAAAAATATTATGCATAGGCGATCGACCAGCTACAGATCCTTTTTGTATTTTCTGCCAATTAATATCATCGGCCGCAATTTTGATGCATTATTCTTCTTCTTCACTTTCTGAACTAATTACCCAACTCTTTCTCTTTCGCACTCTGCGTCTATTCAAATTTTTATTCTCTTTACTTTCTTTAAATTCACCCAAGGGTCAAAGGACCCTTTGCGGTTAAGCCAAATTTGATTTTTTTTTCTCGTGAAAAAAGTAGTCCGGGGATGACGTAATATTAAGGAATGATTTGATTCTATATTTTCGAGATTTCTAATAGCTTAGAATTCTATACCGAACAAATGCCAACAAGCTTCCTCTTTTATATAAATATATTTAATTCAGCGAAAACTATTATTTCAAATTAATGTTTTTATTAAGATCATTTTCGAAATATTGATTAAATCTGTATAAAACCTCACAGACATTAACTGAACAAATAAAATTAAAAAATTTTTATTTTAACCTTTTCCCCCGAAAAAGGCAAATATTCGCAATCAGTTGCAATCGCATACATAAATCAGTTAACAACTTCCTTCCTTAGTTTATAAACTAAGTTATAAACTAATTAGCGGACAAGTGGTGCAATGGTTAAAGCTTCAGAACTAGGAGCGTGAGGTACTGGATTCGAATCCCATCAGAGGCTAGTTGCAAATCGAATTTTTGCAATCGATTACGATCGGTGATGTTAGCAAATACCACTAGGACCCTCTGATGGGGTGCAGAATTCAGCGCCGACCCACCGACCACGTCAATGTATAGGTTGACATGGAGCTTGCAATGTGCAGGTGGTATGTTGTGTGAGTAGGTGAATAGGTGAATAGGTTAATGATGTGGCGTCATAACAATAGACCGAAATTGATCTAAGTGTGCGATGGCAACCACTGAAATCTATGAATTAATTTTGTGTATATACGGTGAACTTTATTATGTAATTTTAAATTGATCCACTTAATAAGAAGCTTGCATCCATCTGACATACTGCTCAAATCCAAAAAGTTTCATAGCGTGCGTGAATAAATTTAATCCAAACCGTATACAAGGCAAGAAATATAAAAAATAAATAAATAAATAAAATGTATTTTTAAGACTACCTTGTGCTACGCATAAATCACCCAAACATAATTCAAATTAAATCCAAAAACCATCATCATCGTCATCGAAACCATATCTCCTTAAATTAAACAAACCAACGAACAACAACAACAACAACAAATATAAGATATTTTTTTTTGTGCCATGTAAAAAATGAAACTCCCCTTATCGACATGAAAATTTTAAGCAAAAAACAAAAATCCTAAACTTTTATTTTTGCTTATAACTTTTATTGAGCTTCCAACAAAAGTTTTTTTTTTATAATTTTTATCTTTTTACCATTTTTGTATTTCTTTTCAGTTTAGCTAGAGGAATAAAAGTTATAAATATTGATTTGATTTTGATGGGAATCTCATTTTGATATAATACATGAAAAGCTCTGAAGAATGCAACGAAGGTACAGTAAACATAGTTGTTAACAACAGAGAGCTCCAAAATGTCAGTTAAGTTTTTATAAAGCTCTACGATGATTGAAATAGAATATGGTTTTCATTTTTGAAATTAAAAAATAAATTTGGATGAATATAATTTTTATAATGTGGGAACCTTTTTGGATTTGCTCCCTACTATAGACAGGAAAATCTATATACAAAATCAATTTTAATGATTATAAAATCTTGTTGCTGGAATCTGATTTTCATAAAAAATGCAACTTGATACATTGTAGCAGCAACAACATTGTTGCTAAACTAAAGATGTTTTTAGTTATAGTAGGAACATAAAGTTATTATTGTTGTAAACAATTTTTTACAAATAAGTTTATTTAAAGGATTTTTTGGCATATTTGAAGAGCAAAGTAAGAGATGCATAACCCTTCATGGTGTCCTCTGGTTAACTCTTAAAGAATCAGGGAGTATAATGGAGGCAAAATGGGAATTCTGTTTATAGTCTTACTTTCTATATTAGGGTAGGCTAAAGTGGACTAACGTCTTGTATCAAGCGGCTTGCTATATAAATGTGTTTGAGCTAGGTCAACCACCTTAAGGTTTTTCACCAGTACATAAAACACACAGGTATTAAACGGGCAAAGCCGCAGGTTAGAAACCACCTCTCATCAAAACAACTAAGTTATAAACCGTTCACAAACGGATTACCATATAGGATTCATCAAAAACCCGACCTCCGAAATTGTACACCCTACAAACGGTCTGAAAAAATTGTTGTTTCCCTATTACATAATTGTTTAGTTATCCTAGGGCCCAAATAATGTTTCATTCCGATACTACATCGCATTAATTATTCATCAGTATACAAGTACTATCTATTAACATACACTGCCCTAAACTACGTGGACCACTGGAATTGATTAAATGGTATATTCCAATTGGATTTTTTATTAATTTTGAAAAATGAAATTCCCAAATAAGCGACGAACCTGATTTTATTGAATTAATACAATTTTGAATTTGTTTTTGTGGAATAAAAACTGACCCATTGGTGACCAAATGCTAAAATGTGATGACCAATCTTGACCTAACGATTTCCTAACGAAATTTGATAAAAGCGGTATGATTTTCTTGTAATGAGGCAGTGAATGCTATCCGGGATTTTTTTTTAATTTTCCATTATTTATTTACCGGTTAATCGTAAGTGACTAAACGATAAAAACTAGTGACCAATCCTGACCAAACGAATTCAATCATCAGTTTTGTTAAAACCTTTATATGCGGGGTGCTAAAAAGGCGGAGCTCATTTCATTAGATATCAGAATGATGGAGGAGAATTTAAAGTTCCCTTTCTCATCGATCGACCCGTGTAGCAACACATCATTGACTTCCGCCTTATCAGTAGGCATATATGCATGGTCAAGCTCCGCACTAATAAATTTAATGTCACGATCGTGAATGTACATGCACAGACCGAAGATAACTCAAACGACGTTAACGCCTACTTCTAGTCGAGTAGGAGGAAAACATTAATAACATACCGCACCACGATATTAAAATCACCGTGGGTGTTTTTGATGCAAAAATCGGTTGGAGTGCAGAAAATACACATCGGTTCTGGCAATTTGCATCTCACCAGTGGCACTATTCTGGTAATTCCCCGGGAATAGGGAACTGGGGAAAGAATATAAATTATGAAGAATTTTATAATCGTCCGTGAATTTAATTTGTTTAAGAATTTTTTTCGGCTTTTCGGACAAAATATTATTTTAATGGACACCCATACAATGTTTACGACTATTTTAGTCGCAGAAAACAAAGAGTCCATTTATTAACAATATTTCTACCACAAAAGTTGAAAAAATGTACTCCTCTCCCCCAAACCTTTAACCCCAGGGCGTACTTGTGTACACAAAGAACACAAACCCTTGCAAAAATGAGAACTCCCTTAGGTAGTTTCTTGGCAGCTTGGTTTCGTACTGATAAAAAGTTGGTCTACTCATCAGGTTGCAACGACCAAACTGCAAAAATCCAACTCTTGCTTTGTACCGATAATACAAAACAAGAACATATCGATCTAGCGAATTATATATCACTAAATCAGAAACCACAGGAAATTCTCACTATGTATGTGTAACAAGCCAACACATATAATTAAGAAGAATTTTATAATCGTCCGTGAATTTAATTTGTTTAAGAATTTTTTCGGCTTTTCGGACAAAATATTATTTTAATGGACAACCATACAATGTTTACGACTATTTTAGTCGCAGAAAACAAAGAGTCCATTTATTAACAATATTTCTACCACAAAAGTAGAAAAAATGCACTCCCCTCCCCCAAACCTTTAACCCCAGGGCGTACTTGTGTACACAAAGAACACAAACCCTTGCAAAAATGAGAACTCCCTTAGGTAGCTTCTTGGCAGCTTGGTTTCATACGTAGGAGAATTTTCTCCTAAATATGAACACATGCTAGTGGATTTTTAAATCTGTCAACCGATTGACTGGAATACATTAATAACCGAATTGTGAAACCATTAGTATACAATCAGAATTTCATCCCAATCGGTTAAGACTCAAAAAATGGTTTAGTTGAATTCGATAGCAATTTTCTTAGTCTTACAGGGTTGATCTTAATTTTCATAATCGGTTGGGGAAAAACTCTGGTTGGGAGTTTCGTTCAAAAAGGCCAGTTCCAGAATGAGAGCCGGAATTTATATTCGAATTCCTTATTCATTATACAATCCGAGGTTCATTCGAATCGGTTGAGAAATTTTTCAACTTATCACTTTCTGACTCCCCCATTTCATTAAGGATTTTATTATATGAACTTCAATTTGTTCATATAATAAAAATTAATTTCATTTCAATTTGAGATAGATAGATGATTAATTTTTATTAAAATTGGACACGTTCAAAACCACAACTGCAGCTCATTTTAGAATTTGGAATCCAGTATTCATAATGCAACATAAGTTTCACAAATGACTTAGTTTGTATTAAGTTATAATTTTTGTAGAATGAAATTGTGGATTCATATATTATTTGAATTCTATTTTCATAATAAAAACTGAGAATAATTTCAATAGGTGGGGAAACGACTTAGTTCCATTGTAATTGGTTATTTTTCAAAAACTCAATGGGTGGAATCCATATTTTCATCATGTAAATCAAGATTCATTTCAATATGTTGCCGAATTTCATTAACATTGAGCATTTTTAAGTATCATACATTTTGAGCTCACATTGGATTCCATATGTTGTCATACAAGCGGAATTTTATCCCTATCTAATTAAAAATGGCTGAGTATCATTCAAATTACACATTTTAGATATCGCAGGGCTGTTCCATACTAATTCGCTATTTTATAGAACCAAACCCACAACTCAAATTTAATGGTTTACTGTTTCTGGTTTTCTGAACTAAGACATGTTTAAATATAATAAAATTCACGAGAGAATACATTAATTTAACGCTACGTGGCAACTAAAAAAATTGGAAAACTAATAAACGGAATTTAGACCATCTTTATGAATTTTCGTCAAAATAGATCGAGTCGCGATTCGTTACCGAAAGCCTTGGCACAAACATAAAATTTCATGGCGCCTAAATCTAGCCTGGATACTAGAAATTTTAGCAACCTCAGCGCACCAAAGTTAAGTCACCCAAATTTACCTTATCTATCAAAAAAAAAAGACAGTCTAGCTCCTTGTTCCAGTTGGTAGTATTGCAGAACATTCGCCAAAAAATAAAATTAGTGCCTGACTTTTATGCACCATACCTAATTTCATCATGACCAACTAATAAATAGCCTAGTTCCGTCCTATTTCACCATATACCAAAGCTTTCTCGCGTTAAAAGTGTTTTGTAGGAGTACTGGGTATAATATTCAAAAGTTGAATACTTCAAAATTGCATTAAAAGTCCTAACATATTTCAAAAAAGTCTCTGTGACTAAAATGAGTGCTTTCAGTGTTACTACATCCAATCCAATAAAAAATATAAATTTTCCAAAAAATCTAGTGGTACACTGGGAATAATATTCAAAATTTGTATACCTCAAAATCGCATTAAAAGTGATGTGCCCTAAGATATTTCTAACGGATTATTACGATTGAAGTGGGTGGTTTCACTTTTACTAGACCCAATCCAATAAAAAACATGAATTTTCAGGAAAATTTAGAGGAACACGGGGTATAATATTCAAAGCAATACCTGAAAATTGCACAAAAAGCGTATTTTTTAAGTATATGTAAGTGGTTACTATGGCTGGGATGAGTGTTTTCACTTTGTAACCCAATTCAATTGAAAACATAGATTTTCCCCTCTTAGAAATATCTTGGTCTTTTATTGCAATTTTGAAGTATAAAACTTTTGAATATTACATTCAGTGTCCCCTAGATTTTCAGGAAAGCTCATATTTTTCAATTGGATTTGGTCTAGCACAAAGTGGAAATTCCCATTTCAGCGGTAGAATTAATAATAACTTCCACTGTTCAATTACGTTTCTAACGAAATATTGTGTTTAAGCAGTGCCTTCTATAGTACTGACTTGTGACAACATTCATTTGTTGCTGATGGCGTCGTTGCAAGTCGACAACTAGAAAGCGCCATAATTAAGGAAAAATAATATACCTTGCCTCCTTATTACGACGGCAATAAATTTTACAAAGTAAGCAAAAATCTAAATTATGAACTATTTAAGTGCAATTGATTTTCTTAATTGTCTAAATTGAATTTTTTGTATCCATATTCAAGAAGTTAGTGATAATTTAGAGAAAGAGGCGCACGTAATACGAAGTTTTGGTGTATTCCACTACAAAAATTTAAATACAACCGTGAGAGCGCAGAGAATTGTATATGATCATTTTGTTTATATTTTGTGTGTGTATTATTTTTAGTTTTAGTGTCACACAATTAATTGAAGCCGTACGACGCATTTTTCTATATTTTACATGATAATTGTAATTTTAATTGAAGCTACATACCAATTATAAAAATTTCGAATTGAATAATGTTAGAAATCGACTAAGACATAAAAATGTACATGTAAAACGATGATCCTACGTCTTCAACAGTTTGTTTGACACTTACAAAATTTTACAAAACAACTGGAGAAACAAATAATATTTTTATTGTTTTGTAATTTTGTATTTGTTTTATTTGTATGAAGACGAGACGATTGACGAAATTTATTTTGGTTTTAAGAGAACGAGGCAGAGACAAAAACTAGAAAAAACTGGAAAACGAAAATAAAAAACCAATAACCTTCTACTTGTGAAGACTGACCTTCTAACTGTGAAGTTTTTAACAAGAAAATAACAACAATACGTATACGAGTCCAATAAGAACTCTGAAAGGTAAGTATGTGTTATTTTTTACACTGTTAAGTATAGAGCGAGACAAATAGTCAATATTAGAAAGAGACAAACAGGCCGCCATGTTTTTTTTCTTATTAGACTTATATCTCTATTTCTGTCTGTCATTGTGTAATATTGGGATCTAAAATTTTATGTTATGTTATGTTAATTTTGTTTTTTCAATACAAATTCCAATAGGAAGCGGGAAAATAAAATAACATAACAGAAATTTTATGTCACGAGGTCTTTAAAAACATTTGTACTATGATTCGTTTTTGAGTAACATAATCAATAACAATAATTGTTAACTGAAGGTTGTTGAATAGTTGTTAAAAACAAACCCATAAATAACACAAGAATTCTACCAAACAGTGATTGAACAAAATTGAAAAATTCTACCAAACAGTGAAAAATTCTAAAAAACAGTGGTGCAATCTCCACAATGTCTTGGTATTGTAAGAATAACAGAGATTCACGCAAAAATCGTAAGCAGCCAATGAGAAGTTTGCTCGGAAAAACGTACTAAGAAAATATACATTGGAATGAAACATACTTCGTTTGAGGAGTGATTTCTATATCATTTCATTGTGGTGCAATCTCCGTGATTTACTGTTATTGGCGATGACATTCACTCAAAAATACAAAAATCTGATGTTTTACTTAAAAACTATTTTGCAAGTCCATTGTGATATGATGCCCCGCCATTTGATAAGTCAGACCCTAAAAAACAACTAATATATGATTGATTTTTGGTGTAGTCACCGTGAAGTCTTGTCATTTGCCAAAATTGAATGCACTGAAAATCAAAAGGAGCCGATAATAGTTTTACTTAAAGAATCATTTCTCAGCAATAGCAGAGTTTTCCACAAAAAACATCTCTACTCATTCACGCCATAGTAATAGAATAATTATTTTATTAAATATTATTCTATTTTTAAATGTCATGAAATTTAATTTTTCACTCAAAATTTCTATAAGAAATATATTAACGAAATTTAGAAATATAAAATTTTAGTATGAAATAATCTAGAGAACGTTCAGTACAAAAACAATAAAATTCAGTTTTCCGCTGCTCAAAAAAAGATTCTAAATCACAATTATAAGGGAACTGAAAATTATAACCCCATCTGGTTTAAATACGGTTAATTTGTTGTATTCAAATAAATTGTTTTGGGATAAATAAATAAAATTACCTTTTGGCCAAACCGCACATAATCCGTTTAGTAAATCTCTCTACCAAAATAGTAATAAATTTTTGCGGTTTACCAAAAAAAAAAAATACTAAACTTTTTATCGCGATTGTATCTTTAAACCACACCTTTTAAAAAGTTTTTATTGTACATATTTTATATTTACAGTGTAACGGGTTAGAAAATAAAACAAATTGATTAAGAAAAGCATAAAATTACCTGGTTCTAATGTTGTTGCTAACAATATCGATGGTAAACATAACATAATAAATTTTATTTCAAACATTTTCTTTTTATTATACAATTAATAATAATTATTATTATTATTATTACTATTTTTAATTAAATTAATTTAATTATTTTTTTAACGTTATTTACTTTATTATTATATCACTCACTATACATATATATATATAGAAAACAACAACGATAAAAATAAATTGAAAATTGTAACAACATAAAAATAAATAAAATTATAAAAAATGACTTTTGTTTATTTTGTTCGCGTATATAAATATTTTTAATATACAAAATAATTCACAGTAGTTACACGATAATGTATAAAAAAAAATATGTAATTAGAATATTTTTAATTATAAATCACAAAATAAATAATATTTTATGTTTTTTCATTTCTAACCGATTTTGTTTTTTTTTTGTTTTTGTATATTATTATTAATATTATTTATTTATATATTTATTTTCACTAATTAATTTAGATTATTTTACACTATTCACGAGTAATTATTTAGCAGTGTTGCGTTTCAATCTGATGGTTATGTTTACGTAGAACACGTTGCGTGATCGATCTGAAAGTAAATAGAAAAAATAATTAAATGGTGAGTTTTACAAATAATAATATTTTGACATTTTAATTAAATTAATTATTAAATTTTAACTAAATGAATATTTATTTGATTTGTGTGACGCGTAACGCGATATTTACAGTTTATACTTTGGTGGTGCGTTGCTAAGTATGATGGCGCGTACATGACATCGAAAATAAATACATTTTGTTTGATACCATGGTATTTTTTCCTATCTAACTTCTGATGTCATGAACGCATGCAAGATCATATCCAAAGTATAGAAAATTCAAAAGAAGTTTATACGCTACTTGACTTGGAAAAACGGATGGGTTTATGACCATGATCTGTCATACAACGCAAACATACAGCAACAACCACCATATTTAACCGGGTGCAAGACATACAACTTGACAACTCTTGAAAATAGACGCGAATTGCTAAAAAGTACATTTATTGGTAATCTCCTACTAGGTCTAATTGACGCACCGGACGTGCGCTAAAGTCAATTAAAATAAAGGCTCCTGGTAGACAACTAAGAGATCATGACTCAGATAGACACAGAATCAACTATGGCGATAATGAACCAGTGATATGATGTGTAAAAGTTTCAATAGAATTAACTATTTATTTGATTTTTGTTTAACTAAAGATAATTTTAAAAATAGATTAAGGCAATTTTATGCCTCTCAGTGATTTTTACTTCTTACTTTACTTTTATATTTAAGATTTTCAAATCCAATGCGGATTTATTTTATTTTGTTTTCTACTTTAATATTTTTCAAGTCAAATTAGTAGACTTATTTAGAATAGATAAGCCAATCATAAATTGGTTTCACCAATTTAGTTGTTTATTTGGAATACCAGCTATTGAATCTATCAGTAGAGAGAATTTTTATATCATGCAAAAAATTACAATATTCATATATGCTGTAAGGGAGACTCTGAATTAAAAATATTGTAAAACTGTTTTTTTTTTACATAAATCCATAGCAGATTTAGAACGTATCATCTTATTTAAAGCACGCAACCAGTAGGTTTCTCATTTTCTACAAATACACGAAGGAAAATATAAGGGGATTTCATTGTACAACAACAACAATTAAAAATACGGGGAAATTGACGACGTCATAACATAGTAAAAGAGTTCAATCAAAAATCAAAATAAAAAAGTGAATGATTTGCTTATTTAAAATAGTATCTTCGTTTTACGATACGAACAAAAATCGTAGGCTTTCGTATTATTCTAAAGAAATAATTAAAATATAAGGTTAGGGAAAAAGAAATCCATTATTTTTACGTATATTTCGAGGCTTTATTTAACATGGCTAAAGTCATTCGTTTTGGTTCAATCATTGCCATTTGGAAGGCAATTTCATTAAGCCGCTTTTCCAAACGCCTTGTCCTTGTTAACAAGAAAAACTAAGATAGCAAGTTTTAACAAGCCTCTCTTGAGGAGATTTTTCCAAGAGCGTTTGCAATGGACAAAAAGAGATGATAATCGCTTGGTGTCAAGTCCGAACTATAAGGTGGATACATAATTAGCTTCCAACCAAGCTCCCGGAGGTGGATCATCATGGACTTGTGCGGCCTGGCGTTGTCCTCTCACATTGATTAATTCAGGTCGCTTCTAGTCGATTGCTACTTTCAATCGGCTCAGTTGCTGGCAGTAGAGGTTCAAATTGAACATTTAGCCATTGTACAGCTCAGTAGATGATTCTCTTTCAAACCAACAAAACACAGAGCAAAGCAGCACCTTCCTGGTTTGACCACCGTTTGGGCCGCTTCTCCAGCCTCTGACCATGATCGTTTTCACTTTTTTCGTCGCGTCACCATCCGCTTCAGAAATGACTCGATTACGTTCCGGTTGGACAAGGATTCGCAGATGGAAACGCGGTCCATCAGGTTTATTTGCGTCAACTAAGCTCAGACAGCTCGCATCCCCGTTTACTTCGGTTATTTTTTTTTTCTTAACACATTGACGCATACTTTCTAAATGGTTATGCTAATTCGAATATCGAAAACCTCAGCGTTTTAACCATATGGCAGACAATTCGCACTTTGAGTGGGCCATGAAACGACCCGCGGACGTAACAAACACATTTGATAACTTTTGTAATTGTAATGATATTTCGTCGCGGAAAGAAATTTTGTTGAGAATTGAATAATATGACGAGTTATTCCTTAAAAAATGAAGGTCGTTTGCGTGAACATGTTAAAAAACGAAAGAGTTCTATGGCTGCTGTAGCAGTCATTTGCGTGAACGTGTTGTTAACTCGTTATTCAAAAACTTGGTGAGATGTCAAAAAAGTAAGACGACGATAGGAAAGAAGCATCAAAAAACTCAACCGATTTGTACCGAATCATAATTTTTGATGCTTCCATTCGCAGAAAACAAACACATAACAACCACAGAAAAATTACACACACTAATATAAAATTGACACTAATATAAAATTCTATATACTATACTCCTTATACGTATATAAAAAAGTCAAGTTTCGTCTATCGTATTTTGAACAAAAGCGACCACCAGCTTTGATAACATAAGGAACAAAATTTTGATATGTTATGCAAATATTTAGTTAATAGAAAATAATAAATTTATAGTAGGACAACCGAAAGTCAGTATGCGATCGACCGGTTGATCGAGATTGACCTTAAGGACACCAATGTTTATTTTGAAATTTCAGCTTCCAGGTGCCTCAATATGTTTAGATAGGATCTAAAAATAGGAAAAATTTAGAAAACGACAATATTTCAAATTTCAAGTTGCCCATAAATTGTTTAAGTTAATAAATACTTCGATCAAAAAATAATAACATTTTTTAGGGATAATTGATCTATTGCCTTCAGATTAGCGCTTTCAAGACTACCAACTGTAGGCAACGTCGGCAACCTCGGAAATGAAATTATCAACTATTAATTTTTTTCTTTAAATTTACGTCAGCCGGAAAATGTGAAATAAAATTGCAGTCTAGCTATTAGGAACTGGTCTTGTTTTCCTAGAGGCCAAATTAGTTTACATTTTGATACTGTGTCACATGCATTGCTCGTTAGTATATGGACCGACTCATATGAGACCTACCCCTCATTGGGTATAGAAGAACGTGGTTTACATATATTTAGCTTACTATATTTACGGATGAAATTCATCACTGCCATAGAATCAATTTGACGAACAAAAAACTTTAATGTTTGGCATTTAACTGTATTTTTAAATTAATTTATGAATTAAAGAAATATTTGTAAGCTCAGTGAACAAAACATTTAAGCCCGTAATTTTGAACAAAGAAAATTTTTTATTTCATTACCAACGAATTAAATTTACCAATTGTAAATTTAATTGTTTTTTCAATAGAACATGTTTTAATGGTGAGTGGGCAGCCATTAGTTGTTGTTCCGGGAAAAGCGGATAACCCATATTATCTTTACAAATAATATCCTGTTTTATTAGGTCGAGTATATAATAAAAATCTTCTTTGGAAATCTGAATTATTTCAAAAATTCATCTTCGTCGTAAAAATCAGTATGCATTCGCTCTTAAATGCTCGGAATTTCCACTAAAATAAAAAAATAAAACCTGAATTCGACGTTAATTTTCGACAGCTATCGTTTTCTACTAGCAAGCGTAGAAACAAAAGAGAAAAGCATAGTAAAAATTCCATACACTTTTCTTTTTCCTTCTTTTGTCTACAATAGGAAAACGATAGTCTTCGAAAATGAATGTCGAATTTAACAGTTAGGCCACTGATCGATGATGAAAATGTTGATGAAGAAGACGAAGAAACCATATTTTCCATTTCTTTATCTAATTAAATAGATAATGTAATGTAGTAATTTTTTAATATTAAAAAATTACATCAAGTCAATTTGATACTGACAGGTCGAAAATTCGAAATAAAATTCAGAAGAAAAAATCATAGGAAAATAAAAATAATCTATCGAAATCGGTGAATTTTTAAATTAACCAAATAATCCACAATTACACTTACCAAACCGAGGGTAAATCCTCGGTTGCGGAATTATCTTCGTTCATACTTACACCGCTTATAGTTTAATTCAACTCCAGATTTTTTTAGGGTGGCCAAATGAAACTGGATATCAGCAAAATAAATATATATAATATGCAAAATATACTCGTATATGGTTATAATTTTTTTCCCCAGTTAGTGATTTGGAAATTGTTTCAGCCGTTTGCGAACTCAAAAATAGTAACTCGTGTGGTTTTGATGGAATTTCTAATGTTGTGGTAAAAAATGTGATTTTTACTAGAGCACATGTCTTAGCGTTTCTTCATAATTTGTGAGTTGCTAAAGGTGTGTTTCTTGATAAATTAAAAGATGTGGATGGTTCTCGCCTTGATGAACCCATAATTTTTTGCGTTTAGGGTTATTGTAGTAAATCCATTTTTCAGCGACAGTCTTAAATTTGAGACAAAAAATGTCATCTTCAGTGTCTTGTAAGCAAAGAATTGCAAACCATTAAGCGATTTTCAATGTTGGCTTAGTCAGTTCGTGTGATACCCATTTTCCTCCTTTTTGAATATTTTTTATGGCATGTAAACGTTTGCTTATGGCTGCTTGAGTGACATTTAACTGTTCTGCAAGATCTTTTTCTGTTTGAGTTTTTTAATAGGCCACCAATGCAAAATTTACTACTCAATTCTTAGACGTATCACTTCATGCGACGTGACTATGGATCTTCCTGGTTACTAGATTTTAAACTCAAAATTTACTAAATAATTTTGTGCAAAACTCCCAATGAAATTTTTTTAAATCTTAGTTGGCTGCATTAGTTTGAATTTTTTTTTATTTATTTGTCATGTCAAAATTTCAAGAGATAGAATTTGTCGTTTGAAGTGATAGCAGTTGCAATTGCAAGGAAATATTTTTAAAGCAGCATACTAAGACTTAAAAAACAGCCAGAACGACTTTATTGAACAATTATTTTGTTATTTTCAATTTAATTATCTAGTAACCAAGAAGATGAGTAGTCACATCACTTGAAGTGACTCTACTCATCTTCAGGCCTTAAGTCTACATGGATAAGCCAGTTACGACTGAGGAATTAGAAGCCAACATTACTCGCGTTATTGACTAAATACCACTCGAAATGTTCGAACGCATCATCGAAAATTGGAACTTCAGAATAGATCATGTTAGCCGTAGTTATGGACAACATTTGCAAGAAATAATTTTTAATTGCACTTCAAATTCATGATTTAGCAAATGATATTCAATAATTTTTAGTTCATTCACATTTTTTTCTAAATCAACCTCTATTTTTTGCAAACCAAATTCAAATATTTTTAACACAAATTCAACTTTTAATATTTCAAGTTCGTAAATTTTTCGCAACTTTTTGCATAACAAATTCAGTGCCCCCAATTCTTAACCGATTATGATGGGATTGGGTTTGCTGAATAGAAATAGGATTCTTAAATGATTTTTGGAAGAATTTCTGGAATATGGCCACCTGGGACGGAACTCGATCAATTCTTAACCGATTATGATGGGATTGGGTATGGTATGGATGAAAATGGGATTCTTAAATTATTATTGAAAGAAGTTCTGGAATTGCCACCTGGGGTGGAAGTCGATCATTTCTTAACCAATTTTGATGAGATTGGGTATGCTTGATAGAAATAGAATTCGTAAATGAGTTTTGAAAGAAAATCTGGAATATGGCCACCTGGGACGGAACTAAATCAGACAGAACTCACCAATTTCGAAAACTTTTCATCAGAATCTCATCAAAATTAGTTAAACAATAATCGAGTTCTGTTCCAGGTAGCCATATGCTAGTACTTCTTCTAAAAATCATTTGAGAATCCCATTTCCATCCAACATACAAAATCCCATCATAATTGTTTAAGAAATTACCGAGTTCCACTTTAGATGGCCATATTCCAGAACTCCTTCCTCCTCTCGCCATCATATTCGGTTCACAATTGATCGAGTTCCGTTCCAGGTGGCCAAATTCCAGAAGTTCTTCCCAAAATCATTTAAGAATCTCATTTCTATCCAGAATACCTAATCCCATCATAATCGGTAAAAGAATTGGCACTGGATTTGTTATGCAAAAAGTTGCGAAAAATTTACGAACTTGAAATATTAAAAGTTGAATTTGTGTTAAAAATTTTTGAATTTACTCAACATTTAATTGAAGTTACTTTGAAAAACCACTAAATTGATTTGCAAAAAATTGAGGTTGATTTAGAAAAAATTGTGGATGAACTAAAAAAAATTGAATATCATTTGCAAAATCGTGAATTTGAAATGCAAAAGGAAAACCTATAAAGATTACTCGATAAAATTGAATTTATTATTTTTGAAAAAGTACCTCAAAATGAGTCACCCATTATCATGCATATCTTTGTTTAAAAACCATAGAGACATCTATATGCAATTATTATGAGCTAACCTTCAATTTTTTAATACTTTGTAGTATTAATAATTTGAGTTAGGTAAAATCTCTTTAAATATAAGTTAAAAATTACAAGTGTTTGCCCACATTGTCTACCAGTAGTCGACGTTGCTTACGAATAGGCTACGAGTAGTCGTCATTATCTACGTTGTAGACGAGTTGTCTAGCCACTCACATAAAAATTTGTAAATGACGCATGCCCATTTCTGCTGATTTACGACTGGGACGAAAAAATTGCTTACCAATCTACGTATAATAGATTAAATGCCGGCAACCACGCACATTACATTGCTTTATCTATATCGGCCAACTCAGCTGTTATGAGGAAAGTACAAAATAAAGTACATTATTATATTAAATCAGAGCAAATGGAATTCTTTATCAAAAATCCAGTTTCTCTTTCACTCTAAAACGACACAGCCATCAACCAATACTCAAAACCGGATTATGACTCCAATATACTTCGACGCAAATTATTCGCAGGTAACCTAGATACTTTGCCGTTGAACGAACTCATTATTTCTATAGAGTAATACTAAATAATCCACTCCTGCCTTATTAATTTGTGGAAGCATTAAATTTAAGTCAATACTTTTTGCAAATACTACTAATATTGCTTTTTGCATACTACAATATATAATTTATAGCACGTCTGCCCTTTAATTTGGGTTTTCTGCGTCCGGTTATAACGCGCAAATTTGAACCTAAGAGGGCCAACATTGTATATGAACTACTCAAATCTCATAAAGAAGCTACAGATCATACATTTTTAATTCAAATTCCGCGATGCTTTTGATTTTATTCAAAATTATTTATTTACATATATAATCAAAGTCACGGACGCTGACGAGACGATACTTAAAATAGAAATTTTCCAAATATTTACCAATTAATGCCACTTAAATTCACTTTGACTACGAAATTTCTTGATTCACAGGCAAAGCATATAAAACACTAAACTGTACACAAGAATTTAATAATATTGAGTTGAGTTCGTCTGTCCAATGTCTGATGAAAATTTAACGTTCTCTAATATGTTCTCGTACAACAAAACTATATTATGCTTCGAATTTTATCTACAAAATACACAAACATATAAATCTACAAAAAAAGAAAATCCAATTAATCATTTTAAGATGTTCTAATACATCACACACAGGTATGAGGGCATATTGCTAACATACTGGTGTTATATACGTATATAAATAATATCCATCGTTTTAAATTATTTAAGCTTAAAAAATTTTCCCAAATGAACGAATAAGAAATTTATACTCGTAATGTTCATTCACCATTTAAGCTCTCTGTGTGCTGCTGTGTGGGTACACCATCTAGTGTATGAATTATATGCTTTTTGTGCATATACTTCTATTTTTGGCTGAACAAAATTTTATTAAAATAATCTTTCGAGATAAATTAATTTTAATTAATCTCATTTCGAAATTTTATGTTACTCGTATATAAAAAGTATGAACCATTCTGAAATGAAAAAAATAAATAAATCTTAAATTGATTTTGGTAACACGTGTGGATGGCTTCATACGGCAATATATGATTAGTTGCCAAAAATATCATATACACAGCTAATTCGTTTCATTTCGACGAGGGGTTACAAATTATTCAACAACCAAACGAAATCACATTACTCCATAACGATCATAAATTCTCTGAATAATTAATAATTTATTTATTTTCGTCAAATTCAATTACACTTTTTTTATTTGGTATAAACAACATTATAAAAATCAATCTAAATATAAAACAACAACATCCGGGTTAATTAATTAAAATAAATATTTTGTGTATTTTTTTTGGGGTTTTAAATACGTATAATAGAAGCCAAAAAAGATTTTCAATTGAACCCCAAAATATATAAAAATTATTTTTATTTTGGGGTTCGAGGCTCATCCTGCTCTTTCGCGGTTATGCTTTTAACGTCCTTACTGTACGCCTCCTCATCCAACTCGAGGACTTGCGGCTATTGCGGCTATAAGACCGATTTAAAACCATCTGCACATTGCAAGCTCCATGCCAGTCTATACTGGCATGGAAGATGGTTCGGCCCATGGGCCTTGGACGGTTAAAATTTATTTGATTTATTTTAAAAATCTCCAGTAAACATAAAATTTTAACAATTTGACACAAAATATTTTTATGTTTTTTATTCTAGTTACGATATAACATATATTCCATGTCCCAAAAGATTATCTCCCGATTTTTTTATGACAACAATTTCGTTGATTTAATTATCTAAAAAGAGTTTTTTATTATTTCCAACATGACTTTTTTATCAATCAAATGGTTTTTTTTTTAAGACAAAATACATTAATTTTCATTCTCACATCGTTCATCTTGACTTGTTAGTGTGCCAATCTACCGCGCCGCCAAGAAAATTGATTTTGTAATAAAAACATCGTTAAACGAACGTAATTGAACGATTTTTATTTTTAAAAAAACCCAATTTTTATGTTATATGATATTTAGAATTTTCGCGTTCGCTACATAAAACTGGGACATGAAATGATTTTGCATTTCTTGTTCGTCATCTCCAAGGCAACCATAACCAGGATTTTTGTGTCTTATTTTTTTTTTTGGTATATTGTTCCTCTTAACTTAAGTGCTTTTGTTTCATGCATCCATACTAATTTATTTTTGGTTAGATAATACTTAGAAAGTTGTTGTTCCTATATCTTAACTATAATATGATTTATGAATAATTTTTTACTGGATAGAGCATGTACATAGTACTTGCAACTATTACTATATATACATATGATATAGCTTATGTTCTTCTTATTTATGTCGTATGACGTAAAAATATTTAAAGAATGTAAAATTTTCAAAATAGAACATGAAATAGTTAAGAATCTTCTGTCAAATTGAATTTTATATATGTTTACTTCTCAACACAGGTACCTACGGACAACTTTACGATAACTCTATAATTTTAATGTTTCGAAAAAAAAATTCAGAAGATAGCAGGTAATGGATACTAATGGACGGTAAGTAGTTCATGTTTTTGGAAGACAAGTCATTTTAAAGATTTATGTATTTTAGTTTTTAGTCATCGTTGCTAATAAATTTTAAATTAGTCTACTTGTTACGTGTTGTTTAAATTTTTTTTATATTTAGGCAAACATTTAGTATAAGCTCTTCAAAAAACGAATCACAATCGAATAATTGGGACTTGAAAAAGGTAACGCGTACGAAAACACTACAAAACGAATCATATTTTTCATTGGTTTTCCAACATACAAAATATGTAAATAGATATATGCGAGTATTAACGAACTTGTTACGACTCCTTGTGGGGTGGTCATAATATTATTTAAGTTATAATCTTGGTTTTGAAATTTTAATTTCCCAAAAATTTCGTTGCCATCGAATAACTGATGCATTTTACTGATGGCATTGCCATCTGTTATCTGGCATTGGCACTAATGTTTCTTTTTTGATTATGAATTGGTCTTTATATACTGTTCCACGTTTTACACACCTCTACTGTATCGCGTAAACGTCGAATAATTTTAAGAGCGAGACCAACATACGTGGGTGTGTGCGACCGGTGGAGATGTAGAAGAGTATTTTGTATATGCTTCTCATTTTAGTGTGTGCGATTGATGTGCTGCAAGAATGGGTAGGGAAGTGACGCACACAAAAAGAAAAACAAAAAGCACCACAACGGAAAAAAATGTTCTAGATAGGTGGTGCGAGATTAATTGTTTGAGTCAAGTTCAAACTTTCTAGAATCAAATTTGATGCTATTTTTTTTTTTTTTTTTTTTTTTTGGATAATGAACTCCAATTTTGTTTTCGAGAAGGTAATTAAAGAAACAATTAATTACCAAATTAAAGAAAAGTTTAATAAAAATCATATTTTCGTATTTTCAACGGGTGCCGTTTTATATCTACGGAAGCCGCGAATATCGATGGGGTACCGTATTATCAACGGTTACCACATATCAACCGTCGAAGTGCGCGCAACAGGGTGCCAAAAATTATTTACGGGTGGCGTGATCATCATTAACGGCAAGAGTGTGCCGCAAATGTTCAGTATGAGTTGGCCAGTTGAGGCCATTCATATTTATTATCAAAGGCGGGAAAACGCCCAACGAACATTCACGGGTACGGCTGTTCAACCATGTGGCCATTTGTAATTTTTGTTGTTTAATTAACGGTGAGGAGACGCCGCAACCCCTTTCGGCAGGACCTTTTCTGAAGGTCAAACAAAAAATAAGGATATAATTTTTTATTTTTTTATTTAATTTAAATTTTTTGGGTCTTTTTTTGCGCAATTAGAGTAAATTTTAAACTTAAATTCATACTGGTCAATTTTCAATTTTTAATTTTATTTTTTTAACTTTTCCAAATTTTCATTTTGCATATTATATAATCGAATACCCTGTTAAATTTAGCCGAAAGTTTCCAGCCGAAAGATGGTAATGCAGATAGAGGAGTATTTGCTGTCCCAGCCGAAAAAATGTTGTATATCCGAAAGATAAATTACTTAATATACCTAGTTCTACTATCTATCACCTCCAAACAATCAGAATACAGCAGAAATCTGTCAGGAGCTGTATAATTTTGAATAATTCTCGTTATAAGTAATTTTTCTTATCGTACAACGTTTCTGGGAGAAAAGGCTGACATTTAAGCACAACAAATTTACTCATCATTGTTATGTGTTCCATCACGATCGAGATCCAATGTCAGTGGAGGAGTAATTAATTCCAGTAAATGACGACTTTAAATTGGACGAAGTCAATCTTTAATGTGTCCTTGCGGTGAGTCTATTATATTCAAGGTCAAATGTGACCCGTTTTGGCTATTTATTATTGGAGATTACATACCTTAAGTACCGCTGACGTTTGACAGTATGGGCTCCATAGAAGATATCCTTTCTAACCATGCACTGGACAGCTTTACCGGTTATGGGATGCGACAATTTAACGCAGTTTTTTGCCCAATATACTCGCATTTTAAACTTGGTTTTCTATCGTTAGATTATATTGAAGTTGAATCTTTCCGGATTTACCTGGATTTTCTAATATGAGGTTTCATTTTTTAGATTGAGATTTGGTTGAGTTTGTTAAAGATGATATCATCTCTGATTGTAACTGAGATTATATCGCCATGACATGAATATGAATTTGTTAAGATTGATAGTCATACTCATAACCAAGCCTTATCTGGTAGTATATGCCACTGGTGTCGAATATCTCTAGGATTGGCTCCCGAGTTCCAGTGTCCCAATACCACACTGACCAAATAGGATTTACAAATTTATTCACATTTAAATATTTTATCACCATAATATGAATATGAATTTGATTTTAAAATGTACAGCATTTACGAATAATGCAATTTAAGACTGTTCCGAAACCAATGACTTTTTTTAGGGTATTGTATGACCAACGAGTCAAAAACTTTATCTTTTATATACAGAATACAACTATTCTTAAACATATTTCATCAGAACACAGAAAGCAAAATCGTTCCGAATGGCTTACGTTTAGATTATAGGGATCTCAACGACGATAGTTTTTTACTAGTCCACCAATATAAGCCATTTAGATCAGTCGTTGGTACCAATTCAAAATTTACTACTCAATTCCCTTACATATATCACGTCATGCGACGTGACTATGGATCTTCCTAGTTACTAGATTTTAAAGTCAAAATTTACTAAATAATTTTGTGCAAAACTCCCAATGAAATTTTTTTAAATCTTAGCTGGCTGCATTACTTTGAAATTTTTTTTGTTTATTTGTCATGTCAAAATTTCAAAAGATAGAATTTGTCGTTTGAAGTGATAGCAGTTGCAATTGCAAGGAAATATTTTTAAAGCAGCATACTAAGATTTAAAAACCAGCCAGAACGACTTTATTGAAAAATTATTTTGTAATTTTCAATTTAATTATCTAGTAACCAAGAAGATGAGTATAGTCACATCACTTGAAGTGTTGCGACTAGGGGAATAGGGGTGTTAAACTCGCTGTTTGACAAAACGCGTAATAATATAGATCGATCATATTAGATTCTTGTTTCATTTATTATTTATTTATATGAATGACAACTTTAATTGTTTCTATATTTGCAACACATCTTTTATAAGCAAACCCGATTTAACTGACAATCCTCAAACGTGTCTTCGTTAAATTTATTAGTTAGAGAAACCGAACTATTGTTTATAAAATTACTCATTTAATTTCAGATTTGAGCCATTTTCTAAAATATACTCAAACGAATAAAAGATTATTTTAAAATTTAAATCTGAATTCCCATTTCTCGTCAGAGCCTGATCTAATAGTATAACGCTCATACAAAGATAACACTAATTCCGTTCGATTCCAACTGAATACGCTGTAACGGTCTGGAATCCATAATATGCTGTGCGCATTAAAAAAATTGAAAACATTCAAAAGAAGTTTCTGATTTTCCTGTTAAAGAAAAGTGACTGGAATTACGGCCATAACCTACCATTCCATGAAAATCTGGCTCGGTTACCTCCGTACTAAACAAGCGCGGATTACAAAATATGCACACTTTTATTGGTAACATTTTGCTTGGTCACACTGATTCAGCTTACATCTTGGGAAAGTTATCAATTCATATGCCATGCAGAACATTTCTAAACCATGAGTTTTAGGATGTCTAAATCATTCATCATCATCGACGACCTATTAGACTTTAATTTATCAAAAGACAACTTCAAAAATATTCTGAAGAATTATTTTTTAAATGTTAAATTGTCACTATATTTTTTGGGGGGTTTTGTTTAAAGTTTTCTTTTTTTAAAAATTTTTATTTTTTATTGCAAACAAATTTGTGTTTTAAACTATAATTTGAAATCATACATGTTAATCGCAGAATAGATTTCTTGGAATAAATAAATAACTAAACTAAAACTTTTTCACTAAGATATTGTAACTCTTCTAAATGTTGCTTGCGTATTACTTGAAAGTGTTGTACATTTAAGACAAGCGCCTAAAAATTAATAGAAATGCTAAAAGTTATGGCGTAAACATTATCCTGTTATAACTGTCCTTTAATGAGCTTTTGTAAGTTATTTAAATTTTCAAATCCGTTTCCTCATAATCTTATTATGAAATAATTAAACTGATTTAAATATCGTGTACTGGTCCAAAACACATTATAACCCGTTAATGAATTAAGGAAAATGAGAAATTTCATTTTATTTTATAACAGGAAGCTCTTAAATACTAAACTTTTTATAATTACGAATTTTCGGTATATATACAAAAAAAAATCCGTTTTGTATTTTAAAAAGATATCAGAAGATGCCAAATCTTATACACAACGAAAATATTTTTCTTTCTTAATATAACAATAATATAATATAATATAATATATTTTTGAAATAACGATATTTTATTACATAAAAATCGTACTTTATGAATTTTATGCTACTATCTCCAATTTCAGAATTTTTTGGAAAGGAAATGAATTTTTTTCTCGTTCCCATCACTTCCATTCGTTCGTATATATATTGCCTTAACCTTGTTTTGAAGACGAAAAATGATAATAACAATCGTAATAAAATAAAAGTTTGGATTTAAATTATGGTTTAATATAATTTTGGTTCATTTAAAAAAATTTGACGCTTTGTGTATTTGTTACGTATGTGTGTATCCGTTTTTGAAGTATATTCCAAAAATATGTATATAAAGTTTGAAAATGTTTTGTATCATTTCGATTTTTTTATTACATATTTTATTAATAATATAAGTTTGGAAAGCTTTTGAAGGTATTTTCTAAAATATATATAATTTTTGATTACGTATTCAAGCTTGGAAATTTTTTTCTCTGAACCAGAATCAATTTGGGAAATCATTTTTTTTTTTTTTTTGTGTAATTTTCTAACGTGTATGTCTGTGTCTGTGTGTTAAAGAGGAAGGATGGTTGGCAGCGAATGAACAAAATTTTTTAAAGATAATTTTACTTTATTTTGACACAAATTTTTGTGCTCGAAAAACGTGTTTCACAGTATGAATGGTATGAATGAGAAAATTGATTTTTCTGCAAATACGTTTTTCAGAGACATGCGTGATTACCGTTTGTGGAATAAAATAGGAGTAGGTGAATTGTACTTTTTTTTAATATTTGTATGTAATATTGAATAACCTCGAGGTCATATCAAACGAGATTTTGACTTGCATTAAACACTAAAGCAACTCGTATTCGGATGTGATAAAATTCTCAAATCAGTCAAACTTTATGATGATGTTTTTCTTGCTAAATTTTGATTAAAATTCTATGGTAATATAGGTTGGTTCTATATAAATACTTGTTTTCCTTATTACCAATATATCTTCATTTGTGTGTTTACGATTATGGATAAGGCAAACTGATTGCCACCCTAATACACCTACTTAAGTTAGTGTAATGATTTTGAAGTATTTATAACTTTTTTTAATACCTTACCAAACATTTTATTAAATTGATTAAGCGTATGAAATTGTCCTTATTATGAATTTTCTTAAAAGGTAACGTTTCAGTACATTAGAGTGAGGTAGTCTAAAGGTTTAACAAAAATATTTATCTGAAGATTTTCATTCAGCTCCGATATATGGTGAATGGGAGACTTTTTTTCCTTAAACATTTTATAGGGAAGAATAATTCTCAATTTTGCTTTGTTTTGAAAATATTGACACTAAACTTATTTCATTACAAGACCACAAAAATATAATTGAGACAAAAACGTTATTAAAATTTTCTCCCAATTCATAATTTACAGCGAGAACCAGAATAGGGTCACTGCGGTGGTAGGTACTGAAAAACCTTTGTTACAAATTTATTATTGGCAAAAGTTCGTAAACAAAAAAAAATGGCGTAAGTAGCCTCTTCTCAGTAAAAAGTATTGCATTAAAGCCTCATTCCAATTTAACGATAAATATTATTTTAATAATACTAACATAATGCCAAGGGAGATCTCTCTGAATCTTGTCACAGAAAGATGGTGGCAGAGCTTTTTTTGAAAATTAGAAGATTGAAGGAAAGTGATACCATTTACCATAAATTAAAGTGTTTTATCAAACCGGCCACAAAACTAAAACGACGTGTGGAAGTCATATTGATCAATATAGTTTTAAGATGTTCTGGTATAGATGTCACTAGTTGTACATAATTTCATTATGCCGCAATGTGACACGAGTGAAGTTGATGACTTAAAAAAGAAGCAAAAAAGAAATAAATAAGTGACGCGGCGGCGTGGTGAATTACTTTTTTTACTTGTTTTCGTGCAAGAAGCTATATATGTCGAGCTGTATAATATTGTTATATTCAAAAATAAAACTGTTTAACAAGTTTCGTAATAATAAATTATTCGTTTGATTTTAATTAAAACCACAACAAATAATACAGCCCACTATTCGCCTCGCAACACGACGAATTATGCTTGTGAAATACACACCAAAAAATTTACACTGTTAAAAAAAATTACAATTTTATTTGTCTTGTCATTTATATTAGAGAAGTCCCTGGGTCCCTAATAGTCTCGTTGTAAAGAGGCGGTTTTCCTATCATTTCGAAATTTGTCATTGGAGTTGATGTTGAGCAATGCTTTTGAAAAAAATATTTTGCTTCATTAAAATTTATTAGAAGCCAATCTGGCCATAACATACATATATCAAAGCGTTTTGAAATGATTCACTAGGAATGATAATTGTATAGGTTATAAAATCATACATTAACCCATTTTAGCAGTTCGCTGTGAATTTTTGAAACCACACATCATGAGTGAGTATTATTTTCTTCAATAACTTATGAAATTATTCCTCTGGCAAGGATTATGAATTCTGGTAACAAAAGCCATTGTCTGTCGTTTGACCTACAATAGTTTTTTGTTGTTCTTGATGTATGTGAGATTCTGAAAAAATCCACTATGTCAAAATGTTATCTGGCACATCCAAGTGAGTCAAACAGCATTTCTAAAGGTAAAGGAAAAGTAACATATTTCGCTCTCGTAAATCAAATCGATCCTTATGGTTTGATAAATCCTGGATATCGTAGAGTTATTCGAAAGATTTTATTATATTGCAATATTAGCCATAGGTTGACATAAGCGATTGATTCAAAAGCCAATTCGTTCTAACAAAAAGGCCTACCACTCCTTTCTTTTTAGAAATGCCACTCAACCAACTACTAAAACCAATAAAATCAATTTGATTTACCAGAACGAAAAAGAATAAATTACCCCTCATTTTCGGAATAACGCTTGATTCATTTGCTTGTATTAACATAAGTATAACATTTCCACATATTAGAGTTTTCAGTGTCGAGTATTTTGATCAAATATTTGGGTAACGTCAATTTTCATTTTTCACATTTTCATTTTTCGTGATGGTGAAATATAGGGAGGAATGATTAATGTTTAAAATCACCTATGCTACAACCATGCCATGCATTTGGCCATGCTGAATGTTATATATACAAGTTCAAATGTCGAACCAGTGTGTCAATTTTGTACGAAAAGCAACAAGCGCGAGGTGAGCAAGCCGGAAAAATATAGTATTGAGCATCTTGTTTGTATTAGTAGGCCAGACGCATGCGCATGATCTTGTTTTGATTTTTTTTGGATTGACGTTTCTATGCGTAAACATTTCCCATTTTTAGAACTAATTCAAAGTATCCTCATATTTCTGAATTAAATTGAATATAATTCATACATTTGAATATTAAAAATCCTAAAACATAAAATATTACTTCATTACACCGCTCAAAAGCAAACGAATAGAAGAGGTGAGTAGACGTCAGTACCAAGAAAAATAAACCGATTCAACCGGAACCATTTATTTTGGTACCTACCATCGCAAAAATGACAAATAGAATCCACATATACAAGAGAGCAAAACACACAATACAAATATAAAATTGTGTAGTATACACTGTATATGTACACAAAAATTTTGCTCACCTCGTCAACTCGCGCTGTCGTTTTGCGTACAAAATTGATACACAGAATAGAGGACCTTCACGAAGAGAGCGATGATGATTTCGTTAGTTTCAGCGATAAAGATGAGGTCGATGATGTACGGAAGCTTATTTTGTGAAATCAGTTCCGTAACAATTCCTTCTGCTCCGTAAACACCCTAATATTAAAGCAGCACTAGACAAAATGAGGATAACCATAATTGTTTTTAAAAAGATCGGCAATACGGACTAAAATTTTAAATAAGCAAATACTGCAAAAAGAAGGAAAGGTATTAAAGCTCCTTCTAAACTACAAGCACGTTGTAACAGTCCAGTAACGTCCGTCAACCGGTTTTTAAACTATATCCGCATACAAACTCTGCGCTTAATTAACTTGGCGTCCTCTTTTGCCTACTCAAACCAACAAAAACGTTGGTCAATTTACCAGAAGTAAAAAGGATACCTAACTCGCCAATTTGAAAATTTCACTTAATATCCGGAATTTCTAAAACTTCTGATATACCGATGGGATTGACATAATTTACCAGAATAAAATTCAGAATTATCCCATTTTTGGAAATATCTTTAAGCTCACTTGATTGTCTTTTTGGAATGTAATAACAATTTCTTCATAGCAGCTCATCAACCACGGTGTTCCGCACTATAAGGATGTATATGAAGTTGGCTCGAAATTTCCATCCCGAAAGTTTTTTTTTTTTATAAAGTGTGTGCCTTTGCTACATCACAAAAAAATAATTCCATCCCGAAAATTTTATTGTTAAATTAAAGAAAACAGCCAGAGAAAATTAAAAAATTATATTACTGTTTGCACTAAAAAAGCTTCACAATCTATTAATAAATTAAATCTACTTTATTGATTGTCAAAAACCACTTTCTACACATTCTTCAGTTGAAAATATGTTCTTTACCAAATTTCTTAGTGGAAATCAGAGGAGATGACCCCCTTCCTTGGCATATAGAGAGTTAGGTGTGCCAATGTGCATATATTCAGGCGCCCGTTCGAAAATCACGAAGATTGATGGTAGATATTGATCTTTCCGAAAACCACTTTCCATACATTCTTCAGATGAAAATATGTTCATTACGAAATTTCCTAGTGGTGAACTCAGAGATGACCCCCTCCCTTGGCATATGGAGTTAGGTGTGCCAATGTGCTTAGAACTAATATTCAGGCGCCCATTCGAAAATCACGAGGATTACTGTTAAATATTGATCAACCCGAAAACCACAACCAAATTTTGTAGTGTGGAACTCAGAGATGATACCCTGTCTTGGCGTATGGAGGTTGGCATGCCAATGTGCATATAATTTATATTCAGGCGCCCATTCGAAAATCACGAGGATAGATGGTAAATATTAATCTTTCCGAAAACCACTTTCCATACATTCTTTAGTTGAAAATATGTTCATTACGAAATTTCGTAGTGGAGAACTGAGAGATGGCCCCCTGTCTTGGCACATGGAGTTAGGTATGCCAATGTACATAGAGCTTATATTCAAGTGCCCGTTCGAAAATCACGAGGACTGAGGATAAATATTGATCATACCGAAAACTCCTTTCTAAACATTCTTCAGTTGAAGATATGTTCATTACCAAATTTTATAGTGGCGAACTCAGAGATGACCACCTGTCTTGGCATATGGAGTCAGGCGTGCAAATGTGCATGTAACTTATATTTAGGCGCCCGTTCGAAAATCACGAGGATTGATGGTAAATATTGATCTTCCCGAAACCCATTTTCTATACATTCTTCAGATGAAATTATATTCATTACCAAATTTCCTTGTGGCGAACACAGAGATGACCCCTGCCTGAAAATAAGTCCTATGCACATTAGTACACCTAACTCCATGGGCCGAAAGAGGGGGTCATCTCTGAGTTCACCACTAGGAAATTTAGTAATGAACATATTTTCAACTGAAGAAAGTACGAAAAGTGGTTTTCGGGAAGATCAATATTTACCAGTAAGAAATTGGGTAACCAACATATTTTCAACTGAAGAATGTATAGAAAGTGGTTTTCGGGATGACCAATAAAGTAGATTTAATTTATTAATAGATTGTGAAGCTTTTTTAGTGCAAACAGTAACATAATTTTTTAATTTTCTCGGGCTGTTTCCTTTAATTTGACAATAAAATTTTCGGGAAGGAATCATTTCTATGTGATTTATTGAATATGCACACTTTATGAAAAAAAAAAAACCTTTTCAGGATGGAAATTTCAGGCAATACTGTGGCCTTATACTGTGAAAGGCTGAACCAATGTCACAAGGGGTGCGAGGGAATTAGTAGCAAATCTATAAAATTTGGTTCACCTTAGCTGTAGGTAAAGGCTAATCCGCATCAAGATGATTTTATGTATTATAATGACACAAGTAAGCCATTTTTAACCAAGCGATGCTTGTTGCACCAGGGACTTTCACTTCAATGAGTAACTCACGGACGTTACTACATTTAATGTACAACAATCAATTTCTCTTATGCTATACGGCAATTCCGCAATTAAAAGTGGCCAATTTAATATATTGGCACAAAATATATGAATTTTTTATTTCACACGTGTAATTTTGCTTTTCACCACTCATTGTTGTAATTTCATCGATAAATTAAAATTGTTATCTTAGTGACCATTTTTGATATTTCCGTTAAATTTTCATTTCATCCGCATGTTATAAGTGGGAAGTATGTTGACACAACAACGTATGCACACGTATAACTCTTATAAAGCACCAACACACACCACCACATACATACACACTCAAATGTAAAGATAATTCGATTTAGATCTGTCATAATTTATTTATTTTTGTTAGATTGTTAGAAATTTAGAGGATGGATGGGTCGAAGCGAACACATTCTAAATGTTGTTAGAATCTAAGTCTTATATACATATATATGTATGTACATGTATAAGGATTGATATAAAAATGTTATCACAATCGGTTTGATTAATCGACATTTTTCTGGTATTTTGTTTAAGGGGGGAAGTGGTTATGTAACTGCCATACAATTTGTTTTTGGTTATTTTCGTGTTTTTCTAGCAATACTTTATACATTTCTTTCAAAAGATGTGAATTCGCACATAATGAGCGTAAATAATTCCAACTTTGTTTTCTTTGTCCATCAGGAAACCACAAATCTTGAAAGTAAAAAAATAAAAAGTTTTCTATTTGGGATGTCGTGTAAATAAGAGAGATTCTCGAAATTGTGTGAGAACAATCTGTCAAAATATGTTTATTAATATTAAGGGTATTAAAATGCAAACTGTAGACTTAAATCCATTATCACCCTTTGCTATCAAGTTAAGCATTAAGGTATACAAGACCTATAAAACTAACATTTTATTTTCTTTTATTGTATTTCATTAGGGATATTATTTTAACTGCTTATTGGGGTACTCACTATTAGGATTATAAACCGAAAGAACGAAAAAAGCTGGTAAAAACATTAAATATTTTGTTTTGTTGGGGGAGAGGAAGGTGTAAAATTAGGTAATGACTAAAATTATGTTACCCTGTAATGACTTTACTATACTAAAATCATAATAACAATAATATAATGTACTGTAATATAAAAGCTCTGTATATAAAAAGCAAATGAATACTGTAAAGTTATCAACATTAAAATATACAGCCAATTACTTTTCCCTTTTTCTGTACTTTGTTACATTTTTGCTTCTTAAAGGTGATAAAAAGGTGAATTTTATATACAAATATAATACCGAGTTCGAATTGTGTCGTGAAAAATGGGATTTTCTGGGTATCATAAACTATTTTTACTGCTTGCCTTACTCTTTCAAAGGTGATGATAATGTCGGGTAATTACATTCAGACCATATACATATACACTTTAATTCACTTTTAATCTAAATAACTAAAAAAAAACTTTTGGCGTCTGAGTGAATTATATATGGGCGACCTAAATATCATAAATATATTTTCGTTTTATTATTCAAAATATTTAATGTCTATTAATTAAATGATAACGTTGTTACGAGCCTGTGATGGTTACATTGTTTTATGTACGCACGATTAATATTTACGAGCAACTTTCGCCGCATACACAGAATCAAATTGATACATAAATGTTTATTACTTTATTGACAATAAACTACGATCCGAATCAGTTTTTAAGACTACAATTATAAAACTAAGCAAATACAGCGACAGTTTACGGAAGTTTACTAAAAATGCTTGTACAAGTATACAAGTTGATCAAGATTATTATTCTAAATATTTCTTTCACTTCTTTTAATTAAATCCTTTATACCACAAATTTGCATTGCAGTCTTAACATTTAATGCAAGCTAATCAAAATATTTTAATTTTATAACGCCAGTCACGAATGAATACTCTTTCTGGATGAGGTGGAAAATTAGGAATATCGAGGAGTGCCAGATACAAATGAAAAAATTATCCAGATCGATTGGAAAATGGTCGGGAAAATTAAATTTTCTTCCATCGATTTTCGCCATTTTAATCAGTTTTACGGATATTGCTGGGACCAGTCACGAATTGATTTGAAAATATTGGTGAAACTCGATTATTCCGATTTTTCCCTTGAATTAATTAATTTTTACCAGTTTTAAGGTTTTTGACGTGGACTAAGAAAGTAATAACTAATTAAAAAATTTCAATTCAAAAAACTCGGGGTCGGTTAAAAAATGGTTAGAAAATCTCGATTTTTCCGATTTCCCCGTAGAATTCCACCACTCGCATTTAGAAGCAAATGAAAAAAAACGTCGGATTGGTTGGAAAGTATCTGACAAAACTCAATTTTTTCTGATTCTGATCAATTGCAACCATTCCAACCAGTTTTAATTATTTTGACGGTAAACAGTCACAAATGAAAAAAAAATCGGATACTTTGGAAAATGGTTAGAAAAACTTATTTTTTTTTATTTTAACGTCGATTTTCACCATTTCCACCAGGAATAACGGTTTTGAAGGCAGCCAGACCCAAAAGAAAACATATTTCAGATATGTCGAAAAATGTCCGCGAAACCTCAATACTTCTGATTCTAGTATCGGATTTCACCATTTTCACCCTCTTTAGCATATTACAGGAAACAGTCATGAATGAAAAAACTCCTGAGTCGATCGAAAAATGTCCGTCAAAACTTGATTCCTCTGATTTTTTCATCGATTGCAACTATTTTCACTATAGTTTTAAGAATACTAGTGGGAACCAGTCAAAGGCCCGGCAAAATTAAATTTTTCTGATTTTCCCTAGGAATTTTACCATGTTGGGGTCACGAATGAAAAAAATTCTGAATTGTAGAATGAACAATTTTTGGCATCAGTCTGAGAATGGTTGGGAAAACTGAATCATTATGATTTTCCAGAACCAAAGAAAAATTCAAATAAATTTCCGGATCGGTTAGAAAATGACTGGCAAATCTCGATTTTTCTGATTTTCCCATAGAATTTCACCATTTTCCCATGTTTTACGGACAAACGAAATCATTTTCCGGATTAGCTGGAAAGTGTCTGGTAAATCTCAGCTTTTCTGATTTTCACATGAATTGATACCATTTAACCAGTTATAAGGTCTGAGGGGAAACAGTTACGAATGAAAAAAAAATCCAATCTGTTGAAAATGGTCGGAAATTTTAATTTTTTTTGACTTTCCCATTGATTTTCACCATTTCCACCAGTTATAATGATTTTGAAGGGAGTCAGAATTCCAGTTTTAACGATAATCAGGAATCTCAGAGACGACCCAAAAAATTTTAACGATTGATTGGGACATGTAAAATTCAACGATATCGCCGGAAACCGTTTGTGACAAATATAAAATATTTCCGGATCGGTTGGAAAATGGTTAACGAAACTCGTTTTTTTTTATTTTCCATATAATGTTACCATTTTAACCCAGGGAAAAATTGGAAAAATTTGAAGGGTTTTAAGGAAACTCGATTTTTCTGATTTTCACTTTTCAAAACCTCCAGTTTTAAGGATTTTGGTGGGCGCCATTCACGAATGATAACGGAAAACCATTTTTTTTTTATTTTCTCATCGATTTTTATAATTCCCACCAGTTATTACGATTTTAATGTTGAAGTGAGTCAGAGCGAAGAACAAAAATTTTTCAGATCGGTTGGAAGATGTTCGCCAAATCTCAAATTTTCTTCACACAATTCCAGTATACCAGCTGCACATTGCAAGCTGTCATGGACGGTGGGTCGACGCTGAATTCTACACTCCCGTGTGCCTTTAGTTCTGTTTATTAACATCGCCGATCGTAATCGATGACGAAAATTTGCTTTGCATCCAGCTTTTGGTGGGGTTCGAACACAATAACTCCAGGTCCAAGCGCCGAAGCTTTAATGACTTATTAGATAAAAATGTTGGAGTTTTACCACCGAATTTCACTATTTTTACAAGTTTTAAAGAAAATCGGGACACCAGTTTTAAGGATAATCAGAAATCAGTGACGAATCAAAAAAATTAAGAATTGATTGGGATATGTAAATTTCAAAATTTCTGGATCAGTTGGAAAATGGTTGACAAAACTCGATTTTACAGATTTTCGACGAATGAAAAAATTTTAAGGATTGGTTGCAAAATTTGCGACAAAACTCATTTTTTTTAATTTGTACATCGATTGCCACGATTTCAATCAAACCAGTTTTAAGGATTTTGACCGGGCCCAGTTACGAATAAAAAACATTTGAAATTTGTTGGAAAATAGTCGGAAAAACTGAATTTTTTCAATTTCACCATAGTTATATCGATTTTGAAGGGAGCCAGAGCCAAAAGCAAAAATTCTTCGGATTGGCCGGAATATGTCCAACAACATTAATTTTTTCTAATTGTTCCATCGAATTTCACCATTTTCGCCCGTTTTTGGAATTTTGACGGGAAAGTGATAACTGAAAAAAAATTCTCAGTCGGTTGAAAAATATCCGGCAATTATCGATTTTTCTTGATTTTCTCATCCATTGAAACTCTTTACACTAGTTTTAACATTTTCCTAATACACCCATCGATTTTCACCATTTCTCGTTGTTTTAAGGAAATTGACGGGATCCGGGAACGAATGCAAATATTTTCCGAATCTGCTGGAAACATTTTTTAGATTTTGCCATCGAATTTCACCACATTTTTTTTCTCAAAACATTTAGCAGTGTTAACATATTTCCAGAACCAGTCACAGATTAAACAATTTTCCGGAACGGTTATAAAATGTCCGGCAAAACTAGATTCTTCTATCGAATTTCAACATTTTCAGCTATTTTAGTGACATTGAAATTGCAAGTTTAATGAAGCTGGTTTTATGACTCTCAGGAAATAATTTAAATCCAATTTTGAAGTCAAGTACACACATTACATAAATACGACGCAAACCAAGATTAAAAGTAACCCTGAACAGTTCAGAAGCGTAAAAGAAGTTCAAATGCAACACAACCAGATTTGTATCAGTAATGAAATACAACAAGAAACAGATCACAAAATTATTATCGAAAAACTTTAGGATTCAATCAACAATTTAAGCAATTTTTATTAAAACGCTTCTTTACCCCGCTCTATAAAAGTGCAGACTGGAGCAAGTGTTTCCTGAATGCGGCATACCAAAATCTTTACGGCAGGTTAGATTTGTGAAACTTTTATGGCTAAGCGGTCCAGCTGATTCATTAGGTCAATCAATCATAAAATTACTCAACAAAATTAAATATTGGTCACGAAGCCCAACTCAGTGTAAATATATTGATATGCCACATTCATAAAGATTCGAGAGCAAATGGAGAGGTGACTATGGCAAAATGGAGGGGTGACTATGTTGTGGCCACCACTCGACTTTCTTTTATCACGAATGTATACATAGGTCTCGAATACACCACACTTTCTAAAGTGAAAAATTAAGCGTACTTGACTTTTGGTAAAACTATCTTTTATAACCAAAAATTATTAGAAAACCACCAAGGTCCCGTGTAAAATTTAATCTTAAAATTTCTAAAATCTCGCAAGTAAGCTGCCATATCCGGCACACTAATTGCCAGTAGAGATGCTAAATTTTTTGAAATAAATTTTTTATCAATATTACAATTTAAATCGTTGTCCTTAAATCAATGGCAAATTTGTTGTGTAAATAATATCATGACTGATGCTAACTTGCCCATCTTTCTATAACATCTATCTACCCCTCTATAAATTCTATACCCAGACAAACTAATTAATTTTTACGTAAGTAACGTATAAACAAATATTTGGGGTGTCAGCTTTTCCAACTCCCTACCAACGGTCTAATCGACCATTAAAATGTATCGATGTTTCAATTAAAAGTAAAACTAGTATATGTAGAAACAACAACAAAACCAACTGAACAAATAAGTAAGTAAATAAATAAACAAATAGACCTAATAATAATTAATGAATAAAATATAAAAATATGAATTTTGTGATGATTGATTTGGTAGATAGATTTTTGGTTTTAGGATGTGTGTGTATGTGATCAAATTGGAAATACTTTGGTATGTACTCGTACTCGTATACCGAGAAAAAATTTTATCGGAACTGAAAATCTATTTTGTGGTGACAAAATAATTATATCGCTTGATGAAAAAGCCACAAATATTTGTATTTTCGTACAATTTATCTCTAAATGGAAATAGTTGGTTTCATTTATTTTGGTTCAATATTACAGGGAAAAATAAATTCAGAAACCAAAATACAAAATACTTGACATTATTTTTATTATAACATGTGAATAATAAAACAGGAAATTGTTTCTACTTTAACGAATTTATTATGTATGTAAATAAAATACCCATTTACGTATTGGTTTATGTTTATCAGCAATAATATTTTGGACATTGAGGTCAAACCTGTTCGAAAGTGTATAAATATGTATATACGAAACAAGTAAATTCAATACATCATCTAAAAATATTGCCTTTGTATCTATCTCATCTTATCAATCTTTTTATCATTATATTAAAAATTTTGAAACATGAACAACCAAATAAAATGTTTTTCATAAAATTGAAACAAAAATAAATTTTACCAACAAAATTGCATTCAACATCAATCAATCTAAATCAAATTTAACACTGAAAACAAAAAATATTTTTCATCCTCTAAATTTAATCCAAAATGAAACATAAAAGCACATTTTCCGCCCAACACCACCACCATGGAGTATAAATTATTTATTTATTACAAAAATAGAGAAGAAGAAAACTTCAATCGTCCATCCATCAAAATAAGTTTTTAATTCTATTTGCTATATTGAAGCACTCTATACGAGTATATTTTTCTCGTTCATTTTATCGCCTTACAAAATTTATTCGAATCACGTGCTACATAAAAATGAATCAACTATATTTAATCATGAAAAGTTCACAAAAAAGTTTTATATTAGTGATGCAATTAGGAATGGAGATACTTATAGTTGAGTGCTTATATTTTTGTCTAGCTTAATCCCACATTACTCGCCTTTAACTCTGGCAGTATTTTTGTTTTAGCCAAACACTATTAAAGATTACCGTAGTCTATGTACACAGTTGGGCGGGTAAATAACGAAATTTAATTTACATGGTTTTACATGACACTGTAATGTAAAAAATGAATAAAATACTACTTTTTCGTTACAATTGCGCCATCTTTTACCAAACTTAGCAATAATCGGAAAATTGACCATTGATCATTTTTCTTATCCGTCAAAAACAACAATTTGACGAACCAAAAAGGTTTCTATTTATTTTTCACGAAGAATTTTAACTTTCTGATCGTATCCATCGAAGTAGTATCCAACTGATACTACTCCGTTAAATGCACCTATCCTTGTCTTTCAGTTTGATCCAAATCAAGCTGATACTTGGTCATGTGAATGAGATCTACATTTGCGAAAGCTTCATCCAAACATCTGCATTATTAGTTCAGCCTCACATACTTGTAGAAGATCAAAATTTTTTCATGCACCCTTCAGCTTCGATTAAATCGAATGCAAAGCAAATGAAAGTAACCTAATGACGCTCGTGTTTATTTTTACTCAAGCGACTTCTAAGTAAATCACTCAATCATTTCAGCAAACAAACTCCCGTGCCAAATTTAATTTTGTAAAGCAGATGTGATAAGTTCAGGGCCGTTAACCGAGAATGAGACTCACTTCAAATTTATGTTCATCGTAATCTCTTTCGAGATATATTTTAAATTTATTCCACACATTCGTACAAATTGAAAAATATTTATGATTTTAAAATTTTACGGTTGAATTTAACCGGCGCAAGGGCAGCACATTTTTGGCGCTCGTGCGCTAAAGATTTTTTTTTCTGTGTATTGTGTATGTAAAATTTTTTAAGTTTTTTGTTCTTTTTTTTATATATAAAATGCAGATTTTAATATGTGTGTGTACCGGACAAGTAGTGCAGTGGTTAAAGCTGCGGCACTTGGACCGGGAGGTACTGGGTTCGAATCCCATCAGAGGCTAGATGCAAATCGAATTTTCATTATCGATTACAATCGGTGATGTTAATAAACACAACTAAGACCCTCTGATGGAGTGCAGAATTCAACGCCGACCCACCTTCCATGTCAATGTAGAGGTTGACATGGAGCTTGCAATGTGCAGGTGGTATACTGTAATTGTGTGAGTTGGTGAATAGGTGAATGGGTTAATGATGTAGCGTGAATGCGTGGTATCACAATGGGCCAAAAATGGCCTAAGTGTCAACCACTGAAACCTAACCTAATATGTGTAGGTAAATTTTTCTCTTCAATTTTGTTTTATTACATGTGGCCAAAAGTTGCTTTAATTGTTTATTACGTGCTGAAAAAATAACAAAATCAAAAAAATAATTGTTTTCTATTGTTTTTGTCATTTCTCGTTAATGCCCGATCCAGATGACCGTGAATCAGATGCTGAAATTAGGGAGGCTGAATTTGAAATTGGTGATGGTGGTGATACCGATAACGATAGCCACAGCACAGCGATGATGAAAATGGCAGTGAGGTAGTGCTATAACACGGTGGCAAAAACAAGCGCCGCCACTTCAACGTAATAGAAGCACAAAATGTGCTTCACGAAACATTCTGCACAATCTTAGATCCTTCAATATGCCGCCACACAAATTGAAAGGCAGAGTCTGTTTTTTTTTAAGATTATATTGGAAAGAAAACCGGTAAAGCGAAACAATTACGGCGAAAAGTGGACGAAAAGGAACTGTTGGTATATTCCGAAATCTTTTTATCCATCTAAGCCAACGGTCGAATTACGAACATTTAGACTCTATGTGAAGAAAAAACGCTTCAGACAGTTAGAGCTATAGGCCCTATGAAAATATTACAGTTGATGAACAATTATATCCATGTCGAGGTTGTGCAAAGTTCACCCAATCGAAACTACTAAAATACGGCATCAAATTATGATGGGCTTGTGACTTGAAAAGGAGTTATCAGTTGACAGGTCAAATTTATACAGGCAAAGTTGGAAATACGAGGAACATAAACCAGGGAGGGAGGCTTGTGAAGGAATTAGTCAGATACCAGGAACATCACCATGGATAATTTTTTACCGCTGTTTCATTCGCGCTGCAAAGTAGGAAGTTGTCGATGGTACAATCCAACCAACCAACCACCACCAATTATACTATTTTACAACGCAACAAAAGGTGGTGTCGGCACGATGAATAAGATGTTAAGCCAATACACAACAAAACGGATGACACAATGTTGGTTACTAGCCCTATTTTCAATATTCATTTTAGATTTAGCGACTCTTGCGTTGTATATCATATATGCTGAAAATATTCCATGACATATTACGACAAAAACGTAGTCATTATAATTTTTTGTTTTTATTTACAACAATAATTTTTACCGTTTTTTGGTTGACGTCGGGAATTTATCCAGGTATTGGCCGAGAATTTATGTCTTCCAGTGATAAGAAATAGGGCACAAAACCCCGAACGACTGCTTACTTTCCGACTAAAGTTGCAATTAAATGTATGCTCGGATACAGTATTGCCAGCCTCCCAATAGAGATGAATTTATGGCGGACGAAGTTGATCGAGATCATTCAAAAACAAAATAAAACTGATTCATATGCACGAATCAGATAACTGAAAACGGGTGATCAGAAAGATTTGTGTAGAAAGCCCGTCTGCCTTATCATAGTCTCTCTCACACAAACAAAATGTGAAACTTGTTACACAAAATAATTTTTAGGATGCCTTTGTTAATTGTTGAAATAAAAAAATACTTGAAATCATGAAATACTTGCTCATGAAATACTTGCTAACTTGGAACTTGCTCTAAAAACTGTCAAAAGAAAGTGTATAACCTTTTTTTGCATTTCCCAAACAAAATCAAAAAATTAGACACCGACTAACAAGGATTTCCAGATAGAAGAAAAACAGACAAAATCATTCAAAACGGAAAATTGAAATCTTCCCATTTGTAAATCCTGCCCATGCGAAAGTTAAGTTAAATTAAATGTAATAATATTATTTTTTGGTTAAAAAATTGTTTGGCTTCGGTTATAACAATTGTTTTTATTTATCGGTTATTCAAAACGCCAATTTTTTTTACTTTAACAAATTTCCGCTATACATAGAAAGAACTACACTGTTTTATTTTTTTTTTCAAATAAGTTCTATTCAATTCTAGCTAGATGGCAGTAGACATTTATTTTCTCATATTTTGAAGCTTGTTTAAGACGAAAACAGATGGCATTGTCAAAGGATAGATGATTATTGTTTTCTAAACATAGACAACTAAAAGTTGAAAATAATTATGATTAACCATTTAAATAAACACCCTTTTCTATTTATTAAACATTCAATATTTTTAAATATTTCTGAGAGTTTTCAATTTTTTTTAAGTATATTTTGCATATTTTAGTAAAATACTCGAACTTTTATGTAATTTACGTTTTTTACATTTAAAAAACGTTTTTATAGAATGAAAAATGCCCAGCTGTAGTGAATATGCGAGCTGGTGTGTATTCACCGATATGTATACCCGATTTAAGGCGGATTCAGTGTTGCGTTCTTTCGTTCTCTCTAATTTTGTTTTTAAATTTTGTTTTTAAATTAATCGAAGTTGACGAAAAAAAAACGTGAAATGGTTTAAAACAAATTCTGACGGCAGGAAGGAACGAAAGAACGCAACACTGAAACCGAAATAGTTAATAACAGACACATTGAGAATGGGTCCGCAAAGTCACATCTTTAGAGCCGGGTAAATGCTCGCCCATCTGTCAACAATTGGCGAGGTGCAGCAAATAATGGCTAGGGAGTACAGCCATTGGGCGCAACTACCTAGAAATTATATTTAGAAGATTTCAGTCACTGCAAGCTTATACATAGAAGTTATAAACCATCTGAAGTCACAAACCACTACAAGCATATGGAAGCCACACGAACAGCTAAGCTAGAACGTCATCCACCGTTTCCGAAATCTTGCCACAAAAAGGCGAGAATTGATTATGTAGACTGGGCGGGGATCTGTACCAATTGGTTTTTGTGTATCAGTGGTGCGTAGGAAATCATGTCCGTCGAAAACCCGTTTGCACAATCTGCAAAAACCAACACCTCAGAGGGCAACTAATAAACCATATTACTGACGCCCATAAGACCCTTAATAGATCAAGGCTCTCAAATATTTGATCATAGAAACAACGGTTCAATTGCCATTATAACAAACAACAGTAAAGATTTCGGGAATAGGGTCCACAAAGCACAAATAGGGCAAACTCCTCGATTAGCTTCGAGGAAACCGTTGAAAAATATTAGAAATTGAAAAAGATTACAAGCAGTAGCTGTTGGTTAGAGACTGGCCATTAATGAGATTAAATGTTATCGTAAATAACCAAGTGGGACAAGAAACTAGTTGGACTTGCTAGTATACCACAGCCATTGGGCAGACCAAAAAGTAAAACAAAACCTAAATTTTCAGAAGCAGTATGTAAAATTCACGACCACTTACATCAAGTGTATTGATCAAGCTTCCTAAGGCAAAGATACACTCTAAAAAAAGATTTGCATGTAGACGACATCCTAACCGGCGCTGGCGCTTTTGAGGAAATACAATAAATACAACCTCTGAACTCGCTATAATCCCGCTGGAGCCCAGGTTATCTTTCATGGGGCTGATTTAGTGAAACGAGTAAATAAAGTGCTAGAAAGGAAAATCAACTAAATAATTCTATCGTTTCATGCGAAACGGTCAACTAGTACCGGGGTTCAAATGTCCCACCACCGGTCATTCACTTCGAATCAGCATGCGACTTAACAACTGAGTGGTTCATAAGTATTTCCTATGGACCATTTACCTCCAGGCGTTGCTACATCGCCATTAAACATATCTGTCCAGCCACAATAGAGCCAATTTTGTTGGAGGCAAAGTATTGCAACTAATAAATTGGCGCTTTCCCCCCAGTATTCCAGTAATAAACTTCAAGTTGAGTAGCTGAGACGATTTCAAGCCTGGGAGGCCATTAAAATGTAAAATTATTAGACGTGTTAAAGATTAGACGTATAAAAACACAAATCCAGAATAGAGTAAGATTGTTCGTAGGATTTAAATAATCGATGTGTTTGATCAGATTGTTGGTTTGTCCTCGAATATATTAGACTCCTAGAAGCTCACCTTACCTATTAAGTTTCCCTGAAATTCTTCAGACACTTAGATTTTTTTAGTATTATCACACTAACCTTTTTATCTTACCATTATAATAGAAAATATTTACTACAAACAATAATTCTCTCAATCAACAATCAAATTTTTGTTTTAACAAAAAATTCTCAAATCAAGAAAATATGTTCAATACAAACTATTGTTTTCTCAATATGAACATGAAATTTCTCAAATCGAGAAATTATAATAAAACATTTACTTTAATTGTTAATTTTAACTTTCTATATACTGTCAATAGTAATTGCTAACAATTAGAGGTACTGTCGAATAATGAGTGATTTAACATAAAATTGGTTTGTAATGTTTAGTTTGTGTGTCTATAGAGAGAAGCTCACCTTACCTATTAAGTTTCTCTGAAATTCCCCAGACACTTAACTTTTTTTAGTATTATCACACTAACCTTCTTATCGAACTCTTTAATTTCAGCAGTTTATGGATTCCCGATTTTAGCCTAACCTTTTCTTAGATTTCTACTCTCACAAACAGATAGAGATTAGTGTTTTATTGATGTTTGCCTTTAAGGTTAACGTTTTAGTACGAATTTTCACTGAAAAATACCCAATTTCCAAAGAGTATAAAGTTTTAAAATGAAATATCATAACGAAATTTGTATCGTGCCTAAAGTTTAAAATCGTTGAAAAATGCAAATGAGGCAGAAGTAACCGGTTAAAAATAATTCCCCCCCCCCCCCTACCCTGAATACCTTGCCCAGTAAACTTACAATTACAAATTACATTTTAAATAAATATATTTGTATTAAACTGTAAAAGATATCCTTTTAAAAACATTTATGTTCCAATAAATAGACCATTATAACAGAAAATAATTACAACAAACAATAATTCTCTCAATCAACAATCAAATTTCTGTTTTAACAAAAAATTCTCAAATCAAGAAAATATGTTCAATATAAACAATTGTTTTCTCAATATGAACATGTAATTTCTCAAATCAAGAAATTATAATAAAACATTTATTTTAATTGGTAATTTTAACTTTCTATATACTGTCAATATTAATTGCTAACAATTAGAGGTACTGTCGAATAATGAGTGATTTAACATAAAATTGGTTTGTAGAATGTTTGGTTTGTGTGTCTATAGGGGTTAAAATGTTTTTCGAGACATCATCCACATTGTTAGAAATAAATTTATTTCTTGTAAATCGATTTTCTTCCTAAAGATTCGTTACCACAATTGACAAATTTATACAACGGCAACACGACATGACATAGTTTTCCGTACAACATTAACAAATTAATATACACAAGTGATAGTAGCTTTACATAATTTTATATGTTAATTTTGCATTGTGCTCGTATATGGTGACATACATAAAATCATTTTCATGTAACAATAAATAAATTAGCATGTTGTTATTGAAGATAAATTTACAGGAATACGTATAGAGGAAGAACAATTATGATTGTCTTATATGTTTTTTTTTTATAATTTTAAGTGGGTAGAGAATATAGATTCAGGCAGCCATTTCTCGCGATTGGGAATGTATATTCGACGTATACACAAATATACTGTTTAAGTGATGAATAATTAATTTTTCGACGGAATGGAGAAAAAGCAAGTAAATATTTTAAGAATTTACACAAAATTTATTATCTTCATTGTTCTGCTGCGCGTGGTGGTATGAGACTTGGGGTGGGATAAATATACATACATATATACCATTTTTATTTCATATTAGAAATTATTGTTTGTATTTAAATTTCACGATTTGATTATATTTTAACGATTAGATTGTTATTTTTAAGTTAATTATGATTTTTTGCTGTTTTGCGTAAAATTGTGTTTTTGTTTGTTTAAAGTTTGGTAAGATTATCTTAAACTTAAAATGAGGGCTCTGATAAATATTAGTATTTTGCTGAGCAAACAAATGGTATATAGATTAATTTAGCTACTTCCGATTTATACACTTCAGGTATAAGAGCAACGAAATAGGAAAAAATACTTCGATATACTATATAATTATAATTTCCATCATCAATCATATAAATAACAAAACATTTGTATGGTATATAGTGCCATATTTCGTCGAGATTTGAATACTAATGTCTGTATATTTTTGCACACACAAATAATTTTTAGGTATATCCTCATTCTTCATATCCTTTTTGTTCAATAATAATAGTAATTTTGAAATATGTTTGATGGATATAATTATAACTATATGTATTTTTGACGAGCCGCACAAATGTTCAAATTCACATAGTAAATGCCATAACTATATAAAGTAAATATTGGAAGAACAAATTTTTACTATTCAAATAATGACGACAAATTTTCTGGGTTTTTGCTTTCGCTGACACATGGTGTTGGGAATAGCGAAAAGAATATTGATTTTGAGTCAGCAAACTGTATATCCAAACAACAATAAAAGTAGTTTATTGTAGAAGACAATTAAATTGCAATAGCAAACAATTTTTCTGCACCAAACGTAATAGTTCTTCAGACGTAGTTGCTTGGTGAACCAGCAAACAAAACTGATGATATAATCGTAAACTACGGTTGTTATATAAATTTAACTTATAATCCTTATTCCCACCTAGATCATAAATTCAAACTAGTTTTCGATTGACACAATATATACCCGTAGATTGTGTCTGCAACAAAAAAAAAACTTTAATTTAATATTATCCAACTGACAAATTACAATACAGTTGGGAGTGAAAGATGAATTCATTTTTTATTTTATTTTATATTTGTGTCCTTGTTTGTGGGAAATTGATGGTTGAAATGAATAAAGAATATATAAACATTAAATAAAATTTATCAAAGTGAAAGGATATGTTGCAGCAGTTATAAAAAGCCACCATTCTGTCAGGCCTAATAAAGTTGACAACAATTTCACATTCAGTCATAAATTTCTATGTTGATTCAACCATTCGACACATTATTAATCCGTACCGCCGCCACTCCTCACTAATTATTTTATTTCAATAAAAATCATATAAACACTTAATTATTCCATTCAATATATTTTCATAATCGATACATAATGATTTTATATTTTGGTCCCTCCCCCAAACCTTATCCTCCTCATGAAAAAAAATAAATAAAAACAAAAATATTTATAATAAATAACCAATATAACCGAATATAGTAATTAATAATTAATAACTTAAATCAATCATAAAAATGAAAATTTTATTGGTCGGTGGATTGCCTTGGTACAAATCCGTCATGATATACACTGTACGCAATACATTATATGTTTAATTACAATTTTTTTAATTTATCCAATTTCGAATATAGTAGCTATACGATATAATTAAATTTTAATTGATATTGATGTAATATTATCTGGATCAATTCATATATAGCAAAGTACCTTTACAGAATAGGGACTTTTATCACTACAAAATTATCACAATGAAATTTGTTACCATTCATGTTAATTTCTGGCAATAAATTTTCCGCTTGTTGTGGAACCCTATAAACAAGAAATGTTGAGCCTTTTTTTCGGTTCCCTAAATACCGACTCCTCGTATGAGCATAATAATATTTATGCCATCCCAGTCATTAATCTACATCCAAAACGAGGGAAAAGGGATTTAATAATTCCTGCGATTAAGTTTAACACGTATTTTTATATTTCCGGAATTATCGTTCTATTTTTTTTTTGTTTGGGAAGGACGGGTAGGCTTACAACAATTAATATTATTACGAGTTGTGTGCTATTTCCGACAAAATGAACACTTGTAAATAGTTTTCTTCCCGAATTGAAAGGGAAAATTTCGAAATAATATAGAATTGTAAATAATTTGGAACGAGCAAATGTGTTTAGGTTCACTATTATCATAAGAACTGCAGAACAAGGCAGCAATGAGTTTAGGTATTTCTTCCAGTGGTGCAAAAAATAAGAAATTGCCACACAGAAGATAACGCTATGTAACATTTTTACTATCATTTATTTTAAGCGTTGTATCGAAAATCTCTAATTAGTCAACACAAAGGGTTCACTATATAGAGTGAGTGCGGCTGTAGAAATTTAATTAAAATATCTAGATATACGATAATGCTCTATAGAATACTATTGAGATGTTCCCAAAAGCCGGCCATCCTAACGGAAACTTATTTTGAGTAGGTCACGATCTAATCTAACAGAAAGTAAGGCCTTTAAAAAAATTATATTACCCAAGGCGCTTAGGATTAACGATTTTTGAGGGAACGAAATATTGAACGTGCCGGATTTTTGGTAAAAATTGTCTTGCAGAAAACGCTTGTTAAACATTTAATCTTCATTTTGTGCAAATGTCCACCACATTTCTCATAGCTGTCCGAATTTATGGAAAAAGCTTTAATATGAGAATCAATTTTTCGAAAATTGTAGATAGTTCCCAAAATATTTACAAAAAAAACACGAAAAATCACATATGGCTGCCATTTCTGGTATACCGAATTTGGCCAAAAACCACTGAAATCTTCCAATTTATGAAAAAATCTTAATTATTTTCTTTTATCTTGATCAGTCAATCCGTCTGAGCTTTAGAGAAGAGACAATCATTTAGTCAAAAAAACTCGAGGTCAAAAATTTTCATTATCGACCCTTCCGCTTAAATTTTAGAAATTTGATATGAAGGATAGAATCTTTTAGTACTTAGTTGATTTACTCATGAGAAATTTTTCAAAATATTTGTAAAAAAAAACTCGAAAAAGCTCTTATGAAAGGTGGCTCTTCCAGTGGCCCGATTTTGACTAAATATTTCTGGGATCTCCCAATTTGTAGACAAATCTTAATTATGAAGTTGATCCCGATCAACCAATCCGTCTGGACTGTCCAGTTCCAAATTTTTGTTAAAACAGTTTCTTTCTCAAAAATCAGCATTTCCGGTTAAATTTTAGAAAATTACTAGATGTGCAAGTAGAAATTCGGCTCTGAAATTGGTTGCATATTTGAACGCATCCAAATCAGCCACCATTTTGAATATATTAGCTTAGTCATTCCCGTTTTTATGACATAAGTTACAGTCACTTACAAGCTGTCGTTGCGTGAGCATTAATTTTAAGAGGTGGATTTCGATAAGCAACATTTACTACATTGCATTCTATTCTGTTTTCAAATGAAAAAAAATGCCGCTCAAGCAATGAAATTGAATAATTCCTTTGAGTGCACATGCTGTGAGTCATTGAACAGTAACAAAGTATGCAAAATTTCGTAATGGTAATTTTAGTCTTCAGGACGATCTACGTCGAGGTGCAGTAAAACAATTTGAAGACGAAGTACTTAAAGTTTTACTGGATAAGAATCCGGTCCAACTCAAAAGGAGCTTAGAGAAAAGTTGGCATCTGCATGAAATTGCTTTCTCGGTAGAAAAGAAAGAATTTTTTAGGGGTGGTGAAAAATAGATTTAGTTGGATCAGTTGCAAAAATGAATATTCACGCCCAAAAAGTGTTACTATGTGTCTGGTGGGATTGAAAAGGAGTCATTTACTACAAACTGCTAGAACCTTTTCAAACTGTTACAGCTGAACGTTACTAGGCCCAGTTGATGCTACGTGATGCTCTGGAACAAAAAAGAACATAACCGGCCCAAGGAAGGCAGAAAATGGGAAGTTTTACAGCATGCGGAATATTTTCCACACTTGGCCCACTCTGATTATCAATTATTCAGATCGATGTCAACATATTTGAACGACCAACGGTTTACGGACATTTAATGACTATTGTGGTTCGAAACCATCAAATCCGTCATCATATACCTGATAATTGGTAACAGACCATAGATAGTAATGGCGAATATTTTGATAATTATTCTTTGTAACAATTATATTTTCAATAAACTTGTACACCTAATAGTCTTGGCATAAATTGTGTTACGGGCCAAGCCTCTCTTCACCCGGAGAGCCCTTTAACGAATCTCTCACAGTTCACACTTCGACAGCCGCCGAAGTGCCACGAGGAGACCGCTGGATTTTTCAGTCGCCCGCGAATGGACGACACATTCACTGGAGTCACTATACTTCGACCCTGTGGATGTCCTGCCAAGGGGTTGAATGGGAGTGACAAGCCCAGCCTGTAAATACTGGTACAGAATGGAGTCTCCCCTCCCACCACACCGATCCGACACCTACTTTAGTAATTCATTTTGAAATAAATTACGACAGAGAAGAAAAAAAAAGAATAAAGATAAATAAATCCGGATGCCTGGAATCGCCGTACATACTGTATTTTATTTTAAAAGAAAAAAGGAAAAAATTGCATTAAGACATAGAGGCAAAGAGAGAAAAGAAGAAAAGAGGGCAAAGAAAAATAGTTGGGTGAATGGTTTATGTAAAACAAAAATAAAATAAAAGTAGAAATCAAAAAAAACAAAAAAAAATAAAATGAGCGCCAAAAATTGATGGAGCAAGACCAATGTGCATTCAATGCGTGTGCCAAGCAACAGCCGATATGGTGCTCGATCACACATTATTATTTTTAATAGAAGGTGAAAAATGATGAAAAAGAATATTTAAAAAATATATGAATTTAAATAAAAATGGCTGGATCATAACTGAAAACTGTTTAAATTAAAACAAACAAAAAACCGTACCTTTAGCGCCTCGGTTGGGCCCCCTGTAAGGTTACGGCGTCCTTGCCAGCCGTTTGTTGCGGTGTATCTTCCCACCTTTGGGGCCTCTCCCCGATACCAGAATATCAAATGGCCGGCTGACTACCTGTTCGTTGGGCGTCCCTCGCAAAAACCGTAGAATCCAAATGGTCTACCGTAAATAATTGTGGGACGTCTTCCCGCCTTAAACGTTAACACCCGTAAATTAGGCCTTGATCGGCCGCCAAAACATTGGGCTTTGTATCGCCGTAAACCGTAAACACTAAACAAAAGTTTGAAGTTGATCGGCCGCCGCGTTGTCTCTTTCACTAGGCGGTACCAACTGGATAATTATGGTACCGTTGGTAATGCTGTACTCGTAGCAGTCCAGTACCACGCTGACAAATTTAATAAATTAAATCGCGATAACTGTTGAAATGTAAGGCACCCGTTGTTAAATTCGGTACCCATAGATATTAGACGACAACCGTAAATAATGCGATACCCGTTATAGTGCGGCACATCAACCATAGGTAATCTCGAATGCTAAAAACTGAACTTTTACCAGCACAAAACTCGACTTTTAGTGAGACGACCACGTTACAAAAAAAAAACAACAGAACTCCACTTTATGTTTTGCAACCACAACAAAAAATAACTTCGACCGTACTTTAATATTTTATATATTGTTATTTTCTTAAAAAAGAAATGTATTCCCTTAAACTACATAGCTGTAAAATCAAAATTAATATCCCTTTTACAATTATATCTTGACTTTATATAATCCAAAAAAATGAGACTTTTTATCTAAATCTCTTGATTGTAGACTGAACAAAAATTCTCGCACCGAAAAATACGATGCAGAAAAATACTTTTACTTTATGTGCCTCTCGTTCTTGCTCATACGCAGTTGATGAACGGTGCAAAACAAAGAAGGAACGTGGCACGCCAACACACAGAACAAGAAACACAGAAAAAAATATCAATCTACATCGTACCCGCCCGTACACACGCAAGAGGGCACACATTGGTCTCGCTCCATCATTTATTCGTTGAACAATACAATAAAAGGGATGTACAAAATACAATAATCAATAAGTGATTTTAGACATACACCAATCAACCGATTACAGTGAAACCAAAATTTGAAGTAAAGGGTGAGAAGCATTTTTAACACCGTGAAGTCATAACAATTGTTGCAAATTTTACTGAGAAACTTAGTATATCTCGTGGATGCTACACTTTTCAAAATATTTCCAATAAACGGAAAAGCTCCTATGGAAGCTCCGGTGGATTGAATTTGGCCAAAAATCACCGGGATATTGCAATTCATTTTGCTTAGGTAAAAAGTTTTAAGCCGATCAGTTATACTTTATCCGAACTGTAGAGAGGAAAAAGTCTTTTAATCAAAATCCTGGAGGATGTTGATATGAATCGATATTGCAAATTTAATTTAGAGTCTTGTAGTTCATGTTCGATTTCCAAAAAATTTAGATACTTTTCAAAATATGTCTCATAAACGGAAAAGTTCCTGTAAAAACTATCACTTCCGGTACACCGATCTAAAGTTTCATCTTGATCAAACAGGTTTTCATCTTGAAAATCTTTAGTATAAAGTGTCATCTTGATCAAACAATCTGTCTGGGCTGTACAGGTCGAAAATTTGTTGAGAACAGTTTTAAGCCAAAAAACGTAATTTCCGGCTAATTTTTGGAAAAATAAATAAGACTAATATTATTACTAATTTAATTTAGAATCTTTTAGTTCATAATCGTTTTTTTTTTTGTAAATGCTGTACTTTTCAAAATATTTCCAAAAAATGATTAAAGCTTCCCTATAGGCACTTCCGATCGCCCGGTTACAGCCAAAAGTTCCAGGGATCTCTGATTAATATTCAAATCGTCTGGGCTGTAGAGAGGAACAAATGTTTATCAATCCCATTCTATTATTTTTATTATTTAAGACTATTATTTATTTAAAATACAATGCGTAAACTGCGACAAACTGAACATCGGTCAAATTAAAAGAACCAATATAAAAAGATTTCCGGAGCATATGAATCCATTCAGGTTATTAAAAAAAATGAAAAACTCCTATGGATGCACTGTCACTTTCGGCGGGCCGATTCTAACTATACAAATGACTGAGATCTTCGAATTTATGATAAAAGCTTAATTATCAAGTTTCATCTCGATCAATCAATCCGTCTGGGTTGTACAGGGACAATTTTTTGTTATTAAGTGTTTTGTGTCAAAAATCGCCATTTTCGAATAAGTTAACTAACTCCGAACAGATGAACCGTCTGGGCTGCACGCACGCACACACAACTTTAATACAGATTTTTCAGGTTTACCATATCGCCGAAACCAAAACCAACAACAATTAAAAGCCCTGAACAAAGTCTGAAACACAGACACCAATATACAATAAGCCAGAGAAAATATTTTACAACAAAAATTCGGTTCACAACAGGCCAGACGGTTTGATTGGTTGGGATGGAACTTTATTGTTTAGTTTTTTTTATAAATTAGCACATTCTAGTGAATTTTGAATGAAATTGGCCTACCAGAAGTAAAAGCTTCCATAGTAGTTTCTTTGTTTATTGTAAATATTTTGAAAAGTAAATCAATTATGAAAGAATTTACTACATACTAAAAAATTCCAAATTCAATTTGCGACCATATCAGTTCAGATTAATGTGCCATAATTTAAGTAGAATCGTTGATCTTTGACCAAAACTATTTTTACTTTCATTTACAAAGTAAAATGATGGAGGCTTGTAATTGTTATTGCCAACACCCGATTTTATTTTACGTTGAATGTACATGGATCGCGAATACACAACAACGGTAGGTTAAAAATTAAATATTCATTGCAAATATTTAAAAAGCTCTGATGGAAGCTTCTGGTAGAATGATGTCCACCACAATTCGCATAGCTCTCCCAATTAATATAAAAAGCTTAAGTATGAAGTTTTATTCGGAATAGTAAGTACGTCTGTGTAGTCGCCAAATTTTGGTAAATAAATTCTTTTTTTACAAAAATTTGTAATTTCCGGTAAAATTTAATAAAATGATCTGACAAAATTTTTAAAAACCCTAATTTAAAATATTTTTGTTTTTAATCGTTTTTTTCATAAATGCTATATACTTTTTAAATATTTGCAAAAAATGAAAAAAAAACCTATCGTTGTTGCCGCTTTCGGTGAACCGATTTCTTCCAAAATAACTTTGATCTTCCGATTTGTAATTAAGGCTTAAGTATTATGTTTCACGCCCGATCAGTCATTCCATGCGTAAGCTGTAGAAAGAACACAGACATTTCGTCGAAAACTCCTGCAAATTTAATTTAATCTAGATCCCTAGTCGATTTTCTCGTAATTTAGATAGTTTCCAAAGTAATTGCAAAATACAGAAAAGCTAATATGGACGGTGTCACTTTTGGTGAACCATTTTTGACCAAATATTACTGGGATCTCCGAACTTATGAAAAATCCTAAGTGTAAAGTTTCCATCCAATCAATCACTCCGTCTGAATTGTATAGGGGCAAATTTTAGTACGTACCTGTCAAAATATTTTACAAAAACCGGAAATGCTCCTACAGAAGCTGCCACTTCCGATGAACCGATTCCCAAAAATCACTGGAATCTCCTAATTTGCATGAAATGCTTAAGTTTCATCCCGTTTAATCAATACATCTGGGCTGTACCCAGTATTTGCTGAAGTGCCAATCAGTGCTTTATTAGTGGTGAAGGTACCAAATCGTCATTTTCGGTTAAAATTTTGTAAAAATAACCTATAGTCCGATATTGTTGCAAATTTAATTTAAAATAGTTTATAATCGTCTTACTCGTTAATGTTATACTTACATTTTGAAACTGACATTTCTGGTGAATCGATTTTGAAAAAAATCACTGGAATATCCAAATTTACGATCAGACAAACTGTCTGGGCTGTTGGGAGGATTCAGACATATAGTCTGCATGCACACAAACAGGTAATTTAAAAACTACGTTTTTTGACTTTGGCGATATAGCGAATGGTAAATCTGCAAAAATCATGTCAGAATGTTCATGATTTTACTATGTAAAACACATGTAGTAAAATACAGATTTTCCCAAAAATCAGCTTTCCGCATCAGTCTTGGAATTTGATCTAAACCGATGTTAAGAAGTTTTTAAAAATCTTAAATAAACCGATATGATATCAAATTTAATTTAGAATCTTTCAGTTTATAACTGTTTTTCTCGCAAATGGACATATTTCGGCCAAAATCACTGGGATCTGTCAGTTTATGGAAAAAGCTTAAGTATGGAGCTTAATCTCGGTTAATTAATCTATCCGGGATGTATGGGCCAAATTTTTGCTGAAAAACAGTTGTTTGTCAAAAATCATCTTTTACGGTTAAATTGTGGAAAAATTATCTGGGTCGAGATTGTTGCAAAATTAATTTATAATTTTTATTTCATATTAATGGTGGAATAGTAAAAGTCGGAAATCTGTAAATGTCCGAATAAAGATTTTAAAAACTGTTTTATTGCTTCTAAATCTATGAAATTAGTGTCCTATATTGTCGAAATGGTTCAATCTTCACCCCACAGAATATTTTTCATGGCATTAGTGCAAATTGGAATTTGAAATAGTATAGGTATTAACGGATTCACAAACTCTCACGGACTCGCGGGAGCTAATTGTTCTCATCATGACGCTTATCTCTCTGATGTGGAATAAATTAAACTAGGAGGACGGTTAAGAACTGAAAATGAACAAAAACCAAAAATTGTATGAAAAAATTTGTTGTTGTAAAGAAACCATTAGGTACATGGAAATAAATTTTTATTTTTCGTACTTCCATTTTACGTTTATTTTTGATGCATCGCTCCGCAAAAAAAAGCTTAACTATGAATGATACAATTTGAATGAAAAGTTGAAAACGGTACAGTTCGCTGCATCGCTTAGATCAAACTAACCAGTTTTATTGAGCTATGGAAATCCTCCACGTGTTATCTTGAATCGGGGCTTTAACTTCGATTATGATGCATTGTAGTTGGAATTACAAATTATGCAGATGCATATTAGATGATGAACAGTTTATTAAAACGAATTAGCAAAATCACCGTGAATGATCATCCGATGGCAAAATGTTAATAAACGTTAAAACAGGAGCATAATCTTATAGCGAATACATAACTTGTACTAAACTTACAAATGTTCCGATACATTGTACAAATAAATTTAATTCGAATACACGAAAAACAAACCAGCATATTATTGTCCTTTTGAAATGAGATGAAATCCTTAAATAATCCAATATTGATTGCTAAACTACGGCTATCGTTTCCTATAGCACATAAATCACACCAAAATTAAACGTGTAACAACCCCTATACAAAATCAGAGCGAAATACCCATAACATTATTGAAATGTAATGAGATTTATTTAAAATAAAATTTTCTTGGCGTTTTCCTTAATTATAATTAAATTAGCTGAAATTAAATTCGTATATTTAAAATATATAAATTACCATTAATTATGAGTGAAATGATAACAATTATTGAGTTTTATATATTTTAAAATCTTCATAGCTTCTTAGAATTATATTACCGGAGTTCTAAATTACCTGTATAGAATATCAAGGTAATCAAAATAATATTCATTATTTTTTGTCGGTGATGGTATTGTATACCAAATGGTTCCTCCTTGTGTCGCATTGCACTCCACCCATTTAACAAACGGTTGAGAAAAAATCATTCCAATTAGACATAATTGATTTACTGTCGTGCTTAACAATAAATGTTTTGATGAAAACTGGAAATTTGATTTTGCCACGATTATTCTTATCATTGTTATTGCCACCATTTTCTGTTTGTTTTTCCTACTATTATTGTATTGGTATACAGTATAACTGACTGGAATTTTCTTTTTTTGGATCGCCCACGTAATATAATTTAATGTTATTGTTGGTGTACACATAAAATTCACAAGCTTTTTGTTGCTGATAATAACACACAAAAAATTATTCGATTGTAACTGAATTACATTTTATTGAATTAAATTAACAACAAACAATATATATTTGATATACAGACTGAAAATGTAGTGGAAATAAAGGAAAATGTATTTTTTTTCGGGAAATCGATTGAAACGGAGATTTAGAGTTTTTTTTTTTTATTTTCATTGTACGCAGGCCGGAAAGGTTAAATGTATTTTGTTATCATTTTTTGGCGGAACTTAAAATTTCCGGCTATTGAATATCCTTTACCTATATAGCGCGTATAATATACAAAATATTTCAAATATTTTACGCGTTAAGCGAGATGCCACGAATTAGATTAACGATCTAATTTCTACAACAACTTTTTGATAATAAAATTTGGTGATTTATTTAGGGTGCTAGTAAAATTTAAATTCCACAACAATATTAACAAACCGATAAAAATGTTGTCATAATTCATAAATATTTTTTCCGAAATATATAAAAGATTTGTTTATGTCGTTGCGAAAAACAACCCAAAATTCTTATATGTACACGTTTACTATACTCGAATAACGTGGATCGCTCTCCTCCCTCCAACAAATAAAAAACTGTCTCCGAATGTTAAACAAAAATATTTGTGTGATTTGTGTTCGATAAACATAAACCTCGTAATCAAACATTTATATATCGACCAAAATCGAATAAAATTTTCGCACGTGATTATTTTGACACCAAAATATTATGCAACTTTAATACAACAACATATTTAATGCATACCCAACCGAAATTTTTATTTTATAAATTTTTCATGTTTTCCCCAATTTTCTTTAATACATATTTTGCTTTACTCCACCCACCGCACATAATCATAAATGATAAAACAGGGAAAATTCGTCGTTTGATTGTATATAAAGTGATGTATACCATCACGATTATCATCCCCCCGTCCGATTATATATTTCGTAGGAAAATTTCTAGCAATAAAACATCGACGCACAAACCTCAACGAACACATGTTACTCAGATTTTCATTAGTTTTCCATTTTTATCGATTGTATTGTATTTTCACCCTACATTCAAGAAATCGGTATTCACATTGATTCAGTTGGAAAATCAATTTGTAGATTTTTTTTATTTTGTGTTTGTGAAATAATTCCAAGAATCAAAACTGTCAAACTCTACTTATAAAATAACATTCCAAATTGTTATTTAAGATTATCAGGGTAGAAAAAACTAACAGTCAAATAAAAAGTAAAAAAAAAAAAGAGAAAAACTTTAAACACCTTTTTGGCTGATATCTGATTATGTTTCACCACCTTGGCACAAATAATGCAAATTGAAAAAAATTATTTTTGTTGGGTTTAATGCAATAAATTGTTTGAAACATATCTTCCGTTCGTTCGTTTGGAAAATATGTTGGAAAAGTTCCAAGATCATTTTGAATTAATAAAAAGAAAATCTATTTTATTTTATTTTATTCACTTATCTGCTATTTTATGTTCCGAGTTTTCAGCATCCGAAATACATATTGGATTGAAAAATTATTTGTAGGAAATTTATTTGCGAGAGCATATAGTTAAGGGTATATACAATATTACCACTCAGCAATAATTTCACTAATGACTATTTTTAATTGCAAGCTATTTCATACTTCAGTTTACTGACCTCTTTCACATCGTTCCCATCACGCCGAATCCAAACTTTAATGAAATAATTTGTTTTATGCCATCGCGCTAAAATCCATTAGAACTTTGATTAAGGCTGATAAAAAAAATAATATTTGATAAAAAAATAATATTTAGTATACCGCCATATTTATGCAATATAGTGTAGTGTTCATTTCCAAAACAATTAATAAAAAAACGAGTGGAAATTGTGAAAAACGCCTTTGTGGTATCTACACAGTACGTCACTCGGGCGTCAAACTTGGCTTGTGTCTGAGTTTGTTTTATATAAAATGTACCGGTATATCCGATGAGGTACTGAAGGACCTTCAAGTTGGCTGTACTATCTGGTCGTGCCCCGATTGCCGATCAAAAGTGAATTGCTTAATCATAGACTACATACTGGGAGTGATGACAACATTTCAAACACAAGTGTGAAAAGCAATCTTTCACTCAGCGATTTAATCATAATTCTACAGGGCCTAAACAACCAATTAGATGCTGTAAAAAGTTCTTTGTCATTCTTATACAAAGCATTTCATGATGTAAAGATTGCATCTCATACTTTAAAGGTTATGAATGGTGAAAACGAAGGTAATGTTACTATCGTACCACAGACTTCAGGAGGGCATTTGACAGAGTTTCCTAAAATATAATTTTTTTTAAACTCATAGGGCTCTTGGTTTCGCACTTCAACTCTTACTATGGTTGGACTTGTGACGGATCAACCGCAGCAAATTTATTCTACTAGTGAATTTATGTAACGATTTGTGTTTATCAAAGTAGCAATTCATGAACTAAGTGTTTTTTCAGAATTATTGGATTGAATGGGTAAAATGAGGTGCCATGAAATCCCGTGGGAAAAGAAAACCCGTATGAACGAAAAATTTAATAATAAGATTTTAGCTGCCTCTCCAACACTTAAAATATTATTATAATAAAAAATTGTAAATTAAAATATAAATCTATATAAATAAAAGTCAAAAGATGTTTGTACGTTTGCTCGCAAAAATCTCAAAGAATATACGACCGATGGACATGAAACTTTCACAAAATGTGTATCTCGCCAAGGAGGTGATCATAGGCATAGTGCGATTTTTTACAATAGGTGTCGTACGAGTCGCACTACCAAATATCACAAACTGCTCAACCGATCGCCTTGAACTTTTGATCGTGTATAAGTTGCATGTCCAGGACCAACCTTACGATATTTTTGAAAGGGTTGGACCCCGAAATCTAGGGGCCTCGGTACAAATTTATTTAAACTTAATATTTTTTTAATTCCTTGACTGGAATGAGTTAAGGAAAAAGTTTATCTGAAATTAGTAACATGCTTCAATCCGAGGGGTCCGTTCCCTAGGTCAGTCATCTAAAATATATGTAGCCCATATAAACGATTTATCTCTATAAGGGTGCAATCGTCAGCAATTGGGAATGGAATCACCTTAGTGAACAGAAGAGCATACTGTTGACCCTGAAATATTGTACGAAACGAATTGCGTTATCAATCAATTGAATCGACCCGTCGAAATAAATTGAAGGACTCAAAAAGAAGCTTATCAAATACATAAATGAAATAAAAAAATAGCACTGTAGACTAAATATTCTAATAAATCGATTTTCTAATTATTTTAACAAATAAAAATTTATAAAAAAGTTAAAATATATAATTCACATTTGACTTCAGAAAGCAATTTATAATAAAAATTACTTATTCCATTTTTGTCCACTATAGCCACCTTTCCAATCACTAAACTTGCAATCTTCCAAAAGAAATACCCTTTGCTGTAAAATATTTTACGTGTACAATTAGTTTGAAAAAGTACTAACATTTGCTATTTAAAGATTGTAGTCTACAAGAAATATCCTTTTGCTAAAAAAATATTGTAAAATTGGCTAAGTTTGAAAAGGTACTAACTTTATATTTAAAATGGTGCATCTTCTACAAGAAATAGCCTTTGATACAAACATGTAAAATTGCTTTCGTTTGAAATACTTTTGTTTTTCGTATAATGTTATTTTAATGACTAAACCATCGTCGATTATTTCCACATATTTTGTAATCGATTTGTGTACATCAGAATCCGGGTTATTTCCGATTATTTATTAGGTACATACTGAAATACAATAATTGGTGGTAACTGTTTTTCAGGGCCTAGATTCCGATGAAACGACAATTTTTATTAGTACAAAATTTTATTCACAAAAATTTTGCGATGCTGCTAAAATGAGACACGACATTTTATAGCAATTACTAGCAGTTGCTGTTTTACTATTATTTTCTAGTTTATGACATTTTTCGTTCTAAATCTCAGCTATGTTAACAATTAAATAATAAGTTATGATTATTATTTGTAGTTTGATATTAAAACAATAAAATAAATTAATTTCATAAAATATCAACATATACTCACACATATTTTTATTAAAATTTTTGTTTTTATACAAAGTCACGTAAATTGAAATCAACGACAATTAGCGTATTTATTGCATTTTCATTTAGAACAACAATGGCATTAAAACTTAACGCAAATGGATTCGTCTAAACCCAAAATGATTTTGGATTTACGTAAATCCAATCCAATTTTTAGTACTAAAGGTTTGTACTAAACTATTAAAACAAACTACAAACTCGACAAAAAAAAAATATTATTATGTTTTTAAAATAAAAATAAAATATTAATAAAATTATGAAATATGCGAATATACATAGGAAAAATATTATTACTTTCAAACTTCGTAGTCAAAAACTAAATCCTAATCCACGTTTACTAATGCAATACAGCTAATATTACAAAAATTGTCAGATTTGTTTATATGACATTTTGAAAAGAACACCAGATCAGCATCGCGTTTTAGAACTCACATAATATTGTCATTTTATTGCAGTTGTATTTTTAGTACAAAATCACAAAAAATTGTCATTTGTCACTTGATCAGAATCGGTATGTATTAGGTATGTATTAAATATTGTTTCAATATAATGTACATTCTCATTAAATATATGTTTTCAGTTTCTGTGATTACTTTTTGTTTATAGCTAACCTCTGAAGAAAAAATCTATTGGACAGGCAAATATTCGAATATACTTGAGAAAGATAAAAAACATGCATTTCATAAATTTCATTTGGGAATTATTATTTGTGTATTGATTATGAATTAAAATATGCATTTTTTAATTTATTTTGAAATTTGCAATTGTTTTTTGCACATTTTCATTAATGAACAAATTAGATGAAAATTTGAAAGGGCTTTAATTTTCATATTACAGTAAAAGCCCGATTATCTGGCATCCAATTAACCGGAATACTCAGTTAACCGGAATTTGAGTTTTTAGATTTTTTTTTCTCTTTGTATATGGTTTTTTTTATTTCATTTGAAATTTGCAATTGTTTTTTGTTCATTTTCATTAATGAAAGCATTAGTTGAAAATTTGGAATAGCTTCAATTTTCTAAAAGCCCGATTATCCGGCATCCAATTAACAGGAACACTCAGTCAACCGGAAATTTTATTTTTAGGATTTTTTTTTTTGCTTCTTACTCTTTATTTTCTTTTTCATATTATGCATTTTTTAATTTATTTTGAAATTTGCAATTGTTTTTTGCACATTTTCATTAATGAACAATTTAGATGAAAATTTGAAAGGGCTTTAATTTTCATATTACAGTAAAAGCCCGATTATCTGGCATCCAATTAACTGGAACACTCAGTTAACCGGAATTTTAATTTTTAGGAATTTTTTTTTGCTTCTTTCTCTTTCATATGCATTTTGTAATTCATAATGAAATTTGCAATTGTTTCTTGCACATTTTCATTAATGAAAGCATTAGTTGAAAATTTTGAATGGCTTTAATTTTCTTATTACAGTAAAAGCCCGATTATCCGGCATCCAATTTACCGGAACACTCAGTTTCTTGAAAAAACACGTTAAAATTACAATTCAGGTTAACTGAGTGTTCCGGTTAATTGGATGCCAGATAATTGGGCTTTTAATGTAATATGAAAATTAAAGCCATTCAAAATTTTCAACTCATGCTTTCATTACTGAAACTGTGCAAAAATCAATTGCAAATTTCACAATTAATTACAAAATGCATATGAAAGATAAAAAATAGAGAAAAAGAAAAAAAATATTGTATTAAAACTGAATATTCCGGTAGACTAAGTGTTCCGGTTAATTGGATGCCGAATAATCAGACTTTTACTGTAATATAAAAATTAAAGCCATTCAAAATTTTCAACTAATGCTTTCATTAATGAAAATGTGCAAAACACAATTGCAAAATTCAAAATTAATTAAAAAATGCATATGAAAGAGAAAGAAGCAAAAAAATAATCCTAAAAATAAAATTTCCGGTTGACTGAGTGTTCCAGTTAATTGGCGGGCTTTTACTGTAATATGAACATTAAAGCCATTCAAAATTTCAAACTAATGCTTTCATTAATGAAAATGTGCAAAGCACAATTGCAAATTTCAAAATTAATTAAAAAATGCAAATATGAAAGAGAAAATAAAGAGAAAAAAAGCAAAAAAAATCCTAAACATTAAATTTCCGGTTAAGGTTTTATTTCGATCTTAAATGTACCTTACAACAAGCATACCCGGGTATGTCCATATAAATATTTTCATATGTTTAAGAATTTTCGTATTCCACTCAATGACGTTCTGTCGCGAATAACAAAAATCTCAGAGATTTCTGAGCATGTGGATAAATAAGATTGGTTTCTTACATCAATTACTAGTTCAGAACCACTTCCAACGTATCTGGGCAATCCGTAGGGGCCGAGATAAATAATTTCAAATGTTTAAGAATTTTCGTATTACACTCAATGACGTTCTGTCTCGAATAACAAAAATCTCAGAGATTTCCGAGCATGTGGATAAATAAGATTGGTTTCTTACATCAATTACTAGTTCAGAACCACTTCGAACGTATCTGGGCAATCCGTAGGGGCCGAGATAAATAATTTCATATGTTTAAGAATTTTCCTATTCCACTCAAAGACGTTCTGTCTCGAATAACAAAAATCTCAGAGATTTCCGAGCATGTAGATAAATAAGATTAGTTTCTTACATAAATTACTAATTCAGAACCACTTCGAACGTATCTGGGCAATCCGTAGGGGCCGAGATAAATAATTTCAAATGTTTAAGAATTTTCGTATTTCACTCAATGACGTTCTGTCGCGAATAACAAAAATCTCAGAGATTTCCGAGCATGTGGATAGATAAGATTGGTTTCTTACATCAATTACTAGTTCAGAACCACTTCCAACGTATCTGGGCAATCCGTAGGGGCCGAGATAAATAATTTCAAATGTTTAAGAATTTTCGTATTACACTCAATGACGTTCTGTCTCGAATAACAAAAATCTCAGAGATTTCCGAGCATGTCGATAAATAAGATTGGTTTCTTACATCAATTACTAGTTCAGGACAACTCGATCATCTCTATGCAATCCGTAGGGGCATTTCAGAACAACTTCGATCATCTCTGTGCAATTCATAGTGTGTTTGTTGTAAAAAATTTCATTTTTTAAAATTCACTCAAAACTTTCCACAAAATTTAAATGTTTGCTACGTATAGTGTAAAAATATTTGTGTTTATTAAAAAATTTCAGATATATTAAGAAAGTTCAATATTTGCGTGTTTTTTCAATTCTAAGTACTTATAGGCCACAGTGTATATTTTGTTATTTTGGCATAAACTTCACTCCGATCGGTTAAATATGGATATCATCCGGGAATTTTAAAACATTTACAAAAATTCAAATCAGTGATTTACGAATTATAAAGTCTTAACATAGTAAAACATACAATAATATCACACATTGCATTGAAACGTGGTCTGATACCAAGCTCCATTATATGAATTTTTAAAAGGTCGAATAAAATGGGCAAATCAGAAATTTCCTGTACTGATGTAACATCTAAAGCATTCGATTTGTGTAAATCGGAATTGTCAAAATGTACTCAATTAGCATATCCGATTCAAAATGCGAAGATCGCAATATTTAATGACGCGTTGGATTTAGCTGTAGGAGCAGTATTACAGCAGCTTACGGAAAGTGGTTGGGAACCTTTATTTTTCTACTCACGTAAGTTACAAGTGGCTGAAATACGCTATAGCACATACGACAGAGAATTACAGGCAACTATGCAGCACTCAAACACTTTAAAAATTTTATTGAGGAAAGAGAGTTCATTTTATTTTCGGATCACCTCTTTAGAATTGCATTGTATCAACAAGATTCAACAAGTGGACATTGGAACCACAATTGATTACGTTTTGTTGACAGAAACACAACAAGCAGATAAAGAACTTACCGCATTGATCGAATCAAATTCAATTTTTTAAAAATTACCAATATTTGGATCAGACAAATACATTTTATGTGACATCTCGAATGGCAATCAACTTTCATTTATTCCAAAACCATTCCGAAGACAAATTTTCGATCCTTATCGTAATTTATCAAATCCAGGAGTTAGAGCAAATATAAAACAAATTACTGGGCAAGGTATTGTTTGTCAGAAATGTAAAGTTACCAAACACGTTAAGAATAGAATTGGTAATTACACATACCAACCAACCATTAATAGATTTGAAGAAGTTCAGATCGATATTATTGGACCTGTACCACCGTCTGAAAACAGAATTTATGACAAAATTTAACACAAACATCCGAGCAGAAACGTTTGCCGATGCCCTACTTAACAAATGGATAAGTCGATTTGGCGTTCCTTCAAGCAGCACGAATTTCCAAAGTACATATTAGGATTTCAACACAAACGAACGGCATCATAGAACGATGGAACCGAACGTTAAAATCCGCAATTATGTGTGTCACATATACACAGTGGACAAAATCTCTTCCAATAATTTTACTCGGATTGAGAACTGCATTTAGAGAGGATTTTCAACGCTCATCAGTGGAGTTAGAGTATGGGCAGAATCTTCGTAACAAGTACACCAGCCACTCTGATTTCGTTAGTCAACTTCGAAATCAATTTAACAATATACAACCATCAACAGCCTCACGACATGTCACAGACCAAATTTTCATTTTCAAAGATCTGTCAAATTGCGAGTCTGTTTTAGTAAGAATGGGTGAATTACGACGTCCTTTACAACCCCCAATATGAGAGAACTTTTCTGGTAATCAAAAGAGGTGAAATTTTTCCACTCTACTAATCAAGGGTGTTGAATCAACAGTTTCAATAAACCGACTTAGACCGAGTTTTATTGAATCACAATAATCCGACAATTTAACGGATATACATCAACACCATTACACAATACACAGAATACTAGTTCATCACCAAAAATTTCACAACCTTAACTTTCACACCAATGGGTCAATTTTGTACGAAAAGAGACAAGCGCGAGGTGAGCAAACCGGAAAAATATAGTATTGAGCATCTTGTTTGTGTTAGTAGGCGAGACGCATGCGCATGATCTTGTTTTCATTTCTTTTTTTGGGTTGACGTTTCTATGCGTAAACATTTCACAATTTTAGAACTAATTCGAATTATTCTCATAATTTTGAATTAAATTGAAAATAATTCACACATTTAAATATTAAAACATAAAATCTTAAAAACATAAAATATTAATTCATTTCACTGCTCAAAAGCGAGCGAATAGAAGAGGTGAGTAGACATCAGTATCAAAAAAAAATAAACCGATTCAACCGGTTCCATATATTTTGGTACCTACCATCGCAAATATGACCAATTGGATGCACATATACAAGAGAGGGGAGAACGCAATACAAATATAAAATTGTGTATGTATTGTAATGAAAATTGTTGCTCACCTGCGTACAAAATTGACACACGGACGTTCCTGAACAATTTAGATCAAGGTCAGGACGAATTATAAAAAAAACAATTCGTTTTGAATAATGCGTATCGTTCTTGGTCAATCACTGGTGAAAGGAAAGTGTGGCGGTTCAACCAGCAAATTTATTTTACTAGTGAATTTATGTAACGATTTGTGTTTATCTAAGTAGCAATATCTAAAAGTAAGTGCGTTTCCAGAATAATTGGATTGAATGGGTAAAATGAAGTGTCATGAAATCCCTTGAATTTATAATAATTAGATTTTAGCTGCCTCTCCAGCTACACGTAAGACGCGTGTTAAAATTTTATTATAAATATGAAATAAATGATAAAAATAAAATAAGATTATAATTGCTTATGTAGGAAAGTTAAATTACCTGTTACCCATAGACTCTTATCTGAGGAAACATAGGTATCAGGTGATCTTTAGGTCGTTAATATCTGCTCTGTGTAGCTAAATCCGGGGTTCTGCAAGGCGGCCACCTTGGGCCCATTTTTCGTGATTTAAAACTCGTTAATTTTCGTGTGTGCAGACATTCTATTTAGTGTCGACTAAAATGGCATTCTCTTGATTAAGTAATTTGGCGATTATGATATGGTGCTACATGGTATTCCAAATGAGAGGGTAGGACCCTCGTGGTGTACCTCTATAACGTTAACAATTTTGCTTAAAGTATATGATTGGTTTAGATGCTTGCAAGATGGTTTGAAAGTCGCAATACCATTTTACAAATGAAATTTACATTAAAATCAAAAATTATTTTTGGAAAAACTCAAACAGGATCAGTTATTGCAGGATATTATAATTAAAAGAAATTCCAATCAATCTGGTTCTTTTAAAATGTTTAAAGAATAATTTGAGAGCTAGTGCTTGAGAGCGTTCCTTACTAAATTAAATTTTCTGTTGAACCTAACCTAAAAATTAAAATTTCAATGTGTCTAGTCTATTTATACATTTGTTCTTTACCATTCGAACCTACCTAATAGAAAAACTCCTTATTTGCACACAAAACAATCCCCCAGCCTTCTTACGGTAATTTTATGAGATAGTTTTCATATTTTTTTTTTTTGGAAATATTAAAATATTATTATTATAATTAAAATATTTAAAACCAAAGAAAACTAAACACGAAATTATAGATTTAATTATTGTGAAAAAAATTTGAGTTTATTGTTGTTGAATATTCCGATCGGACTTGCACAACTTCTCTAAGTTTAAGAGCTAATAATAAAATATCGAAAAAAAATTTCGGGAAAAGGGAAAAACTAAGTACGTGTTTTCCGTCATAGCAATTGATTATCAAAAAACTCGAGAGCAAAATGTTCCTACAGATGCTTATCGAACCTGCACAACTTATACCCTTGACAGACTAGGATTAGCTAAACGCGTTTAATCATTTTTTCGAGTTTATCTCTTAATGTGTCAACTTCGAGATTAACTAAACGAGTTTTCTTTTAGGTTTAGAAACTAAACCGGTTTAGTGCACAAATCTCTCAATATTTTGAAGTTTATCGCATAAAAATGGGTTTAGCGAGAGCGCCATCTAACAATGAAGGTTAAAATTTATAAATAGGACAATGCCATTTAGTACTGTGATACAATGATAGATGCCGCTTCGAGTTCAAAAAAGTTTTTTTTGCTCCAATTTAAGTTCAATATACACAAATGTGTATGTAAATAAAGACAGGTCGTAATGTCTTCCGTATTTTAACGGATCTTCAATGGGAATTCTTGAAAAAAATCTTAATAATTTGATAACACATAAATTAAATAACACTCAAAATTATTTCTTTTTGATCAAATCAATTATTTTATTATTATTATAGTTAGTGTTGTTTTTCTGGCGAAACCAAAACTTAGCGGTATGCACAAATGTGTATTGTGGTCTTCAGCTTACACATAATTCTATGTTTCACACATTCGTTTCTCGTATTCGAAATTTATATACACAAGTGTGTATACGGGTGGCGAAAGGGTTATATCTCGTTTCTTGCCTGCCAGCACAATTATGTGGGTAATGAAAACGAATCATGTCAAAATTTATTTTTGTATCTGTTTTGGTCCAACTTACACATTTGTGCATTCCTCTTACCGTAGAGTGAGTTTTGTAAGTATTGCACTATATTTGACTTCTAGTGCCGGAAAAAATACCGTGGTATTGTATTTGGAATTCATATTTTTTTAAATCTGTATTCAAATCTCGCTGGAATCTGACAATTCTCGCTCAGAAAAAATAGGGCGGATACACAGTGATGTATTAAATATATATTGTATTTATAGTTATATTCATTTATATTGTTCACAATTTTATGTTGTATTTGTATTAAAATGGAATAGGAATTTTAGGATACAAACACAAAATTTAGGCTTTATTAATTAAATTGTGTTTAATTAAAATATTTTTTTTATTTGTACCACAATAACATTGGTTTAATACCGATTCCGGACAAACATGGCGCTACCGTATTTTATTATTGAAACACGGTTTGCTAAACTTCATAGTGTGTCAACCTAATTGGATTTGTAGTAGATTAACTAAACTAGTTTAACTAAACGCGTTTAGCTAAATCCTAGTCTGTCAAGGGTATTACCCTTACTTTAGTAAAGAACACTCTTAAGCATTATTAGCTCTAAATTAATATTTGGTCGTTATATTATATAAACCAAAATCATTATTGTTTCCTTTACTAAACCATAAAAATTGCTAACAAAACAATCCTCACAAATATTAGATCAAAAGCAAAAGATTTGCCCACGGTCAAAAGCTCCGATTATTCTTTTATAAATAGGTTATTTCTCAATATCTAATCTGATCCAAATAAAACGTTCCTTTGAATGCGTAGCGAAACAAAAAACGATCAAAGCAGTCAGTGTATTGATGTTTAACGCATGAATACCAATTAGTTTTTTTATATTGAAAGGCATTCCAATTTTCGGCCGGTGGCATTTCCAATACCGTATAAATAACCCGAAATTTTTTTAATGAGTATCGAATACAATTGTATTTTGTCTTATCTACATTGATTCAGGCTATTTTCATTGTGTTTGGCATACCAAACCACCAAACCTTATGTTTGTGCGTGAATTTAGAAGTTTGTATGTGCTTTTGATTCGACAATTCTCGGTATCATATACCTAAACCATTATGTTGCGTACGCACACAACAAAAGAAAATGTAAGATTATATCTCATACATATACATAAAACGGTCATCCTTGAGAATAATGTACTCGAGCGTATATACCAAACATTTTCCTTGCTCAAAGAAAAATTTAAAATTTTACCAACGAAACCTACTCGTTACATAAACAGAAAGCACATATAAAAGCCTTAAAGCACAAGAAAAAGATTTCTCATTTTGATATTTTGAAAAATGAAATAAATAATTTTTCCATTTCACGCAATTCAATAGGCAGGCATTTTAAAGAATATGACTGGGGAACAAATAGAAAAATGTCGACCGCAATATAAATCATTTTCTTTTGCGGATGGTTTCATATTTCGGTTGCTTTATTTTATACATATATACGAGTATATAGTCGTAGGTATGTTTGTATCTGGTTTCAACGTATTTGAAATTCTATCTATCAGTTCTGCGCTATAGTTTCGTGTAGTTTTTCGGTTTTTTTCATTTTCCTGAATGATTGAAAATTAAATTAGCACTTTGTCTGATTCTCCCGTGGCGAGTCTATTTTTGTCCAATATTTTGTGAAATTATATGTTATTCCTATATTCTTTATACATGTATAGAAAATTATGTTTTGCCGGAAATCGAAATTTTTTTTTCATTTTCCACAATCAAATTCCAATTACGTAATTCGACCAATTCTCCCCATTATTCCGTTCGCCTTAATGCGAAGAATTATTATATAATTTTTTATTTATTTGCGTTGTTGAAATTCTGACACGAATTATATTTTATGTAGTTTCCAAACGAATAAAACGAAAGCACATCAAGCTTCGTAACACCACTTAAAAAACGGGTTTTCATGAGCAAGAACATGAAATTCTGAAAAATTTAATCAAACCAAATCGTAAAAACTGGGTATATTATGTAATTGCATTTAGCATTCGGCACATCATATAACCACCATCCCACCCACAACATTTAAATAGATACTATTTTATAAAAATGTGTAGGTATATGTGGGATCGATTTAATAGGAAAATATTTTTAACGAAATGATAGATTTTCTCGTTTATCCTAAAAATATGTGCAATGTATACCATATGTATGTAGGTAGCATTAAATCTCTTACGATAAAATATTTTTAAACATTTAAATTTATTTCATTGTTGTGTATGAGCATGTACATAAAACATAAAACATAACAAAGAAATAGTTTTATCTACCACTCGAAATCTCACTTTTTCACAAATAGTATTGCACACAATACAAAAAAAGTCTTAATTTTTATGCAAAGTAGTTTTCATCGATTGTTCCTTATATCTATGTGTATAGCATACTGCATAAGTTTTATGCACATATCCAGAGATAGTTATGCGAATATATCAGATACATTTAGATATCAAGCTTTTGTATTGCGAACACTATTGTTTTTAAATGCCTGATAGTTTCGAGTGTGGTGTAATATGAACACGATGTTTAATATTTCTTCTATTTATATTTAAAATGTCATCATTGTCATTAATGTCATCAAATTTACATAAAACAATGCCCATACATAAATATAAAAGGAATGTTGACTACGGCGCGAGCTCTGAATAGAACAACTATTTTGCAATTAAATTCAGATGCAATTAGAGTCACTATCAGATGTTTTATTTACATGCCACTCCTCCCCTAGTCTCGCTTTATTTGTTTACCACACTAAATAATTATTTGTGTAATTGAATTGATACACTTTATGTTGTTATCTAAGTACATTATTTACCCTCGATTTCCGTTTCTCGCACCCATACCTTATTTCCTATGTAACGTAGAACATAACCAAACAAAATAATCATAAAAATAATGTAGATGATTCGTTAAGTGAAAATAAAGTTATGCGTATGAAAATATTATGACAAGTACAGAAATATCAGGGAAAATAAAAATAAAAATCTAAAACCCAATCCCCCAACATAAAATAAAAAAAAAAAAAATAAGGAATCTAATAATATTCCTCGAGGCAATGTAATAATATTCCCTTGCTGTATTTATAGATGTGTACGTATTTTCCGTACTTAATTCTTATCTATCCTTGGAAACACGAACAAGTATATAGCAAACGTAGAAATAAAAAATAAAACGGAAATCTCATTTCTAAATATTATTCCTTTTATCAACATCGCGTTATTATTCTTATTGTACCAGTAAAGTATACATAGAAACAATTGATTGTTTAAAAAACAATTTTATTTTTAGGAAATTAACATCTTTTCTATTACATTTTCCGCGGAGAACAAAATTTTATGTAGCTGAGATTGGTGCGGTAAATATTGATTGAGACAGTGTTGTTTTAGATTGCGAAATAGCCAATCATAGCATGGCTCAGTCGACATTTTGGGAAATATTGTAACAATTATATTTTTTGAGTGTTCGCATACAGTCTTAACGATTTAGTTAGCATTAAATTAAGTTATACCCAAACAGTTGTTTAGAAATTAGTGTTAAAGAACAGTTAGACTTCCTTCGGATACCCGACGTCATCAAGGATTTACCACCTTTTGCACACAATAGAGATTTTAAAGAGATTTTAACGATAGTAAAAGATCTTGATGGAAAATGGCAATCAGAAACAAAGTAGTTGGAGAGGCCAATTAAGTGTTAAACATGGGTGACGGTCTCTTTATCGTAAACAATATACCGTGGACACAATTTATCGTGTGGACAATTTATCGTATGCCAGTTTATCGTAGTTTGTAAATTTGACCGTATAACAAGGTAATTTCTTACCCGATTATATGTAGATTGGAAGAAGTTCTGGAATATGGCCACCTGCGACGGAACTCGGTAATTTATTAAAAGATTATGATGGGATTGGATATGTTGGATGGAAATGGGATTCTTAAATGATTTTTGAAATAAGTTCTGGAATATGGCCACCTGGGACGGAACTCGGTAATTTATTAACCGATTATGATGGAATTGGGTATGTTGGATGGAAATGGGATTATTAAATGATTTTTTCAAGAAGTTCTGGAAAAGTTGCCATCTGGAACGGATCTCGGCCATTGCTTATCAGCATCTCGATTGGACGAAAGTCAATGGTAAATTGCTGTACTCGCTATTTGATGGAAAAGCGAAATTTTATTTTTTATTTTTTCTAATACATTTTCTAGTGAAATGTGTTACCATTGATAGATAAGTTTCTGTCCTATCGTCAATCTTGTTATATCATATGTGACGATAGCATTTGGGAGCACTGATCTAGGCTTTTTAACTCTTTGCGGTACTGGCTGGTTACTTCTAAACGAATACGGAAGTCGAAAGAAAGTGATCAGTACGAATTTTGCTTATGGCCTTCGACAACGCATGTCAGGGCGAGTTATGGGCGGCACCAATTAAATACCACATCAGCATATGTTCTCCAGGCTAGGAGTGGCTGAAGTGCGCGTCTGTCTTATAGCAAGGAGCTTGCTATGTATATCACTAGTCCGTGCCACTAGTCCGTATCCCACATATGTGTCAACCTAATAAGTAGGTTGAGCGGCAAGCCAACTACCTGCTCTCAGAAAAATCTGGTTATAAAAGGCCTAGGATAAATTTAACGTTTTGATAATAAGAACAACATTCGAAAATTTATACGGGAATATGGGGCGTGTAACGAAATCTCGGTTTTCAAAATCCTGGTTGTCGAAATCCCGGGTTTCAAAATCCCTGTTTTCAAAATATCGATTTTTTTATAAAAAAAACCCCGATTTTAAGAAAATCCCGGTTTGAATTTTAAAAATTTGGCATGCGAGAAAATGGGACTCTTAAATGATTTTTTGATAAAATTCAAAAATGAGTTTGCGATAAAGTTCTAGAAAATGGCTAATAGGGATGGAATTTAGATGGAGGACTAAGTGCCCGTGAGAGTTTTCGAAGCCGTCAGCCTCTACAATTATTGCATTTCAAAATGTTGCATTAATAAAATATTGCATTTTTTATTAATCTCGCAACTACAAAATGTTGCAATTACAAAATATTGCAAGTACAAAATCTTGCAATTACAAAATCTCGCATAACAAAATGGTGCAATTATTTTTCTTTCTTGTAGGTGTCATTAATAGATTCTATATAATCCGCTCCTACGTGCGGCACGCAATGCGACATGTTTGCTGATCCTGGCTCTACGTCCCCCGAAGTTCAAACCTAATAAGCCTCTCGGAGAGCTAAGCGAGAGGAGGCGCAGCGACCTCCCGCGTGCCCGTGTGAGTTATCGAAGCCTTTATCCTCTACAATTACTACATTTCAAAATGTCGCTTTTTTATTAATATTGCAACTACAAAATGTTGCAATTACAAAATGTTGCAAGTACCAAACCTTGCAATTAAAAAATTTTAATAATTGTTTTGAACAATTAGAACTAGAAGAAACGAAAACCGGGATTTTGAAAACCGGGATTTCAAAAACCGAAATTTTGAAAACCGGGATTTTGAAAATCGGAATTTTGAAAAACGAGATTTTGAAAACCGAGATTTTCAAGCCGGAATTTTGAAAACCGAGATTTTGAAAACCGATATTACACCCGGGAATATGCAACACCGTAGTACACCGTAGTACACCCGGGAATATGCAACATAGTAAGACTTTTAACACCTGAGATCTTCAGGACCTTTCAAACCAAGCGGAAATTTGCACTCTGGACGTAGTTATACTACAAGAGATTAGGTCGTCTGGGAGTTGGATAAGTAACTCCACCGATGATTAGCCATTTTACTAGAAAATTTATTAGAAAAAATAAAAAATAGAATTTGGTTTTTTCATTCAACAGCGAGTACAGCAACCTATCATCGCCTTTCGTAGAATCAATCAAGTGACAACTTTTCTAGAACTTCTTCCAAAAATGAATTAAGAATTCCATTTCCATCCAACATATCCAATTCCATCATAATCGGTTAGCAAACTACCGAGTTCCGTCCCAGGTGGCCATATTCGAGAACTTCTTCCAATAATCATTTAAGAATCCCATTTCCATCCAACATAGCCAATCCCATCATAATCGGTTAAGAAACAAAACTGTTCACAGATAAATTGTGTCCACGATAAATTGTTCTACGATAAATTGTTCCACGATAAACTGACAGTAAATCGTTAAACATGTATGGCACTCCACTAATTTGGGAGAATATTAGAATTAAATTAGTTAATCATTTTAGCGACAAACGCAACGAAACTAGTTTTGTAAGAGATCTTCATAGATTGAATCAAGGAGTAGATTCAATCGAATGTTATTACTCAAAACCAGCAATATACAGTGCTGGAAAAAACATTGGACAAACATATTTTATTGCAAATTGAAGTGAAAGCAATTGGCTTATTGTTTCATTTTAAATACATGTATGACATAATTTTTTGAAAAAAAATGTACGTGCAATTTAGGGGCAAAGCCCCGAAAAATGCCAAAATATTCAAAATACGTTGATTGGAGTTAAAGTAACTAGTATTAAGTTGTTATTTATTGATTTATAGAAGTTCTGTCTTTAATATTAATATTTTGTTGGACCGCGTTTTGTTTTTATTACACCGGTACAACCCCGCAACTGTTGTATTATGTAAAATTGGTCAAACAATTATTTTATTTTACGCCTACCGTTCTTGGCCGTCATTAAATAAAGAATAAAGTGCAATTTTAGTTAAAAAAATGGGAAAGTTAGTGAGCAGTGTAAAAGCAATATGTTGATTTTTGAGCGAGAAAATTTAACCACGCGTGAAATAGCAGAAAATAATTAAACATTCCTAAAAGTACTATCGTGTGGAATATTTAAAAAATTGGAGAGATGGGCACTAAATAAAGAAAGAAAGTCTCTGGAAGGCCCAAAAGGACAACGCCAGTGGAAGATCATTTCACAACAATGTCACATTACAATGTCGTCGGAAGCGTTTTAAAACTTCATCAGACATAAGACAGGATGTTTAGCGAGCAACGGGACAACAAATTTCAGCCATCTTAGTGAGAGAGAAAAAGACCTGTTAAAGCTGGTTTGAGATCACTTAAACGAGTCCAGAAACCTAAGTTCACATTACTAGTGAAAAAAAATGTTTGCTTTCTTTGACTCCAAAAATGTGGAATGATGTGATTTTCGCCGATTAATCAAAATTCAAGCTGCATGTTGGAGATGGAAGATTTCTCGTAAGACGAAAACCGGGCGAGAGGCTTAGCAACGAATGTCTTTTAAAACTTCAACCGAAAAATGAAGGAGTTATGGTTTTGGGGATGCTTTTCTGGAAATGAAACTGGTCGGTTGTGCTTCCTTAGTTCCCAAAATATTTGGTTTATAATGAAGCTAGAAGTAACAAGAAAGCGCCCAGAATTGATTCAACCTTTAAAAGTTTGTTGATGAAGATTTGGGAGTCCCTACCTCCTACGATTTTGAAAAATTTATCAAATTCAATGAATCGGAAATGTATCGCTGTAATTAAAGCAACTGGCGGTCCAACAAAATATTAATATCAGGGGTATATCCTCCATCCAGTCGCAAGTTAATTTTTTGCGACCAGAAATATGGTTACTAGATTTATTTTGCCATGTTAATTGACACATTTTTTTAAATTTAAATTTGTTTTGCGATTGTTAAGTAGAAATGTATAATAATGCACGATATACATGTTCCAATTATTTTTTCCAGTAAAAAATAACGGGTTAAGTATATTACGATTTTCGTTTACGAAAGGGGCACGAAACAAATTACAGTAAAATAAAATTGGATTTTTTCTTTTTAATTTGAGCAAATGTTGTTTACATATGGCTGTCTCTTTTTAACTAGTAACTTTTTGTTATTTGCGTGCAGCTCTACTTTTCTGTAAAAAATTTGTTGGGGAAAAAAATTGGAACATGTAAATCGTGCAAAAGACTGCGACCTCGGAAAAGGCGTAGCAGTCTTTTCGTGGATTTCTACTTTACAATCGCAAAACAAATTTAAATTTAAAAAAATGTGTCAATTAACATGGCAAAATGAATCTAGTAACCATTGCGACTGGATGGAGGATATACCCCTTAAAGACAGAACTTCTATAAGTTAATAAAAAACAAAAAAAAATTAAAAAATAAGTGTTTAATTTATTCCATTACTTTAACTCCAATCAAAATTACGTCATACATGTAATTAAAATAAAACAATAAGCCAATTGTTTTCAAAAGTTTTGTAATTTTTTTTGCAAAAAATGACTCCAATTTTCAATATAAAATATGTTTGTCCAATTTTTTCCCCAGCACTGTACAACAAAAAAAAATTGGACATTTTCAATGCGTTTAATTTCGTCTAGATGATAGGGAGACCATACGGGAACAGCAAACTGAAGCTGAGATCGAACATCAGCGAAATAAATTGTGAATAAACATTTAATGTCGTTTAATTCGCACGGCCACCGTTTAATTAAACCCCAACATAGAGTTCAATGTCATATTTTCAACAAATATAACTCCCAGGTCCCAAATTTTGGCTGTTCGTTTTAGATAATGTCCTGTTAATATGATACTCAAGTTCTATAGTGGTTTGATGATGATGCAATGATTTTTCATTTACTAATATTTAGTTGCAATTAATTAGTTTCACACCACCCGCTAATTCTATTTAAATCGTCCTGAAGCGCAGTCCCATAGTCATGGGACTTTTAATTACTTTAAAGATTTTCATATCATCAGCATGTACCAGCACATCGGAATTGAACAACACTAATTAAGTCATTCATGAAGATGATGAAGATCTACGGGCCCAACTGAGAGGGGCAGCCACTTGAAGATGTTGTTCAATTGCTTTTACCGTTTTACTAGTAAATTCGGTCAAATTGGTAGAGGTTGATTTCCTTGACAGAAAACCGTACTAAAACACAGATATGGTGTGGTATTATTGTTTTTAATAATTTACAGCAAACTAGTTTAAGAGTTTCGGAATTGAAGACGATGATGATATTCCCCTGTAACACGAAATCCCAGCCCTGAACTCCTCGCTTTAAATAATGGAGTTATTTTGATTATACGTAATTGAAAAAGGAACATCCCGGTTTGCAGAGACTGGTTCAAGAGCAGTCGCAGTGCTTTGACTAGTTGGGTACTGTATGTTTTCATAACAGTTGAAGATATCTTTGTAAACATAATTTCTTTGTAAACGTAATTTAACAGTGTAAATTGTGATTCAATTATATTATCAGTTCAATTTAAAACAAGAAGATCAACTACACTACATTTTAAATTAAATATGACGTAATATCAAAAATTTTGAAAGTAAATTTTCTTTACAATTATGCGAGTAAAGAACTACTTCATAAATTTTTAATTGTATCCAGTCCAATCAAAGAACTTGAATTTTCCGGAAAATCTAGAGGAACAATGCGTGTAATATTCATAAGTTGTTTGCAACAATCTAGTATTAAAAATGCTTTGTCCTAAAAGCAATGTCTAAGAGATTTCCGCTATTCGAATATACGTGACACGAGAAATGTATCGGTTCCGTTGTAAAATTCTCAAGCCATAGGGTTTAATAGGTCTGCAAATATTTTGATTAAGATAAGCTCCGCACTGCTATGAATGTCTACCGAGCGAGTACTACGACCCGCTGACCGTTGGAATCCCGCTATTTAAATTTGAGTTGGCGTATTTTGATATTCGAATAGTGGGAATTCCCAAGATTAGCGGGTCATCATACTCGCTCGGTAGATAGACATAGGAGTCCAAAACTTATATAGATCAATAAATTGGCAGACCTTTCAAACCCTAAGGCTAAAGAATTTTTGTTCTTTTCAACGGAACCACCTAAAGTGCCAGGTAGTACGTAGTACCTTATCAAATTTATGTCTACAGTTTCGTTTCTAAACTGTAATCGGCAGTAATGTTCACAAAAAATTTTCGAAATTTACAGATTTAACGAATATTAATTCAATAATATTATATTGTATTTATTATTATTATATATATATATATATATATAATTAATAATATCTTAATGCATAATTTAATAATAAATTAATTTTTACTAATACCCCGTAATATAATTTTTAATTTTTAATTGACATTTTTGTAGAGATAAAATATTATAGAAAAAATCATACCACTTGATTATACATCCTGCCACCTATGGTCAAAGATTGGAGCCGTCGACATAAAATGACGTCATATAACAAAATATCTAAAGAAATGGGGCTATTAGTATTCTAGATGCACTGATAGAGCCGAGATAAATTTTGTAAATACCATTTTAGTAAATATCGGAAATTTTATGTAAGCTCTGTAAATAGCTTACATACAGTTTGGAATTGGACCATACATTTTCAAGGTTGCCATGTGATATAGCACCTGCGTTTTCTACGCTTTTCAGAGAGTTATCTGATGTAAGGTTGATTTAGGATTCCTGTTATTTGGATATTATCACCGTTTGAGTAATCAATTAGAAAAACTGTAACTAAATATTAGCAGGAGTTTAAGAAGATCAGCACTATATTCAAAAGTAACGTCGAATTATATTGTAGATAAAGGATAAAATTAAACCAGAGATATAAATTTATGAAGAGGGGGCATTTGGATGCCGTATGAATTGAGAAAATTAATTTAATAAAGCTAAAAACTTAGCGGTGGACGAGAGGGACAACGTTGAAACAACTATAAAATCCTACATTATACCTACGTCAGATCACGACTGGAATAGGCTGTCATCGTATGGCGCCCCTTTTTAGTGTCCGCCTTCGGTGTTTTAAATTTTTACAGCTTGAATATAAAATTGGCCGCGAATACGAGTACCTACTATATCGCATGTAACAATATATTTCAACAAGGAATAAAGAAACTCGTGATTAAATTATATTCAAACAAAATTATTATTCTCTCCACTGCATTTAATATTAAATTACAATTTTTTTTTTACATATACATTTAATAAATAATTTCGCTGAAGTTAATATAATTTTGCTTTTCCTTTTTATATTTATTGGAGTGAACAAAATTATTTTCCTGGTACTTCACAAGAAAATTGAATATGCAATAATTTTTCCGTATATACTAAAATTATGTATATTATTTTAAAATCCATAAGCGCAACATACATTGTACATACAAATTTATACATTACATAAATGCTAAACTTCCATAAATCATATGTAATAAATCAATTTCTTTTCATGTATGTATTTGTTCATAACTCCTTTCTTTACTAACGATTTGATTGCTTTATTAATGGATGAAATAAGTACAGAATGCACACACACACACACAATCCAATATGTGTTCCTGGCGCTATGTACATTTTTTATGATTTAATACATAACTTTGTTCAATGTTTTTTTTTTATTGTTATTTAGAAAACTACGAGTAAATACGAGTTCCGTATATAAGGGCAAATAAAAATGTTCATTAATTATTTAATATTTTAAAATTAATGATCTCTGCCCTCACTCAATCCAACTCTAAAATTTTACCCACAAAAAATTTATCTACGTTCATACATATACATAATATACGAGCATATACGTACAAATGAGTCGAGTATATAAAAATTGAAAATGGCCATAAAGATGTCATAATTGGAAAATGAAAATAATTTATTTTACAGCAGCGTTTTTTTTTGTTCTATTTACCATGCTCGTAAACAATACACGTTTTGAAGTGGATGTTCTTACGGTTTGTAATTAATGTTATGAAGTTTACATGCAATTAATTGGTAATTATTTTAACATGCATATCGCGGAATACGATCCAAATGTCATTTAAATCATCGTTTTGTGATACGTTTTGTGTGTGTATTTTATATTTACCTGGAGTGTGATGGTTAATTAATAAATTACCTTGTGTATGACCTAATACCACTTTACGTGCCAATTAAGAAGGGGATTTTTTACACTCTACTTCTCTATATTCGTCGAGAATTGGTAGAATATGTAGACAATTCGTAGTCTAATGCTTTTTTGTTGTGTCTCTATTGTTTTTCGGTAGGCAATCGTCCTCTTATAGTTTTCAAAATAATTCAAGAAATTGCAAATCATAATCAAATTTTTGATTCGCATTACCATCTGGTTTTATAATTAACAAACTATAACGTCGTTGATTTGAACTAAATTTTATCGAGTGGAATTTCTTCAAAATCTTTTACTTTAATTTACATAGTAATCATGAAAAATGTTGACGTCTAGATTTTTGCAGATTTGTGTGTGTGCAGAATAACTGTCTGTGTCCTCTATATAAAGCGCAGATGATTTTTCTTCAACTTTTATTTTTTGTCTCCTTCTTCATTTCTTCCCCACATTTGAAAATTTTCTATCCAAATGTTCGTATGGCAATGACGTACTTCTATGCATATAATAAGAGCTGACAAAATAAGCTACTTTGAGCCACGGTACGTACGTCAATAAACAAAATGATCTCCGCTTTCCATTTGTGTGCTCACTATATCTCTATAAAGGCCTTTTGTTCTGCTTAAGAAATGGATGACAAACTTGACGATTAGCAATGAATCGTTATGATTAACGATAAAATCGATACGTAACAGCCGTTTGTTTGGCCTCGTTAAAATACACCTTGATGAGCTCAATTCCGACTAGAATTTAAACTTCTTTATTGCAGTGCTTCGTCCATTTCTTAACTAATATTGATGAGATTTTGTAAGTTATATGAAATGAGATTCTTAAATAATTTATGGAAAAGTTCTAGAATATGGCGAGTTCATTCGGATTGAGTTCCGTCGCAGGTAGCGAAATTCTATAACTTCTTCCAAAAATCATTTAAGAATCCAATTTTTATCAAGCATACCCAATCTCATCAAATTCGGTTAAGAAATGGTCGACTTCCGCCCCAAGTAGCCATATTCCGGAACTTCTTTTAAAATCCATTTGAGAATCTTATTTCCATCCAACAACCCAATCCCATCAAAAACCATTAGGATTTGATCGAGTGCCGTTCCAGGTGGCCATATTCCAGAATTTCTTCCAAAAATCATTTAAGAATCCCATTTCCATCCAGCATACCCAATCGCATCATAATCGGTTTAGAATTGGTCGAGTTCTCTCCAAGGGCCATATTCCAGAACAACTTCCAAAAATCGTTTAAGAATCCCATTTCCATCCAGCATACTCAATCCTATCATTATCGATTAATAATTGGAAGCACTGAATTTGCTTTGCAAAAAGTTGCAAATAATTTACGAACTTGAAATATTTAAAGTTGAATTTGTGCTAAATATATTTGAATTTACTCTATATTTAATTGAAGTTACTTTGAAAAACCTCTAAATTGGTTTGCAAAAAATTTAGGTTGATTTAGAAAAAATTTACAACAAAGACTTGATAAAGTTGTCAATGAGCTAAAAAAATTGAATATCATTTGCAAAATCATGAATTTGAAGTGCAAAACCTATATATCTAGATGATAGTGGTTAAGTTTAATTTAGCTTAGATAACAACCTTTGTTTATAAATGACAAGTTTGCCCAATTGTAATGTGCATTAATGTGAATAAGTAAAAATAATAATTAAAACAATTTTGGTACTAACGGAAAATAAAAAAATAATGAAATACACTACTATACGTGTCATAAAAACTCTTAATTAAAAATGAGTGCTTACGATACTATTTCTAAAGTGAAAATAAAACCAAAAATTATCATTGTCCTCGGTCGCTAATAACGGGTGTTTTTTTAAGCCCGATTGTAAAAAATAACACAAAAAATTAAATTGTAATCAAAATTTTTTTTTGATTCGAAAGATATATGAATATATGGCATTAATATTTGAAAATATTGCCCACGGGCGGAGCCCACGCGGTTCCGTTCTTGACGAAACGCATTCTGGACTCCAATTTTATGCCACTTTTTCGAGCACTGCTGGCCGTATGTCACGAATAACACGAACAATGCTGGCCTCCAAAGCATCAATTGTTGCTGGTTTATCAGCATAAACCAGTGACTTCACGTAGCCTCACTGGAAATAATCGAGAGATGTTAAATCGCACGACCTTGGAGGCCAATTGACAGCTCCATTTCTCGAAATCAACTAATCGCCAAATTTTGATTCCCATTCCTGAAATGGTATCCATGACTTAATAATTGCTTTATAAAGAACTGGGCGGGTGCGGAAATTTTTGAAACATCTCGGGTTTTGGTGTTTGCCAATGACAATCAATGGGAATTTTCCATTCCTGTTACATTTGCTCCTAATATAGTACGGCAAGGCGCTCTTTACATTTTTTATCTCCAAAACAGGGATCATTTCTGAATGTCATGGGCTTATCTGGTATCAATTTCATCCGGTTGGTACCGGTTTCATCATCCGGTTGGTACTCATTTAATATAGTAGGGAGCTGCTGTTGAATCCAACTTGTGGCTTGAGTCGTCGATGCTGATGCTTTTTCACCGGAGATTATCTTAAACACAATATCGTGACGTTTTTTGTAACCTATATAAAATTGCATAAATATAACATAAAAGAAAACAGAAAGACAATATTTTTTATCTTCAATCCAGCCGCTACTATAGCTTTAAAGTCCAATATGTTCAATTTGTCTACAAATTCCGTTGACTTTTCCTTTTGCCACTAATTATTTTTGGTTCTGTATGTTTTCAACCATGTAATCATATCTTCTTCAACCTGAACAAATTTGCATTGACGGAGTTTTGTGCGACACTTGTACACCAACACATTTTTAAACTTTTCTTTGTTTTTGATTATTTCACTCACAGAACTTCTGGTTATATTGTACTTTTTTGCCAAATCAACATTAGGCAGACTAGTTTTCTTGGCATCGTGGTGTCATTTTTAGTTAGACAACAGTTGACTAACTAAAAATGACATATGAAATTCAATGTTCGAACTCCCAACTTTTTAGAGAGAAGAAGTTTCAAATTTTAAATTACGTTTGAGAAAATAGTTGTACAGCACCCGTCTGTTCAGATTTTTTTATATTCATTCAATAAAATTTCACAGTCTGGTATATGGCATAATGATTTTAGAATAATGATTAATTGTCTAGCTTTTAGCCTCAGAGGGTTATATCATTGTATACTGTATTTGGAAATAAATAAGGTAAAAATCGGATTTTAGAAATATTCTTAAATATAATATCACTAATTATTTACAGTAAACATTACAGTTTTAGGGGCGCGTAGCAGAAAGAGATAATGACGACACCATCACCATCAACTTTAAGCAAGCGTTGCTTGAGTTAGTACAACTTTGGATGACTGCGTGGAAACAGCACAAAAGAAAAATTGTAAAATGGCAAGAAAACCAGATCACCCCTCTCTTGCACGTCAGTATGCTTCATCCATTTGTAGTGTGCATCTTTCAGCTAGGGACCTGGCTAAGATTCAATGAAACAATCACCATCAATCCGAGCATACACTAATTATGTAACCTCGAAAATGAGGCGGCCAAATCCTGGCTGTGGCCATCAAGTTTGTGATTGGATGTGGAAACAAGTCCCTGTAAAATTTACTAGATTTTATCACAAATTTATAAAGTGTTTACTTTATAGCGACACTTCAGTATTTACTGCATGCCACAGTATCGTCTGTTTGAATATATATATATATATATATATATATATATATATATATATATATATATATATATATATATATATATATATATATATATATATATATATATATATATATATATATATATATATATATATATATATATATATCTATTTGCATATTTTGTTAATATTTTTTAATGATGCGACACTTTAATCATATTAATTTTATTAGCAGCAGTATTGACACTTTCCTTCCACTTATTGACAGCTATCTGAAGTTAGATTTCTGGAATCTTTTCTTAAGTGAAATATGGATAAATTATAATGAAACAAATTTTTATCATAGTTAATGGATTTTCCACCTGATTTGTTGTTGTAATACCAATTATCGTTCTAGTGGTGTATTGGTTCTTTACCGTTGGAATTTAAATAAAGTTTAAAAAAAGTTTAAATGAAACATGTAAATAATTTTGTTTTTGTTTATCGAGTTCATACTGTATCTGACAATGTTTTCGCTGATCAATTTTGTAAATACTTAAGCCATAATATGAGAAATGATAGTCTAATTATTTTGGGTGATTTTATCATTGATATTTTAAAAAATTATTCTGACTCTGACAATTATCATTCCACGATGTATTTCGAAGGGCTTGCCTCTCTAATTAAACAACCTACTAGAGTGACATTAACTTCCCCCACTTGTATGGATCACTGATTTTGTAGATTACGGGACAATAATTACAAGATTAGTGATCATCATTTGATTTATATTGCGATTGAGGTTAATCAATTAAAAAAAAATTATAAAAAAAACCATTAAGACCAAAATCGATCGTTATTGGAAGTTTGGAAAAATAGTATTAGGAGTCCCATATCTAGGGCTTTACTACTTAAAATAAAATGTAGTAATCATGAAAATTTTCGATTTTTAGATTATTGCTGATTTACCTTTCACTCTACACCAAAGTCAAAAACATCGTTTTTAAAAAGATCTCTGTGCTAGCTATGTTTTCTCTACAGCCCAGGCAATTTGTCCGATCGGGATGAAACTGTATTCTTACGTTTATTTCCAGTGGTTTTTAGTCAAAATTAGTCCTGAAGTAGCACCTTCCATATGAACATGTTTGCTTTTTATAAATATTTTGGAAATTAAATCATTTACGAGAAAACGAACTAAACGATTCTAACTTAAATTTGCAATAATGGATAAGTTTTCCAATATTTAAGCGGAAGTGGCTGTTTTTGTCATAATATGTACTGTTTAAAAAAAACTTCATACCTAAGCTTTCTCCAGAAATTTGGAGATAGCAGTGCTTTTTCAATTTTGGCAATTAAGATAAAAATTTTAACACGGATAGTCCTTATTGGTTTTCTGAAATTAAAATTATCTCATATGATTGATCTTTCGTTGCATAAAAGTGCTGGTTTAGAAATTTTAATGTAAGCGATATCCAGTTTATTTTTTTTTTTTTTTTCTTTTTATCCATGCCTCTTTCGCGGTTTATTTTTCCGTCTTACTTTACGCATCACCTGCCAAATTGAAGACGTACGGCTATAGGGCCGATTTAAAACCATCTGCACATTGCAAACTCCATGCCAGCCTATACTGACATGGAAGATGGGTCGGCCCATGAGTTTTGCACTCCGACAGGGGGTCATAAATGTGTTACATTTCATCCCCGATCGTAATCGGTTATGAAATGTCACTTTTGCATCCTGCCCCTATCGGGATTCGAACCCGGTACCTCCCGATCCAAATGCCAAAGCTTTAACCACTGTGCCATTTGGTCGGTAAAATCCAGTTTATTCAGGTTACTACGTCGGTGAGATTCACCAATTAATTATCAATCAAAGCTTGTTTTTCCTGGTATTTTTTCACCAGGAGTTATATTGCTTGAGATATCCATATTTCGCCATTTAGAAGGAACCTGAACCGATGAACTTCTATCATCATTATTTATTTGAATTTTTTATGCTTTACAATTTTATAGGGTGGAGGCAACAGTCCATAGTTTGGTTAAACAATTTGACTTATATAAAGACCTACTTTTTAAGACAGGGTTCAGTTAATTTTTTTTAAATTGTACTAACTGAAGCTGCAGTTGCACTAAAACAGCTAAGACATACAAGAAACAACCACTTTTCCTAATTTCGACATTGTCCACATTGACGATGGCATTTTTTATGTATGTAGACAACATCTTCAAAGCGTCTTCACAGGTAGAATATTAATATGCTACGCGGTGCACAACACTGCTTTTTAGTGGGGTTAAGTTTATGCGATCAAATTCGTTAAACCATTTATACATTTCCTGTAACATTTTCCAATATTTAATAACTTACCATTTTCAATAATTTTCCGATGGCATTGAAACCTGAAAAAAAAAGAAAACATGTTAGTTGGAGTTACTTTATGGCCGAATAATCAAGTATTTTTATTTACCGACCAAACGGCACAGTGCTTAAATCTTTTGTCGTTTGGAACGGGAGGTACCGGGTTCGAATTCGAAAGGGATTTTTCATCATCAGATTACGATCTGCCATGAAAATCAACACAACTATGACCCCCTATCGGAGTGCAGAACTAATCGGACATATAGCCGTACGGTCTCGGGTAAGGTAAGGACGTGAAGAGCGAAATGCGAGAGAGTGGGGAGTGGAAGAGCTTCGGACCCAGAACAGATTGTAAAGATTAAATAAAAAAAGGATTTTTATTTTAAATATCAGATTACCCAGTACCTTTGGAAAATAGAATAAGTTATTGTGGTTTAATATCGTCGAACCTAGACACATAAAAGTGCCCTTAGCCCTAAGTCGGCTATAAAATCATTCTACCTTTTCGTCTGTAAAATACTCGATTATAAAATCAGAAATTCATGTTATCTAATAACAAACAAAATATCAATTAAACCAACTATTCTAATTATCTAATCGTACGAATTAACTTAATCCAAATCAATTCCACAACTTAATAACTTCCTTTATCGTGTAATTTACTAAATAAAATTAATTAATTGGCAATCCAAAATTGAAATGTGATTGTATATTTAACCAAATTAATTTTTCCAAACAATTATTTGAATATTTAAATTATTTATAAATTAAAATTATCATAAAACTACCCAATGACGATGAGTACGTTTATAAATAGAAGCTTTATATACATAGAAAGCATAATACATAAAATCGATATTTAAACAAGAGACAGACAAATAAAAAATTTATTTTATTAATTTCCATCACCATTATTATTACAGTTAGTTTATTCCTCCAACCACTACATCTTCAGACAATTTGATTATTCTATATATAATTATATGTGCTTTTTCAAGCTTTTTTTTCGTAAACTATACAAAATTTAAATGATTGGTTGTTGTTGTGTAAAAGGTACGAACTTCAAAGAAAATTTTACAAAGGATATTTTTTTATTTTGAATACAATTTTCTACCTGCTTTCATATTATACTCGTAGATCCCTCTTTGTTTTTCTACTTGTCTTGATTAGACGATAAAAGCTCAATTGATTGAATATTTTGAAAAGAATTTTAGTAGGAAAAATTATATTTACATAGAACAATACCCAAATTCTATAATATACTAAATATCTACGGTCGTGTACCAAGTAATCTTAATCACCTGCACATATGAAGAATATTGGTAGTATAAAATGGTTTAAAACTACTCGGAAGTGATGCTATCCATCTATACCATCTCCATTTATCAAATTGTACCTAAGGAAATATTTAACCAATTCCAAGTACACAAATCAAAATAAATCGAAACACATAAAAATATTTTTTTAAAATCAAAAGCTTTGAAATTCTTTGAAAATCAAAAATATTTTAGTTATATGTATGTGAGTATGAAATTCTCTGTGTGGAACGAAAATTCGATTACAAGTTAAACTAATTTAAAAAGCTTTTACGTTAAACTGATTTAACTTTTTAAAAAAATGTATTCAATTACTTGTTGAAGACGTCTAAAATAACCGATTTTATTTTTATAAATATGATGCCATCGATTGCTAAATACGCTTGAGGTTTTCTCCCGAGATTTGCTCCATTGCAAAGAACGAGTGCCTCTCATAGTAAAGGGTTCGAGTAATAACCGCATAAACACCACGGCAAATGTAGAGATATCCGATGGAACCGTTGCTACAGCTTGAAGAAAAAAACTGCTAAAGTAATTCTCAAAGAAATACCCGAAAAAATAAACTGAAGGTCGAAACATACTGAAATAAGTTCGTACCTGCACATCTAAAATAGCGTTTAGAAATTATTCACACTAACAGCGAGTTCATACGACGGATAAAAATTTCAGATTTTACTATCCCATCGTTTTAACCAATTACATCACGTAAATTATATAACGGGCACGCCTCTTTTCATATAAAAAAGTTGAAAATATTGAAAAAAAATCTGGGATAGATAAATTCGAGATTTTTATCCGTCGTATGAACTCGCAGTAAGTGTGGCTACAGATTTCCACACAAAATGTAATATCAACTGTTTTACAAAGAAATAAAGTAAATACGAGAGAAACAAAACACGCTAGTGCGCCAATTTTATTTTGTGCTCTCTCTATGCACCTATTTCTGGCCACGATATCAATTAGTGAGTGAAATATTTAAAAAAATTTATTTAAACATTAACAAAATTTCATAGCCGAAAATCAATTTTTGGGGTCAAACTTTTTTATTTTTTATACAAGTATTCCAGCCCAATACAAGTAGGCTCAAGCTTTTTATTTAGGCATTAAGCAAAATTTCAAGCCCCATCTTCGATGTTTAAATTTTTAGCCTTAGGCTCAAATTTGGAATTTTTTTATTTATATTTGTATATTACGCTCACAAATTGATATCGTAGGTGAGAAATAGGGTGCATAGAGAGAGCACAAAACAGAATTGGCGCACCAGTGTTGGTTCTCTCGTATTTACTTTATTTTTTGTTTTTTTATTTCGTCGCATATTCTTGGGACAAAATTCCGATGTATTTTTCTATATAATGAGACCCTCAAAACATCTTCGATGTTAAAAATTGCCAAAAATGTTTGCGTGTTCTGTTTGGCGGAACGGGATGAAACACAAGTGAATGCATTTTTTCCCTTTTATATTTTTTATTATTATTACTATAGCTTTCAGAACCTTTTCGGATGCATCGATTACGATAGGCCTTGGTTTCAGGAAAGTTTATTAAGGGGTCCTCTGGTGAGGTTCGGGTTCCTTTCTCTAGTTTTTTGTTCTCAGCCGAAAGGACTTTGATTAAAATTGCTAAGGGAGGTTTTTCGAGTTCCATGAATCGATTGTTATGGGTCTTGATCTTGTATTATTTGGTTTTGAAGTTCGTTTGGCGAGGCCCAGGTCCCGTTTTTCAATTCTTTTTTTGATTTGCACTATTTTATTAAAAAATTGTGAAGAGAACGTTTAATTTGCCAAAAATCGATTACGAACGATCCAGATTTGGACAAAATTGTTTTAGAGGATCAAACAGTAGGAGTTTGTCCGGCAGAGGCCGAAGACCCTCTCAATTTTTATTTTACTCCCACGATTTTCATAAAAATTACTGGAGGAGCGGATTTTGATTATTAAGTACCAATTGTGTTGGGTCCTTGTTTCAGGAAAATTATTTTAGGGGATGGAGCCTGCGTCCCGTTTTTTTTACTTGTACGATTTTCATAAAAATTGGTGAATGAGACTTTTTAATTGCAAGGGAAAATTCATTCAAAGGGTCAAACGGTGGGCCCGGAATCTCTTTCTTATAATTTTCTTTGGCTCGCTCGAATTTTATAAAAATTGGTGATGGATAGGTTTCGATTGCGATTTGTACTATAATTTCTAGAAAACTCGGTCAAACGGTGAGTAACTCGGGTCCTTTTCTTTAATTTTTTTTGACTCGCAATATTTTGATAAAAATTGTTAGTGGAGCATTTTTGATTATTAAATCTGATTTTGATGGGTTTTTATATAAGGAAAGTTCATTTAGGGCGGGGAGGTTCATCTGGTGAGAGCCGGGAAGCTTGGAGCCTATTTTTAAAATTTTATTTTGTTTAAACGATTTTTGTAAAATTTAGTGGGAATGCAAGGATACGATTACCAGCAGTTCTGATTTTTGGATAATTCATTTAGGACTCCCCGGATAGGTCATCATGTTGCATTGCATCATGTTGCGTGATGTTGCACCACGCTAAGTCATATTGACTCATGTTACATGAAGTTGTACCATGTCACATTATGTTGCACCATGTTGCATATTGTTGTACCATGCTGCCCCACGATGTATTAAGTTGCACGATGTTGCGTCATGTTCCATCACTTTGTAGGATATTGCGCTACATTGTAAGTCGTGCATCACGTTTAGTCATATTGCACTATGCCGCTTGATATCGAACCAAGTTGATGTTGCATTTCATTATGTGATGTTCCACTACGTTGCGTCATTTTGGCTGGGCACCTTCTTTTAACACTTTATTTGCCTTGAACGATTTTGATAAAATTAGGCGGGACAAGGTTTTCGAAAACACGGAAATTATTATAAGAAGTTCTGATTTCTGGGTAATTCAATTAGATTTCCTCTGAATGGGCCGTCACGTTGCACCATGTATCATAATATTTCACCCTGTTGCATAATGTTGCACGATGTTTCACCATGGTGAGCCATGTTGCACCATGGTGTGGGATGTTACACTATGTTGTTTGGTTGGTGGTTTTGCACCAGGTTGCTTAATGTTGCATCATGTCAGATTTTACACCATGTTGCACGTAGTGTACCATGTTGCGTCATGTTGCTTTGCGTTGCGTCTTACGTTTTTCGTTAACTAGATATATGGCGTTATGATCCATGATATTAAGGAATTCTACACGTATTATGTTGCTTGCGCTATTGATAGTTTTGAGTAACATTATTTATTTGTAGTATTCGCTATCTAATTAATGTCTTTGCCTTGGTTCATTTTTCACATTTTATTCCGCCTTAGACGATTTTGATGTGGCCTGGTGCGGCCCGGGTCTCTTACTTAATTTTTTTTATTTACTTACATTGTTCTTAAATGGAATCCGGGTTTTTATTTAAAAAAAAGCAGTTGATGAATAATTTGATTTAATTAATTTGATATTTTGATTGTATGTATGGAGACCACATTCAAGTCAGGTCCACCCAAAAATCAGAAAGCAAATACTAACTGTACAAACAATAATACTTTTTTAAAACTCTAGTTGAAATTTTCGTGGTATAAGTGCCTTAAATTTTTTTCTTTTCCCTGCAAATGTTTAAACGTAATTTGTGGATGCCAATAAATTTATGGTTCATTCAGAACTACCACCGCGGAGTACCACCGCGAAAAATGTTACAATGTTATAGGTTTTCAGTTCGAATATACGTCCTCGTCGTAAAGAAAATATATCGGATACAAAAGAAAATACAGCATCTCTACTATTATCTCAATTATTATAATTTTTTATCAAATCTATCTAGATGGATGGAGCTGGCGATCATAACGACGTAATCATGATGATGGGGAGACTTAAATCTAAAATATTCATCCAAATTAAAGGCATAAGACATTTTTATTTCATTCCATCATTTTGTATTCAAAATATTAATTATAAATTCAATCCTCTAATTGGTTTTCTACAGTGCGCTGTTATCTAGGCAATAAAAATCTTACGAGTCGAATCTAAAAATCTTACGAAAATGACTATATACATCAATCTAAGGCGGAGAATGTTTTTGTACATATCTCTTATTTATAATCTTAAATAAAATCTTATTTTATACGTATAAGGATTTTAATGAAACTTTATTCAAAAATCCTTGAGGCATGGCTTTTCAGTATACAAGATCGTATACATACGTACGAGCAAGTCAACAATAGTCTATATACATTTGTTCATATGTATGCGTACAGACGAATAATGGAAAATATTACATTAATATGTCCAATAAGTGGAAAATTCCTGGTGATTGTAAAGATTAGAAAGCGATAACAATTTTCCCTTAACCATTTTTTATTGGGTTATTATCGATCGGGAAATTATATTTTCCCATTTTCACAATTTTCTTATGTACATTTTATTGTTGAAGTGTAAAAAAATGTACATAAGAAAATTATCGAAATTGATATGTTATATGTCGGTTTAGGAAAATGTGCGTTTTATGAGAGAAAACGGTGACTCCATACAACCATATAGACTCGTAATACGAAGTGTAGGTTAGCGTGTTAAAAAAACGATTATGACAAGTGTTTTCAAATCAAAATATTAGTATTATACCATTAATTATATTTTCGAAAATCATTCTGGTGTATCGCATAATGTCACATATCTCCTCCAACACACATACACAAGTCCTTATATATTAAATACGGGATTAAATATTTAATTAACAGGAAGAACAATTACTTTCCGTCCTACACATAAACCTCTTATCAAAAAGCAACATTCTCAGTAACTGTATACGTCGTCGTATATATACCTTGCATTACATCGTACACAAAAATTCACCCTCTTGGCAAAAAAAAAACACATTAAAATCAATTTCCTTACTTTGTAATAAACAGTGTATTAAAGGTATTTAATCAGTATAGCGTTGTGCGTCCCATTATCAAAATCAATTTACGCGTTCTTCTTAGAGTATACGAGTAAGTGAAGTAACACATACTTTGTTTAAAATTAAGAAAATTATATCCGTCGTCTATTAACGAAAATAATGTGGCTTAAAGGCATTTTTTCATTAAAAAAAGTAAATAACATAAAGTAGAAAAAGCTCCTTGAACTTTTTTGGGAAAACTTATACAAATATTACATTAAATTAATAAAGAAATAGAAAATATGTTTCCATCCAAGAAATTGAAAATTATTATTATTATTTTTATCTACTTGCTACTTTCAATTGAGTTTTTGAAAATGTAATTGAAATCTAATGACATTATATACTTATCCATTCTACTCGATATACTCGTATACGAGTACCTATCCTATATATGTCGTAAGAATTCAATTGGATAAATTAAATCGTTTACTAAGTAATATCGAAGGAGGGTATGGTCAAACATTAAGTTTTAATTACATTTTAATTGAGACGAATTAAATATGTATATATTTTTGGTGAAATACCCAATTTTAAATGGAAATCGGATTTTTGATTATGCCTAAACGTTCGGTTGGTTTTTGGTAAATGAAATCGTTTTGAATTGATTAGGGAAAACCAAAATTAGAATAAATTATAGGGATGTAATTTCTATATGGTGCGTCTGGTGCGGTTTTAAATCGTATCGAATTTTTCATTTTATTTATAATTGTGCGTTGCGTGTAGAAATACGACCCCTCTTATCGATTCTTATCGTTCGCACTCATTTTGAGATTTTTAAATATATTTTCTGTCAGACATGTATGCTATACATACTTGTAATTCACAGTGACCGAGTGATCAATGAAAATTTAAATAAAAAATATAAAATAATATTTTCAAGTAACAGTACATGAGGTGTGCCAACATGAGGTGGTGTTCAACAAGTCATTACAGTTTTTAAACGTTAATTTCAGACTAAATACGAAGTTTTCTATACAAAGTCGCATAACATAAAAAATAAATGTTGGTTTGAAAACCATAATTACGAATTTCCAAAGCCATCTCTATAAAAATGGTTTAAAAAAAATTCGACTCACATATATTTTGCTTACTGAACTGACAAATATTTATTTCAAGCATAAATTAATTTATCAGTGCAGTGTGTCAAAGAACTGACAGAAGGCAGAAAAAATATTTTTTCCAAATTGATTTTATGTCAGCTGTTCTATGAAATTGATGCTAGATTAAATCGGGCATCTGTGCCAGCTGGAAAGTAGATGAGTTAATTTTCATCTCCGCTCGGTAGGATTTTAACTGTGTTCACTATTTTAACCGTCAACCCTGAGGATGTTTGTTATCCAGATGAGCATGTACTTTCTATAATGACTGTGTTCCATTGGAGTGAGCAAACTACTCACAAGTACTTGTTTCTATTTACATCCACTCATATTGAAATGGTGGTGTAGATGTTATGCAAAAAATTCCGCCAGATGGATTTTAGTTCTTAAAAATCCTATAGATGGCTTTCAATAGTTTTAGGTTATGTTGAAACGTCAGATTCAAAAATATTGTTTGCTTATTTGTGTTTGGTCATACATTTTAAAAAGTTTAATTAAATAAATATTTCAATGTATATTCAAAGAATGGCTGAAAATAATTCGGAAATTTTTTTAATTAAGGTTATTGTTCAAATAATTGATGAAAGTAGTAGCGGCACCAGTTTACTTTAGACATCGTCAAGTTCGACATCTCTTTCATCTTCAGACTTGGAAGAGGGTCTAATTGTAAAAAGAGCACGGATAAAAGATAATTTAGAAGTAGTCCCAAAATATACAGATCTTCAATTCAAACAACATTTTTGATTATCCAGAATTGTTATATAGGTATGGAACTATAAATGTGCAGAGAAAGTTATATAGGTATGGAACTATAAATGTGCATTAAATTTCTGTTCGTTCGTGTATATCATAATATGTATTTAACCAACAAAACTTAAAATACGGAGGGCACTCAAAAGGTTGTCCAGAAACTGAAACTTATATCACTCTATGGTTTTTATGATTTTCATAAATCTGAAGGGAAAAATGATTATCTATGAGATCTGTTGATAAATCTCTCTTGTATTAACTTAACACAACGTTCTGCGATATCATTTACGACTTTTATTTGACTGATAATCTTCATTCCGTTCTTGAAATTATCATGAGGCCACATATCCGGATCTTTATTTAAGAAATCTGTGGAAATCGACAGTGTTTGGGAATATGTTAAGATGTCGACAATGAAGAATAATAGCTGCTCCATTTAATCTTATAGTATTTGAATATGTTGTATCGGAGCAAGCCGCCACGACATCGTCAGCTACTCTCCAATCGATTGCGCTTTGGAAAACAGCATTCGCCATTTCCAAACCAGCTGATCTTGATATTTTAGGTACACCCAATAATTGTTCTCCATCTATATGAGAAATAATCATCCACGGTCTCCGTTCCAGAAAACTCACTCCGGAAGTAATTTTTCATCCCAATGTACTACGCCTGTTGTAAACTTGAATGTCGATTTAACTGATGCTGCTATTTCTACTCTATTTGCTTCACGAAGACGCCCCAGTGTTGTCCGATTCAAAACGTGTTCATCAATAGAAACCAAAACAAAAGTCCAAAACTTTCGGTAACGGCACTGATTAAATGCATTGCTCCACGACCAGTAATCTTCCACTTAGCATATGCTGACAATATTCTAGGAGTAATGAGATATTTGCTTCCTCTATAGGCGCTCCTTCTGCGTTAGCATGGACAACCCAATATTTTCGAAGCTATGTTGTTATGAAAACGTCACTCTCCGAAGACGAAAACTATGCTTGTGAGTTTATTGGGTTTGATTTGCGTTTTTCTTCAAGATATCTTTGTTTAAGATTTTTTTTTTTTTTTGCCTCCATACGATCCGATCTCCGCTTTTCTTTTTCAATTTCATATTGTCTGGCCAAAGCCAAATACCCGGCACGGCTTTTCGCTCGTTGCGACAAGATGAATCGCTTGTTGTCTTCGCTGCTCATCATGGACAAGGCATTGGTATATGCGATATCGAAAATATCATTTAAGGAAATTTCTCTTTCACAACACTTGCTTTTTTGAGCGTAATAAGTACCAATAATTTGACAGTACTCATAAGAAAATAAATTTCTGTAGAGGACCGTAATGGTATTAGCTGCCATTTTTTCAACTTTAATAGCACTTTCTTAAAAATATTTATAAAACCTGTAAACGGACTAGATTTAATTATTACAAATTTGTGTCGTTTTCTCAAGAGATTTGAATTTAAACTGAAATTAATTTGAATTTATTTTGTTATATATCATGATACAATGAAACATATTGGTATGAGTTTTTCGGAAAATAAAAATACTTTCATTCGAGGTTATATATATTTTATTCCAATTCGGCATGAAGTTGGGCCAAAAATATAAAATATACAGAAAATTTAAAAAAAAACGAATTTTCGGTAGAAATGAATTAAAATACAAAATCAAATTTAGTTTTAGACTTTATTATTAAAATATAACATCATTTGCATTGTCATTGTTTCATTAGATGCTCTAGCTTTTCAGGTGATTGAAAATGTCGCAAATGACTAAAACCCCTCTCAACATCACAGCTCCCTGTTTGCATACATACTACCATTAATATAATATGTTTACTTAATTCTGGATATCTGCCTTGCGCTTCAATCCAAAATTGGAACAAATCTAAATTTAAATTTTGAGCAGATAACTCAATAAAATACCGATCTAGTAGCAGGTAGCACAGTGGTTAAAGCTTTTTAGAGTTTGGATCGAGTTTGTGATGAAATGGAACACACCTATGACTCCCTGTCGGACCTTTAGGACCTATAACCAACCGTACGACCTCAAATTAGCTGACACTGGCGTAAAATTAAGGACGGAAAAAGCAAACCGCGAGAGAATTGGGAGAGCCTTGGCCCCAGAACAGATTGCAGATATGGAAGAAAAGAAAAAAAAACTCGATAAAAAATTCTGATAGTTCTGGTTTTATTTTACTGGAAATTTTTGATGAATATTTTTTTTCTTATTGTAATTAGCGACCTTTTAAAAGGGTCAATAATCGAAGCTGACTTTCAAAATTCCATAGTAGCAGAATCAATATTTTGCGATATGGTAGCATTCCATTTTTCACTTAGCGCTTCTGAAAATTTGTCCATGCAGTTTTGAACCAATGCACGAGAGATATCTGATAATGTTTCCATTATGGTCTCCTAAATTTATCACAAACTTTCTTGCTGCGATCCATTTTTTACCAATTTTTGAAAAAATCTTTCATATCCTCTAATAGTTGCACTGTATGTCTTAATAACAAAAGTAAAGTCTACCAAAAATAAGGACTTTTTTTGCTGAATTTCATTATAAAATGTAATTAAAGTGTTTACTGTAGGTTCACCGGCAACATCACTACTTTCATCAAAAATGAAGTTAATTTTTTATCTCTAATTAAATTTTTAATTTCATCCAACTCGGTATAGTATACACGTTGAGTAAATAATTTTTAAGTAGGATGTGGTGAATCGTTTAACAAAATCACCTAAAGCACCATCACATGTCCTAGGGCTTACTCCAGAATGACACACTGCACGAACAAAATCAAAAATGACCCCTTCTTTATTCTCGTCTATATTTTTTAGTGTGTAGTAAAATATCGTTTATAGCGTTCGTTGCTGAAGGGATGTAGAACAAACCGAATTAACGATCATTCACGTGAATTTTTATGTTTTATATTTGACACATGTTCTCGTAATCTATTGTACGAATTGTTTGCTGGACCCACACTGCTTTTTAACAGCAATATTTGCACACAACTGCCTGCTTATTGTCATTACCGTCAGGTTTAAAGAATTTTAAATCTCGATATTGTGATACCTATTCTGCATACGAATTCTGTTCGAAAACCGCGACTTGAGAGTTGAGAGTTTTTATATTATTTCATCAGCATACTAGATGTAAATATAAAATTTGATTATTTACATCAATCAACAATGATGTTAATTTTATGCATCTAGTAGGTTAGTGAAACAGCAGCAAAACTCGCAACACTCACGTCTCAGTTTTGGAACGCTGGGATAATTGGAATGGAAACGCTGGGATAATTTTTGGCCGAAATCGGTCCATGGAAAGAAGCAAGTTCCTTATGAAATTCTTCGTTTTGACAAATATTTTGAAAGTATTTTCATTCACAAAAAAAAACAATTATGAATTAAAACCTTCTCAAATGATTTTCCAATAATATCGATCCCTATCAATTTTTCAAAAATTAAGAGGAAATGTCGGTTTATGGCAAAAAACTGCACAATGCGGGCCAATCCATGATTCTTAAGCACCTATCTCAAAATACGGATTGTCGTGTGAATTTTGTTTTGGATAGCGGCCATGATGCTGCGTCAAAATCAAAAGAGATTGGTCACGACGCTCGTGGTTCCCGAAAAAGATTCATTTAAATAAAAAATTCATCCATTTTCTGAATCAGCCATAAAATTATTAGATATTCGTAGAATAAACACTTTAGATCAAGAATTATCATATTTTGTGGCATTTCAAAGTTTTCTGGGATGAATTTAAAAATCTTGGGATGCGATATAACTAGAATTGCCTGATGAACATATTTTATTTGTCCTGAGATGAAATACTGGGAGAATTTCACACAGTTTCGAATCAGGGCTGTTTGATTTTAAGATGTATATATACTAGTAGCCAATTTTAGGTAACGTTACAAAAAAATATCGTTAAGTGGCAAGTTCTCGAAAATAAACTCTTGGCTACGAATTTCATTGATTTTTATTTAAATTTTCGTCCCGCTCGATAAAACTATAGAATTAATACTTGAAAATATTTCTGGTTTTATCGAGCGGGCGATTTTTTTTTACCTTGGCCTAGACTTTTCTATTAGTATTTTTATCTCAGATATTGACAATTTTGATACTCGATACCATTCGATTAGTTTGATGTCGATTAGATTATCATCAGATTGTATGGTTATTAATTTTTTTTTTTAACAATTTTAATAAATTTGATAATTTTTCGTTTTTTTCATTAATTTTGATAATATTTGTGGGTTGGACTAACTTCACAAAGAGTAAATTGGTTAGTTGTAGGTTAGTATTGTCTGTCTATTCACCAACCAAACAGCACAGCGATTACAGCTTGACGTTTGGGACGGTAAATCGGTCGTGGAAGTGAATCGCGAAAGCTTTGCGGCTTTGCGTAGATTAAAACATAAAACAAAAAAAAACTTCAAATTCGTACGAAATGTGATTAATTGTTTCGCGATATGCAAATGTATCTTAAAATTATTTAATTTGCACTCAGAATTAAAGAAGGAACTATTATTTGCTTATGAATTGTATAATGTATAATATAATCCTAAATTCTACATGTTATTACAATTAAAAAAGAAAATATATCCATTTTGAAGTAATTGTATTTAATACCTCAAAAAACTTTCATTTCAACCATCTTGGCCGACCGACGTTCGCTGCTCCAGGGAGTGTAACATAATATAACGAATAATTGAAAAGTTTAGCTATTGTTTGATGATGAAACAAATAATATTATTGAATTAATTTTATGATATTAAATGACAGGTATTAAAATTTTTCTTAAAAACTTTATATTTTAAAATGTAAACAATATATGAATGAACAGATCGTAATACTTTTTCGACACATAAAATATACTTGTCCGTATAAATATTAATATTTTCTTGAAATCCAACGTCACTTTCTTTATCAGATTCAAAATACATCGCATATACCCATACAAGTATACAGAAACCAGAAAGGAATAAAAGGATTAATTTTAATTTACTCAAAAATATTCAAATAATATTGAACTTAACATATTGACAGGTAAAATATAAAAAAAATAATCAAACCTGACTAAAAAATATCTACACATATATGTACGAGATATGTATAACAGCCTTTAGATGGGAAAAGCTTTCCACCAGCTGTGATTCTCATTGTGTAATAGAAAAGCTCTCAATCAATATTTAGATATTTTACATTTTTTAAATAATGAATAAAACCTAAAAAGGTAAAAAATATTTAGATTTTTGAGAATTTCATTAAATTTGGATGTATTGTTACGAGTTTCATTTCAATTTTTATTTATTTATTTATGTTTAATAAACATATTGTAGAAAATTTACTCAAATTTTTATTTTTTGTTTATGACAAAAGAAAATTGTTTTGTGTCAAGTTCTATTTTATATTCAAAAAATAAAATCCCTAAATAAATATTTGTTTTTGGGTTCATGAAAAATGTATTAAATTTTTTCTATTTTTACGCAATTTTAGATTTGTCAGCGGTATTTTCTACATCCAAATGATTATTTGGACAATTATTTTTAAGAATTAAATTAAGGGTGATGCCTGCGATACATTGCAGTTGCGAAATACACTATCAATATATATTTTTATAATATTTAAATAAAAACATAACATCTGTTTGTGTTGGGTCTAAAATAAATATTATAATAATTTTTAATTTAAAATAAATAATTATAAATTATATACAAATAGTGAATGTTTACACCAAAAAATAATTTAAAATTAATTATTTTTTGCGTTTGTTTTTTGCGTGTATAATTAAAAATTTGTTTATTTTTCTTTTAGACAAATTAAAATCGTTCCGAAATTATTATTTTGTTTAATTAACAGAATTTTTATTGTTTTATGGGTGCTATGGGATTGCTTCCCCAAACAAGTATAAAATTTAAAAGCTTTCCCCATTTTTGCTATATACAGTAGCTTAGATACATAAAAAAATATTATATATTTCTATTATGTGCACACTAAATATCTAAATTTATTAGGTTGAAAAGTGGTTTTTCTATTTTAAGACATAAATAAAAAATAATTTACTTTCGCAGTTGAATAAATCAATTGAAGATTTTACGATATACATTTTATTTCATATATATATTTATAGAATTAATTTGTTATTTATTGCCTTTAAGATTATTATACAAGTTATATATACGAGTAAATACCAATTTTCTTGGAAACAAATCTTAAACCATAATAATAAAGTTTTATACAAATTAATTAAATAATCTCATGAAAATATGCTATCAAAAAAATTAATCATCACTCGCGCTTTTCTCACGAGATTACAAAAAATATTATAGAAAAATAAACTTTTAACAATAAAGCTTAAATAAATTTAAAAATCACAGTGTGATGTTTGTTCTCCGAAATGTATAAAATAATTTTGTATTTTAGGTCGGTTGTGCTTGCGGTTAGACAATATGTTTTATGTGCTGCTTGCTTTTTTTAATTAATTTTCATGCCAAATAGGAAAAATTAGAGTGAAAATAATTTACATTGTATGCTATATTACCATATAGATATGTATGTGTGTGTGTGTGTGTGTGTGTGCGCCTACATAAACACAACAAAACAAACAAACCCATAGCATAAACAGTTTGTTCCATATACATATAATGTAGTAACCGCACCCAACAAAAAAAATAAAAAAATTCTGTTTGAAAGATAGAATTAAAACCATTTTCACCAAAAGCGTGTAATTTGTGTGTTTTTCACAGCAACAAAATATCATACGAGTATTCTTTCAAGCAAAATTAACATTTGTTCAATTTATATGTTACGAGTAAACCAATTTTGTTCGTTTATTTAACGTATATTTATAATTATTAATTATTAATAATTAATGTAAAAATATGCTACTTCAAGGATTGAACAAACATTATATAAAAATCTAGGGTTTATAAATTATATTTGAGGTTAAGCGTATGACATATACACAGATAAATTCGATAAATATTTCATGAATACACGAAATAAAAAAAAAGCTTCCAAATTAATTACATTTTAAAGGTTAAAAGTTCGTTTTAGACGCTGTAAATGGTAATGTGTGCTTGTAAATCTATTGGGATGGTTACAAAATTAATTTCTGTATACATTTGCGTATTATCGTTGTGGTGAAGATATATCGACGAATGGTTTTGTAATTAAGATTCGTAATGAAATATTTCATTTTGACAGAAATAAAGCTTTTGATAGAAATTTAACATAAGATGTCGCAAATTGGATGGATCTTGGATGGATGTACGGTCCCTGTTCATTGAATTATGAACACTATTAATATAGTGAAAAACTCCAGTATTTTAACAAAGTATAAATTTTTAAATGTTTTAATTCCTTAAAATTAAATAATTTTGAGGATACATAAATTGGAAAACAACTAAAAATTGGTTAAACTACCTTTATTTTTAATTACAGCTTTTATTCTTTCAGGGTATGCTACATATACAAGTATTGATCATATTGTGAATTTGATCACTATTTCTCTATATTTTTTCAATATCTTTTTTAGGGTGGACACTGTAGGATTGGAGGTTTTATATACATTCCACTTAAGTAAGGCCCAACAATTATCGATAGGGTTTAAATACGGAGAATTGCCAGGCCAAGAAAGGATGCCAATATTTACTATTGTGAAGTTTCCGACAAACTAAAAATGACAAAAAACTTTACAACAGCCCTAAACGTGTAAATCTACACTTTGAAAAAAAATTTGTTTTGTAAAACGAAATAAACAGATAAAAAAAATTAGTTTACAATGGCAAAACATTAAGAATTGTCTAAATAACATGATTTGCTATGCCGCTAAGCGTAGACATCTCTACGATGCCTTGTCATTGACCATCGAACCGCCACTATACTTTTTGGTATATCAAAATTTTAAAAGTAAAAAAAAAATCTATGACTACTCTACCGCATAAATATGTTGGCTTGTAAGAAAACATTAAGAATTGTTTAAATAACATGATTTCATATACCGTTAACCGTAGACTTCTCTACGATGCCTTGCCATTATCTATTAATTCTCACTACACATGATTAGTTTGGGTTACATTTAATCAGGATATTTATGTATATACAATTTTAAGCTTTTGTAAGGATTTTTTGTCAATTTCACGCTTTCACGGAAACTTCACGCTTCGCAATATTTATTTTAAGGTGGACATTCCCTATTAATTTTGCGGTATGGCAAGGAGCTCCATCTTGCATAAAAGTATAAAAGAGCCTTTTTTATATTGTTCTTTTCTTATGGTTTCCTCTACGAAGTATATTGCACCAGGTACATCTGCATAAAGCTCCATATCATTACTGATGGTGAATGTTTTATGCTCCTGACTATGCAGTTCTTCCTAAACCACACTTCTGATCTCTTTCTGATGAACTGGGCCGATTCTGTAACGGCCTCTAGCCTGCAAAAATTCGTTTTACATTCTTCTTGTCGTCTATTGTGCAGTGTTTATGAAGTTTAGCTCAAATAAGACGTTTTTCCCGCATTTTTTCAGTGAGTCTGGGTTGTTCTGTTAGACGCCTGCATTTCAAATTATTTTCATATAGCCTTCGTCGCAATGTCATCGCTGATATTTATTTATCCCTTCCTCCCTGGTCAGGGAATCAATTCGTGTTCCGTGAAATAGTGAAAATGAAAAGTTTTTTTGATTAACAATCGAGTAGGTTTGCATTTCCCATAAGAAATTTTGATTTCACAGAGTGAAATTTAAAATTACGTGCGAATAATTCAACTACTAGATTACTAATGAAAAAAACTTTTCATATTCATTATTTCACGCAACGCGAATGGTCCCGGTGGCAAAGTGGTCAGCATGCTTGCTCCACTGACCGGAGGTCCCGGGTTCGATTCCCGGTGGTGACAAGGAAAAAATTTCACGGCTGGTTTAGGAGCAATAAATTAATCACTCATTATCCGAAATGAAAATATGATTATGAAACCTCATTTGAGGCGGCCAAATCCCTTGATGGGATATAATGCCAGAGAGAAAGAGAGAGAGAGACAGAGAACAGAACTGACTACTCTGTTCTGTGCGTTGTCTTCCTAATCCCCTTTCAGTTTCTTCTTAGCAAGGTAACCCTGTTTGCTTATAAATTTAAAATAATTTCAAAAACCCGTTAAATAAGATTTTAAAAAATTCAATAATCATAACGACATATCAAAGATTAAAAAATGTCTACACAAATTTTAAAATTTTTTTGCGTCGTTATCGAATTCATTAAATGTTAAAAACCACAGTATGTACTAAGAATGGAAATATTTACGCTATTGAATAAAACAAATCCACAACTTGGAGCCTCATTTTACTTTACATACAGATACAGTGTGTTGCATAAATAGATAACAACTCGTTTTTAAATTATTAAATAATGGATTAAAAAATTTCCAAACTTTTAATGCAAAATGTTGAATAAGGACATAATATAGCAAAATATAAAAAAACTGTTACGTAATTCAACTGTCTTTAACAAAAAAAAAACAATTTTTTTAATTGCCTTGTTACATAACTTTAGTAGCCTTTTGATCATTTATTGGACACCCATACAAAGTTTACGACTATGAATAATATTTTGTCCGAAAAGCCGAAAAAATCTTAAAATAAATTAAATTCACGGACGATTATAAAATACTTCTTAATTATATGTGTTGGCCTTAGTACACATACATAGTGAGTATTTCCTGTGGTTTCTGATTTAGTGATATATAATTCGCTAAATCGATATGCTCTTGTTTTGTATTATTAGTACAAACTAAGAGTTGGATTTTTGCAGTTTGCTCGTTACAACCTGATGAGTAGACCATCTTTTTATCGGTATGAAACCAAGCTGCCAAGAAGCTACCTAAGGGAGTTCTCATTTTTGTAAGGGTTTGTGTATCTTTGTGTAAACAAGTGCCTTGGGGTCTAAAATGGGGGGGGGGAGTGCATTTTTTCTACTTTTGTTGTAGAAATATTGTTGGTAAATGGCCTTTTTGTTTTCTACGACTAAAATAGTCGTAAACATTGTATGGGTGTCAACTGTCAATTAAAAAAAATTAAATAAATTAAATTCACGGACGATTATAAAATATGTACTTCTTAATAAGTGGTTTGGTTTTTGCTTATATCGAGGGCAAAAATAGTCGGATTTTGATGAAAAAATGAAGAGAAAGAAAAAACGGGAAATACTAACGAAATCGGAATAATGAGACATGAAATCGGAATAATGCGTTTATTGGCTAGGATACCTTCAGTTATATTCTTATATAACTCGATCGAGGGAAACATGTGTGTAGACAGCTTTGCAGTTTTTATTTTGTAAAATTTGCAACCTTTTTATCTTTGATTTCCCAGTATTGCCAAAATAAGCAATCACCAAATAGAATCTCGTGTGAATAAATGAAAAATAAATCATTTTTAGAATACGTTGTGGAATAAAGGAAGCAAGCTTCTTAATCAAATAAATAAACGGACTGACTTTTAAACTCAACTTATGAATGTGTTCATTCCAAGACATGTGCTTATCAAGTAAATCTTGATAATAGTATTTGAAACTTGCAAGGGTTGGAAATCACAATGAGGCAGGAATGGGGATTGAAAGATAATAAATTTGGTTTTGTTGAGGTTTATTTTATATAAATTGAAATATTCTATAAGTATAGTAACGTCGTTTTCCATGTTAGTCATGGTTTGGGAGCAGTCTTTAGAGTTATAGAATATTGGGGTATAACAACAGCAAACATTCTACTTTTTCTAGCCAGAGGTAGGTGGGATATATCATTTATGAAAAACAGAAATATATTAGAGCTACTAAGTACACTACCCTGAGGAACAACGCAGTTAATAGTTAAAGTGTTACTATTTACACCATCTAAAGCCAGAAACTGTTTACGATTTTACAGCTAACTCATCAAAAGATTATAAGCCAAGCCCCAAAAGACATAACAATACACTTATTTAGAAGTAAACGATGATCAATCCAGTCAAACGCTTTATGCTGATCGAAAAATACGCCACATATAAACGCTCCTAATTATCGAAAGCTAGGTATATCAAATCAGAAATTTCAATTAAAGCGGTATCGGTGCCAGACCCCTGTCTGAAACCATATTGATGACAGTAAAACGTTTAGATATTCAGTCATACAAGTTTAAATTAATTTTTCGTCAAGTTTAAATAATATTTTGTCGAACACAGACAAAACAGAAACTGGTCGGTAGTTACTAACAACTTTGCAGTCACTTGAATTAAATATTGGTGTATGGTGTCAATTTGCAATCTTCAAACAATCAGGATAGATGCCGGTTTCAAACACTATATTGAATAAATCCGTCAATATTTGAGAAAGAATGCTGAATTAACGTTTTATAACAATATTATGAATATTATTATACCCACCACCCTTATTATTATCTAAACTACAATGGAATGGATATTCGTTTTAGTATTGTGGTTTATGATTGATTGATTTATTTGATTCCATACTTCCTTTTGATTTAAATTATTGAACAAGTTTTTGAAATAAGGCTTTTCAGTAAATCTAGTCTGTCTTTTAACGCAAGGTTGTTCGTACTTTTAAATCTTTTGAGGGTAAGATTTTTTCTTGTTTAGATCTAGATTCATCCAAGGACAATTACTAGCATTTTGGATTTTCGCCTGCATTAGTTTGTCATAATTTACCGTTCTCCTTTCTAATCTTTAATTTATGTATTTCGGTGTAAACACAATTTGGAGAAAAAAAAACTGTGATCACTGATATCAGATTCCATTGTTGAGTTAAAAACTCATTCTGTATTAAGAAAAACTGCTACTATCATGATCCAGCATATCACCACTTACTGGCCTCGTAGCAAATGTGTTAGTAACAATCATGCCATGACTTAATAAGGTGAAATTGTACTCAGAAATTAGTTTTAAATTTTTATTAATATAGGTATGTTCAAATCTCCTACTATAATAATGTCAAAATTGGTTATACTGCTACGTAGTAGTTGTTCCAAGATTTCTAAAAAATATGGAGTATCAGAGCCTCGTGGCCTATAAATCCTACAAATATTAATTATATTAAGCCCCAAGAGTTGAATTCAAATAAACTGGAAAGGCAAGGTCAATGTTTAGGATATTATATCGAACATCGTAATTCCTCCCCTAGACCTGTCATCTCTACAAGAGAAAACGTTTGAGAAATTTTAATATTAATTTAAATTATATTTAAGCTTTTAATAAATATTTCGGTGTGTAAATATAAACTATCAATAAAATTAAGTAAATCGTCAAACTTACTTAGTTCATTCATGCCCCAAATATTAAATTGAAGTACACGCAATCTTTTAGAAGAAAGATTCATATCAGATCATGTTGATGAGAAACCATCAATATTTGAAAAATAATTGTTAAAACATTTTGCTTTTAAAGATTTAAAAGTTATTCAATAAAAAAACTAATAAAAAAAATCTAAAAAGATATATAAAATAGAAAACTTTAAAAATATGTAAAAAAAAATATGAAAAAAATATAAAACTGAAAGTAAAGCTACAATAAAATGTGGATTGTTAAACTGTATCAGCATATTACAATTATAAAAGAAAAATAATTCATGCATTAAAACTAAAATTATTGATAAAAGACTGAAGGCCAAAAACAATAAATCACGGTAGTGTACTGTTACCTTTAAAATATAGAATTTTGATACCAACTTAACAAAACGTGAAGAAAATAAAAAATCTGGAAAGTGGTACAATGCCAAAATTATTTGTAAACAAAAACATAGGTTGTACTTAATGAAAAGGTAAGTATAATTTCAGTTAAAGAGAACCTTACTATATATTGTGTAATTGAAGATGTGTGATTTAACTGTGATGACGCTTTTTTAATTGTAGATGTGAATTAAACCAATTCCTGTGTTCCGGAGTTTACGAAGGTAACCGCCAATTTGGGACAATAAATGAACTAAAATTTGCCATTCGATTTATAGAAGCTAAATTTAGAAGTTAAATTTTCTTGTAATCGTTTCTTTACAATTGAAATTCCTTGATCGCCAATTTTGATCAAAATCTTTCAAGCAAAATAAAAAGTTTAAAGAATGTACCAAGTCCCATGAAACACTCGTAGGTACGAGACAAAACTGCTTTCAAACAAATACCTCGCCCACTGAACGATCTATTAAATAAATTTTTCTACAGATAGGACTCTTGAGCCTTAAAAAAATTTGTAAAAATCGTGCCATACGAAAAAAAAAAATTAAAAAAAGGTAATACGTGGGCTCTACCGGACGACCCTTCAACGGATTTTCCTGAAATTAACACCCATCGCAAGCGACTCCTAGAACTTGAAAACCAACCTCACAAATTTTTATCAAATGCATTCGAGCAAAACAATGGACCCGAGCCCTATCGGACGAACCTGTAAACAAATTATTCCGAATTTGGGACGCATCGAAATAGATTCCTAGTACTCAAAAAAATAGAAATTTTCTTCAAAGCTGTCTGAGCTTTATAGAAATTTATAAATAGAACCCGAACTCCAACGAAGGCCTCCCTATACGAATTTTTCAAAACCAAGACCCATTGAAATCGTTTCCTAGTACTCGAAAACCCTTTTAGTAATTTTCATGAAAACGGTCGAGCAGTTTCAAAAGCCTAGAAATATAACTAGACTCTATAATTAAAAGGGCATAAGTCGATTTATGCCCGTTTTTGCTTTACTCAATATTTATTTAAAATAAAACAAATCACACAATTCAATCCAAAAATTTTCTTTTTGTCATCAACCATTCACTGTCTCCTGAACGGTTTCAGTGTCCAGGGGACAGTTAGCGGTTGATTTACCTTTAACATTAGTTTGTGGCATATTGACTAAAGTTAGTTTTGTATATTAGAACGTATACTATACGTTTCGTTAAAATATGCTACATTTTTTATTAACATTAAGTACCTCACGCCGGTACCTTCAACCACAGTGAACTTGTTGTTTTCTGAAATTTAAGCAGGACTAATGATTTTTATTATACAAGGCAGTTTTACTAAAAGTTTGGTAAGTTGAATTTTCGAATAGAATAGGATGGTATATCGGTTTAAAATGGTGTGATCTTGCCTGAAAACATGGATAAATACAATATGGTGACTGGGTCACTTACTTTAAAGACTAGTCAAAAAAAAGTTCAATCTTTATACATAATAATCCTGTACTTTATCAAAAAGATCAATGGCCACTTAATAATTAAGCATTCTAAAATTATATAGACCACCATAATACACACCACTTGAACCATCCTAATGTAAACAATTCGAACCAATTCAAAAATATGTCTCTTCATTCTACATACGTAAACGTACTACATTTCAAAGCAATTACGATGCAAATTTCACATTTATCATTTTGCCACCAACATTGATGAGGGTTACACATTTTATATTAAAGTGATAATATTTTCAATTTTCAGAAAGATAAAATGAAATAAAAATGAAAAGTCACATACACACAACTCATAAAAAATTAATTTAAACTTTTACTCCAGAACGTATATATATATTATTATAATACACAAATTAAAACCATATATTACATATTCGAGATACGAGTATGTACTCATAATTTTTTGAGCTTTTTTTCCTTTTTTATGACACCCTTTGTGGCTTCATTTGCATGACACTCAAATAATGTTTTGTTTAAAACAAAAAAAAATTTGAATATTTTTTTATTTAGTTATACCGTGGCTGGGTTTATTAAATTTAGTTTTATTTCGTATCTATTTAGCTAATTGCATAACCATTGCCGTCGAATTGTCGAGGTTTTGTGTCGCATTTGTTCTTTTTTGCTTTTTTGTATATGGAATTATACTTTTTGTCATTCTGGGTGTGTTGTAAATAATTTCATTTTTATTTACACATACGTACGTATCTATGTACGATTGGTAACAAATGAGACTGAGAAAGGTAATTACCTTTTGTAAACCGCAAACTCATTGATTAAGATACACCACGATATCAAACGTTTCATTAAGTTTTTATAAAAAATAATTAAATTTGATTTTATCACGATATCCAATTTTATTTATTGGATGTATATCTGACAGCAGTATAACAAAAAATATAAAACTTTAAACTAAAAGCAAAGTCGTATAATCAAAACCGCCACCAAAATATAAAACAAAATTAGTTTTGCTTGTTTCGTGTTTTACAACTAACACCTGTGGTCAGGAAAAACAGCATGACAAAAAATATGCTGGATTTTCTATAAATAATAAAAGAGCTTTTTTCGAAATAATATTTTTATATATAGAAAAAGCACAAAACCATTTTATTTATGTGTAATAATAGCTGCTAACGAAATGCTCTGTATATTTAACACAACATTATGAAATTCCATGTACATACGACTACGGAAGTTTTACAATATGATTTCCGGCCATTTCTTTACATAAATACATAACATACACAAAGCAGTATGTACTTATGTATCTACTTATATATCATATGTAAATTATTTTTAATGAGGTTACGGAAATTTTAATTATACATCAAATATGTATATGTATTAAATATATAACGACCCGAAAAGCTCATTAATTTGTTTGAAGTGCTTTTAGTAATGTGTGTAAATGGGAATACGTATGTGTATATGTTGATGGGTACCGGATGCATGCTGTTCAAAAAATGTAATGTAAAACATCATTCACATGAAACATATCTTTATAAGTTTTTTTTTAAACGTACACCTACATTATTTGTATAAAGGATATGTAAATATTTTGCATAAGAAAACGTGTCATTTTTATAAAATTTATCGCACTAGTTGGCACGCCTAATAAATAGATAAATTAAATTTGCTATATCAAATGACACATTAAATTACTGCCCTATAGGTTTACCTAAAATAGATTCCAAAACAATAAATTAAATGAGATAAAAAGCACATCGTGAACAACTGTTTCCCCGGCTACTAATCACATGACAGATTAAATTTATGCAAACATTTTATAAAATATAAAGAGGGGCATCGCCCCCATTGTGTAAACTTTTTTGCTCTGGGCTAAGGATATCAATTAAAACTTGAGAAATCAACATTTCATTATACATAACAAAATAAGGACTAAATTAATAGTTTTCATTTAATCCCATATAATATTATTACAGAATAAGTCAAATTTTCATCTGTCTTATTGTGACCAACTACTGCTGTGCACACAGAACATAAGTTATATAATGAAAAAGTCATTAGTGAAAAATGCCATTTTCTTATTCTACTTTACACCCAATACACAAAATTCAATTGATGTCTCTATATATATATATAGGCCAGTGGTGTTGCTATTTTGTTCCTTGCCATTGCCTGCCAGTTGTCGTCTTCTTTTCTTACTTTATTATTGTATAAACAAGTTGAAATATTACGGTCAACAGAAAAATAATTTTCTCGCTCCGTATTATTTTGAAAAGGGAAAATTAAAATCTGGATTAAGGGTGGTTGGTTGGTTATAAATAAATTATTAGATTGTATTATATATGTAACCTTTCTCAACACAGTATGTATAATGTTATCTCGAACAGCTGCGTCATAAAATCCAAAAATAAAATAATAAAATGGAAAAAGATATTTTTTGACAACATGGAGAACAACAATAATTATTTCATGCTATTAAATGTCAGTGTAAATTTAGGAATTTTTACAGGCTACAGAATTTGGTTTATTTTTTCAGTTTTAATTTAAAATAAGATGTCCTTTTAATAATAAAACAAAATTATATTTCTAAGATACACGTTCGTAAGGAAATTTAATATACTGGCAAAACGGCGGCTGAAAGTTTCAATAACCTTAATAATTTTCTCTTGTTCAGTTTTATTGAAGAAAATAAATTTACAGAAAAAAGAATTCCTTCCATGGAAGATTAAAAGATTAACATCGAAATCAAAATATAAAACAATTTAAGCTATTAGTTGAATTTTAGGTTAAATAAAATTTTAATTGAAAAAAGTAAAGTTGTTTAATTTTCTGATATTACCATCTTCGCATGCGGTTATTTAAATTTGGCCTAAATTCAAGCAATACCAAAATACACGACTATTAGATACTGTCACTATACAGGAAAGTCCACCATGTTTCTATTATCAGAATGTATCCGACTAACGTTGGTTTTAATTAAATATGAGTGAGACGCTTGATATCCATGAAATCAAAATTCTAGTTTATCAAAATTCCAATGAATAGAAAAGCATTTCAAAAGTTCGTGACTCAAAACTTCTCTTTTTGTAGACAGAGATTATTTCAAGTATTTCATTGTCCTGATAAAAATACAGTAATTGTGCCCCTTAAATGAATTGTGTGTGGTACGTAGAAAATTTTCTGAGAAAAATTTTGTAATACTCTCTTCCCTCGATTTCCACGGTAGATATGTACGTTCCACAGTTAATCGTGTAAAATGAGACAAAGGATTCATATTAAAAAGATAGATATGTTCCACTATAATATGTTTTCTCGAACTACATATGTAAAACAAGGCGAGGTTATTTGATGATTAAGAAAGACAAGAATGCTATAGGAAATTTTACCGGCTATAATGGAACTACCGGTTTCAGAATTGAGCATTCAGAATTTTTTTACTAGAGGATGTTGAAAAATCCGCAATCCACGTTTGTTTGCCTTCGCGCTTTTTTTATAAATTTCTTCATATTGCATGATTGAATTTTTATATGTTCTTTGAAATCTATATGCACAAAGAACGTTTGCAAACTTCTGCCTAACCTCAGACCTCCTCCAATTAGTTTTAGTGTATACGTCATTGGCCACTTCTACTAACTCTAGCAGCTTGACATTCGACATTTCTTTATCTTCAAACAACTCCTCTACATCGGTAATACCAAAATCTTCGAATCCATCTGCTCCAAAATAATGAGCCATACCGATGATGTTTGAATAAAGCATTTCAGTTGATGGCATAGTATATCCCTGACTCACTGCATCTGGCCAGATGGTTTTTCAGCATGCATTAATAGTTTAATTTTTGATCTCAGCCACTGCCAAACCAACATGTGTCATACAATTGGAAATAGGTAAATACTTTTATTCCACATAGATTTTCACTTAGGCAACGAAGCACTGGTGAAACCAGCCTTCAAATAAAGTGCAAGTCATCCAGCCTTGTATATTTGCACGCCAATGAACTGGTAACTATTCATTTTAGCACCTTTCTTCGCTTGTGATGCTCGGTTAATAAGAAGTGGCTTTAACATTCGATTCCGTGATGCGTTGCTACAAAATAGCAACGTGAATTCTATCTTTGGCCGCCTTAATCCACTGGCAGATCTTTCTTTTTTGAATAAATAAGTTCGTTTCGCAATTTTATTCCAAAATAGTCCAGTTTCATCGCCATTAAATACTTGATCAAGCTCGAAAGTATTACCATGAATAATTTTGGCCAATTTGGATGGCTGACTTTTCATCACCGAACGCAGTTTCACCTGTTAGTTGAAGATTATGTCCATCCACTGTTTATAAGTTGAACATTTTGCACTCATCGTTGTATCATACACACTCTACGTTGTTATCGCCACACTCTTACGAATAAAATCTTCCATCCGGTAAGATTCGTTTTTTCGTCTATAAAAATTGTATATTAATAAAATTTAACATAAATTTACATATTGTAAAATTTACTAATACGAATTACAAAATTTTCTTACTTTTTGTTATGATAGGCTATAATAATAAACAAAAAAATGTCGTTTCTACATGTTTTACACGTCGTTAAACAACACAACTAAGAGGACTACTCCATTCCAACGATTTTAGATTTTGATATCTTGAGTGCGTCTTATGCAGTAAAACATAAAAATCAGATGAGAGAGTTTAAAGCACATTGAACATCGAAATATTAGTACTTTTTTAATATTAGAATTTCTTTTTCAATTTTGTTAACCGTGTAAAAGCTAAATCGCGTAAATCGAGGGATAGTTGTATTTTCAAATTAAGTTGTGCAATATAAATAAATACACTCGTTGTTTATAACAATTTCTGATCAATGTCCTGATAGCCTTTAAAGTCCAAGAATATTATCCTTCTCGTATTGTTTTATTTCGTTCGCAAATTTAAGATTTAAGTAAAGTAATAAAAGAATAAACAAAGGAGATTATTTGTTGTGCCCAAACCTCATATTTCTTTTACGGCAAATATGCGTAACCCGCGAATACTCTACACATAATTTCTATCAAGTAAAACAAAATAAAAATGTCAAATTTTGGTGAAAACCCGAATTTTATCACAACATCGTTATTTCCTTCTAAATTCCAGAACAGTGATAAGAACCGTTTTCATTGTGACAAATTTAATTTAAAAATTTTCTGTTCAGTCATTTTCTCTCGCTTAATTCTCAGAAAAAAGAAAAAACTACTATTGTTGCCAAATATTTAGAATTATTTTTAGGTAGCTGCTAAGTTCTGAAAATATTGGTAAAACACGATGAAGGACCAAGGGTCAATTTCCGCTCAGTTTCACCGGGTTCTCTTAGTTTATGAAAAAACTTAAGTATAAAATTCTATTCATTCCAAGTCATTCTATTTTTCCTACCAAGTAAAAAGGCTGAATTTTTGAAAAACTCTATTTTTTATTAAAATTATCATTTCCGCTTAAACTTAATTAAACTGATGTAAACCGATTTAATTCTAATTCAATTTAGAATATTTGGTTTAAATAAAGTCAAAAAATAATTGCAGGCTCTCAAATAATTGCAAAAAATGATAACTCTTATATTTCACTTCCAACGGATCAATTTCAGACAAAATCGCTGAGATTCCGCAATTTATGTAAAAAGTTTAAGTATGGAGTTTCACCCACATCCAGAGATTTTAAGAAACAATATGGTTGCTTTGGCAATGTTAATTACATTAATAAAACTATCCTTGTTCTACTTCAAAAAATTAATTAAGACAAATTCAATAAATATCATCAGAGTATGCTGGTTTAACTACAGTTGGCCTGTTTTTTATTACATTGGAGAGATGAGAGAGATAAAAATAAAGCCTTTTCCATTTTTTTATATTCTCTGACCATTCTCAGATCGTTATTTTTCCATCTGAACTTTTTCTCAGATAGCTCAGAGAAAAAACATATTTTGACCTGTTTCTTTTATTGTATCCGAGATATCAGATAAATCAGAAAGATTATTTATCTGACAAATCGGAAAATATTTTATCTGAAAAGGCTTTTACCTAGTTTTATATACACTGTACTAAAAATATGTAAGTTGAGTATCCTCCCACGAAAAAACAAACAATTAGTGTATATTAAATTTACAATTAATAAAAATAGTTACAAATTAATTTATTAATTTCCATTTTCCATAGCGGCCGCCATATTTTATGTCAAATATTTCAAAAATGTTTTTTCTCTGAACTATTTGAAAAAAAAATTCAGATGAAAATTACGATCTGTGTATAGTCAGACAAAATGAAAAAACAAAAAGAAAATTATTGGATCGATCCGATAATAAAAAACGGGAAAGGCTTTTTGTATCTCTCTGGTCTCTCCGATGTAATAAGGCGATTTGAAATATTTTGACAGAAAATATGACACACGCTGTGGAAAATGGTAATTAATAAATTAATTTGTAATAATTTTTTTTTCGTATTTTTGTTAAATTATAATTGTAAAATTAATACATAATATGCTAATTTATTATTTTTTCGTGGTAGATAAGCCTTTATCCGAAAAGAAATGTTTACTTCATTTGCTCTATATAGAATCTAAACATATTTCCAGATTGATATAACAGAAATAATGATAAAACAAAAAATATTTAATCTGATTGCTCTGTACAAATTAAAAAACGTAAAAAGCCTTTTTCAGTCTGTCGATGTAATAAAAACACGCTACATGTCAGTCAAAGTTCTAAGATTTGTCTGACATTGGAGAAAAAGCCTTTTGCGTTCTAATATTTTATCGGATGTATATCGAAAACAAATATTTTCGTTAGTTTATTGTATGCGACCATTATCGAATTACAAAATTTTATACAATACATTAGTGACAGATATCGTGTTTTGACAATTAATCGTGTATTTTTTACATCGAACCGAGTAGAGAGATCAGATAAATATTTATCCGAAAAGAAATATTTACGTGATTTGTACTGAAAAAATCTGAAAAATATCAGGTAAGAAAATTGCAATCTCCGAGCAATTAGAGAAAGTAATAAAACAAAAAAAGTAAAAGGTTTTTTTAAGAATCTCTCTGCTTTCTCCGATGTTATAAAAACACACAATCAATGGGCGCTTTTAGGACACCCAATAGTTGGGAGTATGTTGAGTAAAATCGCAGCCAGCGTAATATGAAATTTTCAAAACGAATTTACGATTATTTCTGTAAGCAGTAGTAGGACCTTAGTAATAAAGGACCTGAAAAATGGCTGCGTTTGAACCATAACTAAATTAGCAATGGTGACATTTTTAGCTAACTAAGTTGGGTGGGAATTTTATTAACCGCTTTGTGTTGTTACAAATGCCAACGCGATTCTTTGTTTTCGTATTATACACATCATTGTCTGTTTTTGATATTTAAATTATTATTACACTTAATAAACCCATTTTATTAAACATTTATTTTTTATTTCGCAAAAAAATAAATTTTTGAATATTTTTATCAAAAAGTTTGTTCAAAACGTTTAAAAAATCACTCGATCGATTTCGACTTGTTAGGTCATCAGAAGTATCTACTGATTTGTAAAAATAAAAATTTGGTTATATACAGTAGAAAAAAAGACAAAAAAAAATAAAAGAAGGAGAGACAAAAAATAGGCAATAAAAATGTATCTAGTTATCTGTCAAATATCTGTTGTTTATACGGAAAAATTACTAATAAAAAAAATCGGAATTTACGGAGAACACCGAGTACTATACCAGGTCGGTGATGACAAACTGTTTTCGTGGACAATTTAAAGTACTACTTTCGCACAACAGTGAAAAATTGCAATGTAAAAGTGCGCTGTTAGTATTTATATGTCGTTGATACTATTTAAGTTGGGGTTAAAATCAATATAGTGTCCAATAGATCGTTGAGTTTGGTAAAGTCAACCTTTTGAAAAATGAAACGGTACAATACTTTTGATTCCAAGCGAGCTTGGCCATTCTGATAGCAAAACGTGATTGACATCGATGGGTGGTAAGAGTCAATATTTGTAAAGATTAGGTTAGATGCTCATGAGCACTTGACGTATAGCACCGGATTCGTGAAGTTCTAATCTGATAATTTCTATAAAAAATCTATCTGGAATTATTTGGTTATAGTCGGTTAAATATCGCCTCAAAATATTCGTTGAAGTTTTGACTACAAAACTGAGACATTTCTAGTAAAATTTTATGTATATGTGAAGGGTTCGTGAATAACCTGTGAGGCGAGATTTAACCGACGATATTCTGACAATTACGATAAGTACATACATGTTCTGAAAATATCTCAGCTTCTAGTCAAAACCTCAAACGACTATATCCATAAACCAAAAATTAAAATTTCGGGCTGAAAATTCATGGTAGCTTCATGGAGTTCGCTCACGTAGTGCTAATTAACTTTCCGCATCGTCTTTTTCAGCTGAGATTAAGGCTGTCGTGCTAAATGTTATAAATGCGGAGTTATCATGGCAAGTTTTACTGTCGCGATAGTGATATTTTTTGGCCAGTGAAAAAAATTCTCCCAATAGTGATAGTTTAGTGTTGATATAGAAGCTTTTCGGACCGAATATAAAGCAGCTTAATATAACTGATGACCTTAGGTTTGACTGGACTACCAAGCAATAGGAGGATATCTTAAAAATCAATAAACGCATGTATGTTTAAAATTTCGGACTAAATTTTATAAATGTCATGACATTATATCATGACACTATTTACTGTCGCGACAGTGATATTTTATCGGGCTGGGGTAGTAAGCTCTCACGATAGTATTAGTTTAGTGTTTCTATCGCATTTTTTTCGAGCTGAGTATCGGGCAGCTTCATATGCAAATCTAGTTGCCTGTTCAAGCTGTACTTGATATTACTTATTTGGAATAGGAGTTCAACATTACGAATTGCAGGATGCATAATATATGCAATTCAATTTGAAAAAGAAAAATTGGTAATATCTTTAAGGAATTCATCAATTAAAAAATATTAATAAAATGGGCGATGCACTGATACACGAAATTGACTTCGAAGTGTATCACCTCTTCTCATTTTGCCAATCTAGATTACTAAATTTTGGTTATAAAAACGACAGTCAGTGAATCCGTATGGGCTGTAGAGACGATTTCAGTTATTTGATTGTTTTTTATAATGAATCGGGATCGTAGCTTATTTGGCAATGTCAATTGGGTAAAATACCAATAGGCAAAAATACCAACGTTTTCAATTGAGAATAAAATTGAAAAAAAAAAGTTTTAAATTTTGGAAACAAAATCAAAATAATCATTCTTGTCCCGTTTTCACAATATTGATAGAAACATTGTTGACTTAGTCGAATACGTATATGAAAGAGATGCCGCGAACATTTCTGGGGTAGGGGATATAATCGTAAACGTAAAAATGTCTCTAAACAAATTAAAAATCATCCTGATTAGATCTCGCTCACCGCACACTCATAGGGTTTTGACTGATCTATCTGATCATGTAGATGAGACTGAAACCCGTGAGCATCTCTAAGATCGGTGATACAAAAATAAAAACATTGTCTAGAATATACTAAATCTAAAATTATTTCGTGCTGATCTCAAATTGTTTGATATTTACAGCGACATTATTAGAGACTCAGGAACTTCTCTAATCTTAAATTTAAGATTATCTTAAAATATTTTTTTTTTTCACTACAAAACAAATCCAATTCGTATTATTTTTGAAATGTATTTCACAATCATTCGAAATGTGTACACATATTTCAATTTCAATAAACTTTGAAGTTCGGATCCCACACTGACTCTATAATATGCTTTTAATAAAAATATACATATGGATTTATCATGAACTTTGCATCAATGGAATTTGATATGTTGCGCAGTATCAAAAATACAAAATTTTCTAGGAGGTATTACTCGTATTTATAAAATGACCACGTATGACCTTTCATCAATTGGATCTGAAATACATATTACGAACGATAGAGTTGAAAATCTCGAAAATCCCTTAAAATATTTGGTATACCGCAGTAACATTTTTCTGTTTTATAAAATTAGATAAGACAGCTAACCTTAACCCAGACAACAATATATTATCAAACCTTGTTGATGTTACTTACAAGAACAGGTATATATTTATATATAGAGGTACGACTATAAGGCATATACATGTACATACCTTTTGGTTGTAAGCTTGCGGTTTTTGTGGACTGAACATTTTTAACGAACTATGGTGAAGTACAAGAAGTTATGTACCTTGGGATTTATATTACATTTCATTTAATGCTACATTTCGGTAATAAATTTCGTTTTTGATCATTTTTTTTGGGGTAATAAATTTAAAGTAGTAAATCAACAAACATGAAAGCGATATGATATATTTTGTTGGAAGAGCTTTGTTGTGTCTTATTTGCGCTACGATCTAAACCCTTTATTAGATTCTTCTATTTGAAGCACAAAGAGGCGTAATTTTCAAATATTCCAATTTCGATATAAATACATTTAGCCACCCCCCATTTGAATATTGACAACATACCGAAATGAAATATTCGTATTGGTTTGTGATGTATACCACTTATCTACATGATGTTATCATATGTATGTTAATTCTCTAATGGTGATGTCTAGCACGTAATGTCAATACATATTCGAATGAATTTGCTGTTATTAAAACGTGGTAATATGATAAAAGCAAATATTTCCATGAAAATAAATACTTTTATTCAATATTTAACCACATTAAAAACCATTCAGCTAAATTAAAGTTTGCCTATTCTTGCTGTGGGTGTAGTATTTGTCGTATACTAGTTGGGGTGGTGGCGTCATAACACATGTTAATATTTCACCATATTTGGATAACACGAGAGATTAAATAACTTTTTGAAAAACTTTTTTTTTCCAAAATATCATAAAATTTAAATCAATTTAGACGAACGTTATGCTCGTACAGGAAAAGAGCAGACAAAGCTTTTTATAATACACAAAATCAGCGAGGATTACATAAATATTCATGTTAAAATCGATGTAGAATGCCGAATACCGATACAATAACTCAAAAGATTTTTATAAAAAATGAAAAGCTTTCAACAAAAGATAGTTTATACGTATACACGTAGCGCGCGGGTATAAATATAACTATAAAAAATGTAGGAGATCTATAAAATAGTTTAAGCAAAGTTTTTATTTTTATTTTATTTTGATGATGCTACACCCATTTTACAAAACTAAACGGAAAAGTAAAATGAAGAACACCCATCGAGATAAAAAATCTAAAAGTTATTATATTTTTTATGTGAGTATAGTGTCTGTTCTGTTTGCTATATCACAATGTAGATACAGAAATATTTTGGATTTCAACAATGAGTAATTTGGCCTATTAAATCAATTTACCCTCTGTGACTCCGTTAAGGGTATACAGCAGCACATAATATGTACGAACAATAAATTGAACATTTATTTCGCATTCACTGTGAAAATATTACATGTAATTTGGTAAGAAGACACAAAAAATGTGTGTCAATTTGGTATTCAAGAGAAGCAAAACTATTTTTATACCGAGGCCATTATAATGTAAACGGATAATGATTACATTTGAAGTGAGAGCTTTATATGACGGAAACATGTGTTTTCGAACGTATAATGTTGTGTAAACTGCACAGTATGAATGGGAAATAGAAGTTTTTTTTTAAATTTACTGCATTAAATTGTATAGCAAAAATATATATTTATATGCAATTTTTGAGTTGCAGTTTTTATTGTGTAACCTAATTTTTTATATACATGCTGGTTGTTGGTTTATCATAACAAAAATGAAATTTAAGAGCCATGGTCGAGATTTCCCTAAATCTTTTAATGTTTTTTTTTATTTTAATCTATGCAATCTGTAATGGGGCCGGAAAACTTCCAACTCTTTCGTGATTCGCTTTTCACGTCCTTGCATAGTTCCATGCCAGCCTGTAGTACTGGCATGGAAAATGGGTCGGCCCATGAGTTCTACACTCCCACAGGGGGGGGGTCAAAGTTGTGGTCATTTCCATCACCGATCGTAATCAGTTGATGAAAAATACTTTTTGCATCCTGCCCCTATCGGGATTCAAACCCGGTAATTATTAAATGTAAACATTAAAACTATTTCATGCCTTATTTATTTATTAAGCCGTTCAGACATGCAAAAACGTTGCAAAAAATTTGATTTAATATTTTGACGAAATTAAATTATGGCATTAACCCTTTTTTGTAATGTTTGTGTAGGTTGTATGACTGGAGGACCCTTCATCTTGTATCATGCAATATTTAATATACATTAGAAATGATGAGGGTGCGTCTCTCATTTGTATTCATATCCTCATCGATTTCATATACCGAAAATGGTTTTCCAAATTACATTAAATCGAAAAAATATTATATCCAGTATCTACCTCCTAACAACACAAGTAGGATTTGATGGATATAATTGAATTTCAAATTCAAAATGTAGTAATATTATCTTTAAATACCTTGTAAATACTTTTTTACATATAAAGATTTGGTTTTAATGCGAAACTTATATCTCGTATATCCTTTTGTAGATCGTATTCGTATGTACCTAGAAGCAATACTCGTATCATGTCTGGATAATATTATGATAACCTTTATTTTTGATTAATCATAACACTCCATATAGTATTTATGAAATTATCTAGAATCGAAAACCAACGTTACTCGATAGTAGAAATATTGTTTATAAATAACTTCGTTTGTTGCCATAAATAAGTAAATTTTTTAACCCAATAAATTTATAGGCAATATAAATATCCAACACGCAGGGACTGTATTTTTAGTACATTTAGTAGCAGCCCTGGATCCTAGCTAGTATTCAATGGGCCAATCAATCATTAATTTGAAAATAAACTGATTATATAAAGATAGACATTCGTATAAATGCACTATGTTTTTTAATTCTATTTCTACAACCAGAATTCTGTTCAACCAATTCCAAATTATGTTCACTGTAAACAAATCGCAATTTGTTTTTTTTTTCAAGAAACTACAACTAACATAGAGTTATGAATCCCAATCTAATCGTGTGGTACTAGCTTCATTATAGTTGGCTAGTAAATGATCAACTTCCTCTAACATTTAAATAATACTGTTTTCTCGCTATCGATCGCACCACCACAGCTTTAAGCACGGTGCCAATTAAGCAATTGCTTTCAGATCGATCTGAAATTCTCTTTTACTGTAGTACAGCCTCTGATGATGAGAATACTAAATTATTGGAAAAATTTTTGCTTTTATATACTGTATAATATTTAATTGTATAGTAAAATACCATTTTAAATATGAATTATTAGGCCAAAAAAACTGAATTAAGACCATAAATTGTTTCACCTCAAGGTGTACATTTGATATGGAACGGGCAGCAAGGTGTCCAAGAAGTCATGCTAAATAACACGGCAAATAACCCAAGTCGTCCTTCACGTTAATCTCTACAAAGACCGACCGCTTTTCCGCCAATAACTGTTAGACCAAAATGACTAATAAAATTTTTAAAACCCCGAAATTGATGCTCATCATATGCGAAAATAGTCAAAGGCGCATAACTGGAACCTTAATAGAGTCGCCTCTAAAAAAAAGACGGCACCTAATTCGGGAACCAGCAGTAGAACTACAGTCGAAAGGAAGTACAAAAAAATTAACCGCGGTACCAAAATGTTAATGAAGTAAGTGTTGCAAGATGATCCGTATATTCAAATAATCGTTCATTATGTTTAAACTATCTCAGTAACTTTCTGGTTTCAGTTATGGAACTTGACTTAGGATTTGGTTGAGCTAAGCTCTTGGGGATAGTAGTGCATAGTTAGCATAACGGGAATAAATATTTTCGTCTGCAACTTCTCCGTGAACAATGCTACTAGAAAGCAATAGTAAAAGCTAGTAAGCCTAATCAAAACCGATATGGTTGTCAACGGAAATACCTATCAAAAAGAATGCTATCATATTCACGAAAGCCTAACTACTAAGAAGCTCAAGATTTAGACTCGTATAAAATAAGATAAGGTTTTATTCTCGTGAAGTTTGTCCTAACTTGTCCTTAACCCAACAACAATTTGAAGATAAGTTTAGGAAAAAATTCACTCGACTATATAGTAACGTGAATTTTGTCCTAGACGTTAGTAATTTTAAGTGTAAAATATTATTATATTTGTTATATAAACACTATTGGCAATATAAAATATTTGAATAATTATCAATTTCTAATATAATATTTTAGTAAATTATAATTATTTGAAAAAGTATAATTTATTAATCAACTTACGTTTAGAATTCGAAAGATTTAGAATAAAATATCAAAGTAAAAACCCTTTGTCCCAAGATACTTCTAAGATCTTTCATCTTTGGAAGTACGTGTTTTCACTTTGAACTAGACCCAATCCAACTAGAAAACTCGAGTTTTCCGGAAGGACTAGGGGAACACTGGGTCTAATATTCAAAAGTTGTAGAGGTAGAAGTCAAAATAAAAACCCTTTGTCCTAAGATACTTCTAAGAGCTTACAACTTTGAAAGTACGTGTTTTCACTTTAAACTAGACCCAATCCAACTAGAAAACACGAGTTTTTTGGAAAACTAGGGGAACACTAGGTCTAATATTTAAAAGTTGTAGAGGTAGAAGTCGAAGTAAAAACCCTTGGCCTAAGATACTTCTTAGAGCTTACAACTTTGAGAGTAGGTGTTTTTTTTTACTTTGAACTAGACCCAATTCAACTCAAAAACACGTGTTTTCCGGAAAAACTAGGGGAACACTGGGTCTAACATTCAAAAGCTGTTGAGGTAGAAGTCAAAGTAAAAACCCTTTCTCCTAAGATACTTCTAAGAGCTTACAACTTTGAAAATAGATGTTTTCACTTTGAGCTAGACCCAATTCAACTCGAAAAAACGAGTTTTTCAAAAAAACCAGGGGAACACTGGGTCTAACATTCAGAAGTTGCAAAGGTAGAAGTCGAAGTAAAAAACATTTGTTCTGAGATACTACTAAGAGCATATAACTTTGGGAGTACCTGTTTTCACTTTGAACTAGACCCAATCCAACTAGAAAAAACGAGTTTTTCAAAAAAACCAGGGGAACACTGGGTCTAACATTCAGAAGTTGCAGAGGTAGAAGTCGAAGTAAAACCCTTTGTCCTAAGATACTTCGAAGAGCTTAAAACTTTCAGAGTAGTTGCTTTCACTTTGAACTAGACCCAATACAAATAGAAAAGACGAGTTTTCCAGAAAAGCTAGGGGAACACTAAGTCTAATATTCAAAAGTTGTAGGGGTAGACGTCGAAGTTAAAACCAGTTGAACCTTTACTTCGACTTTTACCTCTACAATTTTTGAATATTAAACCCAGTGATCCCCTAGTTTTTTCCGGAAAACTCGTCTTTTCTATTTGGATTGGGTCTAGTTCAAAGTGAAAACACCTACTCCCAAAGTTGTAAGCTCATAGAAGTTTCTTAGGACAAAGGGTTTTTATTATTCCAGAAGTAGTATATTTTACACTGTTAAATTTTATTATTAATGGGAAACGTTGTTGTTGGGTTTAGGACAAGTTACGACAAACTTCAAGTACGTTAAGGTTTTAAAGAGAAAGAGGGCCTTAAAATTTCTCAACTTTTCAAATCTAAAAATTTCAATTTCAGCTTGTATTAATTGAATAGTCCATGGATACTTTCAAGTTGGAAAGGGGTCATGAAAAAATGGATTCGAATCAATTCAAGCGATGTTTACCACTCAAATAAAATTATTTTTTTGAACCAGACCCGAGCTAATAGTTGGGGCAATCTCGCCTCCGACTATTCTGTAGAACCAGATTAGGAATGATTTTAGAGCGCGAAATTACTGATAAAGAAATTACTATGGTTGCCAGAATTATTCTGCAGAGGTATTTCCCGATATTTCGAATTAAAATAAAATCAATTTAAAGCCTAGAAATTATTTAATTGAAATTTTATTATTTTTTATAGGTGATAGCAGTTGAGCAACTGAGAAGATTTGTGCCTTATATGTATCATAGAAATCTAATTTTCTTAATTTTTCATTTATAAATTGAAGAAAAACCAAGATTACGACTCATTTGGTTTTATTTTCGGTAATTTTTATTTTTGTGAGATTTTGTGTTCTAGCAATTTTTTTTTGGTAAGTATATTTTTAGTATTATGGGTTTTGAGATTTTTGTTGTTTCGATACTTTTTTTCGCTAGTAAAATTGTTGGCCTGTCGATTCCAACCCATTCGATTTATATGAAATTAATTTTTATTGATAATTCAAATTTTTTCGGCGAAAATTTACTGCTAACTTCAATAACAGACAAAAATCTGCATTTTCGACATTTTGGCCGAAATTTCATCAGAAAAACTACTTTATCGACACATCGAGAGGGGAATTCGCAATAATACACAAACTGCATTATCGACATTTCAGCCGAAATTTAGACAGAAAACTATTTTATCGACATATTACGAGTGAATCAATAATAATATAAAAAATGCAGTACCGACATTTCGGGAGAAAATTACTATAAAACTGCATTACCGACAAACGTATACAGGGAACGAAAACAAGAAATGTTTTTAAATAAATAAATTAAACCTTTTAACAAATTTTAAAATCATATTCAAATCGGTTCTGCGACATATTATGTACATTGGATAAAGCTACCTAATTAATAAAAAGCTACTAATTCATATGATAATTAAAAATTTTGTAAAATTATAATTTATAACGTGCTTATGAGAATCCGCGAAGCTCATATAATTCATTTATCGTGTAAAGGGATATATTATTAGGCTCGGGCCTACATATAGAATATCTGTGCAAAATTTGAGGCCAAAGTTTATATGGGATCAAGAATCGAACACCTAAACTTTGGCCTCAAACTTTGCACAGATATTCTATATGTAAACTCGAGCCAAATAATATATCCCGCTTACACGACAATTGAATAATGCGGGCTACAGGAATTTTTGAATATGGATCATTTCATGAGAAAAAGAGATTTCAGACATGTTTGAGGATTTTCGGAAATCTATCTATATGATCTCACATAAACTTTGAACTGAAATTTTACATGGATGGTTATTGCCTTCTTGTAGTATGCTTACACGCTTTCACTTTTAACTTGTAATACGCTTACATGACAAGAGCATTACTTTAATTTCGTGAATTTTCATATACAATATTTTCATATAGTATATTTGAAATTTAATAGACATAATAACATAAAATTAAGAATTTACTAGTACAATTTAATTTATATTCACATTTAAATAAATTTATATAATTTTATCGATTCGATTTACTTATTGCTTTTTAAACATTTTATTTTATTGTGTAAATTTCGGGTAATATCATCAGGGGTGGTATCTTGTACCATCACTTCGAATGGCGGTATGTTGTACGATTTTCGAAAAGCAAAATTGATACAACTTACACTTTTTCGATTCGACTTTTTCGAATTAAACTTTTTTCGATTCGAAGTGATGGTACAACATACCGCCCCAGAATTTTGTACTACTACCTGTGGCCCTATTCTGGTTTTCCCCGGAAACAGGGAATTGGGAATTAGTGACGTATTTCTAGCAGTTGGGAATTATTTATTCCCCAAAGTGTATTCTGGCGCTTGGGAATTTTTTTTATTGGGAAAAAATAATTCCATTTTATAGCAGTTTTGACGTTAATTTTTCCCAATTATTTTTTTAGGGAATTGTAATTCGTACTTTTTCGAATTTCTAAACATTATTTTTTGTAATAAATATATTTTGAAAAATAAATTAAACTTGTATTAAGGTCGCAACATGCGTTTTAGTTTATAAAAAATAAAATAAAAAAATTTTCCCCCAAAAATTATTCCCAGTCTACCAGAATTAACAATTGGGAACGGGGAATAAATATTTGGGAATTATTGCAATTTGTAATTACAGCAAAATATTTCCCCAATTCCCTATTCCCTGGGAAAGCCAGAATAGGGCCACTGATACTAAATATGTCGATAATGCAGATTTTACCACCTGCGGTACTACTATGGGGCGGTATGTTGTACCATCACTTCGAATCGAAATTCGAACAAAGTCGAATGGCGGTATGTTGTATCATTTTTGAAAAGCAAAAATGATACAACTTTCACTTTTTCGATTCGACTTTTTCGAATTTCGACTTTTTTCGATTCGAAGTGATGGTACAACATACCGCCCCTGGTAATTCCCGGAGAATGGAAATTTTAAATTTTGTAGCAGTTTTATTATCTTTTCCCCAAAGTTTATTCTTACTTTCGGGAAAAATGTTTCTTGGGAAAAAAGTATTCCCAATTATAGCAGTTTTGACGTTTATTATTCCATACCTATTTCACAAAAGTATTAACTGGGTGGGAATAGAATTTAACGGAAATTTATTATTGTATTTACTTCTAGCTATATTATGGCTGTAAATTTATACTGAAATTTGGTATTAGTAAAACTGGATTAAAATATCAGCAAAAATCAACTTGATTTTTTGTGATTACGTATCGACCACCAATAGTTTAATTATTTTCCCGTAAATTTACTCCCTAATTGACAGAATTAACTTCTCTAAAATGGAGAATTGGTAAGAACATATGGGAAATAGCTGCTACAAAAAAAAATATTTCATTATTCCCGGGGAATTACCAGAATAGTGCCACTAATACAAAATATATCAATAATGGAGACTGTTTTCGGATAAAATTTTTGGCTAACTTCAGTCGTATGGTAATTTTTATATAATTAATTTAAAAATCACAACACATGTTAATAAAAAAGCGAAAGTGGTCATGAACTTGAAAACTGTATATCTTAGCTATTTTTGTGTAAACATAAAGTGAAGAGTAAAATTAATCGAAAAAGGTGCTAATACTCTTGAAAAAAGTAGTTCTGGGGCGGTATGTTGTACCATCACTACGAATCGAAATTCGAAAAAAGTCGAATGGCGGTATGTTGCATCATTTTCGAAAAGCAAAAAAGGTACAACTTTCACTTTTTCGATTCGACTTTTTCGAATTCGACTTTTTTCAATGCGAAGTGATGGTACAACATACCGCTCCTGTTCAGCCGTACAAAATGGATGTCAACTGGTGGTTGTATACCGGTGTTTTACTGGTTCTCGGCTTTGCGGGCCAATTTTTTATCGCTAATGTGATCCATTCCCATTTAAATCAAACGTAACGTTAATTTCAAAAACAATTTTTTTGTTTTGTAATCATTTGATCCACGATGTGCACTAAATATAAAGCTCGTTGCTTTTGTATTATTATATATGGGTTATAAATATTATTTTTATTTCAATAATTTTAAACATTTTATGTTATAATTTATGTATAATTTATAAGCGTTCTAAAATCCTTTTAATACATGTACAATTGTTTATCTAAACGTATATTTTGTATACGAGATACGAGTGTGTGTGTGTGTGTGTGTGTGTTGATCCAATAATAAATATTAGATAATAGTTGTAATAAATATTGAATATTAGTTAAATAACATAAAATTGCTTTTATGAAATATAATCCTAATTTCAAATACTCTACACTTAAGCATTATATATGATTCATGCAGCATTATAAATTTCAATATAATTTCATTTTTTTAGTATGTTTATATATCAAATACGAGTACAGGAAAATTTATGGTGGATAAGCAAACGAAAGCTTTCATATATAACAATAGTTATAAATATTATTATAACTAAAAATTCTTCCCAGAACCTCTTTTACTTATCAACGACTCACTTCCCTATTATGTAGATTATACAGTACAAAACTAAATTAAATTTTTTAATTTTGCTCGTACTTTGTGATGATGATAAACAAAGTATGCAAATCCTTTTGTACATCTACACACTCACAATGAAAATATGTACGTACGTACATACATGTAAGTAGATTATACTTACATATATAAATAAATAAAAATAATTTTAATTAAAAATTTATATTTTTATTTAACTAACGTACTACTATATAATATGTACTCGTAAGTCTCTGTGTGAACGAGTATGTTGAATAAAAACATTACTTTAATTTATTATTTCATTTATTTTTATGATTTAATTGGAATAATTTTTATCAGTTATATTTATCAAACTTTAATTACGAAAATGTATTTAAAAATATTTTTTAAAATAATATTATTTGGATATGTTTCACATTTTAGTTGAATAAAACGTTTGTGTAATTACATATACCTTTATAATCAACTCGGATCACCTGTGTGCTGATTGGATTGGTACTCGCATGACACAGTACAAAATGTTTTGTAATATGTAAATGTCACAAAGAAATGGTTTATTTTTATACGGGCCCACATTTTTAGCACCCCTTGATGGGGTTTTGGTAGAAAGGACGATTGGAATCGTTTGGTCAGGAATGGTAACTTATGATTAAATATGTAAATAAATAATAAAAAATTGAAAACTAAATTCACGGTAGCACTCATCATTTATAGAAGAATTGGCCGCAGTGTCGAGTTACACACTGGATTATACAGGAATTGCCTCAATATGCCGTGCAACAATTTTTGATAACATATTAATCATTTTACTATTATTATAGTTATAGTGTTATTTTTTGGACGAAATCGCTATAAGTGGAATGCACAAATGTGTATGTTGGTTCAAAATACATTCAAAAATAAATTTTTGATGATTCTCTTTCGTCACTCACACAATTGTGATGGCATGCTGGAAAAGGGATATACACTCAAAGCTGTTTTTGCGGTGGATAAGGAACGTCATTTAATTTTCTTGAATATGACATTTCTAAATTCATTTCCATTTATAATTTAAAATTTGTAAATGCAATGCAAATATGCTTTAAATAAAATTAAATTTATTTAATTATTTAATTTTAGTTTTAAAATAATTTCTAATTCTGTGTTTCTGCGAAAACAAAACATTCATTCGACATCACATTAAAAAAAAAATTAAAATATGTGTAGTTAAAATTTTTTTTTCTTAACACATTGACGCACACTTTCTAAATGTGTGTGCTACTCAGGAACACATTTGTTAACTTTTGTAATTGCAATGATATTTCGTCGCGGAAAGAAATGTATTGTGAGAATTGAAAAATATGTCGAATTATTCCTTAAAAAATTAATGTTGTTTGCGCAAACGTGTTAAAAATCCAAAAAATTGTATGACCGTTATAAAAGTCATTTCCGCGAACGTGTTAACTCACCACTCAAATACTTGGCGCCACTCAAAACGAAAGCGAAAAAAAAACTGAACCAATTTGTACCGATTCATAATTGTTGATGCTTGCATTCGCAGAAAACAAAAAAATATCACCACAGAAAAACTACACGCATTCATATAAAATTGTATACTATACCCCTTATATGTACGTCATGTGTCGTCCGTCGAATTTTGGAAAAAATCGACTCCAAGGTATAAATTTTCCGAAAATCTATATAGAATTTGACTCGTAATGTGTGAAGCGAAATGAGTGTAACTGGTGTAACCGAAAAGATATAGTAGATTGTTTTACTGCATATGCAAGCCACGTGTCATTCTTTGTTTGTTTATTCATATTAACCCTTTGAGCGCCAACATGATTTCGGCTAGTGTATTGAGGAGCACAATCGCGCTTTTTGATACTCAAAGAGTTAACCATTGTAAACGCCATATTTTTGTATTGTTTATGTATTTTCAATTTTTTTATAGTTAACAATTTATTTTTAAAATGTATGAAATTTAAAATAAATTTATTTATAAAATTTTATTAAAACATATAAAATTAATTTATGATAAAAAAAATTAAATATAAAATAGATTAGCATGTTAAATAATGACACTCCACAGCTCGAGAGCAGACGTAATGTGTTGAGAAAAGGAAATAAGCACCATAACAATTAAACCGATTCGCCCGGGCCGCGTTATTTTGATACTGTTCATCATACAAATGACCCAAATACGAACAATGAAAAATACAAATAAAAAGACATAATTGTGTATTATACAAAGTGGAGGTATTCGATTTTTTTTTTTGCTTCACTCATTTTAAATGAGTAACTCACGAGACAAAATCGATATACTGGACTCATCGCAGTCCGTGCCTGGCAATCTTGAATTAGAAAAACCTTATTATCGCAATTGTTATGAGAATCGTGCGAGTCGAAAAACATTTAAAAAATAGTCTCGAGATTACCTCTAAATGAGATCAGAATCCATCGCAATCGGTGTCTGACCACTGACACAAACCTGGGCCTACTAGACGACATTAAACCCATTTGAAGCGGAAGAATATGTCAAAATGAACCAAGCTCGTAACATTTGTTAGATAGTATGAATGCTGGAAATCAATATGTTTACTCACAACAACCATTTTTGGTGCAACCTGACGCACCATAGTGGAACAACATTCCTAAACAAGATCCAACATCGACGTAATGCAACATCACACAACATGACACGCAACATGTGCATTATTATGCAACCTGATGCAACATGACGGCCTTTTTGGAGGACCTCTAAATGAATTTTCCGGAAATCAGAACTCCTTGTAAGCATTTCCTTGCAAATGAAAACTGTTTGTCAAATCTTAGGAAAATCGTTCAACCAAATATAATGACAACAAAGACCCCAAACCCAACCAAAAACCTCCTTGTATAAAGAAGAATAATCCATCGTAGTCGATTTCTGGTACTCGAAAACCCCCTCTCCTCAAGCTGTATCAGAATTATTCGAGCTAAATTTATTTTCACAAAATGGGACTCGTTGCTCAATAGGGGGAGGAGCCTCATAAACGGATTTTACAACCGGATGACCCCCTAAATGAATTTTCTGATTTTCTTTGCAATCAGGATCCATCTCAATTGGTTTTGGTACTCGTAAACGCCCTCTCAACAATTTTTAGAAACCCGTTTGAGCGGAAAAAATTTATGGAAGAGATCCTGGGTCCATTGGATTGATTTTACGCCGAAATCAGGTCGGATCACCAGAATTTCTCGTATTTGAACTCCCATGTCCATCACTTATTTTGATCAAAATCTTGCCAGCCAAAAAAAAAATAAAAAGGAAACCCGGACTCCAACCGGATGACTTTCTAAACGAACTTTTCTGAAATCAGGACCCATCGCAATCGATTCCTGGTACTTGAAGAAACTCCCTCAGAAATTTTCATGAAAGTCGTTTGATAAAAAAATAAGAAAAATGGAAACCGGGTCCCACCAGGGAACTCCCTAAACGAATTTTCTGAATCGAGCGTAGCTGATTTCTGGCACTCGAAAACCTCTTTTTAACAATTTTCATGAAAATTGTTCGAGCCGTTTCCGAAGCCTTTGTACAAACACATAAATTTATAAATAACACTTGGGTGCAAAAAATCGCACATTGCTCAATTTTCCACAAAAGTTCAAAAATATCAAAAAAAAATCCAATATTTGTTTAATTTTTTTTAATGCAGATTCAAAGTCTGTTTCAATACCAATCCAGTGGTATCTTTTTTGTACTACCTTGCCAACAAAGTGATTTTTTGTCAAATCCATATAGCAGGTTTTCGAATTAAGTTCTAAAAATAATTCAACAAGATCAATACAATAGCATGCCATGAAATATCTCGCTTGGGCTTGTGATCATTCGCATATCGACGCTTAGCCTTAACGATCTTCTATTGATTACGTCTTCAACCGGAGCAAAGAAATGGATACCACACCAGAGGCAGCCGCACATGTGGTTGCACTAATTTATGCGGGGCAGCACCAAAGTGAAGTAGCTCTACAACTAAATTTGAGCCGATTCTCCGTTCGTCGAGTGTGGCAGAGATATCAGAAAACTGGTGGCTTCAGACGGCGATAAGGATCTGGCCTACCTCGGAATTGGATAGAAGAATAATGGAGAACAGTCCTGTTGTCTGACGAGTGCAGGATGTGTTTATATGGCACCGATGGACGTGGAGTATACAAAAACATAAGGAGAGCAATATGCACAATGTTGCATTGAAGAACGTGTCCCGTATGGCGGTGAATCGTGAATATTCTGGGCATGCATATCATTAGAGGCGAAGACAGATCCTATATTCATCACATGAGCCAATACTGGCTGTCAACAGGAATGAATTCTCAACGGACATTGAGGAAGTACTCGAGGAGTACGTCGTACCTTTTGCCGGGTTTATTAGTGAAAATTTTCTGATAATGCAAGACCACATACGGCTGGTGTAGTATATCAATAGCTTCAAGAGATGTATGTGCCTATTATGGAGTCGCTTGAAGCCCAGATCTCAATCCCACCGAATATTTATGGGTCGAGTTTAAAGAAGGTTTCGAGCCAGAGATGTTGCTCCAACGAGTTTCTGAGCTGCAACAGGCGATCGTAGAGGAATGGGAGGCGATACCTCAAGATTATGTAAAAACTTTGGTGAAATCAATGCAGCATCGAATGGAAGCTGTCGTTCGGGTCAGGGGAGGAAATACTTCTTATTAATAAAACTGTTTTTTTTTGTTTATTTCCATGTTTTAATTCGATTTTTACCCCTAATTTTCATGCTAACAAATTCCCAAAACGTGTACCTCATGTGCTTACCCCCAAAAATCAGTTTGATGGTGCTGCATTAAAAAAAAATGATATTTTTGAACTTTCCTGGAAATTTGAGCAATGTGCAATTTTTTTACACCCAAGTGTATATTTATATAGGTTTTGCACTTCAAATTCACAATTTTTCAAATGATATTAAATTTTTTTTAGTTCATTCACAACTTTTTACAACCCAACCATAATTTGATATATTTCATTGTCAATTTTTTCTAACTAAACTCTTCTAAAGTAACTTCTATTCTACATTTAAATGAAGTTACTTTCAAAAACACAAATAATTGAGGTTGACTTGTAAAAAGTAGTGAATGAACTAAAATTGAATATCATTTGCAAAATTCTGAATTTGCAGCAAAACCTATATACAAATAATCCTCGTAATTATGTTTCATAGAACGTGAAAAAAATATTTACATATACATATGTACATAAAATCAAAATAAATGGTTGTTTCACTTTTTACCATATGTATTTTTATTTTTTATACATAAATTTATATTTTCATTTTACTTTATTTAATTCTGGAATAAAAATACAGAAACAAATTTAAAACTATTTTTTTTTTATTACACATTTAAGCAAGGTCCAGAATCATTTTATTTAAAACATTTACAAAACTTTTGTTGAAAGTTTTCTTTAGTTGCAAGTCCTTACATAGATGGATAGGAGTTTAAGTAAAAAACTAAAAAAAAAATATTGTGTTCTAATTTTCTTATCTGATAGCTTTATTGTTTGTGGTTTAATGTAGTGGAGGAAGAAACGCCTTTTTTTACTCACTTCATATATTTCAGTGCTTCGGCTCACGTTTCCTCTCTGAAGGTCAAAATACTGGTTATTTAACAACGAACAAATTGATTTTTAGACTAAGCCGTCTTATGGAGTTTACTGCAACAGTCCATATAACCAACTATGGGTGGTAGAAAAGGTTTTGAAAACGTTGGCTAAGTGAAGTATTAACTCATTTTTTTAATAGTTGTTCATATTAAATTCTTCAAAATAGAAAAGGATAAGTGTGTTAAACAAAGAAATCAAATAATTGGTCCATGTCAATCCTTCTAAGCGTATAATTAATTCTGCTAATGAAATTTTTACTTTAAACTGTACACACCAACAACAATAAATAAAACACAACAGAGATTAAGTAAAATTATTTATACTTATAATTTAAACCTTTTTAATCCAATTCTAAAGTTTTAGTAAATCCTCTAGTTTTGCAAAATTTTTAATTTAAATCACAACAGCAACAATAAATACTGGGTTTATTACAGAGATACAGTCTCTAGTGTGTACTTCAATTTTGACACAAAATCAAATTAGTCGAACTTAATGGTATAAAAAAAATCCAACTAAATTATGTAAAGTCTAGTGATATATAGTAGATAGGTCCTGATGTATAAGTATAATATTATGCATAGTAAGTTATTTATTTTTTTTTAAACCAACCGGGATATATCTAAATTGTTTCTCGTCTCATCAACGTGAACTTTTAACGTATGGTGTAGAGCTTTATAAAGCGGTAGTTATAATATATATAAAATAATTTTCATTCAGCAAATAAAATAAATATAAAAATAAAATTACCTAAAAGTTATGTTGTTGCCGCTTGGTACATAATTATAACTTTAATGAAAATTATGTATTAATGTTGTTGTATCCTGGAACGATTAAAACAAAAAAAATGGAAAATATGTTATTAAACTTTAAAAAACAAAATAAAATAACTTGTTTGAACTTTTTTATTTTTGTAAAATTTTCCAGCTAAAAAAAGCTTAAGGGAACATTGTTTGTTAGTGACAGAGATTAAAGTTTTTCCGTTTTTTTTCTCCTGTTTTTGTTCCTCGTTTAATTTATTTTTTGATCTCAACTAAAAAGGATTTTAAAGAACAATTAAAAATTCCCACAATATTATATTTGTATAGATGTGTGTGTGTGTGTATATATATATATATTTATTCGAGACTAAACTGTTTGTGTGCGCCCTGTGAGCTTTTAAATCAAAGAAGATGCAAGAAAATTATGAATTCACTGTCTTAATTATAAAATAAAATAAAAATTTCTGTTAGTTTTGACATGACGGTATAAGTGGTTTCGTTAAAATTGTTTAATCTTTATAACGTCTTTGTATTTGTCTGCGTGTTTGTATATATAAGTACGAATAAGATTATGTAAATCTCGAAAACACCTCAGTGGTTATGACAATTTTTCTTGTTTTGTATTTTATTAAAACAAACATTACAATTTTTATAAAGGTTGTACAATTTTGGTAAAGAATATAGGCAGGATTACGTTCACCCCAAAAATCATATGCGCTCGTCCCCCCATACAAAAACATCGATCCAAAAAATTTAATATTCATCACATCACTGTGATGGTGATGATGATGATGACGATGATGATGATGATGATGATGTATATGTAGTAGATGTGGAAAACTGATGAAGATAACACAGCACAAGAAAAATTGTCTACAAGGACGATTTTGAAATAGCGAGTACAACAAACAGCTCTAATAAATAAGTAATACAGGAAAATTAAAGAAAATTCAATTGCGAAAAACAGGAAGATCAACTCCATTGTCTTGTTTCCATATTACAATATATGTATGTACATATAATAATAGCGTATGCTTATTTTATTCAAAAATATACACGAAATCAAAATGTAAAATTTAAGAAGGGAAAAACTTATTTATCAATACAAGTTCGTTGTTTTCCTTTTCATCCTAAATGTCATATACCCGTATATATACGGATGTTGAGATACATACAAGATGGAATCAAAATGAAAATAAAAGTTTTAGACGTTCAAAACTTGTTGAAAATTTTAAAAATTTCATTTAGTCGAGATAGATACATTCCGCACTTAATATGTGTAAGGCAAAGTTTTTGTTTTGGGGAGGAGCAAACTCTCTAAAATGTGTTTGAAATTCCTTGTGGCAATTTTCTTTGTTTTTTTTTTTATTTGTGATATCTAAATTATATAAGTTGTTTAATATAAAAAAGAAGTTCGAATCTAAGAAATAATTGTTATTTGTTGTTGACAGATTCTGTTACGAACCAAATTAGCATTATTTAATATTTATTTACTAAAGTAAGAAATAGAAACGTGTTTATATATATAACAACTTACATTTTTTTATGCACAGTTATAAAACGTGAGTGCTTTTCAAAAGGATGCAATATTGAATTTAACATTAATGCAATATAAACAATAATGTTTAAGTGATGTAAGATTTTAACTGATTATCATTGCAAAAAGTTTCTGTAAATAATTCTACCTGTATCAGAAGAATATTTTCTGATTAATTCTAAATTCTACTTATTAATTCTAAATTTTGATTACGAATACCAAAGCGAACATTAGAAACAAATTGACAATGCCCGACATGTACCAAGTAAATATTAATAGCCTGATCGCGGCAGCTTCCACAAGATCTTTCTCGTTTTTTTGCAAATATTTTGGAAAGTATATTATTCAGGGAAGATCAGTTTTCAACATTTAAGAGAAGCGGACGTTTTTTGACAAATAGCTGTTTTTCAATAAAAATTCGGTCCCTGTACGGGCCAAACTTAAACTTAATAGTTAAGCTTCTTCCATAAATATCAAGATCTCAGGGCTGTTTGGTAGAAATTGGCTCACAGGATATGACATCTTCCATAGGAGCTTTCCAGTTTTTGAAAATATTTTAAAAAAATTTTAGCAAAAACAAAAAGATTGAAAATTAAATTTTATACAAAATTTTCAAATCATTTTCTAAATTTTACCGGACAAGAAGAGGTGCTTACGAAATGTTGTATTCCTGGGAATTTGGTTTGTTTTCTATTTCCTGTTTCCTGGGATTTTTTTTTGTATTTCCCAGGATTTCTTTTAAAGGCTAGTTTTATTTAAATAACTATCTAAACACAAAAAGTCTGAAATTCTTTATCAAATACGCCATTAGGTACATACTATGATTTTTTACTCACACAATTGTTTGGTTTGGACTGAAATTGAGCAATTTTTTTTTGTTTTTGGTTGAAAAAGGGATATATGAGTTTTAAGATTTGGTAAAAATGAAAATAATTTAAACCATAAAGTCTCAAAAAAAAATGACGCGAAAGTTCAGACTAGCTTTAGATGAATGGACGAATGTAATAAATCGACGTTATCTTAATGTGAATGTATATTTTAACCAGTGTTACATCAACTAGGAACTAGTTAGAATATTTGAAGCTGTACAGCTGCAAAAACCATTGAGCTTCTTGATGCCAAGCTCCATGGTTCTGGGATTACTCCGACAAATGTCATACCGAGCAGCAGTGAAGCTAAAATTTGAAGTGACTTGAGTGCGACAATTGAAATAGTTCGAAGCACTGTAAAGTTTTTTAAATTTTCACCAATGCGAAACACTATTTTGAAACATCATGTAAAACAGAAACATAGAAAATAGTTGAATTTGCTCTTGGGTTGCAAAACCTGACGGAATAGTATGGACGCAACGCTAGAACGGTTTTTGAACACCATCGGTAGGATTCGTGTGGCAATTAATTGATTTGGGATCTAATCTACTAATTGAATATAATATCAAAGTCGTATGTGATTCGCTCATTGCTTTGAAAACCATCAAATTGACAATTAAAGCGCTAGAAGGCGTGATCCAAACTTGCTTACTGAAATCTAATAAAAACGATTATTTCATTAAAAATTACATTAGCCATTACATATCCCGGGAATTTCCGGGATCCCGGGAATAAAATTTAAAAATTTCCGTTTCCCTGGAATCAAATGATCCCGAGAATAGTGACCCTCTAGGTAGAAATCTGTGTACCAAACTTGGCAGCTTCCGCAGCAGCTTTCCACTTTTTTGCAATTATGTTTAACAGTTTAACATTTACAAAAAACAACAAAGAAATAAAGGTTCAAATAAATCGGGTGTTAGCCACAACAATTTCACCCCTCCATTTTTGTTGCTCATATTCAAAGAGCTAACAGCGGTATACCAGCCTATAACACCAACAACCCGCAAAAAATTCCCTTGTGTATGACTTCGATGTTAGGAGTTGCCTTTGACTATTATGCCTATTGGAATGTTCATCGTTGATTATAAATATAATTTTATGAATTATTTTTGTAACGACATTAAGTTTAAATCTCTATTTTGTTGAACGTATACAGTACCTTATGGATCAGAATAAAAACCTAGATTAAACAAAATGACAAAAACTTTGGTGATAACATGAATACAAGCAGGTAACACAATAGCAAAGAAAATACTTTGGTGACATATATTTGGATTCTTTGAACCTCGCACACACTTATAAATGAGCGTATATACTCAAAAGGGGTTGATGGTTATAAACATGTTTGTACATATAAGTAATAAACAAATACCTAAAACTAAAAATTTTGATATCAGAAATGTAGCCTTTAAATGTATCGTATTCAACGAATTTTTTTTACAATGATTTGAACGCACATGCTCTCGAAATTTTCAATTGTAAGTTAAAGGTCGGCCGATCAATCTATCGCTTCAGTAGATTCCATAGACCAAGGACACTAAACCTCCACTTCTACGTAGTCACAATTAGGATGCAAACTAATAAATGATGCCTCACGAAACAATTGCGAGATCTAATTTACCAGTCACCGGAAACTGCAGTTCACCAAATACAATGGAAAAATTGAACCATCCCCAAAAATAAAGCCACCGCAACTCCGCCGAGAGCCTAACAGAAGAGAAGGTGATGCCACGAATACGTACTCAATTCATATTCAATTCATATTCAATTCATATTCAATTCATATTCAATTCATATTCAATTCATATTCAATTCATATTCAATTTATATTCAATTCATATTCAATTCATATTCAATTCATATTCAATTCATATTCAATTCATATTCAATTCATATTCAATTCATATTCAATTCATATTCAATTCATATTCAATTCATATTCAATTCATATTCAATTCATATTCAATTCATATTCAATTCATATTCAATTCATATTCAATTCATATTCAATTCATATTCAATTCATATTCAATTCATATTCATTTCATATTCAATTCATATTCAATTCATATTCAATTCATATTCAATTCATATTCAATTCATATTCAATTCATATTCAATTCATATTCAATTCATATTCAATTCATATTCAATTCATATTCAATTCATATTCAATTCATATTCAATTCATATTCAATTCATATTCAATTCATATTCAATTCATATTCAATTCATATTCAATTCATATTCAATTCATATTCAATTCATATTCAATTCATATTCAATTCATATTCAATTCATATTCAATTCATATTCAATTCATATTCAATTCATATTCAATTCATATTCAATTCATATTCAATTCATATTCAATTCATATTCAATTCATATTCAATTCATATTCAATTCATATTCAATTCATATTCAATTCATATTCAATTCATATTCAATTCATATTCAATTCATATTCAATTCATATTCAATTCATATTCAATTCATATTCAATTCATATTCAATTCATATTCAATTCATATTCAATTCATATTCAATTCATATTCAATTCATATTCAATTCATATTCAATTCATATTCAATTCATATTCAATTCATATTCAATTCATATTCAATTCATATTCAATTCATATTCAATTCATATTCAATTCATATTCAATTCATATTCAATTCATATTCAATTCATATTCAATTCATATTCAATTCATATTCAATTCATATTCAATTCATATTCAATTCATATTCAATTCATATTCAATTCATATTCAATTCATATTCAATTCATATTCAATTCATATTCAATTCATATTCAATTCATATTCAATTCATATTCAATTCATATTCAATTCATATTCAATTCATATTCAATTCATATTCAATTCATATTCAATTCATATTCAATTCATATTCAATTCATATTCAATTCATATTCAATTCATATTCAATTCATATTCAATTCATATTCAATTCATATTCAATTCATATTCAATTCATATTCAATTCATATTCAATTCATATTCAATTCATATTCAATTCATATTCAATTCATATTCAATACTATTAATTTTCAATTGATGATCTGTTTTCCAACTTAAAACTGGTTTGAAACGATATTAACATTCTTCTTAGAATAACTCCCGTAGCCAATGTGTTACACCCATTTCTTTTTGGTGTACTTTCAAAATCAGCATATTGGTTAGATTAGTTACAAACTTAATGCATTATGAGAGAATTTTGTTAAAGCTATCTTAGGGTACTTTAATTTTCTAACTTTAATAAACAAATACGTCTATAACAAATACGATTATACTACAAAAAAAAGTACAACAAAAATTTACTTTTCTATTTCAAAGTTCGTAAAAGTATCAACCAACAAATACAAATAGTTCGGAACTATTATCTATTATCCTATTATATTGTTAATACTATACTACACTACTTATAGAATTATAATGTGAATATATTTAAATAAGGAACATAGAGCTTTGGCGATTATTCAAAAGTTGAGCCAGCATAAAAGTTTTTCATTTTCATTCGTACAAAGTCTCCGGCAACATAAACTAACATAATAAATTACAACATACAAGTTTGTTTTGAAACCAAATTTCCACTTTATTGAAATTATTTATACAGATTTTAGTTTTCTCTGTGTATATATTTTATGAATAATTAAAACTTTACGTATGCTGAGCTTCAAAGTTTTACACGCACGTAAATATGTATGTATCGTCTCAATTTTAGATTTTATACAAAAAGTCAATAATCTAATTTTGTGTGTATTTTGCATATACAAGAAATACAAGGCTAGCAAATAAATTTACAACTAAATTTAGTTTTATACAATGTCTGCTCTAACTATATATACATTCGTACTAGTATACTTCATACTACAGATAGCTCTCGCCGCATACGATGTGTGTGCGATTTTGAAGAATTTTTATATACAAAACATGTCTATATCATATACGCGTACGGCGTACTGTGTACATGTCCGCAATTTTGAAATTTTGGTTCGACCAAATTGTTTCAGGACGCACATGCTACATACATATTTGAAATTATTTTGCATTTACTGCATGTACTCGTACATGTATTTAATTTAAAGTCGATGGGAGTTTCTAATTTCCGATTCCACTCAAATATGTATTAATGATTTTAGCCGGACAAATTGACTATAGCGCGAAGGCATAGCAAAACCCTCTTTATATTTGTAATGGAAAAATTCGATTATCGATTCGATATTTTTATAATGAACACATTAATTGTAATTGAATTTGTTTTACATCTTTTTATAGATTCACTATGAAACAATGTTTAGAAATTAAATTCTGTATAAGAGTTTATAAATTGATGCATACATTTTTAATTGAGTTTAGCATAAGAAGGACGATGAAATATGCGTGTCCATTATATAATGACGCAAAGTCATAAAATTAATCAATATTGTGTAATAAAAATTAATTAACTATTAAGTTTGTATTTTACAAAGTAAAAGTCATATTTTATTGGTTGAATGATAATTTAATCTAAAAAAGTATATTCAAGGTTAAAACAACTTTTAAAAGATGTGAGATTCATTTTTTTAAAAAATGTATTGGTTAATGATTTTCCCCAAATTTACTACTCGATTATTAAAAATAGTAATCACTAGTATCAGTGGACCAATCATTCATTAACCTAAAATCTAAATGATTACAGAAACGTAAAGTTCTTATTTTGATGAAGTCCTCAATCATGATGAAGGATAAAATTTTACCACAGGTCCTCGAATTCTTGTTGATCGAGGTGATAACTCTAGACCAGCGTCAGAATTCTTAGGTGCCTGTCGAAGAATTGATCGTGTAGGACTGGCTGTGGCAACCTTGCTCCATAATTGATGTTGATATTGACTATTTAAAATTTCAGCGACGGTTTAGGATAAGGTATTCGAACTCATATTTGGTTTTTCTGATGTCGCACCAAACCATTCTTCTCAATCCACTTCGCACTAGATGAGAAGTATCGCACGAAAACAGAAGCTGGCCTACAACGAGGCTTGTTCACCTATTCTTCGGCGATACTGTTACATGAGAGATAACAAGGTCCGTGGTTGCCGATCATAAGTTTTTCGCTCTGAGATTTACCATCAGGACTCGGTGAAAATCGATAACTGCTAAAGAACGTCAGCTTCGCATGATCATCTACCTACCTATTTGCTAACGAATGGAAAGGCGGAGTGGGCAAGTGTCCAATAACATTGCGTTGATAGAACTAACCTAGAATCGGTTCAGCAAAGTGTATATGCAGCCGTTGCCACTTCTTCGTTACGATTAGACGACTTTCGGACACCTTTCTCGGATTCGGAGCAACTTCCTGGCATGCTCGACGTTTTTTGACAGTGGTTTCGATTTCGTTGTTGATGTTCGCTCACCAGAAGTGTTTTCGGGGTGGCTGTTTCATTCGAACAATGCCCTAATGTCCAGTAAGTAACAGGCCCATACATTCTTCAGTTCGGAAAAGAAAAACGTTTTTGAAAACAGAAATGAAAGTTCTTCTTACTGGTAGTGACAGAGTTGAGAGTTTACAGGTTACATCTTAAAATTTCAGCATATTCTCCTAAAGTGAAACGAATCTGTTAATCTAAAACTTCGTCCATCTGTACAAACGGTAACGATACTGCCTTAAAACATTTCGGTGTAGCATCAGGTTTCAACGTTAAGCGGGCTTTGAATTGATTACAGTGAATCAAACCAGGTTCGAAAATGCTTGATTATATTCTACGCAGGTCATAAACTTTGGTTTCCCAATCGCACGATTTTGCACACTCATCGTACATTGACATTAATTTCAGAGTAAAATTTGAAGAACCGAGTATGCACTGTGTAATCACAGTTCAAAAATAAAAACGCAGTGTGCAGAGTAAAACTACACAGATTGAATAAAAAAACACAGAGTATTTTTTGACAGCGCACTGCTTGCTCAGGTTGAATTAAAAAATAGGCCCATAGAAAGCAAGTACTCTTTCACTGCTTCAATACGCTGAATTTGAAGACCGAATAATTTAAACTAGTTCACTCCCAAAACATTTGAATGTTTAAAATTTGACATTAACATAATTTACGCACTGACTCCCAAATTGTACTACTGTGTTCACGATTGAGACTTCCAACTAGTTTACGTCACAATCACCTTCATTACCAATTATGGCAATTGTTGATCCAGTGTCAACTAAAAATTTTAGATTCTTTCTTTTTATTTTCTAATGTCTCGAAAAAAATTTTACCACAGTGCTCCATCCTATTTGACGGCTGAGCAAACTTTTGTTTTTGTTTGGATTCTAAACTTGCAACTTCATACAACACTAATGGTAGCCGTTCAGACTCAACCAAATTGTTACTCGAACGGATTTCTTCAAACGAAGAAATGCTTCCTGTGGGCTCGAATATTCACCTCCGATTGGTTTGTTGAACAAGTATTCAAAATTTTGAACAACTTGCCACGGAAATTTTCAGGACTTTGAATGATATTCACCAAATTGACATTTTATTGAGACTGACTTGACTAATGAATCACTATTGCTCCATACACATATCGATAAAATAGAACCAACTTTAAATCAATTCCGACATCCGTCATTCAAAAATCGACAGTGACTGCGACCATGCTTTGAATCGCAGCCCGGACATGACTTTAAAGCATTTTTATTTGACACATTCTGATTACGCTTGTTCGACACACTTCAATGGCGGCGAAACGACTGAGTACGTTTTTGTCTATTTAGAGTATTTCGCTGATATGAGTCTCGCTCTCGTTCAGAATACTCATCGCAAATTGGGCACTTTCGTGAGTTTAGGGAATTGCTGTTCTTAGGTAAGATCACCGTTCGTACAGCCTCGTGCAGGGTATGTACGACTACCGTATAAGGTGTCTTACATCCTGTGCAGTCACATTTTGCAACCACTTCCTTTAAACAGATTTAGTAAAATATTCCGTCAATTTTTTCTCGATTTCATCTAACGGCTTGTTGTCGATAATTTACTCGTCGTATGCAATGTTACGATGGTATGATACATAATCTATCCCGACCCAGGCTAAAAACATGATTTTTCTTTTCATCCGCCACAATGTTATTTACGATAAAATACTGTTTTACGGCATCACCTGGTGGCACAACAAGGAATCACGAATTCACGTAATGATCAACAAGAAATTTCCCACGCCATTACAGGATATTAGGGCAAACATTCATAATGACGTCATGGGTCAAAACAGTACCCAACAGAATTAGATGGTCCAGCATAGCAGACTCTTTGCTCCTAAATTGGAGATATAAAGAACCATGAGCAAATTTGATTTGTTCAAAAATTTCTCAATAATTTTTTGAAGATTCTTCCTTTTTTTTTTTGTTTTTTTCTAAAAGTTGTGTGGTAACACAAAGGAGCTCATTTTCAAAGCGAGATCATACTCATAATATGGTTGAACAGATATCAAGAGCTCAAGGGATTGAAAAAAGGAAATTACGGAATTTTTACGTAGTTAATTTAATTTAATTTTAAAAACTTTATTTAATTCAATGGCTGGTTTGTGATAGGCTGTGGTGTTCTCACGACGGCGATGATACTCTTTCAATATCCAAATTGAAAAAAATGAAAATTTATAATTTTTTGCTTATGTGTGCCGACACAAAATGATATTTTTGGTTCCCATATTTGCTCTACTATTTTAGGTGGCCACTTTAATAATACCCAGAATTGGCCCAATTCCACTGAGTAACAAAGACCGTTGGAAAAAATATCTGAAATAAAATGTTCCAGAAACCAGGGTGTCGATTTTGTACCAAAAATGACGGCGCGAGCTGGCGAGGTGAACAATAATTTTGTGTACATATACAGCGTATAATATACAATTTTATATTTGTATTGTATTTTTTCTTTCAATGTATCTGTGCATTCTGTTCGTCAATTTTACAATGGCAATTAGATCAAAGTAAAATGTTCCGGTTGAACCGGTTGCATACTTATGATACTATCGTCTACCTCACCTCTTCTATTCGCTTGCTTTTGAGCAGTGATACCGATTGTTTGCTATGCACTGTTGATTTTTCATTTTCAAATATTTGAACAACACGAAACCGCATATGACACATCAATTAAAAAAATATTATAAACAAAATGACGCGCACGCGCTCAAGCAAACCAATATTAATAAAATAACCACTACTATGTTTTTCCGGTTTGCTCACCTCGCGCTGTTATTTTTGATACAAGATCGACACTCAGGTAAGAATATACAAGCAGAATAGCCAAGTTTATTGATCTCTAGAAAACTTTATGTCAAAAAATCTTTCATTCAACGAACAGTCCTTGTTGTTCAATAGAATTGGGCCAATACTATATTAGAACAAATTCACCCACTATATTTTTTGAATGGCAATGAATATACTTCACAGGAATTCAGATATTGAAGAACTTATAGAGATTTTAGTTAATGCAAATTATTATTACTATAAAATATATTTCCAACTAATTTATGCTAAGCGTTTCTCACCGATTAAAATAAAAATTAAAGATTAATATTAAAAACTAAATTACAGAATAAACTAAACTGCCGTTGGTGTGTACTAGTGATTTGATAGTTGACACTGTGTCCATAATAGATACTGTTATTTAATCCTAAATTGCGAACCAAATTATTAATTTACCACCATCAATAATAAACATTTCGATAATTGACAAACCTCAAATTAAATTTGCAAAATAGATTAAAACTTAGTTTAGTCAGTAATTTAGCCGATTTTTTTTTATAAAGTACACAGTACGAGTATTACAGTTTTTATACACCGTGTGCATGACGTTGATTTTTTTGTCTAAATTTCCGATAAATTAAATTGATGGTTAGTTCATACCAGTTGTTTATAGATGAGATGACACGAGACACTCCGCCTCTGACGTTTAATTAAAATTTGTTGAATAAAATAGAATACTAGTCAATTAAGTGTCAGGATCATTTTGGTTTTTGAACATTAGAGACATCTATTAAGAACTGGTACGAACTAACCATCGTTATTTTATGACTTACGTTACACGGTATCTGCCACCATTAGCTAAATTAATGATTAGTTCATACCAGTTATTGATAAATGCTGCTAAAGTCTATAAAAAATTTTCTTTGTTATTCAATATATTTCTCTTCAATATATTATAAGTGTCTTCAGTAATATATTATTTTATTTACGCAAAATCTAAAATCCACTCGTACGACTTCTTATACTACAGACACATTACCAGTTTCGTAGCCATGATTTCAGGATCATGATTTCCTAAATGAGAACACAAGACACACTACAATTTCATTTGTCTTCTCTTTTGGGTTTAAATAGTTTGAGTAGGCGTTGAGAAAAACGCCAAAATTGACAATTAATTGATTTTTAAATTGTCAGTAATGACTTTTATATTGACAGAAAAGAAAAAAAATTGTTCCCGCCAAATAATATCTCAATAACAAATAGAAAAATCAAAGGGATCTAGATTTTCTTGGTAAACTGTTAGTGCCTGGTATCTCCATTTTTGATGTATTCGGCGTTGGGAGCAGAAAAATGTCTCGGGATGAGAAAAAATATCTCATTCCGAAACTATGTATAAACCTAGTTGTAAATCATGGTTAGGCATAACACATTACAACGAAATCATGGTTAAATCGAAACTATAGTTATAAAACCAGAAGTTATAAAACCAGTCTGTCTATAGCATTAGATTAAATAATCTTTCTCGAATTGCCAGAATTAATAGGTGTATTTTAAAGGGTGTTTTGTCACCTCTCTTGTGGTTATTAGTTATAGATGAATTTGCTATTGAACTGCAGCTCTGGTTTTACTGCTCAGTGCTATGCTAATGTTCGCTTTGGTTGCCGAATAAATATTTTAATGTGCTTTCTGACTTATTGTCAGATGCAGGCTTTTACGTTAATGTATCTAAAATTAGTATGTTAGTCCTCACTAGACGTAAAAATATTGGCAAAATATCTGCTCCTTCTCTTTTTGCGGAAACCATCGCCAGATTCTACATCGTGATGATTTGATATGATTTGATATGATTTGATATGATTTGATATGATTTGCTATGATTTGATATGATTTGATATGATTTGATATGATTTGATATGATTTGATATTATATGATATTATATGATATGATTTGATTTAATTTGATATGATTTAATATGATATGATATGATTTGATATGATTTGATATGATTTGATATGTTTTGATATGATTTGATATAGTTTATCGAAAGTCGAAAATAGTGATGGTACAACATCCCAGCCCGGGTTCACCATCAGGGATGAAGGAAATTGACGCTTAATTAAATCGGGCCAGCTAGAAAGTATATGTGTAGGAGCTCATTTTCTACGCTGCTCAAAGCTGTGGTTAGTTTTTAATTATGAAATAATTCTAAGTGTATTCCGTGTATTCCTTTACTCACCCAACCGTACACGATGAGAACATTGTCCAGATAGAAGATGCACTCACTATAATGACACTCACACTCGGAGCAACTATGATAACGGCCGTTTTATTGCAAGTTCATTATCTTGCCGTTTCGTTGTGCGAATTACCATATGCCTCCAGAGTAGGAGACCAATTCGGATAATTATTTCAACTTAAATCCGCCAGTTATCCCATTTACTCTGTAATTTTGCTTTCGGCACCGCGTAAAGTAGTTTTGAGCCGTTATGAAATTTCAATAATATGAATATGCTATGTTTCATCACACTCACACACTTCATATCTTTATTCTCAGTTGACACATTTTTATCATAATATTCACGATATTTAACCTCCATTAGTAAGATTTCGTAAACACTATAATTAGAAATTTTATGTGACAGTTGACAGATACTTCTATAAAAATAAAAAGAAAATATCGAAATTGTACAATGTCATGGCCGATCAAAATCTTCCATTGCGATAAATAAGTCTATTTGACAAGAGATGGCGCGGAATCCAAATAAGTTATATTTATTATTAGTAGATATTCCATTTTTGTATAGATATCTCTGGTTAATTAGAGATTTTAAATATATTTAAAAGTTGTAATTTAATAAAAACTCGTAAAAGTTATAATCAGTTTTAGATAATTATTAATGTATTACTTTATTGTAACTCCACTTAGTGGAGGTCAGCGTATAAGTCGATCCATATACCAACGAATAATTTAAGTGGTTTAGATCTAAATATAAACTTATTTGCCTCCTAAGATAATTGTACAATTACCTAATATCTATCAGTGATTTTGCCAGACCGTCTAACCTCTAACGTAAAATAATGATAAAATTGAGTTTCTATTGACATTTACTTAAATTTGGACGTAATAAAAAAAAATCTACGTAATAAATTACGTGTCGATAACCGCGTAGAGTATACATTGCGTAATCTACCTCGCCCAACTCTGTTACTGTACTTCTAGAGTGAAAATCTTTAATAAGGTATCTGATGTTAGTAGAACAGTCTTTTCAGTACGTGTTCATAATTCCCTTGAATGTTGTTGGTTTAGATATTGTTCATATATTCTCTTAGAGTATTTCTAGTGTTATGAGCCAAAAATTTATCACAGCTTTTATCGGAAACCAGTTTATTATGAAATATTGAAAAGTAACTGACAAACGTTCCTGCAGTTTGGCCGTCTATATGTTTTTTTTAAGTAAGTATTGCACCGTACAAGTAGCGCCATGGTTAAAGCTTCCAAGCCATGGAGGTATTGGGTTCGAATCCCACTAGAGGCAGGATGTAAAGCGAACTTTCTCCATCGATTACCGATCGATCGGTGATGTTAATAAACACAACTTAGACCCTCTGTTGGAGTGTAGAATTTAGCGCCGACCCACCGTTCATGTCAGTGCGCAGGTTGATACAATTTTTAAATTATTAAGCAATAAAAAAAATTAAAAATAATTTGCCCAAATTTACTATATAATAGTATTACAAAAATTAACTTACATATATGTATGTGTGAATAAGTAACATCAACAATTCAACACCCAATACATTTATCTTTGTTTTATACAAAATTAGATTTTCCATTTCCCAAAAGCACATTAGATATGTTTAAATTTATTTTTTGTTCCGAGAGCAAAAAAAAAATTGTTTAATGTCTCTACTACAAAAATTGCTTGTCTTTTAATATTTCATTTCCACAAAGTGAAAAAAGAAAAGGAAACATTAAGAATTCTTCAATCTTGACACAATATCAATTGCGAAGAGGCAAAACAAAAGATATTAAAGTTTTAGCAAAACGAATGAAAGAAAGGTTATGTGATGCCTTATGTATTTCCTTCTTCGTGCTTAAGTTTCGTAAATACAGATCAAATTAAATTATCGTATTTCGTTTACTGTTATTATTATTTTGTTCTACAAAAAGGCGCATAGAAAAGAAATATCATCCTAATTGAAAATTTCTATGATTTGTATTTGATTTGATTTCCAAAAAATCAATATTAGAAGAAATGTGTTACACTACTTATAAGATTTGTATAATTGTTTTCCATTAGCGTTTCGTATACGTCTTGTATAGACATAAACAAAAAGCTTCCATAAACTTAATTTCCATAAATAGTTCAGTAATAATAATTAATCATTTGGATGTTGAACTTTTATTTACAAAAAAAAATAAAAAAAATAAATACATTTTAATTATTTATGTAAAAGAACTTAGTATAAATGAATAGAATTATATTGCATGCGATTAGTTGATTAATTGATTTTGTTTTTCTACTTATGTTCTCTTCTCGCATGAAAAAATAGTTTAAGGCAATTTAGAATGGTAAATGTTTTCTTAGAATAATTGGTTTATCAGTATATATAGAAGACAATGACATACAAAACCACTTAGACAAGTTATCATGGCACACCGCATATACATCTACATAAGATTAATTGAAGATCCTTTTTAAAGCCCAGTTTAGGAAAGTGGGTGTTGTAACCTATAAAATCAAAAAGTTTGAAACAATTTTTTGCTGTATTCCAATAAAGAGGGATATTATTTATAAATCAATTTCTTATAAAAACCCGTAGCTAATTACATTTATACGAATTTATCGCTCAAACAAATTCTTGTGAATAGAACCTAATTAAAGACCGAAACTTTTTAGCTAAACAATTATACTTATGCTATAACACTATATATAGCTAGTATATTTAATAATAAAAGAAAAATCATAAATTAATTAGATTAGGTATGTATAAATATATAAAAGGAACTTGGACAAGAAATTAAAAAATAAATTACACTTGAAAATCTCAAACGAGAGTATTAAATGCGAGACGAGTGTATAATTATAAAGTAAAACAAATCTCATTTCCGTTTTCCGTTTTTATGGAAAACTTTGTTGTAGAGAAAAATTAAACTAAAATAGAAAAGATTTTTCCTCTATTAATTGGGGAAAACTTATTAAATTTCATAATGTTTAAAAAGAAAACTAATTTAACCCAGTTTTCAAGAATCTTGTTTCTTAACCCTGCTTGCGGTTATACAAAACAACTTTATAACGATTTTCGCATGGAAACCAATAATTTGCCCAAAACAATTAATTTACACTAATTTGGTGTGTAGCTAAGCAATTTTCGTCTAAAAATATCTAATTACCGTGATAATTTATTAAAATCTACACATCTCGAGATTATTTATCTCTCTTGCGGTTTGTAATACGAAAAGAAAAGTTTTACCATAAAAGATTTATTGAAATGTTAATAATTTGTTTTCTGCGCTTACCTCCAAAGTTATACCAACATTTTTCTTTATTTTCTTTTTGTCTTATCACATTTATTATTTTTACCTTCTAATAAAATATATATAGACGAAATCATGAAAAACAACCGGGAAAACTTTCTGTATATAGTCTGTGTACTATTCTTATATTGTTATTGTTATTGTAGGTATTGTGCCGTGTATATTAAAAAGAAATACAAACAATACAAGTAGCAAAAAAAAATCATTAAACTTACTTTCAGTTCAGGTGTATATACGTATACACAGGTATAAAGTGAAAAGCGTATAGAATGAAAAGAAAAATTTTGCTACAAGAAAATTTTAAGTTTTTCGTTTAAATTTTTATGTCGAAGGAAATTAAATAAAATTTTATTCTGGCGTGACTTAACGTTTACGTATTTTAAAAGACAAGGTATAGTGACAAAAAATTATTAGAATTTTTTTTTAATGTGCTGATTTACTTTAATTACTAAAAGCGTTTACATTCTTCGTTATAAATATTTAAACAAAAACTGAATAATGTTGATATTTAATTCAAAGAAAAATGAAAAGCATCAGTTTGAAATATTATTTTACATACAGTGACTCAAACAAATGTCCCAATATTGTGATATTATTGTTTTTATTTAGTTTCTTACCTTATCAAGGTAATGCATTTTTCATTTTTTTAGGAAGGGAAAAGTCATAGTATACAAAAGAGATGGAGAGGAAATGATACTATTTAGGTTTTGTTTTCCTTCTTTTATTCGTTAATTGCAATTAGAAAAATTTATGTTTCAAAATGTTTCCACGGTTGTTTTTTTGTAAATTTTGGAGAAAAAATTGGTAATCAAGTAATAAGGTCGTATTTACTTGATAAAGAAAACATTAAATCAGGTCGTAAAGCTCTTATTTCACCTGAACAAAACCGACTAATAAGAAGAATAATTCCGTTGGGTCAGTTGGACACTGCTGTACATCATGTTCACAAACATTTTGTGGAAGTATCCGAACAGTTCGTAATAGCCTGCGCAAGAAAGGATTGAGAACCAGCGTGAAAACCAGAAAACCTCTTTGAACGGAACGGCAAAGAAACTACGGTTAGAAAAACTACTACTAAACTGTTTGGAGAATTGCTATAACAATAGTTTTTACGACAGACCCCAAAATTTTTCCAGAATTGTAGGAAGGCCTCAAACTTTATGGTACAACATTAGGGCTCTGGAAATAATATTTTAACCGTCTACCGTGAAGAATAGAAGCCTGCATTAAAGCTATAGATGAAAGTACCAAATATTAAAAAAAAAATAGTACACTCGAAATAATTCACTCTAAAATAATACTACAAAGTATTGTCCTAATAAAGTTTAGATCCTTTTTAAAAATAATTTTATATTCATTGTTAGGATTGTATAGGTTTGTTTGTTTCTTAAAATATGAAATAAACTATGCATTAGTATATCATGTATAAAAATTAAACAACTTCAAAATTTCTGAACATTGGGACAATTATTTGAGTCACTGTATTTGAAAATATGGAGAATATATTTATTAGCACTAAATTCTAGAAAAGGGTGAAATTTTAAAGTTACATTTAAGTTTTTCCAATGCCAAATATCGTAAGAAATGAAAATATTCATAAATAATTTTTAAAATGTCTACTAGTTTGTGAGGTCAAATACAGGGGGCCACAATTTTTAGTTTGTTTTATGCGATTTTCGGATATAGGGTACTAAACATCGTTTATATCGTTGGCTGTGAAAGCTGAGGCGCCGTCCTCCTCTTCAATCGTAGAGAATAAAAAGTAAGTTAACTAATGCCACGTGTAGATGTTTTGTGTCGAGGTGGAAATGAGCTTCGTCAGAGAAGATGTTTTTTTTGATAAAAAAGCCCATCTTCCTCCAACCGAGAATTTGCCCCTTCAGCGAGGTGAAATGCAATGGAAGGTCAATTGCCTTCAATTCTTGAACCAACTGGAATATGAACGCTTTCATACCCAGGTCTTGGTGTAAAATACTTTGAAAAGTCCTATCGCTGAGGTTCAATTCTATGTGAATTATGGCGGGTTAAAATGCTCGGATATTAACGCACACGCACACTACAGCAGCCCTATTTTCCATCGATCGAGCTGGACTGCGATGCAGAACGTATGTGTATTGTCTATTAACATGCCAGTCGAACGAACTTTATTCACACATTTCTTCACACTGTTCTCAGTTGGCGCATCATTTCTACTGAATTTTCGGCAATCGACTCATTACTTTGGAAATAAGTTTTCAATATTTATGACTCATTTCGTTCACCGGGAATATAATACTGCATTTATCTCAATTGGGTTGACATTACAGCGATGTGTGGCGAAATAAACGCTAGTTGAGAAACGAACCAAAAGATGTCGCACATTTTTGTACAAAATTATTATAATAACAAGGAATTACTCTCTTTTCGTATGTTCCCTGTCGTAGTTCAAATTTGTTGAATACTGAGTTAAGTCAATTCGTCCAAGATGCATAACAACATACCAATCATCCTCATACGTTCATCATAACACTTTTCTGGTTAACTAGTTTCATCAATAAAGATGAGGATAAAGAATTTCAACAATTTTATTAGTATTGAATAATTTTAATCCATCCAAGGAAATGTCAGTCAGCAAATTTCATGAAAAAGGTGGCCCAAATAAAAATTTTTGATGGTAATCGAATAGTTAGAAACTGAGAAAATGCCGTGAAGAATTTTAGAAACAGTTACAAATATACCTGATGCTTTGGGTTCCTCAACTGTTGTTTGCTGAATTTGAATTTAAATCGCGTTTATTTGCCAGAAGTTTGAGACTGTTACAGTATACAGCACTTTTTGAGTCCTACCATGATCAATTATGCTTCGATTTCGATGGCGGAGTACCGGCTTTCTTATTTGGAGGTCTTTCGACTATAATAACAAATATGCTTTAGGAATTTTTTTTTTTGACGCTGGAACAAGATAACGGTGATCCCCAATGCGTTTGCATTAGTATGCACTTTTGTCTCGGCATCATTTTCGAAATGGTTGCGAAATTTTGAATAAACCTCCGAAAGTAACGCGATGCTGTACCGAAAATTCTCCAGCATTTGATTAATCAGTCGTTGAAAACCCGCCAAATTGTTGCTAAAGCCATACGTCATTCCCTTAAATTGATAATGCCCATCAGGTTTAACTATGACACTTAATGGTCTAGTTCTCCTCGAAACAAAGATTTCATAGTACCCGCTATGAAAATCGAGCCTAATTGTAAAATAACGATGATCAAGCAGTCGATCCAGCTGATCATGTATGAGTGGGAGAAGAAAATGCGCTTTCTTTGTTATTTGATTTAATGTACGGTAACCGACACACATCCTAATCTCACCATTCTTTTTACGCATTTATATAATAGAACTTGCGAAAGGAGAAATGATTGCTTCGATGGTGTCAGCCTCCTTCAATTTTTCAATAATTTCTTTAATTTTTTCTCGCTCGTTCAATATTAGAGATCAATTTTAAAATTGGTCAAATTAGTCAGATCCACTTGTTTTAAATTGCACGCGGTTAAATTCCAACCGTAATGCTGTGATTGAGATAGTAAAGTCGTTTAAAAATGCCAGGTTTGTGGAAAGAAAACTCATGGATTGTGCACCACGACCACACACCATCTCACAGGCTAGTGAACGAATTTCTGGCCAAAAAATTAACAAATATCATAGAACAACCACCGTATTCACCTGATGTGGTTCCAGTTGACTTTTTTCTCTTTCACTTTTCTTTGTCGATATTTGTATCCATTACAAAAATCGTAAAACATACTTAAGATGTACTGACAAAAAGAGCACTGTAAACAAACTAAATAACAAATCGCACTCAATCTTCACGTCAAGATAAAGGACAGTTGCACCATATGAACAAGAAAAATATTTACAATCCCTTTTTAAATAAGCAATTCACGTTACTTTTTTGACAGAATGTATCTCGTTCGTTTACTCTAGCGACGCTACGTATTGAGTTTTTGCTACATGGTGCAGCGCAGACAGTTAAACGACAGACGTAAGCTCAAGATAGACAAAGAAATTTCTATTACAAAATAGCACGAAAATTCTGTCACATCAAGGGAAACCCCTTGCAAGACATCTTGCAAGAGCATGACGAGTTTGAATGAAGTTATGAATTGCGAATTTGATGAAAATCGAAACCAACAATGAAGTTATGAAAGTTTGCTCGTATTTGCCGTATTTAATGATCATATAGGCCAAAATAAAAAACATGATAAGTACATACACTGCGCTTCACTTGAATAGGGCCAACATAATTTTTTCATTTCCAAATGATTACGTTTTTTTTCTCTTGAGTTATTTTCTTTTATGCGTTATTGGAAAGGGAAATCAATAACATTAACATTTAATGAGATTCTAAATATTTTATGGGGAAAAGCCCACAACTATGGCTTGGGATATAGAAGACAATGTACAATATAACACATAACACATCAAAAACGCCCAGTCGTAATGTTTTACCACCACCAGGAATCGAACCCGGAACCCCTGAATTAGCAAGCGCTCTACTTACTATGCTATCGAGGGCGACTATAAGGGCGATTCGTTCATATCTGAGAGTCAGTAAACCCGTATTTTTTTTTTTGAATTTCGTTTAAAATGAAAAATAAAATTTGTTAGTTTTATAATTATTCACTTACAGTGACTCTCATAATTGATCACGATTTCATAAATTTGAAGCATTTTGATTATTGCACTAAAACTACAACATAAAACCGTCTGGATTTTTTTTGAGAATTATTATAAAACAAGAAAACAAAAAAAAACACTGTTACAAAAGCAATATGAAATACCGTTATTTCTGTTTTTTCATTTTTCTATACATATCGACTGTGATAAATTTTGTGGTTTAGCTTGTTTTTGAGAGTAGAAGTAATATAGAGCGAGGATTTAGACCGCATTTTATAATAAATATTGTAAATAATTATGTTTTTTCGTAAATTGGAAAAAAATAAAGGTATGGAAAGAATTAGTTCGAAAAAATAGCGTATAATATGCCTTTTCTTTGATAGATGCTTCCTCAAGTCAAAAACCGACTTCCTATTAAGGTCCGCCAAATTGAACAATTTTTGTGAAAAGGTAAAACACATAGAGATATTTCCTAAATATTAAACGTCTCATTAGGAGTAATATCGAAACTGCGAAAGAAACTGAACTTAAATGTCCCCAAAAACCGAGTGGGAGTAAAGCCGAAATTAACAACGAGCGCGAAACAGTCAATTATCAAAAATATTCGTAATGAAACAGTAGAACATGCAGTAAAAATGAGGACAATTTTGTTATCCAATAATTCAGCCAATGTTTCAGCAGAAACTATTCGACGAACATTGAAAGAAGTCGGAGTGAAGAGCTACGTAAAAGCGAAAAAATCACTCGTTACAAAAGAGCACTGGCAACTTCGGCTCAATTTTGCAAAAAATAAAAAAAAACTGGACGTTTTCTCAATGGGCTAAAGTAATATGGTTAGATGAGTCCAAAATTAACCAATTTGGCTTCGACAGTCGAAAGTGGACTTGACGGAAACCTGGAGCGATTTTATTATCACATAATGAAACAATGAAATTTGGAGGTGGTTCCACAATGGTATGGAGGTGCATAATGGTTCATTGTATTGGCCAGATAAAAAAAAATCGAGGGTAGAATGACGTAAATTACAAACAAACAAACAAATTTTGGAAAAAAATCTTCTTGAGAGCGGTAAAAAATGACAGTATAACACAGGGGACGTTGTTTTTTATAAAGATAACGACCTCCAAGCATACCGCTAAAATTAAGAAAAAATGGCTGGAGGATAAAGGGTTAGTAATGTTGGAATGGCCACCTGAATCCCCTGACCTAAACCCTATAAAGCATCTCTGCCTCTCTACGAGTCGAGTCGTACATCAATTTCAAGTCTTTAAGAAAATTTCACTCCAACCTGATTTTATCGCCTGTTAAAGTTCGTCAGTGTCATCGAACTGCTTTCCTCCCTCATAATTTCTTTGTGTTAACCATCACCAAACGTTTCCTATGATATTAAATTCTGGTGAATATGGGGCCACGGTAAAATTGCAATACATACTTTGATTTTCCATCTAGACACGCGTATGAATAGGGGCATTATCGTGTTGAAATGTCCATATTGTAGTGGTCCAAAAATTTCAGATAATCTTGAAAAATTATTGTCCAGAATTTCTTTTTAGGCTATTTCAGTCATCCTGTCTATTGGGAAAACTAAATCAATGATTCCATACCACGAAATAGTGCCGTAGACGATGCTATCGCCTTCTCTGATGTGATTTCGATTCAAAAATATTTCATTCTCTCTTAAATCGTGGAAATATTCGTAGCCATCTGACCAGTCTAAATTAATTTTTTTTTTCATCGCTGAACACCAGTGTATGCGCTCTATAAAATTCCAACCAATTGTCTTTCCGCAAAGAATTCAGTAGCAGGTTTTCGCAATTTTTATACTTAAGATACTTAGGACACTTTTTACGTCGAGCAGAACTTAAACTTGCCGGTATACCGGCTCTTGCTTTGATTTTCGACGCAGAATATCCGAAATTCGAGGCTTCCCGAACAATATCACGTTTTTCTTGCGGTGAAATAGCTTCTGCTACGCGGCCTTCATGTTTTTGCCGTAGTTTTTAATATTTATTAAAGTAATTTTTGATAACCGATTTAACCGATTAAACTACGCGACTCGTGAGATTCAATGCTTTGTAAGCATCAATTTTATATTTACTTTTTTTTTTCATCTATAATTCTAAGCTAAAATTGATGAATTTAAATTTTAAAATTCATCAATTTTAGCTTTCTCAACCTCACTTAACGTTTCTCCACGACTCATGGCTTCGAATAAAATCAAAGTACATAATTTTAAATTTCAAACAACATTTAATTCACTTCACTGTAACAGTAAAAATAATTGATTTAAAGATAAAGAAATTATCAGAGAGTTGAAACAACCATCTGGCCCTAATAATCAAGGGGACAACCAGAATCTACTTAAATATAAGTCCTGCTAACTCCACACATATGAAATAAACAATAACTAAGTAAAGATGTTTTGGATTTTTTTCCCATAGTAATCTTTTTTTTGAAATAACTAAGTATAAGTGTGTTGGTGTAGAAACAGAAAAAGTGAACAAAATCAATTCAACATTACGTTGCATTGTTAGTTTAACCAATGCCTTGGTGTAAGCGGAGTGTTATAGTTTAGGAGGCATTGGTTTAACCAACACGCTCTTTGTTAGTTTTTTTTAAATAGGTATCTGTCAATGAGAAGAGTAAGCATGACTTATATTTAAGTAGATTCTGAAACAACTAAAAACTTACAAATTTTATATCTAATTAAACAAAATTGAAAAAAAATTACGGGTTTACTGTCAGATATAAACGAATCTCATTAATTGTTTTTGTTATTGATTTCTCTTCCTAACAACGCATAAAAGAGAATAACTCACGAGAAAAGGGAAATAATAAATTGGAAAAATGAAAAAATTATGTTAGCCCTATTCAAGTGACGCGGAGTGTATTTGACAGAGTTTTAGAAATTTATTAATAAATAGTCTGGCTTATATAAAAAAAAAGTTCCCGAAGTTAAACAAATCAAAAAATATTAGGACTCAGCCAGCCAAAGATGAATGATTTCTTTTCAGGAGATTGTGTGAAACTTTACAACGAATCTAGTCATGTATCATCATTTCAAGAATCAAACCAAAAAATAATCTTACATAAAATACAGTATGCTACTGTCATGACAGATAAATCTATTGTTGACATTCCCTTGGAAATCAAAATTTTTAGATTATTTGAAAAGAATATTTGGCTGACACAAATTTTAATTTAGTATTACACACACGAGTATAAAATATAGGACAGTTGTTGAGTGACTGATGTAATTCACATGGGAAATATGCTTTATTTGTGGAAATGAAAATTTGTCGTTTAAAGTCTAGACAGGCAGATGAATGTATGGATATGATTAAACAAACAAAAAAACTTTGCCGACACATTTCACATAACTCAAAAATGTGTGTTGGATGACACCCTTGCAACAATATAACTTTTCTTAATGGAAAAAAGGTTTGTTATGTAACATGAAGTATCAGAGAAAAAGGTATTTAGAATATGTGAAAATATATGTGAATGTGTTATATCTTATATGGTTTCACACAAAATTTAAATCAATATTAGAGTTTTGTAAAACTATAAACCATTAATTTCAGTTTGGATTTGGACCACAGATCCTGTATATTCTTGTGAATTGTTTTTTGTTTTTTTTTGGTGCGCCCTACTTTTTAGAGATATTTCCTTATGTGGTTTTTATGTTTATATAGTTCTTTCTGGAAATTAATTATTTTTATCACCGAAAGGTATATCTGCCCACTATAAATTTGCATCCCCATGCGTTAAATTAATTCCAAACAGCGTTTTCGTTAGCCTTTTTTACGATTAACCAAAGGATAATTATGAAAATAATATCTTCCATTATAGAACCGATATATGAAAATGTATATGTGTAACGTAGATATTCAAAGGTAAAATAGTCGTTGCCGCTTCACAGTACTTAGTTTTAATGACCAAATGGAAATATATATTTATAAAGAACCCTTTCTGTACACCAAAAGCCAAATATTCATCGTAATGAAACTTTAATAATAACGTAGCCAGAAGATATAGTGAACCGAAGTACAAAAATAACATCTAAAATTTATAATTTTGTGAACTATATAGAAGTTTGCCTTGGCTTGGTCTGTTTGCTACCTTTAAAGCGTGCAGTTTTTTATTTCGGTTATGTTGTTCTGTGTATAGTAATTTTAAATTGTCCACTAGGGAAATTTTGAGCTTTTTCCACTGTATTTTTGTTCATTTGGATATAAAATATTAATAAAAACGACAAATAAACAACACAGAAAGTAGGGGATGGGCGACCAAAAAGTTGATTTCATTTTCTACGTTACAAATGAATATGGCCGTGGAGATGGCTTGATCCTTTTCACATATACATATATAAAGCTAAAAAATGTAATTTCGAAAGCACATCGTATATGGAGATTATAATATTGCGTCTACAGCGAAATCATTTTTCCATTTTAAATTTTTAGCTTAATTTAGAAATGTTTAGATTTGAATGGAGCCTATTTAACTGTACGACAAAAAAGGTTGTTTAATTTTTGAAAATATGTAAATTCGCAAGGACGATGTAGTAGTATAAAATAGTATGTGGTTTTTTAAAATTCAATGATTTTTCATATTATATTTGGGGCACAAACCTAAATAATAATTTTTCATAATAAATTACAAAAGGACTTCAACGTTTGCTATTTATACATATGATTCGAGAACAATATGTTGTTCTTGTTGTTTATGTACCCTATATATGTATATATACATATATAGAATACAAAAATAATAAACTTTGTAGACGTTCTCAGTAAATAAATTATTTTTACATGCGAACATAATTGAGCATATTTCAATGACTCGTAAAAGTCAAAAAATATTCGTTTTAACAGAATGGAAAACAAAAAAGTTTGTTAAAAATTAATCAGGTTGAAATCGTGAGCTTATTATAGAAAAGCTCTGTAAATGTGCTTTTATATAAATTTCGTTAGTTACGTTACATAAATAAATGAAATTGTTGAATAATATTTGTTTATAATAAATGGCCTAATTAATACAAAAATATTTTTACATTAAAGCAAAAGGAAAATGTTTGTTCAAAATGATAAGCCTTTGTATATACTTTATAGGTGTTATAAATGGATGAATGGATGAATGAATTATTGATTTTATAAAAAATAAAATTAAAAATATATTCACATTTATATACAGCACAAATAAAGCATTTACAATTTTTCGAATTCTGTATACATATTTAAAATTCAAATATTTTAAAATTATTTCCTTGTTAAAATGCCAATCGTTTACTGTCGTGGAAATTAAGAAACTGAATAGTGCTTCGACACTACGCACTTTTTCATAATTATGTCTCAAAGTGTTTCTTCCAAAGTAGTAAATTTGGAATGGTCCAACTTTCCTACACCTAATTCCTAACCATAATTTCCTTTAGATGGAATTATAGTTGTTTGTTTGTCTGGAATCAGTTTCCAGTTTTTGATTAAGTTTATTTAAGTTCTTTTTCTATAGTTTGGTATTTGTGAAGAAACAATTTTGTTCAGTATACATAGATTTAATATTGAAATTTTGGGTTGTAAGATCCTGGATTGTATTTATTTTAGTTTTGTATACATATTTCTTTATTTCTTTTTGTTATATTTAAATTCGTTTATTTATATATACATATATGTATATTAATTTGGATACCAATGCGAAAATGTTATTTGCTTTTCCATAATTTCTTCTTCATTCTCGATCGCACTGAGTGAGATACAGGGTGTCCCAGAATGAACGGATAAGCCTGAAACATTTTATAGTAGAGCTATTGGTCAAAATAAAATACAAAAAAAATATATCCCAAGTAGTACCTAAGATATACCAATTTTTTTAAAAAAATCCGTTTTTTCACATTACTTTACGTTTACGACCACCACGGCTACAAATAAATTAAATCCATCGGTTTTTTGGTGTTATAATATTAATAGTCTTAATGGACTCTACTAATAGATAAGCAGTAAATAGTATGAGTAGTTGTTGCACTTTTTTTGAAAAAAAAAATCTAAACTTCAATTTTTAGCATGAAATGTGGTAAAAATATTTTTTTATAAAAGTTTGTGCGTCTTTGGTCAAAAAAATCTATGTGAACCTAAGTGGCCAACTATTTTATTATATGCGTGTTTAATGCAGATTCTAAAATGGTATAATACATCCTTTTATCTAATGTAAATACGAGGTTTTTCCTATTATAATATGTGGAAGGAGTAAATTCGATTATATAACAATATTTTAAAAATTTCATTATTGAAACTGTACCTGATGATAAGGGCTTCATAAAAAATAACGTTACACATTGATAATACTTTATTTAACCTACATCTCCGAATAAAAGCTCTTTTGACAAGTCGCGCATAACGCCATTGAGTAATTTTTGAAGCGGCTTCGTAGCTCTTCTAAACTCCTGATCAGTTCAGAGTAGACCTCTTTTTTTAGGCTATCCAGTAAAAAAAACCAGCGGATTTAAGTCCGGGGAACGTGGAGGCCACAAAATGAGCCCCAGACGGCAAATCCATCTACTGGATACTGCAACGTTCACTGCACAGTGCGCAGGACACCCATCATTCTGGAGCCAATGAGATTCTCTCACCTTCTCGGACACCTCTTTCAATAAATTTGGGAGAGCATTTTGAAGAAAGTCCAAATAGCTTTGGCCAGATAAGTTCCCGGGCAGTTCAAATGGACTAATTATCTTTCCGTTCAATATGGCGGTCCAAAAATTTATTCTGTATTTTTACTGGGATCCGATAAATTTAAAATTATTACATTATTAATGAGAAGTTAGCCCAGCCCAGGAGTATATCAAAACAAATGAGTAGTTTAAAATATTTAAATTTTAATTTATATCTAGTATTGTGACTATACAAATTTAGAATGAGTATGCAAACAGCTTATTTGGGTAAAACTTTTAAGATGATCGGAATGTTGCAACTTACGAAATATGGCTCTGGGCTGGATACTTCTAGGCATTTTCGAGAAATAAATCAGTTTTTCTTCTCGTGTGTCGAAACTAAAAATCTCTCTGATTAAGGCTACTCAGATTTAGAATGAGTATGCAAACAGCTTATTCATAAAAAAATCTTCAAGATGATCGGTATATTACAACTTGCCGAAATATGGCTCTGGACTGGGTCCTTCTAAGCTTTTTCGAGAAATAAATCAGTTTTTCGTCTCGTGTGTCGAAACTAAAAATCTCTCGGATTAAGGCTATACAGATTTAGAATGGGTATGCAAGCAGCTTATCCATAAAAAAATTTCAAGATGATCGGTATGTTGCAACTTGCCGAAATGTGGCTCTGGACTAGGTAATCCTAAGCATTTTCGAGAATTAAATCAGTTTTCTTTCCGTGTGTCGAAACTAAAAATCTCTCTGATTGAGGCTACTCAGATTTAGAATGAGCTTGCAAGCAGCTTTTGAATTTACCACCGATAATAATGAATTCACGTGGTTGGATGGTCAATTCGAATTGTTGAATCTGCGGCTGTGATTTCGTCAGCATTTGAATTTACCGTCGATAGTGAATTCACGTGTCGGATGATGAATTCGAAATGTTGACCGTGATTAACCTTGAATTATCTCGTATATTAGCATAAATGTGGAATAACGTTAGTTAGTTTGGATAATCGTTTTTGTTTGACTGTTTCAGTTAAGTCATCGTATACGTCCCAATGTTTATTACTGTAGCAATAGCAAACGTAATGAGCTGCGTCTGGTAAATAATTTACAAATGAATTAATTTTATATTTTTTACCATAAATATTTATGTTGATTGAAATATTAACGACGGCAGTTTGTGTTGTTGGTCGTAATAATGGTTAGTATGGAATATAAATAAATAGAATATATATAAATAAATATATTGTCACTTGTAAAAAAAATTCTAGAATCTATGCCATTGTCGCCCTCTTGCAAGTACATAATTCAGTATCTTCCAAGCAACTTGCTAAGTTATGCATTCCGATTTCTTCCAATTTAAATGGATTTATAGCCATATATTTCATCAGGTCTATGGTAGTATTATTGCAAGAAGAGCATAACTATTTGAACCTTTTGTGCACTACTAAAGTTCTGTGCATCTTCTATGCATCCATAACAAAATCTGACACATTCGTTATGTTTGAAGTGCAATCGCGGTTTAAGCCGTATAAATTTGATTTTTTTTTTGCTTGTGTCATTGAATTAATGAAATTTGAAAAATCATTTTCAGTTGATTGCTCGAACTTTTTTAGATTTAAAATGCAACACGTAAATGCATCGAAAGCGTATATAAAATCATTTTCGCCTGTGATAATTCCATTTTGTAAAAAACACATCTTTATACATTTTGTTTGATATCGCCCTTTGTAATATAGTACTACGTACTTCGGGCGGTGTCAGAGAATTAAACTATTTTAGAATTTCTTGATCGAAATGGGTTTTTGATTTTGGCGTGGATGGCGAAAGGCAGGATGATTTTTTTTGCCCACCCTTCGTTAACGGCCAGAAATTGAACCAGAGGTTTTTCTCCCTCTATAATTTTTTTTTTCAACAACACGACTATAGCTTTTAGGGATATTTAATGTGTATCTATCATACACAATATTCGTTTCTGCCATAAATTTCTTTAAGGAAAAGCAAAGATTTAATGGATAGCTTACCTAGAGCAAAATTGTTACACGTTGCAACATACCGATCATCTTGAAATTTTTTTATGAATAAGTTGTTTGCATACTCATTCTAAATTTGTATAGTCACAATACTAGATATAAATTAAAATTTTAATTTTTTAAACTACTCATTTGTTTTGATATATTCCTGCGATGGGCTAACTTCTCATTAATAATGTAATATTTTTAAATTTCTGGGCTAAGACTAACTTTATAGTTTAATGATTTTTTTTTTATTTCCTGGGCTGGAATAAATTCCAACAACTTATAATACAAGTAAATTTTATAACTTCCTGGGCTGGGATAACTTCACATAAGAGTAAATTAGGGTTTAATTTAATAGTGTTGCCTGATTAATTAATTTTATTTTCTGGGCTAAAATTCTAGGTTAACTTCTTATACGTAGTATAGTCCATTAAGAATATTATAACACCAAAAAACAGATAGATTTGATTTAGTTGTAGCCGTGGTGATCGGAAAGCTAATGAAATGTGAAAAAATGGGTTTGTTTTTAAAACATGATATATCTGATACCCTTGACAGACTAGGATTTAGCTAAACGCGTTTAGTTAAACTAGTTTAGTTAATCTACTACAAATCCAATTAGGTTGACACACTATGAAGTTTAGCAAACCATATTTCAATAATAAAATACGGTAGCGCTATGTTTGTCCGGAATAGGTATTAAACAAATGTTATTGTGGTACAAATAAAAAAATATTTTAATTAAACGCAATTTAATTTATAAAGCCTAAACTTTGTGTTTTAATTGTATCCCAAAATTCCTTTTCGATTTTAATACAAATACAACATAAAAATGTAAACAATATAAATGAATATATAAATACAATATATATTTAATACATCACTGTGTATTCCAAATACAATACCATGGTATATTTTCCGGCACTAGAATCAAATATAGTGCAATACTGTATATTACAATACGCACTCTACGGTAAGAGGAATGCACAAATGTGTATGTTCGACCAAAACAGATACAAAAATAAATTTTGACATGATTTGTTTTCTTTACCCACACAATTGTGATGGCAGGCAGGAAAAGGGATATAACCCTCTGCCCACCCGTATACACAATTGTGTGTGTAAATTTCGAGTACGAGAAACGAATGTGTGAAACATAGAATTATGTGTAAATTTAAGACCACAATACACATTTGTGCATTTCGCTTAATTTTGTTTTCGTCAGGTAAAATAATAATAATAATAAAATATATATAAAATAATTTATTTAATAATAAAATAATTGGGGTCCCATTTGAAACGCGATATTTTAAAATGCGAATTATCAAAATGCGATATTTCAAAACGCGATATTTCAAAACGCGATACGGTACAAAACGCGATGTGGTACAAAACGCGATATTTCAAAATGTGATATTTCAAAACGCGATACAGTACAAAACGCGATATGGTACACAAAGCGATATTTCAAAATGCGATATTTCAAAACGCGATATGGTACAAAACGCGATATTTCAAAACACGATATTTCAAAACGCGATATGGTACAAAACGGGATATGGTACAAAACGAGAGTTTAGGATCGGGTTATATCAGGCCGGTGAAGGGGAAATTTAATTTCAGTTTATAGAAATTAAAAATCGATAGGAACGATAATATGTAGGATCGGTATCAGGTGGGTCGCTGCGCTCCCGCCGCTTCGCAACGCATATTCTGTACCATATCGCATTTTGAAATATCGCGTCTTGTATCGTATCGCGTTTTGTACCATATCGCGTTTTGTACTGTATCGCGTTTTGATATATCGCATTTTGAAATATCGCGTTTTGTACCATATCACATTTTGTACCATATCGCGTTTTAAAATATCGCATTTTAAAATATCGCGTTTTGTACCATATCTCGTTTTGTCATATCTCGTTTTGAAATATCGCATTTTAAAATATCGCGTTTCGAGCGGATCCGAAATAATTGATGTTATCAAAAAGAAATAATTATAAGTTATTTAATTTATGTGTTATCAAATTATTATGTTTTTTTTTCAAGAATTCCCATTTAACTAAGATCCGTTAAAATACGGAAGACATTATAACCTGTCATTATTTACATACACATTTGTGTATTTTGAACTTAAATTGGAGCAAAAAAAATCTTTTTTGAACTCTAAAGGGATAACTCAAAAAGTAAGCGACATCTATCATTGGATCACAGTACTAAATGGCATTGTTATTTATAAATTTTAACGTTCATTGTTAGATTGCGCTCTCGCTAAACCCAAAAACAAGTGGAGCCCAAAATTGTTTAATGAGGTGTTTGATAGGCCATAATGAGCTTAAAATTATTTGTATTTCAATTCATCTTGTTTTGCCTTCTAATTTCGGTTTTCGTCCGATTTTCGAGTTTGGTTCTGCTAGGTTTAGATTAAATGACCTGAAGTTTGGTCAAGAACGGGTGGAGCCAAAAATTTTTTAATGAGGTGTTTGATTAGGCCATAATGGGCCTGAAATTAAAATCGGAAGGAAACTCCATTTCCAAAATTGCTCGAATCCTATCCAGATCGCACAGTATGGTAGTAAATACACTTAAAGTAAAACACCTGGTCGAAAAACATAGATGTATTCGAAAAATCACGACAAAATAAGCGTTTTATTTGTGCGGACGGCAAAAAAAGAATCTTTTATAATCTCCAACGAAATCAAGGCTGATCTAAACTTAAATGTTTCGAATGTAACTGTAAGAAGAAGATTACTAGATAACAATTTAAGGGGTTGCGACGCCCAGCATGTCCCGCTTTTGTCAAAAAAGAACATAAAACATAAGGTTAGCTGTACAAAAAAACACCTAGCAATTACAGACCCAGGAAAATGGAAGAAAGTGTTATAGACTGAATTTTACGGCATTATGCACGACGGCCACTAAATACAAGTTAGTTGTCACAATAAACAAAAACAACTCTAAAGCACGGTAGTGAATCAATTATGGTATGCGGTGGTTGATCGTGGTATGGTCCTGAGCCAATACATTCGATAAAGGAAAAGATTAATGCGGATGTACATACTAAATAACGTATTGCTAGAGTTTGCTGAAAATACAATGTCCTCAGGTTGATGTTTTCAACAAGACAATAACTCTAAGCATACCTCGAGAAAGGCGAAAACATGGTTTAGGCAACATAATGTAGAGGTGATGGGAATGGCCAGCTAAATCACCCAATCGAAAACTTATACAAAAATATGTACGAATTATGGGTTGCAATAAATTCAAGCCAAAATGCAAATCACATCCAACAATGAAAAGAATCACACATTTTGGCAGAAAATTAAATGTTTCGTTACAAATCCATGATCATTAACATAAACGAATTTTCAATAGTATTGCTGCGGTAATATTTGGTCCAAATATTAGGACTAATACAAAGGACCAAGCGCCATTTATTTAATAATTAAAAAAAATTTAAAATATTTACGAAGCTAATTTTCTCTGACATTCAGCCATACACGCCATAAAATTTGTAATAATTGTCAGAATCAAATCAAACTAATTAAATTAATTTGTCCATGGTTGGAAAGCACAGAAACAATATATATTTGTATGGTTTACCATTTAAGCTTTCACACTGGTAGAATCATTGGTCTTATTGGTCTTCTATGATCTGATAACATTGATACGTTATTCATCGGGTGTGATCCGCTTCGTGTAATCCTTCATCAAGGAATCCGAATAATAGGAGCATCGGCGTTTTTCATCAGTGGGTTTTGTTGATAATCGTAACACTAAACAAACGATGCTCATTTCGGATATAAAAGAGTTTTCCAGAATATACCGTCTTTCAAACACATCGAGACGAATACTGTATCCATCGAACATGGGCGGGGGAACAGATATAGGTGCCACATATTGTGGCTGTTTTCAACCAACTTCGTTTTGCCTGCTTTAAATACAGCTTCATGTTTCAACTATAAAACATTTGCATTTAGCCGAGAGATTCATCGTTTCAATTATTGCTTCCACTGCGGAGTTATATTTCTTTAAAAACCGGTGAGGCTTCGGTCAAACTGTCGCGTTTATAAAAATTATTAACTGATGGACTTGTATGATTATTAAATGTTTCGTTGTTCGAATTTAGTTTCAAACCTTCGATGTTCATTGTTGCTTATACATTAACAGTTTGACAGCGCTGTTTTTGCTATAAAAGCTTAATTATGTATCAAATTCTATTTTTCAATCGTTCTAAAACAGATAAAGCTTTATCAAATCTGGAGTAATAATAAAGTTAACCACTTTGAAATAATTCCGTTAACAGAAACCGTAATTTTCAACATATTGTCTACATTCTCTACATAGTCGACGCTATTGTTTTAATGTCTACATACATTGTCTACCCATGTAGAAAATTATATAACAAGCGTAGACAATACGGCACACCATTGATTGGTTCCCAAATGTATCATTTGGTTTTTTAAATTCACATTGAAAATATATCTTATTTAAGAGTCCTTCAAAATCCAGCCGAAATTAAAAAGTCAACGCCTTGTTGGGTTCTGAAAGAAAAGAAACTTGCTACAACTAAAATAACTAATAAAACAGTATTGTCATTTCCATTTAAGTTTAATAAAAATCATATTGCAAAATTATTGCAAAACATTTGAAAAAAATTGAAAACTCTTAAGTAAACTTTCCGTTTCCACCAAAACTTTATGAAATTTTCAATCAATACCAAAAAATATATTCACCCAGAATAAGATAATACTTCATTCAAATTCGTATGTGTAAAAGTTTTTCACTTACTGTAAATTCGTATTTATAAATTTCTGCTATACACAAATTCCATAAAAACAAATTGCATTGCCTTGTTAAAATTCGATCACATTGCTTTCAAACATAAACAATTTATAACCATTATTGAAAAGTATCCAACCGCAGATGAATATAGAAACAAATCAAGTATACACTACGTCACATTTCTTAGTAATTACTGTGTCTTAAAAAAATCTCTGAAAATTAAAACCGAAAAAAATTAAATAACTCTGTAACAATAACATAAAAACCAGAACAATATTTTCATTTTCCTATTTTCCAGCAGTACAAACAATGCAAACAAACCGACTACGATATAATATAGATAAAACTATACTCGTATTTTCCTTTTCAAATAAACTAATTTCCATCGTTCAAATTAAACACTGTAAAAAAAAACCAAGTATACAATACCAAAACCAAATTGAGCTTTCCAAAGCTTTTTTTCCATTCGATTTTTTTCAAATGAGCTTAAAATAATAATTAGCTTCTTCTTAGCGTTTCTTTTTTCACTGTTCTATCTAATATGCATGGATATCTTCAAACGGTATACCAACAAAAGCATCGAGCCAATTTAATGCTAAGTGAATTGTAAAAAAGCACAAAAGAAGTGTAATGGAAATGAAAGCTAATTGCAGATATTAAATAGTTTTTTTTAGTGGTATAGTACCCAAAAAATTCAATAAAATTGGTAGCAGATATAGTATGCATATAAATTAAATTCTGGCAGCAATATTTAATTATGAAATTTATTAAACGTGTGGCTATGCCATAAATTAATAATGCTCGTATATGTACGGCGAGAATAATATCGTCTGCACAATATAGTACGAGGAGAGCTGTTATTATCATGCTGTGGATAATTAAAATACATATCCTAATAATATTTTTATGTACATACTACGAGTACACGTAATACGGTTCATACACCATACAGATATAACAACGCTCATACTTTGGATTAAGATATCGATTTTATTTCAAATAAAATATTTCGTCTAATCTATTTAATTAGAAAATGGAAATTTAATGTTGCGGCACATATTTTGTAGAAAAGAATTTGGCCTGTAACAAGAAAGTAAGACATCTGGTAAATATTTGTTAAAATTTTAATCATTTTAAACCGCCTTTCGTGCGACGCTTTAATGAGTTCAATAGCAGTCATTAGTAATTCTAAATTTTTTGGTTCGTTTATATCGATAATCCAGTCAGCTCTAGAAATAGAAATATTCCTAGAAATTGTTCTTAGTCGTTTATTAAATTAATATAATTGTTTTGACGATAATAAAATTTTTGTAATTAGAATTTTTTAGATAATATATTTTAACGAGAAATTACTTTAATTTTACACTAAACTAAATTCAGATGTGTATGTTTAAGTAAATTAACGATGAAAAATGTAAAAAACCAAATGTGTTGATCGTTTGTAGCTCTTTAATGAAATCTATGGTCCAACGTTGTAACTATGTGGAAACTACCAAATGTGTGTAATATACAGGGTGGGCCATCTGTTGGTTTTTTTTTCTTGTGGTACTTAATGTTATCTGTTCTAAAAAAATTTTAACATATGAAAAGTCAAAAATATGCCATTTATCATTATGGAGTCGCACAATAACGCAATTTGATTGTCCAAATTTATTATGAAAATAATCGTTCAAAAACAACAACATTTCGTATATTACGTGAGAGTTTTGGCCGACATGGATGTCTACTAAGCGTGCAATTGGCAAAATTATTGATCGTTTCGAAGAAACTCGTTCAGTGGAAGTTGGTAGCAGGAAACTGTAGCCAAGCCTTTCAATTTTCAATCACGTGCTACTTATTGGGGACTGTCAGTGACAGAGCCCACGAAGACGGAAATATATCGCACAACAATTGGAAGAAGGTAAAAAAAGGCAATAAGCAGAAGTTTACTAAAAATTATGAGAGAAAACCGCGAACCCAGAGACGGAGGATGGTCCTTGTGAAATCGTGTCTAGTTGATATCTTGTGCCGACCAATGGCCATTGACCCTGTATATAAAGGCTGAAGAACACCAATAGGTGAAGTTTGGTCTGCTGCTACACAAGAGCGACCTAGAGCGTAAGCTTGGAACCGATCAATCGACCCGAAAGAAATTCTGGAAATCGAGCCGAAAGAAATTCTTCGACTAAAGCGGCCAAGATTGAAGAACCAAAGGCTGATTATAGGTCAGCTATTATCACATTAAATATAAAGTCGCGCACGCTCAAAATGAATAGAGATGAGGGTAAAATCTTTAAGGCGCCGATATCGGTAGAGGCTAGGGCTGACGGCCTGAACATCAAGGAAATGGGTGAGGAGGTAGAAACACTATCTACAGGAGGAATGAATCTATTTTCTTGAGGAATCACAGCCAAAAGGGGGCTCTGATGCAACCATGGTGGAGTCTGAAGAAAAAGAGCAAACATAATGTTGAGATTCCTGCATATTAGCCTCCATCACTCCAAGGTAGCTTCGGCTGCGCTCACACTCAAACTAAAAGCACAGGAGATAGATGTCTTAGTCCGAGAAGCTTAGATCACTAATTAAGGCTTATGACTTCTAAACATAAACTGTTATATACGAAGAAGGTAAGATAAATTCGTGCCTGCATTCTTGCTAAAAATTAGTTGAATATCTTTCTGTTATCAAATTACAGTAATTCAGATGTGGTCACAACAAAAATTGAGATGGATGATCAAAATCACTGGCTACTATCACATTACCTCCCACAAGATGGAGAAGATATCCCACTTGTTATTTTAGGAAGCTCATTAAAGGAAGCTCAAAAATTTGGAGTTATCGTAGAAGTGATGAAAATTCACATCAAACTATTGGGGAAGCACTGATATGAATGAACGAGGTGAGTTACTTCTTGATTGATCCGAGCATCGTTCCTTTTCTGATCATTGTTCTCTCCAATTTGAATTGGCTACAAAAGCCATCAAAAAACTTAACTATATAAATAGGAGAAAACCTGACTGGGATATTTTTAGAACTTAGATGCAAAATGAAATAATGAATTTTACTTTTATTTTTTTTTTATTTTTTTTTTATTTTTATTTAATTTTTTTAAATTCAAAAAACAATTTGTATTTGATTTTATACAACGTTTTTTATGTTAATTCTTTAAAAATATCGCCGGTCCCTGGCGAAGTTCACTATGCAATCGTGCGGTCGTTATAGTGTTAACGAAGGAAGAGTTGCAAATAAAAATAAGCGTTTCACAAAACGGGACTTGGAAAATTCAAAAAATTGTATAATCTTTTACATCCAGGATATGATGCAGCTGATGAAAAACATTTAGCAAACGAACTGTTAGATAAAGTTTTTTCAAATTAGTAAATAAAATTTCATGAAAACCTAAAAAATGAAGTTGTGGTTTAACTTTGGATGGCTGGAGCAATGTCAACAATAATTCTATTATGTGTGCCTGTGTGGTAAAAAAAGTGAATTTGAGGTCCTCGTAGATACTATTGACGAAGCTGAAACGAGATACAAATGTAAAATGCAAAGCTTCGTAACTGATAACGCAAGTAATATGAAGAAAACGAGAGGTTATATCGAAGAAGGCTTGAGTGAAAATACTATTATTTGCTATGGTTGTTCTTAATCTATTAGCACAATATTTAGGAAAAGAATTCGAATCTATACAAAAGCACATTGTCAGTGTGGCTAAATATTTTCGGAATCATCATATGCTGAAAGTCTGGTATGAAGATGCAGGTGGTAGTTCGCTTGTTTTACCTATAGGGGCTGGAATTCTGTTTTTGGAGCCATTAAGAATATTTAAAAAATTGGTATGCGTTAATTTAAGTATGTGATGAACATCGTAGTGAATTTTGTAAGAATGTTATAAAACTGGTCCAAAATTTAGGATTAAAACGAAATTGCGAAGACATTACTTTTTTAAAATACAAAGTGACACTTGTAAAATTTCTGATAGTGTGATTGTATGGAAACGACTGGATATTGAATTGCGTCCAGCTTTAAGGAATTCAGAATAGAAAAAATATTTTGCTCTTAGATATAAAATGCCACTAGAGGCTTGCCATACTGCAGCACTTCTTATTTCACCCACAAAAATATACGGAATGGAAAAGCTAACTGAAGACGAACAAAAAATTGGTATACAATATATTGAAGAAGAACTCCCTATTGCGTTTTTACCAATTTATTTCAAATTTCAAGAAAACGTCGATCCTTTTTCTGCCGGAATCATAAAAGAAGAGGTAATCGCATCTATGACTGATTTTGATTGGTGGAATTCATTTATATCGTTGAACCCTACATAATATCTAAGCCAAGTGAAGAAAAGATCTACCAATTTTTAACTGCGGTTTCATCTTCCGCTGGTGTAGAAAGGGTGTTTTCTACTTTTGAATAAGTACATTCCAAGCTGCGTAACAAGATAGGTGTTGTAAAAGCAGCTCAATTGACTTTTTGTACAAACAATTGAATAAGATGCAGCCAAACTGACTACCAAGGGACCGAATAGTCCAAATTATATTTAGCCTTTCGTTAGAATATGTCATTCACCAGCTCAACATTGTACATTACAGCTCTCGTTGGAAACAACAACCCATCAAATCGCCCTCCATGTCAACGAAGCGAAAACCAAATATATTGCTATCGCGAGAAGTAGGCCAACACGTGGTGAATTTTTAACAACTGACACATACTACGAAAAGGTGAACAAGTTTGAATTCCTGAGATCGGTGGTAAAAGCGCAAAACTCAGTCTCTGCAGATATAACAACACTGATCGCAGCAGTTACCGAGCATTCTACGTTAACATTAAAATTTTCATGTCTCGTATTATGTCTCGCAAAATAAAATGAAATATATACGAAGCGCAAATAAGACCAGTTGTCATTTTTGGTAGCGAATCTCGAGCACTAGGCCAGAAGCTTGCCGTTTTCGCCACGTCTGAATCTCTAGATCAGAAACGATCTGAAAAACTCTGATATAATTGGAAGAATTAAATCAACAAGGCTGAGATGGTTCGGACACGTTCTACGTTCTCAAAATCGTACCATAAAACAGGCCCTGGAGTTGGCTCCAATGAAGATAGGACATCGCTTGAGGCCCCCCACTTGGATGGATGGACGTCGTAGATCAGGAACTTTAAACTCATGGTTATCGTGTATGGCGCTCTCTTGTGATCGATCGAGTTATCTGGAAGAGCATTGTTGTGGTGACCAAATCATTTCATGGGATATAATTACAGCGAAGAAGAAGAAATTAAAGATGACGTTGTGTATAGATAAGGCAAATTGTAATTAATACATGAAATATTTTTTAACCGATTCAGGTGCACCCTAAAGAACTAAAACAAATAAATGAATTGTTGTCATTGGAATTTTTTTAAAAATAACAATAATTCTCAATCAAATATTTCAACAATATTTTTTGAAGTCGAAAAAGTAAACCATAAACCAAAAGTAAAAACCGTTTTAATTTAGAAAGGGAAATAACACAAAATACTAGCCTCAAATATTTTGAAATTTATATTTATTATGGCAAACTTCGTTGTTTCATTTCTATAAAATACTAATATATTTCCCAAGAGTCTATCAATTTATACCCCACACAAAAAACGACCACTACGCTTTAGAGATCCATTAATTCAAACCTCATATGACAAGTATTTTGCAGTAGTTAGTATTTTACGTTGTTGTTGTATTTATTGTAATGGTTTTTTGTTGTGATTGTTCCGTACATTCCAACTGATTGTTCCGTCACAACAAAAAACCATTACAATAAATACAACAACAACGTAAAATATAAAATGTAATTCGTACACAACGAAAAGTTAATTGTTAAAAATGAAATATAGATGGGAGAATATGAAAGAATCGAATTCTGTAGACTAGGAAGTAATTCGCTAGTGGTACATATACATGGTATTGTTCTATATATATGGACAATATTCCTATGTAAAATATCAACGTCAGTCGCCGCGGCCTGATGAGATGACTGATTTTTTCAAATCAATAATCTCATTAAGTTCGAAACTGATTGTTGCGATTCTTACAAACCTTCCATCTATAATTCAAATTAAATTCTAATTTAGTAGTTAGTAGTTTGAATTATACAAGATGCTTCGTATAATTCAGATGAACATGTATCAAAAGAAAAAATGCTCCAGGAAGTCTGGAGAAATTAGAACTTTCGTTCTTAGGAAAAAATTATTTTTCCACCGCCGTAACGATAAAATATGCCTGTTGTCAGTGCCTGCAACTGATAAGAAAAGTACAAGAAAATAGTTGGGATATTTATTTGAACATTGATAAAGTTCATTGCTAGAGACTGATTAAATCTCTCGCTGAAACAGCATCTTTAAATCATAGATAAAACCAGCTGTCAAATTTAACTTTGAGCCCGGGATGTTAACAATAAGACACATTCAATAAGACACATTCAGAAACTAGCTACGTTAAGTTATTCGGACGATCCTTGAACGTAGCTGTACAAAGATTGAAGATATAAAAAGAAAAATTTAATTTAGTAAATTTTATAGAACGCTTCATTCATGCAAAATAAAAAGTATAGCCGAATCTGTTAGTGTATCAGTTAGAAAATTTAATTAAGCACTTTTAGTTTTTTTAATTATTTCCTTAAAACTAAATATAGAACCAATAATAAATATATTTTTTGCTAATTTTAACCTAGATCTAAAAATTATATTTCGATTAACCACAAAAGAGGAAACGAACGCCGTTTGCAATTACCCCCCCCCCCCCCATTATCTCACAAAAACATAGGCGTTATGTTAAAATAGAACACTACAGTCTTACTCCGTAAATGATGCCTATGCGTTTTATTTGAATGTTTCAAAAATTTGCCAATTTTAAAAGTTCTTAAAATATATCGATTTCAGTGCCTTTTAGAATCTAACGCCTAGGGGATATAAATTCCTCTTACAAAATGAAATAATAACAAACTTGTAATTCCAATTTATTTAAATTAATGATCTCATTTCAGTTCTAGACTCCTGGATACTAAATATCAGTTGCTGTAGATAATTCTGTTGTTTTCCTTCTTTATCAGTATAGCAAATAATTTTGTACCAAATAATTTTAAGGGCAAAAATATTATTTCCGTTCTTGTAAACTAGCTCGTAAACTACAATACAAATAAAGAATAATTTTAAAAAAAAATATTTTATTATGTTCTTTTCCAATAAAGCGCCTACTAAGTACACTATTCGTTTAATATAAGCATAATTGTTATTTGCGGGGAAAGGCCTGAGCAATTTCTATTTTACTGTTATTTAGGCGATGACTGACATTCAAGAGCTCAATAGTGAGCACTATCTTGACAGATCAAACTCAGCTCCTCCGATAAATCTTTATGGTCTACATTTATTTATATTGAGGGGCGACTCCCCATATAACTATCACAGGAGCATACTACGCAACATTACTTAACAAGCTGAAGACGGAAATTGTCGAAAGACGGCGACATTCACAAAAAAAATTCTGCACCACTAAGGCAATGCGCCGTCTCACACCTCAGCGGTTGACCGCTCTACGATTTTCATCAAATGAGAAAGCCATCCATCACCATCCTAAACTACTTTTTTGCAGAGAAACATGCCGAGTACTATCGCCGCGGAAGTGTATAGATTTACAAGATTTAGAGAAATAAAAATAAATTTAACGAAAAAATTTAAAATATCCTTGTTATGTCGAAAACTTTTCAGACAACCTATAATAGTTTAACTTTACTTTAAAATAAAAAAACCTTTTATTGTTCTGTTTTACTTTAAAACAATTAAAGAATTTAAAAACTTGATCGCACAACATAATCACATTTTAAAATTATTCCATATTGCGACTATAGGAGCAAAACCTACTGGGAATAAATAGTTTTACTGAACAGGTGATTTTCATATTCGAATAATAATCATAAGCCAAAATATAAAGAAAACCTCTTTAATGTTAAGTTTATGGTAAGGTTCGTTGCAAAAATAGACGTTCAGCCAAACTTGTACCTGCGGTCTAACAGTAATCATTGGCAGTCAAAGAGCAGTACTAAGAACTCGAAATAAACGACAAACAAGTGAAGTGATATTCACAAAAAACTTTACTGTCTAAGGAAACTTCATGGCGTTTGACGATATTTAATATGGTCTTGTAAAAAACAATAATTTGTTACAAGGCATCAAATCTCTACAATTTGTAAAGCACGCAGCATTAGGTATTCAGACATTAAAATGTTGACCTTAAACTGGAATGTCCAGGCCTTCCTAGCCGAAATAATCAATATACTCAGATTGCTATGAATTATCAAGTAATTTTCAGTTAATCCGCTAACTTATTCTTTAATACGAAGTTAGCAGAACTCCTCCATTTCAAATCACAGCCTCATTATGGGCTCCCTGAATTAAAAAAGTTGAAATTAAAAAGGTGGACTTAAAAATAGTGTTTTAATATGAAAAAATGGGACCTTTTTTAAGTCATACCTTTAATTTAATAAATTTTCTGGCTTAACAAAAGTGTTTTACAAAAACAAATTTGATTTCAAAATGACACAAGAAAGGCATATTTTATGCCATTTTACAAATATATTTTTTAATTCATTTTCAAAATGACTTAAAAAAGGCATATTTTATTTCACATTATAAACATAAAATTTATATTTGTTTTTAATACACATAGAAATGCATGCGTAATTTCACATTTTTAAGAAAACGGTTTCATGTTTTCTTGTTACAGTTTTTTGTTGTATTGTAGAGAAAGCTAAAAAACGAAGAAATACATGTTCATAAATTTCAATTGTGAATTATTATTTGTGTATTATTTCTGAATTAAAATGCATTTTTAATCCATTTTGAAATTTGCAATTGTTTTTGCACATTTTCATTAATGGATGCATTAGTTGAAAATTTTGAATAGCTTTAATTTGCATATTATAGCAAAAACCCGATTATCCGGCGTCCAATTAACCAGAATACTCAGTTAACCGGAATTTTAATTTTTTGCTTATTTCTCTTTCTTTTCTCCTTAATATGCATTTTTTAATTCATTTTTGAATATGCAATTGTTTTTTGAACAGTTTCATTAATGTAAGCATTAGTTGAAAATTTGGAATGAATTTAATTTTCAAATTACAGTTTCATCCAATTAACCGGGACACTCAGTTAACCGGAAATGTTATTTTTAGGTATATTTTTCTCTTTATTTTCTCTTTCATTTGTATTTTTTTAATTCATATTGAAATTTTCAACTCTTTTTTTAAATTTTTGAGTTCTTTGACATTTTCATTAATAAAGCACTTGTTGAAAATTTTGAATGGCTTTAATTTTCATATTACAGTAAAAACCCAATTATCTGGCGTCCAATTAACCGGAACACTCAGTTAACCGGAATTGTAGCTTTAGGATTTTTTGTTGCTTTTTTCTGTTTCTTTTCTCTTTCATATGCATTTTTTAGTTCCATTTGATATTTGCAATTGTGTTTTGCGCAGTTTCATTAATGTTAGCATTTGTTGAAAATTTGGAATGAATTTAATTTTCAAATTACAGTAAAAGCCAGATTATCCGGCATTCAATTCTTAAATCGGAACACTGAGTAAACCGGAACTTTAATTTTAAGGAATATTTTTTGCTTTTTCCTCTTTCTTTGCCGGAGAATTGGGTTTTTACTGTAATATGAAAATAAAACCCATTCCACATTTTGAACTAATGCTTTCATTAATGAAAATGTGCAAAAAACAATTGCAAATTTCAAAATGAATAAAAAAATGCATATGAAAGAGAAAAGGCAAAAAAATCCATTAAAATTAGATTTCACGTTAACTCAGTGTTCATTCTCAGGTTAATTGGATACCGAATACTCGGACGTCTACTGTAATATGAAAATTAAAGCCATTCAAAATTTTCAACTACTGCTTTCATTAATGAAAATGTGCCAAAAACTATTGCAAATTTCAAAACGCACATGGAAGAGAAAAAAGCAAAAAAAAAATCCTAAAAATTAAATTTCCGATTAACTGAGTGTTCCGGTTAATTAGATGCCGGATAATTGGGCTTTTACTGTAATATGAAAATTAAAGCCATTCAAAACTTTCAACTAATGCATTCATTAATGAAAATGTGCAAAAAACAATTTCAAAATGATTTAAAAAATGCATATGAAAGAGAAAAGAAAAAGAAAAAAGCAAAATAAAATTCTAAAAATTAAATTTCCGGTTAACTCGATTCCGGATAATCGGGCTTTTACTGTTATATATTTTTACGTTTTATTTCGATTTTAAACATTTTCACATTTTATTTCATTTTCTAAGTGACTTAAAAATACACATTTTATGGCATTTATAAACATACTTTTTAAATCAATCTCAAAATGACTTATGATATGCATAAATAAAGTCAGCTTTTTTTATTCCATTTTTATTACAGATTTTAAGTCAATTTTAAAATGAAATAAAAACGGTGGTTTTAAGTCCGAAAAAACACAATTTTTAAGTCAGTTTTTTTTAATTCAGGGAGCCCTCATTATGGCCTAATAAAATTACCTATTAAAATACGTTGGCTTCCTCGTTCTTTTCTTTACAATGCAAAGAGATAAAGAAACTGAGACTTTTCGGTTCACCAACTTATATTTGATCTGACATTTTAGGGAACCTCTAGTCAAAACGGGGCGAAACTATTATAAAATTTCCCTATCCTCAAATTTTAACTCAATTGGTTTTGGCTAGGGTACAATTTCTACTCTTAGCGACCAACGGTTTAGTACAAAATGATTAGCACAAATTTGATTATATCTTTGAAAAGAACGTGGTGTCGTCTAGTAGTTGAAAAAATATTATTTTCATATTGCATGTCCCATCCCAGAACATCGTTTATTATCGCAATGGTAACTCCTCAAGAAAATGTATCATCCACATGCATGTTGAGTAGTCTAAAGTGCAGTAACATACTGTGGAATGATAATATTACATTTGGTGTTAATGTGGAGTCACTGATACTCTAGTTCGAAATACTACAATACAAACAAATATTTTGGGCCAAAATATTTTGTGTTAGTTATCTCATTATAATGAACGAAACAAGCAAAGGCACATCTTTAAATTCTTCTTCTTCTTTTTATCTTTAATATTTTCTGGGACCTAGGCACTCCCATCTCTTTCGCGGTGCGGTTTCCAGTGTCCTTACTTATTCACCGTTTCTAGGCTAATTCGAGGAAGTACAGTCTGTACAAAAATGATCATACACACTGATTTTTGAACAATATTTCCAAAATATTTATAAGAATTATAAAATTTATTTTATAGTTTTTTATTAGAATAATATATTCTACAAATTAATAAATCCAAAATAGAAATTCATTTACCGTTTATAATAAAAAAAGAGGGGAAAGGTTCGAAGCCGAACTCTATAAGCATTTTTCTTGCCTATAAAGAAATTCTATGCAGTGATTTGCGTATTTCAAATATTACGACCACCCACTCCCACACCCACCTAACCCCATCTACATCCAGCCCAACCGATCCCAATCCACCATATCTCAACTGGCCCCAATGAATCACAAACCACCACATCTAAACATTATTACCACCGCCCCCACCCACTATCCAATTCAAACCCATCTCACCCGCACCACCCTATACCACACCACCAATACTATCACCCTTTAACACCACCATACCCACTTCCACACACACACGCACCACCCACACAAACCCTTATCCACCAAATCAAAATTCCCACACCAAACCCAAAACGCCTCATACCACCCCCCCCCCCCCCTCCACCTCCCATTTCCAGCATGTTTCATATTAATTGTTATTTGGCGTTCTTCTTTGACAGTTTTCTCTCTAACAACGGCCGTTTTTAAATAAAATTAATGTAAAACCTCCGAAATACTAATGTAGCGAGAGACACTACTCTCTGCGCAGAGAGCACTTCTCTTTATAATGAACAATGGAAAAACTATTCATTTTGTTCATTGTGTTTTGTTTTAGTGTATGATCATTATCGTTGCAAAAAATCCTTGATTTGTTTATTATAACCGGTAAATGAATTTCTATTTTGTACTTTTTTGTTTGATAATTTGTAAAATAAATTATTCTAAAAAAAATAAATTTTATAATCCTTATATTTAGTAAAAAATTTTCAAAAATCAATATGCATGATCATTTTCATTACAGACTGTACGGTTATATGTCCGATTGTCGAAGAACCATCTGCGCATTGCATGCTCCATGCCAGCCTATAGTACTGAGCATGGAAGATATTGCGTTCATTTACATCACAGATCGTAATCAGATGATAAGAAATTCATTTTGCACCCCGCTCCTATCGGGTTTCTTACTCGGTACCCCCAACCCAAACACCAAAGCTTTAATCACTGTGCATTTCTTCTTCTTTGAACACACACTAACGCGTGATTAAGGTTTTATTAGCTGCGTTATAGCAACACTCACACAACAAATATGTTTATAAATTGACAAAGTTTTCAATCAAGGCTTTATATCGAAAATAATACAGTTAAGGTATCTTATATTCATCCAATAAAATATTCATCCAAAAAAATCATCATTTTTGATGCAGAATATTTTCAATTGTTAGATTATGTCTCAGACGTTTTAAACCATTTAACTTTCCTTGATATAAATACATCAACAAGAATAAAAACAACAAAAACAGCTTATGTAAATTAGTAGAAGAAACATTTTGAGTGATGACAGCTGCTGGGAAGCATACCGACGGCAAAAAAATTTGGCAACTTCAATAGTATTGAAAAAAAAAATTAAATGAGTAATGTATGATTTCCATTATAACAGATGACCAACCGATCAATATTTCACTCTAAGAATGATACAAGAGAAGGCAGAAGAGTGATGTAAAGGAAATGCCCCCTTTAAACAATTTATAAATTACTCTAAATGCAAAATCGAAATAAAAAGTAAGCTTTCTTAAACCTTCAATTTTATCTGGAGAACTTGTACACTCATTTTAAACTTAAATATAACCATCAGAAAAGTTTAATCCTTAAATGAAATTAACTAGAAAGAACACACGGGAGACACGATAACGGCTCGTTAAAGTCTCATAATTTATTAGTGCAGTAATTTGTTATGTTATGTTAAACATACAATATTAACGACTACACCACGCAAAAGTCTTATACATTTCGGCAGACATGTAATGTATCAAATTTTTTCATGTGTCATATCTTATTATACGAGAAAAATGATTAAATATTTAAGTGCCATTTACTCCAGCCTAAAAGACCGGCTACCAAAAATCAATATTTCTGTGAAGACAATAAAACGTGAAATTATACGTCGTTATAAACATTTAAAGTGGCTTATTTTAACAAAATTGACACTTTATTTAGTGTTAAATTTTCTAAATCGTTTTTTGGCAGTCGTCCAACAATATGAATTTTTAATGAACCACAATATCACTTTCACAATAATCATATAACAGATTGTCGGCAGTTTCGTTTTACATAAAAAAATTTTATGAATATTTTTATTGTTCAACCATAAAAACTTATACCTCAAATACAGATGAACTTGACCTAATATATACGAAAATTATGGCATTACCACACTAATGTGGAAATAAAATACCCACAATGTAATCATATTAAAATAAAATCCTTTTTAAATTACCTACTCAAAACAATTTTCTTTATGAAATTCATCCGCACCAAAAACGACTCGGTTATAAATGCTACTCATAAATTTATCTCATAAAATTTATCGCCTTTATCTTTCACGTACGTATGTAATATATTTTGCGATATTATTACATAAGATAATCATTTTCAAAGGATCTCTAATCCCGGAGACGAAGGCGATAAAAGGTCTATATACCTACTCTCGTATACATACTTTTATATATATATAAATATATATATGTATGTACCTGAATATATACAAAATAAATTTAAAATTTATTTAAAATACTTAAAACAAAAACGGAGTGAACCACACCGTACATGTTATCGTATATTCGTGTATATACAACACGATAACCTGTGGCACACAATATTTAAACACCCTAAAGCTTTTGTATATTAGATTTTTTTTACCATACATATTACAACAACAACGATATACATAAATAAACCACATCAAATCAAATCATCAGTTCTCCACAAACAAACACATTCCAAAAAAAAAACCACCAACAAGAAATGTTGTTTTATCTCACAGCTATAAACCCAATAAAATTTCAACCAGATACTAGAATAGAAATTGAAATCGAAATATTTTTTTTTTTATTATAATTTTATTGATTATAAATAAGATTATTTTATTATAAAAATATATACAAAAAATATAAATAAAATAATATGGATGGAAAACGGTACATACCGCCCCACCAAAATACCCAAACCTCTCGGAAACGTAATGTAACAAATCGTACAGATTTCATTTTTATTCATTAATCCAAATTTAAGTCACATCGGGACCCAACAAACCCTAAACAATAACATTTTTTGTTATTTATTTTTAAATAATTGATTTTTTATTTTTATTTTGCGCTTCGGCTGTCATTTACTTATATATTATCGCTTAAAAGACGGCAAATAAATATTTTATAATATATATTGAGAGATAGGAACATTATTTACCCCAATATTCAATAATTTATTATCCTTCGATTCAATTTTGTTTTCTTTTTTTTTATTTTATGTAAATTAAAATAAAAATCCACTTATCACACAAAATTATTGTATCCACTTAATTATGTATTGATAATAAAATACTATTAACAATAATCATATAATAATGAATTTCCACTTTTCACACGATTTTCTCTCACATACTTAATAACATACGCAGCAAAATCACAACAAACCCGATCCAAAATAAAAATTAATAAAATATTTTAGCACTTCACAGTTATATCACTTTGCACTAGTTTTCAGCACATGACGTAAAACTATTAAAACGCACAAACATTTTATTTTATAGTTTTCCTTAAAAATTTTCATGAACGCACGAGAAATATTTTTTATTTTATTTTTTACTGTAATTTTATGAATTTTCCAAATTTTTTTTTTAGTTTTATTGGATAATAATTTTTGGCTGCGGAACGATTTTAGTTAAGAACGCGACTGCCTTAAAAAATTTTTGGTTAGGAAAATTCGAGCTTTTTTGTTGTCTTTTTATTTATTTTCATTTTCCGTTTTTATTATTATTTTATCTTTGGTTTTTTTGTTTTTTTTCGATTTTCGAAAAACTTTCGAAAATAAGTTTGAGGAGAAATATCCTTATAGCAATCACTATATATTACACTGTAGAATATAATTTATTTTGTGAAAATTCGATTTTGCTCCTTTCGCATGGTGTCGCATGCGCACACCGAAATATTTTACGTTTTACATTTTCCTACTCGGCTCTCGTTCAGTTTTTATGTGGAAGTTTTACATTTGTATTGTAATTCAGGCATAGGCAAACTATACTAATTATGATAGTTCTTGGGCAACGTAATATATCTGACACATAATATGATAAGGGAAGAGAAAGAGACGTACTTGGCATCAATCTGAATATGACTGGTATGGTTATTTTGATCCACTTCTAGGGATTACCTCATCACATGCTGCATATAACCGTGTGGCCCTAACTTCCCATCCAACACCATCTAACCATGGGTTTTCGCAAAATGTGCAAGTCATAAGATTTTATTTTCAATTTTATCCTCACCGCAACCGTCGTCCCGAGTAGACTATTCGACGTTTCGTAGCTATATTCGAGTCAAACAGTTCAATAAATAAACAGCAAACACCAATCCGTCACCGAAACGCAAGGCCTGCTAAAACTGCACTACCGCGCGTGAGAGTGTTTACGCGAAAATGGGAGACAGTAAATTTCTCGTCGTTCACAAGAACTTGGCGTTTCTGCGACTTTAACTTTGCGAATTTTTCTACAAGTTGCAACAAGTTGACCCAAATCTCGCTAAACGATTCATATTTAGCGACGAGGCCTAGTTTTGGATGAAGGGATATGTGAACAAGCAAAATTGTATGATTTGAGCCGATACCAAACCACAAGAAATACATCAGCATCAAATGCATCCTGAGAAAGTCACAGCTTAATGCGAATTTTGGTCTGGCGGAATCATCGGTCTGTATTTCTTCCAAAACAAAACTGGAATTGTGGTGTAAATGGATGATTCGGATAGGTCGGCGCTACGTACAACACAGCGCATGCCACGATGGACATCATGCACGAGCGATTTGGAAGAATAGTTATCTCCAGGCACCAAGCAAAGTCGCTGCGGGCATTTGAACAACGTTGTACTCCAATGCAATAAAATAACTTTACTTCTATTGGGCATACCTCATAATTTCACCAATCATAAAACTTTTTTAAATAATTTCAATTGGGAAAAAATTTTGGAAAGATTTTTGAAGCCATAATTAGACAGAAATCTTTTATTCTTTTACGTTATTTTTCATTTGAGCATCAAACAAATGCCCAAGAATTCATAGAAATAAAATGTCATTAAGAGCTAAAAAATTTATAAAATTGGCACTGAATCAAGCTAAAAAAGGAAACGGTAAGACCAAGAAAGTGAATTAAACAAGCGATAATTCGAGTGAAAACAGTAACGAAAACACAACCCAAGCACAGACTATCATCCCTTTAGTTAAACATTTTGGCCTAAAATAATTCAAAGTGTCTGTCTGGAGAACAAAACGGCGAAACCTTTAATAAACGGAAGGTTCACTTGCTGAAAATGGTGTTTCAGATATTGATCGTCGCGGTAAGTTCAAGCGATCTAAAGAACCACAAAAACTGGCTATGTTCACTGAAATATGTGAGAATAAAAAAATCTTTTTCTCTTATTGATGCACATTACTGCTTGTTATTACAAAAAGTATTTAGAGAGGAATTTAAATATTGCAAAGATGTACGACGATGATAGACGATTCGTTGATTTATGAATGAAAAATCTATCAAGCATACAGTTACTGAGTGCCAGTTCCGGGATACTTTATAAGCTGATAAATTAGCGTTTTTGATTTTCAAAATTTTGAAAGTGTCCAGTTGCTTAAACAATTTATAGAGGAGCTTCATTAGACGTGATAAATTTTAAATCATTGCCTAACAGCTTCAATTTTGCCAGAAATATTAATGATGAGATGTGTTGCACCAACAAAATTAAATACATTTTATTGATCAAAATGATCCTCAACAGTTAAACTACAAATATGAATTTGAATAACCATTTAGAAAAATTAGTATAGTTAAAAGGGTACCATTTAAAAACGAAATTCGACCAAAGCAATAACACTTAGCTTTGAGTTGAACCTAGTTTAAAATTCACTCTGTCGATAATGGAAGCATTATATTTTGCTTCCATTATGGATTTTTTTCAAAAACAATATATAAATCCGGCATATCAAAAAATTAATTCCAGTTTGATTCCTAGCTTCTATTAAAACTTGCATTATACAGTGAATAATTTGTCAGGTTCGGCCAACGAATGAATTCTTCTTTATTTTAATTTTATTTTTATTGGGTTTGTGATATTTTTAATAAATGGAGAAATATATGTTTTATTATATTTTTTCAATAAAGCTGGTATCTGAAAATTTATTATCAAAACTACTATAATGTGTTTTATTATAATAAATAAAATCATATATCCTATTTAAATTATAATGTCGTAATTTAGCAGTTACAAATATTTTAATTTTCCCATGATTCCCGCATTTACAGCTCGATGTTATACTTCCCATTGAAGTTCAGAGCTCCCAACAATCCTATTGAATATTGGAACCTCAGTCAAGGAAGACCTCAATTTCACTCCAGCAGGGCGATAGTGTTTGGTCAAAACATTATTCTTCATCAACGATGAAAATTTGAACCCAAACACAGATCCTTCGGGTTTTGACGTAACATCAAGAAAAATTGACATCGGCAGGCTTCGTAAAACCGTTGCGTTTAATTTAAAACACCACGGTGTTCGATCCACTAAAGTAGTGATGTAGCGGCCAAAATCTAAAATACATTTTGAATTTCTTGGCATTTCTCGTTCTGCAGAATAGATGTAACTATTTCGCCACTTATACCTTTGAGTTAATATCAAGAATGTAAACAGGTAGATCAAAAAAATTTAAAAAATCATGAGATACAGTTTCACACACGTACACATACGCGAATTAAAAAGCGGGAAGTACAACTGAAAAAATTTAAATGCAAAGTTTATCAAAAAATGGCGAAGAGTAACTTTTCCTCTAGAGCAAGATATGAAGAGATGAAGTTTCAGTTACAATGCGCGTAAAATACGGTGGTGCTACCAATCAACACAATCGTTTAAAAAAATCCAAGTCGAAAAAATGAAATTCATTATAAAATGATAATATATTTGAACTCATTTTTCCGAAAGTTCTGTTTGATATAAATATTTACATAAAAACAAAAGCACACAAAAAATTTCAAATCATTTCCTTTATTAAATTTATAAAAGTGTACGTATATGCAGATACACAAGTTATATGAAATTCAAATTGTAGTAAAATCAAGGAAAATTAAAGCAAATTTAAAAGTGGAAAAAAAATATTTATCATTTAAAGATTTTATCAACAGCTAATCCAATCTAGAAAGGAATTATGTAAAATTGGTAATATTCTAGTGTTGCACGTATGTCTCTTGTGTGTCTTTTCGTTGAAAATCTTTATACGAATACGTATGTATCGTATGTCAATTTCAATTTTCGTTGAAGTATCGTTATGGAAATGATGATGATGATGCTATTTTCAATTCTATTCTTCAATGTATATGGTGTATACTACTCTGTGTGTAATATAATACGTGTAAATGTATGTACGTCAAGCAATATTTGCGTCGACTCCACAACCACCATCATCACCGCCAACTACCAAACCTATACACCAGAAACATTATTTATTTTTATTGTGTTGTTTTCAATTATTGATACATTTTTTTTAATTATCATTACCATTGTTATTATTATGACTGTTTATTGTTGTTTTTCCACATTTTCATAATATTTATGTATATTTGTTTGGTGTGTGACAAAATACAATTAAGTAATTTTAATTAGGTAACTACTATCTTGTTCGTTGAACTACACAATATCAACAACAGAATAGTAATTAGAATTATAAATAGATTAGTCGTATGTGCCAGATTAACAAAGATTTAAAATTGTAAATTGTAAATTGTAAATTGTAAATTGTAAATTGTAAATTGTAAATTGTAAATTGTAAATTGTAAATTGTAAATTGTAAATTGTAAATTGTAAATTGTAAATTGTAAATTGTAAATTGTAAATTGTAAATTGTAAATTGTAAATTGTAAATTGTAAATTGTAAATTGTAAATTGTAAATTGTAAATTGTAAATTGTAAATTGTAAATTGTAAATTGTAAATTGTAAATTGTAAATTGTAAATTGTAAATTGTAAATTGTAAATTGTAAATTGTAAATTGTAAATTGTAAATTGTAAATTGTAAATTGTAAATTGTAAATTGTAAATTGTAAATTGTAAATTGTAAATTGTAAATTGTAAATTGTAAATTGTAAATTGTAAATTGTAAATTGTAAATTGTAAATTGTAAATTGTAAATTGTAAATTGTAAATTGTAAATTGTAAATTGTAAATTGTAAATTGTAAATTGTAAATTGTAAATTGTAAATTGTAAATTGTAAATTGTAAATTGTAAATTGTAAATTGTAAATTGTAAATTGTAAATTGTAAATTGTAAATTGTAAATTGTAAATTGTAAATTGTAAATTGTAAATTGTAAATTGTAAATTGTAAATTGTAAATTGTAAATTGTAAATTGTAAATTGTAAATTGTAAATTGTAAATTGTAAATTGTAAATTGTAAATTGTAAATTGTAAATTGTAAATTGTAAATTGTAAATTGTAAATTGTAAATTGTAAATTGTAAATTGTAAATTGTAAATTGTAAATTGTAAATTGTAAATTGTAAATTGTAAATTGTAAATTGTAAATTGTAAATTGTAAATTGTAAATTGTAAATTGTAAATTGTAAATTGTAAATTGTAAATTGTAAATTGTAAATTGTAAATTGTAAATTGTAAATTGTAAATTGTAAATTGTAAATTGTAAATTGTAAATTGTAAATTGTAAATTGTAAATTGTAAATTGTAAATTGTAAATTGTAAATTGTAAATTGTAAATTGTAAATTGTAAATTGTAAATTGTAAATTGTAAATTGTAAATTGTAAATTGTAAATTGTAAATTGTAAATTGTAAATTGTAAATTGTAAATTGTAAATTGTAAATTGTAAATTGTAAATTGTAAATTGTAAATTGTAAATTGTAAATTGTAAATTGTAAATTGTAAATTGTAAATTTGCTTTGATTTCACAAAACATTAACTTCGGTCTGCAAGATCAAGCCATTTAAATCATAGTAAGAAATACTCAAAATGTTATAGTCCTATACCTCAAGAGGAGATACCTTCACTTACATTATCTCATTTTAAAGGTCTTGTAACAGAAAACAGTTTTGACTCTACCTTTCAGTTAATAAGCATAAGGACAGGTGGCAAAATATTATTTTTTTGCGGAACATAACATACTTGTTGTATATCAATGAAAAGGTCTTGAAGGACGCCGTATAAAATTAACCAGTCGATTTTGAAAAGCTGAATAATTAATCACCGTTAATTTTTTATATGATTATTAGTTTGTATTAGTAAAATACTCGTACTTAAATGATTCTATGGAAATAAACCTCATTCAGAGTTTGTTACAAAATAAAAACCTCTTTATGGTAATTAACCACAAAACATTCTTTAGGTTAAAAGTTTTGAGAAATCAATATAATACCAAATATAATTTTACGAAAAAGCCTGACCCAATTATCTGATTCGCCGTTCATAATTATATTATTGATACTCGTATAAGTACTCAAATTTCTCTTACATATTATATTATTATTTTTTCTATGGTAATAACAAAAAAATGTCATGCTGAATTGAGGAAGGTAACCCTTCTTAATTAAATACACGAAAAGAACATCAAGGCTTTAGCAAAATTGTGTAGATTCATAAATGATAGATATTTTCTATGCTGTGCGGTTTTAATATTTTTTAACTTAAACAATGTCTAAGCTTCCCATCTGACTATGTAATGTGCGTATGTAACTATTTAGGTTATGAAATATTCAAGCTCATCTCTAATCCTATTTTGATCTATTTTATACAAACACATTCTCTGCATTACAATTTTCAAGATTACACACTTTGTAATTCACATCACAACATTAACCTGTGAAATAGCAAAAAAAAAGTAAAATATTAAACTAGAAACACCAACAACAAACCCAACGATAGCGACACCAAAAATCTCTTCATTTCAAATGTCACCTCATGCAAAAGTAAACAGAAATGAGAAAAAAATCTTAGCCGCATGTGGATTAAAAAATATTCTTTCCTAGCAAAAACTTTTATTTATGACGTCATCTTGATTATTAATACTACTTTTACTACTATTATTATCATTAGCTTTATTAAAGCCTGTCTGAAGTCAATAAAAATATTTTTCTTCTCTTTGTTGGTTTCGTATTCGAATTTTTCGTTTTGTGCTTTCGTCAAATTTCATGTCATCCGTTTTTGCATTATTATTACCGAGTAACATATTCATTTTGTGTTTGCGATGATTGTGTAGGGGAGGTTGATGCGAAGGAAAATTTAACGAAAAAAAAACAAAATTTCCTAGAATGGTTGGTTTTATTGAATTTTCTTCCATATTTGCACATGTACGTACATAAGGAGAAAATTTGAAAAGATTTTTTCATAATATTGTAGTGTTGAACTGCGTAAGGGAAAATTTATTCACAAGTATCGTACAAACACAAATGCACTGGAATGGGAAAGAAAATCCGGAAGAGAAATTTAATAGAAATTGTATTTCTATGTTTTTCACACAAATTTATAATGTTGATGAGATAAGATTGTTAACATCTACATAATATATACAAATTTTGAAACTTAAATGAAATTTTGTAATTTTATTTTGCATTTTCATTTCGACAAAATTGGTTCAAATCAAATTAAATTACGTTCCTTGGTTATTTTTTATTCATACACCCCCGTACTTGTTTATGTTGTTACACTTCGTATACATTTGAGAACTGAAAATTGTATAAAAATATGTAAGCTTACGGTATAGGAATTTTATTTGTTCAATTATGTTGATTTTTTTTCTAAAATGAGAACATGCAAGTTTAGATTATTTTTGGTTTGGTTATGTGATTGGTGGCTAAACAGAAAACATTTATACGTTATCCGTATGCTAGGTAGGTTGAGATTGGAAATCAAAGTTTAATACAATTTTTGTTTTCTTTTTTTTAATATGTAACGCACGATTTGCATAGCAAATATAGAGTGCTCAGGGGACCCCGTTAAACACGGTTAATTTATTTTTCTCAGATTTTGAATCCATATTTCTTATTTTCTAAGAATTTTTTATCTGTTCTTTAAATAATTGAAATGTAAAATGAAATTCGAGGATTTCTGTAACGTCTGATTCCTCTAGGGCCGGAGGAAATGAAAACGAAAAGTAAGAAATCGCAAAAAATATAAATATAATAATATTGAGTGAATATTTATGATTGACGTATAAACAAAATTTAATAAGCGGAATAGTGGAAAATTGTAAGTTCAAAGTGAAATTGATGCAGTAAAAGCCAAAACTGGGAAATAAAATAATGTACAAATTTAAGCTAATATTTGCTTTTTTACTTTTTTACTAAATTCTCAATTTTTTGCTGCTAGATGTGAAAATGTTATTGACGACCATATATTGTAATTAAATTTGAATCCACTTTCAAGAACCCGATTTTAACACATGACATAGCAAAATATTCAAATAATTATATTAGAAAATTATTTTAACCCTTTTTTGGGTCTAGGACCTAACCCTCCTCCTTTAATATGATAGATATTATCACCCCTCTGTCAATACCCCCTCCCGCCTCCCTCGTCATTTTCCATACGTCATTCCCCCCAAATATTATTGCCCGCATTTATAAATAATTTCGATGATTTGTATCTTACCACAATTCGTTTACATTATTCGCGCATTTTTCAAGTCATAACGAGATTTTACGATTCATCGAAATATACCGATATTAAGTAGATTATGAAGCTGATTACTGACATAAAGCCTGATACTGACATTTGAAACAATTTCAATTGCTACAATAATTCGAACATTTCGGGAACTTATGGGCCAAGTGGATGGTCTCAAGTACCAAATTATATAAAAAAAAGGAACATTATTGTTAAAAAATAGATGGTTAAGGGGAAAATTATTTTCATTACGTGAGTTTTGATATCAAATCCCACTAGAAACATGTTGATTGAAATAGACATAATAACTATTAATTTTTGTGCCTCAATTGGATGACATTGTCATCAGAGAAATGTGGTCCAACAAGACGCGGCATATGCCATACAGCGAGTGTTACAATTAATTTACTGAAAGAAACATTTGATGAACGATTAATATCAAGGGTTATGCAAAGTCACTTGTCAACGCTGATAAACCAGACACTATTGAACTCTTGGAAGCCAATATTCGATTCTTTATTGCTGAAATATGACCAAAAATGCTGCGAAGACTGATTAAGAATTGGACCTCCAGATTACCATATACATGCCAGCCGCGGCGGCGACATGTATGAAATCATATTCAAACATTACTGGCATAAAATTATCTTTCAAATAAAGTCACATTCGTAACCAATAAAGTTATTTTTCTATGTTTTATTTAAATTCAAAGTTCCATAGCTCGAAGTGAAAAAACATTAATTTGTTCTAGAAAAAACCAACTACCGGGCGTCCACCAAACATACAAAACAAAAATCTCAAATAAAAACCATTTCTCTCAACAAAAACTGTCATGGTTTGTAAAAAATAACCGTTTTTCAAAACTTTTTATCAGACGACAGTATTTTTAGTAAACAAACATTTTCCCATCTCGAGTCGATAAGGTCAAAGAAAAACCAAACCATGTTTTAGTCGGTTCTGATTTATGAGAGAAATGGAGTACATGAGAGAAACAAGCATTAAAACAATCGAATATCCCAAATGCAATTTCATTTTAAATGTCAGTTTCCATCATGGTGTTTATAAAAGAACAGCAGCTCCTCGTTTTAAATTTTTTAGAGAAAAACGTTAGTTTTTTAGAGATTATCAAAAGTGTAAAAAGGGGATTCAACATTTCAAAAGTTACATTAACAACTATAAAATAATAAATTACCGCTAATGAGAAATTATAAACCAATTAAAATTACTGGACGAAAATAATCCTTGCCAAAACGCTCTAAAAAAGAAATTGAAACAAAGACTTGCAAAGAAGCCACAATATGTCTGCGCAAACGATCACCAAATGACACTATCGCTCTCTGAGCCTTTACCGACTACTGAAAGGCGATAAATGGAAGAAATATATTTCAGTCGACGAAACTTGATTTATTTAACTAATGCCGATGGCCAAACAAGTGTGCAATATTTGAATCGTAGCAAAATTAAGCGGAAATAGTTCTCTTCACAGAAATTTCTCATCCGAAAGGCTTCATGGTTTTCTTATCCAGTTTTGACGCAACCAACAACTGTTTAAAACCACTTCTCAAAGATTCGAAACGCTTATACCCAAATGGTAACTGCGGGTATTCCACCAAGATTCAGCTCCATCACACACTCATCTTCTGACTTGCACTCTATAACTATTTCTTGCGGGGCTATACTTAAAGTCGCGTATTGTCAAATCGAATGTAATTGTCAACATCGCGCAACTAAAAATATTGATAAAGCGAGAGATCTAGACTCTAGAACATTCCTCTTGGAATGATTCAACAAGCACTTAAATATTGGTCAAGTCGGTGTTTGACTGTTTATAAAAGTAAAAGTTTGCATAGACATAAAATTACAATAAAAACTATAACTGTATTTTTATTATTTCATTTTTACCTGTAATTCACGATAGCAGTCCAAATCATTAAAATTGTTATCCAAAATTTGCGGATTACAAAATCCCAAAATACATATACATACATAAAAATCTAAATCTACAACACCAATCCAACATTGCCCCACATAAAATTTTTCGAACTGAAAACTGATTACTAATAAATCTGCCATCTCCGATAAGTATAAAAGAATTTGAAACTATAAATTTTTTCAACACACAACATACATACATACATTTAATTTCAAGAAAACCAGGGCAATATTCATCATATCGCTGAGCGTTCTCGGATCAAAACAAATTATATACATATATTTATCTCGTTCGAATCACACATAGCCATAACAATTGTCTCGAATAGTTCAATCACTCTGTACTATAACGATTTTATATCCTTTTGTCTAGAACAGTACACGATTCGTAGATGATGGCTTAAATTTCATTGATTCCATCATCATAATACATGGGAATTTGGTATGTACGTACGGGTAAAATAGTTATGGATATTGACGTAGTATATGCTTTACGAACGGAATATGTAATATGTTGTATACAGACTAACCAACAGAAATAAGAAAACAATTTTTTGTTGTTGGATTTTTATGTGTCAAATGTTTCGTAAAAAATACATAAAATGTATATGTATACATATTTTCCATTTTTCTAACAAAAAATAAATACAAAAATCATTTCTATTGTACATATGTGTTGTTGTAAATTATTCAAGTATTTATATATTTTGTAAATAAAATAAATAAAAACGAAAATCCTTGATACTGACACAGGAAATCAAAAATACATGAAAAAAGTCAGTAATAGAAGCAGCATAAGAATAAGGGTAACAAGTAGAAGAAGCAAACTTACATTATATTTATGTTAAAGGATATGTTAATGTTTCAGTCACATCAACGGAGTTAAAATTTTTGATCTCTGGTTTATACGAGCTTTTATTACATGATTTTATTGGCTTAAGTGAATATAAATTATACGTTAAACATATAAGAATATGCCTACATGTTTTCATTATACTGAACTGTATAATGTAAGATAAATAATATACTTAGAGCTAATAAAATATGTATGTCTGGCGACCGATGTGTGAACTATCAAATGAACTAATAATTCATCACATTATCTATATTCTCTCTATTCTACTCAATATGTGTTTAAAAGTGATTGAACTCTTTAAAAGTGTTTTGATTGAGCTATTTTTATCTTCTAGGGTTACTATGATGCACCAAGATACATAGCAACGGACACATCAAAAACAAATTAAAGTTTTCTAATAAATTACGACACTTTCAAATTAATAAGTGAAAAGTATATCGTTTTCACGATTTATGTCTGCAAATATGAAAAAAATCGTTTTTTTGAATTTTCTTAAGAATTTCGGAACTCTGTATATCACTTTGTACCTCAAGGTGATGCTTTGTGGAAGATAATAGTTTTTCAATCAATACTCAAACAAAAAATTTTCCCCAACTTAGTAATTTTACCAGATATAGCATTCGCTATAACACTGAAGTCTGGGTTTTTAAAGTAGTGTCTGTCGGTCTGTGTCCTTTCTACAACCGAGAAGAATTTTCAACTAAATGTTTTTACATCAGTTTTCCAAAATTTAAGCAGAAATGTCGATTTTTGATAAAAACAACAGTTTTCCACCAAACCCTGGCCTCTCGACAGCCAAGACGATTCATTGATCAGAATGAAACGTCATACTTAAGCGTTTAGGTGAAAACTAAAATTTTATGATAATAGGTTTAGATGCCGGAAGCGAGGCTTTTTTTCTACAAAAATGGTAAAAATCATAGCACTTACGAAAAACTTGAATTTGCATGAAACTAAGCCTTCATTTAACATTCGACTAAACAAAAAATTCAAAACTTAATTTTTCCTTGCAATTACTTAAAAGCGTGAGAATTGGACCAATACGAATGAGACGAGTGTTTCTGGTCGTGTAATTTTATATACACATTTTCTTGCTTTTAAAATAAGTAACGAGTGAAAGAGTTAAAAAATAATTAATTTCGACTCAGCACAACTTATTTATATTCAAAAACTCAAACCAAAGTTCATTCTTAGACCTAGGTTAGGTTTTAGTGGTTGACACTTGGCCATTTTTGGCCCATTGTGATACCACGCATTCATGCTACATCATTAACCCATTCAACTATTCAGCTACTCACACAACTACAGTATACCAGCTGCACATTGCAAGCTCCATGTCAACCTGTACATTGACATGGACGGTGGGTCGGCGCTGAATTCTGCACTCCATCAGAGGGTCATAGTTGTGTTTATTAGCATCACCGATTGTAATCGATGATGAAAATTCGATTTCTTACACCTAATTCTACTAATAAAATTATCAATTTCATCCGCGCCATTACTGCTTTGGTCACTACCCCCCAGGTAATTCCAATCGGTCATTACCCGCGAGAATTTCCCGCGGCATTACTTCCCCTTTCTCTATTACAACCTCCCCTACCCCTCCCTCCATCATAATTATAATCGGCTTACAAATGATTCACTTAGTTCAATTCCCCGAAAATTCTGCGACAATCAAATAATCGAAAAAAATGTTCACGGCGCAAAATATCTATATGGGACAATTTAATTCTTTTTGTTTTTTTTTTTTAACAACCTTTTATTTTATTTTCATTTGTGTTAGAACATTTGCCAACGCAGATTGCATATAGATTTTAATTCGATTAGTTTTCATTGTACCTACATCGTTATGTATAGCAGTTTATTCTGATTACTTCTTTTTTTATTTATTTATTTATTTAATTATAATTCACAATAACAATTTTTATTACCTTTAATCAACTCAAAATCTAACACACCTCATTTTGAGCAATAGTTGCTCATTCATAATGAGATATGCAGGTCGGGGTGGTTTGACTCGAAAGTCGAAGGCAACTCGAAGGAGTTTTCGATTATTCGAAGGAAATAGGAGGAAATAGCTACAGTAGGTTCAACAAGAGCATGGACGGCATAACTGTACAACTATAGGAACAAATATGGACGGGGCTTGCATTGTTTTCTATTGATTCCTCTTGCACGCTTTAAAACAAACATTAGATAACTGTAACTGTTTAGCGGATAAAATATATGAAAGAAATGAGCACGATTTATAAAAAACGATTTGAGGCGATGTTTTTAAGTGCTCAGCAGCTAGAACCAAAAATGTCGGTTGCAAGTGCAGTAAAATATATAAAAATGTTGAAAACATTTGTATAGAAGAGGATTACACATTTTTCAATATATAAAATTGTTTGCGATTTGCCAGATAGAGGCAAAATCCGAACCACTACAAAAAAGGAGGATGAGACCATCATACAGGTGTTTGCGAATGAACATAAAAACAAAGATTTTACGAATATTGTGTTTACCGATAAGTCATCCTTTTGGGGTTTTAATGTTAAAAGGCGTGTTTGGCGAACTAAGCAAAGAAAAGGATTGTCCGAACTGTGAAGCACCCGCCCTAGCTCCATGTATGAGGATTCTTTACCAAACAAGCTTTTGGTAAATTAATCGTTTCCACACGGAACCTAAACGCACTTCTCATGAATAAAATTTATGCACAAGGTTTGTTACCATATGTCTTTAAATGCTTTACAGCGGGGAACTCTAATTGAATCTTGCAATAAGACAACGATACAAAACACCATAGCATATACTCTGTTCGAAATTTAAGATTAAGCTGAAAATGTACTACATAAAAAAATTCTGTGCACTAGCGCGAGTTGTTCGGAAGACATGGATAAATTTATCACCACAGTATGCAAAAAAATTGGTTGATAGTATGAACAGAAGGAGCCAGGCAATTATTAACAGTAATGGTGACTTTACTATGTATTAGTTGATAGCGCCCTAGAAAATACAACAAAATCGTAGTTTTATTTTTACTTCGTTTTTTACCGTATACGCTCTTGCGCACATACTTAGAATTCATTTATTTTATTCATTAATAACAAAAATATTAACAAAAAGTGCATTTTGGTAGTTTGAATGAGTTCATTTGTATGATTTTATTAACGATTGGAGAAATAACTTTTATTAACGTCTGGAGTCCTGATCTTCCTTGAAAGTTGTTCGAATGATGTATTTGAGATGACTCACGAACATCTTGCCAATATGTCTGGCATCCATCTTGTCCGTCAAAATTAAATTTGTAAACCACTTGTCTTCCCCAAATTTTAATTTCTCAGTAAATTCCATTCTCGCTAATTTATGGTGTGGCGGAAGTTTAGGTTCATGTACCGGTTTCTGATATTTCATATTAACATCCTCTTTTAAAACCTATTGTATTATCGTTTAGTGACGTTCGTGCGCAAGTTCCGCTTTATTTGGGATGGACTCATATTTTTCCAAACTGCAAGATGCCTTATTTCCTTTTTACTACTTGCGTCAACTTTAGACTTAGGTCCTTGCCTTTTTATTGTGCCAAATGTTTGGAGATTTTAGAAAACATTTTAGATACCGTATTTTAAGGCTTTTCTGACAATATTGCCAGAAAAATACATACGAGTGTGGGTGATCAAAATGAAGTTGGTTTACAAAAAATAAAGTTGACATTGAAACTCGTAATACATTTGCTTTCGATTCAATTGCCCAGATATTTTTGTGTCTTTATGAGCTGCGAATATTTTAAAAATTTATTTCAATCCATTTTTTAAATTTATTTCGAAGATTCAAAACTGTGGAAATTAGTTTAAATGCAACATGCTGAATTTTCACTATGCAATAATGAGTCAGATAGTAGAAATTAAAAAACTACTTTACGAATACAAGTCAAAAACATTAAACTCAAAAAATTATAAATTTCAGTTCGACTAAGATTAGTCTAAGAATTAGTACTTCCTTTTCAGTACATTGAACAATTTGTGAAATTAAAAAAAATTGAAACTCTCCTCTTGGACGAAATAAAGGGTTATCCAATAAGAGTGTCCTAACTTTAATTTAATTTTTTGTCGATCCTGATCTAGTAGATCAAGTGGATTCTTCCTTCGCAGCCGTTTTACTGGGTTTGAATCATCCAACATACGACGTATCTCAGCATTTTGGTGTAGACTAATTCGTTGCATGTATTTTCTCGCGTGTTTGCTTATTTCTTCACTAACGAAACCCATCTTCAGATCTCTATGGAGGTTGTCATTTCTTATGTACCACGGTGCACTTTGCTTTGGAATGACTGGATGATATTGGCATTGGTTTTCTTTGTACAGCCCCAGAGCTGAATACCGTATGTCAACACAAGTTTTAGGATTTACCGGTATAGTAGCAATTTATTATGTTGAGTTAACTCAGAATTTCTCCCAAAGAGCCAATCCATCTTTGTGTATTTGATGTTTAACTCTTCTTTTTCCTTTTTCACATGCTCTTTCCATTTTAATTTCGCGTCTAGTCGTGCCTAGATATTTTGCCGTGTTTGCATAAGGAATTTGGTGAGAGTTCAGTTCTACTGGTACCCAGTTGACCTTTTTGTTGGTAAAGTTTACGTGAACAGGTTTTGTTTCAGATAATATTAGTAACTTTAAAATGAAATAAAAAAAAAAATATGATATGATAAATTTTGTTTTTAACAAATCGATGGTAGCGCTTGCTGAAACGATCGTAGGACCATCTTGCTGAAACCACATTGTGTACCATTCGCTTCATTTAAGATAATCAAACTCCAATACATATTTGTGTTAAAACTTAGTCTAACTGGTTAGGCGAATCTTTCAGGTTAGAGAAACAAAAAATAACCCGACTACCCCAATTCGATAGTTGCTCCATTTCAAGTAACGTTTACGGAGTCTTGTAGATGGTAACACAACATGAAGTGATTAAAAATGGGTTAAACATTAAATATCGCTCATTGTATCTTATAATACGTATTTAACAATGACCCGTCACGTCACCCTTACCAGAGCTTAGTCATAATAAAATTAGAAAATATCTGCAAAAGCCAAAGCCAGAAGTGAAAAGTTAATAACACTTAGATGTAGATTACGACACAGTTAAAATATCATAATTAAATATTTTACAATTCTCAACCACCATTTAAAAGCTTAACAAACCTTAAATTGTGTATGCAAATGTGTACACTACACTTTGTTTCAAACGGGGTTTCCAACCAATTTAGATCTCTTTCGATTTTCCCGCTTCTCTTTACTACTGTAACGCTATACATATTCGAAAGCTTAAAATGTTTTAAATATTTTTGAAGATAGTTTTTATTTTCAAGATTAAATGTAAAAAGCTACAAAAAATACGAATAAAAAAAAATTAGACGGGGGGAACTCAACTAACTTTTATGGAGATTTTTTCCTACATTTCTTGCATGAATATTATTGTGATTATGGTGCAGTTTTCGGTTTCATATACATTTATGTACAACAAAATATAGAAATACTAACATACTACAAAAAAAAATTAAAGCTAAAAGCTCTCTGAATATAATGTAGAAGTAGTGTATAAGAACGAATATTAAAATTAAACCCAAAACTAAAAAATCTTAGCGTGAAGTTATTTATCATATAGATAGTAAAATGAAAGCTCTATATATGGTGAACACTATACCAAGTAATGGGAAAAAATTATTTGTACTCGTAGTTTGATTATAAATGTAATGCATACAAATTATAAATTTAAGCGAAATTGGTTTTTGGATTAATTTTTGATACTGGAACAACAAAAATTTATAATTAAACAAATAGAAGTAACGTATAACAAAACAGGAAGCATTTAGTATTGCTTTTATGTAGGATTATCTAAATAAGAAACGAATGAAATAGTTTCAATATTCCTTGATACGAAACACTTTGATGTTAAAAGAATGTGAACATCATAAAATTGATGAGTCAATTGTAAAAATTATTCGGTGTAATCTCATTTTTAAAAGGAATTTTGTCCAAGACGACCAACTGTGTCAAGTTCGTACAGTTCGACAGTTTCCAGTAGTTATAAAAATGAGAAAGAACCAGGTACCGGAAAAATAATATTTTCTAATGTTATTACGATCGTTGACAGGATTAAATCCATCTATGACCCAACAACTTATTTTGAAATCACGACGCAATCTTAAATGGCAAATTTAAATGCAAATATCATAAATTAGTAACGATTGTGACTCCTTTAAATAACAGGTCAGCAGGATCACATTGTAAGACCTCCAGACTTTATTTTTGCTAATTCTGGTTTAGGATTCTAAAATAAATTTATTAGCGATATTGTTCTCTTCTTTAATTAATCTTTTTTTAAGCTTCCAAGTTTTCATTTCAGCGGATACTCGAATATTTGAAATTACAAATAGCTTGGAAGCAACAGAATAAAATCTAAATGTAGGTAAATATTGCTGTATTTGCATAGCTTTTGTATTTTCGGTGTTCTTAGCAAGTTGTAACGGAAGGAAATCACATTCCGTTCCCAAACTCATCCCATAAAATTTTCTTTATTTACCTAACATGCCTTGGGAAATAATATTGCCAAATTTATCTAAATTAAATGACCGGCATGTCAATTCTCCCACATTGTGTTTATACTTTATCAACTGCAAGCCAATTCACTTACATGAGATATTTTCTATGGGAAATTCGCTCAGATAAAGCATAAATATTATGTGTCATAAGACTTTCTTACGCTAATAAATTGAAGATAACAACTTCACAAAAGAAATTCATAATTAATAATTAGGTCAAATAACACCTCGTTTAACGTATGATGTGCAACATTGTAATGACTGCATACGATAATGTTTACAAACGTAAGGTCTTTTCTACTTCTACGAAATTTGATTTGTTGATGCATAATGTTTGCAAAAGTATACCTCCTATGTTGATCGACAAGTAAATTTGTAGAAACTAATTTTATTTGAGCGATATTGACGCTTGTTCAGCAAAGACGCATTGTTTGATTGTGGGAATTTTCTTGTTGTTCGATCTCTGTTTTTCTTCTCTTTCCTACAATCTTCAACAGCAAAGATGAGTATAAATGCCGACTGAGCTGTGGGAATCTAAGCCGCATGGGGTACCAGAGGGTAATAGAAATTCTATGAAGCAGATCGGCTTCTATGTAAGTAGACGCTAAACTATTTCAAAGTCTCGGTTGTTCGAGGGAGTGTAAAGTGGGAGTGTAAATTATCATAGATTGACTTTAACTGTTTTACTTTAATATTCCCTGAATCATTTGTTTTATAATTAAACCCTTGAAACCTTACATTATTCTAAGTGCGTGTTTCAATTGGTTTAAATGCCGCATAAAAAGTTTAAAAGTTAAAAATTGTGTTGAATAAAAATGTCAAACTTTTTATCTGCTTCAAGAGCTGATAAAGTTTAAAAAATCACTCGATCGTTTTTGACTTGTTAGGTCATAATCAGGAGTATCTACTGATTTGGTAAAGTAAAAATTTTGTATCTAGTAGAAAAAAGTAAAAAATAAATTAAAGATGGAGGGTTAAAAAAATAGAAAATTAATCTATTGATCGTAAAGAAAGGGGTGGAGGATAGCAAGTAGGCGATTAGTCATCGGCTGAGTAACAAAATTCAAGTTATATTGAAGCACATTTTATTACCCGACGAATTAGTCAAACTTGAAGAAAGAGAAGTGCGGGGTCTGTAATTTATTGACAAAGGTGTTGCTAAACCATAAAAATGAAAAATAAATGCATCGATAAAACAAACATTTATCACCTGAAGCATACTAATTGACATTTAGTTTGACATGACGTAATAATTAAGAATTCATCTTGCTGCGTTTTAAATTTTTATTGTAAGATTAAGTTTCTAATGGTTTCAGGGGCTTACAAAATAATGGCCTTTTCTAATGTTCCATTGAAATTGGTGGCGCTCTCGATAGCGGCTCCCAATAAATAGGTAGAGCAAAATACTTTTATGTCGATTTTAAACTGAAAAGTTGAATAAAAAATATTAGTTTGGAGCTAAATAAATTAATTATATGCAAAAATAGCGCGCTAAAAGTCTTGACATAGAAAAATGGGTGGTCCGGATACATCTATCGGGCGCTAATAAAAAGCACTGCTATTATTCGTATTTCCGGCTTATTGTGTTTTATTATTTATATGTAATAATATTATAAATATTGTACAACAGAAAATATGAACTTTTTAAACCACCGCACTGCGTGAAGATCAACTAACAACTCATTACGTTTTTCGATTATCCTGGGTATAAAAATTGGTAAGCATTTTTTTGTAGTAACACATCCGGTGTTGATAATCTAATACTAAATTGCTGAAGATACTAATGCTCTGTTAAAATGTAAAATTTACATGATTATTTATTAATTTCTGCAATATTACAAAAAATTAATATAAAAATTTATTTTCCACATCCAAGTAATTTTCCAATATGGATTCATTTATTTAAAACTAATAAGGGAAAAGGAAAGTCGCAAACGCCCGCTACTGGAATGAAAATACATATAGTAAATCGACTAGAAACAAAACATAAATTCATGCAAATTACAAAATTTAAAAAAAAAAATAAGGAGAAATGTGTAGCCGGCCCAAAAGTTTTAAGATGCATAATTAATACACTTTTGTTCATCTTTATTCAATTATATATGAATGTAATATTCCGTCGAAAACCTTAACGCTTAAATAATAAAGTTCATCAAATATTAAACAAAACAAAAAGATATTTTCCTAGAGCAGAAAACAATTTTCTTCGGAAATTTAAAATCAATTTTCAGTCCACGCCTAATATTGGCATAACCCTATGAGTATACATATATATAGCGAGGGAAAAAGGTCACCACTCAAAAAACTAAATAGCGGTTACGCGTACTTACCTTCGTATGTACGTGCAAATGCAAAGTGAAAACTAAGTAGAAAAGATATGCACGGATCGAAAGAGAGCGTCATACAGTTAATTGTTAGTGTGAAATATAATATGCTTCTAATAAATACAAAACATAACATTTTTTGAATTGTATCGAGGAATTTCCTAAACGTTTTCCACACAAATTAATTTAATGATACAAATTGACATCGAAATTTGTACGATGAAATCCTCAAATTAGCGAATGGTATTTTTACGAATGTTTTTGTCTCCATGTGTACTCGTACGTAACATGTGTACACAAAATATAATGCTACTGGAATTTAGAAAATGTATGTAATACAATAGTTCTGATCATTTTAATGTGTTTTTGAGATGAATATTGCCTTTATTTGGTTGTTGGCTTGGTATCTACATATTAGGAAATATTTATATTTTCGATACCAATAAGCTTTTCTAATTATCACATGGAACGTGTAGTGAATTTGATATGATTGAGTGCTTTTGAATTCAAGAATTTTAGGATCAATGGGAATATTAACAACTATTATATTTTAGTTAGAAAAGTTTGGCAATCGCTATTGTTTGAATAAATGAAGAAGAGAGAATTATAGCGGATAGGGCTTTAACTTAATTTATATTTAGTTAACAAAATAAGTTTATTTTGTTAGAAAAGAACGGGAACGATCTAAAGCAGTTTACACTGTTTTACAGATTGCCGTTCTAATTTATAAACTAGCCTTTTCTGTAAACTTTCGTGTAAAGCCTATTGATACACAAATACAAAATTGCGCACCTTTAACAAATTCTGGGCTGTTCTTGTGCAATCATAATGCACTTTCACCATTTTTATTGTACATTTCGTTCCCGAGCATCATTTATTTTTCGTTTCAAGATTACATAAATATCATTAATGATTTAAATATTGTTTGAACTTTTATAATTAAATAATGTGTTTTAGTGATGAAATTTTTTTTTTTTTTTTTTTTTTTTTTTTTTTTTTTTTTATTTAATAAATTTATTTATTTATTTATACAATATTACAACTGATTCAGAGATCATCTAGTAATTTATCTTTCTTAAATTAAGTTCTCGGGTTAAGATGAGTAACCTATTGGTTACTCATTTTATAACACTTTCTTCTAAACCAAACTGCCCAGCTCCAGAGGTTTCTGCCTTTGGAGTCTCCTCACGCCGTTAGTGGTGTCCAACATACGACGGATATCTGCATTTTCGTGTAGAGATAAGCGCTGTACGTGTTTCCTTGCATGATTCTTTATTTCATCGGTGACGTATTCCATCTTCAAGTCTCTATGGATGTTGTCATTCCTAATGTACCATGGGGCGTTCACAATCCCTCGTAGCACTTTATTTTGGAAGCATTGTATCATTTGTACATTGGTTTTCTTGGCACAACCCCAAAGCTGGATACCATAGGTCCATACTGGTTTTAGCATTTGCCTGTATAGAAGCAATTTGTTGTGTATTGAGAGCTCAGAGTTTCTACCCATGAGCCAGTACATTTTTCTATATTTGATGTTTAACTCTTCTTTTTTCTTCTTGATGTGTTCTTTCCATCTTAGCTTAGCATCGAGGGTCATGCCAAGGTATTTAGCTGTATTTGCATATGGAATTTGGTTTGAGTTGAGAACCACGGGAATACAGTTTACATTTTGATTTGTAAAGTTGACGTGTACTGATTTGGCTTCATTTAATGAGATGCGCCATTTTTTAGTCCAGTTGCTCACCGTGTTAACTGCACTTTGAAGTTTGCTTGTTGCTTCCGAAATATCTTTTCCAACTGCTAGAATAGCTGTATCGTCTGCAAATGTTGCTACTGTGGTACCTTCAATATTCGGTAAGTCTCTCGTGTAAAGAATAAACAGTATAGGTCCAAGTACGCTACCTTGTGGTATACCTGCTGATATTCTTTTTATTTCAGAGTACTCATTTTCAAATTTGACTCTAAAGTGTCGATCAGCTATGTACGATTTAAGAATTTGATAAAATTGCTTAGGCAGGTCTCGATGCAGTTTAAATTCAAGCCCTTGGTGCCAAACTTTGTCGAAAGCTTGAGCTACATCTAAGAAAATACTGGAGCATATTTTCTTATTCTCGAGTGCATCCTCAATGACATCCGTTATTCTGTGAACTTGTTCAACTGTAGAGTGGTTTTCTCTAAACCCAAATTGGTGTGGTGGAATTAGGCATCTCTCTTCTATTATAGGTTTGAGTCTTTTCAGCAACAGTTTTTCAAATATTTTTGATATGATTGGAAGTAGTGATATCGGTCTATATGATTTTTTATCGTTTCCTGGTTTGCCTGGTTTAGGAATCATTATTACTTCGGCCACCTTCCATTGTCGTGGAACATATTTCAATCTGAAAGCTGCATTAATTATTTGATTTAATTTACGCAAACCTTTCTCGGGAATGGCTTTCACAATTTGCCCAGTTATTAAATCATAACCTGGAGCTTTTCTGATAAGTGATGAAATGAGCCAATTTATAAGTGGTTTAATAGTCACTGTGTCAAAAGTGAGCAATTCGCAACCAAAAAGTTGAGAAATGGTTTTTTTCAGAATTGCATGGGTGGTTTTTAACTACGCGATTCTCTGTTACCAAATCTTAAGAATGCAACATAAGTAAGTTAAATGAAATATTGCTGACCATTTTTGTCTATTCAAAGAGTACAATTAATGAAAACATTATTTTTTTGTAAATTTTATATGACTTCTTTAGATTCCCTACGGAGGTGATTTTATAAAGGTGCTGCAATGCTTTACTATGAAAAGTATGAGGCGTAATTTTACTTCACGTATACATCGAGAAAATCAGGTAAGGAGTATAAATTTTGGAAACTTTTAAACGCAGGATTGTTTACTTTCAGTTTTTAGGAGGGGGAAGCTAAATTTTTCCGGAAATTTGTTTGATTTTCCCGAAAAATTTTCGCTTTATTTATTTTTTCAATATTTTTTTTTTATTAATAATAATTGCGTCGTCAACCTTGCAGACACAGATAAAAGAGTTTCTATCGCTGTTATCGTTTTTAAGTGAAAATTTTTCCGGAGAATAGGGTAATTTTCCGGAAAAATTAAGCTTTTATCGATGTATACGGAAAGTAAACTTTAACCAAAGTATGATGTTCTAGTTAAGTAGAAGTTATCAATAAGTCTGGCAATAAGTGCCAGAGTAAGTTGTAGTCGAGTGTGCGATTCAGGGCGCGATAAATGAAAACCAATGAGATGGAATTGAGTAGTGAAAGGGGTATGCTAAATGCTGTATAAGATTCCAGCGGAAGAACTATTTCTGCTACTCATCGCTAGGGGCAGCGCCGTCACCAAAAACAGTTGTTTCTGCTGATTCTTTAAAATCAGCAGTGAATTACAACAAAAAATTAGGCAAAATTTTTATATTTTCCAGTTTGTGTATTAAGTTTGTATATTTTAAAATAAATTTAACTAAACACTATTTATATTATTGAAAAGAGACTACAAATTGATTAACCCTTTAAAGAGACTACAAATTGAATCGGACCCCGGTTTAAGGCTCATCAGGATGTTTCGAATTTGGAACAAATTGCCACAAAAGATGAAAAATATTAACGAAGAATTTTTTCTAATGAAGCGAAAATATTTTTTATTTCAAACATAAAAATACAAAATAAACGTTTAAGTTCAAATTAATTGAGTCAGTCATTTTAAAATAAATCATTTGTCACCTAATCAAGTAATTATTTCAAATAAATATAATATTTCATAATATTAAAATTCATTATTCAAACTTTGGTTTTACAAATATCGCAGGGTTTTCAGGATTTCTTCAAGGCTTCCTATCACGATTAAGGCATAAATGGAGTTTGCACTTTTCACTATAAAAACGGGATTTACATTTACACCCTTGCTGCTAGTTCCCTCTGCTAGTTCCCTCTGATTTTTGGTCATGTTGCGACGAATGATCGACATGATTATATTTTAAATCGTCAAGCGGTCGTACTTCATTGCGATTTCCCTTCATTGGCTGAAAAATCTCCTCGCTATTTGATTGCCCACCCCGTCGTACTTGTGGTTTAGCGCACATTTCAAAAAGAGCTCGTGCCAAACATATTCTAAAATTTAGTAAATCCATAATTTTGATGCATGGACATTATTTAGTTTACATTGGCTCTTATATTCTATTTTACTTTTTTGTTTTCAAGAAACGGCGGATTTGCAAATTGGTTGACTCGAGCTGTTTCAACGGCGATTATCTTTTTTTGTTGAAGAATTTCGAACAACGCGTAGGGCAAAAAATAATTATCGAAGAACAGACTGTGCCCAATATTTATAATAAGATTACATAAATACAACATAATTGCGGCGATGGGTCCGAAATTTGGATTATTAGCTTCTGGGAGACCGGTTGATGTTCCTAGTTAAATTATTGCCATATCAAAGACCACTTTCTCCACACCACATCCACAAGGCCACGTTTTTCCTTTGACGTAATGTTTAATAGCTAATTTGCTTTTAAAAAGCACAATTTGTTCGTCGATACACAAATATTCTTCCCAACGCATGTTGTAAGCATCTGCTTCCAAATGAATTTATGATGGTATTTAGATTGTGAAATTTATCGATGGATTTGGCTTTGCTGGGATCCATTACATCAATAAAATGTAGTACGTTCCTGAGTTGAGATACGCGGGCAAATTCATCGCTTTCAGAACCAGCTGAATACCACCAAGTAGTGAATTGCAGTGCAAAGGTGAGTGGAAGAAACGAAAAGAACTCATTAGAATATGTAACCCGAACAGTTTTCTTAATTAGGGATTCGTGTGTTTGTATCCTCGAGTAGACTGTTGTTCGGCGTACATATTTGTATAAAACGCTACAGTTTTGAAGAAATTCAGCAAAAATCGGCTTCACTGCAACAATCTTCCCTGGTGTAGTTTGGCGTAATTGTCATCCAGTCTTTTTCTTGTTTCCCGTGTATAAAAAATTATTCATTACACGCTGCATGGTTGACTTGCTCGGCACATGATTAACACCAAAAAAGGCACTTAACCTTCTCCGCGTATTCACTCTCAACACTCGTTGTTGCAGCAATAGAATAATAATTTTTAAAAATTCTAGCATACTAGAATAATTTTTTTCTGGCATACTAAGATAAAAAGTCAGCGGTAATTATTTTTAAAACAAATTAAAATTGGGAATAACTTTCCCTGATAATTTCCTATATTTACATCAAACTTTTTCTCAGTAGGTCAGTAAAAACTGATTTATAGACAAAAGCTGTGTAAAATCTTTCCAAAGTTCTATATTCCCAGGGAATTACCAGAATAGGACCACAGGTGTGGTTTTTGGGCTGGTGGTGTACCGAACCGTATTTTTTTTTATATAAACTTGGGATTGCTGTTCCTGTAAACGGGCCTCGATATCAGCATAGACATTATTTTTCATTACAAAACCGGAACTTTTGTACTATCATTTAAAATAAAAATTTAGAGACTTATCGAAGAATTTATGTGTTTTAATAAAAAATTTAAAATAACCTCCATTTGGAACACCCTTTACAAAACCCAACAACTTTTATCTATAGCAATTATTAGGAGTTCTTTGACTTAGTTTACTTTGATTGCGTTTACAATTGTATCGACTAGGTAAACTGTAAAAAGGCTCTCAAAGACTACACCGTTAAGATAAAATGTAGACTTGATATTTTAAAATATAATTTCATTTCTTCTTCAGTTCTTTATTAAAAAGATTAAGGGCTGCTATAAAAAAGATTAATTTGAGGTTTAAAGGTACTAATCAAAAATAATATTGCTAACTAAGAAAATTATCTTTTAACTATGAAGCAATTTAGATAATTTACAGAAAAAAATAAATAATTAACTCCACTACATATACAGTAAACTTGACACTCATTATTTACAATAGCATCAAAAAACATTTTCCGATTAATTTTCATTGTCTTTAAATTACCCTTGTTAATTTCTATCATATTCTTGTTACTTTTAATCCTTTCTACGAAAGAAACAAAAATTCTTTAATCTCAGTTAGAAAAAAAAAATTCGATGTTGCTATAAAATTGTTTAGCCAGATTTACTTATCAAAGTATCTCAAAACAAAAAAAAAAGATTGTTAATAGCATTCAACATACCAAGAAATATTGTGACCGTATAAAAAAGTACCATCCCAGAGTTAGGTAATATTTGACACCCAAAAAACAGGATGAAAGGAAAAACGAAACAATAAGCAAATTGACTTGTTGTTTTCTGATAAATCCAATCATTCTGTCCATCCAAATGTAGTCGCTTTGCAGCAAAAATTTTGTTTACAATTTATATTACAACAACAATTACGCATACCCGAATTAACATTTTAAAATAAATTATAAAAGTAATTTATAAAATTGATTTAAAAATGATAAATTATTGTGAGGCGGGAAATAAATATTCAAGGTCCAATTTTTCCATTTTTTTTTATATATTCTGTACTTTGTGCTTTTCGCACCTTTTTCGGATTGTACGCTTTATACATATTTTGAAAAGGGTTAGGATTGAGCGTTAGGAAAAACAAAAATGAATTAAGACGTTATATAGAAGTTATGCTAGATTTTGTACTTTCCGCAGCAGGGGTGGTCTGGTGTGTATGGATAAGTAATATAACGTTATATAGAATACAAGAAATAAAAGTAAAATAAATGTGAAAAATCTTTAGTGAACATCAAGAGTTTTCTGTGTGTAAATGATTTATTAAGAATATTGTAAATAATTTCCCAGGTGAATTTTCGTACCATTGTTTTTTTTAAATTAGTTGCTGCTTTTAGTAATAAACCATAAAAATGCATATAAATTTTGTACAAACCAGAATAGTCTTTCAGTATTCCATATGGAACAATGATTTTACCAGAAGCAAGATTAAGTCTAATCATTTGAAATGAAAAAGAAAATGTTGATATTAACAACAAAAAATCGGAGGAATTCTGTTAAAGGAAACTGTCAACAAACAAATCATGATAGTTGATGATGATTGTAATGGAGCTTTATGATATTTTTCCTTTTGTAAAAAATAGGGTAATTGCTGCCTTATGGGAGCATATCGTATATCATATATCAGAAATATCCTTTTTGATCAGTATAATGTATTGTTGTAGATTATAGAGACTGGATTTGGGATTTTATTAATTTCAAATATTTAATTTCAGTGACGTTTTAATTTCACTTCTACGTGATTAATTGGATACAAAAGTAAAGCAATGCTTTTTAATTGATACCTATCAAGATAATATTTCAAACTATTTGTCTTTAATTTTACTTTATACAGTGTCGAATTTCTGCTTGAATAGAGTACGAGTTTGGTGAGAATGCCCAACGGCATCATCAAGCGGAGAACTGCTGCAGTTGTCTAGAAAGGGCACCCCGCACTCTCTCATTATTTTACCGGCCTCCTCATTTCCATCGATGCCTGTTTGACCGGCACCCACAGAACCATAAATTTAAGGTTTATAGAAGGAAATTGAAATTTTCCAAAGTCAGCCTTTCAGTGTAGTGTGAATAATGAGCTGTTCAACGGCGTTCAGAAACACATAAGTTGGAGGATTAACCTCAGAGTCTCATGGTAAATAAACAGAGATTATTACAGAACCGTACTGTATGGCAGGTTTTCACACGTAAAAGTGGTAAAGTCGCTTTCGAGTGCTACAAATTTATCTGTATAAACTGGACACTAGCCGTTCCAATCAAGCTGGTATAGTGGAGTGGAGTTTCTCCTGAATTCTTTTTAAAACAGGTCTGGTTGATTACAACAGGTGATTACGTTAAGAGTGAAAAAGTATTTATACTAAAGAGCTTCTAGCTTTTGGACGGTTCCAGAATTTTACGCGGAATTGCTCCTTGTACTAAGATTGTATGACGACTGATGCAAAGACGACGGATGCCAGGAAAGTAAAGTCTCTTAAGCTCATCTAAGAGTTCTATCGCTTTAGCGTTACAAGCTTAGCATATTTTTGTAAACTTCAGTTTTGTTCTAAATTGATGTATTTTTCCGACTATAAACCAATAGCTCTACGAGGCTAAGGACATAACCTGACTTGTACTATATTTGACAGTTCTAATAGAATTTTTTAATATTTCATAATTCCACTTTAGTCCGTAGTTAAAGATAATTGAAACAATAACAAAAATGGCCTAGGTTCCGAATCACGTGTTGATGGCCCTTTAAAAGAAAAACAAATTTCATACGACTGAATGTCCATCTGGATATTTCGAGAATGGCTGCCGTTAAATTGTTTTTCGCCCATCTTCTTCTATTTCTAATTCGGAGAATTTAAAATCTTGGCTGGGCAATTCTCACAATATATAGGTGTGCGTACACACAAATGTATCAAAAGAAGATATGTACAATAAAACTGAGATCTTCATAATCTAAGACAGTCAAGCTACAGCATGATACTGCTATTGCTTTTCAAACGAACTAGATAAAGAAAATAAGATTTCCTGAATGTGGCTGTCTGGTTACTCTGGCATTCTAGGTACTGAGGCAGTCGATCTCTGTGCGAGTTGGGTTTAGATATCTTTATTGACCAAAAAAAATTGTGAAACAATTCATTTTACTGCACCTTAACACTGTGTTTTATCTAGTGAGAGAAATCCGGTAGGCCATCCAGTCGTTTATTTACTCCGCCCTGTTAAATAATTTACGAACTTCTCTTCTCTTGACTTCAAGGTCCTGATTCCAACAGAAAACATCTAGCGCGTTACTCAAACTCGATATGTGACCTGGAGCTCGATGTTGCTTTTACAATGGAATACCTCCTCCTGCTCTGTTCTTTCTTCAGCCGATTTACTTTGTATTCGGATTCTTTAGGTTTTTTCGCAATTTCGATTGAGATAAAATATTGAATTCGTTAAATCAAAATAAAATTCTTTAAACCAAACTCAACCTCTTGATAACCTAAACTATATGTGAAGGTGGTGTCTGGCTGTCACCCAGAATAACTCAAAATTTGATATAGAAACCGCATGTATACGTTAGATACAATAAAATTCGAAGTTACGAAGGTGTTATGTTGGAAACAGATGTGCGGAATTTACGCATGCGAATACGCATGCGAGACTGCAAGTTAACTTAATTATATGAGCGTGTTTTTCTGGTAGAATTTTCAATAAACTATATATATACAATTTGGTTTTGAATTTCTGTCAAAACATTGAAAAGCCGTCGTGATGTTAGAATTAATTCATGATATTTTTTTGTTGTGTAGTCAACACTGCTGCGGTGCGTTTTTTAGAAATAGAGACAACTTGCGAAATAACGCATGCTATGTGAAATGCATGTGTTTTAGTTTATATAAAGTACTGGATTTTAAATTATCGGCATGCGAAATTTCGCACGTTTGTTTCCAGCATTAACAAACGAAATATCATAATTCGCTGAGGCATCGTGATTATAGTTTGTACGTAAGTTCAAAGTATTTTCAATATTTTTGTAATTTGGTCACTGCAGTCTGAGAAGACGACTTAATTTTTTGATTTAAAGAGTTCAATGTTTGATTAAGTCGAACTTCCAAACTACCAACGTCTTGGTAACCTCATCTCGAAGATCTAAAAGTTTTAGTTAAAATTTTAATATGGTGGTGATTTTTGCTCAATTATTAGATGGATAAAATTCATCAACAGGTGAACATTTCTAAAATATTACTTACTTATCTAAATTGATATTCTAACAATGTTTTACGAACATTCTTTTAACACAAACGTTTACGTAAAATTTTATTTTTCTGTAAACATGGTGGGCAAAACCTGGTATTTGGTGATCAAAATTTATCTACATAATTCTCTTTTGAGAGTGCTGGCTCAAAACTTACTAATTCCTTTTAGCACTTTTAAAGAATTGGCAAACCTATGTAAAATCTGGGAAACTTGGCATAACTAATTTCTTAAGTACGCTTTTATGAGTGCTGCCTCAAAATTCACTCATTTTTAATGTGATGGGCATAATGTGAGCAAAGTATGCGATTTGGGAGTGCTAACTTCACATACTCCAAAAATACAAAAATGGATTCATTTCATTTATATGATACTTCACATACTCGACTTCGTTGGTAAATGGAAAAAATTCTTTATACCTAAGCATTCATGGTTAAGAGATTCAAAGCTAATCCATCTAGCTAATCTTTATTCGCATATACGGCGGCGGTTTTTGTGTTAGTGAATAATCACACTTTGAATTTTAATTCAGAACATTAATAACACTTCATCGTATACCTCAATTTGCAAACTTTCCGACAAATTATAAAATCCGTTTTTAGTAATCTCTACATAAAAATGTTAGTGATTTATATAAAAAATTGGTTTTCAAACTGGTTTTTGGTTGCAAATATGTACGTTGTATTTTTTAAGTAAGAAACGAAAGAAAGAAGTGTTTGTTTTCAAATTAAGTATAAATGATCACTTTATTGAATAGTAAACGAAGTAAAAAAAAAAATCAAATCAAATAATGAACCAAGTTTCGATTTAGTAATCGGGGAAATTGTGAAGAAGCCGCAAAGAAAAATTATTCAGATTAAAATACGTGTCAAAAATATGAAAAATGACCAAACTCATTATGATACCAAAACCAGAAATCAAAACTTCTTACTTAGTAAAATCACACAAACCCATTTCCATGTTACCAATTATAATCGATAATCGATAATCGACAGTAACCACCTTATTCTGAATCATCAGTTTGGCTTCCGTAATGATCATTCAATAATTGATCAGGTACATAGAATAAGTAATATAATTGAAAAGGTAACTGGAAGGTCTGATCAATAAACTAAAATTGATGGATTCTAGACAATATATTCAAAAGTCACATAAAGATACGTCATGTTTAATTAAGCAAGATATCAAATACTCTGAACTTAAAGAAATCCACAAGGCATAGCATACTCGTACCAGTCCTCTATGTATAATAAATACCAGTGTTCGTCCAACACCTAAAAACAACATTGCAGCCGCACCTTCGTAACGTAATCCATCTATGTGGCGGCATTAAAAATAGAAAAGTAGGGTGAAGATTGAAGAACCCTTTAAAAATTTTAAATTCATGTCAATTTCATAAATGTTTGCATGTTGTTAGGGTGCAGGGTACCTTTTCAAGTTGAAGACACTAAATTCCACGCCCATTACTCACTCAAAAATATGTTGAGTTAAATTTAGTAGTGATAAAACTTGGAAAACGATGTTTCAGAAATAATTCCTCAAACCATCAAATATCTACATATAATTAACAATATAATCGTTGGGCTAGGTTATAAATCGTTTAGATAATGGTCTTGAGTGTTAGCTATCATTCCTTAATATTCTAGTTACCATTTCTGAAGGATACAAAAAATAAATACCACCTCATTAATGCATAGCATGTTCTAATATTTCAATTAATAATAAATGCCAGTATCGATGTATTTATAAACCGAAATAATAAAGTAATCTCCATGTACAAAATGATACCCCAACAAACATACCCAATGAACATTTTGATATACTAGGGAAAAAGCTCAGTGAATATGTACGACTTCACTTGATTTATTACTATCATAATTGTAAAAGTTAAGAATTTCCTAATAATAAATTAGAAATAAAACTTTTACTTTACTCTAATTAGGAAGAAAAACGAACTTCGCTCTATAGTTGCGATAGCTAGGCTATACGTATGATATGATTCCATTCATTCAAATCGGAAAGAGGATATGTTATAGACTATATGTACACAGGAATGTTGAAAAGAATTCTATTTTTAATATGCTGCTGAAGCGAAGAAAAGTATTATGTTTGATTGCGTGAGTGTTTTATGTATTTCAATATTAAAAGCACAACGTATAAAAGGCGAACAACGTATACGAAAAAAAGATTATGTTGCGTGACAATTTACAACTTGTTAGGGCAAATAAATGGCATGTGTATATCTCTATATATATATTATGGTATAAAAGCTTGAATGATACGAACTGTGATTTCCTCATACGATATGAGATATCACTATATTACAATATTATATATCTTCCACCGAAAGCTCCGCGGTTTTATATTTCGTAAATATGTCGTCGAAACGAATAATGATAATAATTTATATTATAAATATGTAAGTTAAAACCGTCCACCTAAATTAGTCGAAAATGAAAATTAATGTAATGGATTTTTTATATTATATACTGATGAACATTTATATGTTGCATAAATAAATTTATGAATACGCTGATTTCAAAGGATAATATACCATATTTCATACACGTTTCAAGATATTTTTCTGTGAAATAACCAAAAAGTTTTCATATCGCAGGGGTATACGACGAGAGAAAATGTATGTGTTTTTGAAAGTGTTAAGCTTTCTAGATTTCACACTTTTGTTTTATGGTATACATCATCGCACATGTACTACTAGTACGGTAACTAAATGAAATTTGTTTATATGAGCTTTTATAAAAATTTTTAAACTAGCACTATATTTTTGCTTGTGATGTAAGGTTTATACATTTTTAAAAATTAAAGTTCACAATTTCGTAATGTTTGTAAATATGTATTACAAAATGTTGCATAATGAATTTTGGTTTCAACGGCGGAAGATACATATTAACGGCCTTCTTATTTTTATTGTGGTGTCGTCAATATGTATCCGGAAGATACATATTGACGGCACCACACTAAAAAGCGATACTTATAAATTTTCTTTCTTTCATTATTAAAAATCACTTATAAAATATTGTTATTTGCTATAACAACCAGCGGGACGGAGGCGCTTTCTCGCGCTTAATAGCATTTTCGACATGTGTTAACCTGTTATTTTGTATCAGGTAGAGAATATAAAACCAGAAAAACCAATAATTTTTGTAATTCATTTCAACATAGAAATAAAGTTTCGTTAGAATCGGTTGACAAGTTAATTAATTCCATCCAAAAACGGAAGGGCACTTATTCGCCCGAGGGAATCACCCGACTTTCTCGATCACGAATACACGACACCAAATTTCTTAATTGCAAGAATTGATAAAGTTTCTGCGGAAGCTGCCACTTTCGGTACACAGATGTCCACCACATTTCGCATGGATGATTTTTTGCTAATTTCTGGAAAAACTTCAGTATGAAGAATGCCGCATTTTGGTGGAAGTATTTTGATTAAATTCGTCTTTTCTCGTAAAATTTAAAATCTGAACAAATTTTGTTTGAACTTTAATCTACAATTATTTTGTTTTAATCGTTTTTTCATAAATGCTATATGTATATGCTGTTCAAAATATGTATTTGTAAAAAAACGAAAAGCTTCTTATGGTAGCAGCTCTCAATTTGTGGAAAAAGCTTAAGTATGAAGTTTAACTCCGATCAGTCGATCCGTTTTGGCTGTAGGGAACCATCAACAAATGTCTTCACGACACCACAAATGCACGAGGTCAAAACTTTTCATAATTATAATACAAAAAATAATGTTTTTTGTAGAAAATCGTCATTTCCGCTTAAATTTTGGAAAACTTATTTGAACCGATACTGATGAAAATTTCATTTAGCTTTAGTATACAGTATACAGGGCCGAATTTTTGTTGAAAAACAGTTTTTTACCAAAAAACGTCATTTTTGCTTAGATTTTGGAAAACTGATCTGGACCGGTATTGTTGCAAAATTAATTTAGACTCTGTTAGTTCATAATCGATTTACTCGTAAATGATATGCTTTTCAGAATATGTGTTAAGAACGAACAAGCTCCTATGGAGGTCGGCACTTCCAGTAGACCGATTTCAGCCGAGAATCATTGGGATCTCCTACTTTATGAGAAAAGCTAAAGTATGTGGTTCCGATTAGTTAAGCCATGTAGGCTATAGAGAAGCTCCAGACATTTAGTCGGCACGGCACCACATACACTCACACACACACACACACACACACACACACACACACAGAATTTTTAAAAATATGGTAAATACTTTTCTAGAACCACATCAACATCAAGAAATCATTTTGGAATCCCATTTTAATCGTACAAACCGGAGTCCCGTTCAATCATTTGAGAAATATATCTCTGTAGCTGTACAAACCATTTTTTGAAGAGCCACCTTCAGAACTTACATATGTTGGATTGCGGTTTTCGATCGATCGAATACCTTATTTCCAATCATCAATTGAGAATTTTTTAGAATCTCATTCAGAACATATATCGGGCAACATGATTCGATATGACGACCTAAGTGACCGAGTTTCCACCAGAGGATACCATAAAATACTTTTTTGGAGATTAGGATTCATCACAATCGCTTCCCATTACTTGAAAGCCAGCTCCTACCTATTGTTTATAAAATTTTTCCTAAAAGAATTATTTTGAAAACAGGACTAATTGCAATCGTTCCCTCTCACTCAAAATTCTCTTTATGGTAAACCCATTTTAATGAAAATCGTTAAAGCTGGAAAAGCTCGTTTAAAAACGACCCGCACCTCACCCTATGATCCCTCAAACGAATTTTTCCAAAATCAAAACTCGATCTATAAAAAATGAATACCGTTTAAAATGTACGTGTAGCGACCATGATTCCACCCCAGATAAAACTCCTGTGCCCTTGGTCATGCTAAAATTCGATAAAGAGGAAGGTATGCAAAATATTTATAAAATTAGATATATCTAAAATATGAAGATAGAGAATTAACGCCTAAAAAACTCAAGGTTCTTTCCATAATGGAAAAGATGGCACTTATATAGACACACAAATAACTACTGCAACAAAGACCCAAGATGAGTCAAGTGCCCAGCTAAATATGTAAAAAATAAATTTAAAATACCCACAGCAAAGTGTGTAACCTGTGGCGAATCACATCTCGAATCTACTGAGGCTGAAGAGTTCTTAAAACACTTCAAAAAATGCCAAATTAAAAGAAAATAATAAAAGGTTAAATTATAGAGCCAATTGTATATGCTTAATATGCGTTTTATAGCCTTACAGACTGCGGATTCTTATAATGTGGGACTTGCACGCAAAATTTACTGTAAAATATTTTTTTCTAATTAAAAATCTTGACCTACGCTTGGATGCACCAGACTTGCAAAAACACTTTGCAAGTAGATATTAAATATTGAAAATAATTCGCGAAAATCTACGAATCCTAGTAGGTTAAGTTTCCACTCAATTTAGAAAATATCCATCAAGTACCCATGAAAAAAATATGGAGTTTGATAGATGATTTTTGGAGTTTTCGTCTTGTACCGAATTGAATTGAATTTTATTTTCTATATATTGCTTGATCGAGTTTTGCAAACTCGGGTTTGTTAATCTGCAGTCTATACATTGTAGGGTGAAATGTACTCTTAGACAAATCATAATGGCGGTTTTCAACTAGCCGGTGAAAGCAATTAATTTATAATCAAGAACCATTCCGTTATCATAGCTGGACATCAAAACTTAAAGCTAATCGCGATGTAAGTTTACTTATAAGTTAATCCGACTACTCGTTCCTCGAGAACGAAAACTGTAATAAAATCAGGATTTGTTTTAATAAATTGTAACAAAAGTGTAACAAATTATGAAATAGGTTTGATTGCGGCGGATTAGTTGAATTTGTGCATGTTTAAAGCAACTATACAATAGATCAAGGGCATAGGATAACGTCATAGACAAAGGCATTGAAGAAGCGTGCTTCACTGGCGCCTGGTGAAATTTTGGCACAAGCATTCGTAATTCGTAGTGTGATGCATAAGTTTCAGATTTTACACTTTTTACACTATTTACCGTAGGCACTTGGCAAAACACATACTAATACTTAATAAACACATTTTATTAAACAATTGTTTTTTATTTCGCAAAAATTAAATTTTTGAATATTTTAATTAAAAAATTTGTTCAAAAAGTTTAAAAAATAACTCGATCTATTTCGACTTATTAGGTTATCATCAGGAGTACTACTGATTTTTAAAAGTATAGTAGTTAAATATAGCAGAAAAAGCAAAAAATTAATAAATAAAGCGGGAGAAGGATTGTAGGTAGGCGATTAGTCATCGGCTGAGTAACAAAATTTAAGATATATTGAAGTACATTTAATTACGCGACGTATTAGTCAAATTATTGCGAACGTGAGAATAGAAAAGGACGGAGTCTGTAATTTGTGAGAAACGGATTTCTCTCTGTTCGTTAAGGATATTTTGGTTAACAAATATTGATTTTCGAATTACGTAAGATTAGGTATCTAAACGTCTGCCTTTGGGTTGCATATGTAATATGTCTAATTTGTTCAAGCTAGCTGTATAGTTTTCTAAAGTTAAATGGTTATGGAAAGTTGATTGATTGCAACCAGATAAATATTCTTTAGCTCATTACTTGGAACTAAAGTATTAAAGTTTTTGAAATTATTGATGAATCTCTATTGATCAATTCTTCTGATATATTTTCCATTCAGATCATTTTCTGTTCTTTAGCTTCTGAATATGATTTTTAATTACCCGCATCATTGGCGGATGCGTGTTGATTGTTTTAATATAGTGGCCATCACGGAGCTATTCATCTTTGTTGTTCTCTATGCATGTGGTTCTCCTCAAAGATTTATTTTCATATAATTAGCTGATCAGAAGTTTTTTTTATTGGTGGTAAATTTAAAAATTTCCCTATCACTTCTGCGACACATGAATTTCCCCTTGCCACTTTCTCTATTCCTTTAAATGTATATCTGCGAATTTCCAGTTGGAGCTTATTTGTTGTAAGGGTTTATAACGAAACACCCGGTTTGGCACCACGCCAACGGAATACGAAGAGTTCCAAGTTGGGCGCCTCGGTTACGAAACACGGAGGGTTCCATTAACAGACACGGCATCAGACGTCTACACGGTTTAGCTCGGGCTAGAGCTCAGGGGCGAAGGCATGTGGTTTGTAGACATGATGCGCCATGCTTAAACAAACCGCATTAAAAAAAATGAAAATTAAAGAAAGAAAATTAAAATGAAAAACAAAAATTAAAGGACTTATACTTGAGGAAAGGATAAATACAAAGAATAATATGAAAAACGATAGTGAATGACCGACACGACAGGAAACTTCAAACTCCCAGATACCCAACCGAAAACCCTTTGTAATTCATTTTAATTAACAGAAAATTAAAATATGTAGTCAGATAACAAACAAGCACGAAAATAAATACAAATGCAAAGAAAAATCGCACTTCTGTTTTCATTAATTAATCAGTAAATGGTCCCATCCCGAATAAAACACACTACGTCGCACAACCCGTTTTAAAATTGTGTTTCGATGAAAGAACTATGTGCTGTACCCAACCGTTATTTGGCGCTCAATTACAAATAGCAACAAAATTTGCCAACAAAAATTGATATATGTGCATATATTAAAATTTAATTAATTTGAGGAAATTAATTTAACCAAACAAAAAAAATGAAAATAAAAATCGTACCTTTTGACCTCGAGCAGATCACCCTTGAGTTGCGGAGTCCTTGGTTGCCAATCGTTGCGGTGTCTTCAAACCGAAATATTCGCCGCCGCTGTACCTAGCCGACACAGAGGTGCTAAAACAAAACCTGGAGCTGAATCCCGTTGATCAAATTTTAATGCCCCGTTGGGCCAATCACCCATTTCTATTGAGGTATTTTTCAATACAAAAAATTAAAAGTCAAACTTTCAATATTTTTAAAAAAATAATCACATTTAATTATCTTTTTTTATTTTTATAAAACTCTTTTACAATTTAATTCATATAACTTTTATTCACTACTTTTTATATGCCACATACAGAGCTCGAATCTTAAAAATACAAAACTCGACTCTTTCCACAAAATTCAAAACTAGACTCCCAAAAATTTCGTACACCAAAAAACTAGTAAAATTTTTCATATTATTTATTATTAATTTTTTATATTATTATTGTTTATTTTATTTCAAAACTTTTGGTTTTATTTTAATGCGCGTCACTCCCTTACTGCTTCTCACCATGCACCAATTGCACAAAACAAGACAAAAAACGTATAAAAAAATATTTTCCTATATCTCATTTGGTCAAGCATACGCACAAAATATACATCTTACCATTTTACCAACAACCAGTACTAGTAAAAGAGAACAATATAGAAAGAAAAGATCACAAGTATTGATTTGCTATGGAAGAGTGGGATTCCAATGAAACTTGTGCTACGTGAAAAAAACAAATGGAAACAAAATCTTGTTACAAGATGGAGTAACAGCTTCCTCAATTGTTTACCTATTCCATCTCTAACCAAGAGTCACTTTCCATTACAATTCTAGAATCTTGCATTATTTTGTTCATTTCGGTTTATGTTTGATATTGTAGCTTGTAACTGTTTGTGAAATTCCACTTTCCTAAATTATCGTTGTATCTTGTATTTTCTAGTAGGCTCTGTAGTGCTTTAATATGCGCACGCCTTTCTCGAGTGTGTTTTACCTACATCAAATTAAAATAGGTATTTCGCGTGCTTGTTGTTAGATCTTACACATTCTTCTGCCCGATTTCACTAGGTTTAATATTTCGTTCTATCTCTCTAAGCGTTATTAACCTTGAAATTCCCGCTATAGTTCTTATTTTCCAATTTAGGATTTTAAAATTATTGTATTTATTGGTTTGTCTTTGTTGTGTTTCCTCTTCTATACATTTCTCTGGTCATCCAATTTCTGATTAATAATGGTTGGACCATTGAATCGCAACCTGCTATGAGCATTGGTTAAAGCGTTCTGGTATATCGAGAGGTAGGTTTTTTTCTCGTTGTTTTTTTTTTTATTTCTTCCCGCTTCTAAATAATACGACTTCTGCAACCCTTTGAAATACAAATTTACGGGTCCGTTCAATGTTTTGACTGTTCATTGGTTTCTGTTATACTGTGATGAAACCATATTTTGTCCACAGACATAAGTTGACCTGAAAAGCCCTTGCGAGGTGTATATATAGCCTCATCAATCTCACGTACTTTCAAACACCAATCGTATTCGTTATCATATCAATTGTTTTCTCAATTTCAGGTATATGGTAACCTCATTTTGGCAACCAAGACCTTCTTCTGCACAAATGTTGTATGTACTATAATACTATTGCTGTAACCGAAAGTTCTTATCTTCGTATACTTGCTTGAATTTCGTTTTAATGGTATCGTCTTGAACCAAAAATAATCATATAACCCACCCGTTAAAATAGTAAAACCTTAATCTTATAACCATGAGTATAAATGTTTATTGCAGAGTATATACAAAATTTTAATTTATTAATTCGGGAAACAACCAACCCAACCAACCAATCAATATTAAAGTCGTTTGAAGCAATTTTTTCACTTTCTCTATACTTCGTCAGTCAATCTCAATTTTATTAAAAAGTTTTGAAATGTGTCCTTCCAGTTTTCATCTACGACGTCTCCTTTAAATTGAAAAACAATGAAAAACTTAATACCTGCGTTCCTATAATGATTTTCTTCATCTTCTACTTGATGGGTTCAGTTTCGTTTGGTTGTTTTTCGTATTTTATTTAAATCAATTAGAGCAACGAAAATATAAGTACGAGTATATACAAAAAAAATTGTCGAAACAAAAGTACAAAGTTTTAAGGATACAAATCCCTTTTTAAATTTTTGTTCATGGTTTTTATTTTGTTTGTGTGCGGAACGGAGCCTTTTATTTTTGTTTTCGTATTTTATTTAGAAGATGAATTTATTATTTTATATACCTAGGTAAGGGGTCGTCTGATTTCTGATCGCAAAATATGTGTTATTTGCTAAACATAAATATTTAAATTGATATATTATTATGATTGATTTTGTGTAGTTTGGTTGACATTCCGTATTACTTCATTGCCTTTAGTGTTTGTCCTTTCTGTAATTTTTTGTCAACAGTACTGGTCAATTTATGGGAAAAACAATCAAAAGTTGGATAAAATAAATTATATTAAACACTTTTTATGGGTAAAGGTTAAGGAATTTAGAGAAATTTTGATATAGGTTTTAGAATTTATATTTCGCTTCGAAAGAATATATTTCCATGGGTATTAATTGACCTTAAAAAGACATTAAACCCATTGGATAGTTAATACTTTAAAAATAAAAATAAAAAATAACATCAAATGGTAGGCATTACTGATCATGAGGGAATCCGTTGTCACTGCTGGTAAATCTTTCACACTCAGCCACGCTACTTGCACGCTCATCTCTCCAACCATTCTCGAAAATAGCATACGTTTGCGCTGCTTCAACTGGGACCCCAACAATCTCTCTCAATGCCAATGTTTCACCGGGCCAAATTTAGTGATAAAGGCCTTGCAATTCGATTTGATATCACAGTCGCTACTCCCCTGCTTACGACTGTCCGCTGCTCCCCTGCATACGACTGCCCCCAATTACCTTCATAGATATGTTCCACATATTTCTCTTCTTGTGGTGCTCTCCCATATTCTAAAACTATGTTAATCTTCCGTGTTGATTGAGCGGGATCCATTTCTATTGTTTGCAATTTCTGCACAAATTTCATTTATATCCACCAGTCATTGCAATACACATTCTGCCCCCGCTGAACTGTGAATTGCCAGTCGCCAATCAGCGCTTTCGATTATTCTTTCTGTTAAAGAACTATTAAAGAGCCACACCCGAGCCGCTACAAAAATTTAAATTGTTCGTGGTCAGCCTTCTTTCCTGCAATAAGTCATCTCACCATCTCAAGCATCAACGTAATACCTCTGCCAAGTGATCCGTTATAATCCTCATTCACTGATCTGGCTCTGGTTGACTAATAAATAGCTCACTCTGACACGACGATCCTGCATACGGTTGAGAATCAAAAATTCCATTCAATTAGTCCCCTTTCTCATGAACTATGGCAATATCTCGGTTGAATTTTATCGTCATCTTTGAGATGATATCTGCTATCCTTCACCATCATCCGATTTCACCTTATTATCTTCAACCAATACCCTCATCTGCCCCAACCGTTATCTTAATGCTTGATCTTCTACTCCATATAGCGCTTACTTCAAAACTCCGTTGGGTGGATGGATTTCTTTATTGGGTTGCCCCAAATTCTTATTTCATTTCTTGATGTCACGTTCCATTTCTTGAGTTTGTCGATCTAACTTTGAGTTTTGTTGATCAAACTTGTTCCATAGCATTTTTCAAAATGGATTCAGAATTATTTCGACAACCTTACGTCTATCCTTTTCGCCTTTTTATCCGATAATTTTCGCACTTATTATTACCTTTTTGAACTTCTTCCTTTCAAAGAACACAACAATAATAATTTCCACAATTATTTATTAATCCATATTACAACATTTGCAACCGGACAAGTGGTGCAGTGGTTAAAGCTTCGGCACTTGGACCGGGAGGTACTGGGTTCAAATCCCATCAGAGGCTAGATGCAAATCGAATTTTCATCATCGATTACATTCGGTGATGTTAATAAACACAACTAAGACTCTGATGGAGTGCAGAATTCAGCGCCGACCCACCGTCCATGTCAATGTACAGGTTGACATGGAGCTTGCAATGTGCAGGTGGTATACTGTAGCTGTGTGAGTAGGTGAATAGGTGAATGGGTTAATGATGTAGCATGAATGCGTGGTATCACAATGGGCCAAAAAATGGCCTAAGTGTAAACCACTGAAACCTAACCTACAACATTTGCAATTACTTTGAATCCCGTAACCACTATTCACAAAGAGTACTCTTTGTGTTCATGGCACCAAAGAACCAAAAAAACCATAGGATGCTAACACAATCAACCACACAATCCATTTTCAAACAAAACTCAAGCAGCACTTCCATACCTCTCCACGAAAAACTAAAACTCAAGTGTGGAGATACGTGTAAAATTCTTTTCATTTTAAATTTGCTCGATACCAATATAATGAAAACCCGTATTCGTTATAATTGTGGTTAGAGACGAAGAAAAACGTGTCAGGTCGCCGCACTGTGTGGAGATCACAATGTGCCACGCCACACAGTGTGGTAACCCGAGGCGGTTTTCTTCGTCACTTAGCTCTTCCTCAATAAACAAAATGTTAAAGTGAGAATCCCCAATAGAATTCCTTTTGATTTTTTCCTTACAGAAAAGTATAAAAAAAACTTGAGAATTTTTTTTTTTTTCTAAAAATTTTTTTTCATACTTTTCTGCAAGGGAAAATTCATAAGGAATTCTATTGGGGATGTGCGTGAAATGGAATTGTTACAAAAAAATTTAAGGCTTATGGGGCATTTACATGTAGAATATTGTTTTCTTCTACAAATTTTTGCAGGTAAATAAGAAGGATCCGCTATATAAAAATATTCAATATGCCAGAAAGAAATAAACATACATAGGATCATTATGAATTGATTTTTAATGAATTCAATTGCGAAATTTACATTTTTATCTATGGCGTCTGTTTTCATTATGAATCCTCAACATTTATAAATACGAAATATTTTTTTTTCTTGTTAATTTTAAAAATGTTGTCATAAAAATACTCGTATCGAATATATTTTATGGCAACATTTATTTTTATGGCAACATTTTAGAGTGGTTTTTGCTGTACAGTCACTTAAAAATTTTCTGCAAAATTTTATTGGGATATATTTCTTTTCTTGTCTCTCATGTGCAAAAAGCCAATGTTATATCTTTCTCATTTTGCAGAAGAAAAATGTTGGTCGCATGTAAATGTAAAACATGTAAAACCTACTAGATTTTTTTAATTTTGTTTTTTGTTTTTGAGTTTTGCGTGGAGTAATGCTTCAACGGTAGGTGCTGCTTGAGTTTTGTTTGAAAAACGCAGGGTGTGAGCCGGCTAAATGACGCTAGCGATGACGGCATTGTCGCCGAATTTTTTTAGAATATATGTATTTCTAATTTTGTTTGAGATTATTATGTTGGTATCAAATTTATTAAATCTGTTACTAAATATATACCAAATATTTTTGAATATTGTACACAATGTTTTCTGTAAAATTTAAAAAGAGTCGATAGAAAGATGAATGATATATTTTAGGATTGATTATTTTTATGGTTTATTATCAAAGCAACATTGCCGGCAGATAAATGAGTTTTGACGATGTATGGCACATTGTCGCTGTTTCTCTAGTTATGTTTATCTTTTAAATTGTCATTTGCTCAAGTGACCAATGAGATAGTTTACATTGTCATATTTGGTCCAAGAACAAAACACTATATGTGACCTAAACTAGATAGGTTCCATGATGTAAATGGTAGTTACACAGGTTGGGTAACTTTTTTTGTAGGTTGGCCCCAGCTTACTATCAAATTCTTCACATAAAAATGAACTTTAAAAGTACATCGAAAGAAGTTCTTCTAAATTACTTCCGTATAAGTTCTTTAAAAGTAGTTCTTAACCATAGATTGAAGTTCTTCTAAGGCACGTGTTTTCTTTGTATTAAATAATGTGTGTCGAAATTATAGACATTATTGATGAAAATGGTAAAATTCCGAATGAAAACCAACTCAAAAATGAAAAACAATTTTTCAAAATTAAAGGCAAATAGTCATAGTCTACGCTCAAGAGAATGAACATTTATTTTTGTGCCAAATTTAAGACATATAAGTAAATAAATTTAAAAAAAAAAATATACAAAAAATAATTTCCATAGCATTTGTATGAAAGTTTTTTCTGTTTACGTTTTTTGAACCTGCATATATACAATCCTATTTATAAAACAAGTTTTATTTTAAACTTTTATAGAATATAATTTTTACAACATAAAATATTTTTTATTTACGCATCTACGTAATGAAGCCCATCCTAAAAATTCAAGCGATTATGTACAAAAAAAAATTCAGAAAATGTCATTTAAATGGAAAGAGTAACAGAAATTTTAACTCAAATTCAAATTTTGAGTTGTTGATAATTTGGAGTTTGGAAAATTGTATCAAAGAAGAACTAATTTGTTGCACTTACGACAGATTGCGTATTGGGAAAGATATGCTACTAGGTACTAGGTAGTCACCACGAATGAGGGGAGTAAAAATTAGAAAATTACCAATTTCAGAACACCAACATTACAAAAAAATTATTGTTTATTTCATTTCAGTTGAAAAACATTTGTGAATTAGACGCCCGGTCAAATGAGCGCGTGCAAAATATTATCAAAATGAATTTAAAAATTTTAATTTGTGTGCTTACGCTAATTACACCAAGTATAACAACAAAGTTAAATTATCCGCGAGTGCTATTACCTATATTTGATAAAGTTTCAATAAATTTTACGCTAGAAGTGATAGAAAAAGGATGCTTCAAATGGTAATAGTGACATAACCACACTTTTTGATTTTTTTTTATTTGGTTACAATTGTGCAATAATAATTTAAATAATTTTGCTGAACGAATAAAATTTGTGTTTATTTTATAGGACATCATCTCGTACCGATTTGATACGTTTAACTCCCGAATTTGAGGAACAGGCTGATCGATGTACTTCGAAGGCGGTTGTATCAGTGATAACCAAAGAAAAGTTTCGTAACACGGCGATTGTTTTAGCAGAAAATTTGGCGTCCGGGGAGGTAATTCGGTGTGACGTCATAGTTGACGTCATCGATCAATTGGAAGTTTTAACAACAACCCGTGAATTATATTTAGAAGAAGCACCAGAAACGTTCGAATTGTATGCCCAAGATTCTCAAGGAAATGCATTTACCACACTAAAGGGGATTGAATTTAATTGGCAAATTTCTACCCAAAACAATAACCAAAACACTAATGAAAATTGGAAACAAGTGCTAAGATTTTTAAAGTTTTCCGAAAGTAAATACCACGAAGTGCCGAAAACAGTACAAGAAATTGAGGCAATTGGTTTAAAAGGTTATATGGTCTTACTGGAAGGGATTAATACCGGGTCAGCAACGGTAAATGTACGATTGCCATATCCAGAATATGAACACGTTAGAACGATGGAAGTAAATATTATGGTTTTAGCGAATATTATCCTCGATCCTTCGGAAGTTAATATATTAGTCGGTGATAATATAAATTTCCGAGTCCTCCAATTAAAACAAGGAAAACTACAAGAAATTTCGTTGAACTCTCAATATTTCTTGGAAATTGAAGATCCTGGGATCGCTGTTATAAAAGGAAATACTGCAACTGGGCTTAAATTGGGTAAATCAGTAGTGAAATTGCGCGATCGGAATTATATTCCGTCAGACACCGATACTGTGGCTTCTTTGTCACCAAGATCTACTATAACCGTAGCCAAAGCTATGAAAATGCAGCTTAGTCTTTTACCGCACAATAATTGGATTACTGTGGAAGGTGAACGTCACGATATCGCAATTGATTTATACACTAGAGAAAACCAAAAAATCACACTGGGTCCAAAGTACAAAGTTAACTCTGAATTTGATTCAAATTTATTCTTTGAATTAACAAGAACTAAGAACGGTAGTAGAATATATGGTGAGACGATTCAAGCTGGGAGAAATCCGGTAAAAGGAAATTTTGAAAATGTAAGTATCTTTAATTACAATACTAATTAGTACTGCAGTGTTCTTAATCTGAAATGAAACTATTAATCGATTTATGATCTCACAAGCCACTTAACTACCTATATCTTTTTTAATGATTAGCTTATTATCTCACAAGCCATTTAGCGACCTATATATTTTTTTAATTACAGTTGAATGCCGAAAATGATATGCTAATTTATAAAAGATTGGAACTTACCCCAACGCTCGTCGTATTGCCTTACGATCCAAATTTTCCAGTTCGACATCAAATTAAATTCGATGCTACTGGTGGAGATGGCTCATATATATGGACAAGTTTAAACACTCAGCTCGTATCAATATCACCAACGGGATTAGCTGAGACAAAAGCCGATAATATAAAGAAACAACCAAACGTCGAATTTGCAAATTTAGAAGAAAGTCTCGCCAAATTTGGGCAAATTCAAGTTGCGTTGCAAAGGAACAATATTATTTCGAAAACCGCAGATATTATATTCTTAACACCAGTCAAATTAGAAATCGTACGCTATAACTTTGAGACGCCTCTAAAAGATTATGTTAAACTACATGTAGCAGTATACGCCTACTACAACGAACACTTAACACCATTTACGTTTTGTAATAACCTAAACTTTGACTTGGAATTTTCGACACACATTTTTATTGAGGATTCAAATAAAGTCGCTGACGAGGTCCCGGATGGTGATGCTTGTAAAATATTCTATCTTAAGGCAACAAATTTAGGCACAACAAATTTAAAAGTCTCGTACAAATTCAACAATAAAATTTTAAAAGATGAAGTGAACTTGGTCGTGTTTGAGAAATTGAACATTTTTAATCCGATTACAAACGAGATCGTGCTACCAATTGGTGCTTCCCGTAACGTTATATATAAAAATGGTCCATCGAAAGTGTACAGCATTGAAGCCGATTTAAATAAAAATACAAATTATGATAAGAGACTAATTGATGTTACCGAATATCTAAACGATTTCACCAAAGAAAAGCACGTATTTACGATTCTATGTAAAAAGATTGGCGAGACAAAATTCCGGTTCGAGTTGTATAATTCGATGAATGCAAAAAATCATTTCCCTTACAAGTCATATCATATAACAACAGTATATTGTGTCAAACCACGATTCATTAATTTGTATACGACCGCACGAATTAAAGATGGATGTCCATTACAGCGTCGAAATTCATTAATGCACGTAAATAACCAACAGAATGAAGTAGAAATCGAAATTGAGGTGTTGGACGAAGCAAAGCGTAAATTATCGAATATTACATCGTTATTGCTTGATTGGAAATTTTCCTATGGTGATAAACTCAAAGGAAATACTCTACCGAATCGTCGTGTTGCGGAAGAGGATTTAGTCGAATCGATTCCAATACCAAAACGGGATTATCTTAAGATCATATTAACAGATATCAATACAAATTTCCAAATTAAGGGTATTGTGGTCGACTATGACAGTTCCGTACTAGGAAGGTATGATATAAAACCGGAAACGCCTCCATTTGGGATTCAAAAAGTCGCCAACGGCCCATTTATAACACCGATCATTGAAAATGAACTAAATTTCCTCGCGGTCGACAACACACTGCTACCATTCGATACAATGTCGATATACCTTTCAAAACAAAAAATCGAGCGAGTTAAAATTTTACAAGGAAGCGGACACTATGAAATAAATTTAAGCGAGCCAGGCATCATCACAGCTGAGTTTGATTTCAATACGCGTGAACTGATTATCACCCCTATTCGAATTGGCGACGTTCGTATCGATATACTTGATCGCTGTTTAATGACTGAACCATCACATTTGTACGTATCTATTGTATCGATCGAAAAAATAGAAATTCAAATGCCGGATCGCGTTGAGAAGTCAAAATCTATCGAAGCCATTGTAAAACTCTTCGATTCGAATGAACGTCCACTCAATATAGAGATCAATAATTTGGATATTTACGATTTAACTGAAGATGTTTACAACGCAAATTTGGTAAATGTGAAATTGGGAAATCAACTTAATTTGAAACCGGGTGAGATACGGTTCATCGTGACTGGTGTCGAACTAGGTGAAACCAAAATTGTATTCAATGCCGGTCGAAACGATAAACAAGTATCGAGCGAGCCCGCTCCAATTCAAGTATTTCCACCACTTCGACTTTATCCCCGTAACGCTACGTTATTAATCGGATCGTCTGTACAAATATATAGCAAAGGTGGACCGTATCCAGATGTGAATATTATATATTCTGTGCAATTTAATGATATCGCCAAGATGGATTCTTCAATTGTGACAGGAGAGAAGTTAGGAGAAACCAAAATAGTGGGTCGATGTGTTGGTATAAATCCGGCCACTGGAAATCAAATCATTTATTCCGAAGATACGGTTATGGTTCGTGTAATACCGCTTGACAAAATTAAAGTGAAAGTACCGCTTGTTCGACTAAAGGTGGATGCTATCATGCCAGCATCGGTTTGGGCCGTACCGGAAATTTCTCCAATGATTCTGGGAACACTTGACTCATTGAAATTTCAATGGAGCACTAATGAACCAGACGTAGTCGAGCTTATCGGTGTGTTCGCCGATGCAGGAATTGAATACGGCGAAGAAGATTCAATTTCAATACGTGTGAAAGGATTAAGCCCAGGAAAAGCGCAAATTCATGCTACAGTGATTACATCGAACGGAGCGAAATTTAAATCCACAGTCGAAGTTTCTGTATTCAAAATGTTGGAACTTGAGTCTCCAAAAAGAATTGTTTCAGATACAATTTTAATTGCACCGAAAACTAACATCCAATTAAAATCAAATTTAGAAGATACTGTATATGAAATCGAGAATGGTGACCAATCACTAAGTGTTGTTAAGGTAACGCGAACAGGATACGTACATTCAACAGAATCCATTGGGCGAAATTTGGTAATTGCGACATCGGCAGATCAAACAATACCTATACCAATCGAAGTAAAGAATATCCACTATGTGCTAGCATCGCTACATCCGGAGAATCTAAAATTAAATTCAATTGAAAGCAAAATTCCTAACGGATTTAATTTACTACTCCGCATCACGTTGCACGATAATTTGGGCAATGAATTTTCACATACGTTGGATGCGAACATGTTAAATTTGAAATTATCGAGAAAGGAATTGGTGGATGTTAATTTGGGTGAAAATTTTACCGTTAATTTAAATTTAATACGGGAGACATCGAATATGCTAGCAATCTCGCTACGGGATTCGACTGGTGTCAAGTATAATGAGGACTTTCTAAAATTGGCGGTTGGTGCGTCACAATATATTTTCCCGAGTAAATTGCTATTCTCTGTTGGTGATATAATTTGTTTTGATTCACACGTTGATTCATCATCGAAATGGTATTCTGCAGACGAATCTATTTTTACAATAAACGAAGAAACAGGTGTTGGCCTAGTAACGGCCAGTCGGCTAAAACATGGTGACAAAGTTACTGTTTATCAAGGTGGGCGAAATTCAGGAAATCTCAAGTTTGATCTAGAAGTGCGAGAGGCTGATAAAATAGAATTTGTGAAATCGTATGATATCATGAATAGCCAGAAATACCGGGCACTTTTGGTCGTAAAGAATCATGTACAAACCGACAAGACAAATAATGTGGTAAGTGATATTAAAATTATGTTATTTTCAGAATTACATAACTAATTAATTTATGTTTAGTTTGCTAGGAATAGTTCTATCTGTCTATCAAAAATCGACTCAATCAACATTAACTTTTATACGTGCAAATTGATGCCACGACACTCCGACGGCAATCAGCTTACGCAGTACTTGAAAGCAGCCCCAACTTTCGACAAAAGTCACGGATCATACGGTTGTGACGTGACTTTATTAATCACCATGAACGAATTAACCAGCATGGTGAAAGGCAGTGAAGTAAATTTCGATTTGGAAGCAAAATTGGTGAATGGTGTGACGGATATAATCACTATAAAAATCGTACCTGGTATTTTAGTTACTCCAAGCTACATGACAGTCGATCAATTTAAAACGAATGGCATTACGATCAATGGAATCGATAAAATATTACAAAAGGTTACCGTTAAATCTTCAGACGCATCTTTATTGGAATTGGTGCCGTTAGGAAAGTCACCGCAAACATTAAACTATCGAATAAAACTATTAAAACAATTCCCGGAGGATGGTGAACATTATGTGGAGATTAATTCACCATTGACGGAGCAACGTATTACAGTACCAATATTAATCAGCTCATCAAGATTAGAATGCGCGACTGGGCCTGGAAAGTCTTTATTCCTTGATTTTTCGGATTTTATGTCAAAATTCGGTCTAATTATTTCGTGCGTCTTCGTTTCCATTGTTACGCTTGCATTTATCATTTATTGGGTCACAAAACCACAGCCGACAGATAACAGCGTGTTTTTGTCACCTCCTAGAAGATCACATTCACCACCTAATCCGGCATTCTCACCAAATAATATGACAATATACGATCAAGATTTTTCACGGGGATATAAATCGCAAGGTGATTCATCCCCAATATATGGAGACACAACGCTATTATCACCACAGCGACGAATAAATCGAAGGGTTATGTAAATTGGCCAATGAGTGTAAATTAAAGTTTAGTAAATCCGTATGATATTTAATTTTTCATTGTAAATATGAACTAAATCTTGAAGTTAAGTATATGTAAGCCAATAGGATTAATATTAGTTTTTTATATTATAGTATTTAAGCAGTTAATAAAATCTGTTTAGACAAGCAACGCACATTTTTAATCTTCAAGTGAATCGGTCTTCCGAATACATTTAGATTATAAAAAAGCCATTTAAGATAAAAGTGCGATCAGGGACTCGTTAATTTAATCATATTTTTCACGATTTTTTTTTAATTTAATCATTCACATCCATAAAAATGTGCCTTATTCCAGTCAAGAAGATCCAACCACTACGTGTTAGAAACACGATACTTATAGAATTCAGTCATTGAAAAGTGTTCAATCTTTACACTAATTAATTAAAATAATTTTATGTTTAATAATTGTTATGTTTTTAATTATATTATTTAGATTTTTTTTTAATTTTATTTTGAAAAGACGCTTAAAAGAAATTCTAGTTTTAAAAATTTTCTTTAGTCATTATAATATAAGGATGAACTTAAAATTTTTTATTTGTTTTTTTTTTCTGGAGTGTTTAATTTAATTAATTATGTGTAATTAATAATGAAATATTTGTTTAATTTGAATTAGTTAGGATTAAGAGAAATGTACTAAAAGTGATTTTCTTTTTAAGTTACAACTAAACACACCGAACAATTGAATCAAATAAAGATTATTAAGGTGGAAATGAGTAAAATAATTGTTTGAATTGTCCTTATTTCGGTGGTACTGAAATTCGGCGATACGTTTGAGCTATGTCATCACGAATAGAAAAGATGACAACGGCACCTTTAATTTTGGAAAATTCTTCAGATTGATACTTGATTACATTCTCGCCAATTTTTTAAACACCAAGAAGTTTAGCAGTACAAGGCCAAATTCAAGTTCATCTTTGATTACATAAAATTGAGACAATGTTGCTTTACTTTCAGCTATATAAATTCCGCCGTGAAAAATCCCATAACAGGTAAAATGTGACAACAATATTATCTAAAGTGTGTGTTGTTTTAATTTGTCACATTGGCCTAATACAATTTTCGACATTTCCAAATATTTTCACCAAGGAGATTGCTTTTTGCACCAGAACCAATTAGCAACATTTCAATACCACCAATTTTGCAAATCATCTTTATATCGTCATTTTCCTCTTCGGATGATACACAAGAAACATCTTCGTTGTCCCCGGTGGGGAATAATTACACAATCCTCGCACCAAAATCATAGCAATCAACCCCATCCATCAGGTGATCCACCGTCAACCCTATTCAATATGGACTCCAACTCTCATGGTTCTTGTTGACTAATAAATGGCTTACTATAAGACGTCGATTCTGAGCATCCAAAATCCCGAGTAGTTCATTTCTTTCTTCTTGAATTGTAGCAACATCCCGGTTGAATTGTTCATCATTTTTGAGCTGATTTTCCTCATATCTGCTGTTTCCTAGCCACACTCGATTCCACAAAGCCCAATGGTGCAACACGCACTACCAATGACAGTTACTCCATTCCATGATCTTCATGATTCGGTTTCACCTTATTACCAATAGTCATTTTCAACATTTATTCCCCGTAGTTTTCTGAATGCTCAACGTTATGCTCCATATCGCCTACATCTTCATTTTGTTTGCCAAATATTATGTTTAACATTTGATCCAGTTTCTTCTCGATTTTTTGATTAACTACACCTATTTTGATTTCATTAATTTCTTCTTTCACTTCTCGTTGATTAAATTTTCTTATACATTTATTGCGCCAAATCTTGTATTGCTTGCTGCGTCTCTTTACTTTGTTGATCCTATTTTTTTGGTCAACTTTTTAATCTTATTGATCAAATTTTTGGTTCATTTGTCTCATTCCCAACATCATTCGTTGTATAAAAATGTTGTTGCGCTAAATTGATATTTTGAGATTGCCCGGGAACTGCCTCCACCATCTCACTTTTTTCTTGTTTTTCCACTTCGAACTCATAATTATTTGGGTCTAATCATTGCTTCTCAATAGCCTCACATAGTCGTAATATTAATTCATTTTTGCAACACCCGCCGGTATAAATTACGCTGCCTTAATTGGAATTTTAAATATTTAACACCCATCTTCTAATATTCCCAATCCCACCATTGCCACCTGTTACGATGTGCCCTGTCAAATCCGGTTCGTATCACTGGATTGTGAATACCGTTATATAATTTGACGGAGACCGCCAATTCGTAACAATAATTCCCTTTACACAATTTGCAGTAATTAAGGAAATATAGTTTTTCTTAATATTTTTTCACAAATTTACACCAATTAATTAATTCACAATTAATTTAGTTGCACTAAATATGTAGTATATGTACTCTGTTCATCTTTTACATAGAAAACCGATTCCTTTTACGTTCCACTAACATTCACTTTGCCTAGAGGGCGCGATAAATGGAATACTCACCACCAATTAATTTTCACCAACAAATGTTGTATTTAAAGTTATATTTTTCGCACATACACTATCTCTCATTTTATATTCACCAAATAAAATGTCAGACAGTTGTTTACGTTAGTGGTGTTTTTGTTTTATAAATTATTTTGGAAAGTTATTGAACAAAAACTTTTTCAGAATGGCGCATAACAAATCTGATTTATTTGCGGTTCTTCAGTTATTAAAAAAATACAATTTAAAGGTAATATTGCGATAAATAAAGGATTTCATATATTATCGAAAGAAAAATCTAACCTCACAACTTATTTTAGAATACTGAAGAAATTTTAAAGCGAGAAGCCAGTTTACCGGAAGCTCCTGAAGTATTAGCCGGTGATGCCGAGGTATCTAGTGTTCTTGCGGCCTACAAAAGTGAAGGTGATCCAGAAATATATGAAAATGCATATCTCGAGCTTCGCCAGTTTGTGGAGGAATCACTGGATATTTACAAGGTACTTATCTAGTCTCGTCTTCCGCTACATAATAAGCGTTCAAATATTTCTATATACTTTTACAGCACGAACTTGGATTGATTTTGTATCCAGTGTTTGTTCATATGTATCTGGAACTTGTTTATAATGGACACGAAAATCAAGCCATTACCTTCATGGAAAAGTTTGGCCCCGAACAAGAATACTACTATCAAGAAGACCTGAAAAAGCTGGCAATGGTAACAAAAGCTGTGCAAATGAATGGAAATGATTTAACTGAGAGTTTAAAATCTAATGAGTTTATAATTCGTGTATCCAGAGACACTCTCTCGTTATTAAAGCGTCATTTATCTGAGAAGAAGCAAAGTGTTATTATGAATATCCTTAATGAGCATCTCTATTTCGATTTGTATGAAGGTGTTGCCAGAAATCGGGCCCAGTGTCAAGCGACGGCGGGCGCAATGATAGGTGAGGCACGACGCCAGGATAACAAAATTAAAGTGTATTATGGACTTCTTAAAGAACCGGACTGTCAAACTCTTGTCCCACCGCCAGAAGAGGATGATGATATGGATCCGGAAGCACCGGATAAGCCTAAAAAGAAGAAACCTAAGAAAGATCCATTATTTTCGAAAAAGTCAAAATCAGATCCAAATGCACCATCAATCGATCGAATGCCCCTCCCAGAATTAAAGGATGTCGATAAAATTGAAAAACTCAAAGCATTAAGAGAGGCTTCAAAACGAGTTAATTTAGGACCAGATACCTTACCATCGGTTTGTTTTTATACCATATTAAATTCGGCACATGCCGTCACTTGTGCCGAAATTAGTGAAGATTCAAGTATCTTAGCCTGTGGATTCGCTGACTCTACAATTAAAGTTTGGTCACTAACTCCAGCTAAGTTAAGGGAGATGAAGCCATCCAATCAGCTGAAAGATATCGATCGTGATGCAGATGATGTGTTGGTACGGATGATGGACGATCGACGAGGTGAAAAACAGCGCGTGTTTTTAGGTCACAATGGGCCAGTGTACAAGTGTTCATTTTCACCAGACCGGGCACTATTATTATCGTGCTCAGAAGACGGAACAATTCGCTTATGGTCGCTCCATACTTGGACCTGTGTTGTAGTTTACAAAGGACATCAATTCCCCGTATGGGACGTTAAATTTTCGCCACATGGCTATTATTTCCTATCGTGCTCATATGATAAAACTGCTCGGCTTTGGGCTACGGACTACCATCAACCGCTTCGAATATTTTGGGGCCATTTGTCGGATGTAGATGTCGGAGTATTTCATCCTAACTCAAATTACATAGCTACCGGTTCAAGTGATCGAACAGTTCGTTTATGGGATTGTACTTTAGGGCACTACGTTCGACTTATGACTGGTCACAAAGCACCGATATACACGTTAGCATTTTCTATATGTGGGCGATATTTAGCTTCAGGCGGAGCAGATCATAAGGTCCTCGTGTGGGACCTAGCCCATGGGCATCTGATAGCGTCATTCGCTCATCACACAGCCACAGTCCATTCATTATGCTTTAGCAGAGATGGTAACGTCTTGGCCACTGGATCCCTGGACTGCACACTAAAGTTATGGGACTTCTCAAAGCTGTGCGATGATGTACACGGGGAAAGTGTTAACGTATCTCATAATCCGGATGTGCGGGACGGAGAAGCATATCTTCTGCGCTCATTTCCAACAAAATCGTCACCATTCATTGCGTTACATTTTACTAGAAGAAATTTGTTATTGGCTGTTGGATTGTTCGATTAATCGACTCTTATTTTAGACGAGTTCTTTGAAACTTCAACAGATGTCACTACATATTTGATTAATTTTAATAATTGTACAACCCTAATATAATAAAAATATTTTGACATTTCGAAATTAACTCCAAAATAGTACAAAATGTTTAGGAAAATTTTAAAACTTGATGATTTTCCAAAATTATTAAATGTATCGAAACAATTTTACTCGAATAAGCTAAAAACGCATATCAAGCGTCGTATAAAAGTGCAAAATGTGAACGAAATAGAACTACATAAATATCCAACCTCAAATAAAACTGATAAGCGGCTTTATGTTTGGGGCCTATCAGAAACCGGTGCTCTTGGAATCAATGAGTCGTTGAAGAAGCAGTCCCAGAAACATACTGCGTATATTCAACATCCCACACGGCACAGATTTGGTGAGAAATTTGAATTAATAACGGCGTCTTGTGGTTATGGATTTTCACTATTTGTGGTCGAAACCGTAGATGGTTACAATATATTTGGAAGTGGAGTAAATTCGGATTCTCAATTAGGACACCATCAACATCGTGGCGAGACTAACGAACCTATCGATTTGCTAATAGTCCCTTCTCCGATAGAGATGCCGACTAAGGATAAAATAATTGGTTGCGCGGCAGGTCGAGCTCATTCTCTCGCACTTTCTGAATTAGGTCAAGTTTATTCATTGGGCAATAATGCGTACGGGCAGTGTGGACGCAAAATCATTGAAAATGAGCATTATGTCGGAAACTCTATTATACACGAAGTTAATATTCCCGAAACGGTAGTCAATGTAGAATGTGGCCAAGATCACAGCATGTTTATAACGAAATCAGGACGAGTATATGCGTGCGGATGGGGTTCGGATGGACAAACTGGTCTTTCGGATTTCAAAACGACCGATGCACCTGAACTTGTGGAAGGCGATATTAAAAATGAACGAATAGTTAAATTAGCATGTGCTGCTGACTGTGTACTCGCCCTAAACGATCGTGGGGAAGTTTTTGGATGGGGGAATTCGGAATATGGTCAGCTTGGTCAACCTGATGAAATTCAGCAAATTAATAGTCCACACTTGTTGACGGATGTCAAGGGATTAGGTAAAATATTAGATATCGCAGCAGGAGGATCTTATTGCTTAGTTCTAAATGAAAATCACGACGTATTTAGTTGGGGGTATGGTATACTCGGATTTGGACCACAAGTTGACTATGCTAGAAAGCCTAAGCTATTACCACCTCCTCTATTTGGCCGCAATGAATTTAATCCTGAAAGTCGGGTTACATCGATCTACAGTGGAATGAGCCATATGGGCGCGATCAATAGTGATAACGATCTGTATATGTGGGGACACAATAAATATGGATTTCTAGGATTGGGGCATACCAAAGATCAATTTTTCCCATTGCGGGCAAGCATTGGAGCCAAAGTTGAAAAAATATTTTGTGGCGTAGACCATACACTCGCTCTATGTAGAGGATTTGCTTAAATGTAAGAACATAATTGACAAATAAATATTTATTGTGTAGATAAGCCTTATTTAAAAAATTTGTTTTATTCATTCCAAGCATGGCCATTTTGCAAAAATTAAAAGATGTATCGTAAATTTATTGTGACAGCATTATTTCGGGTTCTTTAATTTAAGTCACGGCACAGCAATTAAATATTAATTAGATCGGTGTTATTTACGGAAAGGCATAAATCAAAAAAATCACAAGAATGGGGTTTATTGCAGGATGTTGAAGAGTTTAGAATTTAATTCTTAATCTATAAGACATGATTACTAATTAATAATGACTATTACAATACGGTTATGAATAATTTAGTATTAATTACCTGAGGAATACAGATATTACATTCTTTACTTGAATATTTTAGACCTCTTTTACTAAAATGGTTTAGACGCCTTTCGCTAAAAATTATTTCAAATACGATTTTGTCGATTGAACGAAAAATCACTTTTATTGATTTCAAATTGAATTTTGGATGATTTCATTAATCATTAAACCCAACAGATGGCAGGTTATTCACGATAGAGAAAATTATAAAATATTTACGCACATACACATAATTTCACGTTAATAATTATAAAACATATTTATTATAATTTACTGGACAATATATAATGGTTCCTTCCAAGATCAAACTGGAGAGCTTCTACGTGTAAAGCAGACGTGATAACCGCTACACTATGGAACCGCTGAATACCACGAGTTTATAAGATTACTTAAAATGTGTGCTACACTCTGAAATTTCATATTAATTTATGGCCATTAATTTGAAAATGATAGTATACACTGGAGAAAATTAGAAAATAAGCTCGAAATAATAAATAAGTCTGTAATAAGCTATTTTCGTTACACAGTTATTCTTGAGCACCATTCTTAAAATGTGCTGCAGTCTAAACAATTTGTTTTAATTACCTAATATTGTTCTTCTAGCTGTCAAAGCAACATTAATCGTCTTATATTTAGTAGGTACGAACTCCTTGTAAGTGAAACTTGAAAGGTGTTCTTTTGCTTACTGGCCGAGATAACGGCTCTGTTTACTGCCCCTAAGCCAGTATCTGTTGCATGCTTTGAAGGTTTAATTGCTGTTGTTCGAAATGGCATCGCTTGGCCCGCCTACAACCGCTCAACCTACGACTCTAATCGATTGAATCTCTACAAACAACATCCGATAAACAGTGTGAAACAGTTTACCAACAAACGGTTAAGCGGGATCCAAGTGGACGGTACGTGGTTATCTTCCGAAAATGATACCAGCATTTGGTGCTTCAAAACAAAGAACGACTATAGAAAATAATGAACGACTACGACACCTGTATGTAGAATGCAAGAAAGACTATCTTCAAATCAGACAGGCTCCATAATCCAATTGCAAGGGACTTCTTTTGAAAGAAAATTCAACGAATCAAAATTTCGCATTGTATTTGACGCGTTGCCTTGTATTTGACGCCGCAAGCCAACATCGGGTTTTAGTTTGAATGATACTCTGCATGTCGGAGCAAAATAACTAATGGTCACTTATTCTACGGTGGAGAAATCCCAAAATAGTATTCGGAAATAAAATAGTAAAAATAATAAGACTACTGTGGACGGAGATTCGAACCTACCGTTACGAGAGTACAAGTTGACTTAGCAAATTGAGAACTATAAAATGGCTCGAAAGGTCTTAGTATAGGCATTAACATTCTAACTAGTGCTAATAACCCACTCCATGCTCTAATTTACACTGTCACATTATAGTTCAAAAGAGTCAATTTCAATTGATAAAGTAGTCGAGCAGCCACAAAAAATTGTTGCAGTCTCTACAAGAGTCAAACAATGGGAAACTTGGTGTTTGCAGAAGACGAAACTATTAAAACTTTATGAATTCATTGGGACCCTAATCTCCGACTGCTTCAGATTCAAGGTAAACCAAATATCATGAGAAGCTTAACTTTCAAAAAGAGAGAACTAGCCTCGGAAACTGCAAGACAGTTTGATCCCTGGGGGTGCCAATTACCATCACCTGCAAGCTTATATTACAAGAACTGTATGCCATAGAAATGAATTGAGGCGGCAAGGTCCCTAAAGAAATTACAGCAAAATGAATGAAGTTGTGGGATGACCGGTACAGCTTGAAACCCTATCTTTTCCAAATTCGGTGGGAACCGTATCTTCAGCCAAACAAAATTTCTGTTTACATGGGTTTTGCGATGCGCCTGAAATGGCATATGCAGCTGTCATCTACAGCAGAATCAGGTTCACAAATGGAACATTCGTCACACGGCTAGACTGATAGACAAAACCAAGGTAACACTTATCTGAGTTAAGCAAACTTGACATGCCTTGGAGCTTTGCTGAGCGCTGCTTCTGCCACATTTAATTAACCAAGTGGTCAAAACTCTAGAAATGCAACCGTAGGATATTTACATCCTCTGTATCCGATGCAGATAATATGAATCTTCTAACTTCTGGATATTTTTTAACTGGTAATGCTTTATTTGGTCAAAATTCAAGTATATTAACTAGATGGCAGTTAGTAAATAGGAAGGTTCTGCACTCAAACATAACGGTGAGTGAATTAGTTCTGATAAATGAACATAACATTAAAGAAGAAAACTGACTACTCAAACCCAAAGCGACGAGATATCGCAAATACGAGGAGTTGGAAACACGATTGGGATCATTATTTTAAATGACACCTTAGGCATCATGTTTTAACGAGAAACAGAAATTTACGAACAACACTTTGGTTTAATTGTGCAGACTGAGCAACATCTCCTACAGTTGGCAAAGGATCAAACGCCCATTTAGATAATACCATACGTTTATTTAAACAAATTACATCATAACTCGTCTGAAAAACTAGAAGAACATCAGCAGCAAGTGAATTGGGAATTGAAGTATCTTTGGGAATACAATACTAAGATGAATCAGAAGGATTTTATCGTAATTGGAATTCTTCAGCTGGTGTTAATTTGAAAACTATGCAAGACACACATCAGAATATTATCGAAGTAATGCTCAATACTCAGTAAAATACCCTTCTTCGACCTGTGTTAAATCCATTACGACTTCAAGATGAAATGAATTAAATTAGGGACCATCTTTCTCCAGTGATGTGTTTGCCTAGCAGAATTTGTACCGGATACTAAACACCGAATCCTGAATTACCAGCAGTATCATCATTATACGAGTTCACATACCGTTAGTAACGACACATTTCTACCAATTTTTTGCGCTCATATCTGAACCTATCACTACGACCACTTCAATAATAACATTATCAAAATACCTTTTGGTTGATCATCACGGGGAGCATTATGCACTGTATCTGTATTTTACGAAAACATAACATGCATTTCAGTTGCATTTTTTGAGGTATTACTGCTACCAATAATTGGATACCATAACATGAATGGGATCAAACCTATGGATTTATTGTGAATCATATATTATTTCACTTAATCTTCAAGGCACACGTCATCAGTCTTGGATGTATCGTCAAGGAAGAAAGATTACAAATTTTTCATATTCAATTTAAAAGTACGCCGCTGCGCCTTTAAGGCAGAAATCATTGCATAACCTTACTGCAGCTGTTATGGGATTGAAATTGACTGTAACGGTCACTCAGTATTCAATACATCAGAATCAGACAGATTGAAAGAAACTTGTCTGGAAGATTATACCGTAACGTTAAATAGGAAGGCAAAATGAAGTTATACTTCTTTGGATGCACGTCTATAACAGCATCCGTGGAAAAGATAGGACACACTGCTCACTTCCCAGCTCTCTTGATGTTGTTTTACTTTAAAAGAGACATAATCAGGCACCATCACCACATGGTTTATCTAAGAATTTTCTTGGTTTCAAAGAAAGGAAAGCAGTTTGAGGACTCTCGTTCGTAAGAAACGTTTATTGGAGGATCAGTTACAGGTAATTTTGAAATTCATCAGAAGAACAAAGCGTTTTCGGAACTAACTGTTTCATAAGGGTTTCCTATAATTGCCTTTATTAACGATTGAGTGACGAAGAAAACGCGATTGCTCATCTTTTACATAAAAAATAAAATAAATAAAAATATTCCTATATGATCTTAACAAATTCTAGTTAAGCGAACGCTGAGATGGAATTAGACTAATATTTACTCAGACGGTACTAGTCTCATCTATTACCCTTTGTGGGGTGAGAGTCAACAAATTCGGGTGTAAAGATACAAAAAAAATCAAAATCTATGATGTATAACCTTAGTTTTTTTAAATGCTGCTTCTCAAAATATTGCTTACAATTCCAACAAAAAATTGGATTTTAAAAAGCAAAAAATCTTCAACTTGGTTCCATCCAGGATCGAACTGGAGACCTTCTGCGTGTAAAGCAGACGTGATAACCGCTACACTATGGAACCCTGTTTATTGTAGAAATGTACATCTATAATAAACTTAATATACTAATCGACGGAATAGGGAATATTATGTAGTATCTTATGTATACCTGTGGCTTAGGAGTTCAAAATTAAAAACCAAAGCCAAGAAATATTGTTTAGTACAGTAAAACAGTTGATCAGTTCATTTGTAATCGAAATGCAATTATGATTTGCGGGAGGTATGCATAACGGCATCACTTCGGTTATTTCCAGATATAAATTAAACAATTTTCTCTAGCTAACTGATAAAATTTATGGCTTTGCACATGGCGGCACTACTCTTTCTATATATATAATTTTTTATATGCACACTTAAGGTGTTTATTGAGCCTAACTTAATGCCAGCTATTTTTTATTGCAAATGATTAATCGGTGCACCGGTTAGTTTTGATTTGTGGCTTCCTAGAGTCGTTTTCTAAATTAATCCATAAAGATTACTAAATACAATCCTAACGCGTGATCAACTAATTTCATGTAAATATATATTATATCTAATTTATCACAAGCAAGTTATTTAAACTTGATATCAAATCAATTGAAACATTTTACTGCCCATTATTTATTACCTTTGTATATACACGAAATCTAATCAGTCAACAGTATACGAAATAACATTAATAATTTATTAATATGACGGATATCTTCTATAAATCTTACCTGTAATTTATTTATAGCAATAGATTTGAGAGTTCAATCAATTTGGACTTAACAAGCAAATCACATTGAATATCACGTGCACTTTATGAAAACCATAATTTAATTTGCGAAACGTTCGATTGCGATATATGTAAGTATCGATTAATTGATTATCGCGTAAAATTACTTAGTAATTCTTCTACGCGTGGCCATAATGCAATTATAATGATGATAAATCATAAATTAGAAATCAACGTGTACCTAACTAAAAATAATTTTCATTGCACAATACATTGCTTTCATTGATTTCGAGTCCGCCATCAAAAAGTCAGTTTTTTATAGAGCTAACATTTTTTGTACGGCTATTGCGTTCACACGATCCTTAAACATAATATACCAACTAATGTTTATTAAACCGAGGAAATTGATCAATTTTTTACATAAATAATCAATTAGACAAAAATTTGATCCAATTCGTGCTAAACCAATAAAACTGTATTTCATTCATAGAAAAATGTTCGAGGGCAATCTCACCTACCACACACTATACAAGTTAAATTTACTTCCGATATTTTTAATATGACCGGTAGGTACTTCACGGAAATGTTCATGCAAAGTAGATTTTTTCCTAACATGTTGTGATAATTTTTATATGAAAGTCTATTGTTTCGCGTATACAACTTGTGTACGCTTATACCGCTTGATTTGATCTTGAAAGATGAATTTATTTATAGCTCTTATACTCGTACTAGTATCTAATAAAAATAATGTATATATGTAATTATAATTTTAATATTGAACTTGAAAATATTATTTTAATAGCTTGATAATTTAATTTAATATTCTAATCGAACAAAAATATTAATTATGTTCATTCCAAAATAATAAGAGTTTTTCATACTATTTGACAATGTTTATTATTGTTAATCTAAATGCTCAATTCCAATGAACCGGACGTTCCAGGGAATAAAAAATTTTCTTGGGTGATAAATTCACTCGATTGTTAGCCTTGTCATTCGTGTATTCCAGTTTTATCGTTCATTGTGCTGCTATAGGCGTTGCGTTGACCAACGTTAGAGTAAGGCTGCTGGTCAACTATAAAGATACATCTTTGTGAAACATCCTGCTTGAAAAACCACCACCTAAACCATACCGTATTAGGAAGTTAACCGAAAAACCTATAGGAAACAATCTCAAATGCCTTCAAACAATCTAAGGTGCTGGAAGATTTAGATCTAATCTTCAGTTTGATTTAGATAACTTTCTTGCAGCACAAACAAATTATTAAAAGTGGTTATGAAGTCAACTTCCGGAAGTTCAAGGTTTCTGTGAGGAATAAAATAGCCCATGTTTTAGCAAGACATAACAGAATACTAGCCAAAAATTAGGCCAAATACCTGTCTTGCATCTTCTTAAAGATAAGATGACCGATTTCTTCCAATAGGAAAGTGGGTGAGCTGCTTCTAAATTGCTACTAACCATTCCAATATTAATGTTGACGCTGAGTTTGTTCTCCCTTGCGCCTTCCACTTGGGGTTTCTCTAATCTATGACCAATTGTCGAAATTGGATCAGACCTGTATCGATTATAAAACAGTTTTTATATCGAAAGCTGTTGGATCAGTCTGTACAGATCCGATGCATTCTGGCCTAATAGTTTAACATCTGTCATTTTAATTGGAATACTTGGAAAGATTCGTCGATAAATTTATGAGAGATAAGTTTGTGACAAGTCTTGTGAAAGTGCAAATTGTTAAATAATAAAGCTTTATTGTGAAAGTTTTTCTAGACATTCCTGATGCATTTGATATAGTATCTCGTTTTTTACGATTGCAAATGCCCTGCATTATTGTGATTAAGCTGATTATTCCCTGGGATTGTACATCTCCTTTCTTGTGGCATATCATTATTGATGAGCTCTTCGACAAATTTCAGCTACATATTTGTCGTTCAGGTTTCTGGTTTTCACAAGTAGTATGTTTCTTGATCGATTGTGTAAATTCCTTTTTCATTGAATCAGATATAATCACTAGATTCCACAAAGATCTTGGGGCTCTTTCTAATACAAAACTTATTTTCATTTTTGAGAACAAGCTCATAAATGTTTTAGCAATGTAAAAGTAGAGCACTTGACAACTTTTGAGACAAAATGTTGAGCTTAATTTTTCAAAGTCACATATTCGTTTGTTTATTCATCTAGAGAATGCTGGCTTATTCCGATGACTGAACCGTAACCAACCCCCTCTTGCCTTGCTATTATAAAATTTGATCCAGTATCGCTGTAAATCCTACTGGGAATGCCTCGTCTTGCAGTAAATCGTCTTAATGCCGCTAGTGCGCTTCTAAATCGCTTACTGGCTCTATATAAACGACTTTCAACGTGAAACAGAGAAATATACTCAAATAACACCCCTCACAGAATTAGTTTCATCTTTTACAATGGCCCAGCTAAATCAATCCGCATTTATCAAATGGCGTCGAAAAACAATTGTTATGAAACTTCAACAAAAGTCTCGGATAGTTAACTCAAATTTACAACAACGAGCTTGGACACGAAATGAGGAACAAATTAAAATACGTAACATGAAATGTATTAAGCCAACTCCTCGATGAGGCATTTCAGCCAGGCTCGATATAATTGTATTGCAAGAAACAAACTCGGTAATGATATCGATGATCACAGTCGCCTAGGATTGAGGACTATCTTCCAAAGTAACAACTTCAATAGATACGAGTTCGGAATTAGTTTTCTGATCAACAATCGTTTACGCCAATTTGTAACGGATTTTAGAACCATAAATAGTCGGATCATCATACTCAAACTGTGAACGTATATGACCCACTGCAGATTAAATATGAACATGCCAAAGACCCTTTCTACGACCACCTTGTTTTTTAACAAAATACTCCAACACGATGATAAGATTGTTTTGTTTGACAATATTGATGGGATGGGAGCCAGCATTTACTTTCCACTAAACGAATTCATAAATTGCACCACAATACATGCGACGAGAATATCGACTCGATTAATATCCGCGAACCCCTCACGTTAAAATACTGAAGCATTGAACAATCAAGTTACCAGCTAGCATACAGAAAACCCTGAAAATAAACAACTACCTTATGATTGAGTATGCTCCAAAGGCAAATTTAGGTGAAAATACATCTAAACCTTGAAACACATGGCTGAAGGAGAATTGCCTAGCTTCAATTCAAGAAAAGGATTCTTGGAAGCTTCGAGATTTGGAAACACAACGTATTTGTGTATTCGATAGAGATTACGGTTAAAAAAAAGAGAGACAAGATTAAGAAGGTAATGCAGAAGGAAGTTTTAATCATCACTGAATTTTCTTTTCTTTAATATGATATAAAAAGTTACTTTAAACGGAATTAGATTCACTGTTATTGTTAAAGATAAATTTCTGGGCACTATATCTTATCCCTAGGACGATACTCACGTGCACCTTACATCTATTTTCGGTACCTCTTCGGTAAGAAAACCGCGGCTACAGTACAGTGGAAATGTAAATCCAGACAAAACACTGAACGAGAAACAATTCAAAACTATGTATGTACCAATTTTTCAATACTTAAATCTAGATAATAGAGCAGGAGTTGGAGTCTTCTGTAACCAACTGAATGTAAGTATTTGCATTTCTTGCCCTGACTACTGCGGCGCATACCAAGTAATGGCAACATCTATGAAATTAATAAACTGTCGCGGCAATTAAGTTACTAGAGTACAGAGTTTGGCATAGAGTCACATTGAAGTTCCTCTTAAATAATGAACTGCCCTAACGACAGGCTTTTTGTGAAACTCGTGAAAAAGCCGGGTCTAAAATCTCATAACTTCTTTAGAACCTGTTTGAATGAGGTGGTTGTGGTGGGTAAAGTTCACTTTCTTTGTACCAGTCGGCCATTAGTACTAAGAAGAAACCAATTGTTTTGTAAATATATAATAAGATAGAGTAGAACTACGCAAGGGGTATAATTCTAGTATGTGTCCGAGAGTAATCACTACAATCTAAACTAATAACTAACCGTATAAGATAGAGAATATAAAATATTTAATTCAAAACCACCTGAAGTACATCAGTTTTATACGCTAATGTATGATTTAAGTAGCGAAAATTCAACATGATAAATTGCAATTTAGATGTCTGTGTTTTAAAATTATTTATGCTGAGCAATTTTTCAATTAACCTGATCACGTTTTAAAGTTAAATTAACTGTATAAAAAATTTGAATTAAATTGAGAGAGCGGCGTTAGGCGGAATGCGTCTTAATTTTATTTTATTATATAATGTAAATGAGTATGCAAGGAACTTTACGAAATTCCCAAAACTGTTCAGTATAATCGTAAAGCATATAGAAAGTTATAACCGGACAGTACTTTCTATTTGACCGTTTTATCGCTTCTATATTTTCGTATTAAATTCTTCGATGTTCTACAACATCACGAATAGCCTGTATCTTTTAATTACCAATTCTTTAATCTTATTTTATAATAACGGGTGATTTTTTAAGAGCTTGAGAACTTTTTTTAAAAAAAAAACGCATAAAATTTGCAAAATCTCATCGGTTCTTTATTTGAAACGTTAGATTGGTCCATAACATTTACTTTTTGAAGATAATTTCATTTAAATGTTGACCGCGGCTGCGTCTTAGGTGGTCCATTCGGAAAGTCCAATTTTGGGCAACTTTTTCGAGCATTTCGGCCGGAATAGCCCGAATTTCTTCGGAAATGTTGTCTTCCAAAACTGGAATAGTTGCTGGCTTATTTCTGTAGACTTTAGACTTGACGTAGCCCCACAAAAAATAGTCTAAAGGCGTCAAATCGCATGATCTTGGTGGCCAACTTACCGGGCCATTTCTTGAGATGAATTGTTCTCCGAAGTTTTCCCTCAAAATGGCCATAGAATCGCGAGCTGTGTGGCATGTAGCGCCATCTTGTTGAAACCACATGTCAACTAAGTTCAGTTCTTCCATTTTTGGCAACAAAAAGTTTGTTAGCATCGAACGATAGCGATCGCCATTCACCGTAACGTTGCGTCCAACAGCATCTTTGAAAAAATACGGTCCAATGATTCCACCAGCGTACAAACCACACCAAACAGTGCATTTTTCGGGATGCATGGGCAGTTCTTGAACGGCTTCTGGTTGCTCTTCACTCCAAATGTGGCAATTTTGCTTATTTACGTAGCCATTCAACCAGAAATGAGCCTCATCGCTGAACAAAATTTGTCGATAAAAAAGCGGATTTTCTGCCAACTTTTCTAGGGCCCATTCACTGAAAATTCGACGTTGTGGCAGATCGTTCGGCTTCAGTTCTTGCAGGAGCTGTATTTTATACGGTTTTACACCAAGATCTTTGCGTAAAATCTTCCATGTCGTCGAATAACACAAACCCAATTGCTGCGAACGGCGACGAATCGACATTTCACGGTCTTCAGCAACACTCTCAGAAACAGACGCAATATTCTCTTCTGTACGCACTGTACGCATTCGTGTGGTTGGTTTAATGTCCAATAAAGTAAACTGAGTGCGAAACTTGGTCACAATCGCATTAATTGTTTGCTCACTTGGTCGATTATGTAGACCATAAATCGGACGTAAATCGCGAAACACTTTTCGAACCGAACACTGATTTTTGTAATATAATTCAATTATTTGCAAGCGTTGCTCGTTAGTAAGTCTATTCATTATGAAATGTCAAAGCATACTGAGCATCTTTCTCTTTGACACCTTGTCTGAAATCCCGCGTGATCTGTCAAATACTAATGCATGAAAATCCTAACCACAAAAAAATCACCCTTTATAATTAATCGGTTGAGTCTCGTGCTCGACTTGTTAAAAAATACAATATTAATGAATTGCGTTTTATCGCGCGAAATACACACAAAAATGGATGACACACAATCAACGTTTGTCTTGACGAATTGAGCTAATTAAGTCTAATTTAATAAAATTTATTTTTAAGTAATTTGATAAACCTTCTAAACGATATAAACAAAAATACTGTTTTGTTTATCATTTGTATTTGACTATTTTTAAAAATATTTGTATATAAAATAGAATTTCTTATTACTCGTATATAACCTTAGATGTGACATTTTATAACGAATGTTACGAGTACAGTAATTGCATATCTTATAAATAATTTCAAAAACGCAAAGTAGAATTAGTTGCCTGTTGTCTCACAATGTTGGAAAATGCCGCAAAAATGATAAATTGGGAATGAATTAATCATAAAAAAAATTAATTGGTTTTGTGTATGAAGACCGTTAGCAGGATCTAAGTACAGATAAATATAATTAATGGAAGATTTGCGTGATTACAATCGCGGTTACATGACCAATTAAATTATTAGTGCGAGTATATCACAAACAGACTAAACGATTCTAAACGCAATCGTCTGAGTTACAAATAACTTTTATAGATTCACTCTCATTTTGTCACAAAGTTTTATAATACTTAGCGAGTTGAATGTCATCATTATTTTCAATATGAGAAGAATATAAATTTCCACAACTAATTTTAACTCTTGGGTAATTTATTCAATTAATTGACACCACGTCTCTTGGACTAACAAACAATTTGTTGAATCTGACTTTATTATGACAACTGCAACATAAAAATTAGGATCTTGTTAAAACTTTTTTTTAATAAAGACACAAACGTCACGAGAGATATTGTTACAAACGGCAATACATTATGTAGCTATATTCATTGCACAATCTGTAATTTGAACTTGGACAAAATTCAATAAAATACTCGAACGTCAAGGAGTTTCTTCTCTTATAAATCGGGCGCCAATTAGCACACCGTCCATCACTGCCCCAGGGCACTTGTTGTATCAGTTGAACAACAAAAACTCCTACCTACCGAAGACCAGTTAAAATCGATCAAAGATCACCCACACCTGGTTGTACCATCCCTATTTTCACCTAATATTTCAAATAAATTACGAATTCTTAAAAACTTCCGGCAGGAATTGATCAACTGGAATTTCAGCTTTAAAGCCAAATAATCCCCCCTCTTAATAAGCACTCGAAACATTCACTGATTTCAGAACACTATTCACTTTTTAACGGAAAGTGACTGACATCTAATGGAATATTTTAGAACTATAGCGAAAGTTGATCAATTTCTAAAAAAAACTTGTGTCAATGTAATGTAAACCTCATAGTTGACTATAATCATAAAGCAAAATATATATAAGAGGACTCATGTAGACTTTCCGAGGTTAATCTATTTAACTTTTGGCAACCTGTATAAGCCTAACAAGAACAATAAACTATAAAATAACTATGCCGATATGGTTTTACGATACGTATATATGGATTAAATATAGAAAAAATTTAAATTTATTTATATAATTATATTAAAACTATAAAATAAGATTAACCTCGGAAAAACCTGCTTATAAAATTTGCACTACTTGTTTTCTCTTATATATTTATTGCTCGATGCTATAATTTAAATGAATATTATGTAAAATATTCAATTAGTTTACAATTCACAGCAATTAAAAGGCCAATAGGGTTGATAAAATTGTATGTAAAAAATATTTATAAATTTGGATTGGATTGGATAGAATGTACGGCCAAGACTAAGCAGGGATCCCGGATACGCCGGGCCTACCATACACCCCTTTTACATATAACTAGATGGAAGGATAGGAAAGGTTGTTAGACATGATAGACTTGACCCGGTTACAGACACCTAAGTAGTCAATAGTTAGTAAATTGTTAAGCACAAGACAGCACAATTATTTTTGGTTTTTTGGTATAAAAGTTCAGCAATCAGTATCCTGAATAAAATTTAATAATTAATTAAGTACCCATATATAATGGTACATTTCCTGCAATAAAACTTTATCATTATGAGTTACATTTTCAATAAACTAAATATGTAGTTCAATTTTCCATAAACTAAATTAAGCTGGTTCTACAAAAACGCATTAGGCCCAATTCTCGTGACATAAAATTACTGTTATGTTATTTTATTTCCCCGCTTCCTATTGGAATTAGTATTGAAAAAACAAAAATAACATAACATAAAATTTTAGATCCCAGAATCGACCCCATTAAATTATGTAAAGTTAATCCAATTCAGAAATCACCTAATAATATTAAAGAATAAAAGAGCAAACCATCTTTCAGTCTTCCACAGGCTTTGTAAGTCTGCTGAATGTATTTATTAAATTAAATTAAATAATGTAAAAGACAAACAGTCACTGCCAGTATATGCATATTTATAAAATAAAATATTGTGAAACAACATCTGGTTTCAAAAACAGCTAATCGATGAGGTAATACCTCTATAAAGAATTTTTGACACAGTTCTAGAATCCCATTACCGAAACGAATTAACAGAATTGTACTATTAAGGTAATCAGGAATCTGTAAGATGAGAGAATCAATAACAAGTACAGCTGTATAGAAAACCCATTACCCGAATAAACCAACCTATTGTTCAACGCCTTAATTATCCAATTCGGAAAATATTAAAATGGAACAGTTATTGTTAATCTATGAGAACCAAGTAACATACATATTAATTTACAATAAAATTAAATAAATTAAAATCATGAGATGATTTTAGATAGATGATACCGGGCCCGCCACATACTTTTATTACAGCATCTTAAAAAAATTGATAATTAATTATGTTGGCATCTTAATGGTAAATTTCCTGACATAAAATATCATTATTATGAGTTAGAGATTCATTATTTTGTACGATATAGTTAAATTATTCTTGAATAGAATAAATGTAATGTAATGATTATTATAATCTAAATTAATTTGGTTGCCGTAAAAAATAAATCGAATCCAAATATTGTAGTATCAAACGGATGGATCCCCTCTTCAATGGATAACCTTACCATCCCTAATCTAATGCAATAAACAAATTTTATAAAAATAAAATGAAACAAAGACATATGGTTTCACAAATAGCTAATGTCGAATCTATAAGGTAATTTATCCATAATGAACGTGTGACAGGTTAAGAATCCCCAATACCTAAACAAATTAATACATTACGAGTACAATTTATACCCAACCAGAATTAAATAAAACTATTGAGGTAATCAGGAATCTGTAAGATGACAGAATTAATAATAAGTAGCTAGTTAGTAGTAAATAATCTAATTAATGAAGTGCCATTATCCCAAAAATACAAATAACTATCTAAGTATGTACATCAATATTAGTCTGAATATAAATTTTAGTTTATAGCCTTCAAACCAAAAAAAAAAAAAAAAGTCAACCCATAAACTTTTCCTCCACCGACACTTCAATGTTACAAATAACCATAGTCATTTAATCTACATATTAAAATTACTAAACCAATTGCAATTGTCGTTAAATCTTAAATATACAATTAAATTAAATTAAAATATAATTAAAAATTTGTTACCTGGTTAATAATGTAAATATATTATATTCCTAACGACGGCAATTGCCACTTCAATGCAGTTCTTGAAGCAAACTATCTCCGATCTGAAATCGTCAATTTATCGCAAATACGAACAATTTGGAAGCTTTTATTATCAACTGAACCCGAGATTAAAACGTGTTTTGTTTATGTACAAATTACAATTTATTAGTTTTTAATAATAAAGCTCAGTAAAGCTCAAAATGTAGTATTTCTGTACATTATGTCGGACGGTTCAAGAATCTTAAAAGAATTAGAAATGCTAACACTTTTAAATGTATTATTATTATTAGTAAGTACAATTGCAACAGCATTGATTGACTCTTTTATATAATTAGAATGGTTACGGCTTCAAAAATCTTCTGAAATCAAAAAACCGATTTCAGAAAATAAAATAGCCTAACCCGAAACTACAAGAAATAATAGCATTAATAATGCACATCTGACAAACCTCGACCACTCCAAACTTCTAAGCAAATTAAAATATAATAATTTATTACACAGAAGCTGAATAATCGGATAAAGGAATATTACTAAAATTAGTTAATTTCCGAAATCAAATTTCGGCCAAGTAGAAGGCAGACAAAATACACGGCTTGTACATATGCAGGCCCAAACACCCACCCATCCACATCTCGCACATGCGACGAAGAAAAAAAAAACCCAGTCACCCAAGCACAAACTCCATCCATCCACCCCCATCGGACTTCACCATTCTCAGCTACGACGTCCCTAATCCTATAACCACTCCAGAAACCAGAAATTACCACTCTTCATGCATACGACACACTCCAACCAGACTGCACACAACTTACACGACGTTCATCAAATCAGAGGCACCACCACGGAAAATGGCAGATCTCCAAACGAAAACCATACCCCAAAAACAATTTACCAAAACCAAAGATAAACAAACAAAGCCAACGTCCAAGAAAATGAAAGTTCGTTTATCCGTCGAACCTGCTACAAGATACATACTAATAAAGCCAAAAACTCCAGAAAACTCCATAGCATTTGCACGAAAGCTTCTCCCTGTGTTTAAGTTCGCGGCTACATACCCATGCATATACACTGATTAAACATTTATATCTTGTTTATTATATATTCTTTATTCCTGCACGATCATCACTCACACACACACATACACATTGAAAAACCTTTTTGTATACAATAAATGTACAAGTAAATATGCATGCAAAGACAACGTAGGTTTCAAAATTACCATGAACAGAAAAAACGAAAATCGTCGGTCATCAAACATGTTTACTCAAAAACAACAACACATATTTTGAATGAGTGTAGCAAAACAGAATTGAAATAACCCTTTCTAGCCCAAAAAATACTCACAATAACCCACTACATGCAAATACTAGTATTTTACACCTTAATGTGTTATAAAATACAGTTACCTAGCGTTTATATTTTTAAAATTTGGTTATAAAAATTATTTTTTAATATGTAATAATATAATATGTGTTAAAAAAATGGAAAAAACACTTACCTTGAGCATCCTTTGGTATAAAAAAAGTCCTATACATATTGAAAAATTACGTACAATGCGTATGATGCACTCAACAACGGTATCAAAATACATATAAACGAAATTGTTATATACATATTCTACGCCATTGCAAGCGTAATCAATCACAAATTAATATAATTATTCAACTTCTCACTTTACATAAAACACAAAAATTATTATTAATATTATTATTTATGTATATTTGCACATATATATTAGTTAATATACTATATTAATTAATTATTTCAAACACATTTTAAATTACATATTTACTTATTTATATAGAGCAGAGACAAAAAAACGTCTTTCCTCTACGACGTTCAATCGCCGACCTTATGTAAAAAATATTTATAAAGTCTAGGTAGGTGCATTTTTTACCAACCATTCAGCCGTTCCACACGGGTTGTCAAAGAAGCACTGCTTCACGCTTCAAAATAAGTCGTAATAGATTTATTATTGTTAATTTAAAACCTTATTTTATATTTAAACACAAAATTGTTTTTTATTGTTATTCTGCTCTCTCGAAAATAAAATTAAAACTAAAATCTACATCTCAAAAATGGCCTTAAATTGTTTTATTTCATTTCTATTTTTGTTGAATGTATCATATGTAAACATCCTGTGTGGAATGGGCGATGGCTTGATAATTTACGTAACATAAATTTCATTTAGGCGAGATTTGTTTCTGGATTAATAAATATTTTAATAGTAGCAATTTAGGCAATTAAATTTTTCTTTCAGCAACGGCGGATTCTGGCGATGACGAAAAAGAATTTGATAGTTTCTTTGAATTAAAAATTGAGAAGTAGTATTGTAGCCCATTTAATCACGCCAATTTCTATAGATTAGCTCGATGAATTTACTGAGATAAAAGTCACAAAGTGCTGTAAAACGTAACATCCATATACCGATACGTATATCATATTTGGAACATTTGACAGTCAGGCGACTCAATAGAAACAAAAATATGTGATCGATAGTATTCAAGCGACGGAAAGACAACAATAATCAACGTAACATTTTCAATGAACTGGAATCTGGATTGTGTCTTTCCTGGGAACAACAGGCTATCTATAAGCTATAAATTAATGAGAGAGTTCTAACTAATTCCGATTTGGAGTATCGTATTTAAGTACGATTGACATTCAGATCAATGCCAAAATAAAGCTATGATCTCAAATGAAGTAGCAATGACATTTGTAAACGGAGGTGATCAAGCACTTTTACAAAAAGTCACGTAGTTTTTCCGAAAAAATAGAAAATCCTAATAGACGGTAAATAAATCATTCGATTCTGATTGTCATTATCGACCCTATGACTTACCTCGTAAAGTGAATTGATTAGTTGTTTATGTCTTTAAATTGAACACAACAAGCTCAACTACATCAGCGCGACATTGTAGAGTTGAGCAATATAATACTGAGTGGGGCGCTAATCACATGAAAGATGCTGTCTTGTATCTTCAAAGTTTGGTATTCTAAATCTTTACATAATGTTCACTGTAAGTCTAGACTACCGCCAAATTGTTCAAAATTTGAAATATTTTGAGATATCTTCGGATTGATCGAATTTAGTGGAGCAAGATTTTAAAATTTTTCTCGATCTGGTGATAGAATATTACAAATCGAATGGTAGAAAAGTGTTTATTATCGGTGGCCGCTTTACCTAATTTAAAGTACCTAATTTAAATTCCAAGTGGAACGAAATTTAATAACCACATTTTTTGTCTCAATATTCAGCAAATATGTGTTGAAAAGTTATCAAAAAGTGCAATTGTAGCTCTTAATTTATTAGTGATCAAAATCCATCTGCAACTTCCCTCTCTCCTTTTGCAGAAAAACGGAATTGTCATGCTTCTGAGAAACTACAGCCCGAAGAAGGAATAGAACAATTAGTCATAAAAAAACATATAAATAATAATCTGTATTTGTAAAAGAACACTTGAAGGGGAGTACCGGAATATTGAAGGGGGGGGGGGCGGCGTATAGAAACGAAATACAATTTTTTTTTTGTATTTACATTTTTTATAAATATGCACCTGTTCAAATTACTGTCTAAAATCGAAATTATGTCTAAAAACTTAGTTTTCTACACTCGCGTAAATTTCTTTCCAAATTATAAAAGTGTCCAAAAACTTCACACCGGTTACTCCTAGACTGTAATCCTTAATTTACTAATCGACGTGCATTCTGATATTCCTGGATATATATACATTGTCTTACTACCTACTGATTGTCAAACTGTTACATTGTGGCAAGGATAACTTTTGACGTAATAACTCGGCATAGACGAATTTTGACCAAATTTAACAAACTCTAATACAAGAAATCGATAATATATTAAATTAACTGTCGGCTGAACTCCTCTTCCATGGTTCCTTCTCAATGACTTATCTATGGAGAGATTTACGGGAACTGTGTAAGTTAATTGAAATTTTCTCAGACGGGGCTTGCTTTAGCGATAGTGCTGGGTTTGGCGTTTTTCGCTTTGTCTATACAATCTGCGATTTTCAAGCATCCTTAGTAGCTTCTATATAAGCTTTCAAGTGGAAATTATTGCGGTTCTTCGTTGTAGGGTTGAAATTTTTAATTATCCTATAGTGAACAAAAACATTATAATATGCACAGATAACAACACTGTCCACACAATTATGGAATGTTTTGCTCATTGCATAAAAACGAAATCGCAAATCCTAGGCATGCAGATCTTGAGAAAAGAAGTATGTTTTGTTTCTTTTTCTAGATAAAAGTGGATTAACTCGTAGAGAGCCTAAACTTTAATTATAGTGTGCCTAAACTGACATTCTTTAAATGTGCTGTATCTTTAATTAAGGACAACTCACGTAGCTTTCGATTACACCATAGGCGTTTGACTCTGGAAACTCTATGTGAAAATTGTCTTGAAGATGACGATGACTGCATTCGTTTTGTCTGAACCTTAGGTCTTTTCCAGGCATAACACATTAAACGTTATGTTTTTCCAAATTTTAAAGTGTAGAGTTTGTTAAATTTGGTCAAAATTCGTCTATGCCGAGTTATTAAGTCAAAAGTTATCCTTGCCACAATGTAACAGCTTGACAATCCGTAAGTAGTAAGACAATGTATATATCCAGGAGTATCAGAATGCACGTCGATTAGTAAATTAAGGATAACAGTCTAGGGGTAACCGGTGTGAAGTTTTTGGACACTTTTATAATTTGGAAAGAAATTTACGCGAGTGTAGAAAACTAATTTTTTAGACATAATTTCGATTTTAGACAGTAATTTGAACAGGTGCACATTTATAAAAAATGTAAATACAAAAAAATGTTTATGAAAAAGACAAAATTTTTGTATTTCATATACATATTAAACTTTTGAGAAATTACTTTAATCATCAGGAATATGCGGTATATGCAATTTTTGTATGAAAGGATGTCGTTGTAGGTTATGATAAATTACACAAATCTCAGAGATTGGCTCCCCTATTGGCTATATAGATTTGAAAGGGGATACATTATAAAATTAAAATCAACTAATGCCATTTCGAAATAAGAGCAATGCTTGCCTGAAATAAATGGAGAAGATGACGACTGAGTTTGAAATCTTCTTGAAATTCAACAGGAAAGTACGATCATGGAATAGCAGATTTACTCGAAACGATGCGAAAGATAAATAATTCAACTGCAAACATTTATGAAGTTATCCCACGATTCTAACCCAGGAAATAAAATAAATTATCACGCAACACTAATCAATAAAAACCTCACTTGCGCTGTTATGTGAAGTTAGTCTATTCCAGAATTTATTTAAATTGACTATAAACAAATAGTGATTTATGAAGTTAGCTCAGCCAATGTGCCTTTTAAATTTTGGGATTTTAGCGTTGCAACTGTTATACCTAAAGAAGTCGTACCTATTTGAATTAAAATTACATTTTAATTTGGCACGTAAAAATTTAAATTTGTCTGATTAAGGCTATATGTAGCTTTAAAATGGGCATACTGGTAAAATACTTTCCGCTGTATAACTTCTATAGGCATAACCGTGTAACGGTTAAAATTCGCAAAATTTAAAGGGAACGAATTTAATTTTTGTATTTAACGTCATTTCAAGTCATAAATTGGGGTGGGGTTAACTTCACATCAGAGGAAGTGGATTTTTTATTGACTAGTGTTGCCTGATGATTTTGGTTTATTTTTGGGATAGAATCGTTGGATAACTTTATATACGTCAAATGCAAGGGACTTTGTATACTAATTGGGCAAGCCGGTTTCCAATCTGTAATCCTGACAATGTTGCACCAAAAGTGCCATTACTTAACGAAATAAGATAAATCACTTACAATGTAATATGTGTACCGAAATTATTAATTAAATAAATATTAGCGAGATTAAACGGTTGTAGCAATGAAATTTTTAAATTAAATCGAATTACCGATTTGTGTGTTTAAGTCTGAAGCTGGAACAAATTAAGCCTAATTTGAACTTGTTGTGTCAAAGTAATAACCTCGATGTAAAAAACCTCTAGTCAAGGCAGTTGATCAACCATATAAATTATATTCTATATATCTTCAGTTGTAATGTTCTTGATCATTTTACAAATTAACAAGGCCAGCCATGTATATGAATAAGAACATATATCTAACTGTATATGAAGACGAACTTTCAAATTTTAATGTTTGTTTTTATAACTGGGCTCATAATATAATTACATGACGTCTTATTACGACTATATGTATGCTCAAAGGATGCAGTTTTAAGTAGTTCGTTGTATCTCAAAACTGTTTTGATAATTGAGTATTGGTGGTCAAATTACTTCTCATCAAATAATATAGTGAGATGTCTGATAATATTTAATTAAGCCAAATTTAGCATTGCAGTTGATAAATAAATTGAGTCACATATATTACGAGTATTATATAGGTCAATCGTTCTATGAATATAAAAAATCACAGCACTAGTGGAAATTTTTGATCCAAATAATAACGTACGACTATAACTGAAAAACGTCATACATTTTTATCACACATACCAAACCGCGTCACCATATAACTCGTCAAACAATGATCAAATATAAACTATAATTAGAATTACGCCTTTATTTCTAAAACCAAATAGTCGACTCTCGTTTAGTGGAAGAGGATTCATAAAATACCTTAATTCCTTAAATTTTTATAATTCGCTATTCATACATAATTTAATAGATAAATACGATTATTAAAACGTTATCACTCATTTTCGTGTTTAATGGCATACATATACATTCCGTGATAGCGACGTTTTCCAAAACATTTCCTAGTATTTTGGTCTCGACTCGACGACATGATGTTATAATCTATCGTGTGAATGACTCTAGGTAATAATAAATAATAGACATAATAATAGACAAATCTAAAATTCCAACGACCTTCTGGCATAGTAGTTATAGTATAGTTTGGAACGTACTAGTAAATTTACACACTGTGATATTTTATTATTAAATAATTAGATAATTAGAAGCTGAATGAATATAAAATCATACGGATGGAACTCACAATGCCACTTAATCATTAGGTTATTGTATACGATATGTAATTGAAAAGTCTACACTTTATGCATTTTATGATGCACTTTAAAGAAATAGGTTATAAAAACGTAAGAAATTATTGATTTGCGTGAAACTGTTTAGTACAGTTATAAATCAATTATGCAATATAAATTAGAGCAATGCAAATTTAATCTACGTATATAAATAACGGATATAGGCAAATTTTGTGTATTTTGATCATTTATCTTATCGAATTTATTCAAGCGGCAAGCTTCAAAATCAAAATCAACAGCAGAAACATCAAATTAATTAGTTATTTATCTAAACGCCTGTAAATTTATCGAGTGGTTGTCATATGTCATGTACTTCACATTATGGTACGTGAGCAATAAAATATGTTTAACAATAAGTTTTTCTTTTTCGGCTACATTTATGTTATTTACAGCCACGTACTTTAAGAGTGGTAAGAGTCAGAATTACTTGTATCGCCTCCTTTTAAATAAAACATCAAGCCAGCCTCCGTGATACGTATCACGTGCGCGTATATGCATAAATGCAGTGCACACAATTGGCAACACATTAAAGTTAGATTTAGTGTTGGTGAGGTGATCAGGCTCTTTATTTTTAGAGCTTATGCCAAACTGAATTCTAGTCATTGCATAGAATAACATCTGTATCATTATTATTTTTTAGAGTTTAAATCAAGGACATTAAGCTGCTTAACTAAAAATTAATTGAAAATTTGAGAATAACGATGGACTTTAAAATAAAATGAAATAAAAAATTTATTTTTAAGTGGTAAAAAAATAATTCAGCATGAATAATACCCCACAGAAACAAGATTGGCGAAAATTGTCAGTTGAGTCTAATTATTCCAAGCAGATTGGATAATGAAAAATATGAATAGTGGAGAAACTAAAACAAAAATACAATAAATGAGTAAAAATACAGAATTCACAATTTTAAAAACAAAAGTTAAAATTTAAAGTCTAAATAATAATTTTTGTTTATTTTTGCGATGTTACAGTAAAATTTACAGCTTCAAAAAAACAGCAAATCTCTGTGATGTTCTACTGTGCAAACGCAAAAAAAACAAAAAGCTTATTGAAAATTTGATTTAAAATTTAAATTTCCTTGGTAAAATTGATTGAGTAGCCAGGATTTTGGCTCGCAAATTGCTTGTTTGCTAGCCAATTGAGTAGGTATCTACGCCAATATTAGGAAAAGTTCGGCGCCTACCGAGTGTTTTTAAATTGATTATCTTTAGCAAAACGAAGACATCTTCGTTGCACAGTCTCTATTCTCTTTATGTATGCTTCATGATAAGAAAACCACACCTGACTGGCTCTCAGATATGAGCCCACAAACAGGAGAAGTTGCGATTTAAACCCTAGGGATCTGAGCTTAAATATAATAATTTAGGGAAAACTTTGTGGTAACTGCATCTATTTCATTCCTTCAATGAAATTCAACGAGCTTGTTGTAAACTCAGTGAGGTTAGTGATCGTGGAACGACCTTTGAGGAAATTTTGGAATGCAGGTCAGCGTTACAATTGGCCGAAAATTACTATTGCCCGATTTGCAGCCTTCCAAACTTGCTGTCTCCGAGAAGGCGATATTCGGTTGCACAATATTAATTGAAGCAAAGATGAAAGATTTTCCTTTCAAATATAGATAACATTCTACAGTCATGGGTCCAGCTCTCGCTTCGAGAACAGGTCTTATTAGTGCTTACGTAAAGTGCGAGCTTACACGACTGCAACAGATGATTAGATCGTAATAAAGTTGATTGGGCGTGGAAAATTCTATATCGAGAGTACCAAATTTCCTATACGCGGTGTACATCTTTGTTCAATGATTAAGGTTCCATGATTAACATGGACAATCGGAGCAATGGTTCAATAGATGAGTATTAAACTAATAACGTAACATTATAGTCCTTGTTGCTTCATATGGTGAGTTAATATTTGGATGCATCAATAAACGCTTCTCTTCTGTGGTGAAAGTTCAATAAAACGTATTACCTAACATTGGTAGCATTCGATTTCGAGATAGACTAAACAAAAACAACAAAGTTAAATTTATCAAACTCAATTATTTTTCAAAAACTCTAAGGCAAACTGAGCAAAATGATTGATTCGGCTCGCAGATCACATTATGCCATGTACCACATTACGACGGTTATTTTGTATTTAAAATTGGGATTTGTGAGTCACAAATATGGCCAGGGTTGGCATTTTGTAACATCACATTTTCGATACTTTATCGAAATTTATGCCTCTTTTTCCTAAACTGAAATTGGCGACTGTTTCTTTTATAAATTATTTCTTTTCTATTGCTATCACAACCTACTAGAATAAATATGAGCAGTACCTCTTTCGCCAATTTCATTCAAGTATCGAAAACAAACTATTTGGTGATAGAAATGAAGTAGAAATATCACAATTTTTTATTATAGAGAAACGTGATGTTATAAAATCCCACCCCAGTATACGAATTTTGTTCGAAAACTATGTGTTGATAGTTACGAGTTTTGCTGTTGTTTCATAAGCGCAGTAGATGTAAATACATATTTTGTTTTTAATATAATTATTTTCATATTAAATTTTATTATGAAAAAATAATGAAATTCATTTTGTACAGGTTTGCGAAACAGCAGCAAAACTCTCATCTCTCAGTTCTCATTTGTCGAACAAAATCCATACACTGGTTTGGGAAGTTTTCGTTGTTTTTAAAATTTATGGAATTAATTTTTCGGCGAAAACGTTGCTTTATTTGAAGACATTTTACAGAATTGTTACTAATAAGCCTATCTGTGTCTGATGCTGCTGAGATAATGTTTTGTGAATCGATGCAGTTGAATCATATACCCATGCCAGAACAAAGCTTTCTTTTTTTTAAATCAAGAACTTTTAACCGATTGAGAAACTACTTCTGAATACTTTTCGAAAACAATATTTATACTGCTTGTCACGTGCTTTATTTGTTTTCCAGCTGAAAATAAACTGAATTTGGCAAGGTTAATTATGAGATAAGTTTTGTTTGGAAGTTTAATGCTGCTGACAGACTTGAGATTTGTGAATTTCTAGAATTTAGATGTTATGTGTCAAGTTGGAGGTTGGTAGGTGTATTTGGTTAAGTCATCGAATCTGTCAATATTTTGAAGTTAAACTCTAACACAATAATTTTCTGGTATAATTAAAAAATATTTTATATTCAATCAAAACAAATTTCGTTGTATAACGAATTTAAATTTAATTAAATTAAAAAAATGCATTTAATATTTAGTATCTAACTGCTAATTAAATAATTTCGATATTTTGATTTCCAAAATACAATAAATAACAAAGTGATTTACCTTAATACCGATACCGTAATCCGTCAACTGAAGGTGGTAATAATTGTTTTGGTAGATCGCATTAATTAATTGTTAACCCTAATGTGAGTGACGTGGGTACCCGGGTACTTTTTGTCCTTTTAGACGTCTATTTTTGTATGTTTTACATCCAATAAATACTTTAAATTTTATGAGAATTTCTAGTTCAATTGGTATAGATTCAGATCATACTTAAAAATGAGAAATGTTACAACTTGGACAAACGTGGAAAAAATAAGTTAATCACTCAAATTAAAATATGTTTTCTTCACTCACATAAAGGTTAATGCCTGAAGGAATACCTGAATACGATACGAAAACGAACGTTCCTATTCAATTTTAAATAAGAATCGTACGAATCTGATTCAATTCAAATATAAATTTTGTACTTTCGTTTTCGTACCGAATTCAGGAATAGGGCTGCAGCTGAGAATAACTAAGAACACAGCTATAACAAAGTTTTGAACTATCGTAACATTCATTCATTATCAACGAAAATAGCAGCTAAACTCAAATCGGGCACTTACAATTGTAGGTAATCCACGCAAATATTGAATATAGTGAAGATACATGGTAATCTTTAAATTTAACAATTCCTATCATACCACAAACGGAGATCAATAGTATATAATAAACGACATACATTCGACTGTATAACCTCTTTTGAGAACTGTAAATGGAGGTTTCAGGCAGAACAGCCCAACTGAGTCATAATTTTGAAATTCATAATAACTCAACACCACGTGTCCTCAAGTTTAAAATAAAGCCAGCGAAAACATAGCCCATTTTATAAACTCAAACTCGGTTTCAATCTACATTCAAATCCATACAAGAAAATTTATGTTAACAGTTTCAATTTTCGTCGTTTGAGAGTAGTGAATACACAAAATCAAACGGTTCATCTGGCCGGTTGGCGTGACAAAGAAATTTATGTTTTCTTTATTTTTAGAATCGAAAATGTAGCTAAAGTAGCCAAGCATTTACCTGGCAGTTATTCTTTGAGTTTCTGATAAAATTTAATTTGGGCAAGATGATGCAATTTGACAATGCTCAATTCTGGGGAATTTGGTAGTTTTGGTAGTTTTGGGGCTCATCTTCCAACAAAAATTGTGATAATATTTTCTCGGTAAAGAAACCACTCTTGTGGCACTATTCTGGTTCACAATTCCCCGGAAATAAGGAATTGGGAATAGAATTTATATGTAATTCAGTTCAAATATTTTATTTCCGGCCTACTGAGGAGAAAAGTTTGATGTAAATATTTATAAATTGAGAATAATTTATCCATATCTAAATTGACAGGGAAAATTATTCCTAATTTAACTCTGTTTTCAAAAAAATTAACAATAGCTTTTTACCTCAGTATGCCAGAAAAAAAATTAAATAGAAATTACATACAAAATCCCCAATCCCCTATTCCCAGGGAATTACCAGAATAGTGCCACTGGGGCCCTATTCTTGAAATCGGTGGAAATTTTCGTAATCGGAATACAATTTGCTATGAAATTCTTTAAATTACTAAAATTTTTTACCGGCTACTTTAATCATATTTTTAAATTTCTTATCTTTTATGATCAGAATGCTTGCTCCAGCTACCGGAGATCCTGGGTTCGATTCCCGGTGGTAACAAGGAAAAAATATCATGGCTGGTTTAGGATCAATGAATTAATCACTCATTATTCGAAATGAAAGTATGATTATGAAACCTCATTTGAGGCGGCTTGATGGGATATAGTGCCAGAAAGAGAGAGAGAGAGAGAGAGAGAGAGAGGTAAATAAATTCATTAAGTTTTCTATCTTGAATACAAATTTGAAAAAAAGATTAAAGTAGCCGGCGAAAAATTCGGATAATATAGAAAATTTCAAAGCAAATTGTATTCCGATTGGAGAAATTTCCACCGATTTCAAGAATACGGCCCCAGGATCGGTTTCTTTACCGTGAAAATATTATCACATAGTGCAATTTTTGTTTTAGAACATTAATCTTTTCTCCTAAAATTTTACAGAAATTACATTTATGCGTTTGAAAATAGTTTAATTCTTTTAAAGGTCCATCTTACAAATGAACTTTAAATTTCGCTAATTACCCCGTTTACTCTGTACTTTTGTTTTCGCCCCCGTGGTTTATAAGTCCACAAATTTTTCCGTAATTGCACGATCACAGTCGTTGGATTGGCTGATATATGCACTAATAGCAATGCGAAGAAACAAAGTACGGCACATCCAGCGAATTAATACACATACCGAGAGTGTTGGCATGATGTGATGTGGAAATTGTTCTTAACACAAATAGATGCGTTCCATTTGTCAAACTTCGTAAACACTTCGTAAACAGATGGCCTGCAAAGCAAATAATCTGTTAAATTACATTTTTTATAAGTAGCTGTTCAATTTTTCTATAATAATCGCAATAGCTGCATGTTTTTCGGTGTGACTCGTGCCTCCATCCTGTTGAAAATAACAATGAATTGAATTATGTAACGATGCAAATACAAATCCTTATATAAAATTCGCCAAACAGTCGATAGACGAATGCTTAATTCCTGAGAACGTCATGATATCGATATTGAAGATTCTTTCGCGACACTTTCGGCCATAGCAGCCATGTTCTCACTAGAACGTCCACTTTTTGGTTTGCCAGATCCTTGACTAAACCAGTCTCTTCAAATTTTTTCCAGGTTTTGAATTGTTGACTCATTTGGACGATTATTTACACTAAAAAATCACGAATTTTACGATACGTATTTTTTAAAGATCGACTATTTTCATAATAAGTTTGAATAACTTTAATGAGGTCTTGCGTTTAGAAATTATTTACTGCTGACATTTAGGCGTGACTTTTGAAAGACTCTTTAGGTGCCTCTAGTTAATTAAATTTTTTAAATATATTTCACTCCACTTAGTTTAAGGTCAGCGTATGAGTTGATCCATTTATAAACTAATTTGGCCCTTAGGATAATTAGACAATAATTACTTCATAGCTAAACAGTAACTTTGTTAGACTGGCTAACATAAACTAAAGAGAAAATAATGAGGAAATTGTATTTCAAATATCACATCTTTGGGTGTTGACGTTGTCTACATTGTCGACATCAGGGACGAAAAATGCGCCATGCAATCAACGTAATAAATTATCTAGCCGATCCCAGGTGAAAGGCGAAAGACATTTGCTGTATGTAAGAACAGAACCGTCCGTAACACTATACGAGAGCTGTGGTGGGTGCCCTTAACATAAAAAATGTTCACATGTTCACAAGTGTTACATATCAAATTTACTTATAATATTTCGACTATTTAGTTTTTGATCAAGCCTTTATTTCCGACTATAGCAACTTTTTTACAAAAACGTTTGATTTTTAAATAAAAATAATCAGACAAGAAAAAGTTCTGGGAACACGGTTGTGAAATAGTTATGGGATGAAATAGATTATGCCTAACCAAAAACCTTGGATCATTCAAGTGCTGATGTTGACCCCAATGCACAGAAAGAAGTTTAATGTACATATAGAATGTAAAAATAAATCTTGCGCGAGCCTGAAAACACAGAGCCAACATCCTGATAAGTAGGACATACAGACGAAATTGGCTGCTATTTCGAAACTGGAACTGCTTGGATCAGAACCCAATAAATAAATTGATTAAAGAGTTATGACGAATCTTTCGAGGCAAGAGAAAACTCATATGAAATTGTATGTTGATTGTATATAATTAGGCCATTCCCTACCGCACTTGTACAACAATAAACTATTTTTATCTGAACGTATCTCTTTGGAAATAAATTCCGACCCAATTTAAATTCCCTGTTAATTGATTTTATCGCATCAAGCGTAATAATTCCATATACCAATCAGAATGATTAAATCTGCGAAAACTAGTGTATACATAATATTTCAAAAAATGGCATAAATGATAAAAATGTATCGCAAATGTACGATCGCTCGCTGATATCGCAACTTTTTAATCGTCGCTCGTTCAGTCCATAATAATACACCGCGGCAAAATAACAAAATTATATATTTGAGTATAAAACGTTGAGATACGATACGCGCGTTACATATAAAACGAGAGAGGTATTAACTTCGTCGATATTGCTGTGTTTTGTCTGTTTCTAATTTTTTATTTTTACATTACATTTTTAGTTTTCATAAAATTGTAAAAAAAGTAAATTTTTTTTCTCCATACAACAATATTTCTTCTATAGTGAATCAACGTCTATTTGATCAGTCGTATTCGAAATCCCCTAAAGCTAAGAAGTATATTAAACTTTAACCGGCTTTTAAAAAATATTTAATAAATTCTAAAATTTTATTTTATAAATAAAAACCAGTGATACAAAAAATAATTTTATATATTTTTTTTTAACTATAATTAAATAATAAAACCGATCAAAGTTCAATTCAAAATATTTAAAAATTTATTCAAATTATATTTTAAAAATTTGTTGTTTTAAAAGTGTGCGATACCTAGTTTTGTCTACTTTACAATTTTAATTGTTTATAGTGAAATTTTTATTTTGTTTACATAAATTTTAATTGATTTTCGACACATACTGCAAATATGAGCTGGGGATACACAGTCACAAATGGTAAGTTAATTACTGAGCGCAAGATGTATTCACATTTTTTTCATCGCCGTCAAATAATCATCTTCATAACACATGAACGCAGCATCACAAGAGATTATTACATAAAAAAATTAATTAAGTTGATTGTTGTTGTTTGTGCGGAAAATGTGCGAATTAATTTGTAATTTGCATTATTTCATAATAAACAACTTATAATTATTTGATTTTTGAACGGTCATTGGTTTAATTATATTGAGTTATGTTGTGTGTATCAAATACTGTGGTTCAGATTAAAATTACTGAGAGTGGGATTATATCCAAATTCGGAGTGTTGCGATGACGTGATGCTGCAGTTTTATTCCAGAAGTGGTTTTAGGAAATTTTATAAATTTCAAATATTCATATAACGATATCGGTTTAATAATGTAATAAAATTAAACGCAGTAAACTACGGTATCCGTGTGTGCAGATTGGCTTACGTTCACATTGGTAAATTAATAAATTTTGGCAAATTTCCAAAAGTATGTCCGACTATAATGATAAATCGTGTACCAATAATTTAAAAAGATCGTTCATTACTCAGCACATTAATGTACGTCTTTGTACTGAATATGCCGTCTAATAGCTCCCGGATAGTAATGAACATCAATTGCGGTTATTGACTTAACGAACTCGATTTTAAGCCAATAGAGTCTCTAACTATACGATTCGCGGGCCTTAAACGTCACACAATGCACAAATATTACTTCCGACTTATATGATCTAACATAATTGCTTATTTCCCACTCCATTATGTTAAATTACACACCTATATAATATTACACGCCTATATATTTTAAATGTGCGGTGAGTGATCAAATCGCGGAATAATCAGCGCGAATTTAATTATCCGTCACCAATAATTTTTCGGTTAACGCACCAGCAGATTGAAAAGTGAATCTGCCCAAAATTAACACATGATTTTATGAATCAGTTTGGGTATGTTATCCACATCACAAGGGGTTTTTTTTCTGTATGCTCTCTGTAAGTACGCGACAGTAACACTACGACTATGAAATGTAGGTTAATTTTTTTTTTATAAACTTAAATTGTTTGTTTATTTTTAACTATTTAATGAAGGTCAAGAATTGTTTATTGGTATACTTAAGTATTTTTTTCTGGTTTAATATAATTAATTTGGTATGGTTAGTATTCTGCGAATTAGTACGTAGGTCTAGAATATTGCTGTATAGGAAATAGAATATAGTATTGCACAGTTGAAATAGGAAATGACTAAATATTTCCACATCAATTGATCAATACAATTTTTTTTCTCGTTCACCGAGTAATTAGGTACGCCAAAATCGATAATATTTTTATTCACGTTTATATTAATTAAATTTAAATATTATGTTTAGAGTTTAATAAAATTTACTTAACCGACAAAACTGACTGAATAGACTACTTCTACGTAAACCAGCACCATGTAAACCACAAAACTTGATTCTTGAGTTGATTCTCCAGTTGAACAACATTTTACAAAATCGAGGCACCGAAATATTTAGATTTATGATTATAGTAAGTTGACGTAATTTGTTATCCAAATGCCAAAAGCGTTGTTAAAGATATGAATTTTATCATTCCTAATTAGTATAACAAATTCGCAAAACTATTGTAAACATGTTAGGCCTTCAACCACCAAAACTTTAAAAATTGCCAGAGATTTGATAATAACACTATAAATATTTATCAATATTTATAGTGTTATTATCAAATTCCTTAATAACACTAACTATATTACACAATAATTCAGTTTGTTTCGAGCTTTGAATATTGGCGAATAAACGGAAAATTAAAATTTCCAGAACTAAGAATTCTTATCGCACAGAATCGTTTGTAAATATAAAATTTTATATAACAGAACATTTATCGTATAGAATAATGAGTCTAACGTGACCATGCAGCCTTCTGTTATGCTCGGTTTTAAATTTTCAAACAACTAAAGACCGAATTATTTTCCAGTTGTCCAACAGTCCAGTTTACTTCTTCTTTTGGAAAAACCTACGCAAAAGCTAAAACAACTTTTTGTTCTCATTTAGTACGATCTCATTTAGTCGGTTCCGTAAAGTTTCCAGGACTTCGTATAAAAAATGTTAGAATCGTTTTCAAGCTTTGACCTAGTTTCAGTCAATTAAAACTCAAGTTAAGAACTAGTTTCGGTCCAGTTGGTTAATTATAATACTTTTAAATCAAATTTACATTTATAAACAGTTCTAAGAATATTTATTCTCAAAATGTTCCTAAGTTGTTTTCTATAAGTAATTTCTTATTTTAAAACTAATTTTAGCTTTCATGCTCCCTGGTAAGACCGAACTCACAATTTATTGGAATTAACTTATTTGAAGTTTCTAATTATACTTTAGGATAGTTCCCTCCCAACTAAAAACATTTCCAATTTGCAGGCAAACAAAATCAAATTAAGTCTACTTGAGGGAAGTCTTTAATTTATTGGGATTTAATGTGCCAGATTAAGGAATTTGGTATGTTTAGGGTTATTTGGCGGTTTGTGATAATATTAAAGTGCCTCTTGGTTATTGTTTTTTGTTAGAATGCAATAAAGACCAATACCTCAATATTACTTTTTTCATATAATTTTGATTATCAGATAACCGACCCAAAACGGTTAATTATCGAAAACAAACCATCCAGATTAATTTAATTTGCCAGTGGAAAATAAGAGATTACCCTACTCGCTGGAAAATAAGAGATTACCCTACGATGAAATATGGTTTGTAGAATTGTATATAGGGTTTGTAAAAGGAGTTTTCGCAAAAATTCTAGGATCTATATATGCTGGACTCGCGTTTTCATAACCATCATTATGAAATTAACCAATTTCACACAATTAAAATGTATTGTAAGATGCATTTTGAAGGATTTTTTTATATTTGGCAATGCTGGTTAGAACTCGGCTAATTCTTAATCAATAATTGTGAAATTTCGATCGTAGGTCTATATTGTAATCTTAATATGTATTTTGGACAAGATTTTGAAATCGGTCAATGATCGGCGCTACTCGTCCTCTTAATTACAAGTAAATTTAAAAATAGGTGCGTATAGGGTTGAATTTTAAATTATGTTTCAGATTATGCCCAATATCTCAAAAGCTCTCTTATTTCTCATGGGTATGTGCGAAAGCCTTATCGTTTAAAATTCTCGCTATAATTTTTTGAGTTTTTGCGGCCAAATAAATTATTCTCGGTTTTTGCTCAATATCTCAAAGACTCCTACAGTAACCAATACGTAAAGTTGTTTGTATAACACCTAAAGTCAAAAACTCGAACAGTTATAGTGTCTAAACTACAAATTTTGCACAAACGAACAAACAGTATAACTAGCTATTAGTAAAGTGGGAATTTTTGAAATATCGACCACAAACTTAAAAGAACTTATGGCCACATTAACTAAAAAAATTACAGATTCCCAATCCAAAATTCATGTGCAATCCTAAGTACTAAATTTATGTTTAATTGTGAAGATGTGGACGAGCAGCGCTCATCGTGGACTCATTATAGAGTTAGGTTCAAAATACCTACATATTACAATATAAACCTACCAACCAATTTTCAAAATTATTGGTTAAAAACCACCAAGTTCTATCCTGCAGTATAGTTAAATTTCAGAACTTTCTTCAAAATACATCTTAGAAGCCACTTAAGTCGTGCAGCATATGGAAAGACAGCAACCATTTCTTAAATTTATGTTTCAATACAAATTTAATCGTAGAATCCAAATTTAATCATCATTAGTGGTGAAATGGTGGAGTTTGACCCAGCATAAACAGATTTCAGATTATTGTCCGAAACTCACTTTAGAGTCCCTATCCACTATTATAAACAAAATTTCATTACAATTCATTTAATTTTAGTCGTACACAATAAATTTAATGTGTTGTCGATATCTAAATTTAGGCGGAAAAAATATCTTTTTCAATTTCATAAATGATTCGTGAATACATACAAACGTTAAATGATTATTATTTAAAAATACATATAATGTGCAAATTCGCCTTTTAATGGAAAGTGACTGACATCTGACAGAATATTTTAGAACTAGAGCCAAAGGTGATCTCAAAAAACTAGTTTTTATGTAATATAAACTTCTTAGTTGACTATAATTCGACTGAATATCATATAAAATGTTCAATTAGTTTACAATTAATGTAACAAATTATGAAATAATAATAATATGGCATGATGAATCTCATATAAACAAATATCACCTTTCGCTCGCATAGCAAGGGCATGCAAAATTGTACGAGCTAAATGTTTTGTTAACGAGTAAATTCAGGCTGAAAAATTTCGTCTTTAATTCATATTTTTTGGTGTTAATTGGCAGATAAAAACTCGTAAATATAAGAAATTATCTTGGCGATTTATTATGACTTCCACACCCCTCCACTCCATTAGTACAGTATGTCTCAAACAGAAAATTACAGATGCTCATTAACCCGACATAAAATATATAAAAGTTACAGATCTTTTTGCAAAGGATATAGTGATAAAATCATGTATTTACCATAGAAAGGGGATTCTAAACTGAAGTTCTGGTATATGGCTATAGCTATGGAAGCTAGCTGGAACCAAACCATTTTCAACAGATTACGAAAATTCGGGATATACGATAGTAATTGGATTCTTAAAGCAATTTTCAGTAAATTTCTGGGTAATGAACATGCTCGATGGTATTTGGCAATTTTTCAACCAATATGGATTCAATGTGGAAATTTGAATTCTTAAACGAAGTTCTAAAGGCAATGCTGGAATAAACTTATCTGTTGTTTAATCAATTGTGACAAAATTCGATAAGTGCATATGGTAAACTAGAAATCTGAAATTATTGAAGTTTTGATTTATATCCATCGGAAAGAACTTCAAATTTTCCAACCGATGGTTGTCACTATCTGTTTCATATCGAATAGAATTTTAGATCGCCAGCCATTTATGATCTTTTGCGAACCACTAAAAATGTTTAGTTTAGTCGATTTTGAGGCCAGAAATATTAGAATTGTTTTCAATATTCTTTTCATTTTGTAAGCATTTTGTCGTACATATCACAGTCGATTTTCAGTGGACTCAAGTGCAATAAAGATGAGAAATTTATGACACCTATAAAACTTAGTAATTTCCTTAACGGGAATGGGAGTTCTCCGAAAGGGCGTCTTTTCAGAGCCCTAAAAATATTTTTCTAAACTTTCTGTTACCCAGTTTAGGATTTTCTTAAAAAATCATGAAAAACAACCCACCTTCTAGAGATGAACGCAATTTTTTGCTGAAAAACTAATTTTATATATTTTCAAGCTATAATTAAGCAAAGAAGTATACTTAAGCTTACCGCATTTCTTCACAAAACTCAAACAGTAAACTCGCCAATCTTTGCCAGATCTAAAAGATTAGTTTGGTTTAAACTAATTCCATGAATAGGTTAAATGTTCAAAAGAGCTTAATATAAAAGTATAATCTGAACTTCAATTCTTCATCAACCACTTTGTACGGAATTTTTAAAATCGTCATAATAGATCATGCCTCTTAATATCCAAAAAATGCAATGTCACAATGCAAATAGCGTTAAAATAGTCTTAGAATAAATTATATTTGTATTCTCAAATGGTGAGCATGACTATGACAGAGAACATCGATGAAATGACGTACTTGTTGTACTTATGCTTTTTCAGACTTCTAATCAACCTTATAAGTACTCTCTGCAGGTTGCCTTTTTGTTATTAGGGGTTCAGTGATTTTTAATTCAACTGACAAAATATCTTTAGGGAAACATGAATTTGCGCCATCTTGATTGAGCAAAATATCCGTTAAATTCAGCTTCAAAATTTTCCGTAATAAAGTAAAAATTATCCAAAACCGTCAAAAACATTATGGTTGAAATAAGCCTAAGGTCAATTTGTTCGAGATTATTTTTTTCAAGAAGCAGCCAATCACAATAATTCAAGTTAATTTGTTGATGAATTACGCTGCATTTTTCCCGTCAAAATTAATTTCTGATATCTGGTTGCTGCTATATTGACATTTTACGGTATCCGACCATATCATCGTAAATATTTAACCATATAGCCACATCATCGTATAAGCACTTAATCCTAAGACCACGACGATTTTATTGGTTCCCAAACGGTTTTCTATATAGAGGTTTTACAGTTCATCGAAATAAAATTATCTTGAATAAAATTGCATCTTAATTGAATCAAATTGAATTGCTGTAATGCCCCAAATATATGAAATTACGAATAGTGTTATTTGAGAAAATAAGATGATTAAGGGATCATCTCACACCATTACTTCAGGAAAAATTGTATAAAAAAAATATTTCCGGAATTACTTGAGTTTTGATCTTAAATTCCACTAGAAACGCCAATTTTTTGCAAACATTTTCGATTCTTTTGTCAATCATCATGTTCGTCAATCATCATGTCCAGACGATCCCTTAATCATCAAATATTTTCCAATAATATCCTTGTACTCAATTGGGTACTCTATTGTCGATACGTGCCTATTTCTATTGTTCATACAAACTTGTTAATAATAATTTTTCAATCTGCTTCTGAGATAAATTATCTGCATAAAAGTGCTTCTGTTTCAAGAACCGGGAACTGGGCAGGTAAAAATTCAAAATTTGAATAAAATGAGACCGGATTACCATGCAATAGAATAATACAATAGATTTAAAAGGTGGTGAGGTTTATATCAGTATACAGATACCACCGTCTAGACTTTTGGTTATGGATGGTGCAGCTCTTTTTCTGCCCACCTTGAACGATTTAGATCACTCACCTCATCTGAAAACCTAAAAAAACCAACTTTGGCCTGTATGCGGGATAATAGCTCGGACGATTCCACAAATGCCAATCTTCTGGAGATAACCCAATGATCAATGTAAACCGCAGTTGTCTTTGCTGCAGTCTGGTTGCTGGTGAAATGATCTCTGATAAGTTATTGTATTTGCTTTTAGTGATACAGTGCGGTTCAATAGATTACCGCCACGCAATTAAAAGAATCAAAAGTCAATTTCCGGCCGGTGTGTGTGAGATAGAATACAACAACAAAAAGCAAAAATCACAAACATCAAAATAACTGTGTGATTGTTTTGTTTTGAAAAATGAGTCAGAAATGTATGTCTTTGTTTCGGTTCATTTGATTACCACCACTTGAAAAATTAAACACCACATATGAAATAATAGCATTATGTCTTACAATTTTTTTTTCAAATACAATATTAAAATATAATTTCTAATATTTAGTGGACCTTCCATTTTTCTAAATAACTTCAAAAATACGATCCTTAAGAGAGTCGTACAATGACGTCAAATAATTGAGTGATATTTCTGTCCAGGCCGCTTTAATCCCTAGAATCAGGTCTTCCCCAGTATCATACAATTTCCCTCCTTCGTTTACTTTACGTGTGAGCCTGCCCTAAACATTTTCTTTTATGTTTGAGTCCGGCGCGAATATGGTGGCCAAGGCAATAGTTGGACTGTGTGTTTTAGAGAAAACAGATTCCAGTAACGTCTTGTAACTGTTTCCGGCCATTTTTGTATTGTGGAACACCAAATCGATTGTACCATAACAAGAGATTGAACCCCAGACGTGAAAATAAAAATTATAGCCATCTGGTCCATCCAGGTTAAATTTTTTTTAACCACAAAATACGACTTTTCGCCAGTCATTAACATTTTGACTTTGCATCACATTCCAAGTCACATGTTCCTTTGCAAATTCCATTTTTCTGCTTCCGTACATCACTCAGTGGTGGTTTTTTCTTTGACTTCAGCCGCTTCAGATGTTTTGTACTTAAAATAGCACGGCGGACAGTCGATTTACTAGCATTAATACCAGCTTGAAGGGCATTTTTTTGTCGTAGAAAGGGCCGAAATTGGAGCTTAATCTAACAATTTTTCGTTTATCCTAGGAGGTGTAAGTGTCGTTGAAACCCCTTCTTTATAATTTGCTCCATAAGATTTTGTATCCTTCAAATAATTTAGTGTGGCTTCGTGGCCTCGTCCGATCCTACGTAAGCCCTTCTTAATGATACACATCTATGTTGGCCCTTTCTGATAAAGTAAATTACATACTTAATTTTAGCTTCCACTTTCAAGTTTTTAAAAAATTAACTATTCAGATTCATGAACAACGACAATATGTTTGGTGGTGATAAAATCAAATGAACCGAAACGTCAAAGTCATCATCATCACACTCATTTTTCAAAACAAAAAAAAAACACAGTTATCTTGATGTCTGCGATTTTTGCTTTTTGCTATTCTATTCAATACTAAAGACTTTTTCTTTTTCTATTTCACAATTTTTTCTATCCGGTGTGTGTGAACCGGGTAGAAATTGACTTTTGATTCTTTTGATTGAGTGGCTTTAATCTATTGAACCGCACTGTATGTTTATTTCCGGTATCATTATTTCTTTCACTATTGTATGAAGTGTAGTCTTCGTTTATGGTTCGTGAACGGTTCACCTTGTTTAGCGGTCTCCAAAACATGTGAACATGATAGACGGATCATTTTTTCACACCATATAAAATCCTCAGCCAAAAATTATTTTGATACGCAGTATAAGTTCTAAGAACTGATACAGAAAATTTCATGTTTTCTGACAGGGTGGAATTGCGAAAACTATTTCGTAGATCACTGTGATCTATTATTTCTCTTGAGCTATCGTATATAGTAAGATATGACTAATTCAGATCTGTTCGCCTCAAGCACGCCTCTAACAACATGAAATCGAAAAAAACAAGTTATAACGCTTGTTTATACATAAAATATTTAAATAATTTAAATTAATATCAATAATCCCGAATAAAAATAAATTTGTATCAATTTATTTATTAGCAACGCAGCATCATGAATATGTTCGCGTCTCTTTAAATCAGTTTTAAATTGATATAAACATATTTTCAACAAGCGAAGAGATTGAAGACATTGATTGGGGCGCACTTATTAGATTCACACAGGCCATATATAGTTATTGTTGGTATTTTGGTAATCATGTTTTTAAAAATCGCGAATCGTCTCGTGAATGACGTGATGCCACAATACTGATATACATACGATTATTATAGTAGATAGCCTTGGTGTAATTATAATGTGTCAAGATAATATGTGCGCACGTTATCACCTATATATACAATTTATATATAAGTACTTATATCTTAAGAATGCAAATTTTTTTATTTTAGCACGTGATGACGATTAAAGATTACATATTTGATATTTATGGAAATGTCTATAATCTTATCTTGATATACCTATACAAAATTAACAAAACTATCATCGAATTAAATCTCAACTCTAGTCAATCAATTTCATATTTTATCTAAGCCGGAATTACCAAAATATTATTTTACCTGTTCAATGACGTTTGGCGTAAACTCGCTAAAGCTTTTCTATTCAAGTATTTTATAATTAAAACCGCGAATATATCAATAAATTGTTATTCACGTGATGTTATATATGGGTAAACAGTATATTATGTTTATTATTATTTATATAGAGACAGGTCGTTTACTTAGAAATATATGGAGAGAGAAAAAAGTGAAATCACATACATATGTTGGAGGTTAACAGCGTTTTACGTAGTGGTTATGATTAATGCATTCTCAATAAAGCCTTAAGAGATCATGTGACTTACTTATATATATATTGATTCGTTACAAACTAGAAAAAATCTAATATATTCTACATACGTTTCACCCAACTGGTAATTAAAATGACAAGTAGCCCATTAATCATGCCGCCGTTCATATATTATAACGTGTCGTTCAATGTGTATTGTGCGCGCTCTTAAACATTAAGAAGAAATAAATTAATTTTAATTTATCGCGTGATCAATTTAAAAGACATCACAGAAACAAATTAAGCAATTTTATATTATAATATGCGAGTTTATTATTAGGCTCTGCTGAAGTACATATATGAATCGATTAACGTTGCAAGTCATTTCCATTATTTCCATTACCCTGAATATACAAAAAATAACCATATGGCTTCTCTTTGTGCACATTGCATCGATTTAAGGCAAATAAATACATTAAAAAATTTCAAAAATCTCTTTATGTTGCATTATAAAAATTCTATTATTTAACTCAATCATAACGCGTGTGCGGCACTCGGCCAATCCAATACGGACCAATAATTGATTGATCGAATCTCGATTGAGTTAATAAAATTGTTCATAAAAATCTTAACATTTAAATTAAAATGGGAAATATTTTAATTGCTTATATCTATTTAAGACATTTAGATCGAACAAAAATTTACGATTTTCTCCATAAACTATATAAATATTTATTGATTTATGTGTAATTATATATATAGAAAACATTGATTCGTTAAACGAGGTAGCGATTACCTCGACATGAAACAATGTGTCACACCGCAAAAATAATGGTCTAATAAATTTTGCAGTTCATCGCAACTTTGTTTACCTTCACAAGTAATAAAATCAAGTTCATTATATAAATTTATTAATTTTATGCGACAGCATTTCTAATCGTATGCACGCTCACGGTTCACGATTAAGCGCGCTCGTAAAAATGAAACAACAAAATAAAATGTTTAGTACTTAAAACTAAACTTAGTAAATAGTCAGGGTTGCCGCCATAGATTAGCGTTTTAAATTCGCATTTCGCATGCATAATACAACGACCATTGGATAGATGTGACTGTAAATTACCTCACCGGATATATTAATATTTAAAATAATTCAGATAAAAAACAATGCTACACATTTTGATGTACAAACAGACTCATGTTGTATGGTATACATATCTCGTTTAGTGATAGTGGAAAATATCGTTTATCGCAATGCATCTCTTAATAAAAATTGATTCGAATCTCTCTCTATAAATGTTTAACGAGCGCACGTTTTTTAGTTTTACGCAATTTATCGAGTAACAAATGTGGCCAAATTAATAATGTTCAGTATTAAAAAGTATTGTAACTGCTAAATCTTCTTCACTCTAATCCATTTCTGCTGCGTCTGGTACACAGCCGTCTGTAGTGCCGAAAATCCAAATTTATGTCTCTGATCCTTAAGAAGAATTTCAACAAAATGTATGCGTTAGAAATAATAAATTCTGAAGATATCGGAAAATAACAATTTACGCTACTCCTCCAATTTCTGTTGGTACTTTATTATCAGCGGAAATTTTTAGTTCATTTCATTGTACCATAAAGTGCCACCTATAATACAGGGTACTGTAACTGGAAAATTCAATTTTGTCTAAATAATAAAAATATCTATTAGGATACCACTGACACTATTCTGGCTTTCCCTGGGAATAGGGAATTGGGAAAAATATTTCCAAAACATTTTTGTCTAAGACTGTGTGCCTGAGAGCGATTTTTTCGACTAAATTGCCGACTAAACTAAATTAATGAGTAGTCATGCTATTAGTCACCAGGTTTTATCATTTAGACTCCTGCTGAGGTTGGGTGACTTTTTAGTTGTCAATTTCATTTTTTGTTTTAATTATTTTTTTATCGTATGCATGCAAGAGAAATGTCTAAAAGGAAATACATACTCTCATTCTTAATATTTGTTTTTTCATTCTTATATTTGTTTTATTTTTTATATTTCCTTGATTTTAAATAATAACAAACCGGTGTTATTCAAAACAATATGACGTAAGAAAAGTCATAATTTAGTTTAGTTTACAATTTAGTTTACAATCGGAGGCACAGCATATTTAAAAAGATACTAGTGCCACCTTTGAATGAATGATATGAATCAGTCATTAATTTAGTTTAGTTGGCAGTTTAGTCGAAATAATCACTCTCACTCACACAGTCTAAATTATATTTTTCTAGCCTACTGTTGGAATGAGTTTGGTGTAAATATTTTCGAAACATTAACATTCAAACGATCGTCTTATTACTGTTGGGGATAATTGCTTTAAAGCTGCGGCAACAAAATTCAATATTTCTTGATAACTTGGACGCGTCCTATATCCGTTTTTTGTAAAAGATTTTGGCGCTGACTCTAACCAGTTATATCAAGCCTTTCGTCCGATTTATGAGAACCATACGAATCGAGAATGATTTTTGATACGCCAAATATTTGCCATGCTTGCCATTTTTGATGAATTCATCCATTGAGCCTCCTTTTGATACAGCAACCTCGATGTTTTCTGGTGCATTAATTTTTGTAACCTTTTTCAAACCTTTGAATATTACCAAAGTTTTATTCAAATTGTGAGAATTCTTCCACTGGTTTTGTCGCCTTTAAAATGTAATGTTCGAGAATGGCACACGTCGTAGTAAATTTGGCGTTTCAACATGTTGAAAATTTCATTTGCTTCTAACCCAATTGAATTTAATTTTAAACCTTCGAAATACTTTTCAACTTTCTCTTTTTTCTAGACCTACGAACTCTTGTCTTTTTGACCTTGGTTCATAATTTTTCTGGGAGATATCCCTTTTCATTTGCATACTTCACTAATTCATTTATACCTGGCATTACGGGGTGATCTATTAATTCGGCTATCAATTTCGCTTGGTTTCTAAACGCAGAATATTTGACTACCAATTTGTTTTTTCGTTGGGTTACCAGTCAACAATTTCACATTCAATTTCGGCATAATATCCTTTCAGCCCTGCTCCTTTAACCCTACAATCAGTTCGCTTACCATCCCATTTTTCGTTCTTTATCCCGCTCCTTATTTGATGTCCGGCGTCTCTTTTAAGTGAGTGTAAAGGTTCACCTCTTTTCACGAGGCAATATTCCTGGTGTCTTAAATTTTAGAACCAGAAATATTCCTGGTGTTTTAAATTTTAAAGCTGGTTCATTTCTAAGGTTGAGCATCTTGGTGTATAGGGCAGTATTGAAAAGGGTTTAGGATGAGTTTTAGTCAAAATATTGAAATGTATTCAGCTCGAACTCTGCTATTCAATCAATTATATATGTTAACAATTGGTTTGTAAGCTTACACGGGATTCCATCAAGTATTTTAGATTAACTTCTGGAATATGACCAGCTATGACGAATTCGTTCATTTCGCACCATAAGTTGCTTGAACGTTCAAAGGACAATGTAACTTGGGAACGAAAATTTTTGAGGTATTAATACATGATTATCAAGATTGATATTGAAATGACTTGACTAATTATCGAGAAAATAGAGAATTTAGTTTAAAAATATTTAAAATTTTGATTCTGATCGATCGAAAAATTACGTCAAAAGATAAGTTTTTAGTTTTTACGCCGCAATGACGATTAAATCTCTTTCTTTTTTGTATTGTCCCTAGATGGCAAATTAATAAATAATAATGATTGTGTTCAAGATAGTAATATTAATTTATTATGATATGCAATGTTTAGAAGCAAAAAAAATGAAAATTAAGAAATAGTTTATTAATTTTACCCACAAGAACAATATAAGTAACGCAAATTAAATTAATTGAACAAAATTTGGGTATTCAAATTTATTAAAGATACAAACCAGTTTAGAAACATTATTTGAGCATTTAAAAATCGACAACAAAAAGAAATTTGTTTTCTGAGTATCGTACAGCCTTAATCAGAAATTTACATCGTATATTCGATAAAATTGTGGTTCTGCGGTTCAAAATTCGGAAATTAGGAGACATTGAAAAATGACTTTCTAAAAACGCAACTAAAAATAAAAATTACAGTGTTTCAGAATCGGCTTCATTTCATTTATACTTTACTTATCTAAGCCTTAGGCCTCACAATAAAAAGTCTTGCGGCACTTTCTCGTTATAGAACCAAAACTGTCTTTGAGAAACTTTCAGTAAGCATACTCCATTACAATTTTACCTGAAAAAATCTTCCATATAGATGATCGAAATACACAAATCTGTAATAGTCGTGTCCTTAACATCGCTTCAAGAGTTTCACACTCAAACATAGGCGTGGCGCGTGGAGTATTCTCATTCTTAACTAAATTGGATGCCACGAGAGACCTATAAAATATTTTGTGGCTAAACTCACTGTACTAATTACAATTTTTGAAGAATCTTTAGAGCATTAAATTATTTTTACTCGATCATGCACCCACCTAAGCTGGGAATCAGGTAATACTTTACCCTTGCTGGGCGATACATCTCCCTTTTTAGCACCCACTCTTGTTTGAGGATTAAAAAAATATTTTAAAATTGATAAAAATTGACCGAGTAATGCTCTAGAATATTAGATTAGATAGTTTTCATTATTATATGTTAAGAAAACGTTAAGTTAGGATTGGTCTCAACTTCATTAATCGTGACTTATTTCGGAATTTAAATTTTAGAAAATTTAAAAAAAAATCTTTGAATATTTTCTGTAATTTTTATCTCTGTTTGGTTATTATTTGTTCTCGAAGCCTATAATATCTTGTACTCGTATATATTATACCATGAGGATTGACGCTGCATACTGTTCAAACGAAAAAAAGTAGTGACCAATTCTCATTGATGGAAGACCAAACAAAATATTACCTATACAAATCTACACGATTTTTTACATTTAACACCTCGCAGTGATGACCAAATGAAAAAAACTAGTAACCTATCCTAAATTTAAAAATTCTAAACAATTCCGATAGCTGAATTTGGAAACACGCTAAGATCTCAGAGTTAATCAATTCCAATTATGCAAGTCCTGCGAATTCAAAACTAATTTATTCTACATTTGACATAAACAGTAAAAAACATGTTGACTGCAATAATACTGCATAGTACAGGATTTTAATGTGCATGCAAAATAATTTTAAATTTTCGAGCCTTGACCAGAGATTAACCTGAAGTATATTACAACCTTCCTGATTAACCACAAATATGACTTCGCCACAGTAAAAAATATTTTATACCCAACCCTTTGCATTAATTTTGCCAGAAATAGACTCAAAATTATTATCAGCTGGTCAAAATTTGATTTTCTACCGAACGTATATTTAGAATTTTACCGAACACAAATATAAATAAAACAGCCATACATGAAAACTACGCACATGTGTGTGAACGTCTTCCGCTTTTGATCTTCTTGGAAAACATTTATTGATATATATATATTCTTGATGTCAGATAAAATTTATTATACAAATACATGAATTTGTAACAAATAAATTTTTGTTCGCAATTTTTCAAAATTTCTAACTACATAGACACAATTATCACAAATAGTCGCATTTTATATACAAAGCACCGAATTTTCCTGTGCGTATTTTTTTATATAAATAAATAGTTTAAGCTTCTGACCCCTTTGAACTGTATGTTTAGTTTGTTGTTGGCAATTTAAAAACCGACAAAACATTTAAATTCAAAATGACAAAAATTAATTCAAATATGACAGTATATAGTGTGTGTGTGACCTACAAAGTTCATACAAATTTTATCAACAAGCTGGTGGGCGCAATGTAATTCATCATCATCATGCGATTGCGGTTCTCGTTTTTAAAATATTTACAAAATTGTCTTTTCTGATAATGAAAAATTTATAACAAATTTCTTTGTGGCTTAAACACAAGAGTCTGGTTTATTACCCGACAGCAAAATTCTTACTTCAATATAAATTATATAAATTAAAATTGCTTACAATTTAATTTTGGTATTTTGAGTTGGTGAATACGATTTTTCTATGTAATTGTAGTGCCCTAGGCCATTTCTAAGGTGCTTAATCGTGATAATTCTACGATTTCCTGTATATCTAGTTTGGTTTATAGAACTACAAAATTGTCTGATTCGTTGCTCTTAATTGGTTGCAATACTGCAAATAACTAGTTTTGAAATAAAATTGAAAACCATCTTAAGATCATATTTTCTAATTATTAATTCTGACTTTCACTCTACTCGTACAAAATATTTTTAGAACTTGATCGACTTATAAAGAAAAACAAGCGCCAAGATCTTTGGAATTTATAATCGTTTATCAAAATGAGTTACCTGTTGGTATGATTGTTTGATAATGAAATGTAATGACAGTATCACATGCTTTTGATACTTGCACATAAACAAATGTATATATATATATGTATATATATATATATATATATATATATATATATATATATATATATATACATATATATATATATATATATATATATATATATATATATATATATATATATATATATATATATATATATATATATATATATATATATATATATATATATATATATATATATATATATATATATATATATATATATATATATATATATATATATATATATATATATATATATATATATATATATATATATATATATATATATTAATGTCAACTAGTTGTTGATTTTCTTATATAGAGATAACATCGTTTATTTGACGCAGGTACTTACCGCAATTGGCACTAGGCCAGAAATGATAAATAAATTAATATTTTTCGCGGGTTTAACAGTTAGACGATGTTTCCTGAGTATTTTTAGTTGTACATAGATAGACCAGCAAACGTTAGTAAGCGTATGTGCACACGGTGTACTTTGCTCTTGTTTTAAATAGCCTTTAGCCCTAATAACAGCTAATTAAATTAAAAATTTCAGTTAACCCACTGTGCACAAATATTACAATTATGAGTACAGTATTAAAAAGTAAATTACGGTTTTCTCTGTACTAAATAAAGAATTAATCAACTGTTACATCTGACTGAATTAAAGTTAAACAAATAATATCGAGTAGATGCTAATATTGATGAATTATCTTAGGTGATAATTAAATTAGATTTTAGTTATATGTCGTGCCATTCTTATAAGACGTCAGTTTTGGTAACATTTTAGCACGTAATTAATGATGATTGATTTATTTCGTGTTATATGATTTTCGATATTTAATTAAAATTATCGAGTCAAATTATCTTAAATATCGCGCAAATATAATCATAATTCAAGGCTTACAATGGATTATAACCGGTTTTCAGGAATCTAACTATTCAATTAGTACGCAATTTGTTGATTTATATAATTGATTATTCTAAAAGTTAATTTAAAATAATTTAATAATTAAACTTTCGCAAAGTGTTTAAAAACATGCTTTATAACAACAATGACCAAATTAAAATAATTTGTTTTGTAGTCGCTTATTCGAACCACCAAAAAATCTTAATGCTAACCAATCTAATGTTGTTGTTAGTTTGATTGTTTCAGGTACAGCATTCAAATGACGCATGTTATAATTAATTCTACGAAACTCAAAATTAATTTCGCTCGAACGCTAATCAACAATAACAACCAATTTTAGAAGAAATTTACCAATCAATCATTAATTTGATAACAAAAATTTTCGAATTGTTTTTGCAATTTAGGTTACGTATAAAGTGCAAATTTGAAAATTGCATGATTAAAATCTCACCAAAAAATGTAATCTAATAACCATGAATTGTGGATTTTAAATTATCACATAACATAAAGTGTATATGCATACCTTATTTCATCAGTTAACAGATGGTTAAGTTAAATTTCGAGACGTATCTAGATTATTAATATGAATGACGAAGCATATCCTGAGAAGAACACAATTAAGAATAAGTTTTATCTAAACCGTTGTTGGTAGAATCAAAACTATATTCTTAGAGTAAAGTCCGAATTTAATATATCAAAAATGGTTTCAATAAACGAAGAAAGGTTAAATTTATTCTTATTTAACACTGTTTTGGCATCCCAGAAAAAATGCGATTTTTAGCTCTATGCTAGAAGTAAAACTTGTAGCTTAAGAATCAGGGAACAGTATTTCACCTTTTTCTAAGTAGTCGATGAACATAATTCCCTAAATATCGTCTTCCCGACCAATGAAACCTATTTAGCCCTCAATTACTTTTAGTTCTATTTTCTAGATTTTTTAGTTCTATCTTCTTTAACATGTCACGACTTATGTTTGTCCTAATAAAGTCAAGACGCGCGGCTTTGTGATTTGGTAGTAGCTTTGGTACTGACATCATTTTGCTGTGTTTTAGATGTCCAGCATCTTTCATAGCTCGGCAGATTGTGCTTCGAGGCACATTTAATTTAAGCTCGCTTTTCAGACGCTTAATACTTTTACAAGAATTACCCGTGAACTTAATAGAAACAATATATGATGACGGTTTAATCTATAAAATAATCTTCCTTCTCAGAAAAGGGCTTGATCTTTGCCTTGTTTCATTGCTGATAAGTATCTTCCACGTTGTATTGGTTTTCTGCAAAACTTTTCTATTCGAAAGATAAATTAATACTAAAAAATTAGCCTAAGCGAGACAAATGATCAAAAGGTTACTGTGAAAAATTTGTTTTTTACAATAAATAATTGAAGTAATTGGTTAAATTGGTTTCAATTGGTTAAAATTTTGACAATAACATGGTTGCTTATTTTATGTGTAATTGTGAACGTATATAGCAAATTTAAATATAAAAATATGTAAAATAAATACTATTTAAATATATATTAGTCAATTATGATCAGTTTACATCAATATCATTGTGATTTTTCTTAAAATTTTTACATAGCAAATCTTTTTTTAAAAACAAATATTTTGGTCAGCCAAATGTTTCCCACATAAAAATTTTATCAGCTCTTGAAGCAGATAAAAAGTTTGACATTTTTATTCACCGCAACTATTAACTTTTTATGCGGTATTTAAACCAATTGAAACACACTCTTACTTTACTTAAAAAAAATCAAGAAAACGATTGGATATATAATTATGAAACGTACTGTATTTTTGTTGGAAAATCACTTTATTGCTTATATTTTTTGTATGGATACATATTTTACATAAAGTGTGCCGTGCAAAATTTTAATATAAAAAATAATCAAGCTTTTGCATGATCTATTCATGTTATGTTAGAAGATGGTAACCTTAGTGCTTCTATCAAAAAAATCAAAATGGCGTACATTTTCACATATCGACAAACTTTTCCGAAGAATATTTGTTAAAATATTATTAATATACGTAATATTTTTGTATAAAACCCAAAAATTATTTATGTATGTACTTAGCTCCTCGGTAATGGGATGACGCACACAACAAAATTTAGTCATTGTTTATGTATCGGAGACAAGTGCCGCATTTTAATTTTGTTTGGAGAGCTAAGTGCTGCTTGAATTTTGTTTGAAAATGCTGTGTGTAAACCGGCCGTTTTAAGTTTCTTGCCTTTGAAATTGACGAAATAGGTACGGTGTGTTCTAGCGGGAAAAAAATAATTGAGCTGAACCCTATAAATTGGATATTTATTATGGAAATGTTTTTGAATTTGTTTGTAGTTTTCATAATAATTTAAAAAAATTGATTTAACTTGAAAATTTAAATTAAAAATTTCAAAACTAATAACGTGTTATTAAACAAAAATTTTAAAAATTTAATTGTTGATAAAATGTGAGAATATTGAATATAACTAAAGAAAACCTGATGGAAAAAACACTGGTCTAATGGAGAATTTTGAACTTTTTAAGGAAATCTAAATAAAAATAGACAGCTATTTTAATTAATTTTACCAGAACTGCCTTGTATGAACTAAATCAAATTAAATTAATTGGGTTTCGTTTACCTAATTATTTTATTGCCTGGTAGATGTCTCAAACTTGATCTTGGTATTCGTCTTGCGATCTGTCCGTATATGGAGCACAATACCAAGTAAGAAATTCTGTGAGTTCTAATCTTTAAGAGTCTAAGCTAAATGTTTGGAAAGTAAAACAAACTTAACAACGGCAAACGACTTTATGGCACTTTATATTTTTCTTTCGAGATGCAAGGAGATTAAAACACTGGAAATCTTTATTGGTACCTACTAAACAACTTTTTCCTGCCAAATCATTCTTATTCCCAAATAATTTAGTGTTTTTTTTTTTTTTTTTTTTATTAACAAGAACTTTATTTACAATAAAATAGGTTTTTCTATATTGGCTGAAAAGGCCTGATTTTATTTGGATTGTGTGATGAGAATCTCGTTAGCTTATTTACTAGATTTTATAGTTATCTATCATTGCTTGATTTATGGTTTGTGAAATAATTGATTAATGGGCACACTGATCGGATACATATATGTTTGTTTTAATCACCAGGATGTCGATTTTGAGTTTTTTACTGATTGTTAATTTAATGTGCATTTCTAGAATATCTGGTTGGGCTTGTAGTGTAAATCAGGCTGTTGTAATTCGTATTTGTTCCAGTAGAAGTTTAAGTAAATTTTGCGTCAGTAAACGGTAAAAAAATATCTGTGTCCTGATAAATTACACAGATATTGATTTTTCATATCAATAAAAAAAAAAGTTCCGTTTTAAACAATTTGTCCGTTGCTGCAGTATGGAAGTACTGGTGCTAAAACATTTGGCTCACTAACTATAGTTCTTCAAAATTTTGTGGTTCATTTGATGATAATATGTTTGTATAAAATATATCAATTGCAAGTTTTTTGCCTATTATTTGTGATGAGCATGGAATATAATTTTTATTACTTGTTTGAAGGTTGGCGGTGGTGTTGAATTCTGTTGTTGGGTTAATAAGCGTTTCTCGAATATTTGCTTTTTGTGATTATAACTGTCTCTTAAATAATGTGGGCAATGATGGGATAAAATGGGTGTGTCACAATTGATCGATCGAGCGGTGAGTTCTGAAATATGCACGGTACACTAGAATATTTGTAACTGGTTTATTTTTATTCAAGTGGGGTTAAAATTAAACTTTCAAAAAAATTCGCGTCAGGCTAGGATTATCTCAGATTTCAATGACTGCGTAATAGTTTTGTTTCTTTGGTTTAATTGAATTGATTTGAGTTTATTGAAATATTATTGATTGGTAAACTTTAATTCAAATCTTTAATAATAAAGATGACAGTTACTTTGATGGAATTAATGAAAGATCTTCGATAGGATGCGTTTAAACATTCTAACAAATAAAACTCGAGGAAAATAATCGAATTTTCCAAAAATTGAAAACAAACTTTGTGTTTATAGGTTTTGCACTCCAAATTCAACCTTTTACAAATCATATTCATCAATTTCCAAATAAAATTCTCCATTTTTCAAAAGACTTTCATCCTTTTCCAAATCAAATCAAACTTTATCCAAATCAAATTCACCTTTATTCAAATAAAATTCACCTTTATCCAAATCATATTCATCCTTTTTAATTTAATAAATTAAGAACCTATTTAATTTAATAAATTTATTGTATTTAAATTCTAGATTCAAAATAACAAGTATTTTATTTTTTAATATTTGCAATCTGTTCTGGGTTCAAAGCACTCCCAATTTCTCGCGATTCACTTTTCACGTCCTATCTTACTCAGTTGCCAGCCAAAATAACAAGCTAATAAAGAAAATTAACCTTTATTGTGTAGCGAAAATGTTCGATGTTTCATTCAAACTAGCTGCGTCTTGGTAATCTCACCTGGATGTGAAGCTGGTAGCCGCCTATCGCCTAGAAACCCAAAAATTTCATAGTAATTCTGCTTTTTGCGTGCAATTACTATATTTTCGAAGTAATGAACATGAACTTAGCAATTGTTGATAACAGTAGAATTTTGGCTTTCAACTGAGTAAGGTAGGACGTGAAAAGTGAATCGCGAGAAATTGAGAGTGCTTTGAATCCAGAACAGATTGCAAAGATTAAAAAATAAAATACTTGTTATTTTTAATCTAGAATTTAAATACAATAAATTTATTAAATTAAATAGGTTCCGTTAGCTTTATTTCGTCTCCGGTTGAATTTGATTTGAAAAAGGATGAAAGTCTTTTGTAAAATGGTGAATTTTATTTGGAAATTGATGAATATGATTTGTAAAAGGTTGAATTTGAAGTGCAAAACCATAACTAAATGCACAACGAATCGTTTCCCCCTTTACGTTGTTAAAACAAAAAAAAAATATTTTTCGAAAAAAACTCATAAATGAACGCAACTGGATGGAATTGGTTCAAAATTTGGAATTGTCTCCATTGTGTCATATAGTTGATGACCCATTTTGTAATTGTTATTTTTGTTCAAAACTATTGAATTCGTTCTGGGTAAAAATTAAGAATTTTTAGTCGGTTTAAGCAAACATAACCAACTAATACATTCAAATAGCAAAATATTTAAGTACACTCCGGATCCGAACTAGAATACCAACTACTTTCCAATTGAACAACCGCAACCAACCCGCAAGGATGAATTTACATTTTTTAAGAATTTCGTAATTACAGCTGTCTTAGTTTTCACAAAAGGTCTTGAAATATTATGTACATGTGTTAATTTAGTGTTGAAACAAATTTTAAACTCCAGGTCTTTGCCAGTATGTTGTTTCCTAAATTACCACTGAATCAGAAAAGTTTGCTGTTAACTTCATAGTTGAAATTTGAGAATGTTTTTCTTAAAAAATTGTTTTTACAGTAATTCTATGTGGTTAATGGTATATGCAGGGTGACCATTTATTATTGGCTCCGTGGATAAACTATAATTAATTTGCGATAAGAAAACGTTTATATGAGAAATTTCTGAGTAATAGTTGTTAAACTATGAATGAAATCCATCTTTCCCGGCATCTGATTTGAATCGATGCATTATAGATACCGTCTTGAATGTGTAAGAATTCCTCCTCATACTAATCTTAATATGCCAACATTTCTTGCTTGCAACAAAATTACTCATGCTATACACAAAATACAAACCTCGTAAGGTAAATAAAGAATTTTCTATAGTCTCATTTTCAAATAATCAATTTTCAATTACACTACCTTTTAATCCACTTACATCGGTAATTGAACATAACTCATAATACTGACATTGGTGTTGAAACAAATACGAGTACATACATAGTTCATTCTCGTGCAAAATTAAATAATTAAATTAGAACAATTAGCTAATACTTCCCACTGAGAAAAATTATTATTACTTCCTATTTACCAGTTAATATTTGCTGCGTCGTTGAATTGCTATATTCGATTACGAATCCTTCCTTCCAATATTACAAGTGTGTTAGACAGATTTTAGCTATTTATAAATCGATTTAAACAAGATTTTATTGTTCTTGTCGCACAATGCAATATATATAATGCATTCCATTTACGTACATTTTCCAATTTATTTAAGTACAAACCAATGTATTGCTTCTCACCGTTGCGGTAAACAATATGGAAAATTTAATGGTTCAGTTGTCCTTAAATTTTTCGTTCCCCATTATTTTTGTAATAAAATACATGAAATTATTTTTATGCACAAAATACGTACATATATATAATGATGAATGATTCAATTTACATATTAACGTGCGAATTTAATTTTTGGCGCCATGTCAATTCATATATCATATTTGTATAACCGCAATCATCTATATAGATCTAGAAGATGACCTAACGTTATTTTCCGGGCAAGATATATGGGATTGCGTCAATCAGTTGTTTGTGGCCGTTGCACCTAATCCATTCTATATATACGTAAATATCGAATTCCAAATATAATTATATGTTTTATCAAATGGTATTTAGTAATTGAGTATACTTAACACCCGAGTTATAAACAAAAATATTATTGCCTACCAATAAAAATGTTGGTGTTATGTGGTCACACTCTGACATTAATTAGTAGCTAACTGATACAATTATAAAACAAATAAACACGTTTGCTGTACAAATTAGCATCTAAATATTATTATCAGCTGTAAATAAACATATGCAGCTTGCTTCCGGACATTTTCTTGGGAATAAAACCGCACTTTAATATTTCAGCTAATACGAAATCCGCGCACAGAAACACAGTAACACTGTGCCAACCTCAATCGTTAATCATATAAAACTTTTATTGCCGTTTTACAAAATTGAATTCTGCTATTGAAATTTATTTTATGCCATAAAAACTTAATTGAAATTAATACTCGTAAAAACAACAACAACAAAAGCTAAAAATCACATGTAAGTTTGGTGTGCATACAAATTACTGGGGAACTGAAAGTATATAAGAAAATATTTTCGTATTTCTTCATTTAACACCTTGGTTGGGATTTTGTGTATACAAAGTCATTTAGCCATGTGACTACACAAACAAATAATTTAAACGAGATCCGAGGTGTTCACTATTCGCGCTTCACACATGTGATAATTAAGAAAATTTAGTGGAAAAGAAAATAACGAATATGTAAATAGACGCGAGTGAATGCGTAATGAGATATATCACACCATTCATCCATCCATACCATTTCATCTTAATATATAAAAATAAAAAACAAATAATAATAACAATTTTATTGATGTGATGATAAGATTTGCAAATATTATTTTGGCATAAATTAATCAACCAAAAATTACATATTTATATCGGCTGAGGTCAATAAATATTTTGTTAACACCGTAAAATCGTATGACAGGTTTTTTCCTTTATGATCATCAACAACTGGAGTTTACTGTATCTGAGGTGCAATAGATGTCTATACGTCAATCTTTATTTCTTTTAATATATTTTTTAGTAAGATGTGATTGGTAATTTTAAAATAAAACTTTTTTGCTATTGCGGTGTTTAAATTTAAGTATGGTAATTAAAAATTTGTAATAATTTCGTTCCAAAGTATATGAATATCACGTGCTGCTTACATTTTCTTAATAAAATCGTAATGCAGTTGCTCTAAACTTAATAAAGTATATATAATTAAATTTCGCATCGTAATTATAAAACTTTTTATTTGGTAATTCCATTGTGGCTTAAAACGGGTGCAAAACGTGATAGAGCCCCGGGGCCCAGCTGAACTAGTAAACTATTTTGATTACTCCATAAAAGAATGATGAAGTAAAACTGACGTATTTATTGCTCAGGTTCTAACCGTATAACATATTTATCATTTTTAAAATTGTATGGAACTCATGACGCGAAAGTCATAGCTGTTTTAACAAACTGCATAATATGGAAGACCTCGAAGCTACATTCAAAGATCTATAGTTAACAAACCGGGATCGAGCTAGCTCGAAAGCTGGGCGAACTGTAAACAAAGTCGTCATACAAGGAATATCGAATAAGCCTCTTTCGTGGTAAATAAAGTTTAAAATTGTCGTGACAAGTAATAATAGCGACTAAAACTAGTCAGCCATAATCGACTGATACTAAATAATTAATGTTAACATTTCTAAAAATTCTTTGTAAAATTGGTATCAAAAACTCGAAATTTCCGGAAAATGAAAGTCTATTGCTTTTGAAATATCCAAAAATTCACATCTCAAAAAATGAATCAAAAAAAAACAAATTGGTTCAAGAAACCACTTTCAAGCACCGTAATAGTTTTTGTGTAAAACTTGTCAATTGTGAAGGTTTTTAACAAACTGTCCGGACTGTGGAAAATATGAAAAATAGGCAAACTTACAAAATATATGTATTGTTTTACCGTAAGACGGCAACCTCAGCACTTCTACCAAAAAATCGAACTTACGTATACATTTTCATATATCGATTATGTCATTTGTTTTTGAATTTTTTTTTTTCAAAATTGATGACTGGTAAGGTTTTGGTCAAGAAACATTTTGTATATAAATCAAGCTTCAAAATTTTTCGAAATACTGCTCATATCTCACGTTACCTATCGTCAATCAGCATCTGTCTATAGGTAAAATTTCTGTACAAAAACCTTTCAGTATAATTTTTCTGGATCATTACAAAATCTACACAGCAGACGTAACAAAGGCTAATAATTTTATTTTTTCTTCGATCAATTATTTATGTAATTTTAACACTATTCGCCGTAAGCACTTGGCGAAATACATTAACACTTAATAAACACATTTCACTTAACACTTGTATTTTTATTTCGCAAAAAATTAAATTTTTGAATATTAAAAAATTTGTCCAAAAGTTTAAAAAACCACTCGATCGATTTCAACTTGTTAGGTCATCAAAGATACTCGTGATGATGACCTAACAAGTCGAAATCGATCGAGTGATTTTTTAAACTTTTGGACAATTTTTTTAATTAAAATATATCAAAAATTTATTTTTTTGCGAAATAAAAAAACAAGTGTTAAATGAAATGTGTTTATTAAGTGAATTGTTTATCTAATTCTAAAATACACTTGGGTGCAAAAAATTCGCACATTGATCAATTTTCAACAGAAGTTCAACAATATCGAAATATCCAATGTGTGTTTAATTTTCTTGAATGCTGATTCAAAGTCTATTTCATCACCTATCCAGTGGTACCTTTTTGTGCTTATATCGTGCCAAGAAAGTGATTTTTGGGATCAACATCTGAAGTACAGGTTTTTTGAGAATTTGTAATGTAATTGAGGTCCAGGCTTTGAGCTGGCCACTCCATAATAGGCACATCCCCCTCTTGAAGTACTGGTACACTATACCAGCCGTATGCGGTCTCGCATTATCCTGTATGAACAGGAACTTTCCACCAATAAACCCGGCAAAATGTACGATGTACTCTTCGAGTACTTCCTCAATGTATCTTCTTAATCGACTGCCAGTATTCCCTCCGGAGATGAATACAAGATCTGTCTTCGCCTCCAGTGACATGTCCACCCAGAACATGCACGATCCACCGCCACAGGTTCTTCAATGCGACATTGTGCAAATCGCTCTCCTAATTTTCTGTACACCCTTCCTCGCCCATCGTTGCCATGTAAATACGTTGCCATGTAAATACGTTGCCATGTCCAATCCAAATGCTCTCTAGCAAACTGAAACCGCGCTCATTGGTAAGCTGAAATTAATTTCGGCCCGTTTGCTGGTCTGTGTGCAGTCAGATCACCTTCTTGAAATCGTTTTCTAACTGTCCTCCGACTGACTTTGATTTCACGAAATTCTTGGGGCCGATGTCCCAGTTGCACCCGTTTTCAAATGACGATTTCGCAACGAAGTCAACACAATAAAGCGGTCATCACGTTGTATTGTGACACGAGGTAGGCCAGATCCTTGTCGCCCTCTGTAGGAGTCAGTTTCTTGATATCTCTGCCACACTCGACGAACGAAGAATCGGCTCAAATTTAGTTGACGAGCCAATTTACTTTGGTTCTGCCTCGCATCAATTAGTGCAATCACTTCTGCGGCTACCTCTAGTGTGAAATTTATGTTCTTGTTCCGGATGAAGGCGTAATCGAATGATAACAATTCCCTTAAAACATAAGCTTTTATACCTGCCACAAGTTCCGCAGCCAGATTGTTGTGTTCTATTGTTGGTATTGCCCTAGTCCTTAACGGAAAATACACAAAAGTGGTATCATTGGATAGGTCGTCTTTCACTTGAAATACTTTGCTTCTAAAAAAATATTTCAATTCGGTAGAAAATTAAAAAAAGTAAAATATGCAACTGTGCGAATTTTTTGCACCCTAGTGTATAGCTCCAGCGACATTGGTAGTTAATATTAAGTCTAATTGAAATTTTTGTTACAATCAATCAGAAAAACAAACGAAATTTTCATGTAAAACTGTTTAATTTACCAAGAGCACTTTAATGAGTAATATATTAGGTTAGCACCCAAGAGCCATCTGGCAACTTTATGCCTCAATAGATTTCCACCGCATATTTTCGGATTAACCAACAAACAAACCGACCATGGCACAGTGGGTAATGCTGTGGCGTTTGGATCGGGAGGTACAAGGCTCGAATCCCTGTATCGGGTTCGGATCTGTGATGGAAAGGAACACAACTATATGACCCCCTGTCGTAGAGCAAAACTTATGGGGCAACCCATCTTCCTCACCAGTATTATAATTAGACCGTACGTCCTCGAATTGGCTGGCAATGGCGTAAAAGTAGAACCGTGAAACGTGAAAACACACAATCATGCCGTCAACTATTTTTAAAAAATAATGAATTGCAACAGCTTGGAAATCGTTTATTAAACATTCAAATCAAAAGTATCTCCCCGTAATGTTTCATGTCTAACAGTTTCTGATTTTTTTTTAAATTTACCTATTCGTCATCACCTGCATTAAAATGATGTACATATTTTGAAAGATAGCTCTCAATTGTTCCAAATATAAATTATTAAGATAATCACAGGTTTCCCCATCAAGAAATATTTTTTGTTTACTTGGTAACGATTATGGGTGATAGAAAAAAGTATTTAGGCTTGAAGTGAATTGATATTCATTTTCGGTAATCAGCGACATCGTCGTTGAGCTGTCAGACTATTGTGTGCTTCAACGAACCTATTATCGGTATTTTACAATCCATAAGATATTTATGATCATGATTATGAATAAAATTATACCAGTAGTGATAATTGTTCGAAAAGAGGAAATATTTCTTAACCACTTGAAATTACCAATTCAATAGTTTGACACTCCACTAAATTTTAATTATAAATGAATAACAGATTTATTGGTATCGACTACATATATCGGGTACTTATCAAAATCGAAAAAGCTACTTCTGCTTAAAAACAGACTACTTGTAACCTATTAATGATAAAGTCGCAAGCGATACGAGTATAAATAATCTTTGGCCACTTCATTTCCAATCTAAAAAACCGCAATTGAAATTTACTCAAACAGATAAGAAACCAAAACAATAACACCGTCATTACATTTATATAGAGTCAAGTGATTGTGATAAAAAGATTAAACTTGAAAATATCGTTATACATTATAAAGCACGTGAGAAATTTGCATATACAGTACTTTTCTAGTAAATATTAGCCAAGCCGTATTTATAAAAAGTTTATTATTTACTGTATGATTAATTTATTGTTATAATGTGCACCATATATCGTTTATAAGGGTGAAAACGAATTTTTATGTAACCTGCAAAACTTATTTTGACTAACAATTCGTTCTAGAATGAATCATCATCGGAAATAACTCAACCGTTAATATTTCACGTGTGATAATCAGATTAATATCGCCAAAAAATTAATCTAATTTATATTAGGCGATTTTAGATATTTGACGCAGTGTCACGGTTCATTGGTTGAGAAGTTACATAAAACAAACCGAAACCGCGAATATAATCGCAGAATTTATATAAATAGTAAACCTTTTCGCATGATTAAATCAATTAATTACATTATGCAGTTCTATACACGGCAGTCTACCGGAATGTGTAGCTAATTTATAAACTGACTTTGAACTTTTTTATGAATTTAATGATTTTTCCTACACAATACACATGCGCGTGCGGAAGTGTAATGGTGTACTGATACTACCTTAGTATAATCACATCATAAAATTGGTCCAACAAGCAATTAAAAAAAAAATACACGCATAAATTATATCGATAATTTACGATCAAATTAATGTGACATCGGAGTTATTAACTGCCAAAATATGTAGTAAAAATAAATTTATGACGATATAACAAAAAACTTTCGCTAGCTGCTAAAAATTTTGCTAGTCGTCTTTATCTGTATGTTAAATGTTTATGTAAGAAATTGATATATAAACTGTGCGAATTAGAATTGGCACCAACAGGTGGATATGTATTCTGTATTTAGTTTCAGCAATTTTTGTAAATGTACAAAATTGTAACAGTTTTATATATTGTAGATTTGTTAAAAATCCACATTTAGCTCATTAAGACAAAATTTGGGAAAGGTCTAATCATCGACATTACGAAACATTGTCAGAATGGTTATCAATCACTGTTTAAATGGATGTAAAAGTTAGATTGTTTTCCGTGATGCAAGATGTTCTTTAGCACTAGTTGAGTAATCTCGAACTGTTTCTCCTATGTAACCTTAACTCCAACTGCTGCAACATGAGTTTATAAAGCCCTGATTTAGCGAAGAGGTTCTAGGCTTGTTGTAGAAAATTAAATTCCTGATGGTATTTTTATAATCGGAGCTAATTCTTTGAGATGGTGTAATGTCTTCAGTAGAGTATACGCTATTGATAACCATTCGTTTCACTTTCCTATTTATTAGTTTGGTAATGATTCTATTGCTATACCTGTTCATGTTAGCTATTTTCATAATCGTGCTCAGTTCTTTGTTATAGTTAGTTAGTGTTCGACATGGGAATATTTATTAATCTATTAATAAAGGAATGAAACGCTGCTATTTTTATACTTTGCGGATGGTTCGAAAAATTGAGTATAACGGAGTCTGTGTAAGTTGATTTACGGTAAACTTTGTAATCTAAAGTAGAATATGGTAAGTTTTACTGTTAAATCCAGAAAGTTGATTGAATTGGTAAACGCTATCTCTAACGTGAAATTACCTACAAAGCCGTATCAAACTAATGGAATTAAATCGTAAAAAATTAAAATAAATCAAAGATTTGTAAAACTTGTGAAAAAATGAGCTTTAGAAAGCATATAAAGCACTGTATAGCTAGAGCCAACTTCGCATGCTAGGTTTATTAAGCACTGGTCAAAATATAACCTACTTATAATCAACAAATATAATAAAGATACTGTACTGTGCATTTCTGTCCACATTAAAAACTTGAAAGTTTTTTCCCAAGACTTTGGCAAATAGACGTCTGTTGACTACAGCGACGTGTCGTGCATTTAAAAAAACAATAATAAAAAAGTTTATACCACCATGAGTTGTGTCATCTAGAGACACAACCAACTATGTCACTAACAAACCAATGGCCAAATGTTCGATTTTGAGCAAAGAAAGTTCTAAACTAGTTTAAAGCAATCTGTTGCCCTATCGTGACTATCTAGATTCTCCTTATTTATAATTATGTACATTTGGTTATTATTTTTATTGATTTGCATGATTAGTCATTTTATTTACTTAAGGGAATATCCGATTGACGACTGTTAAAGTTGTAAATGTGACATCTAGTACGTTAATAAAAAGCTTTTTGTTTTTTAATTTTATAAAACTGGAGAGTAGCTCTAGTTGAGAAAAGCGCTTGCTAGTACTTGAAAAGTGTGATTGGGAAACGATACTAAAGATGTTCCAGAGTAGTGTTTCCAGGTGTTTAAAGAAAATGATGTAAAATGCCATGATATATTTAATCGATAGTTAAGTTTTTCAGGCAGTTTATACGCGCTTTCTTGGAATTGCTTTCTTGTAACAGGATTTTTCTACTCACGTACTACAAAAAACTAATCCTGCTAGTCTGACTGAACTTTAGCAATTAATTAAACAATTTATAAGAATTTTAATTGAAAGAATAAACATAAACAACTAGACGGAAGTTTTAAATTGACAGAGAAAATATGTCGTTTGTGTTCATTCGCACATTCGTGCGCTTTCGTTTGTTTTATTTACATTACAAAGATTATATAAAAAGTAAATTATTATTTAAATATAATTATTTTTAATATTTTTTAATATTAAAGACGTGATCAAGTATAATCATGCTAAATATAAAATCATAATTCACTGAATCATTTTATTTGATTGTGGAAACGATAATCTAACTGCATTATCGACGTCGATTCAATAATTGACTAAAAAATTTTTCAGTTGTGTCTTGGCTAAATAATTCATTGAATGATACAAATTGATCCACAAAATCGATATTAATTCTTGATATAAATAAAAAAATAAACAATATTCATAAAATTTATTATTAAAGATTATCATTTAAAAACGCTTATTCTTATTATTTTGTATTTATTATTTACTAAATTTCTAATACTAAAATTGTTTATCTCTTTTTAAATATTTACAGGACCAGCAACATGGTCACAATTATTCCCACAAGCTGCGGGTGAACGTCAATCACCAGTAGACATAATCACGACACGAACACAACAAGGTAGTGATTTAAAAGCCAAACCATTGAAATGGAAATATGTTCAAGAAAATGCCAAAAGTCTAGTAAACCCAGGCTACTGTTGGCGCGTGGATGTAAAAGGTCAAGGATCTGAATTGACAGGCGGTCCATTAGGTAATGATATTTATGTGATTGAACAATTCCATTGCCATTGGGGATGCAATGATCAGGAAGGTTCGGAGCACACAGTTGACGGTAAAGCTTATGCGGGTGAATTACATTTGGTTCACTGGAATTCAACCAAATATACAAGCTTCCAAGAGGCAGCTGGAAAATCTGATGGTTTAGCCGTACTTGGCGTATTTATAAATGTAAGTTTTTTTGTTTAGCAATTAATTATCAATAAATAATTATCTATAATATCTTAATTATATTACAGGTTGGTAAACATCATAGCGAGCTTGAAAAAGTATCAAAATTATTACCGTTCGTTCAACACAAAGGCGATCGTGTCACATTTATCGATTCATTAGACCCAGCTAAGTTGTTACCTAAGACATACGGATACTGGACTTATTTAGGTTCACTAACCACCCCACCATGCACAGAGTCCGTAACATGGATTGTATTCAAGGAAGCAATTGAATTGTCTGAGCAACAACTTAATCATTTCCGCGAGCTACGCTGCTATGACGTAAACGAAGAATGTCCATGCGACGAATTAAAAGGCAAAGTGATCCAAAATTATCGTCCACCATTGCCATTAGACAACCGTGAACTCCGTGAATATGGCGGTCATTAACAATAACAGTATAAACAAAAGTTTATTGCTTTATTTCTTCTTTTATAAAATCATAATTACCTAGTTAGGATTGGGGATGGCTACTAACAATGAATTTATAATTTATTTTCAACTACTATATTATTATTTCAAAAAAAAACACTTCTTTCATAAAGATAGTATTTTTTATCTAAGTTCTTTTATCTTTTGCATCAAATGAGAATTACACTTAATTATGTAGGGACAAGCGCGAACTATCCAAAGATTTATTTAAACGACGAGAAAAAAAGGCTAAATATTGATTTATGGTGATTAGTACTGGTGGATGTCAGTTAATTTTTTATTCATTAGGCAGCACCAAAACACAAAAAGAAACAGAAAGTGCACACACATCACGTATAAATTAGGTTTAACACGCGCTAGTCGATTGTCTGGGACGAGATAACAACATCCAGCATTAATCACCCCGAACCAATATTACCATTATAATCATGTGAAACCTAAAAAATATATACCTCTAAACACTCTAATGCATCGAAATTTTAAAATGAATGCAATTAAATTCAATAAAAAATTGTATTATTTTTAATCTAGTCTCTTGACTAGAAGATTATTAAAAACTAGTACCATAACAACATTTTTTTTCGAAATTTAATATGTATCTAGCGTTAATTTTTAAAATTTTAAGAATTTTGTTTAATAAAAAATTATAAACAATTTTAAAGTGCCTAGAGTTTACTATTGATTTGTTGTTAATTTTAGAGTCTGTCTGTAGAAATATAAATAACAAAAATATATTTTACTGATAAAAAATAAATATAAAACAGAAATATAACGATTAAGTATTTTAAAAGTAGAATGATGTTTTTTATTGGTACGTCATAGCAAATTATGGAGAAATAAGAACAGCTTTAAAATCGAAATTGTTACCTGGGAATGTGTTTTGTGTTGATATTACTGAAAGTGAGCCAGCATCTCTATCATATTTAAAATTTGAAGGCCGCTTCTAGAAAGAGTTGACCCGATTTTAATGTAGATGTGGTATTATACGCCCGTATTTTAATAGCAAACCGTTATTTAGAACCAGAACACATATGTGTGTGTCGTTATACTTAAACAAAATTAACGAACCATTTTAAGTTTGAAACGTACTATACCGATTCGCGTGCGCTCTTTTAATAAACAATAAATATTCCCAAATGCAACTTCACTTCGTATATTGACGCATCGAGCAATAAATATATAAGAGAAATCAAGTAGTGCAAATTTTGTAAGCCAATTTTTCCGAGGTTAATCTTATTTTATAGTTTTAATATATTTATACACAAATTTAATTTTTTTCTATATTTGATCCATATATAAGTATCTTATAAACAAATCGGCATAGTTGTTTTATAGTTCATTGTTCTTTTTACTGTTAGGCTTATACAGATTGCCAAAAGTAAAATAGATTAACCTCGGAATCTCTACATGAGTCCTCTTATGTATATTTTGTCAGATCCACTTGTAGTTGCCTATAGCAGAGAATATTTGTTTATTTTGTGGTCAAAAAAATTAAGATTCACCACACAAACAACTATTATTTGTGGTTCACCAGCTACACTAAAAATTACATTAAAATTCATTACGAAATATTTTATTATTAACATCAAAATGGGTGAGAAGGAAATAAATAATACACTTAAAATAGTATTGCTCAGTGATTTAAATGCCTTATGTGCCTCGGAACCAGGTTGTTGTCGAAATTGTTACAGCAAGAGCTATGTTTTGTATTGATATTGCTGGCCGTCAGCTGCCTGTCTATCTTATTTGGTATTTGAAGGCGCTTTTAAAAGGAATCGCCAGATTTTAATGTAGGTATTGTATTATAAGCCTGTATTCTAATAGCAAACCGTTATATAATACCAGAACTCAAATGTGCAGAAAACAAATTAGCGAATCTATTTTAAGTTCGAAACATTATATGCTAACTTGCATGCACTCTTTTAATCAACACTACATATTTAATATTTTCAATGCAACTTCACTGCATGTATATACCATCTACAGAATAGCAGCCGAACTATTAAACATTTCCATCGTCTAAAAAGTGTTTTTTGGTGTTTATATATATTGATATTTCTAACCAAAAATGATCGTATGAAGAAAACCGAACAGGAATTGGAACATAAAGATGTTAGTGTGATCTATTTTTCAATAGTGAGATTAAATTCTGCTGTTTTCACTGGCACCTATCGCGTATTAGCAAAATTGCCAATTAGTGAGTGCCATCTGTTACTCAACTTTTGTCCTTTAAAACGTTTATTTTGTAGAGCTATCTGCAAAATAAAACTCAACTAATAAAATTCATTAGTAGTGCTATCTGTGATCAAAAATATATTTATTTTACACTGAGAAATTAAGTATGTAATGTTTTGTTTAGAACTGTCAAAAAAATTTAAGGTTAACAGTTGATTAAAAATCACATAGAATTCATTACAAAATATTTTATTATTATTAACATCAAAAAATGGTTGAGGAGGAAATAAGTAATACACTTAAAATAGTAATGCCCGGTGATGTAATTCCAGAAGCTGCAGAGCCTACAAAAAACAACAAAAAGATTATAATTGGACCCGGTCTAAGAAAGCAAGGAGATTCCATCATAGCATGCAAAGCTGGGATTTTAAGAAAAAAGGCTAACGTCTTCTATATTGATACATATCAAAAACGTTATGTTCCAAGCCGGAATGAGGCTGTAGTCGGAATTGTTACAGCAAAAGCGGGGGATGTGTTTCGTGTCGATATTGGAGGCAGTGAACCAGCATCTCTATCATATTTAGCATTTGAAGGCGCTTCTAAAAAAAATCGGCCCGATGTAAACGTAGGTGATGTATTGTACGCCCGTATTTTAATAGCAAATCGTGACTTAGAACCAGAACTCATATGTGTGGATTCGTACGGACGGAAAGAAAATTTGGGCCTTCTTCAGGATGGATTTGTTTTTAATTGCAGCATTAACCTAGTCAGAAAGATTTTAAATACGAAATGTCCTTTGCTTTCGAAATTAAAAGATGAGATGCCATATGAAATTGCGGTTGGTGTAAACGGGAGGATATGGATTCGGGGTCGCAATGTCAAGGAAACTATAGCAATTGGAAATGCTTTACTTGCTGCAGAGTACTTAAGTTATGAAGAAATTGGGAAAATGTGTGAAAATATTGGGGTTTTATTAATGTAAAAAATAATAAATATATTCATATGTATTTTATTGTTAAAGATAACCACAATTTTTTATTGTTTTGATTCATCTTCGAAATTTTTGAGCAAAATTAGTGCATTGCTAGAGCATCGATTGTCGATACATTACTTACTTAATGCCCCATTGCTTGCATGCGACCAATATTTTTCTTCTGCAGATTTTGTAGGTAAAAGAAGCATCCGCTATATAAAAATATTTAATGTGCGACAAAGAAAGAAATATAAACCTAGTAATGCCATAATTTTTTTATAGCATTATTAATTTATTTTTAATTAATTCAAATGCGAAATTTACATTTTTATCTATGGCGTCTGTTTTTATTATGAATCCTTAACATTTATACGAAATATTTTTATTTTTGTATAATTTTAAAAATGTTGTCATAAAAATACTCGGATCGAATACATTTTATGGCAACATTCACTTTTATGGTATCATATTATAGTGGTTTTTGCGCTCGACTTAAAAATCTTTTGCAAAATTTTGTTTGGTTTTATTTCTTTTCTTGTCGCTCATGTGCAAAAAGCTAGGAGATATATATAACATTAACCTTTTGCACATGAGAGACGAGAAAAGAAATATATCCAAACAAAACCACTGTAAAAATGAAAATGTTGCCATAAGATAAATTCCATCTGAGTATTTTTATGGCAACAATTTTTCAAATTAAAAAACATTTTATATTTATAAATGTTAAGGATTCATAATAAAAACATTTTGCATCTGAACAATTCAAAAATAAATTAAATATAATGCTATAAAAAATTATGGAATTACTACATACATATAATATTTATTTATTTCTCGCACATTGATTATTTTTATATAGCGGATGCTTCTTATTTACATGCAAAAACTTGCAGAAGAAGACAATTGTCTTCATGTAAATGCCCCATATTCTATATATTTTATTTTATACGCTACATCCCATGGAGTGATTTGGCCACCTCATTTTTGAGTTTCTATAATCAGGTTATCTTCGGCTTAATTTGGGAAAAGTTCATGATTGAGCCCTGGCTGCTGGATGAGTCATACTGATAAGGTGATTCCTTTTCCCTCCACTTGCTTTTATGCTGTTCTCAACGGTCACCCAATATTGTACTAACCCAAGCAGCGGTTGGCTGACGGTGATGGTGAAGTTATTGCCGCTAGCTCGCTCTCGGGAGGTACGGCCACAGAATCACACGTCACACTCACAATGCTGCTTTTATATGGCTAAATATCGACTCATTTTTTTGACGGATGCGCCGAAGAAAGGAATAAATTCGTAAATTTTGCATATTTCAAATTCAAATAAACAACTACGGACTCATATAAAAATTTCACGGTCTATTTTTTTGGGAGAAAATTTAATTAAGTAAAAATCAGCCCGAAGTTTAATAAATATAAAATTTAAGGTAGGAAAAAATAAATTACTTGGCCTACGCAATGTCTGTTTTGTGGCACTATTTTATTAATTTCTGGGAATCGGGGAAATAATTTATATGTGACTAGCTGAAGTACCCGGCTTTGCCCGGGTTAATATTGAACTGCTGAACTTCAAAAGGTGTTTATAACTTATTAAAAAATATTTTGTTGGGTTTATCGCCATGCTTCTTTTTGTAAACCACATTTTTTGATTTTCCTCCCGGAGCTAAAACATATAAATTTTCTGAAGTCCCTAAATATTTGTTAAACCCCCCCGGCTTTTCACAGTTGCTAAAATGGATTCGTGCTAAATTTGTAAGCAATCGCTATAGAGGATCAAAAGTTTGCAACTACATATATTGTAAATTCCTGCTTACAGGTGTGCATGGCGAAGTTTTTTTTTCTAGTTTTTATTTCTATAAAAAATATAAAGTATATAATTACATAAAACGAAAGATAAAAAAAAATCAGAAATAAAACTAGTTAAGTAGTCTCCTTATTAAAGATAATGTTTCGGAGCTACGATTCAATTACGAAAAATATTTAAATTACAAATTTAAAATATTAATTATAAATTATTACTATTTCTATTCGGGTACTAAACATTTTTTTTTAAATACAAAGAAGAAAATTATTAAGTTGAATAATTATTATTCACATTTGTTGATATTTGTTCATAACAATAAAATTCACAAACATAATATTGTAAAATGTTCATTACAAATATACTTCCTTAAGTTAGATTACTAATCCCCTATGTTTTTTCTCGGCTGCTGAAACATATTCGTGCTAAATTTGGGAGCAAAATTCCTGCTTACTGGTTAGCATATTGAAGGGGTAACATGATTTGATCTATAAGCCTCTTCTGTTGCTAAAAAGTATTCTTGCAAAATTTGGGAGCAATCGCTTTCGTGGATCAAAAGTTGTTGTGCAACAAACACAGTTACATATGTACATACTTTTCTATTTTATATATAGATTTTTGTTTAAACAATTGTTTAAGATAGTGCTAATTTTTTTGGAAACAAAATTTAATTGGATATTTTTTTCTGCCAATTTAAGAGCGCTACAGACGATCCAATTCGGTCGGGCGGTTGGTTTAATTGGATTGGATCGGATGCACAATTGGATGGTGTGAAGACAAGTTGGTCAACAAAATTAACTTGGACGTGTTGGATGGAATTCCATCCAACCAACCAACCAAATTGAATGGTGCGTACTGCGTAGTGGAAAAATTGCATTAGTAGTGTTGCTTTGGCAAAGTCCACTTAGCTGACAACAACAATTGCATTGTATAAAGCCGAAGACGGTTTGGTTTAATGTAAAACAAAAACAATTTAGTTTAAGAAAATAAACCATTTTATAATTATGTTGTTCACCGCAAGGCGGTCATTTTTAAATTATTTTTTTTCGAAAGGCTTCTCGTAAAATCAGTAGGACAATTTATAATAATCCAGATATAATATGTTAAATTGTTAATTTTAGTTTATTTTATAGGTCCGATTTTCGTAGAGCAATGTGCATATGCATAGCTTTCTATGCCAGCCTATAGTATTGGCCCATGAGTTCTGCACTCCGACAGGGGTTGAAAATGTTGTGTTCATTTCCATCACAGTTCCTAATCTGATGATCTGATATGATGAAGAACCCTTTTGCATTGCCCCTATCGGGTTTCGAACCCAGTACCTCCCGATCCAAACGACAAAGCTTTAACCACTGTGCCGTTTGGTCGGCGAAAATTACATTGATGGACTTTGTTGACTGTTGCTATAATCTAAATCTTCTACAATAAATGTACTAATTTCATAACCCATACCGCCTGCAAAATGTTTGAAAATATAGAATTTTGCTCAATATTTTGCGATATTTTCCCTTTGTTTTTTTTCGTTGACGATTTGATTTGTCATTCCGAATTCATTCGATTCAGTGACAGTTGGACACGCGATTAATTTGTAAACAGCACGGCGTAAAACTAATTTTTAATTGTTGTATACATTGTTGTAAACATTAATCAATTGATTGTTGTTTATTCCGGAAGAAAAACATTTCCATTATTTAATAATAAAATGGCAACAGAATCATCATCAACAATGAAAAATGTGAAATACACTAGTAAGTTGATTCATATCCGATGTCAAATTATATATAAACAACCTTTATGTAATTGTCTAGTGATTGCGTAGTTAACGTGATGACTACTATAAAAGATGATTTAATTACTCCATTTGAATAAAATATACAAATTAGCATACTTATTAAAACCAGCTAAAGTGAAAATCAAATCTTACATTTTGTGTATCTCTAAGGGATTTGCGTAAATTTATCGTGCGATAATAATCTCAGTTTTTATTGTAAATTCTCGACCTCGACATTTGAATAAAATTATCGAATTAACACATGTTTTGGTAAATTTCTTATTTGCAGATGGACTGTCCACTTACGAAATTTTCGAGGACGACAAATGCACAAGAAAATGGGAAGAGATATCGATTCCAGTTCCCTGGGGACATATTGCCGGTAAGATATTATGCCAATTTAAATTGTATCACCCGATATATTTATTTTCCATAAATGTACTCGTACGTCTATGTCTCTATAGGTAGACAAAACTATTAAAATTCTATAGAAAGCAGAAAACAGTAGAGTCCAAAGTTTACATATACATATAGCGATTACTGTGCAAAATTGTGATGATCATGATTATTTTAATTATAATAAAAGTGGTGTTATCATTAGCACGTCATAATAATACTTTATTATGGCTATTTTTTTTTTTTTTTTGATTAAGAACACGAATCATAATCGCGGTTTAGAAATTAATATTGGGAGAAGCGAGATTTTTGTGTGTATTTGATCAAAAATGAGTGAAACCCATCATTCTTTATAATTATCTTCATTTTTGAAACAAATAATCGAGGTCAAGGTCCCCAACAGATGTTGGTGTTGAAAGGATTTGTAACAAAATTGCCTACACTTATTGATTTTGCTTGTGTAATATATTTTCATTTATTTAAATTGTCTGCCTTTATCACAGAAGCACTTTGATTCAGTGATAAGATATATTGCTCTTTAATTATTGGTTTTTGCGTAATTGTAAATGTTGCGTCAATTTTTTTATGTTTTTGGACCTTGGATCTGTAAATAACAACAAATGTATAACGTCAAATTTCCAAATTATTGAATAGTTTTTACGTCATTGCAAAACACAATTAACATTATCACTTTTCATCTCCATTGATGATCCGATGGAAAAACCACTTCCTTTTGTCATTTAAGCAAAAATTCGAACGAAGTTTTCCGCTTTTCGACGTCCCATTCTTTCAATTCACGTGTCAGCCAATCCCAGTGCCTGTATGCGTTGTGAAACATTACTTTTGGGTAACATTCTGCCAATTGCTTCTCTTTATTATAATAAACATTTAAATACTTCAAGACTAATGGAGCGATTACTGCTAAACTTGTAAAGTTGAACGGAATGCGATTTCGAGTTGACCTTTGTTACTTCTGTTCTTAGAAACAGGTTGTTGTTTCTAATTAAAATTCAACACTTAAATTTTAACTTGAACGCCTTTTTAATCTCCAATCTTCGTTTGTATCAAATATAGCAACAATTAAATTATGTCGACTTTCGAAGCAATTGTGTTAGTGCCTCAATAGAAAGGGTTTACATACTTAGGTATTTAAAATTTTAATCGTTTTAATACTCGAGGTTATACAGGCATTCCTGAGCTAATAGTTTTAAATTTATTTATGTTATTTAATTAAAAAATCGCTTGACGACCTCATTGTGCGTATGTGTGTTTTAAATACTTTATTTCACTGAGGTACTAGAACTTACATACAAATATAGGCATTAGGTCAATAGGTTAAGTGTAGTAACGGCGCGGTTTGTTTATGTAAATATAATTAAATATATTATTTTTTATTTTATTTTTAGGTAAATGGTGGGGTCCACGTAACAAACAACCAATACTAGCTTTACACGGTTGGCAAGATAATGCGGGAACATTTGATCGTCTGTGTCCACTGTTACCGAAAGAAATTCCAATTTTATGTATTGATTTACCAGGCCACGGAAAATCATCACCATACCCAAAGGGGATGCAATATTTTCTGTTTTGGGACGGTGTTACATTAATACGTCGGATTGTAAAACATTATAAGTGGAATAATGTTTCGCTGCTAGGACACTCACTCGGTGGTGCTCTTAGTTTTATATATGCCGCCTGCTTCCCAACCGAGGTAGCCAAGCTGATTAATATCGATATTGCCGGGCCAACTATACGCGATGTTGATAAGAACTCTGCTAGAACGGGTGAATGCATTGATAAATTTCTGTATTACGAAACATTACCCGAATCGAAAATGCCTTGTTACGATTATGATGAAATGATAAGTTTAGTGCTGGCCGCCTACGAAGGCAGTGTAACCAAAGAATCGGTTAAGATCTTAATGAAACGGGGTATGGCACCAGCCCCGCCCCATCTATCAAAGACTGGATATCATTTTTCACGTGATTTACGTTTAAAAATCTCGCTGCTAGGTTTCTTCACCGAGGAGCAGCTATTTAGTTATACAAAATTGATTAAATGTGATACGTTAAACATACGCGGTGTGCCCGGGATGGAATTTGAACGACCCAACACTTACGCCAGAGTTATTGATATATTACGGAAAAATTGCAAGAAACTTGTATATAAAGAAATCCCAGGAACACATCACCTACATTTGAATACGCCGGAACGGATCTCAGATGTTATAAACAATTTTTTGCAAAATTAAATTCTTTTTAAGCTTTAATTATTATTTACGGGCTAATTAATAATATAATAATACATCTCAGTTATTTTCGATGCAATGTGCCTAAGAGATTAATAAAACGTGCATTCCAATAGAACTAAAAATACCGAGGACGTTTGTTAGTGAGTGGAACTGTTGCATGCTTGAGTGACGATAAATTATTAATATTGAAAACAGGTGATCTACAAAAAATTATTTAAGATTAGAATTATATAAAATCATATCACGCAAATTGTCAAACAAAAACAAAATTTAAAATGCTTTGAGTATACGAGTGTGTTTCAAATTTAGAATTTAATTTATTTTTTTATTGCTATTTATTAGAAATTTATTTATTTATAAGAGTTTACATTATTTTTGTGTATAATTAAGAAATATTACGAAAAATTACATTGAAATATATTTAATTTTAAAATTAGACTTAGCAATTATTTAAAAGTAAATAAATAGTTCTAATGTTTAAAGGTAAAATTATTTAGTTATTTTAAAGCTGGAGCTTCCTAAATTACCTTCGTCAGGACAATATGCTACATAATTAGACAAATTACCGATTTTGGCCGATTACGGGATCTAAAATTGTATGTTGTTATTTTTGATTTTTCAATCGGCTCCAGTAATAGAATCTATTTTACGCAGTCGCGCATGGAAATTTTACAAAATTTAGTTAAAAATTGATCGAAATGGTTTGTATTAAAAATAACCCATGGTCATATTCCGATTAATTTTTTTTCACATCATTAGCTGTTTTTAGCACGACGAAAATTTCTAAAATTTTCGTGCCACTTACAATTAAACCATTTATTCATTTGCGTGAAGAAGATTAACCGCCACGTTTAGATCAGTAGGATAAATGGATCTCAACGCAGACTGCGTTAAAATAAATTCCGCAGGTTTTCTTCCTAAAAATTAGAGTTGGGGTCGTTTGTCCGCTTATTTTTTAAAAGTGGGCTTTTGATAATCTTCTTCTTGTCAGTAAATAGTTGTTAGTTCCGAAACAAATTGGATTAGAATTCTATATAAGTGGGAGAAATTTCGACGTTCCATTCTATATAAAGAAGAAATGGCCTAGTTCAACTAAGCAATTCAAATTCGTTAAATGTGTTCAAAATTCATGTTGGAATCGCAATCTAGTCTTATATATCAAATAGGACTATCATTGGTTAAGAAATGATGAAGTCCATCCAACTTGGCCAAAACCCAAAACTCAGCCAAAATTGATGTAAGAATACCAATCCAGCTCTACAACCTAAATTTGATCTTGTTAAGAAATGAACTTGCTCAAAATTCATGTTAGAATCCAAATCCAATTCTGCATGCCAAATTGGACAATTATGGGTCCCATTTGAAACGCGATATTTTAAAACGCGAATTATCAAAACGCGATACGGTACAAAACGTGATATGGTACAAAACGGGAGTTTAGGATCGGGTTATATCAGGCGGGTGAAGGGGAAATTTAATTTCAGTTTATAGGAATTTAAAAGTCGATAGGAACGATAGTACGTACATAGGATCGGTATCAGGTGCGTCGCTACGCTCCAGTCGCTTCGCAACGCATATTCTGTACCATAACGCGTTTTTAAATATCGCGTTTTGTACCATGGGCGGTATGTTGTACCACCACTTCGAATCGAAAAAAGTCGAAATTCGAAACAAGTCGAATCGAAAAAATGAAAGTTGTATCATTTTTGGTTTTCGAAAATGATACAACATACCTACCCGCCATTCGACTTTTTTCGAATTACGATTCGAAGTGATGGTACCACATACCGCCCCATATCGCGTTTTGAAATATCGCGTTTCGAGCGGATCCCGACAATTATTGATCAAGGAATGGCCAAGCTTCGCCAAGATTCGTGTTAAAATGCAAACCACAACCCATAATTTTTCACGCGAATTGTGAACGCAGTTAATTTTATCCTCGAAAATCAAAATTATAAAAATTAGATCCGTATATTTCCGTATAGAAATATAAAAAAATCGCGTTTAAATTTGTGAACTAATTTTTAAAACAGCGAATTTGGGAAAACGTTGTTTGAAAAATAATTTTCCGAGAATATTTGTGAACGGTATATAAACATTTATTTGCCCTTTTTCTCGTAAAATACATTTTTACTTATAGTTTCGGTAATTTATATTTTCCTGAATAAAGTTATTCGCGTTTGGTGTGAATACCGCCAAACAGTTGAGGCCCCACTAAGGTACCTAATAACACTCAACCTATTCAATTGCAACACTACTGGTGAGCTGAAAATACCAATCTGAACGAAACAGGGCACTCCTCAACTGATTGTGAAGAACATTGGTTTGTATAACACATTTGTGATTCTTACACGAAATCAGTCTCCATACTCGTGTAACTAAGTTTAATAGGCTTGAATTTGAGTTCCAAGTGTGCTTCAAGAAAATGTTTAATTAAAAGTCGAATAATCCATTCTTAACCGAATGAAAATGTTGTTGAATCAAAATTTGATTTTATTATGAGCCGAATGTTGTTCTATGTAATGTGGTTCGATTGTATGATAAAATTCCCTATTTAAATGGGTTTTGATTTTTTGAAAGATGCCAATCTAAATGTAGCTACGCCAGTTGTGAAACTCGGCTTGTGTGTGAAAATGACTAATTTGAATTGTACAAGGCATGGTTTTGCCAATTTGAATGAAACTACACAAATATTCTTAACCAATTTGGGGTGGAGCACTACTTGTAAGGCAAAAATTGGTTTCGAGTATAACTACCTGATCTAGTTCTGAAAAGTAATCAAAACAAATAGAACTTGAATGGATTTGATTGGTATAAGAATGAATGAAATTATGAAAAAGGTTCGGGAAAAACGGTAATTTACGAAGCTAAAATTGGAGATGAAGTACGATTTGTATAATGGATATGGCCAATTTGGATAAAATAAAGCCAGTGGTCTGAAAATGGCCAATTTGATGAATTGTTACCTTTACCATTTTTAAACCGAGTGAGGTTCTTCCCATAGAATTTCTAAAATGATGGGCAAAAAAATGAACATAATCGAAAAACGTAAGGTTCATTCAACCAAAATGGTGGCAAACGTGTAACGTTAAATTGGTTTAGTTGATTTTGGTATGTATTGGCAACAAGGGTAATTCTATTTCGTGGTTGTTATTTTCATAATCAGCAATTTCTTTTGCATAAAAGTATATAAGTATTTCACGGAGATTGGTGGATTAAACGTAAAAGATGCGTCGAATAACTTGTATATATCACCAAAGTTGCCTCCACAGTTTTCCTTCTTAGACTGACAAAATTGAGATTTTGTTCTTATACAAGAGCCGGTTAGTAAATAATACCTTTAGTGGCGAAAGGGTGTACATTTATAAAGAAGTTTGGGTTGCGAGATTCGAAGAGAATAAAAAAAAAATGAGAAACTTGGATGTTGTTACACGTGACTCAAAACCCAAAGTTTTTATGACAAGTAGACTAGAGGTTCGAGAAGTGGCTTCGATCTCCGACGCTATTCATATAATATGATTAAGAAAATTGGAGATTTTCTAACCATCGTTTACTTAACCTATTATCTCAACAATCACCACACTTACCTCAATGGCTTTCAAAATGGGAAGGATACACTAATTGTCTAACGAGTTTTCTTTCAAATTTTCAACATCGGTAATGTCGGCGGGGAATCGTCGTGTTAATTTATTTGTACAAAATCGTCATTAGGGCGTTTTTTCGCATGAACTTGGGTAGGTTTGAGAGGATTGTATTTATTTCTTGTAGTAAAACTTCCTGAAGAGCATTTAAATTAGCAAGCAGAGCGTCTTCGTATGGGTTGAGAAAATTAGCATCCCAATTCGGATTAAAATAGATAGCAGCATAGAATTTAAAAAAAATCTGAAGCGAAAAATATCAACCTTCCTCTATTTCTCGGTTATCAGTTCTCTTAATTCGCCGTTATTGACTTTGTCGTATTAACATCAGGACGCCGTTCGCACCTGCAATGTTGGCTACGCTTGACTAAGCCATGTCCTTGGATGTCCTTGAAATTTGTCATGCCAAATGACTTATAGAGAATCAGTTCGACACTCTAAACTAAACAGTCCATAATTCTTCTATTTAAGTGGCTGTTAGAATAGATAATATCTGAGATCGGTTGCCTCATTTCCAGAATTCCTGAGTGGCATTTTACGTTTCTCCCAAACATTATTGGACAGGTGAAGTAAGATTTAGTAGTCGTCTTGTTGGTGATATGCACGAGATGTGGGTGCTCCTTATGAGTTTCCGATCAAACATAACATTCAGATATTTAAATTTCGGCATTATTTGCACGATTTGAGGGTATTTTTGATTTTTGTTAGTAATTGGTCAATCACTAGCAGGAATAAAAGAGTTGAGAGGACTCCCTCGATGGAGAAGGCACCTTTTATATCAATAAAGGTACACAACAAAATTTATTCTGAATTGTATCTTCAATTTCTGTTATCAGCTCGTGTAGTGTTGTCCGTTGATTTTCCAGTTTAATACAAATGTTGACCGGCGTTCAAGGTACATTAGCAACTCAGTATGTTTTCCATGATTTTGAGAATTAATTATGTGAGGCTAATAGTCCGTAAGTCTTAATGTCCTCGGAAGGTTTCTTCCCAATTTTCTCTGTACAGTCTACCAATTTGCAGAGGTACTATTAATTAGGTGCCACACCTTCACCTGGGATTCGTATGGGCCAAAAGATTTATAACCCAGTGGATTACTTCAGCGGTTAAAATAGTAATTGGGCGCATATGTGATGTGTGTTAAAGTTCACATTTGCTTAATGTGCTCAGAGTCTCCTCTTTCGAAACTGACGACGTTCATCATTTGGCTTCTTGACTAATCCCAGTAGATTGTTTGCTCTAAGGAGAAGGCCTTGAGCATCTTTTCATTTTTTTTTTTCAAAAATCTCTTCAAAACGTTTTCACGGCCTTTTTTGGGCAGCACCCACCTTCCACTCCGCGTTCTGTAGTTCACTATTTTGGACCAGCAGACAATGGCTTATTTTCTCATTCGTCTCGGTCCTGCAGGATGGCAGGTAGGAAGAAAATTTGGGGACACAAGATTTCGTTTACAGCGATAGATTTTAAGTTTGCATGTCCTTAGCAACCACGGACTGGCCGTATTTTCATTCGCGCAGATAAAAGTCAATCAAAAATTTTACATTCTGCGGCTCAGCCATAAATTTTTGCAATACTAGCATTTGAGTCGCTTCTGAGAAGACCACGGGAAAATATTGGTAAGTAATTACCAACCGGTTAACTTTCAAATTGTCACTGTAACGAAGCTGCTATTAGATGACGCTGATTCTTTTGTAATCCTTTGGCCTTCAGCTATTTTCAAGGGAGGAACATATTTTTTATCCCGTTTAGTTCGGTTTTGATGGCAATTGGTGGCAGTTGTCTGTTTGGCTTCGTTTGCCATATATTTAGACTCTGTTTTTGATATTGATTTAGTATTGCGTCAAGGCATCGTCTTAAGAAAGACCATAATGTTTTAAATACGCCAGGCGTTTTTGATGGCTCAGCTTAGTTGTGACGTTCTTTTCTTCTTACCTTCTAGTTCTAACCTTGCCCATAGAAGAATATATGTATATATATTCCTCGATGCCTTGCCAGTTCATCTTTGTCCACGATTGTAGTAGACGCCTTGCCGGTCGTTTAGACGAGTCAGAGAATTGTCATCGGTCCCTTATCTCCAATATTTGGAGAATCAGTGCCATTGTGGCTAGATACTTTCAGTAAGTATAAAGAGTACACAAGGTTAATCTCTAGCATTGGTAAAGTGCTCTCATGGCCTTAGATTGAGAACTGTTTTATTGAGGTGTTTTCTCCTCTAGATCTGTTAAATTCTGATATTATTGTTTCTTGACCCGGAAATATGAGGAAACCCCAGCACTTCCCAATTTCTTGACCACTTCGAAATTGAGGTATATAGGGGATTTGAGAATTATATTTTTATTGTCAATCAACATGAAGCCCCGCTGGCGTAAAGTGAGAGGTATTGGCAGAAAATCTGAATCTTGTATTGATCTGAGTAGTCTGGATCCCAAGTCGTCATCTCGTATCTTGCATCATTGTTATCAACCCCCGAATAAGATCTGTAATACGAAGATCAGCGATATTCCGCAGGGTCACGATTAGATTTTGTAAATTGGAGGACTCTACATTTTATTGTTGGCAGTTTGCACCTTAAATGCCTTAGGAATTGTTGGTGAGCGGCTCAATAAAAGCAACTATAGGCACATTCGATTGAAGAGATTTAACTGAATAATCTGAATTAACTGATGAGGTGAACTGATGTGATATATTCAGTTAATTCAGATTGTTCAGTTAAATCACTTCAATCGAATGTGCCTTATATAGTTGATTTTATAAAAATCGTTGAGTTCGGCATTCCTCCTCCATTTAGGAAATTTCATAGCACAAGAGCCACACTAAATAAAATTAAAGTAAAAATTGTATTGTGGTTTTATCGCCCAGCATTTGTATTGTTTTCGGTATCAATAAATAAAAGATAATTCCCCTTTCCCCTAATGTTGTTTCTATTTCCAATGGAACGATTTTTCGGAGTAACAATTCAAACTTCACCAAAGACCCAAACCATTTTATTAAACTGCAATATCGATCATATATAAAACGAAAGCGAACGACGAATGACAAATGCCAAAAAAATTCTACGCCATTTTGAATTTTAATTCAAGAAAATTATATTCAATTTTGCCTTTATTTGTGCATAAAAAAATTAAATGAAACTATAAACAATTCCATAGTTAATTAATGTAAGTAGTTTAATAAACAGTGATAGTTTATTTGCACTCACATGAAATATAAAATCGTATAAAATTAGTACATATCAAAAATACAAAGCAAAAAGTGAAGAAGTTTGATTCACTTCCGTTTTCGATGTATTAACAAAAAAAAATATTTTTCGTCGCTAGTTTTTTACTTAAAACGGAAAAGGAACATGATGGCCGCTATGTGTTTATTATTTATTTGTGATTATGTCAAAATATTGTGTATTTGTAAATAATTCCAAAAAATTCATAAAATCAAAACAAATTATGAAACAAATTTTTATTTTATGTTGCGCTTCGCGAGTGCATTTGTGGCGGTCGTGGAATTTTTTTCTATTGAAATTTTGACGTTTCATTTATTTTGTGTATTGACATTGAAAATTTTATTATGTACTTATTTGAAACGGATTTCTTAAATTAAATTGTTTATATTTGTTTGTGAAGTGCAATTAAAATGGTAATGATTAAATTCGGATTTAATTTCAGTATAGGGATAGGTAATTTGTGGCAACATAATTTATAAACAATAAACAAAAATGTTAACAAATCGAATTTTAAGTTCGGTGAAATCATCGGACATAATTTTAGAAACCAGTACAGATGGATTAGATGATACTACTGTGATTCCTGTAAGGCCCATATTCACTAATTGTGATTTAGTTTAAACTAATACGATTGCTTCTAACGTTACAGATTGATTTAGATAAATGTTTAACCAAACCGGTTGTATCGGTTACAGATCTTGGAAAGTTGTTGCTTCAGTGCTGTAAAGATGGAGAAACGACTAAAGTACATGAACTTATGTGTAGAGGGGCGCCATTTAGCACAGATTGGGTGGGTATTTTAATTGCGAAAGGCATGTTTATGGTTTGTCTAATAAATTGAGATTTAATTTTTAGCTGGGCACATCGCCCATTCATTTAGCCGCAATGAACAACCACTTGTCTACATGTGAAGTATTATTGAGAGCTGGAATAAGTAAAGATGCTAAAACTAAAGTCGATAGGACTCCCTTACACTTTGCCGTATACGAAGGCCATGACAAAATGGTAGAATTGCTGTTGAAACATAAATGCGAAGTAGACGCAAGAGACATGGTACGTTACACATATTACTGGTTCTTGTCCAGGCTAAATTATGTGTAGTACACTTTTTATTATTTAAATTTAAATTTCAGTTAAAAATGACCCCAATCCACTGGGCAGTGGAGAAAAAGCACAAACGAATTGTGGAAATACTATTAGATCATAATGCGGATCCAAATGTTATATCAAAATTTGATAAAACACCTTTAATGATAGCGCACGAGACCTCTCAATTGGACGTTGTCAAAATGCTCGAACAAGCGATTAGTAATCGGTTGGAGAATCCGGATCAAACGCAAGAGGCAACCGATCAACTTGTTTACGAAATGCAACAGGAAGCTTCATCGAATAGCAATCAAGATACAAATAGTCGAATACCACCGTTAACACCTATTGAGATCGATAATGATTATCAAAATATATTTAATATGAGCGGTAATCAGGCTGCCTCGTCACCAGGTATGAATAGTCTAGTTGATAATTCATCTATGATCGATGACGATAGTAATATAATAGAAGATTCTGATGACGGTACAAGTTTAAGTGAAGCCATAATACAGCTACAAAATATAGATGAACCTAAAGCAATTGATGCCTCCGCCCTACAACTCCTCAAAGAGCATGGAATTGCCATGCTGAATACGGAAGATACCGATAATTCTTTAATTACCTCGGCCCTACAAAGCGGTCGAAAATTAGTTTTATCGGAGGCAGGGAAACTAGTATTAAACGATCCTAAATTCAGGAAATTGTTTATGGACGGATCACCAACGCCATCGAATGCCAATAATTCGATTAATAATTCAGAACCGCCACCATTAGTAAGGCCCGACCCTCAAATGAAAGTCGGCCCTAAAAAGCCAACAATGATTGTGTCCGCGCGGAATTTTCCACTGAAAACCAATAAGGTAATAAAAATCCTGTCAGCCGAACAATTCAAACAGATGTGTGGTGGAGATTTAACAAATGCTATCAAAAAGATTTCAAATGATCCACACAAGGATATTAGGTAGGCTAATACTCGATTTTTAGTTTTTCAAACACAGCATTTATATAAAATTTAATTGCAGATATAACAACACAACAGGAAAACCCCCAACAGTAATTCATCTCAATACTCCAAAAGTCAAAAAACCCGTCATGTCAAAATCAAAAATAAATCTAAATCCCACGCTTAAAAGTACATTTCAATTTAGATCTCCGTCAGTTCATCATCTGGAGAATGGAATAGAAACACAGAACCGGATACCCATTCATCCGCTGCATCAGCAAACAAAATATGCATCGCCGACGAATCGAATAAATCCTAATAGCAATAATAACAATAATAGTAGTAGCATAAATAATAATAATAATAGTGTAAATAGTAATAACGTCTCTGGTACAATGACAATGCTGGAAATGGAAAAACAAATTGTTGATATGAGACGTATTATGGAGGAGCTGGTGCGAAAATTCGAACTATCCCAGAAGCAGAACGATGAGCTACGGCTGAAAGTGCAGAGTCTAGAACGGGAACGTGAATTAGATGAGCAGCGGACAAATCACAATACAGATGATATAGAAATACTAGAGTATACAAATTGTATAGACTAGCGTTGCAGGCATCCATCTTCTACAGAATGAGTCTTCCGTTTTTTTAATTCAGCGATATTAATTTGCCTTTGTATTATTTTTATGGTCAATTTTGTATGTAAACAAAGTAACGAATAAGCAGACTGAATAATAATGTTGCTTTTCACACTAGAAACTCCACATAAAACGTATGATTCTGGAAGTAAAATGTCCCGTTATCGTTTAAATTGAAAATTATTTTAAATTCCTTCAACGAATACAGTTTACAATTTATTTTAGCTTTTAATTAATTTATTTGTACATTTTTTTATATTGTAAAGCTGCTGATCACTGTTATCAAAGGATTCATTAAAGCTCGGAACAAATTGCATTTAAAATATTTAGCGAGAGAGATAGAGAACTATCGTGATAGTTTTATGTATGATAGGAAACCGTGAAATTGTATTAAATTTTAAATTTATTTTAATAATACATAGATTTAATAACAACAATACATTATGTATATTATTATTAATCGTTTTATATTTAAATACAAAATTTGTTATTTTTTATATGGTACTATGTATCTTCGTTTTGGTTTTATTTCGTGAAATAGTCGTGATAGAGATATTATATGTAGATTTTTATTTGAAGATCGAGAATCGCATTACATGTTGACATTTTGATTGTCAAACTTTACTGACGTTTAATTCCACAACACGTGTATATTCGGTATTTATGTTATGAGCAGAGTGAAAAATTAATTTTAAATAAAATGGTAAAATAACAATTAAACGTTTACTTTTAATAATTTTAATGGTTTTGTTTACGTTTCCCAGGTGACAACCGATATAGATCTACCAGGATTTTCGTATACAAACAATGACGGAAATGCTGATATACAAAGAAAATCTAAGAAAAAAGGTGGCGGATTCCAGGCCATGGGACTCAGTTTACCTGTTTTGAAAGGTGTGACCCGTCGAGGCTATAATATTCCGACACCAATTCAACGTAAAACAATACCACTAATTATGGAAGGACGAGATGTAGTTGCGATGGCTAAAACGGGTTCTGGCAAAACTGCATGTTTTTTAATTCCGTTATTCGAGAAGCTTAAACAGCGACAGGTCAAATCGGGTGCTCGAGCCCTAATCTTATCGCCCACCCGTGAGTTAGCCGTACAAACTTTTAAATTTATTAAAGAATTAGGAAAATTTGTTGATCTGAAAACTACTCTAATCTTGGGTGGAGATTCTATGGACTCACAATTCTCTGCAATTCATACAAACCCGGATATTATTGTTGCCACTCCGGGACGTTTTTTGCATTTATGTGTCGAAATGGATTTGAAATTAACTTCTATAGAATACGTCGTGTTTGACGAGGCAGATCGACTTTTTGAAATGGGATTTGGCGAACAACTATCTGAAACCCTAAATCGGCTGCCGGCTTCAAAACAAATGATTATGTTTAGTGCTACATTACCAAAATTGATGGTAGATTTTGCAAAAGCTGGATTAAATGACCCTGTGCTAATACGTCTAGATGTCGAATCTAAAATTCCAGAGGCACTAACTCTCAAATTTATTTATTGTCGCCCAGAAGAACGATATGCATCGTTATTAGTACTGCTAAAGTATATTATACCAGCTAGAGCTCAGACTGTAGTTTTTACGGGGACACAACATCACGTTGAACTAATATCTATGGTACCTAATAATATTTTTGAAATTCTAAAAGTATACATTTTTATATATTAATTTAATTTTCAGCTTCTAAATAAGGCCGATATTTCAAATACGTACATATATTCCACATTAGATCCATCCGCGCGTAAAATCAACACCGCTAAATTTGCACAGAATAAAGTATCCGTGCTTATTGTAACAGATGTAGCGGCCCGTGGTATTGATATACCGAATTTAGATTACGTTGTAAATCTACATTTCCCGGGCAAACCAAAATTATTCGTCCATCGAGTAGGTCGTTGTGCCCGTGCCGGGCGTACTGGTATCGCGTACTCAATATTTTCGACTGATGACCAGGCACATTTAATTGATCTACATCTATTTTTGTCCAGACCTTTTAATCTATCGGACAGTGATAAAATTGGTAAGATTCCATCTGATTTCCTTGAGGTAGAGCACAACGCTGTTCTTGAATGGGTAACGGATAATAATATCGCTGGCGTTTATAAAACTAGTAACAATGCGTACAAACATTATTTACAAACTCGGCCATCCGCTTCCGTCGATTCTAATAAACGTGTCAAAATCATGAATTTTTTTAAGTTAAAAGTTCTAACCGATTTCCAAACCGAGGAGGTATTACAAGCACTTCCAAATGCCGCCACCATAAACAAAAGAAAGAAAAGAAAACTAAGCGAGAGTGAAGAGGCAGAGCAGAAAGAGGATTTTGCCCAGTTATTAAAAGATGATTTGCTTATCAGGATGAAAAATTATCGCCCGTCTGGTACAGTGTTTGAACTTAATCCCAATAAAAAATCCGTCTCGAATGAAGTTATGAAACATAAGCGAGAAAACCATCAAAAGGCTATCGAGAAATTTAAGCAAAAAGTTCAGGATGCAGAGAAATATGAAAAAATTATGAGTATGGATCAAGAAGATTCGGGAGACGAAGAAGTAGATGTATCTAACAAAAAAGTTTCTAAAAAAGGGAAATTGTCAGGTTCGACGGAGGATGAAATAAGCGCAGCATTCAAAACTGTCTTACAGTCAAAACGGAAAACTATGGATGATTTGTATAAAGATACACAACCTAAGAAGAAAAAGAAGAAGGTCACAAAGGATGAGAATTATGTACCGTATCATTCAGCTGATAAACACACAGAAGATGGGTAAGTTGAAATTATAATGTTTTGTGTCTTGACAACATAATAACATTAGTATGTTATCACTAATTTTGAACTCAACGCTGTCCGATAATTTGGGAAGCATTAATTTATTTTATTTTGCACTGATCCAGTTGAGGGACAAAATACTTTTATAAGTAGAGAAAGTTGGGCAAAATTATGGTTAGGTAATCAAATTAAGAATTTCACTCATTATTTTATTGGTGGCCAAACTGATTTATTTTACAGCGCGTTAATTTAAATATGTATTTCAATTATTTTTAAAAGGTAGGCAATATTTTTCAATTTACGCTATGGAGGAGGTATCTTAGTATCTTTTAATACCACTTTTAAAATGTATGTTGGTTGCAACGGTGTTGAAAAACTGTCAATTTGAAATGGGTAAGCCCTTCATCGTTGTACATCGTTGTATAACCATGTACATCGTCTGCATGAATTTATCACCATCTTCAACAATAATTCAGTTCTTACATACTGGGTAATTCATATTTTTAAAACTGAACATATGGTACGAATCCCATTGTTTCTAGTCATCATGTCAGGTCTATCAATATCAAGTCAATGAAGGTTAACTAAATCTGAAATTTTTCCTATTTTTCATGATTTTATTTTTTATTTGTCCCATAGAGGGATTTGGCCGCCTCATTTCTAAGGTTACATAATCTATTTTTAAATTCAGATATTAATGATTTGATTACTCAATTGATTCCTAGGAAGCATCCAGATCTGTTGGATGAGACATACTTGCATGACTGGGGAGGTGTTTCCATTTCATTCCGTTTTTTCGTATTCTTCTTTGTGTGCCCATGCGGTCACTCAAATTTGTACTAACTGTAGCAAAGGTTGCTTGACACGGTGATGATGTTAATCTGTTATTTTTCATGATGGAATTCTTCGAAATTAATGAGAATGCGTTTGGTAGTTTCAAATTGGCCAACGGATTCAAGTTTCAGTTTTAACAATATAGGTTGCAATAAAAATTTGAAGTTTGGGATCAAAATACAACTTTAATTTTTAAAATACCAGCTCTTCTCTTAAAGTAGTTGTTTTTTCATTTGATCAGGTTATGTCGTATGCCATTCATATAACCCTTTTGTGTCTTAGAAGAGTATCGGTGATTCTTATATTCCATGTTATCTAAAAACACGACTAAATGGCCTTAACGAAATATATTTAATTTGGGGAAAAATGTGTAAAAAAATTAAAAACTTGCTTGTAAGGAAATCGAACAGTACGAATGAGATGAAGTTTGTAAAAATAAATTTAGTGAATCTCTAGAGGAATAGTGTTGCTGATACGCAGGTGTTATACATATGTATATAACACTAAATGCGATCCTTGTGTTGTAATATTCAGTCGCCATGGCCTGAAGAGATGATTCAATACTTTGAAAATAAATTCTGACATACAAAACTTTTTCGAGAATTTAGCTTCAATAACTTGATAATAACTTTATTTTAGTTTATTTGAATACTACCTCCACCGACCTAGAAGGTTATTGTGTTTATCATTGCATTGTTAAGAGAGTCGGATGATAATTTTTACTTTTTCGTTTAAAGTTTTAATTAATGTATTTTACGTGTTACCACGATGATGAACAATTATATTAGATAGTGGTTTTGAAGTTGTTGGAGATTGTGATGTGACTTTTTGTCAATTTTATTTTCATTCGGCGTTTCTCATTATTAATTATTTTTCACATTCAAATTTTTTCTCTAAATTACATTTTGTTACTTTCGTTATTTTGCATTATTTAATAACACTTTCTTGCGCTTTTATATTTTCAAATTATCTTATTTGCATTGAAATAAAAAGTAATTCGTGACTATTGTGGATTTTATAACAATAAAAATATGATCATATAGATTTTAGATAATATTTTTTTATAATAAGCTAGAAGAAAGTAGTTAGTAATAGTTTAAATAAATCTTTTAGATCATGGTGTTGCAAATAGAGGCCAATCAAAGGGAACCTGATTCACAATATCATCTAGTATTAATCTTTCACAGTTACGTTTCTCATTTGACAGAGACGCATTGGTTACTCCTGTTTCAAAGTTATTATACATAATTTGTCTATTCATCTCCAAAGTATCTATCTGCTTTCGGGGACTTCCCATGTGGTATTTCTTTTCAAATTTCGTCACTGACGTATTCCTTTCCTACCCTAAACAGGTTGTCATTTCTTATGAAACACGAAGCATTTCCGATGTTACGATGCTTTTCCAACTACTGTTAGAGAACTGCAAATATTTCTGTTATAGTTCCTTCCGTATATAAGCCAAAGTAAGTATTCTACCTCCTGGGAGACCTGCTGATATAAGCCAAGCCTGCTTTCATTGTTTGCCTGTAGGATGCTTTCTAGAGCCTGTAGGATAATAAAATATTTTATTTCTAAGCAAGACTTGGAATTGGTCGCAAAGAATGGGGCTTGTTGAAGATTCCTTTGACAACTCTTTAGAAGAGGATTATTGCTGCTACTATTTTGTCTGCAGAGTTCAGATTACCTATTTCTTCTCCTTGCCTTATTTCAAGCTCATGCAGTGTGTCAGGAGAGGTTTGCCCACTTTAATAATAATATCTCTGATATAGGTGAGCATTTGGGTGAAAGATTTGATTGCAGAGATCAGTTTTAATATTATGCTCGGAATAAAATTATTTATCGTTTTGTCTAAAGGTTTAACGTAACTTTAAAAGTTTTTTAAAATTCTGTACATATCCAAGTTTTACATTCTATGTTAAGCGACCGATGCATTGAATTTTTTTTATTTTTTCCAGGTTGGCGATTAACTCATTTGAACGCGACATACGTAAAGCTGAGTTTTCGGTTGGGGCCGATAATAATGAAGGCATGCAGGTATCTAAAAAGCTGAAGAAATGGGATCGCATCAAAAAGAAAATGGTTTCGGTAGCCGATCCACATCAAGGTAAAATTAGAACTGAATCCGGTTTATGGATTCCGGCCACCTACAAAACTGGGCGGTATACTGAATGGAAAGAAAAAAGTAAAATTGATGAACGGCATCGTAATGAGGATGATAATGATGAAACACCCGTGCAAGATACGAATAAACCGCTGAAACGTATGCCAAATACGCACTGGGCCCGGCATAATGCCAAAGTGGAATTAAAACAACGTGCTGGTGTCGATAAGGAAATTAAACGACCCGAACAAATCGCAAAAGCACGTATACGTGTTGACAATATCAAGAAGAAGCAGGTGGATAATCGTAAACGGCGTGAAATTAACCGGAAACGAACTGAAAAACAAAAACGTCGAAAACAACGCCAAAGGCCGTAGTTCGGATACACCGAATTGTAATTGCATAAATTAATTGAATAAAATAAAATTAATTAAACGGAAATTTCTTATTTAATATGGTTTGTTGAATTTCCATTTGAATAGATTAACACTAGAAATTTTGTTACACTACACATTTATTTCGTTAGAATTTGTTACTCGGATATTCAATTAATTTTAATGATGCAATTGAGAATCTGCAGATTTTTTCTGTATAAGATAATATCTATATTCTTATTATTAATAAAGTATGACAAAGAGATAAGAAACTAGGAATTTATTTATAAATCAAAGAAGTTTATTTATCCACATTTTATGTTGTTACAAAGGTAAGCGAAGATCCTTTTGAATAATTCATTATGCATTTTTTCAGGGTGAGTTAAGTTATTATGCAAATAGGTAAATACAATTTTTATTTCACTACACAGGCGCGTGCTGCAAGTCTCGTAAAAGTAAGGCAAGCCATTTTAAAACTCCCTCATATACGTACCTAAACACATTATAAACGGAAGAATATTAATAAATTTATTTCAATTTGTAATTTATATGCCTATCCTCAAGTAAGTATCGTTTGTGTCTTTAAATTTTTTTATGTGTTTTTACATATACGACATACATGATTATTAACAACAAACAGTTCAGCTTCTTCAAAAATATTTTTTTCAAAAACGGAAGTACAAGAATATATTATAAATAAATGAATAGAAGCAGAAAAATATAAAGTTTAATGATAACAATAATGATAATAGAACATAAGACATGGGCTGAATATTTTAAAATTACTTTAACGAGTTGTACACTATATGTATTATGTTGTATGTTGGAGGCGATGATGATGGTGTAATCGACCAAATAAAATTTAGTAGATCACCGGATTTTCAACGAAAATCAAACTAATGATTTATATTCATTTGAAAGGTGTTAATTTACAGCTTAAATTGCTACGGTAAGCGAATCTGTTTGCGATTAAATTATTATCCTAAGACACGTAGGATTTTTTTAGAGCTGTAAATTGTGCTTGTAATGTTACAGTGCTTTTGTGATTCCGATTCTTATTATACGTAGTTGAATGTCTCGGAACTCATAACCTCACGACAACAACTTTAAAATAGGGACAACAATTCGAAATATGCTCCAATGCACTGGTTAGGTAAATGAGTACTTTTCTTCACAAATTTGTTGAGAATATCAGTATTTGCAAATTACATTCGCAAATTTTAAAAGGGATTGTGAAATTTCTGATTTCGAAACAATAGTTTTTAATTTTAGAGACATCATTTGCCGTCTTTCATGACACCTATTGTTCCGGACCAGTTCAAATATATGGAAAACCTAATCCAAATTTTGTTTTAGATCACAAACTAGTAAGCGCCTTTGCGTTGTTTCATGAAACATGAACTGAACCAGATCAGATCAAGAGACACAGCGTATCAGGTTTCATTTGAGTTTTGTATCAGGTTTCATTTGAGTTTTGGATGTATCGACCTGTATCGTTAACTAGAATTCCACTTATCTTTTCGAGATTACTTCTGGCTTATTTGATTTATGGCTTCTTTGTTTAAATTTCAAGGTAGAATTGAGGAGTTTTTGGACAGATTCGTTTTTTTTGTCAATTCACTTATTACGGTTGATCGATAATTTCATCCCGTGCAAAGATTGTACTGGATAATTCCCTCGTCAACTCGATTATTCGTGTTTTGGAAATCCGCAATCTGTTTGTACAGTTCAGTAGTTTTTATGACACCGTTTATCCTTTGTCCATAGTCTCGATGTTCCCCTCGAATCACGAAGTATTGAATTCGAATTCAATGTCGCGCGCGGTTTCACAAGTTTGAGTCAAAACTCAGTTACTCAGCCTTGCTTTAGTATTAGCATGTGTCCTATTATGTCAAAATAATCTCCATAAATTCGATCTCCCGCTTGTCAAGTTAACGATTTTTGTTAAGTTTACATCTAAAATATTGTTGAGCTGCTGAATCCTGAACTATCGATTTTCAGTTTTGTCACTCAAATTTCCGATTTATTTTTAAAGTTTAGAGATGTTTTCTTTATATTCCAAATTCCATTCTATCGTTGATTTATTTGTTTGAATTGAACTGATGAATTGATTACGAATTTTGGAGATAAGGGCAACATCCTTCGAATTATAGAACGCACGAAATATCGAAATAATTTTTACCTGTACGAAATATTACGGCCTACGTGATGCAATATCTCAACAATCTAAAATCTAACCACACTAAGAAGTTTGACGAGTTAACACCCATTGAACTGGAGTCAGAAATGACAGCCATAATCAAAATAATACAGGGCTCAAAATTTACTCAGCATTTACACTGAATAAAAATTCTCATGTAATCTCACTTCCGCTTCTCTAGATGACAATGATTGACGCCTTTATCATTCTTTCTTGGCATAAGCATCCAAGCATCTTCTCCTTCTCTCTTCCACGCATTACTTTACGCTTAGAAACTTTAAACATTTCCATCTTTCTTATTCGCAAATGCCAGGCAAAGGTGTATCTGAACTGAATACGGTGCTCATAAATCCAATCACGAGATCTAACACAATTAATGGGTAACCTACCTTATGAGCGAATCACTGCTGCAACTCCATTCTACAATACGAGCATGGATTACTGTGGGCTATTTTTTTCGCTGTGTTTGTTTGTTTTGCGGTTAAAGCCATCCACTTGGAGTTGGTGCCGGATCTCACAAAATCTGGGTATTTGCCTTCATTCAAAAATATATTTTCCGATAACGGGACCATTGAACAACAATTACGCCAATACTTTTGGAAGCGCTGGTCTAAGGAATACTTGCGTCAGATGCAACATCGTCGTAAATGGGCTAAAGTTTCAGAAAACTTCGCAATAAACCATTTCAACACACTATCGTGAAAAGATGGACTTTAAGGGCTCTGCAGGGCGCAATGTAGTCAAATGTCCGATTCCTAAGTTATGTCCGTTATGGATGACTTGCAACAACAATTGAAAGATTAATAGGTACGATCAACGGGGGGAGAATGTTATGGTTTGCTTGAACGGTATTTTCCCCACCAAAAAACAGTGTTTATTCAACACACGAAATTTTTTTCTTTTTTTTCGTTTTGAAAATAACCAAAGCAGCATTACTAAAACAACTGTAACTTGTAAACTTTGCATTTTCATAAAATTTTGATACAAATCGTTTGAAGGTTGGTACTATTGCACAAAAACGTTTTAAAGTTTAAATAGAAAATATTTATAGGAAAAACATGAGTTAGGCCCGTTGCACATTTGAGTTAAGTTTTTTTAGGAAAGTGAGCTATATATTTAGATCACAGCTTCTCGATTTACTTTGCAAAGCCTAAATAAGTGAAACCGAATTCGTGAAGCTTAGCTCAAGCCACTCGCGCGTCTCGATTTATTTAATTTCTTTATTTAAGCCTGTGGGATAGAAACATAGTCCAGAAAATGGGCGATGTGAGCTAATTATTTATCTCCAAGGCGAAAATAAAACATTTAAATATATTGCTTTACAGATTGGGTATACCGTGAGATTTATCTACAATGTTTCTCTTATTTGAGTTTTGGAAACCAAAACGGGAAGCTGTAAAATGAACACATAGCTCAAATCAGTCAAAAAACATAACTCAAATGTGCAATGGGCCTTTAATGGATGTTATGACATCAACAGCGTGCGGCTTTGTTAATAAAATGTTTAGACAATCTGAAAATTTTTTGACAAATGAAAAGTCAAATCTATGCCATTTTTAGTCATGTGTTCGTTTACATAACAACAACGCGTGTTGGATATCCAAATTTATTACGACAACGGTCGTTCTGTAAAAAAAAACAATTCGTAAATTTCGTGGTGATTTTCGCCAACATGGACGTCCTGCAGTAAGGTCGTACAGCATATGAACACCATTGTCCAGTTCGTACTCGTGAAACAGTAACAGCTATAAGTAAAAATGTTCGTGAAGAGCCAAGCATCACTTTGAGTCGTCGTTCACAAACACAATAACTAAACGTGTCGTTAACCACTTTACATCGAATTTTACACGTTGATTTACACATGCTGCGTTAGAAAATTCAAATAACTCAACAATTGATGCCAGCAGACGACCATTAGCAACGTCGTCGTTTTGTTGATTGGGGGCTCGAACAAAATGATGTCAATGGGCCACCAAGATCATGCGATTTGACGCCGTTAAATTAATTTCTTTGGGGTTTCTTGAAAAGTAAAGTGTCTAGCAATGATCGGAAGGTGGAAAAGGTCATAAACAATTTTAATGTTCGGGTTCGTGGTCACACAAACGATGTATTACATACGTAAATGGCATAGAACAAACTTTCATTTTGAATAAAAAAATTGAATTTCCAACATTTTTATTGTGATAAAAATAAAGTTTTGTGAAGAAGTTGGGGTTTGCTTTGTAACGCGCGTATTTCCAAATATTCAATTACAAAAAGGCTTGGGATTACACAAAAAACTAACAATATTGTATATACCACATATACGTGTTAATCAAAATAAATGTAATAAATTGTTGTAATGTTTAAAGTTCTATTAAATGAAATTAAATTTAATTTAGTGCCCAGATAAATTTATGGAAATATATGTAACAAAACATAATTTACCACTTACATGTATACATTGTTTCTTCATATACATATTATAGATATATGTTCGCATGCGTTAAAGAATTTTTCAGACCCAGATTAGCCTCGTTAAAATTTTTGTTTCGTAAAAGCAAACCGAAATATTAATGTACATTCCAAAATCATATCCGGCTTAATTCAACTTTATGTTGAAGTATCATAACCAAATAACACATACGATGTGTATACATAATGAATAGATAGATATGTACTTTTGATAAGGCGCATAATACATATTTTTAAATTATGTAATCCAAACATCTATAGACATAAAGTTTAAACAAATATGGAGAAGAATGTTATTGTCGCATATTTCGGTATATGGATTTGAGTATGATTTGGACGGAAGTTAAGCCGGTATATATCAGTAGATTAATGTTAAAATGCTTTACTCAGGGGTACATCCAAAAAATATTGCGAGGAGCTCCGAAATTCAGCATACCATATAATATTTATTACATCTTCCATGAAAGATTTGAGATAAAATTTAGTTCCAGTTGAAATACGTCATTTATAGGAAATCGTGCTAGTTTATGAAGGAAGCGGAATTTACATTTTTGTTTTATTTGTTTTACGAATCTATATACAGAAATAAAATGTGTCTTCATTAAAATGATGAAGATGGTGCAGCCATTAATTTTATATCTTCTTATTATATTTATTGTTAGATGTTTTCAAGGTTTTCCACATTAAAAGGGTATCAATTCAACCTTATCGGTCATTCTTTGTATTCTTTGGTTCGAAATTTATGAGGACACGAGTATTTAAAGAAACGAGGAATTATAATTTTATCTCATTTATAAGTGTGACATTTTTTTATTTTCATTCACCATAAATTTTCTTTTTATTCAAATGTAACATATGGTGAAATAATATATATTTGTCGTTTATAGAAACGTCCAGTTATGTCTTATTTGGATTAAATTGTGCGTCTTTCAAATAAGACATAAAATGTAAACGGTTGTGTTTAATGGGTTTAATGAATTAATTTTAACGTCAAACAGATCTATATAGTTCGTTAATATATTAAATTGCTTCTATATACTTAAAGCATTCTATTCCCAACCCGAATTGCAGAGATAAAACAAAATTTTATTTCCGTTCTGATTAAATGCCGTAAATTGAAGTTTTTTATGACTTTCCTCTGAAACGAATTCACAAGTTAATTAATAACGTGCATGTTCTTAGTGAAGTGCTGTCTGTGTTAGATATGTTTCAATCATAATAACGTAAAGGTTTATGTCATCTAACATACCACATATCTCAGTATGTAGTAGACTAACACGTTGCACGTGTTTCTTAGCAGGCTTGCGTATTTCTTCACTGGTGGAATATATATTTTTATCTCTACTGACGATGCATTAACTATGCCACGTATATGACTTTACTTTGGAATGACTGGATTAAATTGATATTCGTTTTCTTTGAACAGCCCTGCAGGCTGAATACCGTAAGTCCACAGAGGTTTTTGAATTTGCCGACATCGTAGCAATTTATTATTAAATTTAGCTCACAAATGTTTCACTAAGAACCAATAACCATTCGTGAATAGATTTTGTTTCGTTGCTCCAATTCTCTTGTGGCTTCTACTATATTATCAGCAACTGCTATATGATTGCCATGTATAATTCGCGAACGCTGTCTTGCTGTGATATTCTTGCTGATATACCTTTATTTCAGAGCATTCATCTTTTAATTTAATTCGAAGATACTTGAACATAATGATTGTGTGCAATTCGATGTACTTCTTGTATCTTTGAACAGTTTTCTCCGAAGCCAAATTGATGAGAAGGAATACGGGTTTTTTCTTCTTTAGTTATTGGTTTGAATCGCTTATGTAGTAGTCTCTTGCTATTATTGAGTTGTTCTAATCCATATTCAGCTGTGTCAGATTTTTAGTTTGCTTTTATAGATTAATGTTATCATCAACTAGTTCCTAGAATTCCTGTCAGTAAGTTTTATATTTGTTAATCAGGGTGGACTACTTTTCTTACCTATCGTTGCAACCCTTTAGCTACTTCACATCCTCTGTAGTTTGCGGGATGCGGCTTTTTGCAATTAATGTATCTTGCGGCAATATCTTTACTGATAGAGCACGCTTGACATTTTTTATTTCAGTTTGCATTAGAATGTTGTTTCATTTCGATGGGCTCAATTTTAACTCTCATGTTAAGTATTGCCTTAGAAGTCTTCTAATGTTGATTTGGTTTCCCTGTTCAGTTTCAATTTTGCCTTGTAAAGAGCCAACCCAACCTATTAATTATAGATATGTTGAAGATGCAACCTCAGGTAAGAAAGTACGGGACTCGCTAAAAAATTGATGCCAGATTGCCATGCCGTTGGATAGTTTAAGCACCGATTACAAACCAATGATCATGCCGATAGAAGGTACCGCTGTCAAAATACCGTCCGATCATATCAAAACAAATTTGTTGCACGAAGTCAACTTAGAACCAGAAGATCTGTTTAAAATGAAAAAAAGATCGCCGAAAACTAATGTCAGAAAATAATTTGTGGAAAACAATGATAATAAAAAGAGTCAATTTGCCAATGCGAGTTTAACATTTTTCTTGATACAAATCTCATGGTGCACATGGCCAATATCTCTGAGTGGATTACGAAAGAATATAACGGATCTTCCAATACGATTTTGTTTTTAAATCAGAGCATAAACATACATTTTGTTGAAATTTCGTGTCACACTTGACCATTTATGGATAAAAAATTAAATCTGGCAAATGCCCACCACAAGCTCGTTTGCAAAAGTTAATTCTTTGATGGACATTTTCGATCACATTTCTACATAATTGGGGGCTCTATCTCACAAATGATATACGGTTGGGTTTAAGACTCCGATTATAAATCTTCTAATGGTGTTAGATCACCTGATTCAATCTGCAAATTTTCGACGTTGAGAATAATTTTGCGGGTTTAACTGTTGGACTGATTGGACTTCCTTATAATGTAAAGGATGCAAATCCTTGCGTAAAATTCATCATGTGGTCGTTGTGGATAAGCTAAATTTTTGAGAACGTTGTGTAAATGATAATCGCGGGTTCTGAGCAACACTTGCTCCAACTGTAGCAATACTTTTGGTTAAACGACCTGAATCAACACGTGTTGCGCTGTCGGTATGTTTGCTACTGAACCAGTGTAGTCAAATTTTTGCACTAAATTTTTAATAGCTAATGTCTACCAAATTTACCGCGAATTTAATTATTTTAATACGACTTTGAAGCGAAATTGAATTCATTTTTCTAAAATCTACTGTCAATTTGTTAAAATAACTGCGTAACGAAACTTTAAAAAAGGCTATACTTTATTGAAAAAATTGATTTATACTGTGGAAGACTGGAAGACTCTGTACAACCAATCCCAACTGCATGTTCAAAAATACGAATTTAAATGCATGGTTAAAAATCAACCGCGATAAACAGTGATGCGAACACACGACGGGCCAGAATACTTTGTAATGGAATTTTAATTTTTTTTTATTCAATTAATCCCAATTTTAGACTATGCGTCGTCACTGATTTAGGTCATCTACTAAGAACGACCAGTTTAATCTGAATCATAATACGTGTTCTGCGCACGGTAAGTACCAGCTACTTGATCCCTGAATATTTGATACCAATCAATTTTATCTCGTATTAGAAAACACGGAAAAATAAACTGAAGTGAAGCTAAAAGCAAACATTTCTCATGATCAATCTATAAGCCAACCGAACTCCTATAAGATGGAATGTACTGTCCGGTAATTTTTAATGATTAATAATGAGAAATAATGTGCGTAGGTTTCTGTATCGGATCAAAAATAATGTGCGTAAGTCTCTGTATCAAAATTATTCGATGGATCACGATGATAACTCCCAGCCGTATACACTCGGTTATTCACCAATCTGGATAACTAAAGTGTGCCACGGAAGAGACAACAAGCTACTCTTCTAGACTTTAGGTATATTTAGGTATATCCTATATCCACATACAATTGTCACGATCGTCACAGAAACAGCACTCAGGTACATAAATTCCATGAAATACTTCTGAAGAGAGGAAAGAAATACACCAAGAAATGCCAGTAATTGTATCAGAGGCATGGTGGATCCAAGAGTAATTGAAGTAGCTAGCTGTTGGCCATATTATATACACTATGCACTATAGATGGTTCAGTCAGTCGCTTTCAGTCCCTCTCAGGGACTTTCTTTGACGAAAGAGCCGATATAGTTAAAAGAGAAAAAAGTTTAATTATGTATTACGTTTTGTCTAACTCTTGGCACAAGGGTTACAAGAAGCAAAGAACCAACCGAAAAGATTCAACAAAATTCCAAGTTGATCGGAAATAAAGGGATACTTTTTAGGATGTAGTCACCCAATAAGTCTCGATGCTGGTACATAGATGGCACATGTATTGAGAAATTCATATGATTTGTAGAAAGTACCAACCTTCAAACAATTGTGGTCTTACTTAGGGAAATATTATTCCTATTAGAATAGGAGGAATTAAATTTATGCTCAAAGTACTTTTGTCGGTTGGTATAAAAATTTAGTAAAATCAAACTAAGCATGCGGTTTACTTTTATGTCATAACAAATATTTATGAAAATATAAAATGCGTTTTCGGCGTAAATTTGTCTTATTTTTCTGATTATTTTAGCATCGGAGTTCATTTTTTGTATCGTTGATTTATGTCATTTTGTTGTAATGTAAGACAAAGAATGTAATAATTCTAATCCTACTTTTAGATGGAATGAAATAATTCATTCCGGATTGAAATTTATATGGAATTGCTGTTGGAAAATTCCCAAACTAAATCGCTTAATATGTGCCAAAATTTTATGACAATTCGACTATTAGTTTACAAGCTACACTATTGCGGTCTTTCTTTGGTATAAGCAATTCCCATTCTGCATAGGAGTTAATATTGTTCTCAAAGAAACAACCAAAGATATTTTTTAAATTATTTTATTAGTTGGTAAAAATTACATTTTGAATTTGAAAACAACGTAAAAACCAAACTAAATATATTCAATTAAATGTGCTAGAACATTATTGAATATTATTACAAATCGTAACTACATAATTTCTCGTCTTGTTTAGAAAAATGCGATCAACCGTTAAAAATAAAAGTATTTATTAAAACTGCCCTGGTGGTGAACATTAAAACTACAGGTAGAATAGAATAATTCTATACCAGCAGAAAAGTTGGTTTAAAATAATTCCAATTTGGAATTACATATGTGAGATTGTTGTTGTAAATTTCTCAAAGAAAGACCGTATATATGTTGTTTAAGAAACGCTACTTTTGCTATTTTGAAAACAATGGAAACAAATGAATTCCTTGTGCTGATTAAACACTGTTTTTTGATGGGTAAAATACCGTAAAACAATGATATGGCTTAACAAGTGTTATATGGATCCTGCACAAACGAAAGCAACCATCGAACGTTGGTTTGTTCAGTTTAAATGTGGCAATATAAACACCGATGATACTAAACGGTGGCCACCCGAATTCAATAGTTATTGCAGAAAATAAAGATTAAAAAGTGCAAAAGATCGTTTTGCGAAGGCCGTAAAGTGAAGTGGCGTGAGATAGCTGACAACTTAAAGATATCAAGGGCAGTGTATACTATTTGTAGTTTGTATGAACATTTGTCTATAAGATTGGATCAAAACAGCAACTCGTCGATGATCGACAGAGCAGTGACAGTCAACTGAGTAGACAGGAGCTGGTAAAAGCTGTCAAATGACCAAAAACGCAAATGTCGGTCGGTAAGGTTATGGTTTTCGTATTTTGGGTTCCGTAAGGTACACTTTATTGTTCGACTGGGATAAATCTCTCAAATCTCCGGATAAAGCTCCCAGCGACTACCACCTGTTCGCAGACCTAAAAAAAATGCTCCAGGGAAAGAGATTTGCGTCTATTGAATAGAAAGGAACGCTTTTTTGTAATTCTTAAAGAAATTAGCCCATTAAGAATGCACTGTAGTAATATAGTGGTTGATCTGTTGGAACGAGCCCCTCGTGGATATTGACCTTAACATAAAAGAGGGTGAGATTAACAGTGGTGTCCTTATTTCAAATATTTTGGCAACCGTGAGTTTATCAAAATTGAAATCAATAGAATTGTATTACGACACGGTTGATTTGTTACGACATTAAAAAATTCCGTAAGGCACAAACCATTAACTATTACGATTATTATAATATATGGATATTAAGCCATTGGAAAATTTCTGAGTAGCAAAACTGTGTACGACAAGATTGTATATCTATATTTATACGTCTCAAAAGGCCTTACGTAAAATTGCAATTGAAAATCGTAGACAAAAAGAATTTTTATTGGTTTTGATTTTTTTTTACTTTGCGAAATATTTTTGTGTCCATTGTTCCTGTATATATGGCAGACAAAAATTTAAGCTTTCGTTTCGTCTTGGACGTTCTTTAACGTCTCTAGCAAATTGATAATTTAGCGTGTGCACTGAAGAGAGCGTTTATGGATAATTTAATAATGGACCAATTGACTATAGTCACTTTCTAATATAACAAGCATATAAAGTCGATTACTGTGGAATCATAAAACAAATCATCACTATATGATTCGTGAGAACAAACCTCTTTTAACTTTTACTTTATTTTCAAATGCAAATCAGTTATAGACATAGACTGCGCTTACCTTTACTGCTTACTCATATAAAGTAATTATAATATTCCAAGCGCGAATAATGAGGAGGAACTGTACGTGAATTTGTACAGACTTAATTAAATTGTTTGCTGTAAACGCAAGTGTGTAATGTTTCTCATCAGGAAAATCGAGAATGCAGAGTTGCACACACAAACAAGAGTGAAAGTACGTACCAAAACCGTTAACATTTCTTATATTTTTTTTATTTACTTTCTTTTGCGTTTATCTACCACATTTCACATATTGTGCATATGGAATATGCAAGACAATGACTTTTTTGATGTTACACAATCGGTTGGTTGGTGATTTGTCTCTCGATGCCAACCGTTTTATTAAGACGCAAGAAATACAATTATGATAAAAAAAAAATCAATTAAAAAACCGTAATAAATCATTTTTATGTTCATTATTAAATTTAATGATTTATTGACGGTATAATTTAGAAATTTTTTTTTAGTTAATGTGTTGTGCACACGTATTTATGGAAAAGTAACGAAATGTTTTATGGTATACATATGTTTATCATAAGATTAGTAACCAATGTTGTACCTTGTATACAAGAGAGAAAATGTTGCGATAGAGTGGTAAGTTGATAAATCAATTTTGACTAGCATGTTTAGCTAACAGATTAGATGAAGATTAGGAGGAATATGGTGTCTTCAAAGTGTACGGGATAATCCAACGACTTCAACAGACACCGTGCGCAAGAACTTGGACTTCGAAGATCAATACTAACAAATATTTTGCATAAAGATTAGGATTTATTCCCGTATAAAATTCAATTAACACAAGAGCGGTTATACCAAGACATAAATTGCGAAGTCGCACGTATGCAAATACGATGCGGATTGTCAAGCAACAGCATCTTATTTGCATACGTACGACGCCGCAATTTATCTGGAATTTCTTTAAAATTAATTTTGAGTGACGAAGTTCATTTTCACTTAGGTGGACATGTAAACAAACAAAACATCCAGTTCTGGGCAGTAGAGAATTCACAAATAATTCATCAATCATCATTACATCCCCTGAAAGTGACGGTATCGTGTGTAATTTGGGCTGGAGGGGTCATTGAACCATATTTTTACGATGTGTAAAAAAGTGATGAAAAATTTAAACAAAAGAGCCCGCATGTGTAAAGCCAATAGAGGCAGACATTGTTTTTCATACAAAATTCCAACCATTAAATAAACGATCTGCCATTAAACCTATTTTCTTTTATTTAAAAAAATTGTTTAGGCAAAAAAATAGTAAATCTTTCGGGTTGACACCTTGCGTATATAGAAAATTATAAGTATCTTTGCAGCGTACTAATAGTCGATAAGTTTGCGATAAAGTTTTTGTAAAATAAATTAATTTACCAAAGAATTTACTTAAAATTGACTTTTACCTGACTATTGGTACGCGGCCATTATATTCCGTTTTGCAATCCGTGTTTTATTTTTTCCATCACACCACCACTTCCACATTAGCATTATCACTTGCATGAAGTTTGCAGCACAACCTGGGTTACTGATGTTTTCCATTACATAAACAATCCTCGCACCAAATTATTTGTTACATCTCTTTACCTATATGTAGTTGATTAAATTTTTGATTCATTTGTTGCATCTCTTTAATTTGTTGATCAAATTTTTGGGTTTTTGATCAAACCCCCGAAACGTGATGAAGTTCTTGAAACAGTTCTCGAACCATCTGGAATAATGGGTATGGCGCAGTTATTAGTGGTTTTAACGCCAAGAAGTTCGAAAATTATTTCAACGTCTATTCGACAAATTTTCTAAACATAAATCTTTGGATATTCACAATAACACCGCTGTCTTCAATTCTTACGAATTTGTACTGTCAAATCCGGTTCGTATCACTGAATTGTGAATATACACAAGTGTTACAACAACAATTATCGTACTTTATATCTCTTCCGGAGTATTCCCGAAAATACCGGAAATAATCTCTCACCCCACTACACCACTTCTGGAATATACCCGAACTATTTATTAATTCACTCTTAACACTTTCCCCAACTTAATTTCGCTTTTATTCGATCGCGTACTGCGTCTTAACCAAGACTCACCAAAGACTAACTTCAGACTTACGCTTGAGAAAATCACAGCCCTATTTATATACCGCATTGAACATTTTATATTGTCCACGAAAAATCGCAACCAATCTGCTACCGCCTGCATTATGACTACCATAGTAATTACATCACTGAAATATTCCCAAAATATTCTCGTAATAATTTTCCTGCTATTATCCACTAACAATAAATAATTTCCACAATTTTTTATTAATTGACCATTTACCATTTACAATTAAGTTTAATCACACCACTAAATTCACTTTTTCACCATACTTATATTTTTTCCGCTACTCATACTCTGTGCCTTAAATTGAAAAGTTACCTCGCTAGGAGACAGCGTATGGCGGCGAATAGCGTAAGGTCACCTCAAGAAAGTTTAAATCATAAATTAGCCGAAAAAATCGACCTAAGGCACACATCATCAGTTTCGCTTTTACACTGTCGCGTATCGCGTCTTACTAAGACTCACCAAAGAATAAATCAAGACTCAAACTGTTACCGTTATATAGAGCTACAAAGATATTCTGTTAACGGAGCGAAAATTCAACTTTCTGAAGACGTTCCGTTACAGACATACGGTTCAGCTCGTTCCACTTAATATTGTTGTCGCTCCCCCAAATTCCTAGCCGTGTGTACATTTTTCCATAAACCTTCCTTCGTGTCGATGTTAATCTTTCGTCATGATTGTGCAAATCCCACCATCTACAATTCCAATTCGGATTAGCCGGTATGTCATCCAGATAATTTTAAATGTCCTAGTCAACGGACTCTCATTAGATCCTAAGTGAACTAGTCCACTCGAATCAATTTGTTCTGAGCGGTCTTCGTCGATGTTATGACTCTATATGCTTTCGTTTAATCATTCTAACGACTTATTGCTTTCGAATGACATATACATGACCAATTAGTATTCGTCATTTTGAGCTACTACCTCTCACTAAACATAAGATCCTTCAGTAGTCTAGACATTTATTGAAGTACGTTTCAGGGAAAATAGTTTGTATTTACACATTGATGTGAGAAATGCATCAAAACCCATTGTTCCACAATACACAATTCAGATATGAAGGCTGAGCTTAACATTATTAAACTTCGAATCATACAGACTGCTGACTGCTGTTCGAAACCAAGTAACCGTGGCTTGTGTCCTCTACCTATCAAACTGAGTAACACTATTTAGCACTAAGTTGGATTTGGGCAACACCAGGTACGTACTCTTCCTGAGGAATACCGCCGCATGTGGATGTCTTATGTGAAGACGGGAACTTGGAGATCATATCTTGAATAAAAATTATTCAATAGTTTTTTTGACATAACAAATCACAATTTAATTTAAAATATTTAATGGGCAATATCTTGGAATGTAGCATTATATCAAAAATCGAATTCAACAATGAAACACGATTACGATCACTCTTTTGTAATACGTATTTACTTGTTTGTTGCGGTTACAACCTTAGTTCATTGTGAGTAATTAAGCAGTCTACTATGTAAACGTGGTCAAGATCGGTATATGTTCAACAAATTTTAATAAATAAAATAACTACCTACTGGTCATGCAATGTTGATTGTCTATAATAAAAGAGCTGTATATGTTATCTGATCAGATAAACGGCCATATTTAATTTTAAGTTTACCCTCAATAATATTCATCAGACCAATTTTTCACAGTCGTAAATTAAACAAGAGGGTAATACTCGCTCGTCTCGTATACATGATTACCCAACTTTATATTTCGAACGCATATTACGCATTCACAGATATGAATGATCTTGTTGATTGATCGGCATGATCGTATAAAGATCATATCGAATTTAATTTATGGGGATTTTCTTTTCTTTTTATATTTTTTTAGAGGGAATATCTTTATGTTTATGCACAAATAGACGGTTCACAAAAACAACAACCAGATGATCTTCTTAAAAATAAATATTGTCATTTAATTAGTTTTCTTGTTTATTTTTAGAATATTTTTTTAAAATTTAATTGAAAATGCAAGACAAAGCAGAAGAAAAACAACAGACATACAAAAAGAAAACATTTATCACTTTAGTGCAGTGCGATCCTCTCCTCGAATCATGCATCTGGGAAATTTTGTTTTATGCATCATTAAAATGCATTTGAGATTTTTGATTTTTTTGGAAATTAAATTAAAATTTAATTTTAAAATGTAATAAAATTAAATTTTATTTCCGATATAGTGATGATATGCGCGAGAAGTAGAGATATAGTGATGATATGCCCGAAGCTGAACTGAATCACCCACAATATTATTAGACGAGCACGACATACCCAATACCGACATAATCACCAGCATGTTGTACTTGAGCGCATACATATTTTTGATTAGTTTTAGTTTTACTTAAGATGCATTTTAATTTTACGTTAATTTTAATTTAGTTTTGTTTTCGAAGTTAAAAAAGAAAATATTTTTATTGGATGTTAATTGAAATGGAAATTTAAAAATGGAAATGATTTTTAACAGTTTTCTTTATAGTTTTTATTACTATACACGAGTCAAGTAGTATACCAGTCTTTGTAACCGAGTTAATTTTAAATTAAGCTACTTTAAAATTAATTTTTAGAATTAGATTTTATTGGTTATTAAAATTTTATTGCTTTCTTTTGTTTCTTGAAGGGTGATTTCAAAGAAATTCCATTTTTAATGAATAAATATTTCATGGTTCTTAAAATTTATGTTTAAACCGAATTTTAAAAGATTGAATTAAATCATCATAAATCTATTAACCGTTTTGTTACTTGTACACAAAATCGGAAAAACTGAAATTTATAGTTCGATGATTTTATAGGATTTATCACATTCAAATTATGTAGCAATAACCTAGTTAGTCTTTAATTTATAAAAATTTTATTATTAAAATTCGTGTTCAGTGAAAAAAGTGTTTCTCACACTTTGTCCATTTTATGTTTGTTATAGAAGGCAATGCAATAACTACCAACGCACACAAAAAAAAACAATGTTTGATGCGGTTTATGTTCAAGGATGACGATGGCCGTAACGTTACCGTCAAATGCGCTCGCTTACGTTCGATGATTACGAACTTTTTTTTGCCCAAAATAGATGAACGAATCTGGTCGATTTGTGATTTTAGCAAGACGGCGAAATATGCCACTCAGCAAAACTATGAACTTATTGAGAAATGAATTCGGTGGGCAATTTATCTCACGTTTCGATCCGTCTCTCGTCTTTGCCAATTATACACCAATAACAATAGCAGAATTGGAAGACAACAATAAACGTGTGATTGCGAGATACCAGCCGAAATGCTTGAAAAAGTGGTGAAAAATTCGATCTCTAAAATACTGATTGTCTGACTGTCAGATAAAGCAATTCAATTGTTTGAGAGAATTCCATACGCAATGCTGGCTTTAACCAGGCATACACAAAAGTGTATCTACTATTCATAAATTGAAGGAGACCGAATGCATTCTTGATTCGAACAGTATTAACTGCTTGCGAGAAAAATCACAGCCATGTTACTATAAAAACTGGGAAAAATAGTGCCACAAAGCCGAATTGTAATCATGACACTCCAACCTTGTCACATCCAAAAAAGACTATGAAACAGACATTTTACTTTCAAAATGTAAATAAAATGTCTATGCAGAGGCACCTACATTTCAAAAATTTATTTTAAAAATCATCACATCATTCACCGATAAAATCTTAAGTTCGGAATTCTTCCCTAGTCCATATGTGGTTTACAGATGTGTTCACTCACCCCAGGCAAGTATAAAAAATCCGATGGCGGGGTGATAAATTGGTGAATTTAACGAATCCACCGGTCCAGCAATTGTGTGTTAAAATAGTCATCAATAATAGATCAATACGAATTTACTTGGCGTATATTCCACCTGATTTGCCTACATGATCGTATACCGAGTGCTGTGATACAATTATGGAAATTACCAATGCGGCCGATCAACCAGGCATAATTTTAATAACTGGGAAATTCAATCTCTCAAATATTAGTTGAACTTATCGAGTCGAATAATGAGTACCACCTGTTCATCGACACCATATTTGTCTCAAATTTTAGTCAAATCTGCTACATAAAAAATGAACTAGACCGAATCTTGTAAAATCAACCCCTAATCACTTTACCGATGACACCATCTGTATTCTCCTTCCACTAACAGCCAACAAGAGTGGCCTAATGTCAAATGAGTTGGATCATAACGGTTTTGGAGGAGAATAGCTCCGTTTTTTTGCTATTGTCCCAATTAACCATCATGTCTATAGCGTTCTGCGTTTTCTCATCATCAAGCATACTACTGTGTAAAGCTATATTCAAGATTGAGCCTTGTGGATAACCTTTGTCTACGCCTTTAGATGGCGTGCCATGGTTTGACACAACGATAGCTGATCTGTCAGGGAAGAAGCTGTTTATGATCCAATAAAGTTCATTCTTTTTAACTCTTTCATTATAGTAGGCCACCACAAACGCATTTCGACCATTTTCACCATAGCGTCAACTGTGGAACTACATTTCCTCGCCCGAACTACTTTTCGCGGTATCTTCTACTAACCTGTCACCAATCCACCAGTAATCAATTTCTCAAGTAATTTACCTAAGACTGGCAGCAGAATGATTTATGTACTTGCATGCTTTTCCGTTTTACCAATATTTTGGAAAAATTCCTTTATTCAGACAAGCTTGTTTAGGCTTGATGTTGTCTAGGCCTGGTGCTTTACTTTTTACATAGATATGATGGCAATCGTTGAAAGTAGTGCCACCCAAATCATGTTTGCTGCAATATAGCGTTGAGCACGGCATATTCTTAATTTATTTGTGTCTGTTTCCTCGAATCGTCAGGCCACTCTATTGCCTCAGTGGACATTTAGTAGTGTCTTCATAACATGTTGTGGCTTGACCAGCACCGTGTATCAACGTAGTAAGTACATCATTGTTTCTAAGTTTTCCTGTGCTGAATTTGTATTGCTTACGCAACAAAGGATTCGTTTCTTCTTGATAAAACTTTCCGAGCTTATGAACTCTATTATGTTTGATGGTACCATCGTTTCACCACCTCGGCCGTTTAGATTTTCTAGCATTCTACCAATTCTGAGGGGTTTGCTTTAGGTTTATATTTATTTAATTATATAAATTAAAATAATACTTCCGGTCGGCGATGAATCGTCGTTGAGGAGAGACGTGTTTTGTGTCTCTCCTCAAAATAAGTAAATAATTTTAATTTTAAATGTGTGTAAATTAATTAATTAATGATTAATAATAATATATTTGTTGATACATACATAAATAAATAAATAAATAATATGTAATTTGTGTAAAGTAGAGAGTTGTACATATTGTACGGTTGCATTAATTTGTGTGTGGTGCGCTTGCAATGCAATGGCATAGGATAGAATATGTACATAACAGTTTTTGTTTATATGTATTTGATACCGTTGCTCGAATGCATCATACGCATTATATATAAAAGCGTTCAATGTGTATGACTTTTTTGGATTCCAATGATGCATAAGATAAGTTTTTTCAATTTTTCATTTTTTCATTTGTTTTCATTTCTATATGCATGTATATTTTCTCATATTATGTATGTTTATATATATATTATTTATATACATAATAATATTCGCATGTAGTGGGTTATTAGAGTGTTATTTGCGCGAGAAAAGGTTTTCAATTGTTTTCTGTTTTGTTACACTCGCTAACAATTTTTGTTGTTGTTTAGTTAAGGAGAGGATACACGTGTTGGTAACCGATAAGCCAAGCTACACACGATTTCAGCTTCTGGTTTCAAACTAGGTGGTAATGGATTTTTATTGTTGGTTTTGGCCTATATTTTGTGTTAACACATCAAGTTTTTTGTGTATTCTTTTATTCTGGTCTCTCGAAAGTGGAATTTGAACAGGAGTCTACATCTCAAAAATGGCCTTTTCATTTCGGATTCATCGAGGGATTTTGGGTCGCAGTTGAAACGGATTTTGTTCGTGGAAGGGGAAGAAAGGAGGGTGAAGGCGGTCTTATGAAACCGTGTGTAAATAATTTTGGATGGCTCGATGATTATTCAAAATTTACAAAATCCTGATATCATGCCTTTCTAATTTTAACTAGTTTTTTTTGATTGGGTTTGGTTTGTGGTCGTAGGGGCTGAGTGTCGGGTGCATTGGCGGGTGATTTTTCTGCTTGTTCTTTTCGGGGTTTATATTTGTGCTGTTTGATGGTGGGTTGAGTTTGGTAAATTTAATTGAATTCGATATTATTAATTGGTTTCATTATAGTTAAAACTAATTTTTCATTATTCTGATTCTTGTTTATTATTCTGTAATATTAACCATATTATACTTTAATTTTTAATGTTTATTTTTATTATTTTAAAAAGTAGAAATTTGAACACTAATGACTACATTATACCATTACTAAGTTACAGGAAACTAATTATTGATTATGACCAATTAGCTAATTAATTTAAATTTAAATTTAAATTTCAGGATGCTCATGGGTTATTTTTCATTAATTAGGAGATTGCAGTTACTGTTTTAATGATGACAATGGTGCTTGGATTGTGAGAATAAATTATTACTGAATTATATTTTAACAGGTTCATTCGGTAAAAGTGAAATCTCGCTGCTACTTATTAATAATGCTTTAATGTTTTACACTGTTTAGTATTTCGAAGTCCTGTAATGAAACTTTTGATTCTGTTTTGCACTATTGTGTATTAATTGTTTGGTGGCTTGAATTCGAATAATTGTATTTAATATTTTTCAGGAGAATTGAATTGGATTACTTAATGATAATTATTACATTAAGCTGCTTAATTTGTTAATATGTACTTTAATATTTACCATTCTTTTAGTATTCCTAATAGTAAAAACTACCACTGGAAATACTAAAAGTTTTATTGCAGATAATTTAATATAATTTTTAGGATTTTGGTTGCTGAGATTTATACCATAATTTAAATAATTGTGCTGTCTTGTGCTAACCGTCTTACATTACATTTCAACTAACAATTTACTAACTATTGACTACTTAGGTGTCTGAAACCGGGTCAATTTCCATAATAACTAATACACCCTTCCTATCCATCCATCTTGTTATGTGTAAAAGAGTGTGCGGATGGGCCCGGCGTCAACCGGGAATCTTACTTAGGTTTGGTCGCACATTCCAATCAATCAATCAATCAATCAATCAAATAAATTAAAATAATACTTCCGCTTACAAAACCCGCAATGGAATTATATATTTATATTTCATCTTAAGACTCTATGGTACTGAGAAAACAAGTTTCTTTTTTAGTATCGACATTTGGATGCCCCTATGTATAGGCAAACGGTTTATTTCTTTAATAACTTTGATTACTAAATTTTGTATAATCTGCTTACTAAACTTCACTTATATTGTTTGTATGTCACAATTTTTGATCTAACCAGTGCATATTATAGTAAATTAATAACCACTTATCTTGGACACATTAATTATTATGTGATTTGCATCTAGCGACAGTAAAAAAATCGTTTAATCGTCATTGCGGCGTAAAACAAAAAACTCGTCATTTGAACTAATTTTTCTATTTTTCTTTCGATAAAAATCGGAATTTTAAATATTTTTAAACTAAATTCTACATTCTCCACGTCATTTCAAGATTAATATTGATAATCACGTATTTATACTTCGATTTTATGTTTCTTAACATCCTGATGCAAAAATATTTCGCGGGTTAGAAGTAAAATATTGAGAAAATTGATTTGTATCCACTTTTCCTAAAAAACGATCAACTTTGAAACCTAACCATAGACAAACTAAACATTTTATTTCGATAATCATGTAATGTTACACATTTAATTCCGACCTAAAGAAAGAATTAGGTCAATATTTTATGGTCAAAAACGTTTTTTAGTACGCAACGTTTTTGACAAGTTGAGTCCCATACAGCATTAAACAATTAAACGAGGTCATCAGGATGATAAAATGAAATAAAATCTCGCGTGGACGAATATCTTACTTAAAAATATCTCATCTCATACGTAAATGGTAGCCAAATCTTTTACGTTTTCCTCGTTCACTTAAAATGTAATTTCTCATGCTGGTGGCTTAATATCACACCGACAAATATGTCACCTGCAATATATCACAACTAATTAAAAAAAATTCTTTAGCTTGAAAGAAAAACGACGATTAACCAATATTTTGAATTGTATGCATATTCATATAGAGATCAAAAGACACTCCGATTTCAATATTTTCTTTACAGAATTTCTTAATTCTTTTTTTTATCATATAACTGTTAATTTACACATATTATAAAACTGGAGTTTATTGTAACACAAAAAATATAAACAATATTTATTGTTTCGATTTTAATATTACATCTGACAAGTATTTTAATCAAATCGAAGAGATTTAAACACTCAGGAGGCCTCACCTTAAAATTATTTTGAGATTTTCTTTCTTTTAAGGAATTTTAAACCTTTGTGCACACCACTATTCTTTCTATACAGCACTTACAAAATACATTCGTCATAAATGTAAACTGTAAACGTGTAAATAGATTTATTATAGTTTTTAATATTATTGTGTGTAGTGAAAGAAATCAAACATCATCATAAACCATATGGTTTCTTTTCTCGTTTTACGTTATGGTGGTTATGGGCACACATCGATGTACTTAAATCATTGCTCTAAGGAAAATAAGGGAGCGCGCGTCTCTCATCGAACGCATTTTTCATAATAACGACGACAATACAAATATGTATGTCGCTTTTAACATTCATTAAATACCAAAATGCTTTCTATCAACATATACATAAAATATCGTACAGTATCCCTTTTTCCGAATTATTACTGCTACCATATACTTCAGGAACGGAAGGGATTGTTATGAAAATTTAATATTCAACCCCTAAATAGTTAAATAAATATGTACAAATAAAATTTTTATGATGGTTCTCAAAAGAGTCCGTAAATACAAAACGTCTGTTTGTCGAGAAGAGGTTATTTTAATGTTAATGGGTGTCATTTGTGTGTTTAAAGAGGGTCGGTCTAATTTTAAGGTCGCTTCGCATTATAATTTATATTATTTTTCATCCGACTTACTAGAAGAGGCCATGCGTGCCACTTAAAATTAACCACAATTATATTGTCAAATTTATAGCTTTTATTATTTTATTGAATTATTAACATTCAGCCAGTCTACTTAAGTATTTCCGGTTTGTGTTTTATAGAATGAGTGGTTTGTAATTAATTAAACGATAGAAGATCGTTACACAGACGCTTTATCTTAATTATTAACAAATTGAAAGAGAATGGAACAGTGTTTATAATAAAATGTTATTTTGTGGTGATTAAAGACAGTCTTGGATTCAATAATGTATTTTGCTTCAGAATAGCAAAATCTAGCTTGTGATGCGGATCCGCTCGAAACGCGATATTTCAAAACGCGATATGGTACAAAATGTGATATGGTACAAAACGTGATATTTCAAAACGCGATATGGTACAAAACGTGATATGGTACAAAACGCGATATTTCGAAACGCGATGTTTCAAAACGCGATATGGTACAAAACGCGGTACGGTACAAAACGCGATATTTCAAAACGAGATATGGTACAGAATATGCGTTGCAAAGCGACGGGAGCGCAGCGACCCACATGATACCGATCCTATATACTATCGTTCCTATAGATTTTTAAATTCCTATAAACTGAAATTAAACTTCCCCTTCACCCGCCTGATATTACCCGATCCTAGACTCCCGTTTTGTACCATATCGCGTTTTGAAATATCGCGTTTTGAAATATCGCGTTTTGTACGATATCGCGTTTTGAAATATCTCATTTTGAAATATCACGTTTTGTACCAAATCGCGTTTTGTACTGTATCCCGTTTTGAAATATCGCATTTTGAAATATCGCGTTTTGTACCATATCGCGTTTTGTACTTATCGTGTTTTGAAATATCGGGTTTTGAAATATCGCGTTTTGATAATTCGCTATCGCGTTTCAAATGGGATCCCTTGTGATGTTTATTGCAGAGTTCATAAAAATTGTTTTGGCAGATATACCCATCGATTGCTCCCTTTGAGTTCGGATTCTCTTCTAATATATTTTCTTTCTGTCTATATATATACAAGCCTACTGACGGCCAGTATTCAGCTTATATCAATGGTTGTTATTTGCTTTGATTATTGCCAATATGGAATCACTTTGCTCCCCAACATCACCTCACACACATTAACTTCAACTGGTAAACTGAAAAACGACGATTGTGTAGTATATTTGTATAGGTCTTATTTTTAAGACTATATTTTGTAAGAATCAATATGATTAAATGATTTATTAAAATTAAGATGGGTTTTCAAAGAAACCACATTTCGGCTGACCACATCTAAAGTCGATCTGTACATTATCAAAGTTATCTACGGACGAATAAAACCACTAAGCGCCTTTCCTTCAGCCACCACGACCATACCTCTCTGGCCTTAATAACAGAAGGAACAGTACATGCATGACAAGTAAGAGATCTCAAAAAACATAGACTATCTACATCGAGACCTACAGAGCCTCTACCAAAATATACATAACAGGGCCCATTAGCACCACTAAATGATCTATCGAAGGAGACTCGGCAGGTTGAGGTGCATTAAGATTAACCGACATTAGCCTCTAACGCTTCTTTACATCGAATAACTTGGACTTCAAAATGCAAGTATTCTTGTAATTCCTTACAAAATACTACTTTCTGACGAAAACTACCCCTCGTGGATGCGACGTGAATCCACACCACATACGTATAATCTGGGGAAGCACCTGTAGTAATATACTACATCAGACCACCAACCAAATGGGGTCAAGTAAATTAACTTACACGTTTGAAGATTTACGAGTATAGAGGCTAGAGCCTTATAACCGCTGTAAAACTGTGGTGGAAATATCTGGACGTAGCCTCACGTAATAAACTATTAAAGGTTCAAGAAGAACTATATAAATTTACTCGTGTAAACAGTACGGTTTGAATTAATTTAATAAAACCGAATCAATTCAAATTCATTTCAAAATTTTTTTAAAGAGAAACAATTTTTTTTGCTCTTCATCACCAGGGGCGACATCACAAAAGAAAAAGAAAGTATTTTGCTAATATTTTTAAAACCTGCCGTTTTTGGTAAATGTTTAGGCCTAATTTTTACAACAATATTAGCTTTGGTTCTTGCTGTTCCAACCTTACTTTGCCAGAGTCAATTTTAGTTTGAAGTCTGAATATATTTTTATCTAAGTTAGATTTTAGGATTTCAAAAATAAAGACATTGCAGATACACCAAAATAACACTCAAATACACCTTTTAAAGTGCGATGGAAATGTTCATCTGAAACAAGGCCATGCCTACTAGCTACTGCAACACTGTGAATTAAAATTTGGCATATGCTCAACTATTTCTCTCTAGCATTAACATCCCATGGAGGGATTTAGCCGCCTGTATGGTGCTCTTCTATATCGGTTCAGTGCGCACTCCCTCTACTCGTTGATTTTGTTCTACATTGCCCCACCAGCAGGTCTTGCTGATGGACCGCTTTTCTTTTCTTACGGTTGGATGGGGACTTTCAACGGTACCCAACCATCTAACTCGGTTGGATTTAATAAATCCGACAATATCGCAGCCTTCAAGGAGATACTTAATTTTTTCGATTCATTCGAACCCGATATTAGTTGTTCGCAACCTGAATTAGATGACTTGGATCGGATGATCCTTCTCTCAAATGTAGATAGTAAACTATGGTCAAGGGCCAACTCTCACTTCCGCAAGATAGCATAGCACACCCGTTCTCTAAGAAATCAGATAATGTGTAAACGTGAAACCCGTATTAAGCTTTCAGGTGCAGGTTTTATAAGTGCTTTATAAAGTGCAAGTTTACACGATAGCGAAAGATATTTTGATCGCAACAAACCTCTGGGTGATTTTTTTAAGCTGAAACTTTCAAATACATATCTCACTCTATGAGAAAAATGTCCATTGTCAAAATTAATCATTCCGGGAGAATCGGATTCTACGGCTTAAAGTACGTAGGATTTCTTTGAAACATTTTTTTCGTTTGGTACGTTTGAATTAAAATTAACACGTTTTCAATGTAAATACTAAATTAGTCTTAAACAAATTGTGTTTCTTAAATTTTTAATTACTCGTTGCTTTCCAATCGACCACCGCGCAAGTACTTATAAGTGCAAAAAATATGTATTGGCTAAAGTGTCGATTGGAAAGCACAAAAAATTACAAAAGCAAAACATAACCTACAAATGTGTAGTTTATTTATGATAACTTTTTAATAAAAAAATATCAATACCGGAATTTTATTAGCGCTTCACATACGACATTCAATTATATTTTTGATAGAAAAATACTACACACAATCACCTAGCGGACAAATTTATCGTAACTGCTTTCAGCTACTCGTAATAAAAAGGTAGAACAGTTTTTTCAAAGGTAGAATTTTTCAAATACTGGTTTGGGACAATCCTGAATCGCTATAGCTATTCCTCGTGTACTAATATGAGAAATGTGAGTTACTGCAGCCAATACAGGAATTCATTACTTGACTGTTGCTCGACGAGTCCTTTTTTCGGTTGAGCACTTCACTTCTATCAGTAGTAAAATGTTTAACAGTCTGATAAAATGAAGCACGTGACCAAATCTTATCCGGAAAAGGCAAAGCGTAGAGAGTGACAGCATTATCAAGACTACGGCCAGCTTCTCCATAAACCAGGACCATTTCAATTTTTTCTTGTACAGTTAGTTAAATACTCCATTTTGTATTATAATAATAGCCTATTGGTGTTTTAATCACCACCTAGTTAACTTCCTATGCGAGCGAAAGGTGACATTTGTTTATTTATACGAGAAAAAGCCTCATTCCATTTTATTATTATTTCATCATTTGTTACATTAATTGTAAACTAATTGAACATTTTACATAATATCCAGTCGAAATATAATCATCTATGAAGTTTATATTACATTAAAACTAGTTTTTTGTCTTTTTGTTTTCGAAATTATCTTCGAACTGAATCGATATTATTAAAACAAAATATAAAAAAAATTTATTTGAAAGCAGATTTAATAGCATGTAATTTTAGTTCAAACGTTTGTGCATTGCAGGTTTTCAGTAAGAAAAATCGAAAAAAAAATTAATATACATTTAATTTAACAGCGCCATCTATCATGAATCGAAAAAAATGTTTCAATGAACTCCTGCGTACTTTAAGGCGTAGAATCCGAATCCTATTAGGGGTTCCTATTTTAATTTCAAAGTCACCCTCCACCCCACCAACAAGAAGAGGAGAAGAGGTACTAATTTTAGCATTTTTTTCCGGAGCTCAGGCATCACTTTTCTTCAAAATGTATATCTTAATATGTATGTGTGTCGTTTATAATTACACTTTTTGTTATTTGTTAAGTATTTTACTTCAGTCGAACTTATCAATATTTGTAATGGTTCCTTGTTGATGTGTATTAGGGTGTTAATGTTTGTGGGTAGTATGATAGCCTTTGCCTACCGGCTAACTTCAAGATTTTCTTTTTCTAATCCAAGTCTGCAACTCGGGACTTCGGTTTTATACCTATAGAGCTCCTAGTTACATACTGTTATATAGTATTCAATAAATTTCTGTTATTCAATGGTATGTGAACGAACGACTTCAATTGGTGAATTATTTGAACAAACTTATAATTAGAGATTGTCTATAGATAATTGTTATAAATTTATTTTTGCTGACAGTACACACTGGATAAAATTGAACACTGTATTAGTAACAGTTAAATCCCATACTACGTTATTTTTGTTATCATTTTTAATGATTTTATATAAATTCTATTGGTATTGAAGTGCGATGAGTCTAGAAGTCCCTATAGGTGTATGTACATGAAATATAATTTGTTTATATAAAGTTTATAAATTATGTTCATCTATTCAGAAATACCAAGAAGTACAAGATATCAAAGTACCTATCAACTGGCTGTGCACACTTATATCATCAAGCAAAAACTTTCATCGCTTCCCCGCAACCATAACAAACATGATGAATTTCTATGAAAAATTACTGGAAACCATCCAAACGAATTTATCTTCATCATCAGATAGTACGTAGCCACCATGAAATGAAACTGGAGAGCTGTAAAATAAATAAATAGAATTAAACAAATTTCTTTAAAAAGCATCTATATGTAGTTTTAATTATAAGTTAAATTAAAAAAAAAAATCATCCTCTAATTTATTTATAAAGACATAAAAAGATGTTCACTATCTCGATTCGAGAATATATTATGTATTGCATACGGAGTAGTACAAGCATCGTATCCGAGTAAATTGATAATAATTTACAATGAGGAACGCAATTAAAACTGGGAAAAGCGACTGACGACACAAAAGAAAAACTAAATGTGGTTTTTCATTCATTTCAATGTGCTGACGATCATGACTATGACGAAAAATTGAATGACAAAATATAAGTTATAGGCATACATACATACACGGTCGTGTAACGTTACAAAATAGTCACTATAAATAGAAATGTTAACCTAAACACTTTTCCTTTCATCTTCCGTTTTATTTTGTTTGAATATAAATTTCACTGGGGTGTTCGTCTTAATTTCCTTTATTTTTGTGTGTTTGAACAAATTTTCGTCGTCCCATTTTATTATTTGACGCACAGAAATGATTTAAAGAAATGTACATTAAAAGTTGAACGGTGTCTGTCATCTGACGAGACAATTGATGAGTTTAGAGAATGTCGATTCATTCGCGTGATTCAAAGAATTATATTCATAATGTAAAATTTGTTATCATAACTCAAAATTAATAAAAGATCTGTTAACTATATTTTTCCAAAGAAAGTATTATTTTCATTTGCCTCGTACCTGTAACTATAATGTTTCAATGCATGTATTAGATTGCTCAAGGAATCACAGAAGAATAGTTTGATTTCCATTCGATGAGTGCATGCTTAAAAATCACAAGGATTGAATAAATAGGCGCTAGCAAAATCCTGATTAGACTTCTTTGAATAATGGTAAAAATGTTTTGCAATTTTAGTTTAGAAAACGTGATACAACCCAGTGGTAATGTGACTTGTCTAGGTATTTCATTACATATGTACATGAGTCACATTTCAAACAAAGCATACACTACTCCGGTTTTTATAAACCCTTTTGCACATTTGGCTTCGTTTTGAGGTTTACTGATTTTTATTTGAACCCAGACCATTTATTACCTCTGAATACCCTATATGATGATTTATAAAGCTATTTTGAAATGTTTTTTAATAGCTGTTTGCGCACGTAATAGCTTCTTCTCATTAAATTACAGAGGCAGCCTTCTAGCATGTATCCCAAAAAAGCTCCAAGGACATTATCTGCCAATCTTGTTTTAATATACATGTGATAGTTTTTGTTTTTAACCCTAATTTTTATGCAGAGGAAGTCCTCACCACACCTGATCTCTTATGTGTTTCAGAGAAAGTGTTACAGTGCGCCTATAGCGAGCGTCAGCTGTGCAAACTCCCATGACGTGCTTTCACAAAAACGGAAAGATCAACGATGTGTTAAACGAGAGATCATCAACGACACACTTCCTAAATGCCGGGGTCATTACTTTTCTTATACATAAATGATTTGCTGGATAGCACTGTTAACCCTATCCATATCGCTTCACAATATCTTGGGTTCCTCAATAGGCGCAGAAGGTTCTTTAAATAACAACAGGTTCTCCAGATGTATAAGACTGTCATTAGACTAAGTATAGACAGCGTACAGCACCGAAGAATGGTGGTAAATGTTATGCAGAACTAAAAGAGAAAATACCACTATGTGTTACGCCATGAAGTTTCCTAAACTGAGAAAGCGAAGAGCGAATTTATTTAATGAACATCCAAGAAGTGGAATTCGCCTAAAGGTTTCGAATTTCCGTTGGACTATAAAATTCAAAAAATTAAGAGAGCTTTTAACCTTTACTTGGAGGATCGTGCGTTGGGTGCAGGAGCTCTGATAGTTACAATCTAAATGTAAAAAATGCCATTTGGAGGGCAAGTGTTGGGATTTTATATTTCTTAGTAACGAAGACTGCTCTGTCATGTTGGATTAAGTCGTAATCCACATCTTCTGTCCCACCTTGTATTGATTGAAAGACTTCCGGTGAAGGAAAAACAAAAATGTCTTTATTGTAGGATAAGAAACCTATAGAATTACTGTGCGCATCTTTCTAGCAAAACTCAGAAAGTTTATAAGGAGTGGAACATTATCCTTTTGATATTTAATATTAGTCACAGCCAATTTTGTACCTCCTAGTTTCACGTAAATTGATGCAATTTACTTATTTATTTCCACAAAGGAGTGGAACAAACGAGCTTAAGCCCACAACGAAATATATGAAGCTTGTGGTACTGATCGCGTAACAGAACTCACTTCTCGGAATTGTTTTAGTAAATTCCGTTCTGTAGATTTTACCATGAAAGATCGGGGATCGTTGCTCAACGGTCTTATCGACGAAATGAAATTGAAGAGAAGAGTAAATGTATGCATGTTTTGAATTTTAATATTTAGGTTATTCAAGATTTAAAAAAAATAATTTAACCAAATGGGTGTTTTATATATATATATATATATATATATATATATATATATATATATATATATATATATATATATATATAAGAACTTTGTTTGAACACAATCTTGGTCCAAGCGTGGTGAATTAACAAAGTGTGTTCAGACTAAAAAGTTGTTCTGTGGTTTGAGCCGCTTTCTAGAAATCAGACAATCATTTCAGATGCATGTGCCGTCAACACCTGATCAAAATGGACGAAGTAATCAACAACGGCGAAAATTGGCAAATCGAAAAGGAATTGTGTTTCTCATTGGAGCTTGCTTGAGAAGGGCTCAAATTTAGCTTTACACCTCCCAGACGAAATTAAGCGTCTTGAACAAATTGCCCAATTTATAAACCAGTAACTTGAACCACAGCCACAAACTACTTAAATGGTGTATTCATTTGATTGTGTTCTAATCTGTACCGTACTGTATTTGATCACCTTGAAATATTAATTTAATATTTAGATGAAACCCACGCCACAAATTGCTTTTCAATCTATAAATTTTTTCCACAAATTAATAAGTTTATTCTTCTATTTAACATTCCCGAGAATAAGTTTAAATTATGAATAATCAGTCAATTATTTTCATTATCAATCATCACCGTACACTACACACACCGTCCACAAGTTGACATCGTGATAGTTTCTTAAAAGTTCTACGTTTTATTTGCTCGCTCGTTTTAATGAAAATAAACTCTTTTTTTATTAAAATTATTATTGTTGTTTGACTTTCAATACTACTATCTGCGTTATCAAAAATAATTATTTAAATTTCATTTCTAAAGAAGTATCAAATTTCTGGTTTTGTGCGCGTCGAATCTCTACATGAAAATGTTAGACTTGCGGACTCCATTTAATTATTTCCGAATATTTTGTGATTAAGCATATTTTGCAAATTTCTAATATTCAACTTTCCATTGTTCGATGGACAATGAACATCTGTTTCTCAAAGCTTGATTAAACAAAATATGTGTGTACGAGGGTATTATTGAAAGACACATACGATGATGATTAATCAATTCATTGATATACAAAAAAAATATGTACACATTATATTTACCCACATCTGTCGTCTTAGCTCGATGATATAAATCGAATTAAATTTAAAGAATTTCTAAAAACTAAAAAATATTTGTACACATACGAGTATTGATTGGCAGTACACATATAAAGTTGTCAGTATATTTTATTGCACATACGTATATAACTAAGAGATATATACAGAAATATCGATTGATTAATTTTATCGAACCATTTACGAAATTGTGGCATGCCCTATAATATGGGCGCTCAGAAAATATTTACACTGTATAACTGTATATAAAGGCAGCAGACGATCGTGTTACAACAGTTCACCCCAATTTTATTTTAAGACTATTAAAATAAACCATACGGGTTCAGATTTTGTATAAACAATTTTCACTTTTGTTTGGGTTGGGGACTGAAAGTTAAATCACTGAAATATGATTAACTCCGCGCGCCTAACTTGACTTAATAAAATATTCAGAAGTATAAATTTAAATATCTTCCCGCGTCTTGTTTTATTATCAACATCATCAACATCACCATCTTCAGTATCGTCGTCATCTGTTTGACTTAAATGTATTTATAAGACAAATTGGTTAATTTTTATCTTTTATGTACTATGGATAGAGAGACAAAACCTTAAAATAAATTTTATCTTTACTCGCTTATATAAGAGGGAAAAGATTAATAAAATGAGATTGACTTTAATTTTTATCTTATGTTATGATTTATTGCTTTATTGTTGTTTTGTTAAAGAAAGAGATTCACTTTTTATTGTTGCGTGGAACGAAATTAAATTATTTTTTGGTTCATGAAAAGAAATATCAATTTAAGAAGTTGTTTGTGTAGCAATATCTTCCTGTTATTGGGTTTAACAAAAATATTTGTGTTTTGGGTTTATTTGACAAGCGGATAATTTGTATTGGGAGAGGATCTTGTTCACTAAAACCAAATATACTAAAACAGAGTAACCATAATATTCAGAATATTTCGAATCAGTAATATTCTACTTCTGGCTGCTTGACAGAAATTAACATGAGCTCCGACAAATTCCGGTAATCCAGAATAATATTGTTACGAATCTGCCCTGTCAAATTCGGTTTTACAACAACAATTCTTGAAATTTACACCACTTCCAGAATTTTCCGAAAATGTCGGAAATAAGCTCTCAAAAACAACAACAGTTCATTTCCCCAATTAATTATTGATTTACTTAACACCATCTAATCTGTCGCGTACCTCGTCTTAACCAAGGCTCACCAAAAACTATATTAAGACTCACTCATGCTCGTTCATGTTGAATTTTCTAGATTGTGCGCGAACTTTCGGTTCTGTTCCAAGCTAACTGCTCTGCTACAAAACTACGTTGTTATAAAATTTCTTCGAATGTTTAAATCTAGATGTCACTAATTTCACAAAATGTCATTTGTTTCATAACAATGAAAAATTTCTTAATTCAAAATACCGCCTCTGCAGTTTCATTCCATTCCGGCTTCATCCTCAATGAGGATGAAGTGAATGATAAACACCAACCGAAGTAAGGAATAAGGATGACTAAACGAAAACAACTAATGACCAATTGTCAATGACAGTTAACCAAATGATTCCGATAGCTGGATTTTTGAGTATTGGTCTGCTTTCCAGATTCGAAAACTTTGAATTGTGCGGAAAGTTGGGTTTTTAACAAATTTTAGCAAAATTGATGACCAAACGAAAACAAATAGTGGTTAATGATAATTCACTTCAACTTTCCAGATCCGAACACTTCGAATCATGCGGAAAAATGAGTTCTCAACAAATTTTTGCGATAAATCGTTACGCAGGGATGACTAATCGGCAAACAACTAGTGATCAATCCTCAACAACAGGATATGTATGAGGAGGATTATATCAATCTTAATAACGTTTTGCATTTAATTGTTGCCAAGTTAAAAAGAACCAAAAAACTGAATTGATTTTATCATATGTCGTCCAATTTAGATTCAATTCTTTGAAAAAATATATATTTTTATTCAAACGGCATATTCCAATTGGATTTGTTATTAATTTTGTAAAATGAAATTCCAAAATAAGCAACGAACCTGAGTTTATTGAATTAATACAATTTTGATTTTGGGTTTTCGCTATGAAAAATGGCCCATTGGTGACCAAACGAAAAAATTTGTCGACCACCTAACCTAACAAGTAACTAGCGAAATTTGATAAAAATGATATGATTTTCTTGCAATGGGGAACCCGGAGATTTCTTTTTTAATATTTCATTTTTGATTTACCGTTTAATCGTAAGTGACCAAACGATAAAAACTAGTGATCAAACGAATTCAATCATTATTTTTATCAAAACTTTTAGATGGGGTGCTAAAAAGGCGGGGCCGAAGGCGGAGCTATTTTATTCCAATGAGAATTTGATTATGAGCGTTTCTATCGCACTTATAGGGAAAATAGTTCGTGACCTTTTTCCCAGTAGAAGGCTTTAAATTCATATATCTCAGTAACCATTGATCGTATCGGGTAATTCTTTTTGAAAGGTGACATTTTAACTTGTACTTTGACATACAAAACATCGGTGAAGTGAATAAAAAGTTACAACCTTTTAAACATGGAGAAAAATAATGAAAAAATTCGATATCTTCTACAATTTTATTACGACAAAGGTAAAAATGCGGCTCAGGCTTCCGAAAAAATTTGTGCTATTTATGGAGAAGGTGCTTTATCAAAATCAGCATGAAAGAAATGGTTCGCACGCAGATGGCAAAGATGCACCTCGCTCTGGTCGACCAACCACTGGAAAAGTCGATGAACTCATGCAGAAAATAGAAGAAGACCGGCATATAAGCAGCCATCCAATTTGTAAAGAACTAAATATCGATCAAAAAACAGTTTTAAACCATTTGAAAATGACTGGATACAACGTTTGGATACTGACGTTTGGGTACCACATCAGTTAACAGTTAAAAATTTAATGGACCAGATTTCTATCTGTGAAACGCTGCTGACACGGAACGAAATCGAACAATTTTTAAACCGAATGATTACTGGTGATGAAAACTGGACAACGTTGTGCGAAAAAGATCATGGACGAAACAAGGTGGAGCTTCTCAGGCGTTATCCAGGATTGACACCAAGAAAGGTAATGCTGTGTGTTTGGTTGGCAAGGAGTCGTGCATTATAAGGTGCTGCCACCGGACCAAACGATTGATTCTAATCTTTACTGTCAGAAACTAACGCGTTTAAGACAAGAAATTCAGTTAAAACGTCCAGAATTGATCAGCAGAAACTCGTTGTGTTCCATCATGATGACGCTAGACCACACACATCATTGATGACCCAGCAGAAACTGAGAGAGCTTGGCTGGGAAATTTGATGCACCCACCATACTGACCTTGCACCATTGGACTACCATTTGTTCCGTTCCATACAGAACCATCGTAATAGTTTTACATTAAATTCAAAAGAGCACTGCAAAAATGAGTTGTCTCGATTTTGCGCCTCTAAACCACAAAAGTTCTACAGTGATGGGATGATGGCTCTACCTGAAAGTCACCCAAAAAGTCCACGAACTTTTCCCTAACGCTTTATTTATTGTTTTGTGATCATTTTTGTTAGGAGTTTTACGGTTTAAAATTTAGGAATAATAAAAAAAATCAAATCCATTTTATCTATACGATAAATTTTTTTACGATAAATTATTTTTCAATAAATTTTGCTCGTGATAATATGTTCACGGTAAATAGTTAGTTTACGATGACTGGCATACTAAATTTACCGTTTACAAATTTTTTATATCTGGTTATATTTGGTGTAAACATTATAATAGGTTTTCTCGAATAACGTTAGAAAATTATCACCAGTGAATTTTTAAATCGCTATATCCAAGTGTCGAAGCATTAACCACTGTACCACTTTGCCGAGTTCAGTTTATTTTGAAAATACAATACTATTGATACGTTGTAAGATATCTGATTGCCTGTAAAACTTCTAACATGTATCGTATGTATGTCGATGTATATCTTCAACCTAACCCTGTAAACGATTTTTTGTTAAATAACAGATTTTCCGAACTTTATACTTTTCAAAAGTTTTTTTTATTTTTTTTCCATAAAATTTTAAAATTTGATATGTCTGTCTTTCATCTATGTTTTCCGACTTTTCTTTTCGATGATATTTTCCGTTCTCCCCATATCTCAAGTTGTGTTAGAAACAGTTTACGGTTATGGTATAGTACACCGTAAGAAGATGTACTTAAATAGAAAACATATATCTGTTCGGTACAATTTCAAAACTTTGCCTTAAAGTGGAACATAAAAATATTCGTTTTATGTCTCCCTGCCTAATTTATGGTATATTTTTTGTGGAGCTATCAAATTTCTGCGGATTTTATATTTTCCTTTGGTAAACCATTCAACATGATTAAAATCGAAAATACATAACGAAAATAGGAAAACTGGGATAGTACACGAGAAAGAGAAAGTCAAACAATAAGACGAAGGACCTACAGACAAAAAAATATTTATTTTATTCAGAAAATGTTTCTCGCTATCGCCCGATTATGTTTTCCTATTTTTCCGGGAAAACATAATATTCTAAATCAATAAAAATATGAATTTTCCATTTTTATTCAATTCAAAATTCAATTATATTTTCTTCATGTACATATCGATTCATCATATTTTTTGTAGATTGCACGTACACAAGAAAAAAAAAATAAGAAATCAAAGAAAAGAGAAATTGGAAAATTTTCCTTTTGGAAAATTGATGTTTACATGATGATGTTTTTTAAATTGCACTTTTTATTTATTTAGTTTAATGCTGCGGGATAATCGTGTTTTTTGGGCGATGTAATAAAATTGTCCGCAGAAAAATTACCATAATTGATTGTATCATCCTGCGGTACCTACACTAAAATGTACCTCGTACACAAAAACCGTTTTCGGGTGTTTCCCAGATATATATAATTCTGACATCATCAACATTTATATATAACAGACGTCCCTAATTTTTATTTTTAGAAAGATAATTTTATTCCAAAAACCTGGGATAGTGTTGTATGGATAGGTTAGCCACAAAACCGTTTTGTTTAAATTTTATGTTGAAATATTACATTTTTATGATAAACAGACGACAGTAGGTGCACGAAACATATTTATGATTTATGCTCACACACACAAAAAAAACACAACAACAAGTACGTATACGAGCAAAACGAAAACTATTATAACAACAATGGGGATTTGAAGGAGTGTTCCAAGTGATTACATTATATGTGCATAAATACATGAGTATATCAGTATATGTAACATATGTACGTACATGTATGTATATATCCCTTTACCAAATTTTATATAATATATTTGCCTATTCGGAATTTATCAGGCAATTAGGTTGAGTAATTTTAAGTTTTCATGCCAGCGTTTTATATTCGAAAGGATTAACACATAATTTATGATTTTTTGTGTAAACATAATATTTGGATGAATTACAATAATGTAACTGATTACGTTTTACGATGAAAAATTATATTGACGGCGGTATAGTAAGGAATTACAGTCCCCAATTCAGGGTGTGGAATATACAATATACCATGTACAAGAGATTATTCCTCTTATTAGAACACCTGTCACCTCCAATTATAGAGAAATATGTAAAGTAAATCTGTTTGCACAGATACGTATTTGTCGACTATGGATTATTACGAAATCGCAATTTTTCAGACGACCGTAAGTAATACCTTCCAAGTAATACACCTTTGGCATTCCAAATCGAGTTCCTCACACGTATTTTCACATCTTCCACATTCCAAGTATTCTTGGTTAATAAACAATTTAAGCTTTCTTTTGCGTTTTCTGAAATATTACTGGATGAGAAGAAAACTATATGGAAAGTAAATAATAATAGACAGAAAATTATATAGACTTGTAGATCAAGCGTTTATTTGATAGAAAAATTAAAAAAATTTAAAATATCTTCCAGGAGCAATGAATATCAATAGAAGCGGCTCAAGGCGTTTCTAGAAGTATTTCATCCCAGATGTTAACTAATGCAGCAAGTGATGACTTCAAATAAGGTATATAGTGTCTTTGTTAGTCTTCTCAATCATTGCTAGAGAAGAACTACTTCCTTGAGTTTCTCCCCGAGAATTTCTTGGTTGACCCTTTCATTGATTAATTCTAGTAGTAGCTTTCTCACGGTGGTTAATGTAGACCATAACAGATTAAGTTTTTGTAACTTTTGACAACATTTTCAATCCAGTACCTCTAGATCCAAGTGACGAAGCTTTAACCACTGCACCAATTGTCCGGCTTTTAGATCATACCTATACATTTTGAGAACTTCTGAAAATTTTAGTGAATTTTTGAAGAGGAGTGTTTGAAGTTTTTTCGACAACCGAAGTATTCTTAATGGTCTGGTAAGACGGTATGCCTACGCACCTAAAAAACTTGTATAAACGGAAAGTACAGTGATTATACTTGACAAGATTTAAAATTTACTAATAGTCGTCGTAAAGTTCCGATCATACTACATTAATGATAATGCCAGAGCTGAAAGAGGACCCATTTAAATTGAAATATAATTTTTTCAATTGGGGTTGCATAAATTACATATACTTAATGATAGATTAAATAACATAAATTTTTTTTTTATTATTTATTTAAATTATTAAAAGACTAAATTCAACTAGAAATTTTTCTTTCTTAATTTAGTCACTTGTGAATGAGAAGAGGCGCATTGACCAGCTCCATTTATATGTTATTTACGGAACTAGTTTTTGCACTGGTGTCCTTAATCCATTAAATCAATTGGTCTCTTTCTCTGCAATCGTCTTACTGCATGTGAAACATACCACGATGCTCTTCATTTACGTGTTGATAAATACGTTGTCCATAAATTACTACAAATTTTTTTTTCTCCTTGAACCATCTGGAAATTTAGGTCCCTAAGGCCATCATTCCTAATGTGCCACGGAGCGTTAACTGTATATACCTGCAGCACTTTGTTTTGAAAAGTTTATATTATTTTGGTATTGGTTTTCTATATACAGCCCTAAAGCTGTATTCCGTAAGTCCATACAGTTTTTATCACCTGTTCACATAATAGCAATTTATTTTCGGTTGACAATTCCGAATTTTTCCCGAGCAGCCAATACATAATTTAATTCCGATCTGAGCCTGGTATCTAAGGTCATCCCTAGATATTTAGCCTTATTTGCATACGGAATCTGCTGACCGTTAATGATTACAGGTTTGTAGCTGACCTTTAGATTAGTAAAAGTCACATGCGTAGGTTTCGGTTGTATGATTTTGTCACATGCTTCTTGAAGTTTCGTTGTCGATTTCTCGATAGTGTCTCCTACTGAGAGAACTGCAGTATCATTCGCAAATGTTGCAATGGTAACACCGTTTAATTGAGGTAAATCTCTGGTGTAGAGCAGTTAAAGAATAGGTCTCAAAACACTACTCTACGGAACTCCTGCCGAAATCTTTTTTAGCTCGGCATATTCTTCTTCATATGATTAGTGAAATCACTACCAATTTGAGTCGTTAATTTCATAGTGCTAAACGTTTTTATAACGTTGGCTTTATTTTTACACGCGGCTTCAATTTTTCAACATGTTCCCAACTGTTTGTTGGATAATGAATATATTATATATTTGGAATCAAGTTTTCAAGTCTTATAATCTGCTTCACTTAATCTATACTTATTTATTTTAGTAGTTATGTATTGTATTTTATTTAGTTTTCTATTTAAAATACTCTTCTTGAAACGAGTACTCTAATTTTTCAAAACCTATGAATTTCCAATAAAATTTTAATGGGTAATTTTTTATTAAAATGTAAAGCATAAATTAAATTTTCTATTTTCATTTGATCGCACACACGTGTATTAAGAGGGTAATAAATTATTTAGCTTGTATAATATTAAGTTTATACAACATTTTATATCTAAGATGTCACTTCAGTACAACAACATTTTCTACGCTCATCGTAGACAGATATTGGTATACAGAATAAGTACACAGATATAAACATTTAAAGTATTCGACATAGCAAACGTATACGTTTAACAAACATCATATGGTAATTAAAATTTTTATAAAGGCATAAGGAAAATTCTGGGAGTATAAATTTATTTCGCCCCGTTTTGGCATGTGCGATTCATTTATGTTCGCAGTTCGAGGCAAAATATTTAATAGAGCTACATTTTTACGCCATTCTTAAACCAAGGTAAAAATGAAAATCCTTCAAAATTAATTTTATTGTGTTTCCACCGACCTATTTTTGATATCATATATAAATACTTAATTAAAAAACGGTGCGGCTCGTAATCCACTTTTAAAATATATAACGCGCCGCATTTATTTATTTTCTATGTACTGGGTTTGGTAAAACACGTATATATGGTATACATAGGCAGATAGATGATACACATATGTATATACTAATGGCCTCATTACGAAAAATTCCAGGTTAGCGTGATGATTAATATGGGTGTAACAGGAACAAAACGGAAAAACATCTGAGTACATTATCGACTACAGTTAGATACCAAACCCACCATAAATCAATCAAATGTCTTTCAGGTGAACATCAAATTCAGATCTTTCAAACATTTGCTGTTTCATGCAAAAAAACAACTTAAGGCTATATGGTATTCGACTTCAACAAAATTCATTAAATAAAACTTGGTTGTAACCGTACATATACTTCCCACAAAAACGCGTTTATAAAGAAACGTGGAAATCCAACGATGGGAAAGCGGTTGATCAAAGAGATCACACCACAAGTCAGGCATTTTAATTAACCAAAAAATTTTTTATTCCATGGCGGAGGATTAGTGGAATATCATAAAAATCGAATAACGGGATCTATGTTCGTGTATTTCACTGCAATCGATTCTGGTTCCGGAAATTTGTTCCTATAGGTTCGGAAAGACAAAGGTATTGAGTGACTTGACCAAGACGATTCTAAAATGGGAAGAATCCTACCTGGGATAGGGAACATAGAAAATCGTTTGAATTATTAAAAAGCGCGCTGGTCAATTCCCTAATTTTACTCTGTGCTCCTCAGAAGGGAACTATCCAACAACTAAAGGAGGTGGCTCTGGTGGTTATTTTGGCGCCAAAAAAATCGCGAAGACTTAAATGAACTGCTTAAATGGTAGACTCGCTCGAAGAGCCGTTTGTATTAAGAGTAGTTGCAGACACGTTGTTCTGCCCGATAATAAATCTTTAGACCTTAAACTAAATAAAATTATTACAAGCTTCGAGAGTGTGGCCATCCGAATTTGAAAAATTGGACAGACCGAGGATATTTAGTTCCGGTGCGGCAGGCGCAAATGGGAGCCGGACTTCTTCGAACTCCAATTATGAATCATCGATTTGAGTCAGTACTTCTGTATTTGTTTGGTCCGTTACTAGAGGATGAAACCCTCCTCATCCTCACCCCTCCTCGATGGCTTTTAACTGTCGAAGATACGACGAGTCGATGGGTTGAACTATACGCACTGGATCAAGCTACTGCGGCGGCCTATTATAAAGTATTGGTGAATGATTTCTTTCTTTCGTCGTGGTTCTTTCCTCGGAAAGAATGGCGGAATGAAATTGTCTGTAACAACTATGGCTGAACAGGAGAGAAATCTGGGGCGGTACGTTGTACCATCACTTCGAATCGAAATTCGAAAAAAGTCGGATGGCGGTATGTTGTATCATTTTCGAAAAGCAAAAATGATACAACTTTCACTTTTTCGATTCGACTTTTTTCGATTCGAAGTGATGGTACAACATACCGCCCCTGATTTAGGGAAATTAGTGAATTAGGGGTCTCATAACCCAAGTAGTAGATACCCAAACAAAAGCAATGGTCAATCCTGATAGAGGTGATCAATCCCGATTTGTAAGCGGTACGAGGAATTAATGTTGACGAAAACTGCATTTAGAAAAATCTGTGAAAATTAACCGACAAAAAATTCGAAAAATCAAACAAATTAGACATGTTTACCTCGCTAATTGACTATACAACAGCGTATATAAATAAAATATCGATCGATTTGTTATAATGGCCATTTGTATATTAATTTATAACTACATAGTACATATATAGTGTTAGGTAAATCATTAAAATAATTAAGCTACCTTTACGAATTCTAGTGTCCATGCATTGCTGATAAAAAGGCAACGCCCGATTTTTTTTTTTGCGAGACACACAGCTGTCTGGAAGGCAATAACAACAAAAACACATTATATGAACACAATTTCCTTTTCCCGCTCCCTATTATCGCTAAAACTTTATACAAAATAATAAAAATTCAATCCCCTCGAAAAATTAAATAGGTCAAACGCATTAAACTGTGGGGCTATAAAACACCCTAAAATATAAATTCATACTTCCCAGCTCTCCTTCAAAAATGTATTCCTCTCCGCAAAATTCAAACCAAATGAGAAGTGTAGTGTCCAGAATAAAAATATTTCCCCCCTTTTATAGCAATGAAACAACCCGAAACATAAACAATTTTACACGGATTTAAAATTGATGCTGTACATACATTTTATACATTTATTTATCAATCAAATTAAAAACAAAACAAAAAAATACAAATGCTTATAATAATGTATTTATCCAGAGTGCAGATGTACCTAAAGAGCAAAACAACATAAAGTAAATAAAAAATATAAATATTACACTAATACATCGATATATGCATTTAGGCAAAACCAACAACAATTAAAAGCCCTGAACAAAGTCTGAAACGCAGATACCAATATGCAACAAACTACAGAAGATTGTATTGGTTACACTAACAATCCCATGTTATTTTTTTTCTTTCGCACCACTACTTATTAAACTAGTGCGCACATACGATGTACGCATATATTCTAATACAACTATCTATAGTGTAGTTTTTTCTGTATTTGTTGCATTAGCATGGCTTTATATTGTTGTTGGTTTTGATTTAGGGAACAGAAAGAAAAAACCAAAGTATATAAAATAGTTTGCGCAAAAATTAACAATAACAATTCTTCATTATTTTTATTAGCATAGTAAAAAATTTAATACATTTTTTGTGAATTAATTGTTTTGTTATGAAACTATTTAATAAGAAACTATTTTGTTTGTAAACTTTTTCATATTTCTTTTGATGTTTCGTCTCACTTGTTTCAAAGAGAGCATGAAAATAAAATGAAAACACATAAATTTTTAGGGTTGGCTGATGGGAAATATTTATCTTCGAAAATTTTGTTACTCCGAATTTTGTTAATTTTTAAATGTATGGATAAATAAACATATCTTAACTTTAATATAAATAAGGACTTGCTTTATAAAATATTTAAGATCGCCTTTTAATATGTATATAAAATAAATTAAAGTATTATCAACTCCGAATTGATTAAACTCCGAAAATGACAGAATTCGAACATAAAATTACCCATTACGTGTGGCAGCCCTAAAAATATTAATCGAAAGAGAGCACAAAAACTCAAAATACGAAATGAAAGCAAAATACAAAAATCAGAGATTAATAGTAATGGCGGTGTTACAGAAGCGACATAGTAGTCGTCATATCGTATAAAAATAATTTCTTTGAGCTAATTAAAATTAATAATTAAATTAAATAATATAATTTCGTATTATTTATATATTTTATTATATAAAATATATAATAATACAATTAGTGTGTGTATAATAAAATAAATGTACAGTACAGTGCCAAAAACTATTTTAGAAAGTTGTTCTATGTACTTACCTAAAAAAAAATTCAATAGGTTTTGATTTTTCTATTGAATTTTTTTTTCGAGCTCGTTTCGTGTGTTCTGGTGGTTTTTTGGTGAATTAAGAAAAAATTGATAATGGAAGTTTTGTGAATTTGCATAAAAATATCAAGATAAATATTTTGAAAAATTATCGTAAAATGTGCCAAAATTAATAATATTTAGCGAAAATACCTACATAGTTTGTTTTGTGTTTTTTTTTGGTAATGTCAGTGTTTTTTGATTTGTTTTTATTTACGAATAAAATCACCGTAAATTTTTTTATTGGATAAACAGCATAATTATTGATTTGGATAAAGGAAAACTATATACGAAACTACATAAAGTTATAAAAGTAAGTGTACATGGTTTTGTTCTAATTATAGTTTTGTGCTTACAAATAGACATCGAATATAAAATGCGAGGGTGAGGCCAAATACAATTTTAACATTATACATTTTTCCTTCTGTCAAAATGGAAAATAATAGTGACAAGGCACACCCTTCATGAAAATGGATTTTCTGTATTATTACATTGATTTTTCAATTTATTTGGAAACGCATCTTATGATTATAACATAAATTTGGGTAGTTTGAAATGATGAATCACAATTTTTGCACTGAATTTTACAAATGGCAGAATAAAAATATTGATTGACATTACTGAGTTGTGATTACGCGAATGAAATGTGTGTGAACTCTGAGAAATCACTCTGAGATCATGTTGTTGGCAAATGAATTATATTGTTGCAGTAATGCGCGCTGTGTTGATTTACTGTCGACACTCACATGTATTACTCATTCTTATGAACGGATTACGGAAACATATGCTGCTGCTTCGCCTTGAAAATTTTGTTGCCTGATTTATGGACGGCAGGGATTTGTTGAACGCAAACGAATTTATTTTGGCTTGAAAGTTTGAAAAACTAGATTATTGAATACTTAAGTTCGACTATTTTAGTTTTTAAATTTTGCTCAAACCAAATTTATCTGAATATTGTTGATTCTTTACGGTATTTTATGCTTCTTTGGGGCTGCTACTTAATTGTAAATCTGATAAACTCGCACCCGGCCAATTTAGAGGAAGAGGTTGATATTTCGTGCTTTCTAGCTGCCTATAATTAGTTATATAATTGAAAAATTGAAGACTTAGTTTTAGTTTTAATTTTAGTTTATTTCTTCATATATTGATTCATATATTTTTGAATTTTGTACAAACTAATGTAGCTTAAGATAACTTGTTGCTATTTATTCAATGTAATTACAATGTAGTTAAAAAGGGAAAATTAAAAATAAAATAAAAAATAAAATAAATATTTTGATTAGTATTTATCGAAGAAATAGGTTTCTATTCACAGTACGGTCCTCAGGGCTAAATCCTGTATAATACCGTTTGTGAAGGAAATCCAGATTAAATTGATAAAAAATAAAATATTTTGTAAAAAATATTTATGGAGAAAAGCCTACCTACAATTGCGGCTTGAGATATTTAGAAACACATACATATAACACATGACACATTAAAAACACCTCCCACTTTTTGTCTGGTGACCATCGGAAATCTCATCCAGGACCCATGAATAACAGAGCAAGCGCTCTACTAAAAGACTCAGAATTTCCCATTATTTGTCGAGGACACTATTTGTGTATAACAGCCTTATCCACTAACTTTTTTTGACAGATTTACTTTTCCAGACAATACTTTCTCGCGACCTACTTTTTGATTTTCAAAGTATTATAAAGGTGTACTCACGTATGCTGATCAATTTATTCTCGATTTTGATTGGTCAATATCAGTCAATTAAATTATTCGAAATTCAAAAAAATCGAACAGTCGATCGCGATCGACCTTATGGACACCTCTGGTGTATAACGCAAAGGATTTTGGAGATTACAGATATGAGAAGAGTAATAAATTACTAATTGGTACCACAACTTTCAAGAATCAATCAAGAATGGTGCAATATGTTTTTGTGATTTTCATTTGACAAGACAGTTTAAAAATTGCCCAATGAAATTAAATCAATAGAGTCATAATAATAACCCAATACCTTGAGTGGACGTTTATAATTTGCCTCCTTATCTCGACCGCTTAGAGCTTATTAACTTAAAGCATAAACGAATTATTTAATTCTTTAAATATTTCGTTTATGCTTAAAGCCACTAAGTAAGCGACGATCCGACATCGTTTTCATTCATCAACTTTTATCTGGCGTTGTAGATTCTTCAGCTCTACTCGAAAAGGTAAATTTTAATGAAAATGCTCGTGGTTTGAGAACGACACCAGCTTTTAGAATTGCTGCTCACAGAACGACCTACGGCTAGAACGAGCCTATTACATGAATGCTGCGTGAGATTAATAAATATTTCGAACTTTTTGACTACCACATTAGCAAAGTCGCTATTAAGAAATTATTATTTGCTCGATCGATAAAGCAATTTTTGTTTTATTTTTCGATTAAGTTTATTTCTTTTTATCTATTTGACTTAAATACTCTATCGAGTATTTATAATTTTTAACATTTTTTTTGTTTCTTCTTGCTCTCTTCATTGCTTTCTTTTAATTTTATTTTTGTTTAACTTTGTTTTTTTTTCTATTTCTCTTTTTTCCACTTTTTTCTAGTTTTAAATTTGCTTGCTCTAACCAAACCAGCGGTTGGTCTCTCCTTTTTTGCGGCGGGGTATTATTCTCCTAAATTCAGTACACATATTTAGCCTTTTCAATTTCTTAACTATAGCTCTTTAAATACATTTTTTATTTCGATTAATTGATAATAATTTATTTTTGCTGTTTTCTTTCATTTTTTTTTTTAATTTAGTAAAATGATATCCTTGCTTATAATTTCCCCGGAATTATATTCTAAAAATAATAATAATGTTGATGATGACTCCCCGCGTGCGGTCAGGGAGGGGTGATTGGTCGTTGGGAATTATTAATATTATTATTATAAGAAATTGAAATGTTCTAACAGATATGCCCGCATAAACCCTAGGTTTGGTGGTGGTTGCTATCGCACACTTAGGGCCAATTTTGACCCATTCTGATACCACTCATTCAGGCCACATCATTAATCTACTCACCTACTCATACAACTACAGTATACCACCTGCCCATTGCAAGCTCCATGTCAACATTGACACGGTGGGTCGGCGCTGAATTCTGCACTCCATCAGAGGGTCTTAGTTGTATTTATTGACATCACCGATCGTAATCGATGGCTAAACTTCGATTTACATCTAAACTCTGATAGGATTCGAACCCAGTACCTCTCGGTTCAAGTGACGAAACTTTAACCACTTCACCACTTGTCCAAACCCTAAGTCCTCGATTTGGCTATTGCGTAAGGTTGGAACTCAAAAGCGAACTGTGAAAAGATAGGGAGAGTTTCGACCCAAAACAGATTGCAATGATTATAAATAAGCGAACAAACAAATTTGTATAATCTTACTTTATAAGCCAAATCGTGTCTTAAATCGTGTAAGTTGAGGATTAATCTTTGAATCTTAGTTCTCCAGATAGTACTTTTTGGGTCGGCGATTAAAACAAGTACTTTTACTGTGGATAATTCTGGGTTCTTGCTTATATTTATGTAAACTTTTTAACATATTAAGAAATTTAAAAATAAAGTAAATAAAACTTTTTTTATTTTCAAAGGTAGTTTCTTTTTTGTCAGATCATTCTTAAATATATTAAATTATATCAGAGCAGAAGTACAGATTGTAGAACTCGTGAGCCGACCCATCTTTTATGTCAGTACTATAGGCTGCTGGCAAGGAGCTACGCAATGTGCAGATTTTCTCTCTCTCTCTCTCTGGCTTTCACATCCCATGAAGGGATTTCGCCGCACAATGGCCCTCCATCCAGCGCAGTCGGGTTCTTCCTCTACGACGTACACCGGCTGGGTGTTGATGGAACACTTTGTAAATCATTCGTTGTTGTGGGGACCTTGTAACGTGGCCGAGCCATCTCACTCGATTGGATTTAATGAATCCGGTGATATTGCTGCCTCCGAGGAGTTACTTTATTTCGTGATTCATACGAATTCGATATTCGTTGTTCGCAACTTTAATTGGACCAGAAATTGAACGGATGACCTTCCTTTCGAATGTAGATAACAATCTACAATCGTTAGAGGTCATGGTCCAGCTCTCGCTTCCGAAAGTCAGCACAGGTCTTATTAGTGCTTTATAAAGTGCGAGCTTGCATGACTGCGATAGATGTTTCGATCGCAATAATCTTGATTGGACGTAGAAAACTCGTTGTCCGGCAGCGATTCGGGTTTTTATTTCTGCCTGCATTTCATTCAGTGATTTTATAACTGACCCGAGGTATTTAAAGTTTTCGACACTCTCAAAATTGTGGTCGCCAATTCCGAGATTTGCCATAGAAATGTTCCTGGATGTTGCTAGATATTTGGTTTTATTGCTGTTCACCTCCAAACCAAGTCTTCTCTGCAATGTGCAGATGGTTCTACGTAATTCGGCTTATATTAAGCGTGTATTAACCTGTATTTGAAATTGACCATTTAAACAATTGTGGTAATTGAGTGTGCAACTGGACGTGCAAGACAACAAATGGTTTCGTGAAAACGGTTTTGGAACTATTCTGATGCTACTGTGAATCCTAATCTCATATCAAATGTATTGTCGCACTTCCCTTGCTGTTCTGGGCGACGAAACCAAAGCAGTTAAACTAAGAGGCCACACGCTTTTCACTTATTTCAATATTGTAGCTGAACTCCGCGGTTCTGTGACATCACTTTGGAAAACATTGTTTAAAGTATAATACTTTCGAATTTGTTACAAGCTCAGCTCTTCAACTTGTGAGTAAAGCATTGCTCACTAGATTTTTGGCGTCAGGTGATAGAGTTTGAAATTTCCGAAAAACTCTACTGCTACTAAAGTAATTGAACAGAATTTGTAGAGACTACGAAATATTTCTGTGGTCAGAATTAATTGTTGTCTATATTCGAATTACCACAAATTCTATCTTAAGAGCGTTCTCTTATATCATATACGATCCATTCGGACATGTCACATACGATCCATTCATAACTTCTCACATATGACATATCTCAGACAAGTCAAAAAACCATTCATGTCAGACTTCCACAAACGAAAATTAGTCCTATGTGCTGATAAATGTTCATGTTCGTATCATTTTTGTCATGCCATCAATAACTGTTCACCTGGTATACTGCGCAAAATTCACTTTAGCTAACGTTAAGTAGGCGTAGCCCAAAAATTTAATAAAATTACGCTCCAATAGACCATTTTATGGCCAGTGGCACTATTCTGGATTTCCCTGGGAATAGGGAATTGGGAAAAATATTTTCATGCATTTTTGTCTAAATTGTATTTTTCTCGCCTACTGAGGGAATATGGTGTAAATATTTTCGAAACAAAGTTAAATGGAAAATATTTTTTCCTATAAAAATTTTGCGGAACAAAAGGTTCTCAATTATCTTCGTTTTGAAAATTTTTCCACTAAACTTTATTCCTTTATTCCTTCAGTAGGCCAGAAAAGTAAATGTATACAAAAATACTATGAAAATATTTTTCCTAATTCCCTATTTCCAGGAAAAGCCAGAATAGTGCCACAGATTCAGAAAAAAAACAAAATTTTGGTGCTTTATTATTTATTCATTAATTGGTGATTGTTTTCAAGTAAAACTCAATATTGTAGTCTTCAAGTTTTGATTCACATGGCATTGCACAGTCAAATCAAAATTGGTGACATTTGATATTGGTTGCGAATCACTAATAGAGACATCTACAGTCTTACACTTGTGGCAATATACGCGTTCGAGTTGTTAAGCAAAACATATTTTTCCACTGTTGCACAGAAGATTCCTTATTTGACAGGCCGTCGTGCCGAGTCGGATCTCTTAAATTGTTTGCTAAATATTGTTCCTTTTAAACTGATCCACAGTAGAACTCGTCTTGAGGGAAATACATTGCATGTAGTAGCCGGTTTTTACCGAATTTTAAAATTTCGATACCCAACTCTAGGGCGCTCTAGAGTACTAACTACTAGAGTAATACACGATTAGAAGTGGCTCTATGACATCTTTTTTAATTTTGCTTATTAAATTTTGCCTAATTTTGGGTCTGTCAACGATTGTACTCCAAACCATTTTTCACGTTCTGTTTGAGGGTGACGTAACATCCGTAATAAAAACAAATTTTTGTTTTTAAGTCCTTAGTTTTGGGGGTTACATATTCGTAATGTCAGCCGTCCATTCGTGACACCTAAAATCCGAAACCAATTAAACCATAACATAATTTGTTTTATTGCTAATTTTTGAAAATCTCTCATTTCGCTGTTTTAGCTTCTAATCAATGGGACTATTCTTACAGACTTTACTTAATTGTGTTACTGTTTATTAACATATTTCTAAAGAGTTAGACCCTAAATATTCGAATAAAATAAAAGAAAAAATTACGAACAGTGTAAAGTGTAAAGAAAATAAGCTAAATTAATGCTCTAAGCGAGGCGTCGTGCGTTCAGTTTACCTGTATAAATACATTACCATCATCTGATCTTTGTTATTAATATTAATAATTTAAGTACTTAGGGGTTTACATTACGCCTATTAAAATCTTGTAAACGTTTAGTGAAAGGGCTTAAAAATTATGATCAAGGCTATTTTATATTGTAAATGATGTGTATTTATTTCATTTTTGGAAAGAGTAAGGCTATTAAATTACTCGTATAAACTACACTTAAGTACCCATCTAAAAATAATTGGAAAGTTAATTGCTAAATATGTTTAATATTTGTAATTACCTATGATTTAAAAGAAAACCTTATCAATTAATTGTTTACATTGTTCGACCGACTTTTCAATTACTCTTTCTAAACCAATTACGTAGTAACTTAATCGTAAAATTATTGAAATGTAGACAAAAAATATTTCAAATGTTGAGATCAAAATCTCATTTGCTTTCAAGATATATGTGTCTTATTTCGTAATAAAAACCGCGAGCTAGAGGAAGAGAGGTACAAAGAAATACGAGATTATTTTGTTTTGTTTATATTTAAATTCCATTCTAGCTATTTTTTATGGTAAATTACAAATATGTACAGACGCTTGTTAGGTTGTATATTTTGCAACCAGCCCACCTGTTCCCATTATACATACGTGTATTATGTTCGTGTTTTAAGGACACACAAAATACTTAATTCTGTTTACGCCAATGGTATATTGATTGATATAATATATGTGGTGCAATTTGCATTTTAGAAATACATGTGATGTGACAAGATTTTGGAACTGTACGCAACATGGCAAACAAAAAATTTAATGTATGCAAAGACAATGAACTCAACTAAACACCTATAAATTATATATACATACATGTATACAACCGGATAACCTTGCGTTATTTAGCATAATTTTGCATTAATTTTTAGATATCAAAACGTAAACTCTATTCGACTTAACATCATAATATACTTACACTATAACCGTACATTCTAGTAGATTGTTTGTTTATAAACAATTTGTACTTAAACTTACAACAACATTTTTTTTTGTATTACATACATATATTTGAAACTGTATCATTTCGTAAATATCACGAATATCTTCATACAGTTTATGTTGACCTACATGTTAATCACATGCAATGCAAAGTAACGTATCAATATATACCGACACCTTATGAGTACAGAATAAATTACTGTATAGTAACAATCAAGGTACAAAGTTCATTAAACATTTATGATATTGTTTATGATTTTAATGCAAATTATTCTTAATTTTTATTTCACATAATGTATGTTTTATGTATATCTATGTTTACTTGATTTACACATTATAAATGTGCATATATTTTAGAATATTATTTATATGACGTTTTCATGTTGTAAGTAGCAGAAACATATTTTATGGTGTATGCACTTAAGATGCGTAGAAGATAACATGATTTTTAAGAATTTCTCATAAAAACTAAAATTTTTAATGATTTTTTGGTTATTTCTATTCTAATATAAAGCAGCATCATTTGCATATGTAAATATAGACGGGTTAGATAACATTTTATTACATAACATTTTAATGGCGGATAATGCTTTATGAATAAGTAGTTATAAAAGAAAATAAAATTCTCGGAATTCGGAACATCCGAACTCTCGACCAATGCACAGAATTAACCACAATAATAATAAGTATTGTGATTCATTGTGCAAAAGCCACAAAATATGCGGTCGCTTAAAAACAACTTTCATATAAGCCGTCATCACCGTTGTTTTTTACGAGTATGTTTATTTTTGGTTAAGTATACGAATGATGGTGATGTAATACTGATTATTTATGGACCGCTCTTGAGTTTATAAGATGCAGTTTTATATGAATTTATAAACAAGGTGAAATATATGACATCACACTGGGTATTTATCGTAGCGATCGCATACAACAATAAGGTATGTAATTGTGAAAGGTTTATTGGTTCGTATACAATCTTCTCCCTATACATGCGCATATTTTCTACATTCTGGTTTAAACGACAAATTTAATTGCACATTATGTACTCTTGTTATCTTGTAAAAACACTTAATGATTGCATGAACTGGCTCTTTTTTATTATTAATAATTATAGCGGTTGCATGCCATTCGATATTAGCATTGCAAGAGCCAAATCAATTCATATTCATTTCCTGGCTCAATTTTCACTTTATAATTTATCGACTCGTCGACATTTATTCAATTTCGCGCTTATATTTATAATATTTAGACAAGGTTAACTCTAAATTGGAGAACGAGGTCATCGCGAAACCAATCTAATATATGCCAAAATGGCATATGAGGAAATTCGGTATTTAGCCAATAAGCCAACCTTGTGTTGTAGGCGTATCCAGCTTTTATATATTTACAATCTTGTCTATGTAACTGTACTTTATAATTTTGTATTAATTAGCAAAATTATCTTAAGATAACTAATTACGATTATCTTTTTATATAATTATATGTCAATTGCGTTCAATAAATAATATAGGTAAATATACACATTCCAGATTCTACACTATCTATTTGAGATAGAGATTAGATAAGACTTGAAATTGGCTCGATTCCATCGTTGAATTGTTATTAGGAAATTTAAATTACGAAGCGTGTTTATAGTAAAATAATTAAACGTAGTTCGATAGTTGAAAAAATCCCGTACTTATAATTTTAATGACGTTGCTGATAAGTTAATGAAATCATAATAAATGAGATTATCGCATTTCCTCAATATAAAAATATACATGGATATGTGTAATGCATGTCTATCACTGAGGTATGACTAATTGATTGTGAGTTGTGAGGCTAAAATTATGACGTAAAATTTGTTTACTACATTTTATGTACTAGTTATGGCATTACCATAATAATAATCGGTGTTTTATAGTTTTGTTATAAAACTAAAATAGTTTTAGAAAGTCGTGTATTTAAGATGCCGCTTTAAGATTATATAACCTTGAGGAATATCCTTTATGGTATATTTAAATTGTTTAGCATAATCTGATTGTCGTTTTACGTCATTTCGTATCGCTGCAGTGAAAGTTATAATAGAGAGCCCCTATCACCAACCTCAACATACAAAAATGTATCCTTTATTTACCTTTTGAATTTATTATAATTACTCGTTTATATTCTAACTTATTTATAAGATCAAGAAAGATGATATGTCAAGACAGAAGTAACAAAGATATGGATGTCTGTCACTGTTACAGGATATTATATTCAACAATGTAAATTTCGAAACAAAATGTTCTGCTTCTAAGCTTGCACATAACTGTTCAGTTGAGCCAGAATAAATAGTATTCTTCGGACGCATCAAATTCTATTTTATTTGTACGTCAAGGGGTTAATTAACTAATATAAATAAAATAAGGTACTTAATTGAACTTTTAAGAACATTAAATCCATTGGATAATTAATATTTTCTTTTTTTATTTAAAAAGGCAAAAAGCTTCCATCCACTGTATGAAGTCATTCATTTTTTCATCCACTGTATGAAAGTCATATTTTGAGTTCAAAGTTATGTTTATGGAAATTGCTATAAAATTGTGGAATCTATCATTTACTGATACAAGAAGAATACAACCCGAACTAAATACACTCATGTGACGATTGTCAATAATCAATTTACTTTGCAGTTTAACTGATTTGATATGGGAAACAAAAACAGGCCAAGATTTTAGCTATATCACTCACTCTTGGAATGAAAACGTTAGTTTTAAATTGAATTTCACGGTTTTGCGATCCCTGTAGTTTTTGACTGCGAATTTGCAATAATTATTCTATGTGATGGCTTAAGTTTATCGATGTCTTAAATACAGTTCAGAATAGGGAACTCAGGGAACGTCACATTCCACAGGCATACATGTTTTTCTAGATTCCTGACATTGTACGTTGTCCGTAGTAGAAAACTGTTCGTCTCACGCTGGTACGAAATATTAAGTATCTGTATTTGGTTTGTAAAATCCCTTAAGATGGTAAGAAATTCTGAACCCAATGAGCCATTGGGCATTTTACATATATGTTGCTTTTTATTGAATTTCAAATGGAAAACAAATGCGAGACGCTTGAACTTCCGACAAATGCAGTGTACTGTTCGGGCCAAAAGGAGTTTTTTGTTTGCCCCTAGCGTCAAACCCCTATGTTTATAAAGTGCAATTATTTTGTTAATTCGAGTTGTCACGGCTTAGCACAAGGATAGTTTACGTTACGTGTAGATATTGAAAGGGTGATTGGAATGTGGAGCCTAAATGTGAATTTAGTTTTTTTCTCGCTAAAAACTAAATTCACATTTAGGCTCCAAATTCCAGCGGTCTAAATTTTCTTTTTTACAAGACCATGATTCAAAACATAAAATAAAATATATTTTCAATACTCTATTAATGCTATTATAGAAAGAGGTTTTATTAAAAATACAAATATCACAAGCTATTTGAATAGATTTTACTCACGTCGACCTCATATTTAAATAGATTAAATTTACTATTTTATGTTTGCATTAAGCTAAAGAGACCTTAATCTTCCAAGAGTCTTTCACATAAATATTCCGTATTTGCTATAACGTTTTTATCTGTTGCAATAAAACTATGGCATATTTAGTATCGAGTTTTTACGATGCTCCAGTTTAAAATTCAGTGTATATTTGTTTTAATTAAATAAAGCAAAAAAAAAAAAAAAAACAAAATAATTTTTTATTTTAGAACTAATTGTTGTAATTTAACTTGTTAAATAATTGTTAATAGGATTTTATATTATGTAAAGTTATAATTACTTATAGTCTTGTTTTTGCTATTATATGCTTATAAATACATAGTTTTGTTTTAAGTTCTAAAACTATAAATGAGATTAGATGTTTTTTCCTGGTTTTCTTTTTTTATATTATTTTAATTCCTTGTGATTTAAGTTTTGACGCAACAGCGTTAAAATATCATGAATGGAATTAGTGCCTTGTTGTTTTGTATTTTGATGTCATATTGCTGACTAGACGTGTAATTTATATAGAATTTTTGAGGGGCTGCTTTGAATTTGTTTATAAATGTAATTTTGTGATGGTGCGCATGGCCATATTCTTATTGGGTCCTATAGGCCATAATTCATATAAAATGGGTTATCACCGAGCTTCAATTCTGTTCTCAGTCTCACGGCATATCAAAATCCGTACTGCTAGTCTTTTTATATAAATTACAATTAAAAAAGGAAGTTTGTATCCGGAACTCTAAACGTTACTTACTTATATTTTATTTACAATCCGGTTTTTACTGATTGAATTTGCATCATACACAACCGTTCAGAAACCTATTTAGATTAAATAATATAATCATATGGAGAAATTAACGTTTCTTTAAGATTTCCTTTTTTATCTTAGTCGTTGTCGTCGTTTATCATTATATATTGCAAGCAATAAGTGTATAATATTATTATTAAAAAATTACTTAAGAAAAATACAGATATAATTTCTCGTGTGAAAACTGGAAAATTTATTTTATAATTTCAAAATTGCATACGCTTATTGCTGTGCCTTTGTTTGACTTGTTCTATTAACTATAGTTAATTAAATAATAATATTAAGGTTACAAAAAAAGATTAGTTTATAAGATTTGTAAATAACTACACAAAATACAGTACAAGTGATATGAGAAAGTGCTATAAACCAAACTTCGTATACGTACGTACTTAACAAAAATTTGAAACACCTTGGATAATAAATGATTTAATTCATTTAATTTAGAAATTCAGAATTTTTCTCTTAATAGGAGTATCATAAAATAATAAAAGTGAAACATCGATTTCGTTAATTGCTCCCAAACATTTTTTTTCGTACGATTGAAAAAGAAAACTTAATTTTTGAAAAACCATCAATTAAATCACTTTCTATTAGTGAAAAGAAATTTATTTCAAAATCATTTGTTGGTTTTGTGCATGATGCAGATCCAACAAATTTTTTACGTTTTGTTGTAATTGTTAAAAAAAATTGAAAATGAAAATTCTCAAGTGGCATATTATCTAAACTGCTATCTTGAAATAGAGAAAGTTTTGTAGTGTTCGTTTTGTGGAATGATTGGAATTTTTTCGTTATCATTTCTGGTTTAATTATGTTCGGTATTTTGTTACTTTATGTAGTCAAATATATTTCCAATTTTTTTGGTAAATCATCGATACGAATTACTCAGATTTGTCATTTTTTTTCTATTTAATGATGTTTATCCGTGTAAAATATTTTAACGAGTTTTTATTGGCCATACCTGAGTATTTTTCTGTTAATAAGCGATAAATTACATTTTTGTTTATTTTCAGCTTCTTATTAATTAACTATATTTGTACGAACCTGTTTGCATTGTTTTAGATACCGAAAATGCCAGTTTTAATTTTGATTCGGCAAAGGAATACCGTTTTAGAAACTAGAAATTGAAGTAAAACATTTATTTGTTTTTTTTGCACCACCCATTATTTGATGATCACGACAAATTTCGACTATTATATTCCAAGCAATTAGCTAGTCGCTTATTTTTCACATTGTTTGGCTTGTGAAGGTATGCAAGGGTGCGGTAAAAACTAACGTAAACATCTACTCATAACAGAATAGAATCATATCGTTTTTTTTTGTTTTTTTGTATCCATAATTGAGGGCCTCTTGATACGCAGTTATTTTAAAATTGCATGCCGATACATTTGGACAATAGTGATTTCAAGTAAAAAGTTATAAGATAATACCTGTTAAGGCCTTTTCTGCTTTGATTAAGTTTACATGCCAAACTGTATGATTTATGGATAGATGAAGGGAGGAACAAAAATAAGTTATTAACAATAATAAAAATTTTAATCAAATAAATTGCATAAAAAATTTCGAAAAATTTGACAATTTTTGTAAAGCTTATCATGTTAATCTTCCCTCAAGAAAAACGCGTGGTTTATCACAGGAAGTCCATAAATAAATACCCTAGGCTGATATGTCTTGGCATTTCTTCTTCAACAAAAAATCACATTTCGATTACAACGGTTTCTGAAGTTTTCATTTTCTGAACTGGAACAGCGGAAAAACTCCAGTAACTGAGCTGGAAATTTAGACAAAAGACAAAAGCATTAAACTTATTCGGTTCCGCGCAGTTATTTAACAATCGTTTCAGGGTCAAATCAAAGACGAGTTAGACGCTTTGTACGGTGACTGCACCATCATTTACCACCGTGAAATTTTGGACAACTGAAGTTAAGCGTGGCTGTACCACCTTGAGTAACGGATGGACGTTCGGGTCGTTCAAAAACTGCAACCACTGACGATAACATCGCTCAAGTTCACCGAATGGTGCTAGACAACCGTCGAATTATAGTTAGAGAGATAGAAGAGGCTATGAATATGTTCAAGGAATCCAAAGAACGTGTTTGTCACATATTGAATCAAGATTTAGGCATGAGAAAGCTGTCAGCACGTTGGGTCTGCGTTTGCCCATTTTTGACCAGAAATGTGTTCGAATGAACATTTCCAACGCTTTGTTGGCGTAGTTTAGGCGATTGATTATTCGAGTTTTGGCGCTGGCAAATTACTATTGATGAAACTTGGGTACACCATTACACTCCAGAATCAAAAATACAGTAAAAACAGTGGACTGCCAAGGAGCAATCGGCTCCAAAAAAAAAGGCAAAGGCTGTTCCTTCGGCTGGGAAAATGATACCTACTGTTTTTTGGGGCATGCATGGAATTATCGATTATCTCCAAAAAGGGAAAACCATTACAGGTTACTTAATGCATATACATTTGCAGACAAAACAAATCTCACTCCACCCATACAATGCGTCGTTTCACATCTCAGCGGTTGTTGCCATGGCAAAAGTCCACGAATTATACGGTTTGAACTGCTTGACCATCCTTACTCATCAGATCTATAGCACCAACCGACTTATTTTTCAGCATTCTATCCCACAACATAAAAAATTTTCGTCTGGCAACTCTAACACAATTTACTAACTAATTTATGTTCTTTAGTGAAGTTAGCCCAGCCAGCTTATAAATTTAATAAACATTTCTGAAAAAGCGAAAAATAATTATAAACTTTCTTAGATTCTATTGATTTTGATCATATAAATTAAAGCTCCATTCCCAAACCATGTGATTATCTCTGACTGAAACTAATCAATTAACATTTATCAAATTTTAGAGCAAGTAGATAAAATACCTACAATATAAATGTGTGCCTGAGTGGCAGAAATAGGAGTTTCAAAAAAAAAAAAAAGGAAATACTTCTCAGTGCCTGATTTGCAAAAGAGCTTGTTTTAAATCGGCGCGGGCTAAAACAACCATAACTTGTTATTTTTTTCGTGTTTTTTTCATTTTTATTTTAATTGTCTTTATTTTAATTTTTTAGTATTAATTGTCCAATGGATTTAATAATGCCCTTTTAAGGACAATTAACACCCCCCCCCCTTTCATTCACGCACACACCACCCATTCACACAATTACAGTATACCACCTTCACATTGCAAGCTCCATGTCAACCTGTACACTGATATGAACGGTGGGTCGGCGCTGAATTCTGCACTCCAACAGAGGCTCATAGTTGTGTTTATTAATATCACCGATCGTAATCGATGACGAAAATTCGCTTTGCATCCAGCCTCTGACCGCACGTCTGCGCAGTTAAACTTCACCAGGGACCGGCAATTGTTTTAAAGAATTAATTTTTAAAAAAACGTTAAATAAATACAAATTTTATTTTAGTTTTTCTTAGTTTTTTTTTATTTTTCCTTTCTATTAATTTTTTTTTAAATCAAAAAAATAAAAAGGAAAATTAATTGTTTCATCACACACATGTTGCGGACACTTAAAGTTGTTCATGCCATCACACACGTGTGAGCGGTCGTTAAAGTGTTAATAATCGTAAAATTTCTGGTTTAAACTTTCTTATTTCCGCATAAATGTTTCGCTTACATAAGTTGTTTAGGGTATGTTGACGTATGTCAGCTTCTTCAAGTACCTCTATAAAATTAGATAGGGAACTGTGAAATCTAATGAATTATGAGGCCAAGCGAAATCAGAATTATTTTATATTGTTCGTTCACCAAGAAACCATACATGTTAAAATTTGTCACGAGTACCGGGTGCAAAAGGTTATCAATCATAGTCCTACACCCTTAATCCTCTTCAAACAGTGTATCTGGAGAAGTGTGATTTGTGTCGATGTTATGCTCTTATTTAAGTTTGTTTTTAACTCGAAGATTAATTTGTTATTTAACAGTGTAAAATTATTTCGGCTCTCAACGCAAAGCTTCATCTCCAAAATTTTGAATTGTGACTTTTCAAATTATAAACCGAACCGAGATAGTGTATCAATGCTTTAATTAATTTTCAGTTTAATATTTCTTTATGTTACTAACGTTTTGACACTTATGTAATCTTGTAATTACTATTCTCCTTTTATTTCACTCAGTAAATTTTAGAAATAGTTTTTAACCATTGATCATTTTTTAACAGTTGTTCTAATTAGATAAAAAACAATAAATTAGTAAAATTAAAACTAATGAGTGCAGGTGTCAACGATAGTGATGATTTTGAGTTTTCTGTCATTCGATGCATTTACGTTTCATGTTTGTCTTAATTTAGCTGTAAACCTCAATTTACAATTGGCTGATGTTTACATAATTATAGAGTGACAAATTCACGTGTCACTGTAAGTCGTTTTGTTTTGTAGGTTTATTTTATTTTATTTATTATTGGAAGACACATAATTATAAAATATATATAATTCAATATAATTAATATGAAAAAGTTATGATTGATGTTTCTGCAATTTCTTTTTCAGCCACTAGATTTTGAGAAGCCTCCTATCACACTACTGCTTCGGTTTCTAATTCGTTCAATATTTTCCTCGTTACTATAATTAGTTCCATGCAGCTCTGGTTTTAAAATTGTACGAAAGGTCGTATTCATTATAATACCAATAGTTATTTTCATTAAAAACAGAAAACATTAATTCTGATTTTTTCAATTCTAACATTGTGGAATGGGCAGAAAAAACATTACTCTTGCACTGCCTATGCCAGCTGATAAATAATATAATTGAAGTGCAAGGGTATTTAAATTATGCTTGAACTCCTTATAAAGAATTCGACTTAGCAATAATTCGATCAATGTGGTTGTTTGTTAAAAATGACATTTACAACAAACTTTCCGCCTAAATCTTTGTTTCATTTTTCTGTTTCATGCTGTGCTTTTAACATAAAACAATTCATCGAAAAACAGTTGGCAACTGTAACTATACAATAGTAAATTATACGAGAAGCTCTTTTGATAAATAATACATCGAATAAACAATTTATCGCAGCGATGCAGCGAAAATTTTCCTTAGAATATCCCTTTATTAAATTTCTCGAAGGTACCTAAATTAACAACCTTTTATTAAATTTTCCGGAGGTACTTTTTCAACTCGAACGCCTTCTTTATTTTAGAATTTTTCGACATAATTGTTATTAATTTCTATGGATTTTTGAAACGGTAGAACCACCTTTCGAAACGCCTAAGTACACCGAACACTGGTTTTACAATCTCCTCACCTGAATCAAAGGCTTTGCTCTTGATTTTTGTTTTATTTTACTGAAAATTCGAAAATCACAATTCTAGTCCATTCGAAGAATAAAAGGATGGTCCTTAATTTTGGTAAGGACAACATGCCCCGTCGTTGCCAATGTCTACAAGATAATGATCCGAAACAAGGCGTAGATTGTAATAGGTTGTTTCCAGAAAACTGTTAGTTCATAACAATCGTTCATAAATGGCACACAACAAATCGCGGCATGATTGATGTTTAATTAAAATTTGCTAAATAAATTAAGATTTTTCAATCTCCATTATTTTTAATTTAGTGTAGGATTAACTAGTAGGGACAACTTGGTTTAAGAAAAAGACTTCTATCAATAATTGGTATGAACTAACCGGAAATTAAGACATAAAAATCAACGTTAAGCACACAGTATAACTGTTATCTCTAAATACTATCTTGTGTAGTTATAAACTACTTATTGTTGATATAATTATGAATTGTATGATGAATTGAAAAAACCTCCATAGGAAGAGTTGTTGAAATGCGAATTATACGAAGATACAATTCATTTTAGGCAAAAGTTCTACAGAATTGCTCAGCATCGAGTATTTCTTGAGTTTGTAGCAAGGGTTTACCTCGAAAAATATTTCAGGTGCGAGTTAAGGTTTACTGTTCTAGACACAAGTAGAATGATAGCATATTTTGATAAATAACATAATTATGTGAATTACTTGAAATTTACACAGATTTTTAGAAAATTTTTATACATTTGTTCAATTTAATTTGCCCTCTTTAGAACGGAACCTAGTTTTTCTTCCTGGTCTGCTGATGGAGAATAATCCTTAAGATAATAATAAGAAATCACAGTGTAGATTAAGCGGCAGACTTGATTGTCCTGATTTTTTAAAATAAAAGTTGGAATTTCATCGAACCGCATCTATCCCAAATTTCCTTGATTGCATTTTTTTAAACCATCATGACTAACGATTGGCTCATGAATTTTTGCAGAGTTATTGCAATTTTCCAAATATAAATGAACTTGTTGAAAACAATGCCTAATATAAAGCAATAGTCCCAAAAATCAGGCCAAATTTTAAAATTATTTATATATTCTAAGGTTACGACATTCATATTAAGATAAAACAGCACATTATTTTCAAAATGTAATTTAATTCGTAAAATGACATTTTAAAGTATTGTTTTATGGCTTAAAATAATAGCAACAAGCCGATTGCACCAAATAAATTTTAATTATCAAATATATTTTTTTTAAAATAAGAAATAAACATTTTGTTATTTGTTTTAATTAAACTGAATATCATTTAAGTTTATTTAAAAATACATTTTTAAATTGTCATGAAATGACTTCATAAAGATACGAGATTCTCTTATATAAGTAAGTTAAATTATCACACTACTGCACTTATAAACTATCTTTGTAGTATACTACATATTTTAATGGTGATATCATAAGTCTCGATACACTTAAAAATTTAATTTGGTTTAGAATTTTAACGTTTGCAGATGTTCACCAGTAGTTTAAACTTTAAAGTTTTAGATATGTATATGCCGTAGAGATACATACTTTTTAAAATACAGACACAAGCGATATATAGACGAACTATTATGAGCGAGCGGAAGACGAAAGATATCAAGGCAATAAAATAAGTGAAGGTTTTCTTATACACAAAAATTATATTAAGTGCGCTTAATTGATCTGATCTTGAAACGTGCTTGTTTAGTAATCGAACAAAGTCGGAGATCAAATTTCTTGTAACCACCTCGACCTGATAACTTATTGGGTTCTCGTTATACAATACAACCATCATATGTCATAATTTGCGATGTAAAATACGAGAACGTCTATTTGTATATAAAACCATTTAACTTATTAAATTCTTTTATGGAATTTTTCCGTTGCTTTGATTTTATTCGTCGTTTGTGGGTGTTGGATTGAAAACGTGTGAATTATTTTCACGTGGTAGGATCATAATTTTATTGTGCGTATATTACCAAACATGTGTCGTGCACATAAAATGTAAATAATTTATTTGATTTTATAAATTATACCTTCCTACTGGCCGTCATGATGATTTAATCAAGGCTATTCAAGGTAATATAATTATACGTAAATCTACAGGTAACTAAACTGTTTCCCAACACACACTATGAATAATTTTATTTAGTTCGCCGTGTGCGGTTGTTGATGTTCCGCAACTTACGATTAATTTGAACACAATACGATTTTTTCTTATTTCATCTCAAAAACTAATTTTCTTTTCAATTTCTTTATTCAACCAAAGTTTCATAATAATTTGTATTAAAATTACATTTTTTCTCTGGTGCTATTTGGGTCAAAATTATTAAATTAATAGCTTGAGTATGACACTCGAAATAGAGCAGTTTTAAAATCATTTTGAGTAGTAATTTAGTAAGTATATAAAATCTGTAATTATTATACACATTCAACCTTGTTGAAAAAATATTCAAACATACATGAGTAATTTGGTATGTGAGCGCCCTACTCTGTGCCCCGCTCGATATGATAATAAAATTATTATTCAAACTAATTGAATTAAAAATTACCCGTGGCATGGAATCTGAACAAAGTCTATTATATAGTACACAACACATACATACAACATTTCTGGAATTCGAAAAATGTGAATAAACAGAAGATGATTAGAATTTTCAATTATGCTTGTCTGTCGCGTCTCTTTATAGCTTGTAAGTTGTGTACGCACTTAAGTTTTAATTGTTTTCTTATAAATCGGTTTTATTACATAAAACCCATAAAATATGTTTTATGTTTTTTTGTGAAACGAAAACAGACTAATTTCGAAAAAAATATTTGATTTGTGTTTGTTAAAATAAATAGAAAATCTTAGGCTTATGTATTTATACAGAAAATAAAAATAATAGAAAATCATTTATTTTTGGAAAAATAACAATATGCAAATTAACGAATCTATTATTTTTAATTTTATTGTTGTTTCATTAATAAATTTCTCATTATTTTAAAGGTGAAGTTCAAGAGGTTATTTCTGTTTAATTTATCGTCAAGTTGTACGTTCTTGCGCTAAATTTTGTTAATAGGAATGGCGAAAGTGGATGTGAACGGTAATTTTATTTATTGTTGTGTGAACAATTTTGTTTTCCAATGAATTCTTCCCTAATGACTTTGAATTTTGAAAAAAAGAATACTTGAATTGATAAAAGTCTGATTGAATTATCGCTATAACCGTACTCAAAGGAATAAATACAAATTCATCAAACGTTGTCAACACAAAAACAGTAAGATTTTATCATTATAATGTCTCAATATAACTAAAATTTCATCTATATAAACAAAATGATCAGCTATTTGAGTTACACTTGTGACATTTACATCACTGTTGGTTGCCTTAATTGTTAATTTTAATTACCAGTGAAGAGTGTATCTTCCCAATCTTACTAATCTTGAAAAAAAAAATCTATTAGTACTGTACCGGGACTAATCAGAAATTTATTATGCTAACATAATTTCATTCGAATTACAATCAATCATACATATGTGTTGCACAGAATCGAGTCGAGGTTGCACTTAGGTTACTTTATACGGAGTCCATCTTAGAGTTAACTCGACTCGACCATAAAAATTTGTATAGTCGAGTTACGTTAAGCTCAACTCTAAATTAAAGCATTGTATACTGAGCCGATTCAATCTATGTTAATATAGAAATATGGCCGACAGTATAATTCGGCAAATATATGTAATAAAAGGCAAAGCAATTTAAATCAATTAAAGAGACAAAGGAACTTTACATTGCTTTTCTAAACAAACTGGATTGATTGTAACTTAAAACTGGAAAACTGTTCATCCATGAATGGTCTCAGTGTATTCGTTTAGTAACTAAATCAGTAGAGAGTATGCTGGATTGTATTAATTTGATGGGCTGTTAAGAATTTCAATTAAGTAAATTACCAACATATTCAATTTTTATTTTCCTTTTCCACATTTTTACATTATCACTTATCATTTTCTTACTCCTAAATGTAAAACGCCGTTTCTAAATTCAAAGTTCTATCAATTTCATAATTTCATAATATTCTGACCATTGTATTTCCTCTTCCAAGGAAATCTTTAAAACTACTCGACAAACCCGGTGTAATGTCGATTAACCACAAACTGGAGCCAAATTGCCTATTTTATTAAAGGCGTATTGCCATTTATAGGTTTACACTTAAGGTACCCATTAAATAAGCGTATTTTTCTCCTTACACAAATGTTCAAATATATCATCGAAGCCAACCATATTTGCTAATGAAATAATAATTCTCATTTGTTATTTTTGATCATGGTCCATTTGTGTATTTTGACAAATTTTAAGGTGTTAAAATATATGTAACATATTGTGCGACGAAAGCTTAAAACTAAAATATAGAATACATTTGTGATTTTAATTGCAAAGGCAAGTCGATTCGAAATTTTCCATAATCAATATTAAACTTCTTTAGTCAAAAAAAATATTAAACTAAAAATATTTAACTTCTTTAGTCAAAATTTTTAACGTCTGAATTATTTAAATTTACAGAAATTTTAAGCGCTCCGTACCATCACTGTTCTTAGAAATGTGTTAATTATTTAAAATTTTGATTTGTTAGTTTCAAACTTTAATTACATATATCTAAACAATGGATTATTGACGCATTTAAATTTACCAATCTAACACCCGTCTAAATATATCCAGTTAATTATAATATTAAAATATCGATAAAAACTAATATTGTTTGTCGATATTTATTTACACAGTAATGTTTATGAAAACTTATGTTTAGCGGAAAAATTTGCAATATAGACGAACTAATTATAGCATTTTATGATTTTCCAACAGAGACTAAACAAAAATATTATATGCGAGTATTAGATGATTACAGAGCATATATTTTTATTTCACAGTGGAATTTTTTGCTATTATTATTATTATTATTATTATATAGTTTTTGCTAAGCATATAGTTTTAGACACAAAAAATATTATTGTGCGATATACGGGTGGTTTACTATCGATTATTGTGTACAGCTTTTTACGACTAAATAAATAAATAAAGTTTTAAGTGCATGTGATTTTTGATATTGCACATAATAAATGCATATGCGATATTCGAAATATTTACCTTACGCCAAAATGAAAACGTAAAAATTTAATAATGAACAATTTAAATGATTAAATTGTAGAATGCATACGACTGCATACAAGAAAATCTGACAGGATGTACTCAATTCAGGATAATTATGTATTTAACATAAAATTCAACAATTTTGTTATTATTTTGCTGCAACAAGAAATCGCATTTTATTCGAGCAAATTTTTGACTTCCTGCATTCATTTTGCGTAATCTTAACATAAATTGCTAACCCTCCTTTGACTATATATGCGTTTCAAAATTGAGCAATCTAAGAATAAGCACGAAGAAAGACAACAATCTGTAATTTAAAATTATGCAATCATTCCGCACAACAAACCCAAGCTAAAAATTAACATAAAACTTGACCAGACAATAATTTTTAACAATAATAACAACAAAAAACTATTTTTTATTCAACTATACAGCAAAATACATAAAATAATTTAACCGCGCAAGGTTATAAAATTTTATGTATTTTACTTTAGAATTTTGAAACTAAGTATACATAATATGTATATATATGTATATGTATGTATGTGTGTATGTAGGTACAATTTTCAGCTAACAGCAATGTATTTTTGTTGTTTTCAGTTCAGTTAATAAGAAATGTAATAAATTTAATTAAGACACCGCATACTAAATACCAAAATCGTAATGGATTGGTAAGGCACCGCGATTTTGGAATGAATTTACATTTTAATGATGGCGTATTTTAGTTGTAAATCTGTTTAGCTATATAGAGTATATACTAACAGCAAAATGATTTTAGTTAGGTACGTGGGGGATCGCCATTTTTATACATCAAGTGTGATTCAGTGTTCTTTACCTTCGATATAGATGATTTGTAAACAAACTGCTTTTATGCTTTCTCTTTTCAAGTTTTAATTATTGACAATCGATTGAGCATCCTACTCAGTTTTTCTAAATAGTCTTATTATTTTTTTAGCAAAATATTAGCATTTTAATTATATCGATAGCATGTACTTTATTGCCCAAACAACTTATATAGATAGGTAAATATTATTAAAATATTAGAAGCGTGGTTTTATTTTAATGTGCCAATGAAAGTAGATGTAAATGGTAAAAGAGTAACACTTAGTTTTATAACAATGAATGGGATGGGAGGGTTGATAAACTATAAACGGACTAAGATAGATTTTAACGTGGTCTCCACAAGTCTCCACTAAATTACAGATAAATTGGTAAGCTAAAGAGTTTATGTAGAGATAAATTTTGACGTTTGTTTTATTTGTCCTACAACAAACAAAAATATAGTTCGAAACTATTTTAAAAGACTAAAAATTCACGTTTTGCTGTCAAAAATTTTCTAAATTTTATTGTTCTAGGCAGATAAATTGCTGCGAAAACGTTTGTAGAGTTTTCACTAGCGCAGTCTATATGTGAATGAGATAACTACAAATTTTTCACGCCAGCTGCGTACCGCAACGGCGAAATTGTGAGGTAAAGTTTTGAGCTAAATTTTACGTCAAATTTGTATGTAAAAGTTATCTTAGCACGAGCTGGATACCGACCTTATAATCAGCCGAATAATTTTTGCCACCCATAAAGATTCAAAGTGTACAAAGCGGTCCTCGAACAATTTTTTGTTATTTTTATTTTAAACACGATACAAGTCAAAAAACATGCAATATAAGTCAAAACAATACAAAATAATGGTATTTTATTCAGAGAGGTATACGTATAGATGCAGGGGGCCACAAGATTTTCAAAATAAAAGTGCCGTTACCCTAAATTCTTAAGCCATTTTCGGAACGGCTACTTATTTCATAAATATATTGTATATGCTGAGAATCGAGTCGAGTTGTAACTACTGATTTATTTGAGAAGTAATACATTAAAAACGCTTTTTGGGTTATCTACAAGAAATTCTATTTTTGACGGGTTGTACGCTGTTATTAGACTTAAATATTAAAACGACTTGTATTAGATTTAGTGAAGACGCCATTTTGGAGACTTTCTCTATAGACGCTGAATTAAATTCACAAGACTTCCTTGAATAAGTAAGTACCCTAGATATGTTTGGCTTTTCATCAGGATTGATCCAATCCCTGTTCTAGCTGTTTTCGATCCATAGTAACCCTGCAGGGAAGAAAAGAACAAAATAATGCATTACTGTTAATATTACCATGAGCTCCCCGTAAAAACCATAAAAAGCCAAAAAAAAAATTGTGGCTTAGTTTTTACTAACCCAAAATAGGCCTAATTATTCTGTTGAACATTAAATAAGTTAACTGAATTCCATTGAATAAAATAGACTGATGAGCGTACAAATTTGTGGCAATAATAGTCAAGTTAACTGTTAATTAAAGTTCGAGACAGCCTTACTGAGATGTTTTATTCCAATCAATCACTTACGTTTCAGTTTCCGTTTGAAATCCATTTTATACGAAGAAAGACAGCACTCGGTGGAGGGTAACTTTGGATTAGGTTTAAAAAGACACTATGTTGCGATAAAACGGCAATGGAGTCTTGAACTATGTATTATATTACGAATAAAATTATGATATGTTTTCATAAACACATTTGAAAATTGCCTGGCTCGTACGTCTTTAAGTTGCATAAAATGTTTAAATACCACGGTGAGTAGTGTTGAAGATTAGAAGCCCAATTTGGGTCACATGACATTATCGACCACTGCAGTAAAAGTCAGAAAAGTACAACAATTAGGGCCGTGCGATTTAACCGATTTTGGAGAAAAAATATTGTCCTAATTTTACAGAAGGATAAAAACTTCGGTGTAAATGACATAACAAATTGAATCAATTATTTACAAGCCTTTACAAGCAAGGTGGACACAAAGCGTTTTAGTTTAGTTGGTATGGTAGTCTAGTTTAAGCCCTCAGCATTTAAAAAATTAGAGATTTCTGTTTTAAGACCTTTTAGAATTTTATACTTGTTCACCTATGAGATTCATTAAGATTAATTTGTGACCAACCAAATTCAGATCAACTTTCTTAATGTTCTTGTACCAGAGTCTCAAATACTTAATTATATACATATATGAATTTCCAACACAAATTTTATACGTCAACAGTCCTAGTCTGTTCATCAAACCCTTCGCAATCCCTGTCAATTGCCGAACGCACTTCAGCCATAGAATTATGATAAATGTTGGTCGTCACTAAGCTCAAGTTTTGAAAGAAATATTTGGCACGCAGTTCAACACTATGGTAACATAATTTTAGATAAATGTATATATGTAGTTAAATCGATATAGACTCTCTTGAATATAATTCTAGCGTCCAACTAGGTCAAACAACTAAGCCACTAACAAAATATACGTAACTTCCATTGTATATGAGATAAAATGAGAAAAATTAAAATATTTTCAATTTATTTTAGGGTCACAGAAACAAAATTGAATTGAATATACAAGCTCATTTAATTGAAATTTTTGGGTCAGCACTTAGAAAATCTATATACAAATAGTTCCTTCCTTAAATCTCAATCTAAACTATTTTCTAGCATCAAAACTACCAATTTTAATTAATTTAATTGAATGTGCAGTATATTGCGAGGGATGCTTTAATACATTTTAAGCCACTCTTACTTTATGAAAATTATTTTGTTGTGTATTGTATATCGCGTTGTGGGTGAATAGTTTTGTATATGAAGTGTACGTGGTTTAATAGTAATTTATAGTGTTTTATATAATTAATTTTGATTTAATTCATTCGTGATAGGCGATTGGCAACACACAAATAATTAAAATATAATCACGTTTCGTTTTTTATTCACATGATTTAGTTTCATAATAGTGCAGCTAACTAAATAATTTATAATGTTTTTCAATGAGAAGAAAGGTTAAACTTTTCGGTATAATAATCTCAAATATTTACGCTTAGATAAGCGGGAAAGTACACATGAATGGCATGAATTTTCTTATCTATATCAAGTACAAGTATTTCGAAATTGATTTTAACGTGCGCATTTAAGTACCTAGGTACTTGTATAAATCGAAATATAGTGCTCATTTTAAAAAACTGCGACGGGTTAATAAACTAATCGGAAATGCAAATTATACAAATTGTTAACACATTTTGTGAAGTTTATTCCATCCATATTTATTTATATAACAAATCATTCGCGGAAATTAATAAAAAAAAAATTCTTTTGCATCTATATTTACATATAAGTAGTTTATAGTTTTCACTATGCACTTACTCATTGAAAAGAGCAATGAACATATTCTTCATTTCAAGTGAACGGCAAATGAAATGCATAAAATGAAAATTAATATTTTTTTAATAATAAATAATTTAGTAGTTTCTAGATACAATTTGATTTATTTAGTTCTTTGTAGAACATCTTAAGATAATTAACAAGTGTTTTGCGTACTAGACGAGTCATTTACATAGTCGTTGTGGTATATTATATTAATCACCCGGATTTTAAACAGCGTCTTTCCTTAATTTTAATTTGAATTACATTTTATATGTTTTGTTTGGTGAATTAAATCAAATAGAGTAGGTGCCATTCTGCGTTCATTTTATTCATATTGTAGATTGGCTCATAAATGTATTGCTTTTTAGATTGGGGTATTATATTTGTAATTAAATTGACTATAAAGAATTCTCTTTCAATGCTTAAAACGTCACAATATATATGTTAAGGAGGTAATATTAATGGCATAAAAGTTTCGCTTTAGAATTCCTCTTTAATTAAATTCATGATTTTCTCGTTGAGTCAACAGCAACAAAAAAAACTTTTCTGAAGCATCTTATCGAAATAAAATTAGCAGTACAACATCGTACATCTTCATTCATAACCTTTACATAAACTGCCTGTATAAAAAATGTACACGTTTATTGAAATAATATCTAATAATACGCTCAAATAATAATTAAATTAAACGTCATTATTAATTTTTTGTTTGAATCAGACAAACTTACGTGCTTTGTTCACATCGTTAAATATTTGGTTTTTTTGGTATAAATATTTACCAATGGGTTTCTTTTGTGCAAATTCATGAGCCCCAAACAAGAAAACGCGACGAGTTCAAAAATAGTAATTGATGAACGGACGCTAATTTTTTGCTATAATTGCTTGTAGCAATTTTGCCTAATTTGCTAAAAGTAACGGCGTACGAAAGTATGTTTAGATACAAAATAATCAAAAAATATGAATTATTGGGCTCGTTCGGTTCGTATATCTTAGAAATGAGTGAGTTTTGCTTTTGAGTTGTGTCATTGTTGCATTAAGTGGAATATTCTTAGTAAACTACAAAAATTAAATATATTTGTATCAACTTTATTATTCTGGTTATAAAATACCATTTGGGCTTGTCATATAATAAATTTAGTGTTTCAGGTCCTGTCGCAAGTTGAGTCAATATTCCAGAGATTCGACTCAGGATCCGATAGAGCGTAAAAGCGTATTAAATTACCTATTCAACTAGCTCAAATGGATTCTCTAAACTACGCTAATAAAAAACGTAACAATTAATTTTGAGTTGGAAAATATTGATGACAAAAACTCTCTTTACCAGTATTTGGTTTCAACGTTCCATACTATCTGGGGTGGGATGTTGTATTATCACTTTTTTTCGATACTATCGAAATTTAGATCTCTCTCATCACGAATAAAATTTAATGTTTTTCAGTTTTTCAATTACGTTGTTTGTATTGCGATCTCTACCTATTCGAAGAAAACATTATGTCGCCCTACTCTTATTCTATCACCTACGTATTTTATGAATGATATTTTATCGAAAAACAAAAAAGGGATAAACAATTTATTCTAGTAGCGTGTGATCGCAATATAAAAAACTAAATTGAAAAGCGAAATGGCAAGCAATTTTATTTTAAGAAAAAATGTAATATTCGATAAATATCGGAAACATTGGTTTTGCAACATCCCACCCCTGAAATAGTATACCTAATACATCGTACATTTATTATACAATAAGACCAACTGGAATCTTACAATAGTATCTCCAAATGGATTATCTTAGCCAGGGTAACAAAATTTATATAAATTTTTGTGTATGAATTTTGAGTTTGAGTGAAAAGGTTAAATTATCTTCCTAGTTCAAAGATAACCTCCTAATCACGATAATATACTCTAGTTAAGACAGTTAGTAGAATTGTGGCTGTTATTTGGGATCTCCCGGTTTGATTCCAGATAAGAAATGTTAGGACTAGGTGTTTTATTGTGTCATTTGTATCATTTTCATTTTTTTTTCTTAATATTCCTACTATTTTATAGGATTTTCTAGATAAATAATAATGTGTTTTATAAATTTCTTTTGTGTTCTTTACTGAGTTTTTCTAAAATGAGTAATACTAAAATCCAATTAGGATTCCCATTGGAACTTATTTTAGATTTTTTAGTTGTTGCGGTAAAAATCGATGTAATTTAAGGTATCAAGCATAAGGTTGAGAAATTTAGTTTTGTAAAATATAAATTAAACATTATAGAAATTATCAAGATGTTAAAATTCAGACAAAAAGTCCCAAAATCACGTTCTCGACGTTTTGAGAGTCTCTAAGAGCCCGAAAAAATCAAAAACCGATGATATGTCGAGAATGGTTTTTTTCTTTGCGGTTGGCAGTTTATTCGTTTGTTCTAGAATATAAACGACTTGCCATTCCGATGTTATCATGTGTTATAATCCTTTGAAAAGTAGCAATTCTGTTATCAGAGCTATAGTTCCCAAATCCACTGTTGTGCCGCTAGTGGTAAATTATTCGTTAGAGTTTTAACATTAAAAAGCTTGTAAAGTATGTCTCAAATTTAACTAAGGCAGCGTAGTACTCAAAAATCAGGTATATTTCATGGGGCACATTGCACCTTATTTTAAAAATCCATCGTTTCGCCGCTAGTGACAAATTATGTTTTTATTATAGAGTATGTATGTTTGTGTCGCCTACCATTGGAAAGTCTTGAAAACGTTAAGAGTTTAAGTGAAGCAGCTTACTCAAAACTACCACAGATATCGTTTTTTCATCTGATGAAATCATGTTCCATTTCGAAATTTTGTAAACCAAGCAACTATTCTGTTATCAGCAGCTTAGATCACAAACCCACCGTTTTGGCGCTAGTGACTAATTATTATTTTATTATAGGATATTTACGTGTCCTTTCATTGTTAATCACCGCAAAACTCATGGCACTTCCTTCATCAATAAATTGGGTTTGATTTCAAAAGCCACTTGTCTAAAGACCATGACACACGCGACAAAAGAAAATTAAACTGGTCTGATTTGGCTGAAATGTGTTTTAGAGTTGGGTGGGATCGGACCGAAGTTCTGATTGTGTCGTAAGGTTTCAGACCCTTGCCCTTTATAATTTCTATTAATTTTGTTTTGTGATTAATTATTTGATTAAAATTTAATGAAAACGACTGAAACGGACTGAAATAACTGCCTACTTACGCAATAAATAATATTGGCAGCATTTTAAATCCGGCAAAATAATTATTAATGTTATCAAATTGTGATTAATTTTTCGTATATTATTTGTAAATCCACAAAAGTGTGTTTCATTCCCTAACACTTACGAAATCATTCAAAATCTGGACAATAACTATTCCAATAAAAATATGAAATCGGAATACACACAATATCAACCAAAAAAATGTCTTTACGTAACTATCACAGGAAATTCTTCTCGGATCTACGCCTAATTGTAACAAATGATATTTCGTGGGATGGAGGAATCTTTGTGATACTACGAATGTCTAGTCTCTTACGATTAGACACTGTCCACCTCGATAAATTTCCTGGGAATTTGACGAAATTACCGTAAACGAACATCAAAGTTGTATCATCCACGCGAGTTAGATTGTTGCTATGGACTAACATTTTTGTATTTAGTCTTGAAACATTTTTGGTGAAAAACCAGCACAAGTAACCAGCACTGGCCTTTAATTTGGCGTATTAATGAACGAAGAGAAGCGTAATTTGTTTTCAATAATCATCACTTTTGGTTTGCAATCAATTTTTTTTCTGGTGACATTTTTCCGCGATATTTAGGACGGTTACCGTTGATTTTATTGGATTGATTTTGCTTTCGCTTTTAAACCATTTCCTTTGTACACCGATGCATTCGAGGGTTAATATATCATGTGAAATTCAAATGTAATATTATCTTACCCAAAACACACATATGTTTCAAATCCTAAGTAATATATAAATAAAAAAATTCTCATGTTTGTTGGGTTTATAATTTTTTTATTTTTTTATAATGTAAGAAAAAAAAGTCATAAAGGAATTTCGATACACATATGATTTTGTGTGTTATAAAATAAGTTATGGTCTAAGGAACACCCCTTACTTATATGTTATTTTTATATAAATATTATTTTATTTGACTTAACCTAACCTTGGCTAAATGAATGTTGGGAGGCAAATATTGCAAGAAAATATCTACGATTCTTTATATGGAAAAGGTGAGGTTTATCTGTTCCTTAGTAATATTTAGTAAGAGAACACATACGTAAATAAAGACAAACGGAGGAAGTAATTCACTACATGTATGTACTGTAGTTTGGTATCCAAATTAGTTGGTATTTTATTTTAGTGTATGTCAGCATAGATAAATGTACATACGTACATTACATAAATAACGTGTGTTTATGCATAAATTAAATTTACTGCATACTATATAATCGTGAGAATAAGTTAAAGGCGTGGAAAATTTATTTTATATACGTTATTTGAATTTAACAATCCGATATGGTTTGAATGATGCTAATAAATTTTTAATTAAAATTGGGGTGAAAGGATCATCCTATAAATAATAAATAAAATTGTGATTGAAATGTAATTGTAAGGGGTCATGCGCGTGATTTATAATAAACATTTTATTTTATTGTTTTTGAGAGATTTTATGTGTCCGCCGCATTAGGCAATCCTATAAAATTACGTCCCTATACACATTTTAGTAATAAAAATTAATGATTCAATTTAGAATTTGATATTTTAAGATATCTTATCTAAATTTAATTAAATTCATTGTGATAGGGGATGGCTGGTCAATTAAACTTGATCGATTCTGTAAAAAAAAATATTAATTTAATCTTTTTTCTTTTCTTTACAGGTAAGTTGATTAGCTGTCGTAATCGAGGTAAATAAAACGGGAAGCAAAACCATTTCCTCTCTATTATAACAACAATTATTTCTACTGGCAAACAAATTTAATTATACAATTATGCAAATTACGATTAATAAAATGAATGTCAATATTTAATAACATTTCTATAATATTTGTACAGATCGACTTTGTATAACTTGGTATACTCTTGCCAAAGTATTCCTCAACAATTGGTGCATCATACAATTTCGACCTGTATTTGTACACAAAAAAAAATTAAATAATCATCATTTATTAAGTACATAATATTAAACGTGATCATATTTCTACATTATTTCTTTCTCTATATAAAAAATTGAAAATGATTATTATTAAAGAAATTGGTGTCACTTAACTATTTTCTTTTACTATACACATATTTTCTAAGTTGTTTTTAGAAACTCCCAAGAAAGAAGTCATTGCACTTTAAAATTATAAAAACTAAAATAAAAACAATAAAATATAACTTTAATTGAATTTCATAAAATATATCATTTAAAAGGTTTCACATTTTTGTGTGTTGTATATGTTTATAATTTTATATACGAGTCTTGGGTATGCAAGAAGTAAGGTGCTAATGGAAAGTTATATTAGTTATTTATTTTCAAATTACCTTTTCAGGTATTATAGAACTTGTTTAGTTTTCTTCTTATATTGAAAGTTTTTCTGGTTTACATCAGAAAGGTCAAAATAAGTTTTTTTTTATAATAAGTCTTATAATAAAAATAATAATAATGATTTTATCTTAAAAAATAATTTATTTTTAGAATTCATTTGTTTATCATAATATAAAAGACTATATTACTCCCTAACCGAGTATATACATATATGTACGATAATATTACATATCGACAATACATGTTTACAAATATTGATTAAAACTGGTGGTAAAATGTTGATAGACAGTTGTAGAGTATTATATTATGCCTGAAGGAATTTAAACAAATCAATTTTTTCCGTTTTAAACTTGACCTAATACTGTGGTATCCAGGTGTTTATTACTTTGTGGTTAATCTTAGGTTTTTTTGTTGATTACAAATTGTAGAGAGATTGTTAAAATTCTTTGTGTATAATTGGTATAATAAAATTTTAAATATAGGTTTATTAAAAATCATCTTTTTATGGCGAATGTAGAATGGTTGACGTTATAATTTATAATGAATTCAGAAAAATTCATTTATATTCCAATGAAATAAAGCCCCATGGTTGCAATTGTTTTAATTGATTGGTATATTTGAGGAAGGGTTTTACAGAAGTCATTTCAATGGGCTTTCATTGAATTTTAGAAATTTATAATAGGGTTTTACGAAGCCAGATGCATGTTCTCTGAAACTAGCCTTCATTCATAGATAACGGCCAAATCCTGAATGGAGTTCACCCTGAAAAACACCGTTAATGACGTCCGGATTACTGACGTCCGGACTGAAGCAATTGCCCTAAAGTATGCCCGATATTGCTTTAACGAGAGTGCAGATGTTTAAAATCTGAAAATGATCTCCAGATCAGAAATGGGGTGGAAAACCAAGAATCTTCAGTAATTGTGAAGTACTCTGCCGCTTTATTAAAGTTTGTAGCTATCGCACCCATCTAATTTCCTTCGTGGATCGGAACTATGGATACAAATGGGACTACCCAAACAGATAGAAAACTTTCGAAGGGGTTGTCCTTAAAAAGTAGAAGTAAACGGCTGGCCAAACTGCTAAAACGCGTTTATAATCTTCTATATCTTGGTTTTCATAAGGTTAATGTAGTTATTATAATGTTCTTCGGACACCCCGATTCTGAAGCACAATCAGTGATTGAAAAATGGTCTTAGGTTAGATTTTTTGTCTTTATTTTGAGTTTACTCTTAATTATGAAACTTATCGTATTCTGCGCGTAGTTTGTGACCAATAAGAAATATGTATGTCTTACGTAAGACTTTTTTTTAAGACCAACACCAACTAGGACTATTCGTTTAATACCAAAAGCCTTTATTAGATTTATAAATGTAATTTTATTATTGTTTGGTATAAATAATAAAACTTAAAATTCACATCTCGTACGTCTATGAAACAACAGCAGAAGGGCCTACTCCACAATCTCAGTTTATGGGCAAAATCTCGGGTTTGGTAATTATCAATTTGACTGCCTGGGAGGACGTGCTGCACATAATGCTTACTATGCTCGACGTATCAGGTCATTTTATGTGTCTACAGTCACATCGTTTACATTTTCTTATTCTCATAGTCATCACTTCATGTGCCGTTGTCATCCAATTTTTCTAAGTGACAAGACCATTTTTTGCCGAATCCATCACAAGTAAATAGCTTTTTTATTTTTAAATTATCGCCCCTAAGTCAGGGGCCTAACTATTGAATTTGACGGTCATTTTCGAACGCTATCGTTTTCCTATAGCAGACAAAAGAAGAAAAAAGAAAATGTATGAAATTTTTACTATTCTTTTCTCTTTTGTTTCTTCGCTTGCTATAGGAAAACGATAGCCGTCGAAAATGAACGTCGAATTCAATAGTTAAGGTTCAATCACAATGGCACCGCACCGCTCCGTTTCGTTATTCAGTCAAAGTAGGAAATGTCACATTACATGTGATTTAAATCGTAAAACGGATATGCACAATGGTCGGCGCGGAACGGTACGTGCGGAAGAGATAGGCCAACTTTCTACATTTTCGGATAACATAACCTAAACAATTTTTTCACAGGCGTACAACAAACTTATTTTCAATATTACCGGTGACAAAAAATAATATTATTTTAAAAATGGAATTTCGAATTGTAGAATTCATTAAAAAATTAAAATTTAATATCGAAGGTAAATTTTATACAGAATTAACTGGATCAATTTTACGAACGGCGCAGAAACATTGTATTTGACAATCCGTAAAAGCGGCTTGACACGATGTGGTGCGGCGCGGGGTGGTTTCGTTGTGATTGAACCTTTAGGCCCGGATTTATTGGTTTTAAGTTATATAACCCGCTGTACTTGAATCGAGGTGGCTATTGTTGCTTCACATGTAGCGACATGACTCTGAGAATCTGATTGATAGTTTGTTTGATAGTTCGACCGCAATAGTACTCTTCTGCTGAGTCATTCCGATTCAAGAGTTGTTATGAAAATTATTATTTAAATTAGTCTCCGTTTACGTTAAAAATAACTACTTGATATTTTAGTTTTCTAACCGGTTGAACCGGTACAGTGCCGTATAAGTACACCAATAGAAAATAAAGATAAGTAACGTAAATAAATTCGAGTTTAAGTGGTCAACCTCCGCATATTCATGGTTTGGGGAAAAATTCAACAGGTGAACAACTGAAATTTACTAGCCAATGAATATGTCTCCTTATATCATGAAAGATCAGGCTACTAGTGGGAATTAACAACGGAAATTGTAAAAATAGAAGAGAAAACCCCGAAATGGTGGTACGTTGTATGACGGCGGATCCGCTCGAAACGTGATATTTCAAAACGCGTTGCGAATTTTGAATTTTGCATAAAGACCTTTGCTTACACTCTTAAAATATCAAATTAACTCAAGAACTGACGCCTCTTGATCATTTGAAGCGCCAAAACTTCTTCGATTGGGCTTTGCTAAAATTTTAAGAAAATCCTGAATTTCATCGAAAAATCGTCTTCAACGTTGAAACTCAGTTTTGGCTTAATGGCTTTGTCAATAAGCAAAAGATGCGTTATTGGACAGCAACAAGCCCATGTGCTTCAAGAGACTCCATTACAACCACACAAATTAACCGTTTGTTGTGGATTTCATGACGGAGGTTGAGATTTAATTGAACAATATTTTTGAGTCGTCGAAAATGATCGCCATTTTACGATCAATGGAGTTCGCTATCGTGCCATATTGGAAGACTATTTTTGGCCAGATTTGGGTGGACCTGATCATCAGTGGTATGTGGTTCCAACAAGATGGTGCTACATGCCACACTGCTGGTCAAACAATTGATCTATTGAATGGGAAGTTCGGTAACCGTGTAATCTCGAAAAATGGTCGGGTCGAATGGTCACCTCACTCATGTGATTTAACGCAGTTGAATTCTTTTTTATGGGGTTACGTTAAATCGTTGGTTTATGCCAACAACGTTAAAGGAGCTCTGAGACAGTGTCGAACGTGATGCCCCGGCCGATATGTGTGAAAGAGTGATGGAAAATTGGCTCCAAAATATCGATCACTGCAAAACGTGCTTGCGGTGGTCATATGAACGAGATCGAATTCCAACATTAAATGTGGCATGTGCAGTACCTGGAATAAATTTCAGTCCAATATCACAATTATTCTGTGTTTTATTTAAATACAAAATTGTTATGTCCTTATTCAAAAACCCGATGTATTGGGGTATGGTGTTTGCTTGGTATGGTCTTCTGCGATAGGCGTCCTTTTGCATACGCCTATCGCAGAAGACCATACCAAGCAAACACCATACCCCAATTAGGGTTTCTCATTCCATATTGTAGGATTGGTCGAATTTGATTATTTGGTTATCACAATTCACGAATTTTTCGGGTCGTTCAAAATAATAAAAATCAAATAGGAAGCTATTTTCCAGAGATTTTTATTTAAAGTTGTGTCAGCATTTTTATTTATTTTGCTGCAGCTTGATCTAATTTGTTTTTTGCCTTTTTAAGTGTTTCCTGACCTCAGAGCGCTGATTATGTTAGCATTACGGATACAACTTCGATTCAAACTAGTTTTGACAAATTTTATCCGAAAACAAAAAATAAATAGACATTACGACTTGTGTCTCGAATTTATAAACGATGACGAGATTACGACAACACTAAATGCTTTAAATTAAAAAACCTTTTGATGTCAGTTGTCGAAGTCGTGGTCGTTTGCATGTATTTTTATGCTAATAGAATTAAGAGATCGCCACGGTCGGCTATTTGCTATTTAATTTTTAATATGAATTTATTTGAATTTTAATATTTGAATAATTTTAATTTCATTGTTAGAAATTAAATAAATGGTCGCTACAAACCTAAGGACTAAGGCCAAAACATTACCTTCCGGTTATTAACCTATCCTCGTCCTTCTCCCGGACATTACCTCATGCAATTATCCTTCCTGTTGTTCTATTCTGGTAATTCCTGCGAATATAGAACTGAGAAAAGAATTTACATTATTTTTATCTATAAATCTTTTTTTGGCTTACTGAGAAAAAACAGATGTAATAGGGAATAATCTCTCTAAAGCGAAATTGGCAGGGAAAATTATTCCCAAATTAATTTTATTTTCAAAAAAATTACCAGAAAATTTTTACCTTAGCATGCCAGGAAAAAAATATTTAAATAGAAATTATATGAATTCCCCAATTTCCTATTCCCGGGGAATTACCAGAATGGGGCCAAAGGATGCGGGTTTCTTACGAGTTTTATTTATTGTCGATTGAGTGATTCTATTTGCAAAAAATTTGATAATTTTTTAATAAACCGAAAAAAATAGTCAAAAATTTCCTTGTAAAATACTTAGCATGATTTATCCAACACATTGCACATGAACATAAACCAAACATGTTTAACATAAGTATGAGTTTGCTCAACCAATATAACTACACAAACAACCCTAAATATTGTTTGCCTATTTCCAAAACTCGACATTTATGCATTATACTACATAGAATATGTACATCTAAATTCTAAACTCTAAAGATTACAAAACCGAAAAAAACTTTAAAATGTACAGAATGGGTTCATGATTTTATGTTGTCTTAACTTTCCGTTTTTTACACACAAATTCTATGTTATGTTTTTAATAATATTCCAGGTAAACATAGATGAAAGATAAAAATTTATGATTTGGAAAAAAATTATTTTTATACTCAATTATTTTTGACAAAGGTAGCAGCAGAGAGCAACAGCTCCAGATAGATACACAGCATTTTAATGTCATGTTATTGAATTTATTGTCTGTCGTGCTTAACAAAAATTCTAGAGTTATAAAATTTTAATCTCGGCATGTATAACACTTAACCTTTTTTTTGTTTATATGCCAGAATAAAATAAGATGCGCTATGTGTCGTAACTGGATCGGAATTTATGATCGCACGGTTACTATGATGTGGGGCATCATCCCACATCAATCTCATGATATTAATTATTATGTCTAATCCACAATAAGAGTTTATTGAACCTTTATTACAATGTTTAATTGTTATTAATTAAAATACATACACTTATACTGTTTAAAGTGAAATTTATGTTGTTGTAATTTAATTACGCGATGGTGTTATAAAACTTATGTTGATCGTGCATTCATTATGTTGGATATAATCCATACACAATTATGATTCCCTTCACATACAACAAAAAAATGTTAACTACACACATTACTGAAATTAAAAAGTTTAATTTAATTTATTATTTCCGGATTTTATTTTTAATTTTTTATGTAAATATAAATATAAAATACGTATAATGCCCTGAAATGACCAAATTGGGAATATTACATACATATCTACATGATATAAAGGGTCTTTTATATAGTTAGGGCATTGAATCAATCAAAGCAAAATGTCCCCCTCCCTCCAACTCCCCGAATTTTTATGAAGACTTTCATTAATTGCGCGCGCCACAATTTCAACGAAATAGTAGTTTGTTCAAGGTAAATTTTACTATCATTTATACTCACTATGTTACAATATGGTGTGATGTGAATTTCTAATGATGCTCTTTATCTACTTATAAAAAATACTAAACTCAAGTTTTTTGTACATATTTCTATATATCTCAATGTTTACCGTATTATGATAAACAAAACTTTCTTGTTTAACGTGTTGTGTACGACTTATCACAATTATCTCTGTACTTATATAGTTGATTGAAGTTTATTTACGATAGGTGTAAATGAAAGTAAATTTAACATGTTATGGATATTATGAAAATTGTTTGAATTTAATTTAAAAAGGAAATAAAATTGAGAAATCAAAAAGGAAATAAATATATGTGTCTTCAATATGCTTAAATTAAAAAAAAATTATGTAACATGAATGTTTCGTGCACTCATATACACATCTAATTATAATGCAACGTGGTATAATTTTACTTCCATGCAAAGTGCATGAGAAACCATCTTAAAAATTCGTTTCACATGAAAACACATAAAAATTTTGCTCTTGAAAATGATAAAAGTCAATCAATGTCTTACATGCAAACAGTTTTTTGCTTTTATCCATTTCAGGGTCCAACGTTTTAATTTTGTTGTTTTTGTAAATATTTAGATATCAAGAGAAATTATGTTTCAACAATCATTTTTATAAAACCGTCGCGCTTCTTTAAACTTTCTCTAATTTACGAGTTCATTTAATTAACTAGACAAGTATAGTTATGCAAGCCGCTATTAATTGACGGGTTTCTAATTAAACAATTTCGAACCAATCATGATACTGATTTCGGTTGCTTCCCTTTTCTATCATAAAAATCTCCCACATTCATTTTTTTAACAAAAATTTCTCACAATTATATAAGACAAATTCCCATTATGCTTGCACTTATATTTTAAAATCTCGACAACCAAAAAATATTTCCATGTAACATGAGTAAAATTATCCACTCAAAATACTTGGTGGAATTATTAAACTTAACTATGTATAGACTAGTGTTATATAGTATATAGATTGTCTAATATCATATTACACCATCATCCATTGAGATAATACAGTTTTTTGTGAATATAAAATTCCATTTAAGTACCGAAATGTTACAAAAATGATTACACATAGTTTAAAAAACTATCTAACACTTTTATATTATTATACGCAAGAATTTAGGGAGAAGTAGCTATTGTATCTTAAATAAATACACAAATAACATACTTGATTTATATGAACAAATTAATCAATTTGGTTTGACGTACGAGCATATACGAAATGAAATAAAAACCAAAAAATTATTTAGGTTAGAACAATAAAATGAGCTATATATCTGTCTTAGGCAATATTTTAACGCCAAATAAAAATTATTTCGTTTGTCAATTAGTACTGACTATGTGCCAACTATGTTACAATATTCCAGAATAATTTTTATTGCATTTGACCTAAAATGGGGATAGAATTATTTGTTTGTGTCCATTATGTAAAAAAAAAATTGAATCCTTGGTTATTATCTTGTTTCTATGCAGAGTTTCAATCACAGTTGAAAATCATGCAATCGATAGTTTAGTTTTCCCAAAAATATTTGAAATCGACCAAATTAATGGGATCGAGTAGCGTTGAAATTCAAAATACATATAACACATCATTTTACCCTTCCTCGACACGCCATTACTCTCGTTTTTACCTCCACCTGTACCCCCTCGGTCAACACACTATTTACCGTTACCACTACTTACTCTGTTTATTTAGCGAGAGGTAATTGGTCGAGAGATACGGAGGAAAAAGCTCGAGTAAAGACGGTCGGGTCATAACAATCTGCGAGTAACATAATGAAGAGTAAATTCGTAAACAACTTCATCAACACACCAAGTAACCATTGCTCTGGTTAATACAAATTTGGGTAATCACTGAGAACACAAAAAAGAGCCGACAGAAATGAAACAACGTGTAAAAAATACACCACTTCATGATAACAGCGCTGCAAGCATAGAGAAAAATACGAAGCCGTTCACTATGGCACATTTCAAAACAGGATGTAATAAAACAGGACATCACAAAACAGTACATGGTACGGAACAGGACCGATAAAAACAGTACATCACAAAACAGTACATGGTACATTAAAGTACATGGTACAAAACAGGACCGATGAAAACAGTACATCACAAAACAGTACATGGTACGCTACAGTACATGGTACGAAACAGGACCGATAAAAACAGTACATCACAAAAAAGTACATGGTACACTAAAGTACATTTTACTGAACGTTAAGCTGGAGGATTTTTTCAGCTTGATTTGTTAAATATTTTTTATTGAATAAGTTTAGTAATTAGGATATTATCAAGTGGCTATTTGCCTTCACCTAGAGTAATTAGACAGTATACTATATATTGCTTTAAGTTATAATAAAATATCCCTTCACCTAACAATATATAACATTATTTTTATTTAAATCGCTAATACTTGATCGTTGCAAAATAGATCAAAAATTAAAATAAATATATAAATAAATATATCCCTTTTTAACCAAAAAAAAAAATGGATCAATTTAAGTCCAAACCACACAAATGTGTGATTAAAAAACCATAGTATGTAATGGCGTGTTTGATAAAAAATTTCGCTTGATTTGAAATGCAACCAACACAATTGTGTGTATAGTTATAGTGTTTTTTCGGGCGGAAATAAGTTTGACAGGAATGCACAAATGTGTATGTTGGTTCAAAAAACATACAAAAATAAATTTTTGACATGGTACTTTTCCGTACCCACACAACTAGTTATTAAAACCGTAAAATTGACTATCAACTATTTTGTGGTGTTCTCTTTTATTATGTACTGTTTTGCGATATACTCTTCCGTACCATGTACTTTAGTGTACCATGTACTGTTTTGTGATGTACTGTTTTAATCGGTCCTGTTTCGTACCATGTACTGTAGCGTACCATGTACTGTTTTGTGATATCCTGTTTTGTGACATCCTGTTTTAGCACCTCCTGTTGTGAAATGTGTCGTTTCGTATGAGACCCAGAAAAATAATATAAACAGAGGTAAAGCTGCATATTAAATTTTAGCGCAACTTCTTTTTTATTGTGACCCCAAAATTCAAACTCGTTTTACGACGTAAATAGTAGACTTAGAATTTCCAACTCTTCGAATTTACGTTTGGTGTGTCCTTATAATATTACGTACCATTTTTGTTTTTTTAGAGTGTAACTGTAATATTATATTTACTCAATTTAAAACCGTATCGTAACCCCAAATTTTACTGTTAAAAATTGAATAACGCCCGTTGCAGACTTGAGTTATATTTTTTGACTGATGTGAGCTATGTTTTCATTTTACAGCTTCTCGTGTTTTCGAAACTCAAATACATAATCGAAACATTGTAGATAAATCTCAGATCAACCCAATATGCAAAGCAATATATTTAGATATTTTATTTTCGTCTTGGAGATAAATAATTAGCTTACATCGCTCGGAAAATGAGCGATGCGAGCTATGTTTCTACCCCACAGATTTAATTAAAGAAATTAAATAAATCAGCTCGTGAGAGTGGTTTCAGCTAGGCTCCACGAATTCGGTTTCACTTATATCGGCTTTGAAATGGACATCAAGAAGCTGTGATCTCAAAACATAGCTCACTTCGTTTAAAAAACATAGTTCAAGTGTGCAACGGGCCTAAATATTTTTTATTCAGTTTCACTTCTGTTTATATTTATTTTTTTCTGTGCTGCCATGCCAGTCTTTCTATCAATATATCGCCTATGTCAGACGATTTAGAATTTGGTACAATCGCCGTTGTCGATGAGTTCATATATTAAGCAGAAACTGTATATTGCTGCTTGCTCTTAAAAATCGAGTATTATTGAGTTTATCTTTGACATTTGACAGTTATGTTCACAAACCACTATTAAACTAATTTGACTAATCAATAATAAATAAATCAAGACCAAAAATATTGAATTCGATTTCTTTCAGTTATTAAGTAAAAGTGTAAAACACAAAAATTTTATAATTTAATTAGCATCTATCCATATTTTAAGCTGACGCTACTCCATGGGAAAACGACCGGTACAAAAACCTAATTTCAAATTAATTTAAATCCAGCCGGTTTAAACCGGCGCTAAGAGTAACATTTATATTGAGTTCTAAGCCGCCTATGTTAGAATTGGAGTGTGTTTCAATTGGTTTAAATGCCGCATAAAAAATTAAAAATTTATTCGTGGTAGTTTTTCTTTTAACTTTTTATCTGAAAATTTGTTGACAATTATGGTTGCTATTTAACGTAATTATACGAACGTATAAAAGATAAAAAAATGGAAAATAACTAAAATTAATACTATTTCAAAATATATCTTTCAACTACGGTCATTTTATTAAAAATTGTGATTTTTATCAAATTCTAACTTCTATTTACAAACAACTATTTTGTGTCAGCCAAATGTTTCGCATATAAAAAATTTATCAACTCTTGAAGCAGATAAAAAGGTTGACATTTTTATTCACCTCAATTTTTAACCCTTTAGGGGTATTTATTCCAATTGAAATACACTCTCTTGGTCACTGGAATAGATTTTGCTTTAAACTGAATAAAATAAATAGCAACTTAAAGCTAAATTGTCAAAATATTTAACACAACCTAAAAACACCACACAGCTACTCCCAATAGCAATCCGTCTGTTATTCTTTCAGAATTTGGGATACTGCTTCCGAATATTCATTATCATATATAAAACCATATTTTGTATCAGTGTTTCCCGGGTGTGCGATAAAGGGCCGACAGTCATAAAAGTACATCACTACAGAAAGTCGAATGACAAAACGCTAACAAGAACATAAGGCCGACACAAAAAAAGGCTGGATCATTCAAAAGCTCAATATGGGCAAAAGTCTGACAAGGATTTAAAGCCCAGAAATTCTAAAGGTCATATGGGCAAACCCATAAGACCACTGATCCGGAAAACTTGTTTACATAGAATAAGGGGTTTTCGAATACCGAGGAGCGTTTGTGACTAGTTGCCGTTTAGTGAATCTTTTTAAATTGTTCCGTAATTTTTATTGTTGCATTGTTTTTAGTTTCTGTTTTTTAATAAATATGCAAATCTGTTCTGCGGCCTGTTCGATGTTCGCTTTTAACGCTCTACCTTACACAGTAGCCGATTTACGTTGAAACATCTGCACATTGTATTACTCTATGCCATTGCGTCTATAGTATTGGCATGGAAGATGGGTCAGCCCATGATTTCTGCATTCCGACAGGATGACATAGTTGTGTTCATTTACATCACAAATGATGATGAAAAATCAGTTTTGCATCCTGCTCCTACCGGGATTCGAACGCGGTACCGTTTGGTCGGTTCCTTTCTCGTTTTGAAATTCTGATGAAACTCGAAAATTAATTTTATATGTGGGTTGCGGTTCTGGAAAACGGCATAATTGGATGAAGCTAAACCATTCGTCGATCAAGTTAACCAACTCGGTTTGAATGACTATCCTATTCCTGCAATAGATTCGATGTAACTACATAGGTGTATCCATGATAAACATTGACCAAAATGAATTCCGAATGTGGGTTAGAAAAATATTAATTAGAAGGGAACTAAAATTAAAATGGAAACTCAATGCAACTCTGGGCGTTGCTCTAAAAAATGGTCAATTTGAATTAACCTAAGTTGTGTAATTTGAACGGAGCTACAGCATTTTTCGAACAATTAGGGTAAAACTCGGGTTAATCCAAAGTGATTGCAGTAAAATACAGCGGCCTGTTACGAGTAGATAAAAAAAGTTTAAATCTTTGTGGCGCTTTTTGCGGCACACTTTACCGGTTCGTTATGATACCACTACTCGCACCTCCTCACCTCATTCGAAATTTACATCATCTAGTCCCACCATTACAGTGTTGGTACACTACACATTGCGAACTTCATCAGAGTCTATAACCTAACATGGACGATGGGTCAGCGCTGAAATCTGCAATCCACCAGAGGGTTTTAGTTGTAAAGCCATTAATCTTAATCGATGAGAAATTCCATTTTACATTTCTGGGGTATGATTCTTACTCAGCAACTTTAACCACTGCATCACTTGATCGGTCACGATTAGATAAAAACGATATTAAAAAAATTTCTTGCCGATAAATTTCATAATAGTCTCTTTTTCATCAAAATCGCTCGACCCTATCCCTAACTCTTGCTTTCTGCAAATAAACATTTAGGTGCTAACTGGGCTTTTCCCATATTGGCACACAAAAATTGATAAATAAAATAATACTAAAAAAAAATATTAAGTTTTGGATATGCGTTTATTTTGACTTTCGCCGTTAAATTGATTTTGGTAAGCACTGATCGTTGCTTCCCGGAAATTTACAATTTGTAAACAGATATAATTAAGCTAAGATACGCAAATTAATGTTTAAACGAAAGTTGAATCAATCAAAAATTGGTAAATATTCAAATCAATTTGTCTCTTAATATTAAATAATTGCATTACAATTTTTTTTTTATTTATTAGCATATTTCACAAAGAAACTGAAAATCGATTGATTTGTATAATTTCTCTTTTTGATAATAAATGAATAATAATGAAAAATCATTACATTTTATTTGTTATGACAATTAAAACAGATAAAATATAATTTTTTTTCTCACACAATTTTTATAATTTATGTTAAGTTTGCTTATTTAAGGTTTTCTTAAAGATGTAAACAATAGAAGAATATGAATATACTTTCTTTAGTTTGTGTTTATAGAAAATTTCAATTAGAGCATGAGATTTCCTATATAATATGTTTGGTATATAGCGTAGCGTGTTAATACATACTAAATGAAATTTATTTTTAGGTTGTATCATGAATCTGGTTGGAAAATTAACAACTCAATATACAACTTTTATACAAAACTTTATTATATCTTACTTATTTTGGAACTACGTTGGTAATTTTCGCACAAACTTTTATTTATCTCGGGGGTTTATTTCCAAATCCGAAACAACAATTATTATTCATTGAAACAACTTTATGTGTGTGTAACAAAAATCCATCTGCCCAGTGGCATGTAGTAGTCTATATAAAATAATATAATCACAAAGTCATAACCGACAAAGTTTTTTGTGGTGCTCAGCTGCCTTCCAATCTAACAAGGTGTATGACAACAAAAAAATGTTTAACCCAATCGGATTATTGACAAATATAATATTTTTATTTTATTTTGTGATATAATTCTACAAATAAAATTTGATTCGGTTGGAAGAATTTCTTATATAACTTCTTAAGCAAAGAAAACCTCTTTATATATTGTATTAAATTAGAAAATAATTTTTTTCCGTATTAAAATGTATATAATATAAAGTATAACGATATACAATTTTATTACATATTTGAATTCATTAACAAAACAAATTCGTTTATCAGAAAAATTTTGTATTCCCCTGAGATTAATTTAGAAAAAGATGAAAAAGTTTTCACGTTCAGCGGAATAACAGACGAAAATCTAAATTCTAACTTGTAGTTTGTTTGTATGTGCTTCTTTGTGTGTTCTAAAGTGATTCTTGGTGTTTTGTTTAAAAATAGAAAACAAATTTCCAATTTCTTAAATATAATAGGATTTCTTTTCTTTCGCTTTCCATACGATATAAAAATGAAAACATTTGTTTTTTATGTATTCACACAACATTAATCAATCTTTTAGGTTTATCTTTTCGTTGTTTTTGTTTTTTGAGAAAATTTAATGTTGGGGCTTGTTTTGTGAAGACTACTGATTTTAAATAATTCTTAGTATGTAATAAGCTGAAAGACTCGCAAAATGTAGTTATAAAACTCCGTCAATGGTTGACAAAATATCACGAATCTCAGAGTTTATATCCTGTTTGGGATCTAACATGCGTGAAATGTAACATGAGTAAAACCATTTTGCTGGTATAATTACTTTGAGTACCAATGCATAGCTTTGAGCGTTTATTAAAATTGTAAGAGTTCGAAGGATTTCTAAAGTATGTGTATCCCGGACCTTGACAATAGTGGCGCAGGCTTTGGTCTTCAAGTATGCCCGGAACAGGGGATTTAAATCATTAGAGAATTCAAACACAATTTGGATAATGTTCATAAGTTCTGAAGCACATAACTGGAGTAAGCGAAACCATAGGTAGAACGATATGTGCATTGCATAGCTTCATAGGTTATATTTCACTATCTAAAATATCAGCAATACAATTTTGCATTTTTAATTGGAAACATAAGAAAGTCAGCTAGAATCACCACAATGGCAGGGGAGCCATACGCAGAAAGAGGGAAAATATCCGGAATAAAACCAGAATCATCCGAAGCTTGAACAATGTGTTTTAAATAGTTGTGTAAGACACCCTGGTCAGCGCGAACCATGTGACGGTTACACACAATAAACACATGTTCTAGATTAGTATGCGATACCTAGAATATCTGACAAATTCTAGATGGAATCACCCGGCACCTACACAATTTTAAATAGTTTACAATGGTTAGAGCGAATTTTCTTAATTGTGGAATGTGACAAGATGCTTAAAACGGTTCAGGTTGACATTACTGATTCCGATTGAGCTTTTATATAACGTACAACCATCAACAAATCATTCTGATTAATGCATTAGTTCAATAGATTCCGGTTCGGATTGTAGTAGTGCCGGCTTGATCTTGTCATGGTTCCGCAGAAAACTCGTGTGGCACAGTCATCAAAAATTACCAATTGTTGTGAACTGGTATCTTAGTGGTTTCAGCGTAATTATCAAAAATAAATTGTGCAAGCGCTGAATGCTTTCGGTTGATGAAAATCTGATTCGAGATGGTTTTTTATGGGGTTGGCTTGTTTTGTGTTGAATCTGGTTGGTGATTTTACAAATTTTAATTTCACATGATTTGTTTGTGGTTTAGTTGAACTAAATATCAATTCAGTTCAATCTTATTTATTCTTATTCTTCGCTAACGTTGGACTCGAAATTACGCGATTCTCCAGATCAGAGTTCGCTAAAGGCGAAATGCACAAATTTCGTTTAATCTCGCTCAACGACCTAAGCCGAAGTTTTAGATTAATTCAGGCCCGATTCCAGGTTCTTCTCTGTCTCCTAGTTTTGTTAAGTCAAGCGTTGTTCGGAAATATCCAAGTCATTCCATTTGAGTCAGTTCCAAACTACGTAAAGTATTCTTTATTTCGTATCGTATAGGTCGATGTTCTATTGTGCAACGTGACTACCAAATGTTTTATACACACAAATTCATATTTGTGCACTTCATTTTATTTTTATATATGTTGCTTCACTAATCCATCAAATTTTATCAGAACATTTTTCAGCTGTGAGTTCATCTTCATACATACATGTAGGCTGGCTGAACCAAAAATGTTTTTTTAAATTTGTAAGCACAAACAAAAATTTTTCCTCTGCATTTCAAGTGATTAGAATTGTGATCAGGTTCATAGATTAAAAGTACTATCAGGTAGTTATTTAATGGTAAAGATTTTAATAAATTTGCCATCAATAAGGCCCGATGGAATTATAAGTATTTTAACTAATGTGAGCAGAATTTTTAATTAAGATGCAAATATGTAGATATTTAATTTCACATTCAACTAACATTTCATTCTTTTGTTTGTTTTATTTTCAGTTTTCATGGAATTTTCATCTAGACCCAAATCATTTAATCGGCTAATCGACGGAGAATTATAGTTTGAATTATAAAAACACATTGAATTTGCAAAATGGAATGAATAATTACGCGAAACCATAAAAGATCCAAATCACCAAAGTCTTAAATTGTTTTCTTAACCATGTATTTAATGAATTTTCAACATGAATTCAGTATTTTCAGCATTTAAAAGTAACAAAACAGCAACAACAACTACTTCAAATAATAGTAATATTACTAATAGTAGTAAATCAAATAAAATCCTTTTAAATCCTGATCATACAAATAGCTATGAAAACTTAAGACATATACGTGAAATTGGTTCGAGCTCATCAAATATGAGCACGTTTATAAATTGTCACAGTGATGATGGTTTAGATGATATTGGAACATCATCACTATTGATAAATGGTAAACGATGTCCAACGCCGGTTCAGCCAATTTTAACCAAATCTTTCACACTCGTCAATGGTGAAAATCAAGAATATGATCATGTTAGTATTGATCAAACCGACAATGCAACGATAAATCTACTTAATAATAGCAATACTACAATATCATCAACATCATCATTAGCATCCGTGAATCAATCTATTTCTACTACATCATCATCACCAGCAAAATCAACTTCATCATCGTCATCATCATCAACGATTGGAATAAATAATAATTTAAATCTAAATAATAATAAGAAAAGTGATAATAAAATTTTTAGTTGTAATGTAAATAGTAATTGTAATACTAGTAGTAATCGATTAAATAGACCACGACTTAGTTTGAGCGGAATCGGTAATTGTAATTTAAGTAGTAGTACTTTACCCGCGGTACATGGCAGGGGTAATACGGTGACGAATGGAAATGCAAATGGACAAAATAGAACAAGATTATCTACACATCAAAGAAACTTGAGTTTAGATTTCAGGTATGTACCACTTTCACCAATTCAACTATATATAGTAATATACATACCTTGAAAGCTCTGTTTGTGATATCTTTATAGAATTTTTACTTTCAATATTTTAATTGAATATTAAAAGAATCAAGGTTTTATGAAATGTTTGTGTCAGTGTGCTCTTAGTTATCTAATTAAGAAAATGTTTAAACGATTGCAGTTGTGAATTATGTCATATACAGAAATATGGTTGCTGTATGTTTGATATATACATGAGAACAAAAAAGCTGTGGGATTGTTCGAAAACTAGATTTTATTCAGGAAGTAAATATTAATTTAGAAATTTTATTTTATACAGGGTTATCTGCAATTCCGCATATTTAATATTATTTAAGACTGTTTAATTGATCAGTTGAATGTGTAATACTGGAGGTTACAATTTCACTTTTAAACAGTCTCTTGAGTTCATCACCATTACGGCGATTATCGTAACATGACAATTTTCATTATTGAACGCCTCTATTCCATTATATATCTTCATTAAGACAGAAACTACATGAAATTATATTTTTCTTGATGAAAATGTATATTGTGTGAGAAAATAAAATGTTTATACATTTGCACAGCAGCATACATATTACAAACATACTAAAACATTGTGTGGGTGGATGTGTATTTAAGGAGGAAATGAACATTTTTTCTGGTCATTTAGTTTTTATTAGAAATTATTGGATGTTGATGTTATCTTACTTAATATATTCCATTCTATGTTTTATTCCCAAACAATTTTAAAGGTGATCGTCCCCCTCGAACACTATTAAAATATCTAACAGAATTATAGAAATAAATTGTACGGCTCAGCGCATTCAAATTGTTTCATTGTTAAATTTATTAAGCCTCAAAATTTATTCCAACACCAATCCTATTTTCCAGACGGTTTTAATTTTTTATAGTTGAATAAATTCAGCCATCTTCTATAATAACAAGAAACATTCATTACAACTACATAATTAGATTAATCGATATTAATCGATTGGCTGCAGCTTGAATTAATCGCGAACATATAGAAAATTTCACTTTTATAATTGTGAGAAAAATTTGTTATGTCTTGACTTAACGCGAGATTATACTTTAAGTAACTAAGTAAATAAATTTATTTAAATCTTGATAATGAAATATACAATATCTTGACCTTTGTGCGTATATAATACTAGTCGACGAGAGGCTTAAAAAACAAAAACAAATTTTATTTCAATCCGATTATTATCTAAGGTTATGAAAAGCCAAATATTCTGCTTTTTATATTGATTGAGATATAGAGTCAAAGTCTCTCAACTGTGTTGCTGTCCTAAAGACACTTAAATAAAGTTTTATATTTAGATTGTTTCGCTGTAGAAGGATAATAAGGAATTTTGTTTTCATTATACACACGCATAAAGATAAAATAAAATACTGTTCCAAAAAATTGTTCTTGACGAAATTTTTCTGTTTTTGTATTATTTTTGTTAAGGCGATTAGATGGCTTGTTTGTGTATTAACTTATATTAAATATTAAGAAATTTATTTCGAGAAGCATTAGGAATAGGATTTGCTTAATAGAAATCATAATATTAAATCTGATAATGGGAACTATTATTTTAGAAACCAAATTATTACGTATGTCATGTTATGGTTCTGTTTGGAATATTAAACTAAGATGGAAAAAAAAATAATTGAAAACCGTCAACGATTCTACACGAAAACGACCGAATTCATTTGTCTAATCTCCAATGCAGGTTCATACACACAATTTGTAGGACCAGAACCTAGGTGGTTATAGTATTAGCGTTAAAGTAATCACACATTTTTTTACACCAGCATGTTTGCTAAGGCCGCAAATAACGAACCAAACCAGCTGTTGAAAAGCGAATACATTTTTGAGTGAGCCTAGCCCTGTTTAGTTACCGTACATATGGTACTCTAAATCGTACCATAAAAGGGATAGTCACGAATTCTCGTTGCGTTTATGATTGGACTTGTCTCTTTTAAAGAATACCTCAATCGTATGCGGTTGGCTCCAACCCCTGTTTGTGATGGCTACTTAAAGCAAACAATGATTAGTTGTCCTGCCGTTACAAGGATCAGAATCTTCCAACATATTTAATTCTTACTCGATTGATGGATCTTATTTGATATCCAAATCCTGTTATAAACTTTCCAAAGATGATGTTCTCACATTGATGAAATCACCGCGGGTTCATTTGAATAAAAAAATACATCCTACGGATCTCGTATATTTCCATTGGAGTAGATATTTCGAAATGAGATTTTATTGTGCTGATGATAAGCCCAAGGAAGCTCTAGTTTTGGATAAAGTGGATTTGGAAAACTTAGTCACATTTTCATCCCTCACACCTTTTCTATTCAAAATGGATCATCAATATTTGTTCTGTAAGCAACTCTACACTCGCTTTGGCATTAAAATGGCAAAAATATAATAATCAGCTCATGCGACGAAAATGACTCAAGCAACGTAAACACCTGAACCGATTCAATTTATCACAGGCTAAATTGTATAAGTGAAGCTTATTTATTGAAAAGAGTCCTGATGAACCAAATGAAAATTCAGTCAATTGCACCGTTTATTAGAATTTTGTTAAAAAATTATTGCATCCAAAATTCTTACAAAAATAGTCTGTTAAACATAAAATTTTTGTCTTGGTATTTTATTACGTATTCGGAAAAGTTTTCAGCCTTTTTGAAATGAAAATTTAAAAGCATGTTCTTCCGAATGTTATTCATTGATTTCTAGGTGAAAAATTAATCGTAATAAAAAATAAGGAAGCAATTTTTCGAAAATTAATTGTTTGAAAATAACCTGGGTAGTAGCGAGTATTGAGAGCGTGCCGAAGAATTAATTTTCGGAGAATTCTTTTATCAATTATTTTTTATTTAAGAATATCATTTCAAAGAATTGTCGGTGAACCAACAATTCTAGGTAGCGCAGGAATAACTGGAAGTTAGTCACCTGCCTGTGCAACCTGAATTGAGTGGTTTCCGTTTTCAATTAATTCTTTATAGTTAATTATTGTTTTATCAAAATATCAAATCAGAAATCGCTCACAAAAAAAACAAAGTCAATATAAATTCCCGATAGATAATCTCACAATTACCGGAAAAAGCTTAACGTGCAAATTAAAAAAAATGTTTCATTTGCAACAAAAAATGTCATTTATTTGTTACAGTATACAAGTAACTCGACCAAGTCGTTGTAGTTTAGCGTGTGGTAGTACGCGAATTATTATTTGAATAAAAATTTTCGCAAAACAATAAGAAAAAAAGGTAAATTTCGCAAAAGTGTGAAAAATCGCGTAGATGAATTGACAATTTATCCACTTAATAATTTTTGATGCTACGGTTAATTGGTTCTGTAAAATTAAATAATGTGTATTTATACAAAGTGCCGACATGATTAATTAGAATCAATACCACATAAAAAAATCAGTTCTTTGAATATGAGAAAAATTTCTCCGAAAACTAATTTATAAATTTAGTTTTATATCAACACCAGAGATTGTATACATTGTTTGTTAAGAAATTTATTAAATTAAGGTTTTACATGCAATCGTCGGTCGTCTGGCCTGAGTGTAGGTTGGGTATTTACAAGTATGATGGTCATGTGTTGAATAAAATCAATCAAATTGTTCTGGTTCGTGTGGAATAATTAAATGAATTGTCATAAAAATATCGGTTAAATTAAAATTTCTGCCTACTTACTTTTATATATAATAAATGATCACGACGGCAATGATTAACTTTTTTTTGATTACGAAAAATTAGGGTATCGCTTTGTGTTTTTGGCATGTTTTGCAATTTGAAATCTAAAAAATATCACAATCATTGTGAGATTTTTCTTGTGTCTAAATTTTTAAGATTATCTCATAATCTATTGTATTGTGGTGATTCGTATTATCTTTATCCCTGTTATTTATTTTATTTTGTTTGCTCATGTCACTTTAGTCACAAATATTATTTTCATTAACATTCATGACCATATATGTATCTCTCGCCTGAGATATGGGTTTTTATAATAATGACGTCATTAATTTCCTCACACTATGCATTACACTGGAACAGAAAGCTTTAAATTTCATGAAAATCATGTATAGCACCTACAAAATTTGGGGTTTAACGAATATGCGCAATAACGACAAAATTCTTGATGGTAAACGTTTTTTTTGTAAAGATTTGCTTGAAAATTAAGCAATTTTTAATTTTTTCACGGTTGTTATTTTTCATTTTAATTAAAAAAATAATTATTAAATAAAACAAAATGTGTGTGTTTTTTTTTTGTTATAACATTCATATTTCCGTCATGTATAAGATTAAACATAAATTTATGTTTTTTATGCTCTTCCGGATTTTTATCATAATATTTCTATTTCTCATAAAACAATGCATTATTTTCGAACAGAAAAATTTAACTTAATAATTTGTCAGACGTCAAAGCTCAACTTACCTTAACTTCAATTTAAAAATCGATTCGTCATCAAAAATTCGTTTTGCAAATCCAAAGAAAATATATAATTGTTATTATTTCGAATCACGCACTGAAAACGTGAGGTAATTATTACACAGAATTTTTTTTTTAATTATATATATGTACTTCTTAAAAAGAAAAGAAAGGTCATGTTTCTTATACAGTGCATGTCGTACGTATTTTCGTATCTTCATAAAAAAAATTAATATAACGACTTATGAGATATCTTTCTTACAAAAAAAGGTAATTTTATAGGAGTTGGCAATTTGACAATATATCAAGCCCACAAGATGTAAAAAATTGTCTTATAATATTTACACAATTGTACAGAGTTTACCGAAAATTAGAAAATTTCAGTGTCATTGGTGTCGTCAAAATTAATTAATTTATGGGATGTGAAATTATTTTATATATAGCTTTTTAGAAATTGATTTGCTACGCCTAGTTCTTATCTCTCACCCACAAGCGTATTAAGGTTGTATGATATGGTCCAGTACATGTGTACTAAATACATGGAAAATCTGCAACCCGCAGTGTGCTAAATAATATAATTTATTTTAATTAATCTTGGCACAATGATCACTGCCGTAAATAAAATTATTTATTTATGTATATTTATTTCCGTCGAACGCCCACCAAATTTGTGACCCAAGTTTTCTTGATAATTTATTACAGCATACATACGAATTTTTATTAGACAATGTACGCGATTTGTGTGTTATCTCTATACATTAGATAATCACTATGCGATGAAAATGTTATCGACCTCTGCATATTAATTTCAATTATTTAAACCTTATCGTATACGTTGTATTTTATTTTCAAAATAGTAATATAAAGTGTCTTCAAGGTCAAGGAAATTAAGCACTAAGCGCACAATCAAAGTTTAATTGAATATTGAGTGTACAATAAGTTTATTTCGAGTATAACATATTCGTACATACACATGATATAAAAATCGGCGAATGTGACACAGTATCGTATTTTTTTGAAGTAAATAACAAAGTAATGGTGAATAATGCATAAATAAATATTGGGAATTACAGCAATAATTGTTATCGGCACGGTAAAAATATAATTATAAATTATATTTTATTTTGATAAGAATAATTTTATTGTTTTATAGTGTGGAGTGTGAAAATGCATTTTGCTTCATTTTTATATGTGTCTCTTATTTTTAAATAGGCATGACAGTATTCGAGACGGTAGTCGGACAATATTATAATAAATAGACCGGTAAATTATAGTCATTAAAAAAATTATTAATTTTACCAAGATTACCAAACACACAGTCCACAATTAAAGTAAATCACAGAACATTATGCCTCGGTGCAAGTGAATTTTAATTTATGGTATACGGGTCTGCTAAAAATTCGGTAAATAATAAGTATCGTTGGTGCCATAACTGATACTCTGTGAAGAAGAAAATTTATAGACAAATCAAATTCCACAGTTAAGACAGTGGCCAACAACATTGTGTCGAAAGCCCAAAAAGTCCACTTTTTGGGCTTTCATAACCATTAACAGAGCAAACCCATTTGTATATCCATTTGTTTGTATTTAAATCTTTTAGGTCACCTTATTGGATTAGCTAGAAAACCGAGAAATATCCCTATGGCTTGCTGCAAGTCTTTCCCAAAACAGGGGTGAGATGTTGTAACCAATCACTTTTTATATCTATTTCATCACGAAAAATTATAGGCTCTTTCCTTACAATTTTGTTGTTTCGTTCAGTAGTCACTTGAGCGACGCTGAATATAGGACAAAATAAAAATCAACAAAATGCGTGCATTAAAATTATATACCTGAAATTTTAGGAAAATAATAGGCCAACTCGCAGCCACAGACCATTATGCTGCCCCGCCGTGTTTTACGGTTAGTACCACACACCCTGTTTTGAACACATGATATTTGAACATTCTTCTTCGGTGAAACTTTGGTAGTTTAAGTCCCATTTATACCGAGCCTTCTTGTTTTTTTTTTTGGCGAACCAGGGTTTCTTCCTGGCTTTACAGCCTTTCAAACCAGCTTCCTGAAACCTTCTGCAAGTGGTGCGAGCAGAGATTCGTTTCTTAATTTCTACTGAGAACTCAGCAGCAAGGTTTGAAGAAGTTTTTTCTTCCTATTTTTAAAGCTTCTCTCACTAACTTTCGGTCGTCACGGTATGTGGTGATGCGTTTGCGCCCGATTCTGTACCTATTACTGTGTGATTCACTAGCGGTGAATCGCTCAATAGTATATTGCACAGATCGGCGTGAAAATTTCACAGTTTTAGAAATCTCTACTTTTGATTTCCCTTGCTCATGCAGAAGCTGTATCTGCACACGTTTTTCTAAACTTAACTGTTTTTGTTTCGGCATATTGCAATAATATCACTAAATTTAACAAATCAAAACACAAAAAGTGGAGATCATTGGATGTGTACACAATGAGCGAAAGTAGCGAACTGACGAATAAATACAAAATGGAAAAATAACAAATTTTATTGCATAAGGTCGTTTATTGCCACACCTGCGGTGTGAGTCACTGTTTTAGACCTTAGATGTCAAAAAATAATAAACAAAAAAGGTTGTTTTCTGTTATACTTATCGTGTACGCCCCAAATTTATAGGGTGCTCAATACTTTTGGCCAAGATTGTAGTTTTAAATTTTTTGATTATTCGAAAAAATACACTTTCTTTTCCAAGCATCAGAATATATTTCATTTATAGGTTTCCTCAGCACATGGTGAATGCTGCGTTAGGGAGATTGCCTTACTCAGAAACATTTTAATAACAAGCGCTGTTCAGCTCTAAAAACTAAGCTTTCTGCAAAAATGCTGTTTGTCCAAAAGTAATAAAAGAAAAAGTGAAAAAGAATAAAAATAAATTGGTAGTTATCTCATATAAACATAAATTTGAACTTGGAATTTGCTTGGAACTTTTGTTTTAATATGCTCCGCAAAAGATGATTGCCCAATAAAAAATGGCTCCCGAAAATAAAAAATTTAAAATAGCCCAAATATTCTCATAGGCAATTTTTTTAGCGACGTAAACCTAACAACAGTGACATCTGCAATTGATGCTTAGTATTGAACTTTTACCGCAAGGAATGTAAAACAATTAGTTTTTCTTCAAGTGCATTTGCCCCAGTGGGTTAAAAATTCGCATATTGACATTGCTATTTTAATATTTTGTTCTGTGACTAATCTTGCAGTTCCTAGCATCAATTGGAACCATATGTCACTCCAAACTTGACCGTTAGAAATCATTATTTTTTGATCTGAATATTATATTATATCCGTCATAAAAATCAAAAATAGCAACTTACAAATCCGTCAGGTAATGTAATGGGATTGTTATTGCAAATTTAGTTGTACACGCGTTAATCTGGTTTATTTGGATTTAATGTGTCACACAATATACGTCATTATAACGTTCCCATAGCCAATAGACGCACAGTCTCCTTGAATTTGACATTTAAACGATTTGTGTTATTTATCTTCCTTTATTTAAACTCATTGAAAACTCATAAAACTTGTTGTCTTAATACTTCGTAATATCGCTTATATAATCGCACAATATAATCAACCGTATTTACTCGTCAACATATAACTGTATAATACGAGTATATATTAAATTGATGACTGATAATAATTTTATATATGTATTTTTCTGTTATAGTAAATTCATAAATTTGAAGTACTTTAATTTCTTTCCGAACGTCAGAAAAAAAATCTTTTCTTGTGGGCAATTTTCCAAAAAAGTGAAAATAAAATTATATGCGTATTTATTATGTATGATTCATTCGAAACTCAAAGACTACATCAGTACACCAGAAACTTATATAAAAAACATGATTGGAATTAATTGTAATAAAAATAATTTCGAGGATTTTTCACGAAAATTATATTTGACTTTCAAGAAGTGTATGTGTATTATATTTTCCACATATCCGCAACAATCGATCCGCTCGTTGAAGGGTATAACCATTTTATTGTTTTATACATAGTTTAAAATAAAATTTCCTTTTGTTTCTGTGTTTATTGTTTACATTTCACAAATGAAAATGTATGTCTATAGTTACGTGTAGGTATATAGGAAAATGAAAACTTTTTTGACTTGATAATGATTCTTGCTTATATTATACACAAGTAAAGTGCTTTTGTTATGTTAATGTGGAAGATTTTATTGTTATGTGTGCGGCGGTTGTAATGAAATACAAAATTTTCCCATTTTACTTTTAGTTTATTTATTTTTGTTTGTTTTGTTTACACTAAAACAGTACAATTTTCATTCTGTGCTTTAATGAATATTTAATTAAATTCAGATTTACAGGGAAAATGTTTATTGAAATTCATGGTTTTGTATAATTCCTACTTCTTAATTAGTTGTTGAGGGCAGGTCACTGTTCACTCCCATTGCAAATTGTATTAGTTGTACATATCATGTTCATCAACTGTCTGTCACTGACGGACAAAATATAAAATAGGAAACTTGCTTTTATTTGATCTATTTTCCTCGTCGTACTGCGCCTAATATTTATATGTTTTCGAATAATTTACGTTCCCAACAAAGACGTACTTAAGAAATATGTTTATACACGAATTATTATACATTCAACATTTTCTAAGAATTTATAACAATGGAATTATACATAAAAAATATGTTTGTATATTTTGATTGATGGTATTCTCTAATGCTTTTGCATATATTCTTGAGGGTCACATTAAAGTATTCTTTACTCTATGTTTCCAATCGCAATTGTTTTTTACCACGCAATGATCCTTTTTTTTAATATAAATATTATTATTGCTCTTTTATTTGGGTTGAGCGAAATATCGCGTATAATGATAATGTTTGGATTTGATTTCGGATGTTAAATTTCCGCTTGTGAAAATAAACAAAGTCTGATAAAATATATCCTTTTTATAAGAGTATGCCAAGGCCTGACATCCTATACGTATATATTTGGCTGTGTGTATGTTTAATTTCGCGTGTGCAAATAAAAAAAAAACGCATAGTTGTCCGTGAACCAAAAAAAGAACACCGGAGAGAGAATATTTTCTTTATGTACACATAATAAAAAATGTGACAGTTCGTTGAAATGTTTTGTGTGTTCTGTTAGTAATTATTGTGGCTATTATGATTTCAGTTTGTCTGTCTGGTAAAGATAAATTGTGGAGGATTTTATTTATTTATACTGTTGAGAAGAGGAGCGCGAGTATTTTTGTTCAATGTATGTATTCGGAAGTCGTAACATTTGTATATACATTAATATCTAGAATTGATATTTTTATTGTTCCATATTTTATTATTTTATGATATTGATTTGAAATTAATTGGCGATACGAAATAGTGTCTGGTGGATTTAATGTGGTATCCAATGTAGCGAAAAAAATCAAATTTTTGGGTAACGAGTAATGTCAAATAAGGATCATTTTAAAATTATAATAGAGAAAGCTCGTGGAACCATACCAGGACAGTTTCTCTGTAAAATGACACTTAAGGGATACCATAAATGTGGATTTTCATTTTCGGAAGAGGAGGAGTGCAAAGTAATCATATAAAAATCTGACGGTACTAGCCCCAAATTCCAAAAAAACGTCTTTAACACGAACTTAAACAATTCAGATTGTATATAAAATTCGTCCAAGTTCCTGAAGTTGAATTTGTTTATTGACTTGACGGATTATTCTTACCTATCTTTCACAGATGATGTCAACAAAATTTATCTGTATCAAACTATGGTTAATTATTAAACATATTACTTCTTTAATTTAGTTCCCAATTCGCATTATGACGTTATGAACGTGCGCAACGGTTTCAGATACCCAAATGCTTTCCAAATTCCTAGTGAAAGTATTTAAATATAAATTATTCAGCACACTTTGAAAGAAACATCACTTGTGGATCAATCACCGCTATTTAGTGCGTAGATCACAATCAGAGAAAGCAATCTGAAGAAATTTCCGGATTTATGGTTTTCGCACGAAGATGATGCACCTCAACACCTTTCATTGCTTGTTCGTGAATTTTTAGCCAAAAATCGAAATTAAATGAAACCCCAACCTCGAAATTACCCAGGTATGGTCCCATGTGACTTTTGTGTTTCCAAAAATACAGAGAACGGCCTAAAACCGTAGTTTTACAAGCATAGATGAAGTTCCAAAAGTGTTTCGGATATATAAAAAAGCGGTGGCATAAGCGTATAATGTATGATGGGTACTATTTTGAAGGGATAAAATTGATATAGACGAATGGATTTCTTTGCAAAATACGTTAATTTCTGTCATTTTCATAACATGCCTCGTATATATTAGCTTGTACCATGTGGCATCCTTTGTAGCTATCATGAATCCTTTTGGATTTCATCTTGGCCTATATATTGTGCAGAATGTGAGACGATGGGTTTATTTTCTCCACAAAATTTCAACTTAGATGATTGAACTTAGATAATGAGTTTTCAGCAAATAGTGGTAGAATCGGAAGTTGTTCTTGGTTCTACGATGTACGGATCTGAAAGCTCTAGTTGCGTGTCGCAACTGGTCACATTACGTGTCGTTTTTCGGGCCTATTGAAGTTGTGGTTCGTTGTCTATCACTTGAACTTTTGTAATTCGTGGGAACATCGTTCACCCCATCATGATCAAACGCAAAGGGAAAATGTCGATCGTGCATATAATAGCTTTCGATGTAGGTCACACTTGCACCGTCGGGATCAAAACACAACGCAAATTAATTTTATCTGTCATGGTTCCTAAAGGGCATGCAGCTTTCAGTTTATATACTCTAAGACGAGCTCTCTCTTCACGCTATTCCGCGAATTTAATAACTTTTCTTCGTCCAAAATTTCGTCTTTGGCGTGGATCGTCAAACGAGTGATTTTCTGAAGCTAATTGTTGATCGAGGGTTCCTCGTATTTTATCACTTTGAAACAATAAATCGAACCTGTTATTCTGGGATATTATTTTTGTGCCGGGGAAAAGTAAGTGTGATTTTAGCCATAAAATTATTTTTGGCTATTTTAATTTGTATTTAAATTTTGGTATCACATTAAAAATTATGCCAAATTATTGTAATGTGTCATAAAAAATTCCAATTTTATTTCTCTGTGGTAAATATCTCATGAGAATTTGACATTTTATCTCTAAATTAGTTTATCAAAAATATTCACACAAAATAGAACAGTTTTATCAAATAAAGACAAAGCTGAAACCACGTGCGGTCGAAAGTTATTCAATAATTCTATCAAATAAAGAAAAAAAAATCGGCGATGTCATTAATGTAAGATAAGATAAAATTCGGTAGAAATATCTCTCCAGAATCATATTAAAGAGTCTATTTACCTTTAACATACTTACACCACAATTTATATTTCCATTCAATTACGGCACATTCCTTTATCGCACTCAAATAAACGGTTCCATTTAAACTCATTATGAGACCCCAAATATCTAATTAAGTATATTTTATAATCATAAAACCCAATAAAAAATATTTCAACTATCTGATTAAGCAAAAATAATTTCTATTATTACCGAGCATATCATTCCGAAGCATTGCGTTTAGCAATATAACCCAACAACAACATGACTATATTTAGCCATTCGGTAAATATGTAATAAAACATAATTGTATTGTACATCGTTGTTATGTATATAAATGCTTCTGTTTTTGGAACCCGAATTATAAAAAGAATTGCATAATCGACAAAAAGGTCTAAGTAATTATTTAACCATTATACAAATAGAAAATTATTTTATAAATCCCGGTATCTAATATCATCTAACATAAATATTTAAGTCATCTTTTATAATTATATTTTGTCTTCGTAGTGCTGCTGTTGCCTTGCTACCAAACACAATAAAATATATAAACAATTGTATATTACATGCTGAGCACAATTTAGAATATTTAGATTAGAAGTGCTAGAATTTTGTAATTAAATTAATATAAGCCAAACTGTTATTTTCTTGTTATGAAAATGAAAGTGAGGATTTTCTTTGTAGTGGAAAATAGTGGTATGTATATGGGAAATAGAATGTACATCTTTTTGAAAAATTGCCAACATGTGTCATGTTCTTGGGATGTACAAATATGAAATATGAATGAATTTACTAAAAAACTAGTTAGCAACGTGGGTGGTATACAGTTATAGAACGTGTTACGATTAATAGTAAATTCTTAATTATTAATATACTACGTGTCTATTTCATCAAACTGAGTGTAAAACTATTAAATTCTACAGAGTATCGCGTGTGCTTCCAAAAAAAAACTGTCTACGTGTGGAATTTCAAATCATCCTTGTTAGGTTAGTAATAGATTTAAATGATTCACACATAATTGCACGACCATTGGTATAATTACCTAATCAACATATCCAAAAATAGTTTTCCACCGTGTTCATTTTAAACATCGCGCGAAACGAAAAACTCGATTTAGTTTTTATTTTGGACTGCATTACTTTAAACAAAAAACTATAATAAAATCAATAGACTTGTTTTAGGCCAAGGATATATTCGTATATATTGATTAATGGATTCTAGATTTTTATAGTAGCTTTTTCAAAACACTATAAACTTATGTATATTTAATAATAACAATAATAGTAAAAGTGAAAAAATGTTGACTACACACAACATCAAATTCAGGGCAATAATAATTCTATGTAGCAACATAGCGTGCGCGAGAGAGTACTTGTTTGCTTATTTATAATTAATCTACTCTACTACGTGGATTGTGTTTGGTATCAATCATCACAATTGTAATTAAAAAATAACATAGAGAAGTATGTTATATACATATTCTCAATTCTTATTATAAATATAAAAAATATATATAAAACATGTTTGATAAGAAAGTTACATATTTCTAAAATCTCAATAATGAACTTTTTTTTCCAGTTGGGAAATGTTTTCGGATGATAATTCAAAATCTTATAAAGATAACATTAAAATTTATTACTGTGGATGTGATGCATAAACATAAACAAATAGGTCAAAGTTGGGAATTTGGGAGGGTGTGACAGAAATGATACATAACTAAATAAATCTTTTAATTTAAATGTTGTTACCAAAATTTTATTGTTACAATATTTAATTCGAGTACATTACGATTTTTAGAATGGTTTAGATAATTTTAACATTTTTACCCTACCGAAACTGGGATAATTTTTCTATTTAACAATTCACTTACACCCGTTCATCATAGTGTTTGCTTTCGACAATCCCTCAATACATGAAGATTTTTCAAATGGCATTAGAAATAAAATGTATAATGTGTTTTTAGGCTCTGTATCTGGGCATTTTCAGAGCCCTGCTCTGTCGTTTACAAATTGCATCATTAATTAACGATTGAAGTAATTCATATAAAACTTGCATGATATGCATGAAATACAATAAAAATTCAATATTAGGGCTTAAATTAATTTTTGCATAATAATTATAATTCGCTAGATCAATATCTTTATTTTTTGTTTTATGTTATTTTTGTTCATAGACTTGATTATTTTAATACTTTCCAAAATTCTACATTCAATAAGAAAATTGTTCATTACTTTACTTAACTATACAATTTCTATACAACTGCAGGTCGATTCTGGCTTTCCTTAGGAATAGGAAAAGGAAAAAATATTTGACATTTTTCTAGCAGTTTTCTGTTTTTTTCTTAAACGTTTATTCTGGCAAAAAGGAATAGAAATTTCAGTTTTCCTATTTATGACAATTAAATTTCCGAACCTATTTGAGGTACAGATTACTGAATTAAATTCCTATTCAACTATTGCAGGAGTTAACGAGAATATTTGAACGAGTAATCTTTTGATTTACAAAAAATAATATTAAAATGTGATTTTTGTTAATATTATTTAATAAATTAAAATAACTATTACATAATATGTATTTAACAATTAATAATTTAAATACAGCCTTCGATTGAGGGTTTTATCTAAATGATTGAGGATTCACCTTATTACATATTCAAAAATACCTTACGAATTGTGAAGTTATCCATAACACTATTAAGTTCTATCTTAAGACGTTATATAATTGCGTATTATGTATATATCTTCATTTGAAAAGCTTTGCGCCACTAACAAATCAGATTATTTTTTTTAAATGAAGCAGATTCGTTCCGTAAACGTTATGGCTGATTCCGTATTGTCTTACTTGCTCTCCATCATCTTCGGTGTATCACTATAATATATTTACTTTTTGTTGTTACTATATATTATATTATACGCAAATTACTTTGGCAAATGAAAACATAACACGAAACATTTGCCTACTTTAATCCTACAATTCGTCTATTTATCGTAGAATAATGTTAAATGATGAGAAGTTTATCAAAGAACATATTCGAGTTTCCACCAAATCTCTAGTTCCTTTTCTATTTCTTTTTAGACATTTTTGTTATTGTCACCGTAAATTGTTCAATCAATATATGAATACGATAAAAAATATAATAAAAATGACAACTAAATAGTCAAACAACCTCAGCAGGAGTCTAAATGATAAATCGTGGTTGGCTAATAGGATGGCTACTCATTAATTTAGTTAAGTCGACAATTTAGTCGAAAAAACGCCCTCAGGCACACAATCTCGGTCAATATTAGTACTATTTTGAGCAATTAGTTTGGCACCAATCGAAAATAATAGTTGGCGCCACATTGTTAATATACCAGATATCATCCAGAATGTAATCGGTGGTGCATTTTACCAACGTTTGGCTTAACCGTGACCTGTGGTGAACAATGTATCTAAAATATATTTCATCCAGTAACGGTTGGCTTGGATTGATAAGAGTAATCCCTATGTATTTGCTGTCAAAGAGCCGCCACCTAAGGTACTTAGCATCCCAAGATACAATACTAAATATTGATTTACCTCCAGTAAACTAATGTGACTTTCCCTGGGAACAGGGATAGGAAACCATAGGTTGTGATAGCAAAATAACAAAAATAATTTATAAAAAATACAACCGCCAATTTCATTCTAATTAAAAGAGACCTAAAACTCAATAATTTATCGAAAATGTGTGATGAAAGAACACCACTAATTTCTATACTCGCTCCGATTTAATAAAAAATCACGCTAGTTAAAGCTAAGTATCCAGCTCGCGCTAAGATACATTTTAACGCGGTCTCCACAAGTCTACACTAAATTACAGATAAATTAGTAAGCTAAAAATTGTATGTTGAGATAAATTTTGATGTTTGTTTTATTTGTCCTACAATAAACAAAAATATAGTTCGAAACTATTTTCATAGTCTAAAAAATTATATTGTTCATCCATTTAAAAAAATAATAAATTTTCACGTTTTGCTGTCAAATTTTTTCTAAATTTTATTGCTCTCTCGGCAGATAAATTGTTGCGAAAACGTTTGTAGAGTTTTCACTAGCGCAGTCTATATGGGAATGGGACAACTATAAACTTTTTCTTTTAAATTATTTTTTTTTATTTCGCTAGCTAAATTTTACGTCAAATTTGTATGTAAAATTTATCTTAGTGCGAGCTGGCTAACCGACCTTTATGAGGAAAATCAATATGAAATTGTCGAAGAGCAAGTACTCGACCTAGTAAAATTGAAAATACATATTTAATACAGTCTTATGAATATAAATTTTGTAATACATTAAAACTTGATCAAGCCACTATACTGGGCTTCTGATTTCCTCTCTTAACTATGGGCTAATTGTTTTCTTATTATTCAACATTTGTTTGAACATTTTTCACACCAAAATCAAATTTTGACAAAAATTTTGTGAAACAATTCTGTATTCTCTGGTACCGGGAATAAGGTCTTATTCACATTTTTGGCCCTTTGTAATATTTAAAGGCACGTCACAAGCTTTTATAAAAAATCAATTCCCATTTACCATATTTTTGTATCTATAGAGAAATACATTTTTTACCACTATCAGTCACAGTTGGCATTGAGTTTCGCGTTGGTTGAATTTTGTTGTTGTTTCACGGGAATGTACATTGTTTTCAATTAATTTTCATAATATTTATTTTAATATAAAATTTGTATAATCTTTAAACGTTTAAAATTTAAATTATAATCAACACCAGAGTCGGTGATTATGTGCGCATATTGTTGTGTTAAATATGTTTTTATCAAGGCTCTGCATCCAGCCCATAACTACGTGAAATAGGCCAGCATTCTTAATTGAGGTACATCACAATGTGGTATCGCTACTTGTGCTGGATGCATCCAATGATTGTTATACGATTTAATGATTTGTTTCTGCTTTTTGTTCCTTAAGGTTTTATTCGGCCCCTCAGCATTTTGAGACTTTTTATTGATTGGAAAGAAGAAAATAATATAAGATTTTTGTTATCTTTTGAAAGACCCAATTTTTAAGTTTTGTGGTGCTTATGTTTCTGATATTGCTGGGTTTGGTTGGATTGTTTTGTTTTTTTATATTTATTTTAAAACATATGCCAAAGAATAATCCGCTGGATTTAAATTTTGAGTAACCATAAAAATTATTATGTCGTCTATTAAAAATAATATAAATATTTTGCTAATAAATTTGTATAAGTAAATGCTAGCTATTTTGTTTCTTTTTCTCGTTTTAAAAAATGTGAAGCTGTTAAATATTTGTAGCGCGTAACCGGACCAGCCTTTGAGCTTAGAAAGCAAGAAACACTCGATGGGGAAGGGAGGGATCCGATCTTACGTTGGGTGATCAACCACATCAAACTCGGGAGCGGGTGCGTAAATTTGGTACACGTTTTTACCTTTCAAATAGAATGTTTAATAATGATCAAGTAAAAGTAATAAAAAAATGGATATGGTTTTGTTATCAAAATTTTATATAATTAAATTCATTAAATTTAAATAATTAAAATTATTTAATCCAATATTTAATAATTTAGTATAATTTTATGTATTCGCAACGATATTCAACGTCTTAAGAGGTTTCGATAATACCGAAAACAAGCCGGTTCGTTCTTTTTGCGTTACATGCTAGAAAACAGTCAATCAGTCGCCAGAAACGCGTTGAAAGAAAGCTCATCTAAACGGGCCCAATAAGAGTGCTAGATGTACGAGTAATCAGCGATTTACAGTAATTTGACGCATTTACATTACAGACGATTTACATTACTGTCTTTTCAAAACCATACGTAATTTCTTTCATATGAACTGGGAAATCAAAATGTCTTTAATTTGGTGTGTGTACCGGCTCTTATCAGAGTTCCAGGAAATAAAATTGCGGTTGATTTAGTTCAACTCCTCAACAATTCACACAGAAAAATTTATCTCTGAAATACGGTTTGCTATATGAAAGAGGTACTCGTATGCGCTGGAACCTCATGAGGTCATCAGTCAGAACTTTTCAAAAATTGACAATCTAGGTATATTTAGAGATCGCTATTTTCCAATAACAAAATTGGTCTACGAAAATATGACCTTCAAAATTAGGTCATAAATATATGCTTCTTTAGCAGCTCTAGGTACTTTTCTTTTATGACCGAAATCCTTTTATGTAAATTTTAGAAAATCAAACCGTTTGGAATTAAATGGATTGTTTGAAACATCCATAAAGACGTTTATAAAGGCGCGATAACCTATAGGCGGTTGAGCACGTAGCTTTTACATCTACTCGGACGCAAAACACCTCGTTCGGCTAGTATTATCTAAAAGGGACTTAGCTTCGTAACACAAAATCTCCAAGAATTTGTTTCACATAATTTTGTGTGATATACGTTGCACATTAAATATTTGATAGCGTTACAAGGGGATTTAAATACCGCTCAGTCGGTTCAAAGTACCACTTAAAATGTAAAATTTTATCAAATCTCGATTATTTTAAATTTCTCCCGTGTGGATATTTTTCAATTAATCTTGCCTAGTAAGTTACATAGCTTTCTATACTATTGTGTTCTGTGTGTCAATTAAAATACATTTAATCTTTCTAATTTAAAATTCATTTCTCTAGTTAATCTCGGGGTTAAACTCAACCCCTTATATTAGAATACACAAATTATTATAACTGGAGTGCTCCGCATATACATTCATCATATACCAATAATTCTCTAAAATTTAGAATTGTGCAAAAGAACAAGGCAACATAAAAATTTATCAAAAAAAGGAAATCATTAAAAATGAATAATATATAGGTATCTGGATTTCTGTATATAAAACATATATGGTATCGACCTGAAACGAAAATTTTTGCCTTGAATATTAATGCAGAAAGTACGGCAAAGCTTGCAGGTATATCCCCATAAAGCAATCCAAAAAAAAATCGTTTTTGAAAATATGTTGATTTAAACCTACATACATATACTGAAAGGTACAACATAGTCTTTTAATTAAACAGGATTATTCGGAGAATGTAAAGAATCTCAACTTTACCCTTTTAACTTTAGCAGGAAAATCTATGTGTTTCATCGCCTTTTTTCTTTTAAAAATCAATGACTCAACGTACGTACAGGTGAAGTACATCCGATAAGATGTAGTCACAATATTTCAAAATATACACAAAAATTTACTCATCCTCGTATATGAGCACAGCCTAATATATATGTTTACTACTCATTTGACTGCATGATAAGATATGATTATCTAATTATTTCATTCGTGACTTACAAATCTAAATATGAATCAAAATGCGGCCTTGTATTGTTTTAGAGTTTTATATATTTTGTCAACTCATGCTCTACAATTTAGACGGTGTAGTGTAGTTTGCATAGTAATATACTATTCTAGTTGTTTTTTGAATATCTTCAAGCGCAATTTACATATTAGCTTGATTTATAAACTTTTTCGACCACAGATCATTTTCTTATCTATATACAATTCGTAGTAATGCGCCTTTGTGTAAAATAAGCCGCATCGACAAAAGAAAACATTATGCTGTTGTGCTCTAATAAATTAATGTGAGTGCAGATTAAATTTTAATAAACCCCAAACATAGTCTAAGGCAATGGATTTATATTATGTATATATGTACAATCTCGTTAAGGTCAAAAACTAAATCGGATCGTGAAATATACCAAAAACAAACCTCATATCGTCGTCAATTATCATTATAAACCACGCGCACGTTTTACTAATCCTTCGTAATAAACATTATAAAACTAAATGTTTCACTCTGGCTAACCATGAAAATTTTTATTATTTTGGGAGTGTGATCTAATAATTTTAGTTTAGGAAAATCCTTTAACATATAATGTAAAGCACACAACAAAATCTAGTCGCTAACACGATGTAAAGTTGAATGACTTTACAATATAGTAAGGTATACAATCAATATTTTCATTACGAATTAAATTTTTTGACCTTATTATTCAGCGCAATTAAACAAACCTTGCTGACGAATTCAAAGGTAATATAAATTATTGATCCGTGGTTTTGTTTATTTCATTAACATTGTATACGGTCAATGGTGATTTGATTTTATACCTGGTAAAATAGTTTAAAAATTCTCTTAACCTTGTGATAAACTATACTGATAGCAAAACCTATTAAATTTACTTCATTTCACATCTAAATATTATTAATCTCCCTGTGTGATATACAAAATGCAAATAGACTTTTTTGATCGTGATCGTAATTCGCGATACTTTATGAGATATTGAAATTTATGATTTCTTTCAAGAGTCTGATATAATGTACAATATCTATTGTTGTCTGTCTTGGGAGATGCATAAATGTTTATGGTTTGCCTTACTTTGAAGGCGTTTTTATGAGAATTGTTAATTAATAGCTGTAATACATTAAAATGATATTTTATTAAATTATCAGTAATATTACAAATAATTTGTTTTCCTAAGTGGCTTTGATCTTGGAGCGAATTTTTGTCTAGTTGCAATGAATCATAATTAGGCGCCACTGTCGCTTCTTAAACCGCAGCTGTTTTAATCTTTGTATAATTAAATTATTCGTCACCATCTTATTTTCTGGTTTAATTCTTACGCATTATAAGGGAAATTACGGAGTTTATATTTATTTTATTCCCTAGAAAATTATGTGAGGAGAAAATCAATCATTGATTAAATCATGCGAAACACCTTTGATTGAAAATCAAGTGGAAAATATATATTTAAACGTGGAATACATTTCAATAGAACGGAATAAATCGCATATCAATTCATTTCGGTTTGATATGTTTGTTTATGGAGATTTATTTCATCCAAGGGTATAAAGCGAATAATATAAGTTGGCATATACAGTCGGAAACTAACTATAAATAATATATTATTTACATTTTTTCATACTCAACACATAATGGTTGAACAGTGAATTGCTTGATTATCAATACGGGTTGAATCGGGGAAGGGATGAGCCATAATTAAATTAATAAAATGTTTTTTGAGCAATTTATTATTGGTATCATTACAATGCAATTCGAGTTCTATGACTTGGTCCAGTGTTTCGGTTATGTTGTCATTTCTTGCCGAATGCTTGGCTTCCATTCGTTTTTCAGCGAATATCAATTCATTTTAGATCTGAAAATGTTAAACAACCGTGTTGTTTTGTCTTGGACTGGTATAAACTCGTACTGCTTCGTAAGCGCATAGCGTCCTACTCATTTAACTCATCTTGAGCTTTCAACGAAGCTTATAATAGAGATGACGAGAAATCAAACTAAGTTCTGTCGGGTCATTTAGTATGGGTACGCCAGTTGGAGAAAGTTGCAAAGCAAATGGTGTACAATTTCTTCCTTCTTTTGTAAGTGGGATTCTATTTCGCTCGTATGTTTGCCTATGATGCTGTAAAAACACCCAAAAGCATTTTCATGGCGCCATCGTAGAGATAGTATATATAATTTAAATTACCTACAAATTTTTTAACATAACCTCACTTTTTTCCAACCATCCACGGTTTTCTCTGGAGAACCAGCAGAATCTGAATTTAATCACACGGATAACTCACTCCATTTCATTAAAGAGTCTAAAATTTCGAATTGATCAACTTTTGTTGTCGTCCTATTAGGAAAATTAAAAAATAATCATAATTATTTTAATAACACGAATTTAATAAAAACAATGTTTAAATTAAATTTTAATTCGCATTTCCTAAACTTATATTTATCCACTTTTTATTTGATTTTATAATATGAAACACTCCAAAACGTGCCAATTCTTTAAAACAACTTCGAATTATTTTTGTAAACCGTTTGGATCGGGAGGTACCGGGTTCGAATCCCGATAAGGGCAGGATACAAAGTGAAATTTCATCAATAGATTATGATCTGTGCTGAAATGTAACACATATATGACCCTCTGTCGGTGTGCAAAACCCATGGACTTGCAATGTGCAGATGGTCTTAAATCAGTCCTATACCCGTACGTCCTCGAGTTGGCAGAGTAGGCTCAGGACGTAAAAGTCATAACCACGAAAGAGCAAGGTGAGCCTTGAGCCCTAAAACAGATTGCATTGTAAATAAATAAAAAAAAATCGAATATTTACACGATTTCTTAGCTTTTCTTGCTTCGTAATTATAAAGCAAAAAATGTTGCAAGAAAATTAATGTAAAACTTCAAACAACACTGAAAGAAATTTCAAAAAACTTTCGTTCTGAAATTTTAGAGTTCTCCAAAATGAAAACTAAAATCTGCGAGACAAAGATTAGGTGCAGTTTGTTACAATTTGTAATAAAAATTGAAAATATTTTATTGCCCGAATTAGTATCGAGTGAATAAGCACCTCTAAATCCGAAACTAAACTTGTCATAATTTTGCAAAAATTTGATCTACCCATACCGGCTATAAAGATTAAAAGTGAAAACTAAAAAAGAAAATTGTAAAACCAACAACAAATGAAAATTTTAGAAAATCCAAAATAAATTTGCTCCAATTTGGCCCAATTTGGGCAAATTAAAAATGTTAGCCGGAACTCTTATCTAATCGTAATAAAACTTGGTTTGTTGTATTGAATAGAGAAACAGAGTTTTGGGCAATATTCTAGAATTTTACTATGCTGGATGGAATTCCGTTCGCGCTGGATCAAACTTCCCCAATTCGTAACCAAAGATGAAGAAATTTGGTTTCTATAAGGTCCCTATTGTAATTTTAGTATGCATTTGGGGCTACTTGTTCACTCCTTTACAATTAAATATGAAATTTGACATGAAGGGTTGCACTTGAATTTTAAATTTGGAACTTGCGAATTTGCATTGTAAATTTGGGGAGATCTACTAGGTTTAACAATCGTCTCTAAAATTTGTTGAGTTTTTGTGACCATAAGAGTCTTGTGACCATAAGGAAAAGTGAACTGAAAAGAACTTTTATAGTTGCAAAAACTCAAAAAATTATACAGAAAATTCTAAACGATAAACCTTGCCCAAATTCTCGATCTAAAATCCATATACTACATCTCTAGATAACAAATTTTATACATATTTACTTGTAAGGTTGCGGATGAGTGGTACCCATCATTGACTCATTTCAGAACTTCGTGAACATAGTTACATATTAGAATTACGATTTCTACCTACTAACCAAATTTCATTATTGGAACAGAAATACATAGTTGAGTTCTCACCAGCATACAGCCAAATTTTAGAACTTTCTTCAAAATGCATATTATAATCAACTTTAATCGTGCAGCATGAATGTTAGGTACTAGAACTTATGTTGAATTAAAGTTTAATCCTAGAAAATTTCATAATCATTGGTTACGAAATGTATGAGTTTGGTCCAGCATGAACAGATTCCAGAACATCATCTAAAATGCTTATTAGAATCCCAATAAAATCTGACAAATAAAATTTCATCATCAATTGATGATGGTATAATCGGAATTTGGTTGCTCGTCTTTTTTACAATTAACACAATAAAAAATATAGAAATTTTTTGTTTCTACAAGCAAGCGTTACATTTCATATTTTATAATATTTTCTTTTCTTTTGTCACATGAACAATAAATAATGCCATCTATTGGCGATCATTAATATATAAATAAGGCAACAACGTTTAAATTGTAACAACTTTTATCGAATTTTGTATTTGCCGTTTTCGGCGAATAAAATTAATATAAATTTACTTTATTGTGAATTGTCAAGAATTATACAACTTCGATTCAAATATAGTAAGTCCTAATATTGTTTGGTTGCTTCCTAAATATTTCAAAACGTGGATTCTGGATTCATACTACACACATACCTTTTAAAATCATCAAACTATTAAAATGCGATTTGAAGTTTCATAAAACTTTTTGATGCATTTTATTTTTAATTCGTTTTGCAAAATTTTAATTTACGTTAATGGCTATATAACGATCTAAAGCCTCAATTCAACCAAACAAATCGTTTCAAATTAACCCCAAACAAAAAAAAAAGAAACTAAAAATAGGTACTTAAAATAAATCTCTATCTCAAGTTGTTTAACCGATCCACTCTACATATTTTAATTTCCATCTTTAGATTTATACACAAAATAAATTCTAAACTATAATTCAAAATGCTCTAGTGCTAGTATTTTATTTTTTGTATGGTGTGGAGATTAATTAGGTCTTTAATTTAAATGTAAAAAATTCTAGAATCCATATGGACATACAAATTATAAGTTTCGTGTTTCAATATCATGTCTATCACTATTCCCATTAGATTTAAATTTTGATTTTTTGTTTTTGTTTTGGAAAATATATTTAACACTTTGTGCACCAAAAATTATGTATTTATATGAGCGACAAAAAAATTGAAATATTCAAATGATAAATGATTTGCGATTATCATAATTTATTTTTATGATAAAACAATAAAATTATGTTTACGTTGGACGTAGGTTGTTTTGATACGAAAAATTCTATTAATAAAAAATTGTAATCTACATAAATATAAATAATTAATCATTGCGCTGTTTTATCTGATAAAAGTGTAAACCTAATATACAAGTTATATTTGAGAGGGTAGCTTGACAATCTGGCCAAGCTGGAGATTAGGCAGGTATCATCTCACTGTTTAAAATCCATTATTTAAATATTTAAATAGCTATATCTAAAGTGCATTCCGTCAATGAAATATAAAAAAAAACATATTGAGATGTGTCAAGTAAACGTGATTATAATTTACAATTATTTTCACCGCTCCTAACAATGTTAACAATTGTTTTTCCACTTTAAACTATCGAACATTTCGAAAAGTATGTACAAATAATTCAATTGACATTCGAATATGTGATGAAATTTATGTACAATTGAGCAGAATGTATTTTTTTTTACATACATATTTGTTTATTAATATAAATACCTACAAGACAAAAAAACTATATTTATACTTACTTATTAAAACTAAAATCGTATTATGACGATTTCGTAGAAGCTACAGATTAAAACGTGACGTTTCCACATATTTTCCATGTTTAACACAGTATGTGATTATATGAACACAATATTCGAACATTAAGCACGAATGTAAAAGTGTTAACACAAAACTATTTATAATTTAAGATTTCATGCTATTATTGGTTTATTAATCATGATGTGATATTCAGCACCACGAATTGGTAGACCTTGTATGCACTTTTTTAGGAGCAAACTGTTAAACATGAATACTTGAAATTCCAATCCTATATATACGATTATGAAACTACCGACTATACAGAATTATTCTATTCTTGAAACTATCTATCAACAATATTTTATTTTTTTAGCTTACACAATAGAAAAATATTTTAATTAGATTAAAAAATAGTAAAAAACAATGGGTTTTTATTTGGTGATGGATTGATCGTGGTATGTGACTATATGTAATTTTGTAATATGTAGTCAACAAAATATGTGTGCTCAAACTGAGATCGATGGGGTTCATTTACAATCGCGCTATTGCGCTTATACAATTTAATTGATTGCAAAACATTTCCTGATTGGCATTTTAAGATCACATATAATAAAGATCAAATGAAATTGAGAGTGATCATTAATTGTTTTCGAGATGAAGTAATAATAAATTTTGTTTGTTGTTTGATCTCTAGCGTGCGTGATCGTAATAGATGAAACATAATCGAGCGGGGTTTATTCATGTAGAAATTGAAAATATGTAATCCTAATTGTCTTGAATTTTTCATTTCAAATTGTTATATGTACATATTTAAATTTGATATTTTTCTGCTCATAAACCTAATTTAATTAGAACAAGTACTATACAGGGGATTGAGGAGAAACGCTATGTACGAGTAGTTTGGCCTAACAATAAGATAACAAAAGCCCAATATTTTTGGCGTTCAGCCTGATTTTATATTTCAATCTCGAGTGTTGTAGAAATTTTTCAATTAAAATGCGTTTTGTTAATTTTCTCCAAATTATCATCAATATGAACCTAGAACAAAACGAAAATTCTGTGACGATTACTGTGATGCGTCGGGAATTTCTTCCTATACAATTAAACCTGGCTATCGCACTAAAGGTAAATATCGTGTTCTCCTGTGGGTTTTTGAATCCCTGTTGCGAGCTGTCTTGTAATATTTACAAAACAATCAGTACGAAATTTTGAGCTCTCCAAATCCACAAATAAAAAATTTTAAACTCGTTCAGGGTTTTTAGTTTTAAGGGTGTAGCAACTCAATGATTCGCAAAATAATTAATACTACAATTAATCGACATATTCACCATATTAATACGCGACATTCAACCGTGCGACATTCAATTAATAAGCGATATTTAATAATCACATGTGGACGAGCGCGCGACACTCATGAATTGGTCGCATACACTGGTATTGACGAATAAATCCACTCAAGTGGATTTCTAGATTTTTTAAATTAAAAAAGTCGAAAAAATTAAAAAAAATGTAAAATACTCTCTCGTGTACGATCTGTCAAGTGCAACACACGCTCGTCGTAAATCATTTTTCACAATAAAAATTAAATACGGACTTGTATGAACAAAATGTTGTAAAAATTAAAAAGATAACGAACGTGTTATAAAATTAACACGCACTCGTCTTATACAGGTGAGCTTAAAAGCCGATGTTATCTCGAAAGCTCATAAATAACTCGTAATTCTTCAATAAAAACTTTGTTCAACATATTCTGTTTTTAATGGTGAGAGCTGAGTCAATGTTGACGGGCACTTACTACATTTATTTAAATTCTTACACAACTAAACGAACTCAACATTTTTAATCAACAGCGTAACTACCAAAATTTCAAAATATTAAATAATAGTCAATGCCAAAATCGTACAAAACAAATCACTCGTTTCTATCCACGGCAGGCACATTTGTTTAAAAAATTAAACATCAATAGAAGTAGAAGGGTAACATTTTATTGTAGCTGTTGATATCAGGGATTCTGCTTTTTTATTCGTGAAGCCCGCATGAAACTCGGCATTGTAAAAATTACATAGTTCCCGTAAAAAATGAAAACTTCGATTCCTGGCTCTCAGAAGTCATAATTGCCACTACTAAATAAACCTTGTTCGGTGACAAAAATGATTCTCCTGAAACTCTGTAAATAGTAAAATAACAAAAACCAATCCATGCACTTTCAAATCTTGCAACAAATTTCATACAAAAATAACTCACTGTTATAGTAGTAGATATCACAGAAATTTGGCTCGTAACAATTCATCGAAAAATAAACTAATCAAAAAATTCGTGCTAAAATGTGTTTGTGTTAATTCAACTTATTCGTCGTCAATAAAGAACAAAATAAAAAATGATATGATCAAAAAATATTTAATATTTTAAAATGTTCATATTTTAGCTTAGTGAAATGTTTTGTTAGTAAAACTTTTTTGGATGAATTGATACAAAAATCAAATTCCGTTTGTAACCATTTCAAAATCGAATTAATACAAAAGATAATTCATACAAATGTTGCTATACCCCTCTTGCAAAGTAAATTATTTATTGTACGAAAGGTTTTTGGATGAATTGTAAATTTCTCTTTTAGTATGAATTTTCGCGACACAAACCGCGATATTTAAACTCGGCGCAAGGTTATCTATTTCATAGAAAAAGGTTTAGGATGATATATGTACATTTTTTTACATTTTTGAATGGGGTTTTTTCTGCCAAATTTCTGTTGGAGTTTACTGTCATTGGGATTTATTTTGATATTTGAACGGGCATAACACAGCAACATTATATTTTTGAAGGTTCAGATCTTTAGCACGGTTGATATCAAACAAGTAAATAGTAATCAAAAAATCGTTTGATTGCATTTTTATAGACGTCCTCGTCTAAATGTTGATCGTGGATAATATACAGATCGGGTGTGGTGTTTTGATAGTGGGCGTGAGAAAAAAAAACTTAACTATGTATAAACAATAATCATTATTCTTTAATTATGCTTTAGTACATTAAGGACCATTCTATGCCCACTTCATCGGGAATCCTGAATCGTAATTCGATTAAAGCTTATCCAAACCTTTTTTGCCTATATCTAGGAAAATTCGGAAAAAAATTCACCCACACACCTAATAAATAAACTTTATTTATTTTTTTATTGTATTATATTTTGTAATTAGAATATGTTTATTAAATATCTAATATCTTGTTTTTGGTTTCCAAGTAAATTAAACAGATATTTTTTATGTAGAAGATAATTCGATAACAAGATAATTTGAAAGCACCAAATTTTATTTTGATGTGGTGCGTGTACGCTTATGATTGATGATGGAACAGAATACTGTAACCGAATTTTCCCTTGTGTTCGTAAAATTAAATTTAAAAAATTTTTTGCTGAGAAAATCCGGCCGTATATTTATAAATAATATGGCTTTTTACCAAAAAAGGAAAATATAGTAAGGGTGAATTTAATCTCATTGTGGTTTTATTATATTGTGTATCAGACGTGAGTGACATCGATACTTGTGGGATTTTTTTTGTTTTGTGTGTTTGGTGTATAAATTTGCGCTATTTACGTACTTTGTAAAATTATTATAAGACATTTCATTAATTGAATTATTCGCTAATTTTTTCTTTTATTTTTATTTTATTTCTAGATCAATGGGAATCTTATTGCCACCTGTTTCTCAAGTAACAAATACTAGGATAAACCTAACACAACATCATCGTAATCGTAGTTTAGATAGTGCGTTACAAAGAATTCCTGAGGTAAGTGTCGTATCACGTACTATTAGCGATTCAATAACTTGACGTCAATATGACGCGAGACAAATGTTTTGATCAAGATTATTTATACCTATTATCTGGTATTTCTTTATAAAATTGCTTGATTTCTTTATAAAATTGTCGATACTACTAAAATTAAGTTTGACGCGTAGGAAACAAACCTCGTTCGTTATCGGTTGAATAGATAGTAATAAGTCAATCCACGGTAAAACAATGACACATGCGTGTATGTATAATCAACAAATCGATAGGGCTCGTGGCATAATTAAACAACAAATTCCTTTTGTTAATTTCGCTGCGTAAATAATGGGTGCGTCTAGCCCAATACAACCTCACTACACATTCATCGTTTCAGTGTAAATAGTTTTAGGCCTACATTATTTAGTGAGACAACACTGCGTAGAGCCATTATTCATATATTTGACATAATTTCCAGCTAATGAGCTGTTATGAAATGGAGAGCAATCCCGCATACAACTGTTGAAGTTTATTACAGTACCTGTTGGTTTACCATTTAATCATCTGCAGCGATAAAAGTTGGCCTCTAGAGCACTCCTTAGAAATCACTGATTTCGAAATCCATGTTACTTTCGAGTATTTACGTTTGTTTCTTTGCTTAAACCAATTACTCGACATTGCTCTTGTTTTGACAGTAATACGCAACGTCGCCATTATTCTTATTGTTTTGACAGTAATACGTAAAAGTAGTTTCGTCAATTTTAACAGCTAAATAACTCGGTTTTATATTTATAATACAACTTTTAATAATTTTTTTTTAAATGGTATTTGATTAAGTTCTGGAGTAAAATCAGAGGCTCTACTATAGAATTTGGCAATAATTTTCACAATAATTATTGTGAAATTTTGATATTAGGGTCTAAATTTTATGTGAAAAGTCTAGAAATTACAATATTCAGTTTACATTTGATAAAAATATTGATTTTGAACAATTTAGTTATCTCCCTCTTAAATATTTCATAGTGCTTAACAGAACATTGAAAATTTCCTTCGGATCATCTTCTTACAGCTTACAAACTTTTAGGTTAAGTAAATATCACTTTTAAAAATACGAGCATAGTGATGACCTAATCCTAGCCTTATAGATAATTTTAGTCAAATCTTATTTGTATGAATAGCTTTAGAAAAATTTGTTTTAAATTACTTGTGTTTGGTGGTGATTTATTTTAGGCATACTCTGGAGTAGCTTAGGCAACAAATGCGTTATGGATCAGCATTCGCTCTGTAACAACTGCGCTGAGCCTCTTGTTACTCTTTTGGTGGTATTAGTGATATACTAGATACAAAGTTATCCGGACGCACTAGGGATAATTTTGTCCGATATATTTTCCATTGATTCTAGGAATATTTATAAAACCTAGTTACCTACCTAATTGAAGTCAATTATTTTTGTTATGTTCCAGGTTGAAGTATCGTCTCCAAATGCCGAATCCGAAAATACATTATGTACAAATTCAATATTGGGTACGACAATGTGCAGTAGTAAAGTTGCCACAACGATAAATGCATCCCAAACGTCAAATACAAATCCTAAAAATACGCCCCAATCGACCGCAGTTTTACGGAGTTGTACTCTACAACCTAGTATAGTTAGTGACACTGCTCCAATTTTAATTAGCTGCAAAGAGAACGAATCGAGTAAAAAGCGCGAAGATTTAACAAGTCTTGGCTCAGACGATTCCGGTATTATTTGTGGTTCAGAACCTGATCAAACATCGTTAACGCGTATACGACGATCACGTGAAAGTTTGGACTCGGGTGAAATCGACCCGGAGGAGGAGTGTATCGAAATTGAAACACAGTCGATGGATGAAGAGTATAGCATGTTGCAGTCTGATCTTTGCTTTTATCAGTTGTTGGATAAGGATGGCGGAAAGCACGATGATATCTTAAGTGATGATCTGATAAATGAAAAAATACGATATCGTGATTCCAATATGTCTAAGTTACGATTGTTATCAGAAAAAAATGCGATTAATGCGAATCAGATTATTATGACACCAGCTGAGACTGAGGATATCGAGGATGAGAATGATAGTGGCAAGAAAAGTGATGAGGACGACGAAGAAGAAGATGACGAGGATGATAATACGCCGACGGATACCGAGCAAATTATCACACCAACACAATCGATCGAAGAAAGCAAAACAATATTATCGACTACAAACACCGCCGCCACACAGAACAAAGAGAAAGATGTAATATTTCGCGGATTTTTTGGCGCCACTAAAAATGCCATTTTTCGAACCGCCCAGAGTATTATTGAAAATCACGAAAAGAAAAATTCAAATAAAAATGAAAATTTAATTAAATCACCCACCGAGATCTCAAAGAAAAAAGAATTTTTCCAGTCGCTTAAGTCCGGCTCGTCAAAAAATAAAAATTCGAGTTCGAACGCAACCACACCCGACTCAAGCGTAGTATCACCCGAGGTCGAAATCAAGAATATCACGAATTCGATATCGGTAAGCTCGATTAAAGATTGCAATAAAGAGAATCGAGATTCTAAGCTTAAAGTTATACCCGGTGTTGCTCAATGTCTCTTGCTCAAAGACTCGAACAACAAGGAACCTAGTTCTAACAATAATAAAGATGCTACGATACCAAGCGATAAATGTGCCAGTCAGAGTGGTTTGCTACGATTTTTTGAATCTCCAATTTTCAATATTCATTTTGCCATCCACTACCTATTCTACTCAAAAGAACCGGGTGTGCTCAGCTTCATCGGTAACAAAATATTTAGTTTCCCAAACAATGAAGTCGATTTGTACATGCCACAACTAATCCTAATGTATATTCAAATGGATGAATTAGCCGAAGTACTAGATCCATATCTAGTGTACAGATGTCGTTCCTCTGTGGACTTTTCACTCAAATGTTTGTGGCTCCTCGAAGCATACAATTATAATCATGACGAGTATTATCTATCTTCGAATAATCATTCATCCCGCTCGAATAAAAAAATTCAGCTTAGTTTGATGAAGGAATTGTTTTCGAAACGTGATCGAAAAAATACAAAATCACAAGTGACCGAGAATAATTTCGAATTGTTGTCGCCCATTAAGAAAACTCATCATCGTTCGCAGTCGGATGCGACCGGATTATTGATGACAAATACGAAATTATATCAAGCACCGGCCCCCATACGGTTGTGTTTAGGCGATTTAACTACAGGACGGGCATTCGATAACGGGTGCTTGTGTTTCGAGAGCGTACGGGGAACTGTGAATGGATTACTGGGGCAGAAAACCGTATGTCATTGTGGGGTAAGTTAAATATTTACATTTGTACTCATTTAGTTAGCTAAACACAAAGTTCATGTTGCTGTATTTATTCGAGCAAGAGTTGATAGTAAATCTAAAATTTGAGACTATAGGATTTGCTATCGACTCTCGGCCTATTAGAGTTCTTTAAAAATTGACTAAATGGTTAATGGTATAAAATAACAGATTGAGTCATATTTAAATATTTACTACTAAAATAGTTTAAGAAAAATTTTATGTTAATAGTTTTGGAACAAATTTTTAAATTGTTTAATTTCGAATATTCAGGCCCCAAAATTAGCTGCCCAAAAGGAGTTCATGAAAGCTTTAATCGATATTGGAAAAACGCTAACATCATTGCCAAATAAAACCGAGAAAAATAGTAGACTACGAGTCTTGTTAAATTTAATAAATAAAAATTTGCCAGCCCGTGTGTGGCTTCCGCTTCACTCAGAGATACCGCATCACATTGTTCGAATAACGGAAGAAAAAACAGCCGTCTTAAATTCTAAAGATAAGACACCGTATATTATTTATGTAGAAGTAGTTGAGGTAAGTGTAAAATTTTATTTTTTGTTGATCCAAAACATGTGCGTCATATACTCAAATTGACACAGGTAAACGATATATTCTCATCACCTGTAATAACAAAACTCATGCCAACACTGCGTCACACAAAAAGTGAAGAGCACTTGGATATAAACAATACACAACTTAATGGTAATCCAAATGGACGACTTGAACCTACCAAAAGGAGTACAAATTCATTAGGGAGACAAACGGAAAAAATTTCGGAAAGTTCATCAAATTCCAATGAAAATGTAAATGGGCACTCGAAATACGATTTGCATGAGTTGGGCATTACCGAAGATGATGTTTGGTCTCAAGAAGATGATGAAATTACCGCACAGTATTTAAAGATGCACAACCTAAATAAATTTAATGAACGCGATGCAATATCCCAGATGTCTCTCGAATCGTGCGATTCTTCGCGAGATCAACGAGATCATCCGATGATGTTTAATATTGGTGACGTGCGAACAAGACATTGCACCAATTTAAACAATGAATCAACAAGATCATTTAATCGGGATCCGGAAGATCCATCGGCTGCCGCGCTTAAAGAACCATGGCATGAGAAGGAGCGACAAATTAGGGAATCATCACCGTACGGCCATTTATCAAATTGGCGTCTTCTATCTGCTATCGTTAAATGTGGAGATGATTTACGGCAGGAACTAATGGCAACGCAATTGCTAGAGGTAAGATTTATTTTATTCGAATAATAAAGAATTAAACATATTAATGATTTTTTTTAACTTCCAGATGTTCAGACTGATATGGAAAGAAGAAAATGTAGACTTATGGATTCGACCATATAAAATCGTTTGTCTGTCGAACGATAGTGGACTCATCGAACCGATCCTAAATACAGTTTCACTTCATCAAATTAAGAAAAATTCAAATAAAAGTTTAATGGATTATTTTATTGGTGAGTACGGGGATCCTGAAACGGACGAATTTAAATCTGCCCAAAAGAATTTTATGCAGAGTTGTGCTGCATATTGTCTTATATCGTACTTGCTTCAGGTTAAGGATCGGTTAGTATTAATTCATGCGTATATTTATTCTCACGTGAAATGATTTAATTATTTCAATTTACAGGCATAACGGAAATATCTTGCTACACTCAGATGGTCATTTGATTCACATAGATTTCGGTTTTATATTAAATATTTCTCCTAAGAATCTAGGTTCGTTCTAAAGTCTTTTTCGTTCGTATCAAAAAATTAATTTTCATAAATTTACTTTCAGGATTTGAGCAATCTCCCTTTAAACTAACACCTGAATTTGTTGTAATCATGGGTGGGCCACAATCAGAGCTATGGACTGAATTTAAACATTTATTATTAAAAGGACTGATGGCAGCCAGGAAGCATATGGATCGTGTGATCAATATCGTTGAAATTATGCGAAGCAGTAAGTAGTGAAATTAATTTAATAATCACAAACATGATAAATACCTTCTAAAAACGAGACTACGGATTACTGCCAACGTTGCATATTCATTAAGAAGTTTCTGTAATATCGAGATGTGGCTGATACCTCATCGAATAGTTTTAGGTTCTGAAGTTTTATTTAGAGCAGAACAATTAGTATCATACAAATAAATATGTGTCGACAAACTCGTGCCTTCTCGCCAATCTTGTATTCTCCAATAAGAATAAGAGAGATATTTTTGATAAATCTCAGGATCAAACCTATCGCGCAGCACTGTATTTAAATGTTTTATTTTCTCCTTGAAGATAAATAATTATCTCCCATCGCTCAGAAAATGAGAAGTTTATTTTCAAAATCCACATAACATCTATCCTCAATTGACATCTCAAAAACGACTAATTATTCGGTTGTCAAATTTGGCGCACCAGAGATTGATTGTCAGTCGGTTTGCATGGCATGTGGCGCCATCTTATTGAAGCCAAAGGGTGTTTCCATTCATAGCGTCAACTTGAGGCCATACAAATTGGTCAGCATGGCTCTGTAACGGTTGCCATTGACGATAACAGCGCGTCCAGCAGCGTTTTCGAAGGAAAATGAGCCAATTCTGGCACCACTCCAAAATCCAAACCAATCAGGCATTCTCGTTGGATGCATTGGCTTCGCTACGATTACGTGTGGCTGCTCCGGTAGTTCTGCTTGGTTACATAGCTCCAGAGATGGAAATGCGCTTCGTCTGAAAAGATGATTTCTCGGCTAAAATCGACATCATGAAGAGTTGCTGCGCTGTGCGCCCAGTTGCGAGCTCGAGGACCATTTCTGTCATTCAATAGCAAGCATCTCACGTTCTTTCTTCACCAATTTCATTACAGCGGATTCACTTGGCGCTCTTTCCCATGTTTGTTTTCAAAATTGGCACGGTTTCGGCTAACAATCTGATTTTGAAAATAAGTTTTCAATATTTTGAAACGCTCCTCAAGCGAAAACATCTAAATCAGCTAAGTTCATTATTGAAAATGGTCGGTGTTAATTTTTTCTTAAAAGCTACATACATAAGAGATCGATTTAAAAAAATATAATTTTATTTCGTTTTAGGTTCCCAATTACCATGTTTCAAAAATGGTTGTTCCGGTACCGTAAGTAATCTTCGAAAACGTTTTCACATGAATTTAACCGAACAGGAATTAGAGAAAAAAGTTGAACAGCTAGTATTCGATTCGTTAAATTCCTTGTCCACAAAATTATATGATGGCTACCAATACTACACGAATGGAATTTTGTGAGAAAAGTTTTTCATGAAAATTTAAAATGCAAAATTTAATTTGTAATAATTAATTAAATATATTAATTTTTTTAATTGTCTAAAACTAAAATCTTATGGAAATTATATCTAAATTACATTTTTTTTAAATTTTTATTAAATAATTAATAATTAAAATTATATAAATAGATTAATTGCGAAATTTATGTTGTGAATAAATTAAAATTAAATTAATTTTAATAGATAAAATACTCAAAAAAAAATAAAATGTTAAAAAGAAAAATCAATTAAGGAAATTCTGTCCAAGTTTTGTTAAATATTATTTTTTTTAATTTAACTTAGAAATGCTACTACTACGACTATTAAATTACACCGTGAGTATATTCCAAATAAAAGTTTAAAATGGGTACGTATACAAAAATAAATAAATATATAATATAAATATTAATTATTTTGCCTTAAAAATAAATAAATATTAAAATAAAACTTAAAAAGTTAATTTTTAATTTAAATTAAAAAAATATTAGTAAAATACTCTAAAAAATATAATTAAAAACCAGAAAATTAAAAATAAGTTTATCTGAAATATAAAATTAATTTATTCAAAATAAAAACGAAAACAAGACTGAATTATTATTTTTTTAAATTGACTAAAAAAAATTATTAAATAAATTATTAGACAAAATTGAAAATATTATAATTTACACTATTTTTTAATTCGACCAAAATTATTTGACCAAAAATGCATTTATAATTATATTATAATATTTAATTAAATTATTAATTTCATGACTTTCAACTGTTTTTTTGTGTAACTATATAGTTTTTCTTTTTTAATTATTATTTTTTTAATTCAGATAAACTTATATATTAAAATAAATTAATGATTTTTTTACATTTTATATAAAAAATAATAATTTAAAATTTGTATATTATATTATATATATAAATATATATTGGCTTTATTATATTTTTCAAAGTTTAATAAAAAATTTATAAAGGTATAGAAATTATATAATAAATGTTTTTTATTCTAAAAATATATTTTTTATTTAAATAAAATTTTATATATAAAACAAAAAAAATTGATTAATTATAAGTATACATAAAAAATAAAATATTTTTTATTTTGCTTGCTATATAAGTATTTTATTTTTAATCGTTGCTATTCCATTTTTATTTTAATATAACAAAAAATATTAATGTTTAAAAAATTATATAAAAATAATATTTAATTAATTAAAACATGACAAAATCTCAATTCATATTTTATATTTTTTTTATTTTTATTTTTGACCAAAGTTAATAATTTTTTCGAAACAATAATTTTATTTTTTATGTCTATCGAATATAAATATACATATAAATTTAATATAAATAAATAAACAAAAGAAATGCTTAAAATAAGACTGATTTAAACAAAAATACATTTTTTTTTGTTTTTTAATAAACAAAAAATTTTTAAAAGAGGAAAAAATGTAAAAATTGTAGTCAGTTTTTTATTTTATTTTTAATAAATTAATAATTATATTATTATTTTCTGTTGCTTATATTAAAATCAAACAAATATTGTAAATGAAGTTTAAATTATAAGATTTTTATTATAAAATAACAAATAAAAAACATAAAAAAAAAAAAAATGAAAATTATCTACATATAAATAATTGATATTCCTATTTAATTAAATTAATTTTAATAAAAACAAACAAACAAAATAACTGCAAAACATTAAATAAGAAGATAAATTACAAAAAAAAAAATATTATATTATAAATAAATAAACTCTTGTATTATATTTAACATAACAAATAATTATAATAAATAAAAAAAATATCAAAAATAAGATTTATTATTAGTAAATTATAAAATCATTGCATTTCCAATAAATTGACGATGAACGGGAAACCTTCAATAAGTGTAGCATAAACCTCCGATTAGCCGAAAATTTTGTATATTAAAGGCGATGGATGATTCATGTAGAAATTTTGTCTGAAAAATATAAATAAGAATCGCTCTGATTGGTTTATAAAATTTTGCCGTATGGATACTTTTTGACATATTATAAAGCAAAGGAGTCAACATGGAGTGAATTCATTTTTCCAAATATTTTATTTTAAACATTTTTTTTTATATTTTAGAATATGTATTCTTTTGTTGACTGCCGCCAAATCTTATACAAAATTGAGCAATGTCCAATTTTTAATTTTTGTCGTACGATAAAAAAATGTGACGGACCTTCAACCAATCAGCGATTATTATTTATGTCTGTCAGACAAAATTTGTACATGAATCATCGTCTTAGTAAAGCTTATTATTGCGTATGTGTAGGAACCGAATGGAACGGATAATATAAATACTCCTATAGAATACTTTAATAAAAAATTCGCTTGATTTGAAGTACAACCAACACAATTGTGAGTATAGTTATAGTGCTTTTTTCGGAGTAACAAACTACGGCAATTTTTCGAAAAAGGTTCGTAAGAAACGACCAAAGTGACACCTGTGTCAGAAAATTTAATTACGGAAACGAAATAGATAAGAGAAAAAAACGCCTGTCCTAAATATGTATAGCTATTTAATATATGGTCGTACCAACATAGTAACAAAAATAACCGGAAGTATGAGCAACAATTTTGCTCAAATATTTGTTGTTGTTTATTTGACATTTTTCGAATGAAATTGTTAGTTTATCGCTTTAAATAATTTAATTTAACGTTAATATATAAAATAAATGGAATAAATATGCGAGATGCATTTAAGTAAAACAATTAGGATGAGAACCAAAATTGTTTATTTTGCTGCAGCTCTTGGGCTAACCATTTGATAATTTTTAAATTGTGATGTGTGTATAAAACCGAATATTGTATATTTGAAATCCCGAGACATACATTTAATCGTAAACAAAGTAGAATTAGGGTCTATTTTTTAATTAAACCCGAGCAAGCAGGCTTGCCCTGGGTATTATACACCGAGCACAGGTTGTGCAGTGCCAAATGAACCAGTGTGCATAGAGTAATAACTTGTTTTTTACTTTGCATGCTCTTCGTACACTGGCATTAATTTCAGAGTAAAATTTGAAGAACCGAGTATGCCCGGTGTAAGCACAGTTCACAAATAAAAACACAGTGTGCAGGGTAAAATTACTCAGGTTGAATAAAAAAACACAGAGTATTTTTTGACAGCGCACTGCTTGCTCGGGTTTAATTAAAAAATAGGCCCATTGTAAACATAAAATACAAAACAACATAAAACATATCGCACATCCTCTTAAAAAATGAAAATGAAAATGATGTTTTGAGCTACTGTGATGTTGAGATTATTCATTATTAGCTTTATAAAAATAATAATCCCAGCACCACAGTAGCGTTAGCAATTTAAAATGCATTTATCTCAAAACTGTTTTTTGTGTTATGACATTTTTTTAGAGGATGTGCGATATGATTTGCATGGTAATCGTAGACAAATTTTTTGAGCAAAAGTTGATAGAAAATAAGGCTCCATCAACCAGAGGCAGTATGTTGTACCATCACTTCGAATCGAAAAAAGTCGAAATTCAAAAAAAGTTTAATCGAAAAAGTGAAAGTTGTATCATTTGTTTCTTTGCAAAGTGACGTGCTCAATTTTGCGCTCTTAAAAATCTTGAAATTATTAATTAAAATGATCAACATATTATAAAATGGTGAGTAGATAGTGTATGTAGTAGTGCGTCATTTGGTAATAAAAATTGGAAATTTTCTAATTAACATAAAGTTTCTTGTGAGAAGCTGCCAAAAGACGCCTAAAAAATTACAGAATGGAACTAGAATGTTTACTAAGGGTCGAATCGACAGACGATAATTAATCCGCAAATACGACTAAATTGTCTCTTTTGGTATTTTTAAACCACAATAAATTCACACTTTCTTTCTTTCTTCGTTTTAATTTATTTTTTTGGCTTGGCCATTCCTAGTCACATCACCAAATTTTATTTAAAAACTTTCCACTTTAGATATCGATAAAAAAGTATGACGTACTTTTAAACCGAAGGTTTTATTTATATAAATTTTTAATATTTTTTCTTTTCTTGATATGATTGCACTCTGGAAAACCACATGGTACCAACAATTTAGGTCCTTGATGATGGAGTTCCGGAAATGCAATGAAATTCACACTTTAAAGTGATGATTAAAGTTGTAGTCGTGGATATCGACGACTACAATCGACAATTCTATTGACGTTTAAAGGCGAATTTAAATTTCGAAGAGTTTTTAATTTATTAATCATCAAACTATTATTTATTTGTGTTGTATATATTCGTCTGGACATATTGAAATAAAAAAAGTAATATTGTAACTTTTCCGTAATTTGAATCTAATTTTGTATTACGTAAAAACTGACACTTTTAGTTGCGTTTAAAAATTACAAAAAAATTCGTGAATTAATTTGCAGTTATAGTGTGGTTTAAAAATACGGAATTCGAACATCAATTTCGAAAAATCACCGACTACAACTACAAGTTGTAGTTGCGTCTGTCGATTTGGCCCTAAGTGTTTATATAAAATAAAATGTAAATTATGTTAAGAAGAAAGTGATTTGTGATAAAATTCTCCTTAATTTAAGTTATAAATCAGGAAAAATTGTGGTTATTGGCATTGGGTTTTAACTTTGTTGCTGTAAGTTATATTACCAGTGCCGCATTTTTTTTATTTTAGTTTAGTAAAACGTATATTTCATGTGGTACGTGCTTTGCTTTTCATAATTTATTTTTATTTTAGAATAATGTAAGTACAATTTTTTACCGAAAATAAAAACAATTAATGTACTGGAGGAATAAAAAAAATTTTGAATTTGTGTAGTTTATTATTTCAACTTCCTAATTTTATTGCATTCGATCGAAAAAATTCTAATTGTGGATTTGTATGCTTTCTCTCAACAGTTTAAATTTGTTTTACCAAATAAATATACACAATATTAAAAGTGTATATCCCTTTTCCGGCCGTCACAATTGTGCTTGTAAAAATCGTGTACGAAAGTGAACCATGTCAAAAATTTATTTTTCTATGTATATGAGACCAACATACACATTGGTGCATAACACTTAAATCGTTTCAGTCCGAAAAATATCACAATAACTATAACAATAATAAAATGATTAATATGTAATCAAATATAAATTATATGTTATGTTATTATGTTTTTTTCAAAAAGAATCTCGTTTTAACTAAATTCCGTTAAAATCCTGAAGACATTACAACCTGTCATTATTTACATACACATTTATGTACGACGGACTTAAATCGAAGCAAAAATATTTTTCTAGCCGGAAAAGGGATATTATACACTGTATACGTATACAAAATCCTACTTGAATTGCTTCAGAAAAACGAACAGAATTTATGTCCAAGAAGAAATTGATTGTAAACAACAAAAAACACAAAACAGAAGACATAATATGACTCACATGACAGCCGTAGACGATTTTTTTGAGCAAATCTCATATGTGACTATGTTCAAGTTGGTAAAAAAATAATCCTACTTTATAATCTCACTTCGTGAAGACATCATTCTATTTCTATGGTTGTCTGGCTGGAATGTCAAAAAACAAGAAAAACAATTGGCATTGTTGTTAAAATTTGTTTAAAGGTTTTATTTTTGACTGGTTGGTCCTTTCTCCTTTTATTTTGGGTCTATGATATAATTCTATGGATAGAAACAAATTTTGTATTCATTCTGTAGTGTATACCCTGTACTTATTACGAAAAGATTTAATTAATGGTTTGTCCTATAAGTTTCTACTCGTAAGCTATTTTTAAATTTAAATGGAATCATTTTATTCCAAAGCTCGTGCGTAAGTTTTGTCATAAGTTATATAAATTTCGATATTCTGATCAGTCTTGTTGGTTCTAGGTATGTATAGGTGTCTTGCGTTAAGGATTTGTTGCCTCATCATAGTTGCTGGGAGAAATAGTTTGATGTAGTATTATTGAGTATTATATTTATATTTAAAGTTTAACAATCGTCATTTACATGTGTATAGAATAAAAGGACAATTATAGATGAGCCAGCCATGAACATCGATGAGTGGTTAAACATACCGTGTGATGATGATAAACATTCGAGTGATGATGCTATAGTAGTCAACTATGATTCTGGAAAGGAGGCCGCCGAATTTGCTTATCGAAATCAAGCTTTCGGTAATTTGAACAAATTTAAGGGTAAAGTGAAAATTTCAGAAACTCGTACGATTTGTTACTCACGAGATTGTGATTCTGATTCCGTCGATACGGCTGAATATATCCGGGGTGCACGCGGCAAAGGTAACAAATCGACTGGCAAAACTAGAAATCGCTTAATCAAAGAATATTCGAAAGTGGCTCCAATCCAATTAAAAAAAACGATCGAGGTGAACCGAATTAAAAGGAAAATTAAGACGAAGTTTCCCCTCGACGAAAATGAAAGCTGCTTAGAGGAAGAGGTCGTCAATGAAAATAAAACAAATCGAATTAACCATTATTTACCTCAGAATGATAGTGAAACACCACCGCGCATCTACAATAAAATGGGGAGAAACCGTTTAGAAAGCCAAGCCAATACAGTTAAAACATGGTTACATTCGAATTCGGGTTCTTTGTTCGACAGTAAACACCGGTATCGAACTTCTTGGTCATCCGATAGTGATCCGGATGATCGGATACTAGATAATGTTCGAAAAATACATAAAAATATAACTCAAGACATAATAGAGCCGGCAATTCACGGTCATTCGACAACGAACAGATCAGCAGAAACGATTGTAGAATTTCCTCCTGAAATCGATCAACAAGTGGTAATTGACAATCATAATAAATGTGCGCCTGTACCAGTCGTCGAATTATTGAATGATTCAGATGAAGATGTTACAAGTGAGGAAGATATTCTATGTATGGCGAATTCAAAACGATTACTTTTATACGGAAAATGTTACATGAAGTGTGGAAACCGCCAAGCATCCATTTTGTACGATCGGACAAAAACTGACGATTATTCGACAGACGATGATTTGTTTAGACCACAGAGTTACCTTCCCAAAGCAAAATGAGCTAATGGTATACGACCACATTAAATTTGTAAACATCTACTTGTCTCCACCACACGAGTTGGATTCAAAATCTACATTTAAATTAGGGAGTACATCGGTTTTTTCCTGACTGAATCTTCCATGTCTGTGGTTTAATTTTTTTTGTAAGATATGTACTTTTACGCTGCGATCGAGCGGTTTTTCGTCATAGTAGTAATGTACATATATGTAATTCATTTGGCGAATTTTCATGGCACGGTTACAACAACAATTCCATTAGCATAAAGCAAAGCTTGGTAAAAAAAAATAAAACAAAAAAAATTGCCTTATTTAAACTAGTACGGTAACGAATACCGTACTAGATGTCAATATATTTTCTTCATTCGAAATTGGAATTTCGGATTTCTTTGTTTTTGTATAATACATATACATATTATCATCGGGCCCCAATGATAAACGAATCGCAAGCGAGGAAATTCATATATGAAACACTTCGCAATAGCGATTCGTTAGTATTTCGTATGGCGTATGAAAGTTAAAATGAAAGAATGATTTGTATATATTAGTAGTTCGCATTTCTCTTCACATTCGATTCATTTACGAAATGTTTTGGAATTAGAAACGAAATGCAGATGAGATGTGAAAACCTATCACCAGCGAACTACTTTTTATCACGCAATGTTGGTTTTATTTATATTTATTTTCATGATTTTTTTTAATTTCATTTAAAATATCGCAATACTAAAATAATTGATCTGATAATAAAAAAATATCTAATAATTATTTATAAATAATTGGTCTCCTTGATTTTTAATTTAATTTAAGATAAATGGAAGCAATAAGTCAAATTCATATTTATTATATGTAACAATTAGCACTTTATCACTTTTAATATTTTTATGAATTACTATATAATAATTAGTATTCACTATTTTTAACACAATTACTGTTAAACACGAATTATTTTTATTTTTTTAAAAGCAAAATGGCTACACACGTAAAGGAATATAACAATTATATATCTTTCTTCAATATAAGTCCACAACGCACAAATGTGTATGTAAAAAATGATAGGTTGTAATGTCTTCCGAATTTTAACGGATTTTAGTAAAATCGGAATTCTTTTGAAAAAAGCATTAGAATTTGATAACATATAAATTATATAACATATTAATTATTTGTTTTTGATAACCATACAATTATTGTTGTGAAATTACGATTCCAAAGGTCAACTATCAAGCATTGATGAGCTCGAGTTCAAGTTTGAAATTAGTAAAACGTGTTTGTCCTCCACAAGCGTCTTAGCATTTAGCATACAGCAAAAAAGCTTTAAACCAACCTTAACGTGATTGTCTCAATTCACCGATTTCGAATTTAATACGCCAATTTTAAACAAATCCAAGCTAAAAATGCTGTTTTAGTTTTTATACATTGCAAATTTGTAGCGTTTAGATTAAGCATTAGAAATAGCATCCAAAAATTGTCCCAATTTCCCCGGGAATAGAAAACTAGAGAAAGAATTTAAAAACAACTTCTGTTTAAACTATTTTTTCTGGCATACTAAGGAAAAAAGGTAGTAGTAATTATTTTGAAAACAAAATAAAATTGGGGAAAATTTTCACTGCCAGTTTCGCTATGGAAATATTATTCCCAATTTATAAAAATTTACATCCAACTTTTTTCGTCAGTAGGTCAGAAAAAAATAATTTAAACATAAATTATACGTAAATTCATCCCCTCAGTTCCTTATTCCCGGGGAATTACCAAAGTAGCGCAGTATGTACGTTTGAAATTAACTCAGGCTTAGTTTTTAAGCAGGGTGTCTAATAATAAATCGAGTTTGCCTGATTACGTAAAAAGTGAAACAAAAATTTCTATTTACAAAAAAAAACTATCGACTCTAGTAACTGATAAATTTAAAGATTGGTATTAGTTTCGTCATTACCACAGAATATAGAATACAAACAGAAGCGACATAATCCGATTTTTCTATGGAAAAATGTCGACCGTTTTTTTATCCTTGATTTGTATGGAAAAAGGTAGAATATAGTGGTGAAAAAAACTGTGCACTGAACTTTTTTACATTCAATAAGGGTATAGTCAAATTTTATTTTGGTCCACTTAGTAGCGTAATATATACTTTATAATATATGTCATTACCTTAAACATATTGGTAAGTTTTAGTATTCTTCATGTCTTATCCATCGATCTCAATGAACAATCCTTGTAATCATATTTGGTTATATGATATTTAGTTTTATTTGGCATTTTAAACTTAATGTAAATTATTTATTTATTTGCTGCCTATTCCTCTCAGTCGATTAACTAAATTTTAATTCTAAGATGCAACGTTTTCAGATAGACACCTTTCATAGACCTGGTCTTCCAAGTCTTAAATTTATACACTATTAATATGATTTACGATTTGAAAAATATTGAAATTATTAATAAGAAGCATTAAAAATAATATATTATTTTTTCCTGATATAATTCCGTCTATTGGAAAATTTGTTCTTTTTATGCAATAGTTGCGTCTGTATTTATTTTTACCTTCACTGTAAAATCACAATACAACGTACTGTAGCTAACTTCATAGATTTTTGCTCCTGTCACAATAATTCAAATTTTTAGAAGTTCGGTTCGAAAAATTTTTAAGTTACTTATTTTATTTTGGTTCTAAAATTATTTATTTGATTTAGTGATTAAATTACGTGATTATAGAATTATACAGGTAGGTGGTCATTTTACATATTTCCTTTAGTTTTACAAGAAATTGGAATAACGTGTTGTTAATAGAGTAATTTTGTTACGTAAGAGTAATAAAATGGTGCAAAAATAACATTTGACAACCAACATCTACATTTCAAAAAATTTGAAATCAATAAACTGCAAAAATTGCAAGTATTAAGATTGAATAGGAAGGCATTTTTTGACATCGCTGTTTCAGTTTATAGCAAGCACTATCGCAGATTTTATATCGTTCAAATGTACTTATTAGATAGGGATTGGGATCTAAAGTCCTCCGAACAAAATTTCATTTATTAAGCCTCGTTTCCTAAAGACGCACGTCTTTCAGAAGTTCGTTTTTCAAATGTCCAAATCTTTAAAAATTTTCTGAAAAATCCTTAGAAATGAAAATTCAGATAAGTACATTCATATTTTCCAATAATTTGGAAAATTTATTCCTGTACATTTCTAATTTGGTGTTAGATTCATCGTGCTACCACAGATTAAAATTATAACCAGTACATTCATTGCGTAGTCCAAGAATTTTAATGTTACCCTAAATTTAATTTATTATTGCTCTGTAACTCGGAGTTACGGAAAAAATAAAAACAAATAATAAAAATTTAAAATTTTATAATAATTCCGTTATAGTCGTTTTTCGTAGTGATCCGAGAAATATGAAGGTTTCCAATTACAGCAAAAACGCGCTTCCCGTTTTCTATTCATTTCTATTTTTTACTTAAACCTTTTCTTTTAAATGCTACCTCTCATCCCCAACCCCCACTATGGGTTGGCCAAAAGCGGTCAAATATTCCATTATTTTTTATAATATTTACTAAAAAGAGTCTTTTGGCAAATGCCAAGTTTCCTACCTGATTTTAAATTTTTCCCGATTTCTTTTTTCCGACACAGGGTAACCTATATCACTTAAAAGGACATGCACTGTCTCAAATGGAAGTTATTTATATAAACTACGATGTTTCAATTTTTTTTTCCTACAAATTGCCGTTGTTCCACTATAACGAAAAAATTTCTGCACACCTTTTGAAATTGATAAACTTTTTTATTGTTTATAACGCAAAGAACGTCTGTGCATAAGCCCATACTTAATAGAACCACTTTTCCAGCAGGTATTTGGGCCCAATTAATGTAAGCAGATTGTAATGAACGTAAATGAAAAAAAAAAACGTACCGTTCCGCAAGGTTTTCTCACACATCCGGTGGTATGAGCCCACTCTGTTGAGTGTGCTCGTCTATCACCTAACCATTAATTTTACTATATTTCATACCTAAATTTTTTAAGATCCTTGCGAAATTTAATGGAAATCTGTGTAATGAAAATGACAACTTCAAGGGACTTTTTTAATTGTTGCAAGGTTCGAAAGTTTAACATTTATAAAAAACTAATTATTAAATTTTCAACTGGGGTTGTTGGTTTTCTGGAATTTAAGCACGAACAATGATTTTTGATTATACAAGACAGTTTTACCAAAAGTCCGGTAAGTATATTTTTTCGCTTTAGAATTCAAGTGTGGTGTATTCGTGATCTATGTATACGGTCATGGTAAAAGGAAGTCGGTGTTGGGCACAACATATTCATACCTCTGATTTTTTACAAGTTTGCAATTCCTTTTAAAATTAATTAATAACCAAAATATTAATTCATCTTCAAATATTTTTTTATAATTAATCACAAAAAACTTACATAAAGTACAATTAATTGTTGTTTTTTAAATTAATAAATTACGTAAAAAAAATATCATTCATACTACATATTTAATTTAATAAAGTAAAAATCACTTTGTTCTTTTTTCATTAGGAAGTACAAAAATAGTTTTGTGTATGAATAATAATTAAAAATAAATAATATTAAAATTATAAACATTTTTCTATTTTCTGCGTTTTATTCAACTCGAATATTTATTTATTTCTGATAAATTTTACTCGAATATTTCAATTTCAATAATTTATTTGGCTTTTGGATATGTATAATAAAATAATTCCAAAAATATATTTTTATTTAATTTTTAATTAATTTACATATTACGAGAGCATAATTTTAGCAATAGGCTTGCACTTCAATATTTTATCGGTAGATTTCTTAGAGAGCTCATTTTACAGAGGTATTAGTAAGCTTTAAGCTTAATCAAATTTAAATAAAATACTCGAGATAGTTTAATTAAAATTATAAACTAAAAAAGGAACTAAAATTTGTTTTTTTGTTATAATATCAAAACAGCAACTTGGATGTGTCATGGGGGTTTTGTTTCATTTACATTATAAAAATAGATTTTTTTTTATATAGAAATATTATGTACTTCTTGGACTAATTCGGCTTAAATTCGAGATAAGTGCTGCAAAAAATTACACGGCCATATCGAATCGAATTTATCTTTTAAAAATTGAAATGGCATTGAGATCCAATTTAGAATGGATTGGGCAATAAAGCCCATTGGCTCTGGATACTGGTGCGTTAGTAGTGCTAATAGGGCCGTAAACGAACATAAACCGGCCGTGAATAGTATAAAAAATGGAAGTTCTTTTTTTGGATAGACCGAAACTTCATGAAATGTTGGTAGCAGTTCACGATCTGCACACTCGGTACATGTTGGATACGGATAAAACAAGTGACCGCGTTCGAGTGGATATGGTAGCATACGAAATGTTCCCTCCCACGTGCAATGCAGCAAATTTAATGCACCTTCAACATTTTTCCAGTGGTTTAGATGAAAAAATGAATAGGCCAGCGCTTCTGAGTCGCCCCGTTTTAATATGTGCTCCGGCGGAAGTATTAATGGTTTTGTCTCCAGTAAATATTTGGGTACGTGTGGATTAAATTCCACCGCCCGATGTATTGCCTCGACAGCACTCATCTCGGCCGCACTTAAACCTCGTTTTGAGGCTATGTCGGGCGAAAATTTATCAGCAACCGCACGAGCTTTTAGTAAGGCGGCTGTGTAACAAATCGTCGCCGACTTGGGTAAAGAAATATCATCATACTTGGCTAATACTGCTTGGCAATCAGCATACGCTTGCATTTCCAGCAATGCTTCGATAAGATTTTCGTGTATGTTCAGCACGTTCATGATCGGTGGAATTTCTTTTGTGAGATCACGGAACATTTTAACCGCTTCCTTCAGTTTCCCCAGTTTCCGCGCGCACATTGCCAACCGTCGTTTTATATAAATTAAAACATTTATATCACGACGGTGGATACCTTCGGTGATTAAACCTTGGTGTTGTAGCGCTTGGGACTTTCTGTAATAGAGCATGATGTTAAATTGATTCCTGTTCTAAATAATAATATGTAATAATGTCTGACCTGTAGTTCGCTTCCGCGATTTTTAATGCAGTCTTCAGAATTTTTTCGGCCTCCAAAATAGTGGTTGCCTCCTCTTCGGCAAGTAAAATATAGGCGGGAGCACAATCCGAACTAACCTCCAGTGCATTATGTGCGGCTTTAATTCTAACCACCGGGTTTCGCTCTCGCCAAGCCGTTTGCATAATCTCATATTCGGCCTTCCCCGCATCACCTTCACACGTAAAAAACGTCTGATGATCCTGTGCACTAAGATTCATATCATAATATGTTAGCGGCTCTTTATTTGTTGCCCAGTAAAATCGTTGATACTCAGCCCCTCGAAACAAATTTAGTGGATTACGCCACACCTTACACTCAGGTATCTGTTGATTAACCCCATTGCTTTGCTCACTCTGAGAATCGCTGCCACCAATCCACGGGCTTATATGATTCAATGAAACTTGTTCTGTAATAAAACCAAACCCCCACATTTTATGTAATCGCCAGAAGTTATAACATAAAAGTACAGTAAGCCTTACCGATGAACGATGTTCCATATTTTCGAAAATACCACCATTCAAATATCAGTATTAAACCAGAAATTAAACTTGACGTTCCTGTTAGAGCTACATAAAACTTTGGTGTCAGGGTGCTCAGAAACATCGAAGAGTCCCACATTTTCGTGTATTGGACGATTCGTTTGGAAGCGCTAACTCCTCTGACTTCGCCGCCCACGAATTACTAAATTTGTATTATTGGAAATTATTTATATTTTTCACATTCGACGATTAGAAATGTTTATTTAATTTATAACTTAGTTAGTTTAATTTTTAAAATTTATAAATTCACTTTTTCAATTTACAACTCGTTGACATTTACATTGGTGTACGAGATTTTGGAATGACATTTAAGTTGCTCAAAATTGTGATGGCGCTGCGGCGATAAACATTTTTTTTTTGTTTTGAGTTAAATTTTCAGAGGCGGCGAGCAATTTTTTACTAATTGAAAATAGGGTGTTCTTTTTCCTAGGACAGAAACCACAATTTTATTTTGTTTGTACACAAATTTTTTGTTTATCAATAAAAATGTTAAAAATTAGTTGCAACTGTTGCAGCAAATCACTTAAAATATTTTTAGAATAAAGTATTTTAATTAATTAATTTAATTTAATTATATAAATTACATTTTAATTTTAACTGGTTTCGAAACCTAAGATTTTCGGCTACATATCTTGTTTTTTCATAGATATTCATTTTTCTCTTTTATCAGTTAATTAATGTTCCTTTATTTGATGTAATTAATTAAAGATAAAATCAAGATTTTTTTTTTTTAAATTTTTATTATTTTTATTATTATGTTTGATAATTTATTTATTTTTAGTTTACTTTATAGAACGATTTCGGAACTACTCCATTATCCGTTTTATAAACATATTTATTCGCGAATAACAGTATAAAACTGATGATGGAGTAATTCGAACTGTGATCTTGCGCAATGTGGACGCAGTTTCTTCCTTAAAACATTTACTAGAAGAATCGCAATGAATTAAGAAAATTACCGCATTAGCCATGTAAAAATGTGACGTTGAATATTTTAGCATTTATGCTATTGTATTGTGAAGTCACCGTGGTTTCCATATTCAATATCCACTTATATTGATTTAAACAAATAAGGTGAACCACGAACTATTAATAAAACAACTTTGTAATAAATAATTCTTATTAATTAGTTTTACTTTATAAATATATAATTAATGTTTTTGGTCATCTTCAGATTTGTTAATTGCAAATCTCCAGTTGAAGAATTGTCCTTGTGTTTGAGGTCACTATAGTATTAGCGAGAAATAAGTAAAACATTGGACGAAACACTATGAACTCAAGAATCCCGCTTGAAGTAACTAAAATTTGATGACCAAATAGGCTTTGCAGTTGTTCAAAGAATTGTTGAAATTTGGTTTTTGACCTTGTAAGTCCTAGTAAACAATTTAGCAATTCTGGGATTACAAAAAATTTTGCTCCTGCGTCTTGAAACACACCGCAGCGAGCGTCTAGATTCAGTTTTGAATGCGTATCGTAGGTAATTCGGGTGCGTCAAAATTGGAAATGACTTATTTTAAATATGTGTAACCATCTGCCCACTGTGTGAGAGGGATACAGATAAAATTTTGTATATTAGTAATCTCATATGTGAAATGATAAATAAAATGATTTGGTGCTTTATATGTTTTTCTCGTCATTATGGTCGCTTTTTTTGTCCCTTCTTTGGTATATTAATTTAATTACCATATACAATAAATTTATGTTATAGTGGTTGAAATCCATTTTTTAACCTTACTGTTAACTTTTGTCACTTATAAAATTGAATTAAATTACTTTAATGAAAACACTACACAAAATTTCCTTATAGTAACAATATTTATTTGTTTTTAGGAATATCGATGTCGGAAAAAAATTTCTTCAGTTCCTTTTTACAATTAATACACTTTTCTTAAAATTATGATGCTTATACTAATCTTAGGTCCAATTTGTTATGCTCCTCCTACTGTAGTTAGTGTTGTCTCTATAATTAAGTCATCCTGTTGGTTTTGGTATTCAATTTGTTGTTTAATAATATGTTGCTGCTGTCTATTTATAAATCTCGAATTCTTCAAGTCTGTTGAGTGTGTGTTCTTTTCTGGCTTTATGCACTATTGTTAAGTGGTGGTCAAAGTCTGAGAATTGATGTTTTTCTGTTTTGATGTGTTGTGCATAGTTCGATTTTGGATCTGTTGCGTTTATGTCTTTGGTATGTTCTTTAAATCGTGTAAGATATGATCTTCCTGTTTATCCTATAAATTCCTAAAAATAAATACATACTGTCACTCTAAAGAAATTTTACAAGTGTTTTCATTAAAGCAATCTAATTCAATTATACAATAGACTTTTCTTGTAAGCAGTTAAGAACTCATTTATTAATTTCCGTTTTTGGATGCACTTATTTCACATAAACTTAGAGTGTATCCCTCTCACACAATGAGCAGTTTGGTTATACATATTTAAAATCAATAATTTTCAATTTTGACGCACCTGAAATGTAAATTAGAATATTCTATAATTATTGATTACAATATGCATTCAAAAATAATTGAATTTAGATGCTAACATCGGTATGTTTTAAGACGCAGGACCAAGATTTTCTATAATCTCGGAATTGTTTATATTTTACTAGGATTTCGAAAAGTCAAAAACCAAATTTCAACAATCCTTTGAACAACTGTGGTTTTCGAAGCATTTTATTCAAAAAAACCTATTTTGACATCAAATTTTAATTAGGAAAAGGGTGTTTCTTGAGCTCAAAGTGTTCTGTCCAGTATTTTGGTTATTTCTTCCTGAGACTATAATCACCTCAAAGCTTTAAGCGAGAACAGTACAGAGCAGTAATTTATTTAATTTTAACGGTAAAACTATTTCACCGATATCGATAAAAAATACACTGCATATGTCAGAGCAACAAAACCAATAAGACATCAACTCTTTTGGGCTGTTTTGGGAAGACGATAATGGAAGAGTTTATCTAGTCAATGTATTTCTGCCTTATTTTACCTAACTTATTTACATTTTGTTTTGATGTGCAATAATAGCCTTTTCGAGTTCAAAAAAATTGTTTTTTTGCTTCAAATTAAGTTCGCTATACACAAATGTGTATATTAATAATGGCAGATTGTAATGTCTTCCGGATTTGAACGGATCTTAGTTAAATCGGAATTCTTTTTAAAAAAAAACTTAATAATTTGATAACATAAATTATATAACATATTAATTATTTTATTGTATTATTATTATACACTTTTGTGCAAAAAAATCACACATTGCTCAATTTTCCACAAAAGTTCAAAAAATATCAAAAAAATCCAATATTTATTTAATTTTTTTTAATGCCGATTCAAAGTCTATTTCAAAACCTATCCAGTGGTATCTTTTTTGTACTTGTACCATGCCAACAAAGTGATTTTTTTTCAAATGAATATAGCAGGCTTTCGAATTAAATTCTATAAATAATTCAACAAGATTAAGGCCCGTTGCACATTTCAGCTAAGCTAAACTAACCGATGTGAGCTAAGTTCATCGCTCTTGGTTGTAACTAAAGAGTTTTAATCGAATGATGCATACTTGAGCTAAACTATGTGAGCTATGTTTTTCTGTTTTGAGCGATGCAAACTAACTTAGCTCGGGTTGTGTTTGGATTGCAAAAGTCAGCTTTATCGCTCACACATACATTGCTATTGATTTTTCCCGCCTATATGATTCTAATAATATTTCGGCAGACATAGCATTTTACTTGTATTGAAATGAGCTGTGCAAGATAAACTATGCTAATAGAAACTACGTTTCTGACTTAGTTCAGCTGAAATGTGCAACTGGCCTAATACAAATAGCATGCCTTGAAATATCTCGCTCGGAGTATTGATTACGTCTTCAACCGGAGCAAAGAAATGGATACCACACCAGAGGTAGCCGCACAAGTGGTGCATTAATTTATGCTAGGCAGCACCAAAGTGAAGTGGTTCTTCAACTAAATTTGAGCTCCGTTCGTCGAGTGTGGATGTGACTGACCTCGTGCTACAGCACAGCGTGATGACCGCTTTATTGTAACAACTTCGTTGCGAAATCGCCGTATGAATGCGGTTCAACTGGGACTGCGGCTCCAAGAAGTTCGTGAAGTCCAAGTCTGTCGGTGGACAGTTATAAGACAACTTTGAGAAGTTAATCTGACTGCACACAAACCAGCAAACGGGCCGAAATTGACCACAGCCTACCAACGAGCCCGTTGTGAGTTCACTCGAGAGTATTTGAATTGGACAGAAGAAGAATGGAGAACAGTCCTGTTCTCTGACGAGTGCAAGATGTGTTTATATGGCACCGATGGACGCGGAAGAGTATACAGAAGACAAGGAGAGCGATATGCACAATGTTGCATTGAAGCACGTGTCACGTATGGCGGTGGATCGTGCATGTTCCTGGGAGGCATATCATTAGAGGCGGAGACATATCTAGTATTCGTCACACGAGCCAATACTGGCTGTCGACAAGAGGAATGAATTCTCAACGGTACATTGAGGAAGTATTCTAGGACCTTTTGTCGGGTTTATTGGTGAACAATTTTTTGTTTATGCAGGATAATGCGAGACCGCATACGGCTTGTGTAGTATACCAGGACCTTCAAGAGGTGGATGTGTCTCTTATGGAGTGGCCAGCTCGAATCCTGGACCTCAATACCATCGAACATTTATGGGACGAGTTGAAAAGAAGGGTTCGAGCCAAAGATGTGGCTCCAACGAGTCTCCAGGAGCTGCAACAAAACTTTGCTGAAATCAATGCAACATCGAATGGAAGCTGTCATTCGGGCCAGGGGAAGGAATACTTATTATTAATAAAACTGTTTTTTTTTGTTTATTTCCATGTATTAGTTCGACTTTTACCCCTAAGTTTCATGCTGACAAACTCATAAAAACGTGTACCTCAGATTTTTACCCCCAAAAATCAGTTTAATGACACGCATAAATACAAAAAAGGTACCACTGGATTGGTATTGAAATAGACTTTGAATCTGCATTAAAAATTTTAAACAAATTTTGGATTTTTTTTTTTGATATTTTTGATAATTTTTGTGGAAAATTGAGCAATGTGCGATTTTTTTGCACCCAAGTGTAGTTATAATGTTATTTTTCGGATGAAAACAAAATTAAATGGTATGCACAAATATGTATGCTGGTCTTCGGTTTACACATAATTATATTTTTGAAATATTCGTTTTTCGTAATTAAAATTTACACACACAATTGTGTATACGCGCCGGAAACGGGAAACATAATTTAATCCTTATAGGGTTAGTTCGGAAAATATTGAGCAACTATGAGTGCTTGTGCGAGTTTTTTTTTTTTATTTATGTTCACCCCTCTTGTATTTATTTTTCATTCGATATCGATATCCATCTTTTTCTTTTTTACCGGTGCTCTTCTTGCTAATGGTAATTTGCAGAATAATAACAAAAAATAATTTGTTTTATTTTTTTCAGTCTACTTCAAACTTCGGTATTGTAAAGACGTTGTTTTTTTATTTTTGGTGTATCGATCTTGTTTATTTTTAGTGTTTTTCTAAATTAAGTTACAATAAAAAAATTGTTGTATTACGTGCTAAGTGAAGTGATTTAGAAAATATTAATAATAATAATCTGTGTGCATTTTCCACTTTACTAATAATACAGTATAATTTAATACAGAAAATTTGTGTTATTTTTTAATCTTTAATGGCCACCAGCAGTGAAATTATTGGAATAAGTGAATCGATTTTACATTTAAATAAGAATAAAAATAATCTTATCGATTCGAGAGATTGTGCTAAACCCGAAAAAAAGGTTAGTTTAATTCATAAATTTTATGTAAATAATTTATGTTTACGATTTAGTTACAATTAAATGTTTTTTGTTTTGGGTGTGACATGGCAAATTTTCTTAAAGTTTTTGCGTGTACAGAGATTTTCACTATCTTTCCATCCCTTATCTTACCTATCGTTGTATATGAAAATCTCCTTCCACATTGTTTAGTTGGTATGATTCATCATTGATGGAAAAATTGCATTTTTTGTATTTGCTTTTATCGTACTTACGTTGTTATGGTATACATATTTTGTGTATGCGTACTATGTGCCAAAACATAAAATATGTAATGTTGAATAACCTGTCAGTAGGGTATAGGGTTTTATGTTTCGTATTCGTGTTCCTTTTTTATGTAGCTAGCTATTGATGTACAAGTACATTATGTTATAAGTACATATTACCGTCTATAACTAGAAATAAATGCTGGGGAAGATAGAAAATACAGTTGAGGTAACACAATACATACATGGATTTAGTGCTAATTGGCTGGAAAATCGATAATAATCGCACTTTTTAACCCTAATGTGAGTGACGTGGGTACCCGGGTACCCTTTGCTTTTAGACGTCTATTTTTGTATGCTTTACTTCCAATAAAACTTTAAATTTTATGAAAAGTTCTAGTTCAATTGGTAAATCTACGATCATATTTAAAATTGAGAAATGTTGCAACTTAAATGCATGTAGGTACTAATCACTCAAATTAAGATATTTTGTCTTCACCCACATGAGGGTTAATGTGGAAAGTTACCTGTTGTCAATTAATGTAATATTCAGTTTCAATTTCTTGCAACAGTTTGCTAATGGTATGTATTATGACCCGTTTTTGTCAATTAACTAGTTGAATTGAAAAAGTTATACAGAACTTCAACAGAATTCAAGGGTTTAGTTTTACAGATCGCGTTCTTTTCGTTTCTTAATGTCCTTATTTCCAAGAACATATACCAGCAGATTAGAGTATTGAGTTCAATTATTGCAGTTAATTTATTTTAACAAAAAAAAGTGGTAGAAGTAAATGAAAACCAAAATATCCTGTTTCTCCGTTAAGTGTTCTTTACTCTTGGACCAATAAATGTCCGTAGTTCTCAGTGGATTTACTGAAATAAATGTTCTTAACACATTGAAGACGGTATATGATGAAAAGCATATAGCCTGAATTTCCGCATATTTTGTTGAAATTATATACTTAAGTAAAAGTGATAATTTTTTTATAACACTGAATTGAATATAACGGTTCTTTATTATTCAACTACATAATCAATGCCTCCTTAACTACAGGCCTTTTACTACTCTCATTTTTCACACATGACGTCAATTTATGTCTAAACCGAGAGAGCACCATAATAATATAAAGATATTTACATTAACAAAACAACTGGTGGAAGCAACAAAAACGTCGACATAGCGTGTCGTCATCATTTGGTGTGTAAGCGGCCTGTAGTTTAGGAGGCATTGATATAATGCGCACACCTTCAACACATGTTTGTTTAGAACAACAATTCTTCCTTGTAATGTTTTATTTACATATATATAATTGCATTTTTTTTGTACGATGTTGTTTGAAATTCTAAATGACGTGAATTTACGTCTCCCGTCTCCAACGGTTGAAAAATAAAACACGTGAATTCACGTCATCCGCCTCCAATGTGTTAAGTTGCTGTGATATTTTTTCCTTATTTATTATAAGATATAAACGTGTGAATCTTATGTTTTTAAACTGAATCCGCCATTCCACATTTTGATTCTTTCGTCGTGTTTCTTTCCTCGTTTCCTTCCCCTTCACCAAGCTGTCATCTTTTGACATTTGACAAGTACAAACTACGCCATTACTAAAAATGGTATGATACACGCTTCAACAACGCATTGAAATTTTTAAAATTCACTTCAAAAATGGAGAAAATTTTGCAGTCACAGTTCGCAAAACTAAAGCACTTTTGGGTCGTCGTGAAGCACCTTCTCGGCGGGCAATAGTGAAACTGGTGGAAAAGTTTGAGCTGTTGGAACAAGTTAGTGATGTGAAGAATCGAAACCGTGTGCGTCGCTCAAGAACAACTGAGAATATTGCTGCTGTAGTCCGCAGTGCTGACGAAAACCCAGGTTTGTCGATCTTTGGAATTAAACATTCCACAAACGACATTACACCGTATTTTGCATAGACTTAGGTCTTAAGGCTTGTAAAGTTCTGTTAACACAAGAACTCAAGCCGGTCGATCACCATAAACGTCGTATCTTCGCTGATTGGGTTCTTCAAATGCATCAAAATGATCCGGATTTTCATCGAAAAATCATCTTCTGTGATGAGGGCAATTTTCACGTCGGAGGCTACGTTAGTAAGCAGAATTGTTGCATTTGGCGCTCAGAAAATCCAAGAATGATTGTTGAAAAGACTGTCCTCCCTCAACGTGTCACTGTTTGGTGCGGTTTTTGTGCTGGCGGTGTGATTGTACCTTATATTCGCAAAATGAGGCTGGTGCAACTGTTACGGTGAATAGATTGCACTACCGAGCTATGATTAATGATTTTTTATGGCCGGAATTGGAAGATATTTTGTGTTTGTCGATGTTTATTTTCAGCAAGACGGTGCTACGTGCCACACAAGCAACGAAACAATCGCAATTTTGCAAGAAAAGTTTGCTGACCATGTTATTTCTCGAAAAGGTGTTCACAATTGCCACCGAGATCTTGTGATTTAACACCTTTAGATTTTTTTCTTTGGGGCCACGTGAAAGATAAGGTCTATGCCAATGCTCCACAATCTATTCAAGACCTTAAAGATGGAATTCGTGAGGTTATCGGGGACATACAGCTACAAATGTGCGAATTGGTCATGGACAATTTCTTGAAAAGGATATGATGTTGCAAGCGTAGCCGTGGCGACCATTTGGCTGATATCGTTTTCAAATGTTAATGGCATACCTTCCTCTTTACAATGAAATAAACATTCATTGATTTCTCTTAATAAAATACTCTATTGGAATACAATCCCAATTCTATTACACGGGCTGTTTAATGATCTGAAATATGTAAATTGGCATTTAATTTGGCATGACGTTATAAACAACAATTTAGCTTGCTGCGTTTTCAATATTTAAAATAAGAAAAAAATTGCCTTTTGAAATTTCCCAGCAAGTAGAAAGGAGCTCCCGATAGCGGCTCCGTATAAATATGTGGAACTAAATAAATTTCTACGGGTTCTTTCATTTGTTTTGGATACACAGTTGAATTAAAAAATTCAGCTTAACCTTAAAAATTCTGATTGCACCAGTAAGTAGCATATTTCATTTAAGTTATGTTAAAGAAAATTCACTGCTCTGAATACATCTATCGGGCACTAACTAATTAAGAAAAAACGGCAAAAAAGGAAACATAATTGTCCATTGTGACCTTTAAGATCGATTACCCTTTTCCTTAAACCTAATTTGATTGATACAAGGATAAATGTATTTGATTGACATGAGTCATTCATGACACTGAAAAGCGAGGCCACATTTTTATTACGATAATACCAGCGCAGTCCCTATAATTATCTTATGTCACGGTTATCAAGGCAACAACAAATCATAAAATTTGTGCGTAATTGTGTATAAAATGTCACACATGACCATTTTTGTTGTAAACATAAATTTTTCTTTATTCTTACATTGTTTATGCATTAGAGGTAAATTGAAGACGAAGATAGCGTATATAAAGTGGATATAAAAACCAAACAAACAAAAAGAATGATTTTATCGTCGATAAAACGTGAAATTAATTATGTGGCTCAAAGATTTTATATCTTGACATTAAATTTTTTCACCCTATATATTAAATAATTATGGGAATTATATCACACGTTTAATGATTGATTTCGAAATACTGATTGAAGGAACTGTTAGAATAATGTCTGTGGTCTGAAACAGCATTACCATTATAAGTTAATTTTAGGTGCCCTTATCATTTAATGTTCCGGCCAACATTCTTGCATAATTTTTTGTCCATATAAGTACAAAGTGTGAGCTCCGTTGTACTAAACAAAAACACACTTACAACACTAGCCTTAAACGATTCCAAAAGGGTAAATTTAATTTTCGATAACCCGAGCGTCTGTAAATGGCTAATTAAAGTTTCACTTTAAAAATAAAATACAAAACGTATATAATTATCTCAGGTTACGACAATCGAGATTTACAATCATTTGATTACGCGAAAAACAATAAAATTGTATATAGGCACAGACGCAGTCGAGAACCGAGATGAAAATCCAATTAACATTTTAGCGGAAACAGAAATTTTTTTTATGTTGCATTTCTTCATACATTATTTCCTGCTTTATTGTTTTAAATCTCTGGTTAGCATAAAATTATTAAAATATGTGTATATGGTGAAAAACACAAAAACTAAAACTATTCTGTTTTTATATTACATATTTAAAATTATTAACAATAATAGTTAATGATGTTAGGATTTATGTTTTGTTTAAAATTACATTGGTTAACCTCGGATTCAATATAATTTTAGTTTTTGTTGTTGCTACATAACGATGTAAAAGTGGTTTTATATTTTATTATACATATAGTTATGTTTTTGTTCTATGCTTATTTCAAAATTATACATCGATAATAATTGCAAAAAAATGTATTCAACAAAAAAAAAAATAAAAAATAAAACTAAACTAACAAAATTAAGAAGAACCGTTAGATAGTTTTCTTTTTATTAAAGTTTCGTACTTCTTTTGCCGTTTTGTACATTTAGCAAGGTAGGTTGTAATGGTAAAGTGTTTCTCTGATTTATAATTTCGCCTATCTGATCTCATAATAGGAGAAAGGTCAATAACATGGGCGCCGAGATATACGTACATAAACATATAGACAACGGAACGAAGGTGGTTTCGATGATAAATCATTAAATCAAAATAAAAAGTGAGATTATCGGATTACTTTTAAGCGCGTGCTTAAAGATGCTCATTAAAATGTTATTATAAAATAAAATTTAACTTTGATTTTATTATATTCTGTAGGGGTAATGAAATCGTATAGTTATAAAACGTTTAAAGTTTCATGGGTTATAAAACTACTGTGCCATAAAGCTTTATAGTCGATTACATATTATGAATGACAAACTTCCCTAATTGTGTGCAATTGACATTTAAGGTCTGGAAACCAGACATGTACAACATTGCATTATCTTGTACCACATTGCATTATGTAGAATAATCTGGCTCTGTAATACTAGAAATATGATTTGCCCATTCCGAGAATAACACCAACACTACCAGTTTTTGTGCAAATTCAAATTTTGATTCTTTCTTAATGGCCAGATGCTTGACAGAGTTTGAAAATTTGCATCTGTATTTATTAACACCACCGATCAAATTGAAATTGATTAGCTCGGAGGAAACCCGCCGAATTGATTAAGCTCGGAGGCCCTACTCTTGCAACAAATCTATATAATCTCATCGTCTCTATTTGGGACCAAGAAGAGCTGCCGGAGAATTGGAAGACCGCGCTCATATGTTCGTTGTACAAAAAAGGCGACCGTCTTAAATGTGGAAACTATCTTAATATAGCTCTATTGAACGTTGCTTACAAAGTGTTGGCTAACGTTGTACTTGCCAGACGCATCTCGCTCGCCGAATACATCATTGGCGAATATCAGTGTGGTTTTCGTTCCAACCGAATTGAATTCAATTGAATCGATCTGATCGAATTGAAACTTTGTTTTTATACATACCACAAATTCGAACCTAAAACCTACCGCTCCAAGTATTGTATATAGCTTTGTCGTTTACTGGTCGCCGAAGCCATCAAATTTATAAAAAAGTAGCACAAAACTACTAGTATGTACTTTATTGAAAATTAAAAAAACCTACTGCAGTTTGTGTGCATCATAATACAACTACCTGGGCAACATAAATAGGCTAGACTCATGTCTCCAGTCTAATTTCCCCTGTGGCACTATTCTGGTTTTCCCTGGGAATAGGGAATTGGGGAAAAAAATTCATAGCATTTTCATAGCATTTAAACTATATTTTCCTGGCCTACTATTGGAATTAGTTGGGTGTAAATATTTTTGAAATAAAGATATCTTGGGAATAACTTTCCCTATAAAAATTTTGTGGAACAAAAGTTTCCCAATCAACTTTGTTTTGAAAATATTTACACCCAACTTATTCCAACAATAGGCCAGAAAAATATAGACAAAAATGCTATGAAATTTGAATTTTTTTTCCCAATTCCCTATTCACAGGGAAAACCAGAATAGTGCCTCTGGGGTATTGGAAATTTAGAAAGTGTTTTCATAATTAAAAATTTCAGTAATACTAATTTCAGTATTAATTGACCTTCAAACGACATTAAATGGGGAAAGAATTTATATGCAATTTCTGTTCAAAATATTTTTTTTCCTGCCTGTACTAAGAATAAAAGTTTGATGTAAATATTTTATTTTGGGCTAATTTTTCCATATCTAAATTGGCAGGGAAAACTATTCCCCATTTAATTTTGTTTTCAAAAAAATTAACACTAACTTTTTTCCTCAGTATGCCAGAACAAAAAAATGTTTTAATTAAAATTACATATAAATTCTTTCCCCAATTCCCTATTCCCGGGGAATTACTAGAATAGTGTGAACGTTTTTTCTTGTTTTAACTGGTACAAGCGCCTTGTTGTAGAGTACTAACACTAAATATTAAAATTCCAATAAATTTTTTCTTTATTACGGCTAGTATGCAGCTGACGTGAAATTTCCACTGGCTTCCAAAATTAAATAAATTATTCCATGAAAAATTAGTTTGTCGATTTTCGTAAAATTTTAACGCAGATAGTGGTGCTTCATGTTGAATTATTATTTTTTTATAACTTAATGTCAAAATATTTTTTATGTGAATCTGTTTAATAACAAATCCAAATAATTCATGAAATGTCAAAAAATTAGCTTACTTTTAGCGAAAAATACCAATTTCACTAGCTAAACTGTGTATCGCAAAATAAAATTTAGCGATGAAATTTTCATTTTAGTTTTCCCTTGTGTCATTTTTATATGTAAAATTTCATCTATTATGTCATTTTTTTTAGATTCATTCAGATTTAGCGTCGTTTAATTTTTTGTGGGGATATGTTAAGGATCGTGTCTGCATTTTCCAACAATCCCGAAATGTAAATGTGATAAGCGCCAGAAAATTGTAAATTCGTCGTAAGATTGAAATATGTTTACAGTTTATAAAAAAAAATCAAATTTGCTATGTCTAGCTCAGTTCAAAAAATGTTCACTTTATGGAATCCGTATTGCTGGACTATTCCAACTAAGTACAAGTAAATTTAATTCCTAACTCTAAATAATAGTTCGAGTAATAGTTTATAGAAATTGGAAATTAATAGATTAATTTTCATTTATTGGGCGATCCTAGATAGAACTAGATGACCCTAAACATTTATTGTTGTTTTTACTGTAACTTAATTTAAAAATTTAACGGTTAAAACGAGGTTAAACAATTTAAAAAGTTTTCGTATTTTCCTTTTCCGTACTCAGGTAATTGTGTTAAAATATGTATTTAAAAATAAACGTCAAAATTACCATAAAATGGAATTATTAGTTTCCAATACAAAAAAAATATTTGTTCCCATTTCTTTTCTTCCTTAAAGCCAAGAAATGAGTTCCTACCTAGTTATGTGACTTTTTTCATAAATAATAAGCCTAAAACCGATATTCTTATGAAAAATTTGAGAATGTTTATTTGTACAAAGTTTTTCGTTGTTGCTGTTATAATAGATGGATCTGGCCGCTACAACCTTAAATCTATATTGTATACTCCTTTTGTTTGTTCGAAAAGTGAGTCTTCTTGGCCTCAATAAAATTTATTTATTTATTATTTTTAGTCTATTTTAATTTTCTCAGTTGGCCGGGATCATTTAATGAGAATAGCATTATTAGTTTTTTTAAACGTTATTTCCTCTTGATCCGTTATATTTTAAGTAACTGATAGTTAAATTTAATTTTTAGCCTAAATCGAAACAAGACCAACTACAATGGTGTCCCCATTTCTAAAAATTATAGTGCCTACCCGAAAATGGCAGTAAAAAGCAATATTTAAGGACACGCGTTTTTTTAAAAATATGTATATGTCTTTATTTATTAAAATTTAGTGTAGAGTGTAGACACTTGACCATTTATGGAGGTAAAATAATATCTGGCAAATGTCTACCACGAGCACGTTTGCAGAAGTGATCCTTTGGTCGAAAAATTCAATCTCATTTCTAAATAATTAATTTTGAGATATTCTATTGATTGTAGGTTCTCATAAACCTTATCTTTCACATAGCTCCACAAAAAATATTCTTATGTTGTTAGATCTCACGTTCTATGGTGGCCAACTAACATCCCCCATCGGAAAATTAATCATTCACCAAATCTGTTTTTCAATCAACCGATTGTTTCATTGGCTGTATATGACATTTAGCACTGCCTTTTCTTGTTGAAACCTCAAGTCGTTAATTTTGGTATCATCAAATATTGGCCGTAAAATACGACATGCGGTCGTTGTGAACAAGTTTAATTCTTAACGACGTCGTGAAATCGATAAACGTGGGTTCTCTGGAACACTTTCTCTCACTCTAACAATATTTTCGATTGAATGACGTGGTCCAACCAATAGACTTAAATTATTGCAATAAATTTTTAATACCGGGCCTAGGCTTAGCAGGCTGATTTTGACTACCAAAAATTACGCGAATCTTACGAAATGTTGTGTTTACAGATCCACCATTTTTATAATGGATTTTAATTATTTTAATACGATTTTGGAGCGAAATTAAATTCATTTTACTAAATGGTCAACCTTCTACTGTTAATTTGTAAAAAAACTGAAGAACTCTTTTGAAAAAGAATTTCTTAGTTGAAGATCCTTTATTTATACAGTCTTGTTGATGCGTTGGATGATATCTCCTTCTGTTTCGCCCGATTTTGCTACAGTACAACCTAGGTATACAAAATTACAATCTTATCAAAACCTTCGATGGTTGCTGTATATTGATAACCGTATGTTTGTCTATGGCTATGTTAATATTAATACCAACTTCCTGTGCCAAATTACTTGTCTTCTGAATTTTCTGTTTGATGCCCAACTGTTTGTGTTATGCAGTCGTCAACTTACACATATTGCCCCCTTAATTAAGATAATTTTCTCATTTTATTGGTTCCAAATGGATAATCAGGGTTGCATGATCTGGCTTGCGCATTACATTGCCCAGTTGGATATAAGACACATCGTTGTCGGAGTCTTCGTGTGTTGCAGCTGCTTCTCTAATCCCCTTATAACTATATATTGTAGGAATTTGTGAATTCCATACTATTCTACAGGTGAAACTATAAGTTGATGTGTTAAATTAGCCTGATGTGTAATTTAGACACGTACATAATTTACAGCACGTACGTAATTAATTAAATTATTCCACATTAAGTGTTGAGTATATGGAAACATGTAAAAATCTCAGGAATGACAAATTATATTATGCTCAGATAATAGGTTTTAGGTAAACTCATATCAATTGCATTTTGGTGAAATCATATTAATAAATAAAATCACGAATCTATTCATCAATAGAATCAATAATTCTGAATAAAAGTGACGCCAACGACATTTCGTTATCGGGCCAAACACAATCACCAAAATTCGATATTAATTATCACATAAATTGGTAATAATTAATAAACGATAGAAAGAGAAATTTCACATTCGCATATAGGTGAAATCTCATCTTAAATTATAGAAACCATAATACGAATCTTTTAATCGATATGACTTTCAAGTGTGCTCTGTGTGTGCGTATGATTCCAACATGAAAATAATTTATTGTTCATTATTCGTTTAAATGAATGAATTAACAAACGACTGATTGAATGATTGATTAACAAACTTCAGCATACGAATGGTGAGCTGTAACAATCAATCGGATCGTTTTTGTTTGAAATTAAACATTATTTATTCCGTTTCGGATTGAAATATCTTAATAAAAATCTTCTAATACATAATTATCTATTTAATAGAAATCGTCTACACACACAACTGCGTTTGCGGATTAATATTTAAAATTGGAAAAGTTTTGTTATTTTTACCAGAAGTCGTGTCATGGAAAATATAAGAATCGAAAACTCTATCCTCTTTCAAAGTTATAAATTCCCACACTCAAATAACCAATTTCGAACGTGACACACAATTTTCATGTATTTTAAATTTAATTTTCTCAAGAGAAAAATCAATATTTTCTTTTCTGGCATAAACTAACAATACGTTTTAATTATATTCTAAGAGGAAATTATTTTGCTAATTGTTACGCTTACTGACGCAAGACGGCCGAACGCAACTTGTGTAGCTAAAGTTTTTTATGATCTTGTTGACGATGCTGATAATGCAATGTCTTCGATTGGGATTGGATGAAAAAGCCGCTGGCTAGCTGGCTGTTCAGACAAATGGCATGCTTAAGCATGAATTTTAGGAAACTTGATTTCTATAATAAAAATAGAGATGATCTAAGGAATTTAGCCGATTATTTAGTTGATTGAGATAAAATTGGGATTCTAATATGTTTTAATTCAAGTCGTGGAGTTAGACAAGTTGATGTTTCTTAGGTAATCAATATTTTACGTTTCTGTAACTCTTCATACTTACAATTTTTAAATAATGTTACGAATTTACCCTATCAAATCTGGTACATCATTACTGAAATATTCCCGAAATATTACGACTCCCCACTCTTATTTGACGGTTCTGTTCAACTAAACCACAACAACAAATAACTTCCACAACTTTTCCACACTTATTACACCATTTACAATTTTTAATTACATCAATATTTTTACTTAACACCACTTAATATCTCCTAAATGACTCATTAAGTTCGTCGCACTATGTATGTGTGTCGCATTATGTTCGTCGCACTCGTATTTATATACCGATCGAATATTCTAGACTCACCTCGATCTATACAGAAGTAATATTTTCGGTTCTGTTCTAAACTACTTTATCTGCTACACAAGAAAACTGTTATAAAACAGTTTTTAACGCTACTAATTTAACCTAGATGTCACTAATCTCACTAAAGCTCTAAACCTTTAATTATCATTTTTGGTTGAATATAAGTCTTGCCTTTGCTGAATTAATTACCTCCATATCTGCTGTTTCCATCCAACCAGTGGCGAGATCGTAACATTAGCCCCTATCTAAGTCGTCTTGAACAGGATCCAAACTATCGCCTCTGTAAGTAGTAATCTACTCATCAAGTAACCTTGCGGCTACTCTCCATATGGTCTACTGTTGCTCAACCCCATCCTTAACGACGATTAACTCCGCCACTACTGGCACGTCACTGATCTCTTCCGTACTGGACATCTCCTCAGCAAGCCAGCATTTCCTTCGGCGATCTTTTCCTTGGCCGCTTGATCTACTTTCTATAAATTGCCAGCAGCCAATCACTGCTTCCGATGAACCCTACTGTCCTAATAGTCACAACTGGTGAACCATTTGTAATACTCATTTGCCTTGACCGGAATTTCCTTCAGATACATTTCAATGTTTTATTCGACGGAACTTTATTTGATCCTAAGATGACCGTTCCAATAATCCCTTATCGATATGGCCATGTTTTTCTATCCCGACTAAATGTAATTGCCGCAATTGCTCTTCGGTGTCATCCGAGAGCATCGCCACACTTGCAACGAGTTTCTCATTTCTCTCTTTCTATTGCAGATGTACATACATTAGTGCTAAAACTAATGTATGTACATCTGCAATAGGTGGGGCGAGGGGTGACATTGAAATTAAAATAAAAACCCCTATTTTTATTGCAGATTCGGATTCTACGGCCTAAAGTACGTAGGATTTCTTTAAAATATTTAAAAAAAGAATTATTGGGTGTACAAATGTATTTCCGACCTTTTTAAATAGGTGTCGTTAGTATCACTGCTTGCATATTATTCAATCGGGCAATACATGTTTTTTGGAGGTTAGATGTCAAGCTTAAAAAATTACTAATGGCACTTGTTCAAATCGTAAACAACAATTATTTTTATGTAATTCAAAATGTCGAATTTTGTACCAAAAGAACTGTATTTGCGGGAAGTTTTACTTCATTGTTTTTTGTTGAAAAAAATTGTAGCGAAAACAAATCGTTTGCTTGCGGAAGTTTACGGTGAACATGCTCCATCGGATACAACATGCAAAAAGTGGTTTTAACGGCTCAAAGTTAGTGATTTTGATGTAAGAGACAAAGAACGTGAAGGCGGACCAAGAAAATTTCAAGATACAGAATTGGAAGAATTGCTTGATGTGGACCCTTGTCAAACCGAAAAACAATTGGCAAAAGAATTGAATATTACCCAACAATGTGTTTCGCAACGTATACATGCAATGCGATTGGTTCAGAAGCCGGGAAATTGGATGCCACACAATTTATTTCCCACGGAAAACCATGTGCGAAGTGACAACGACAACAATGGAAGCGATTTTTGCATTGGATCATCACTGGGGATGAAAAGTGGATCCATTACGATAATTCAAAGCGCAAACTAGCGTGGGTCAAGCCAGGAAAACCAGGGCCGTCGACGCCAAAAGCAAATTTCCATGGTTCGAAGGTGGTGCTTTGTATTTGGTGGGATATGAAGGATGTCGTCTATTATGAGGTGCTGGAAGAGCGTGAAACATTGCTCCCTCTGATTACCGCTTGTTCCGGTCGATGCAATCAGCCCTGGCACAGCAGCACTTCACTTCATATGAAAACGTTAAAAAATGGGTTAATGACTGGATAGCCTCGAAACTACCAGACTTTTTTCTTCGGGGAATCCGTTTATTGCCTGGGGTGTGAGCATACTTTGACTAAAACATTCTGTCATTTTCTGCACAAACGAATGTCTTTTATTACACTAAAAGATTTGTACACCCTATATATTTTTTTTTTTAATTTTTTTATTTTTTTTTTACTTTTTTATTATTTTTATCCTAATTTAACCCTTTGCACTCGATTTATTTTCGTGCTTGTTGGGTGTCAATTTGTATTATTTTTAGCCAAATTAATTAAAATAATTTACAGTGGTAGAACTGCACGTAATATATTTATTTCATTTATTACTATTATAAAATATTTTAATTTTTGTAGTCTTTTACAGTGTGGTACTTTCTTTTGTCCTACAGACTGATATACGAGTTTTAGAGTTAATTAGTATTGTCACCTCCCAGCTGCGTGACATACGAGTTGTAGAGTAAATTTATATTGTCACTTCCAGAGTGACATACGAGTGCAAAGGGTTAAGAAATACAATTTGATTAAGACTAATTTCAAGTATTTACATTGAAAACGTGTTAATTTTAATTTAAACGTATTGCAGAATCGTATGCATATTTAAATTTAATATGGTTAGTACATACAGCGCCATCTATCATGAACCGAAAAAAAATGTTTCAAAGAAATCCGTAGAATCCGAATCTGTAATAAAAATAGGGGTTTCTATTTTAATTTCAAAGTTACCCCCCGCACACCTACATGAAGAGGAGGAAAAGTACTAATTTTAGCACTAATGTATGTCCCCCCGGAATGATTAAATTTTGATAATAAACATTTTTTTCGTAGAGTGTTTATTTTCCGAGATATTTAGAAGTTTTAGTCTTGGAATTAGCCGATTTGATTGGAACTAGCCATTAAGATGAAATCCAGTTCTAATATTCTTCTATAGAGTTCTCTAACCTTATTGTAATAAAACTGGATTGGTCGTTGAGAACTATTATTATTGTTAGATGTGAAAAAAATTATGTTAGAATCATATTAAAGTTTGCTTTACAACATCTGTCATCAGACTGAATGCAATCTATGCGAAATATTCTACTAATCAAAATCGCATATAGCTCTAAATATTTCTAGAAACCCAGCAAGTAAATAAACAACAACAATTCGTCATAATTTTATAACTTTTGCAAACTTTTGTTTTCAGTTCATAGTTCACCAGAACCTCATTCCTGTGTTCACCATCGGGTGGTTCAACAAACCTCATAAAAATTTATACGCACCAAAATCCTAAGAACATTTTGATTATTTCTAAACTACTCGAACGATCTTCATAAACAAAATAAAAAATATCTCGGTATTTATAAATGGAGCGAAAAAGATTTCTAAATTTTCTTAAAATCGATAATAATTTATTTATGTACGTACATTAAATAAAATTTCCGAAAATGTTGATCCCATTAAACCAAATTATACAAAATTATTCATGACATGGGTTTCGCAAGCTTGTCACATTCAGTCAATTATGTAATGTTTATTGACCAGCAAATTTAATTTCCGTAATGGTACGGTTTAAAATTTTACATACAAATAATTTATGCTCTGTGCATAAATTAATCTATACTATTGAAGTTAGATTGGGCGTAGGCATCTTAAAAATCAAATCACTTAATGAAAATTACATAAATAACTGTATTAAGGCAAACGCATTTCTTTAGTGTTTCAAGTTAAGCTTTATGCTATACGCGAGTATACTGTGATTGTTCTTCGAAAAACAATTGGCTTGTATTCTAATTGTGTGTACTCTATAATGTGTAAGTGTTCTGATGTCATTTTTAATTTTCATTTGTTACGTCACATACCATTTCTAATGTATTTTAATTATGTTATAATTACAAACAATACTTTACGAAATTTCATTCGAGTTTGTACCAAGTAATTGCAATTTAACCTACTATTAAGCAAAAAAAAAACTAATTTTAATTTTATAATCTCGTTTCGGATTAAATTTTTTTTTCGTTTTTGAAGTGAAATTTATTTTAGTCGAATCTCGTTCTGTACGCGTTTAAATTAAATTATTTTTATGTTATCCACACAAAAGAAAAATTTTTCGCGAACCGGAAAATTATATTATTTATATAAAAAAAAAATGAAAGTGAACATTTTAAAACACTAATAGTTTATTCAAGTTGACATAAATCACCTGACTATGTTTATATAAGTAAATCATTTCACCATATAAAACTATATATCGGTATTTAAGTGTTGATTAAACAAATTGTTAAATTTATACGAATCGGAAGAAAACGATAAAACTATCAAGTCCCTAGCATAAAATAAATTTGCTAAAATTTATACATGAAATGTGAGAATTTTTATATATTGCGTTAGTGGTTTTATACAAAAGACGATATAGCATACAAAAGTCCTAAATTAAAAATGCATAACTAGTCATTGAATGTATTATAGATATGATGGCGGCACGTACTTCTGCCGCCTGATTGAGATACAAAATATAAAATTGTATTGCCTGCATACGACCATTTAACACAGAAAAAATTGAACACAGCAATTTACAAAACCGATATGGTAAAAACGCCATGCAATTTAGACTTTTGTTCGTTTCTAATCAATTTGCATGTTAAGTAAGGTTGGGAATTCTCTGAATTTTGTTTATACAGTTTTTTTGTTGGTGTTTTTTGCTTTTCCAGATAGGAAGTTATAAATTTGAATATACATAATCAAAATGATAATAAATTTATTTGATTTTATTTGCAAAGTGCGGTAATACGAAAAGTTAATCGAGTGGAAATTCTGTCTGGGAATACATTAAACGCGATAGTAGAATACATATTTATATAAATATGTATGTTAATACTATGATTTTCCAGCAAATTGGTTTTAAATTTATGCATAATGGCATTACGGCAAAATATGTAATGGTAATTTCATCTCAAATGAAGTATTCTACTTACAAACCTCATTAGAGTAAGAAGTGCGAAGAGTCCTGATGGATTTACATGAGGTATAATATTTATATATGTATTTGAATCAGACAATAGTTTGCTTACCTTTCACATACTAAAATCATGAACTCGACGGCAAAAATGTGTTTTTGTATACATATATGTGAAAAGTGCAAAGATCGGATTTTATTGATCCGAAGTCGGCTATTTTATAAAATGCTGTACCATATACTTAGGGTGATAAATAAAAAACAAAATTACTTACATGTTACGTCACACACTAAATCTCTGACATTCAGATGACACATCTAATGAAAAATTTCTATGTTTTTTAGAAAGTATCAACCTTCAAACGATTTGTGTCAAAATTTGATGAAAAGTCGAAGTTCCCTATTTTATTTTGTGGTGTGTGCGCGTGACGTTTATTGATCTCATTTTTTTCGATGCTAATCTATCAAAGCAAATCCCTGAATTTATATAAGATTAGCTCAAAATGTTTGATTAGCTCAAAATTTGTATTACTTGTAGTGAACTATCATTCTGGAAAGTAATTTTTACTAAATAATACACTCAAACCTCCGTATACGCGCGGGCGTATTTTTTTAAAATATTTTAATCGTTTTTAATGAAGCATTTGACAGCTTAGTATTTTATATTTTCAAGGACATCTTAATCATTAAAATCTATACAGTACTTTTCAAATTAAAGCAATCGTAGCAAAATGCGCTGTTGCGGTCAAAACAATTAGCGTACTGCAATCTCCTGTATAATACCTAGTGGAGACCGTAGAGAAGGTTTGACCGATGTAAGATATATCGAAGACTCTCTTGGACCATATAGTGCTCTACGCAGGATATATAGGGGAAGATTTCCTTTTTGATGCATGACAATGGCCGGTGTCACACAGCTCGAACCACTCGGCAGCTCGTGAATGAGGTTGGGCTCGAGACGATGAAGTGGCCAGCCCTCAGTCCAGACATGATTCCAAATGAGCATTTATAGGACGAACTAAAACGGAGGGTTCGAGCCAGAAATCCAATACAAGTTGTTTTCGGTGGTGGAGTGCAATCCCCCCCCCCCCCCCAAGTCTTTATCAAAACCTAAAAAGTTAATAAGGAACCGCATGCGAACCGTGTAGGCGCAAAGAGGCAATACTAAGTACATATTAACCAATAAAATTGTTTTTGGTTTGCTTGATTTTTTTGTTGTAATTTAAATTTAAATATCTCCAATATTTTTTACATAATCATCAATTTTGATTGCGTTTTCATTCAAAATTCATTATAAAAAAAGTGATGAGCCAATTTTCATGAAGTGCAATTTTAAAGTAAAAATATCACGCTTTCAAAAAAAATGATGTCTTATGAAAATCGGTTAAGCCGTTTTAAAAAAATTCGCCTTTCTGTGAGCGATGAAGGTTTGAGTCGATTTAGTTGCTGACGAGTGTATAATGGAATGCTTATGCATTAATCCAGAAAATAAAACATCCCTATAGTCAGAGTGATGAATTTACTGATTTAGATCAACGACCAACAACCGCCAGTTTAATCTCATCTGTGCTCGGTATTAGACACATAACCCGAGACCGTATTTAAATTTTCGTTGCTAATTTTCCTCTTAAGAATTTTGCGGCAATTTTTAAAATGACTGCAGACACAAAAATAAAAATAAACATATTATTTTTCACGGCGAATGAATATTTTGTCTTGTAGATTACATTAAAAAACCTAAAATTTCTTATTCAAAAATTTCACAAAACATTTAATTTAGAGTAGCAGTATTTCGTCACACGGTCCTCTTTCCAATATTTTTTATATAGCTATACGCGAATTTCTCGTGCTCATTATTTGTTTCTCGATATTTTCAAATTACGCAGCAACACACTAATATCGAATGCCTAATAAAGTTAGTTGACAGAAGAGGTTACTATAGTCGTAGTGGATTTGCTTATTATTTTTATATTATGAATGTGTTGTATATCACACTATCTCCGAACATATCGATCGATACTTTCATGTGGTATAACTCTTAACCCTAGCATTTTTTAACTAGATTTTGACATACTTTCATTCTAGAAAATGTGTTTTTAATTTAAAAAAATAAAGTGAACAGAATATTTTATGTATTAAGAAATAATTATAAATTTTTGAAATGTCACTTCTCTTTACTGATTTCCTGAAAAATCACACTTGACTAAGTAAAGAAACTGCTATAAGTTGAAAAAACTAAAAGCCTCCAGAATAAAAAGATGTAGTAGCCGAGTAGACCAATAGACCACTGGTGGTGCAATGGTTAAAGATTCGACACTTAACTAGGAGATGTTGAATTATAATCCCATCGAAAGACAGAATATAAAACAACTACATCGATTCATCGATTACGCAAAAAAATTAATTTTTGAATGTTTTAATTAAAAAAAAATTGTCCAACATTTAAAAAAATCACTCGATCGATTCCGATTTGTTAGGTCATCATCAATTGTATCTACTGATTTGTAAAAGTAAAAATTTCAAAAAAGAAATAAAAGAAGGAGAGACAAAAAATAGGCAATCAAAATTTATTGATCGTAAAAATAATATGACTAATACGTCGAGTAAAATCTATTGATCGTAAAAATAATATGCTGCTATCCTCCTCTTCTTTTTTATTATTAATTTTTCCGTATGAACAACAGTTGGTTGTGTCGATCAATAGATTAATTTTTATTGCATATTTTTTGTCTCCCCTTCTTTTATGTTTTTTTGCCTTTTTTCTACTGTATGTATATAATTTTTACTTTTATAAATTAGTAGATACTCCTGACCTAACAAGATCGATCGAGTGATTTTTTAAGCTTTTGGACAAATTTTTTAATTACAATATCCAAAAATTCAATTTTTTGCGAAATAAACAAACAAGTGTTAAGTGAAATGTGTTTATTTAATAATTTTTCTACCGTTACGGTTTTCCAAGAAAGAGGATAGGGTTGCAGTTCCGAATTCCTCATTAACAGAAGAAATGTAATGTAAATCTCGGCAGAACAGAATAAACAATATCATTTCAAAATGAATTCTCCCTCGATCATTTAATAATATTAATCATTTCGTTCCAGAGTATGGCTAAGCCACTCCTTACCTCAGTATTGGCAGTAATATGATTCGCCGCCTATTTAGCTATCTTCCTTTTTTGCCGCGTTTATAATTTATATACTCAATCGACTTTTACAATACTAGTACTTAAAATTACATAAAAATATATTGTAATATTAAATGAAGTTGGGGTGTTACTAAAATATTTATATGGATTTGTAGTTTTTAGGCGATTATTGTGTTGGAAATTTGAATTTTCCGTAGATACATAAATATGAAAAAATCATTACTCGAATTATTTTGAAGTTTTATTTGGCTTCGAATAATCGATGGTATGCAGTTTACCCTGACTACAAAGTTTATACAATATCAAATAAAAGTGTCACATAAAAAACATCAATTTTCTTAAAATATTATAAAACATTTTGATTGACAGTTAAAATTTACAAGTATTGTTTACATTCCAATCCACCCGTATCACTATCTACTGATTACTTATCAAACTACAAGTTCAGCTGCGATGATAAGATTATTTTCATTACTTTTGCTGTAAAATATATTTTTGTAAACTAAACGTGACGAAGGTCGTGTATTCATGTTTACCTTTAATTACTTACATATTCCTTATACGTTTCCATTAACCTTTTGTACTTGTATATGCACATTTATTTCAATTATATCTGGAAGTACATACATTTATTTTTAATGTAGGTATAATTAATCTTTTTGTATGCTGGTTTGTGAGTAAAATTGAACTACAGTTCAAAATGTTAATCAATATCTTATATAATTCTAATTCTACAACTTTCTAATTATTATCAATTAGCTTTTAATATACAAAGTTATAATCAACCTAAGACACCAATTTATATTCATTTTCGAGTAGGTTGATCAGAAATCGATTATTCACACTTACAGAGTATAAAAATCATAAAGAAATTTAATTTTATGTATTTTGTGTGCAGCTTAGGTTTTATAGGCACTCCTGCGCACTATATTATCCGAGATCAATATAGATGTGCATTATTAATAAAAATTTGTGTCCAAAAATTATCTCTAATTGTGGCTGTCATTAAGATAAAATAATTTGACGGCATTGTTGTAACGATCAAATTTTTTGTGGGAACTATATACGAATTTTTTCCCCCCAAGTTATTGTGTGCCATTAAACGCACCGTAATTTTGTTATTTTTTTTGTTATATTATAGTTACGTGTACTGTTGTAGTAATACGATTTTATAATTTTTCACTTTCCCATGTAATCCAATAGTAAATTTTATAATACTAACGAACAAAAAATAAAAATTAAGTTTTGAAAGCAAATTAGCTAAATTCACTTTTATTTTCATTTTAATTTCAAAACGTTAAACAAATAAAAAAATTGATTTGTTTGGTAACACAAAATTGGAAAAACGTTTTAAAACATTGTTTGTGCTAGTGGAAAATTGATATTATTCCGTTTATTTATTTGAATTTACGAAAGCTCCGGAAAGCTGCTGATTCATACAAATTAATTGAATTGGTTGATATATTGTATATATATGCGGGCGGGCGTATCGATGATCCGCGAAAATATACCTATTTGGAAAATGGATATTTCAAAGCAATCGACTTTGATGGTACGAGTATAAATAAAAATGTGTTGGAAGTTCATTCGCATTCTATAGAACGTGTGTTAAAAATTAAACGAATTTGTTAGCTTTCTACTCTTTGTTGATACATTTTATAGTGTACATGTCGGCGTGAGAGAAGTTATAAAATGAATAGTTCTTTCTTTTATCAAATTAATAAACTGAATGTAACGGAATATATTTTTATAAAAACCTACTGGCATAAATGATTATTTATGGGACCTCAACCTAAAGTCCAATACCGTTCATATTATGTCTAACAAAGTATTCCTATTTTAGTAGCTAGTCCGATAAAATATCCAGTGATGTCTGAATTCAAGCTTGGGGCATTCGGCCAACCTTTCTTCTTTTATAATTCTCAACGGCCAATTCATTCTTGGATGGTACTCATCTACTATTACAACTATATCCCTATTCTTTAAGAGTTCTACTGTATCAAACCAATTCATTCTATGTTAGTGCGTTTCCAATGTATTTCCTTAATCTAGTGAGAAATTTACTATAGTATTTTTTTAAATATCAATGGGTCGTCAGTTTGTCGATGCGAAACTTGCGATAATTCGATGGGGTGGGTGTACTATGGTATCTCGGTTTTCAAAATCTCGGTTTTCAAAATCCCGGTTTTCAAAATCTCGGTTTTCGAAATCCCAGGGGTCGATTTTTTACAAAATTCGACAAGTTGACGAAATAACCGCAAGTATATAGTAGTGGTACGTGTGTTTGTGTTAGTACGAATGCGCGCCATTTAATTTTTTTTGGATATGACATTTCTAGATATCATTTCCATTTATCATATAAAATATGTAAATGCAAATAAATATGCTTTAAATAAAATTAAATTTATTTAATTTTAGTTCTAAAATAATTTCTAATTCTGTGTTTCTGTGAAAACAAAACATTTATTCGGCATCGCATTGAAAAAAAAATATTAAAATATGTGTAGTTAAAATATTTTTTTCTTAACACATTCGGGCACACTTTTTAAATGTGTGTGCTACTCAGGAACACATTTGATAACTTTTATAATTGTAATGATATTTCGTCGCAGAAAGAAAAGTATTGTGAGAATTGAAAAATAAATGTCGAATTATTCCTTAAAAAATGAATGTTGTTTGCGCAAACGTGCTAGAAATCGAAAAAACTGTATGACCGTTATAGCAGTCATTTCAGCGAACGTGTTAACTCACCACTCAAATACTTGGCGAGATGACAGACAAGTGTGATGACGAAAGGACATAAGCACCAAAAAACTGAACCGATTTGTACCGATTTTGATGCCTACATTCGCAGAAAACAACCACAGAAAAATTACACACACTAAACTAAAATTGTATACTATACTCCTTATACGTATACGAAAACGTCATGCGTCATTCGTCAAATTTTGGAAAAAATCGTCCCCCGGTTTTCAAAATCCCGGTTTTCTTTTCTTCTAGTTCTAATTGCACAAAATAATTAATAAAATGTTTTAATTGCAAGATTTGGTACTTGCAACATTTTGTAATTGCAACATTTTGTAGTTGTAGAGGCTAACGCCTTCGATAACTCTCACGGGCACGCGGGACGTCGCTGCGCTAAAAATCAGGTTTTTTTTTTATACAAAACCGGGATTTTGTAAACTGAGATTTTGAAATCGAGATTTTGAAAACCGGGATTTTGAAAACCGGGATTTTGAAAACCGCGATTTTGAAAACCGATATTTTGAAAACCGAGATTTAGAAAAATACCGAGATTTGACAAACTGAGATTTTGAACATAATGTTCACCAAGAACCATTCAAAAAAGAACTGCTTTGTTGTCGGCATTTCCATCCTAATAATTTGCAAAGTTTAGCGATTCGAAAAATGTTGCAGTAAACACATCTTCGGTTTAAAGACATTTCATAAATCTTATTACATTTCTCTGTAAGATGGGTCTGGTCCGTAGAACTCTCGCATACTGCACAATTTCATTTCGCCTTTTCTTCATTGTTTTGAGCTTTTTCGTTAGGTCAGTGCTGCATGACGGTTATTATTTTATTGTTTTTATTATTATATTATTTTTATTATTTTATTATTTATCATCAGCAAAATTTAATTGAATTGAAATAAAAATTGAAAATCAGCTATTTACACAAATTCTCAATGATAAACCCGCAGAAATACCAAAACAATTTATCAAAAAAAAAAAAATATTTAAATATTTTCTCAAGGTTTCGAGTGAATCCCATGAATCCCAGAGCTTCATTCGCTACATTTTGTTATAATATACTACTTACGAGCTATACTATTCCCCAGTGGTACAAACGCTGATAGCAGAATGAAATAGATTAGATCACTTGCACATGTTGGAGCGAGAAAAGAAACAAATTTACTTCGGTTTATTTAATGCGGTGCATTTATCTTCACCTAAATCTCTTGGCTTAGTTTACAATATTTTGATTTTGCCAGCTTTCAGATTTTATTTCAAGGTAATGGTTAATCACATATTGTGATGATGTTTATTTTACAAGTGTTTTTGAGATGGAATTCAATACAAGGATACATTAAGTATAGGGTTTTCATATTAAATGAAACCGTTTGCAAATTAAACGGAACTATTTGCAAATTAAGTGAAACCTTTCCCAAACAATACAAGTAGTTAAAATGATTTTAATTTGTTTCGCAAAATGGGGAAAGTGATCTCTCGTATGGAATGAGGTACATGTCCAATTATTGTATATATATTAGTTTAAATAATATTGCTTTATTTTAATTTAGAGATAAAATTCTATGGGTTTCAATTTATTTGCAAACTGTTTCATTTAATTTAGTAAAAAGTTTCATCCTAATTGTAAAATGTTTCACTTAATTAGCAATTATGTAGTTTCGTTTAATTTACAAAAGGTTTAATTTTGTTAGGGTAAGGTTTTCCTTAATTTGCAAATAGTTCCGTTTAATTTGCAAACAGTTGCACTTAATTTGCAAAAGGTTTCATTTAATCTGAAATCCTACAGACAAAATATAAATATTTACAAGCAGCCATTATTGTTTGAGACGTCATTAAATTTATGTCGATTAATGTCTTTTTTGAGCCGTAGATGGCAGTAATGTTCGCAAAAAGTTTTTGAGACTTAGAGGTTTCACGAAATGTGGAATGCATAGCTTTATAATAATATAGTAAATTAATTCTTACCAATGGCCTGTAACCAATGTGCAAGTGACGTTTTACAAAAAAAAAAGATTATACAAAAAAATGATCTCATTTTATTTGAACTAACTGCCATCTATAATCAAAGATCAGGGTCATCGACATAGAATGACGTCACGTACTTGTAAATATAAAATATTATTTTCTTCGTAAAATATACCGCTAAGCTGGCTAGTACACTCGAAGCAACCTAAGTGAGAGCTAAAGTTTAGCTTTATTTTTTAGCTCAACCTGAGAAAGAGTTAAAGTTTAGCTTTATTTTAGGCTTTTTACACTATTTGCCGTAGGCACTAATTGGCGAAATACACTTACACTTAATAAACAAATTTTATTAACACTTGTTTTTCTATTTCGCAAAAAAAAAAAAAAAAATTTAACAAGTGTTATACCTCAACCAGTCAGACTTAAGAGCTTAAGTTACACGCCGATTGCACCACATCGGTTAGTGCTACAATCACCAAAATTTTATAGGCTTCTCGTCACAAATAAACAACTGACCTCTAAAATTTTGGTGGTCGTACCGCTCTCCTAAGTGGTCCAAAGCGGAGCACAACTTAAGAACTTAAGTCTGACTGGTTGAGGCATCAGAAAAACGAGTGTTTAATAAAATTTGTTTATTATGTGTAAGTAAGTTGTTTCACCAAGTGCCTACGGCAAATAGTGTTAAAAGTATTAAGTCGGCAGATTTGGCCACCTTCGCCGTTATTTACTCGTATCGTCGTTTGTTGGTAAGAATTACATAGTTATAATAATAATCAAATATGGTTTAATAGTATAGTTGTATTTTTTTTTTGCGAAAAAGAAAAACAAGTGTTTAATAAAATGGGTTTATTGAAGCACTTAATTTTAGGCGAAAAAAAATTAATTTCTTACACGTTACCGAATAGAATACAAATTCGAGGGAATTAGATGCATCAATTTGAAGAGAAAATTAAGCGCTACATTTATATAAATTTATCCGCAGATTAAGCGCGTGTATCCACACATTGTACTAGTGGGGCTGTTAATATGTGTCTGCAAAATTTGCGAAGCAATGTGAAAGGATTGTTGAAAGCTACAACCGAATAACTAGGCAGCCACTTTAAACAATCGTAGACCCCAACTATCATTTTGGGGTAATTTTTTTTAGATGATTTGTTTTGGGGACAAAATACTAATAAAATTATCCAAAAATTAAAAAGAATGGCTAAATTCGAATGTCGGAAATCATGATGTTTTACCAAGACAATTATTATTTTTTGTACGTAATATTTTCGCATCGACTAATAGGCATCAGTCTGTATGATCAGTGTTGTAACTGGTGCAATGCGTTAATGCTCCACTATTTATTCCGTGTAAATTTCTTGTACAAATACAACAAGTTTTTCATTGTTTGTTACATTGCATATTGCATACTTGAATTTTAATTAAAACTTATGCTGTTAGTTTCAATTAAATTAGTTCACTAAACATGACTTAAGACATCACACGCCATATAATCATGTTACCTTCTAGACATAGTTTAATATGCACTTGCTGTTATATATCAATCATTGTTTGCTATATTTAAACACACAATTCAATGTTAATTTGACGCAAGGTATATAGTCTTGTTGTCTGTTACGTACATCTGATTCACCCACTTTCGCTTGAAATCAACTTTATAAAATGTAAACTATTCGTATATATAAACTAATCAAACAGCATTAGTTAATAATATAAAACTGCATTTTTATCTATAAATATATACATTTTTTGTTATCAATATCAAAAATTATCTCTCGTCATTTATAGAAAAATATAATAAAAATAGCATTTTTTAATTATAATTTAATTTGATAATTATTGATACCGTAATTACAGAATTGATAAAAAAAAATTATAAAGTTACGCGTATTGGTAGTGTTATAAAAAATATTAAATTGTAAACTATACACAATTATACCATATAAATATTTATGTTAAGAGTGATAATAGCGATTAAATTACTACGTACCGTCTTTAGTGGTAATTATAGTTTATATAATATAAATCGCTAAAAGAAACTCGTCGTGGCGTGGCTAGATCAAACAAGAATTACCAAAGTGTCATTACCGATTCGTGATTATGGGAACGTATTTGTTTTCGATATTTTTATACGATTAAGCCTTAATTATGTTGTAATTGAAATACCTACGTATATAATGTCTTATCCGAGCGATAAAATTGAATAAGACATTTTCAACAATTATCTAATCACAGCGATTTTTTGTCGTGTGTATATACGTAACCAAAGCGATATCACCATCCGCCGATATTCCAAACATTACAAAATAGAAAAAACAAATCAAATCTTTCGGATCAATTTTTAAAATAACTTTTTCCTTTTTGTCCAAAACTTTTTTGCCAAAACGTTGTTTGAAGTGGTCTGTCCAATCATCTATTCTTTTTTTAATATTTGCATAAGAATGAAAATGCTGCTCATGGACGCTGATTGCATGGGTCGGAACAGTTGGTAATCTGCAGAAGCAATCTGCATTACACATATGGTGAATACGGCAGGTGGCGAATAATTTTTCAGTTTCAGCTAGCCATTTAGTTCTTAACAAAAATCACGACGTGTGGCCAAACGATGTCATGTTGTAAAATAATTTTTTCGTGCCTGTTGTTTGTTTTATTTCGGCCGTTTTACAGCCAAGGCTGCGGCTTTAAAGTTATCAATTATCGCCCATAAATCGGTCCAGTATTAGTTTGCACCCTGTTTCAGCAGCTCTTAATAGTTGGCACAATTTCAACCCTACCATATACATACATACATAGAATCACCTTCGAACCAAGGATATTTGACTTTGGAGTCGTAGGCATTGGTTCATGGGGATTGACCCGGCCACGCTGGTATGCGCTTTGAATTATCATAGTCGAGTTTAATTTTCATCTCTAGATCGGTAGAAACTCATTTTGTTGTCTTGAAGCAATGATTTGCACAGGTTCTTTATCCTTTAATGGATTGATTTTTGCCGCTACACTTTTCTTCAATGAAAAATATTAAAGTAATATTTCCCGCAAACGCTGTTTTTTTGTAAAAAATTAGACATTTTCAAAAACATGAAAATAATTGTTATTGTACGCTTTGAAAAAATGTCACTAGTAATTATTAAGCTTGATATCTACAACAGTTGACATCTACTACAGTGATACTACTAACATCTAAGTCGACTTCAGAGGAGTGCTCATTTCGGAAAAATCTGTGCAGAAGGTCGTCCGGTGGGGCCTGAGCCCCTTCTTAAATGTTTTTCAGCTTGCACGATTTTCCTTGTAATTGTTGGAGGAGCGTTTTCGAGTATCCGATTGTGATTGGTCAGGTTTCCGGGGAAATTCATTTAAGGGGTCATCTGTTGGGGCTTGGACCCTTCCTTTAATACTTTATTTTGCTTGGAAGATTTTGATAAAATTTGCCGGAGGGGTTCTCCAATGCCGGGACAGGGTTTTCGAATGCATAGAAACGATTAAAAGAAGCTCTGAGTTCCGGATAATTCACTTAAGAATCCGGATTGTGTGTCATGTGGCACCATTTGCGTAATGTTTCACTATGTTGCATAGAATACATTGCATAGAAGGAAGACCTTTTTCAAACGAATAGTGTGGAACTCTGGTACTATGATATTGCGTGATGTTGCACAATGTTGTGTTGTGTTGCACCATGCTGTGGGATGTTGCACCGTGTTATGGGATGTTGCGTCATATTGCACCATTTTGCATGATGTTGCGATATGTTGTGGGATGTTGCATCGCCTTGCGCCATATTACTCCATGTTGTGTGATGTTGCATAATGTTGCTGAATGTTGTATGATTTTATGGAATGTTCCTAGATATTGCACCATGTTGCGTGATGTTGCAGCATGTTGTGTGATTTTGTACTATGTTGCTTCGTGTTGGGTTTTGCCTTTTTCGTTAATTAGCTATCTGGCATTATGTTTTATCATATGGTGGAATGTTGCACCGTGTTGTATTCTTTGCGTTACGGCGTTAATATTTTACGTTAAAATAAATGAATAATTCACTTAAACATTTGTAATTGGACAATCAAATACTATAATAATCAAAATTCTATAAAATTGCATGTCTCTAATAAATCTCTCATACGCCTCTTGGAATCGATCTAAACTAAGTTTAGTAAGTTGAAATACACCAATGGTTGTTAATATTTTGTTGATGAAATTGCGCACTTTTACATTCATTTACTAACTAAAAGAAGAATTATATACAATGTAAATGTTATGGTTTTCACTGTACCGGTAAAATCAGAACGAAAATCATTTGTTTTGGGGGCTAAAATGTGAAATTCCCGTAATTGTAACCGCTGTATACATTTTGTCACCCATGATGAAACGTTCCGCGTACCAATGCAAAGCCGCTTCTAGATTTCAAATCAAAATTTCAGATGTAAATCAAAATTTGGGTTACGTTTTCCTTATAAAATTCGAACTATTTTGGATAGGGTTGGTGCTGTTAGTTCTAATCTCGAAATCCAGAAAAAAAAATCCGGAAAAATGAAATCCTCTAACACAAAACCCCGATCAAAATCTTGAAACACAAAATTCTGAAAAATCGTTATAAAAAATACTGAAAATATTGAAATCAGCTATTTCAAAAAACACCGGTAAAAAAATTATTCGTAAGATATTATTAAAAAGAGTTACAATAACTGGTTATGATAACAGGTTACCAAACCATATGAACTGTGATAACCATAAAAACGGTTTATCTTTTCTCCCAACTCTTTCGCGTTTTGCTTTCCGCGTCCTTTGTTTTACGCCGTTGCCATGTCAGCCAATTCAAGGACGAACGGCTACAGATCCGATTTTCGTAGAACCATCTGCACGTTGCATAGCTCCTATAGTACTCGCATGGAAGATGGGTCGGTTCAAGGCCATTCTATAGATTTTAAATTAAAAATTTAGATCACGTTTGCTTTATTAAATGCGAACTGATCCAGATAAATTGTACTCATGAAACGTTACTTAATGCATGATCTGACTCGGTTCAGTATATGTTTTCTTATAAAATTTTAACTAATCATGGTCAATTTGTGTCACAAATAACATATTGTAAGTCTTTAGTGAAATCAATTAATCGAGAAGAGAGGATATTTTAAATTATATTATCTAGATTTTAGACCGATCATTAAAAAAAGGAAAACAATTGTTTTTTTGATTTCAGTAGATTTCATTTTCACATATCCATAAGAAAAAGTTGCATTTCACAAGGTACATTTTTCAAAATTTCACGATTGGCTCAAAATATTAAACTACGGAAGGTTAACTTGTTAACAATAAACTAACCTCTCAATAAATAACTCGAGGTCGACACTATGACATGCAAGCTCGTCTAAATGTGAATGAATAATTCTAAATTTAAAGCCAGAAGTTTAACATTAAATACAGAAAAAGGAATGTCTGATAGGTAGCTGAGGTTCTCGAAACTTTTTATTGTTTGTTTCTTTTATATAGAAATTTTGACATATTTCGCTCATTTGCTGCAACTCAAAATCCACTCATTTCTAAGTTATTCGAATCAAACGATTCCCAATAAATCATATTTTTATTATTTTATATGAAAACAAACCTGCTATGTAGTTATTTCTAGCAAATTAGATAAAATTCCATATAAAAAATGACTCAATTCGCGAAAGAAGTTAACATTTCAAAATATTGGAAGCTATCCTAAGAAAATTTGCAAAATATTAAATAATTATAATGTATTTTTATTTACTTTTGAAAAAACACTGTTCTTTCAAACAATTTTGAGTGATATTTTCAAATCGCTCCCTGAAAAAATAAAAATTCTGGATTGTGTCACTCTTGCAGCAAATGAGCGATATATTGTCTGCAATCGAAAAAAATTGTCTTGAAATTATTCTGGCCGTACAATTCTTGTCTAATTTTGATACATCTAGTGTGTAAGTGAAAATAAATTTTGTACTTCAGACTGCACGTGTCTACACAAAGAGTACCAACCTAGTTTGTAGACCTAATAATTCAATTTCTATTCAAAAGCAATATAAAAGAAATATAACTATACCGTTTTTGAGTACCTTCGTCTTGTCTTGTACATATACCTAAGCCCATCCTTTTTAAGAATTTTTCATTTGTTTGAAGTAAAATTTTAAGATATGTCTCAAAACAAATTAAATTAGATGTACCTGTTTTAAATTACGGAATGTCTAGTAGGTGTGTTTCGCCTAAAGCCAACTTTCAAGAATATTTAATAAATTTGTGAAATGAATCGCAAAAAATTTAATATTCTGGTACAATAACGGTACATATTATATCTTGCGAATAAGACAAAATTAATAGCACATGTTCCACACCACACGCCTAATAATTTTATGATGAGTAATAGAAAATCGATAAATAATATGCCAGGAATATTAACTTTGCGATATTGCTATAACGTCGTATATCATTGTACGGTAATTTATGTGACTGTGCTATACGCAATCACCCAGTCTGCAGGGAAACAATAAGCCAATTGTTAAATAACAATTTGAACAAACAAACATTATCGTTTTAGTGTAGCTAGGGGTTAATAACATTTTATCAGTTACAATCTAAAAAAAACTATTTCAAAGCAAACAGTTTTTCTTCATATAAATATTTAAAAAAATTCTCAACGTCAATTTCATAATGTACAAAATAAAATCAATTTTATTTCAAGTTTTATTACTATTTTATTGATTTTCACTTACAAAAATTGTTTGGTTAATACATAACTTCACACAGGTCCCTTTCCAAAATACATAGTTTTTTTGTTATGACGATGATTTTTTTTTTTTTGACGACAACAAATCGAAATTGAATTTTTGTATAATTGTTGCACGAAGCTGAACCCCATGTGAGTCCGTTCATTAAAATATATCGACACAGCAAATATAAAAATTTCTTCTACCTAAAGAAAGTAATCCTATAGCTTCCTATTTTTCAACATTATATTGTTGTTGGTTTTTGTTAATAAATATCTAAATTCTAAACAGATTTTGTACGTCTCGCATTTCTTACTTACCACCCGTTATCTAATTGTCTATATAATAAAAACTTATATATAATAAAAACTGAAGGTTATAATAAAAACTGAAAATGTTTGTTTGATGAATTGAATTTAGAAGATCAAAACATCTGTTCGAGAGACACAAGAAAACATTTTTTTTCTGTTTCGTCGTTCGTCGTATAAATGTACATCTCATGAACATTTCTTTGGATTGCATTGTTTTGTTTGATGTAAATTTGATTTTTTTCCTTATGTATTTTCAATGTCTTTAACATTTTTCTTCATCTTGCCCGGGAAAAAAATTAAAAGAAATTACAAAAAAAAAATGTTGTGTTTATAAAGACGATGGAGAGAAAAAGTAAATTAAAATAACACAAACTATTATGGTTGTATACAAGACGACCAGAAATAATATGATTTAGCTAGAGGCAGTCTTCCCAAATAAAAAAAAAGTATCGTAAAATACAAAAGAATATTGTTAGCTATTTTTAAAGAAAATTATGCAAAAAGATTTTGTAAATTAGAGAACTACAATGATCCTAATGTGTAACAAAACCTGCTAATAATAGTATTGCACATTGAATCGAAGTAAGTAGTAATGTTAATTGAATACTTAATTTAGTATGCCTTTCAGTATAAATTAAAATAGGCTACTTTATTAGAATCGATTTGAAACGATCTAATCTTTTAAAAACCGCCTGTGCAACTAAACATGAAAAAGTGTGAAAAATCGCAGAAATACCTAGGGCATTTTTTGAATTCAAGAGAAACGAATTTCTGTAAATGTTGAAATGCAATTTTGAACAGGCTACATGCTTATAAACATTTAAATATGTAATTATAAAAGAACGGCATTTCTCAATAAAGAGCATTCATTTTCTAGATGGATTCTCAATAGTGTCGATCTCGATTAGGTCCCTACAGTTAGCATAACCAATATACCGGATTGATTGATTGATTGATTGGACTGTAGAACCAAGTACTTGACAGGTGGTCCCGGATAACGCCGGGCCTATTCCTACAGCCTGTTTACACATAACAATAGGAGGGATAGGAAAGGTAATTTTTTTTTTTTTTTTTTGGGACGGAACGACCCGGTTTCAGACACCTAGCGATCGTACGGCACAACACAATTCTAATCTACTTCTAACTACTAGAGGGAGGATAAAGGCTTAATAGGTTTGATGGATAACGATGGTTTTGGTCTTCAACAATTGCTTCTTTAAATCAGCAAGCTGAGGGAAAATTTTTATTATTTCACGTACATCTGGAAATTTCCTGAAATTTAATTCTAAATTAATGCTTTCCGGCTTGCCAATCAAGTACGTTGATATTAAAATTTACAAATATTCAAAAAATGGAGTTAATCGGTTTGGCTTGTGAACCATCAAAGGAATATTATTTCACCTACATCGGTAGATTTCCTGAAATTTAATTCTAAATTAATATTTTCCGGCTTCCTAAATAATATAAACATTTATTAATTTAATAATAATGCAATTCCACAACTTAAAGTAGAATTTCCTGAAACCATAATTGTTTAAATTACAATATTAAAAATTACTCTAAAATCCATAAGTATTTAATAAAAAATATGTGAGGCATCCCAAAGGCAATGGTACATATTCGATTAATTACCAAGTAATTTATACTGCACAGGACATATTATGCCGAGCATGGCAATGGAGCTTCATCGTTCCTCAACCAATTTCTGTCAAATATGGTATGTAGAATTGGATTGGCACTATGCTCAATGGAACTAGGCCATTTCTCAACAAATGATGATCAAATTCAATGTACAAAGCTGAATTTGACTAAATTTTGGGATTCGGATATAACGAATTAAACCAGGCCGCCTCCTAACCTACAACTTTAAACTTCATTTTGCAGTGCTGGGCTAGGATTCTAATAAGAAAGGTCAGCTTAAATTGGGATTTTAACGTGTCTTTTTGATGAAGTTCTACAATTCGACCATTCTGAATGGACCTTGGGAATCATATTAAAAAATATATATATTGTCAAATCAGGTATTCAGAATTGGGTGGGGATTTAAAAATGGTATTTAGCGAAGTTTTGGAATTCGACCGTCCTAAGCAATTTATTAATCAATCATGTTCGAATCTGGTATGTTGAGTTAAATTGCGACTCCAACATAAATCCCGGATGACGTTCTGGATCTTTCCACAGAACAAATCCGAAAGCAATCGGCCAATTAACTATCCAGTTCGTTTATTCACCATAGCTGAAACAAACTTCGCTTAACCCGCTAAGAGATGAACCAGTCAAATCCAGCTTCCCAAAACTAAAATTTGCTAGAATTCCAATCCAGCCCAATTCATACCCAAAAATTAATTTATGCATCTTCTGCAGTATACTGTCTAGAAATAGATTACTGAGACAATTTCGCACATCTCAGTCATTCAAAAACGATCAAGGTTTACGTGAGGTGATGGCACGAACGGAAAATAAAACCACGCGGAATGCTTCTTACATAATTGGTGCATGAGCAAGTCATTGAATAAGATTTAGAACTCATCAATACTTGTGTCTGACGTTCCCATGCAATTGTGAACCTGTTTCGAGAAATATTGTTGAGTCAGATAAATTCTTTCATAGAAAAGAGTGCCAGCAGTAAGCAATCTAAAAAAATAACCAACATTAATAGCCCGAGGCACATCAAAGATTTACTTGTCGTTACAATTACAACGAAAATAAAAATTAAAAACCATTTTTCCTTTGCCATGCCGTAACACATATCGCTCATGACATGAAAAAGAGACACAACTCAAAAATTAAAATTTTGCAGGAGAGCAAAAACAAAAAATGCTAATTACGTTAATAGATTCCAAAATTATAAAACGAAGAATGGCACTTTGTGCTCTATCATTTTCGATGAAGGAAAAATAAAACCGTTTTTATTGAGGGATATGGATACTAATATTGCGCATCCTTCTAGTGAATTAACGGAAAAAGTTCATTTTTTTGAGTTGTGTCACCCGTCCATACCACGGCGAAACAAATCTTTAAAACTTTTCCAAATACAAATTTTTACCGCGCATTATTAATTATTATAGAGTAAAATAATTTAATTAAATAAATTATAAACCAGTTAAATAGACTGTAAAAAAATAAATAAATAATAATAACACCTATCAATGCATGTACATATTATTATTACAATACATACATGCATTTAAATTACATTGGGGAAATCACACGACGACACATTTGAGTTGAGACCGGTTTCTAACCTCAAAAAAAAAAAAAAAACATTCACGCGCACACACGTCACATGATTCCCAGCTCATCGATAAATTTCTATGTATGTGTAAAAAAATGTCGGAAAAAATCACTTTGTTAGCATAACCAATATACCGGATGAATAAAAAAATAATTTAAAAGTTTTAAATTTGTCGTACTACTCGTATTTGCACGTGAATTCGGAATCAGGAGGAAAATGTTATAGATTTCATTTAAAAACAACGTTGGTCTGTAAATAACGTTGACTTTAATAAAAAAAAAAATCCGAAAGTTTACAACTTGTTAATTTGTTGCATTGCAGTTCTGGTATAAATTAATTTATTAATTTTAATCACTTTGTGTAATTGGTTGACTTTTTATTATACCTGGTCGATTGTAAACTCTGTCTATCACTGCGACGATTTGGTCGATAACACATGGCGTATAAACGTTAACCACTACTTCTCGCCATCAAGTGTTATGAAGTGATGATTTTATAAAGTTTCATCTGGATGCGTTAGCCACTTCTGAAGACCAATTTTGCAGGAGTACTCAACCAATATCTTTGGGCGCATTCGTTTGAGTGGCAATTTTGGATCGAATATTTTTAATACTGGCTGATAATTAACTTCTTTCGCATAGTTTAACTCCATTGCCATTTTACATTATTTTTCGTCAACTCCCGAAGATTAGCAGTGCACGTTGATAAATTTGGAATTGAATCCAAAAGACATTCGATTCCATTTATACAATCGGTGTAATAAAAGTTGTCAGTACCGAACACTTCTCATCAAATGCCAATTGCCAAAATATGGTAGAGGTTTCGGATCCAACCATATTCTCAATGATCCATCAGACTTTTCAATAATTTGTAAATTTCTCATCCTATCCTTTGGCTTATTTACAGTACTGATTACACCATTGTTTTCCATTATATCTAACTGTTTCTTAAGTTTATTATGCAAACTATAAAGAATTCTCTTTTTGTAATTTAATTTTGGTTTTGATTTTTTTTAACTTTATAACGCATATACCAGGAATTTGACCAAGTCTATCAAAAACACCTAGATTATGTTTAAATCATTTTGCAAGCAACATATTCCATTTTTATATTCGTGTTCTGTTGTTGATAAACAGTCGATTTACCGGTTTTTCATAGTTTTCAGTATTATCTATTTTTGTCATCAAATTTAATATGACACAAGCTTCTCTATCAAAAATTGGCTGGATATTATTACCAGCTACGTCGAATTCAATTTGCATTGTTAAATTACAGCGATTAACTTACACATAAGTGTTCAACGTTTATTTGCTCAATATATTTAATGGAGAAACAGCTTATGTCAGTACCAGTATCCAATTTAAAATTTATGCATTGACAGCATCATTTTTAAACCAACTACCACTCTTGTGAATTACACTCCATTTATTAATAAAGGGTCTTTCAATAAGAACTCCCGTTTTTTAATATTCACATTCGACAACAAGTTGTGTGTGAGATTTCCATTTAATTTTTTTTTAAATTTTATAACGTTGTTCAAATGTCCGCCACAGGTTTGCTTGGTGGTATGAAATTTGAGAGGTCGCATATATCTGGCTGAATTTGCAGCATGGCGTTCGTTATGTTGATTTTGAGGGCAACAATTCTTTGTGGTTTATTCTTGCGATTTAAGATTGGGATTTAAGATAACCCCATAAGAAGTCTAAGGGTGTTAAATCGTACGACCTCGGTGGCCAGTTCACGTGCGTGCGCATGCGGTCGTCCGTATCCTTTAGGCCACATGCTTATTATCGATCTTTAGCGCTCACCATTGACGGTTATGGTAATGCTAGTATACCTCTTGTGGATTGGTATCGCCAAAACCCAAAGATGACTTCTTTGGCAAATTTGGGTCAACTTCCACCTACTCCAGAGCTCAATCAGCGAACACACGGCGTTGTTTATGGTAGATTTACCTTAAGTTCTTGGGTCAGTTGGCATTTAAATCGGTGCAGACTCGAGTTCCGATGCAAAATCCGACAAGTTGAAGTCACATAAATGCCAAGTTCTTTTAAATGACGAGAAATTGACTGCCTCGGGCTTTCCCATATACTTTCAAGTACTAGCAGCGATGTTTTCAGCAGACCTCGTGTTTCGGTGACTTAGTTGGTATTGACTGATTATTTATCGAACCGGTTGACTCGAATTTGGCCACCAAATGTCGAATAGTCGACTCGGCAGATCGGTTGTCACGAGAAAAAACATCATGTAATGTACGGAACATTTATCGAACAACACTGATTTTGAAAATATAATTTGGCGTTTTGCACACGTTATTCAACGCTATAACCTTCCAAGGTGATTTGCCACACTACTGGACAGTTCATAACAAATTTGACAAATGTTGCTTTAACAACATGGCTGCTATAACCTAACAAATTTCGAGCGTCCATATTGAAAGATCCTTTATTATTTAGTATATTTACTAATTTTGCATTTAATTTATAAACATTTAATAAGCATTTTTATTTCTTCGTTATAATCTACATGTCTGTCAATTTCAACCTGGTTATCCATCTCCCTCCACTTGAAGCGATTTATATTCATTTCTGAATGTTTTGGTGCGACACATGGAGGCAAATTGTCCCGACTGTTGCGCTGCAAAGCGCAATTTTAGTTTCAAAGTTTTTTTGTTTTTTCCCGGTGCCAACAGATAAATATCAAATCGCAGCTTCCATAATGACCAAAATATTCCTTTGTTATCAGAATTCATCGGCTTAAGTCCACCAACAACTCCTTTACTCGCCATTTTAATTTATTTTTGGTTATCTACCAGTGCGAAATTTAATGTTTTTTTAAATGTTTTATACTAAATTTAGTTAAAATTTCTAAATTTAATCTTCACGAATTCAATTAATGATTATTTCACACTTTTTACACATCATGTTTCAAGTAAAATTAAAAAAATTCACTTTTTATTTTATTATTTTTATCTACGGTTTTATTTTATTTTAGACATAAACATTCGCTTTTTTACATTTCTTGTGCCTCTGTCCCTATATACCACTATGACGATTGTCAATTTTATTAGTCTTTCTAATGTTGGCAGCATTACCCTGGCAACAAGTATACAGTAACTACAATTTACCGCGGCACTTTTATGAATGGATTGAATATTTGCTGTATAAGACAGCAGAAAATTACAGATTAATCTACTCGCTACAAGAGGCAGCACTATTACAAAAGAGAATATTTTTTGTTATTGAAATTTTTTAATGCATGTTTGTACCTCATTTTTGGACAAAAGGAAACCAGCAAAATAACTTAAGAATGCTTCTTAAATCTTAAGAATGCTCCGTAACGAATTTTAATAAAATTGGCTTTGTAGTATCAAATAGGGATTCCAAAGTGAGTTTTGGACAATTTTCTGGCACACCCTATGCTGCACTGCCTCTTATTAAACAACATCAAAACAAATTATATGGCCACAAAACCTCAAAAATTATATAAAAAATTCTAAACGATAAATCACCTTCAAATTTCCCATGTATACTCAGTGTGACCTGGGCTCAGGTTATCTGTAGGAGATTTTGAGATATTGCTCAGAAACTGAAAAGAATTTATATGGCCGCAAAACTTTGAAAAATTGTAGAGAATGCTAAACGATAAACAGAGAGATCACTCATAGAGTTATTTCTAAACGATAAATCGTATTTCAGAACTTCGTTCAAAATACATATTAGAATTACTTTAAGAACTACTAATCAAATCTCACCATTATTGCGTAAGAAATAGCCAAATTCTATTCGGCATAGCCAAATTTCAGAACTTCCTTCAAAGTGCATCTTAAAAACCACTTATTTATAATTGAATATCCAAACATGTACAACAGCTACATTGTGTATAGCTTCAACCACATCTCATTAAACAAACTTCTAGGAATGTACAGTAATAAGCGACATTTAAGTTCAATTGATTCCTAAGCGCGATTCAGCTTTGGACTGTTGGACACTAATCACCTTAATTTAGATGTTCCCACGTCTATGATATTTGAATGAATTTCTTTTAAGTCTCTCACGATCAGTGAAATTAAATAACCCAGTTCCCTTGGATGGAAACCTGTTTTACTAAATTCAAATTAGCTTTACTAAATTTAATATTTTCCGTTTTACGGAATGATGTATTTAAATACATACATTTTTTATGGGATTTTCATGTTTTCATGCATTGCAATTTTATAAAACAAGGACAAGTATTTTTCACCGTATAACTCTATGTAGCACAATACATTTAAAATTGATTAAAATTGATTAAAAATCTAATAAATTTTGTTACTATTTTCTTAACAATTTTTTTAATAATAATTGGGCTTGTTTGATTGCTCAGATACAAATTAAATCTATCCCACTCTAAGAGGTTCGATATATTCTATGTAAATATTATCCTTTAGCACAAAAAATGCGATACATATTCTTATGGCCGGGCCGGTTAAAGGTTTTATCATTTTTTTAAATAACAAAAGTTATGTTTTGTTTAAAAAGGAAGTATCAGGAATTTCTTATCTCGTACATAGCGGAAATGCTAGAATCCGGTTCAACCCCATAAACATTTCGATAAAATCTTTTATGATTTATAACGAAAACTTATGTTCATTTCCAATCCTATTATCGCGCATAATTTAACATAAAACATAAACATAACCAAACAGAAGAAAAACATTTACCCAGTTTATTTACGATCATTTATTCAAGATCACATTTAATTAACTTTTTTATGTTATGTATGTATGTATAATATGTATAAAATAAACTTACTTTCAATTTCAGAGAAATTTTTCTTCTTTATAATTTATGTGTTGCTCAATATTTTGACTTTGATCTTGAGATTACCGGTATGCGCACTGGAAGACAGATCACAAATTGATCATGTATTGATACTTAATTAATTATATTATAATCGAGACGATGAACAGACTGTATACACATGAAAATGAATGATGCGGTGATTAATCATTTTGTACATACAATATACATGCATATGATATAAAAGGCCAAGTGGAAAATGCTTATGGCAAAATTATAAGAAAATGACCTCATCTTATGTGTTGGATTTGTATACGAGAATAAAGAAACTAATTTATGGTGAGAATCATTACCAATCACTCTTAGAAGTGGTGTTTATTCGAAACTTACTCATCATCATCATATTTCTTTATTATGAAGATTGGTTAATTTACAAATATAGAGAAATTAGGCTTCTTCAACAATGGGTTCACGCGTTTGGAAGTGAAATTTTTTGAGTAACAAGGTATCTACACTACATACAATTTTTAAATTTGGTGATCTACTTTTTAAACTGAGCCTTTTTTGCTTCATTAGATTTCCATTTTATCAAAAAATTTGAAATGTGCTGAACTCCTGACATTTTTCAAGTCATCGCTTTATTGGTGATACCAAGTCTCCCATTCTTGTTATATTTGTATAGAATAAAAATCAAGAGAGACTAGATTCTTTTTAAGTATTCAAACTTACCACTAAAAACATAATGGCTCTTTCTTACTTGTGGTTTTCAACAGAATAGTGTCTCGCTTCGCCGGTTTCCTCCATTTCCGTTCAACTTCCTTGAGTTTCAATTTTCTACCTCGGTTGTCAAACTAGCATAACTTCTTCAATTCCCACTCTCCTTGCTGCTGTAGTCCAAGGTAATTTTTTACTTTGCAAATACGTTTTTCATCTTGCGTCAATTAGTTCATAGAGTTGACACCAGCTATGATCCTTTCGAAATATACACCAGGCTGAGTTGAATGCATTTATTACGTTCAGTATTGCAATCAGCCGTGATTTAAGCAGACGCTCCAATAGTTTTCTCTTTGTATCCAGCATGCATTGTGTTTTATAAGAGGGATTCTTTGGGGTTTCTTTCATTTTACTTATTACTAAGTAAGAGAGCTTTTTCTTCAAGTTCTTGCGGAAACTCCTTTGTGAAACTCCTTTGTTACAGCAGTTTTAAATATTTAGGGGCAACTAAAGTTGAGAGCAAACACATGGAGTGTCTAGAGTCGTTTCATAGTGGAAGTAAAACTTGTGCCAGTAATTCCAGGTAGAGTGGTTGGTTTCCATCTGCGATGAAAGTCTACGGTGTACTATATTTGTCTTGCCTTTAGTGGATGCTTGTGTTTTGAGTTCTCACGATACCTATGATCTTTTAATTTTAGTTACTTGTGTCTGTTCACCCTCATTTTCCATCGCATATTCAGGTCTCCATCTGCCCCTGGTAGCTTAATGTTTTATAGAATTGATATTTCGTCCGTCTATCGGTAGACAACAATTTGGCTCCCTCGAGGCTCATTTTTTTGGGCTCAAAATGTGTTGCGGTTTTACATGTGTTCTGTTTTATTGGGACACCGAACGATTCGTGCAGTATTGTTTTTTTCCTAACTTGGTAATCTTCATTAAGTTTCGGTTTGCCCCTGAGTCCTCTAGTCGAAACCAAATATATAGGTGATCACTTCCTGTATAGTCGTCTAAGATTCTCGATTATATATGACATCTTATGCTATATTGCCTCAGACGCAGCGTGATGTTCTGGATGATTTCCATGTAGCGCAGTTTTCTGATATGCTATCCTTATTGAACACATAAGCTCTACACTGGCTGCCAATTCAAGTATACACTATATTCTCAGGATTCTTGCGTCCGTTAAATTTATATGCCATTCGAATTCTTTAGCATTGAATCCCCGATGGCGACGAAGACTCGAGTTCTCTCATTTTACATTCGAGTCCACGAATATCGCGGTAATATTTATATTCAAGTTTGACCCATACGAACGCATTTTCATCATCGTGTTTTTCGATCAGGGCTGGATTTGGCATCTAAATACCGATAGTACTGAGGATAACGGAACTCATTTCTGGTTGAAGTCTCTTCCGATATTGTTCAATTCTAAAAAGATTTTTTTTAAGCACCTTTATCGTCTACCGCTGTTTCTTGATTTGTCAAGAGCTTGGGCAGCTTCAGCACGTGACCCGAACACATGTTGATGCTTTTTATGGTAGACCGTAGTCAACGCACAGAACACGTTTCGAATCCATCTAATAGTTCTTCTAAAAGTGTTATTTTGCACAGCATCAGAAGCAGATACCCTGATTCTTTTGGTGGGTAAACTGGAGGTCGCTTGATAGAAGCTGAAGATTAAGTAACTTGTCACGATAGTGTTTTTAAGTTCTAACCTGGTTCATCGTACAAATTTGATTTTTGTTATTTTTAAAGCTTCTTGATTATTTCTTGTTTCTTCCAAATTTCACTAAGTGCCTATGCATTAATTTGGCTTCACTGAAGGTTAGGTAAAGTGAGTCTTCATTTTTTCCTCTTTTCCTCTGGGATTTCCTTGACTGAAACGCGTTTACTCCATTTCCGTATCCCTCGTTTTTAAATTTATTCAAGACGGTTATGCAGGACTAGATGCGATCCGTTACCAGCTCCAAATTTTTTGACATCGTTCGATATATTTTTCTGCTTATTGATCACTGTGGACAGTTTTAGAATGATGAATTTGCACCTGTAGTGATTTGCACCTGTATTACTTTAATTAAGAAGTATTTCGTAATCGTCCGTGGTATTAATTTGTTCAAGATTTTTTCGGATTTTCGGATAAAATATTACTTTTAATGGCACCCATACAATGTTTAAGACTTTTTTAATCGTAGAAAACAAAGAGGCCATTTACTCACAATATTTACACCTCAAAAGTAGTAAAATGCACTCTCACCCATTTTAATCCCAGGGTACTTGTGTACACAAAGATACACAAACCCTTACAAAAATGAGAACTTCCTTAGGTCTCTTGGTTTCGTACTGATAAAAAGTTGGTCTACTCATCAAGTTGCAACGACCAAACTGCGAAATTTTGTCCGAAAACCCAAAAATGTTGAACCATGAACGATTACGAAATACTTCTTAATTACATGTGTTGGCTTAGTACACATACATAGTGAGAATTTCTTGAAGTTTCTGATTTGGTGATATAGTTCGCTAAATCGATAAGTTCTTGTTTAGTACTATCGCTACAGAGCAAGAGTTGAATTTTTGCAGATTTGATGTTGCAACCTGATGAGTAGACCAAGCCTGAAAAAATACTGTTTCAATCAATTGTAATATTTTGGTCGTTGTTACAGTGAAAAGTTTGCACAGGCGCCTTATGACTTTCTTTGAACCTTCTTATGATGATGTTGAGTCTTAGACGTGTTACTCTTACTACTTCTGTAATTTAGTAATCGGTCTAATTGTATTGTGTTCTAAATCAAGAATACTGAGAAGGGAAATTTGCTGTTTTCTTTCACTGTTATCAACTAAAAACGAAGTGAATTCCTGATCTTCCATTAATTGGAATTGTGATATGTATACCGGGTGAGTTTTTTAAGTTGAAACTTTCAAATATCTCGGAAAATAAGCCATCTACGATAAAAATGACCATCATAAAAATTAAATCATTCTGGAGGGGAAATACATTAGTGCTAAAATTAGGACCCCCCGCCCCTGTTTGTATGGGGGGTGGAGGGCAACTTGGAAACTAAGATAGGAATCCCTATTTCTATTGCAGATTCGGATTCTATGGCTAAAAGTACGTAGAATTTCCTTGAAACATTTTTTTCGATTCATGATAGATGGATTGTTTTAGTAATGATTTGTCTACAGATCGCATTTATTCTCGATGAGAATTGATCCCATCTCTTTCATATTCATTTTGACTCAACATAATATATAACCACCACCACAACTTAGCATAACAATCAACGATAAAATCTAGACACAGACAACATAAAATTATTTATGATAATACAGACATCGTATTCAACTGACTACATGCCTTATGACCTCTACATAATTAATTCTAAATTTACAGTAAAAAAAATGATTACAAATATTTAAATTATACTTCCAAAATTTGAAATAGAAAATAGCTCATAATTTTCACCAACTCTGCTAGTCTGTATATGTATAACGTTATTAAGAAGCAATTTTCTTATTTTGATTAAATTAAATTCATATCAAGAAAACTAGAGTGAGTAGACGAAGATAGATATCGACTAATTTTTGACTCGAAAATAAAATGGATTTTAATGTTTGTTTTATCGGGAGCAGATGGTAACGCTAGATTTAGATTTTTTTTTTAATACAGGTTCGTGAAGATGACTAGTCAATAATATAGTTTTTGTGTATACATATATTCAATATATGTTTTATAGTTTTTGTATCTTGCCTACATAATATAATAACACCTGTAAATTTGAAGAAAATAAATAGCCATAGAAAATAAAAAGATGATAGCGATAGATATCTTGTTGAGGTCGAAGAATATTTTCTGATTTATCGATCCAACAATTTATGTAGGCTATAGTGGATTAGATAAGATGATATTCGAGAAGCCATTAACCTTGTTGATTTGGTATTTAAATTACTTAATTCTTGTTTTTTAATATTTGTTTTTATTTTGTCTCGTTTCAGGTAAATTTTCATCAAACATTTAATGTGTATGACTTTTAAAAGGAATTGGCTTGGCGAGTTGGCAACCGCCCAGATTATTATTTTAATGGCAATAATTGGGCAAGTATGATAATATGATAACTTCTAGAGCTCAGTGTTTGTATTATTATACCCTTGAGAGAATCCAATTATGTATAATTTTGTAACATAAAATCGTTTTAGACTGTTTGCCGCGCTTATTTAATTATATAAAAACAAAAATAAATTTTTTTCTCCAAAGAAAAGCAGTGAAATTCCACACCCTTTAACACAAATTTTTTGTTCAACATTTTCAATGGCTGTCATAAGCATGCGAATAAAATTAAGTATTTTTTCAATTAAAGTACAACATTATTTGTTTAAGATAATAAATTATTAGCTTGACATATTTTACAAAAAAAAGCAAATTCAACAATTATTGTTAATAATGGTAATGGAAAATTTCGCGGTGTAATTAAAATCACCGGTAAAGAACAAAAGGTTAAAACTTGAAATTATACAATATCTCTGCGTTGTGTTTAAATATTTATTGTACGCTGTTTAGTTTTTAATGGATTTGAACTGTATCTAAAATAAGGTCATTTGAAGTGTTTTACTTATATTATTACGGTAATTGATAGTGTGGTGGAATATCACATTTTATTCATAATTTATTGTATCACTAAAGCGAGACATTTTCATAAATCGACTATGATATGTAAATGTTATCTCTAATTGTTCCTATTAATCATCGCCCTATACATTATGCGCCTTTATATTTTAAATAATTATGATTTTAATTTTTAGGATGAGGTTCACTCAGAAAAAAAATATGATAAATGCATGATTGCACTTACCGTATTATGAAAATACTAAATTATTGTGATATTCGCTATCATACAATGATTATAAATACTATCAAACTTAGTTTATATGATTAATCATCATTGTGTGTTAAATACAATTATTTAAATGATTGATTGTATCATAATATGACATTCTTGATCATTCTTCTTCATCTTTTTCATCATAACAATGATGATCACTTGTGAAAAAAATTGCTCAAGTGATCATCATTGTTATGATGAAGAACTATGATCAAGAATATCATATTATGATACAATCAATCATTTAAATAATTGTATTTAACACACAATGATGATTAGTCATATAAACTAAGTCTGATAGTATTTCTAATCATTGTATGATAGCGAATATCACAATAATTTAGTATTTTCATAATACGGTAAATGTAATCATGCATTTATCATATTTTTTGTGAGTGTACAGGCACACCATCAGTATTGAAATTACAAATTTTCTTGAAACAAGTTCATTTTATAGATAATTTTAGAAATTTTATAAATATTTTCTTCATAAATTTCCTGATGAAGATAACTAAATTATTCTTAATAAACACATTTTATTAAACACTTGTTTTTTATTTCGCAAAAACAAGTGTTTAATAAAATGTGTTTATTAAGTAAGTGTAAGTGTGTTTCGCAAAGTGCCTACGCAAATAGTCTAAAAAATACTAAATTATTCATTTAAAAACTTCAAAAAGAATATTGATGGTTTTAGTCCTAGAGCCCATAAAAAGTTTATAGACTCAATCATTAGTTAGTTGATTTGGAACCATCACCTTTTGTTACGGTAGCAGTTTTCTTGCTAGATCATTAAATTGTATATGCCTTCGTTTCGGTGAGTTTTAGTTCGTTGATCTCCGACAAATTCCGACCGAATTCGATTTCATTTTCAATCGAGCGATTTTCCCATCTTTTTAAATCTATACTGTCATTAAAATTACAATGCTCTGCTTAAAACGAATGTCTGGGTTTTTCTTCACAATGCTTAGTAGAATTATTTGTTTCGGCGCGACTAGGTTTCCTAAAATATATGCTTATAAGGGATATGCTTCAAAATTTTAGTAATAGAACATATTGGTCTACCAAAATATTATAGTGGCAACTTTGCCGATCGGTGAAAATCTTGAGATATGAAAAAAATTCCGTTCTACAATTGGATGTCGGTTTAGATATGCAGGCCCCATTAGAATTTTAATCGGCTTGGCCCAAGTAAAGTACACATAACTTCATACAAAAATATTATAGTAGCAAGTTTGCCGATCGGAGAAAATCTTCAGATTTGAATTTTCTTAGAATAAAATTTACTAAAAAATTCCGTTCTTCATTTGAATGTCGTTTTAGATATCCGAGCCCCATTAGAATTTGAATCGGGTTTACCCAAATAGAGTACACATATGGATCTACCAAAATATTATAGTGGCAAGTTTGCCGATCGGTGAAAATCTTGAGATATGAATTGTCTTAGAATCAAATTTAGTAGTAAATTCCGTTCTTCAATTGAATGTCATTTTTGATATGCGAGCTCCATTACAATTTTCATCGGGTTGATCCAAGTGGACCGTAATGGTGGGCCTACCCAGTTGTTATTGCAACTAGTTTGGCGACCGGTTAAAATTTTGAGATATGAAATTATTATGAATATGAATCAAGATTTCTTGGAAATTCCGGACTTCAAAAAAATGTCTTTTTAGGTATTTAACACCCTTAGAATTTTATTTTGGTTCGCACTAGTAAAGTATTTATATAGGAATTTAAATCATCTATCTTTTTTTTAATTTTGAGTACTATGAAGGAATAAAATGCAGAAATAATAACTTAACGATTATTATTTTCCGAAAATTCCTACTGTTATTTGACCCTACTTTTAATTTTTTTTTTTAAATAAAATCGATGTTTGGTTACTTCTAGCGTAATATAATAATTTCTACACAATTTTACTGTTATTAGAATAATGAATTTTAATCAAATTGAACTTAAATAAACATTGTGAATTAAAATTATTTGTAAACCTAACAATTTTGTAAAATCGCCTAAATGTTCGCAAATCACTAATAGGTACATCTTCACATTTTGTTTTATTTTGAATTATAGTATAAACTTCATACTTCTCAGTAGATGTATGAAGTTTTTCCTAAAATAGTACTAACCGCCATTTTTACATTTTAGGATTAATTTAGGAAACTTCATTGGCATAGTTCTACCGCTCCTTCAATTTCTTTCAAAAAGCCAAACGTATTTCGTACCAGGTAATTTGTAACCGTAGTACTTTTCATGGTATGATATCAAAAGGCCGAATGTCGAAGGGCCGAATGTGTCGAAGGGCCGATTTTTTTTTTATTTTTTATTATTTTTTTATTTTTAGAAATATATTTTTATTTTTTTATTTAATTTAATTATTTTTTTTATTTTTTGGACATATCCCTTTTACAACAAAAAAAAAAATAATTGGCTCTATTTAAGTCCAAACCACACAATTGTGTGAATAAAAAATCATAGTAGGTAATGGTGTTTTTGATAAAAAATTTCGCTTGATTTGAAGTACAACCAACACAATTGTTTGTATACTATAACTAGTGTTTTTTCGTCGGACGAAAATAAGTTTAAAATGTGTAAGTTGGGTCAAAACACAGACAAAAATAAATTTTCGATATTAACAGTACCCACACAATTTTGTTGCCGGGCAGGAAAAGGGATATACCTATTGGTGGCGCATGACAAAATTTTCCTTCACCAAAATGTATCGCTGACTGGATACGTGATGAAAAATAGTAAAATACATAAATTCATTTATGTTTAATAAAAAAGAAAATTTTAAAATATTCAATAAAACAACAAATTTAAAAATTTATATTTCTATAAACAAAAAAAAAAAAAACTTCGACCCATTCGCCCCTTCGACACATTTGGCCCTTCGACATTCGGCCCTTCGACACATTCGGCCCTTCGACATTCGGCGCTTTGTACCCATTCCCTTTTCATCAAAATACGTTAACGACGCTTCAATCAAACTGTTATTTGTTCAAAAAAAGTACTTTTTCGACTATCGTTTCTTATCAAAAGGAGTTTTAATCAAAAAACTTGTATAAAAAATATATCACTTTTCAAATCAACATGCAACATGGTCGGTTTTAAAGCCTTATTCAAGATAATTACCATAAACTATTATAAACTATATTTTGGCGCTGGGAATACCAGTTAAGTCATACTTTCAAGACAAAATGCATTTCGCCATTATCTCAAATAATGCGTAACACCGATCGAGTCTCGAATAGTTCATTCATCAAGCTATGGAAATTTCTGTTTTTCAAAATTTTTGAAAAGTAAATTTCTCTAAAATGTCTAAATGATAAATTAGAACTTTGGTCATAATTGGCGCTACGCATGCTGCTGCTGGATGAGGCATACTGGCATGCCGGAAGGGGGGGATGGTGATCTATTTTTCTTCGTATTTGGTAACTACCAGAGCGTAGTCGAAGTAGCTTCGCCTTTTGTTTTATATCTTTGATACTGGAAAAATGTCTTTACTACATAAGGATGTTGTGGTCAGTTTGATTACTCGTTTTCCTGTCGTTTGATTTCCATACACCCTTCGTGAACGAATGCAGAGTATGCAATGGTGGCAACTAAATTATACTGTAAAGATAGTTAAGTGTTGAAGTCCGGCTCGATGGGGCCACGATGTATATCTTTTGTTTGTTCGGGGACATATTCTCGGTGAGAGCATGAACGTTTACGAATGAAAATAACGACATTACATGTTCTGAGTTTTAAAACATAGTTCTCAATTCATATCCGAAGTTGAAATTTTATATTTTTCCTAGGCTTCTCTTGAGGTTTCGTAGTAAATTGTTTTTCACAGTTTACGTTATTAAGCCGATGCAAACTCCTAAAGCAGCTTGCCCTTATACGTTTAGCCTATCATTTTACGGGATATATAACTATGGTCGAAGAGGTAGTGTCAGCATCTGACGTAGTGCAGCGAAAATCGCACAAGAAGTGAGTCCTGAGTTTTTACCCCTGTGTACCCGACAACTTGACCACCACCAATTTTGTAATGGCGTTAATTTAACAATTAGCTTAAAGTCATTTCTAATGACACGTATAAGATTTTGCAAAAACTTTTAATATCATTTTTTGATTCTATGAGTTAACTTTGAGATAACTTCACTAAGGTTATAGTAGCTATCAATTAGCAAAGCAGCCGAACAATACTTCCCGCCATTAGTCACCGCCAATTACCCCACGGCCGATTCCTGCCATTATCCCTTCCCCAAATCAAACAAAAATTTCACAACATGACAAAGTTTGCAAAAAATTTGTTGATTGTGAGACAATATACCATTTCGAGAAAACTATATCTCAATTCCTAAAATATCATGAAAGGCTTTCTGTTCTAAATAGAGGACGGACCAAAGCATGACTGTGCTAAATAACATTATGTGAATTAGCCGGAATTTCCACTGATTGTTTAAAAATGCTCGATCGAGCCGACGCGAAACACAGATTTTTAATTTTTGCGGCACAAACAGTCAGTCACAAAAGTCTACATACACTACTAAAATTTGCAAAATCAAGGTAAATGAAATGACCTAAATATTGTATTATTAATTAAATAATATATTTAAACAAAAAAAATTTTTATTTGATAAAAATCAATTAAAAAAAAAAATCAAAAAGTTCATAAAATTTATATCACAAAAGTCTACGTACAGTAATAAAACCAAAAGTATCATGTTCAGACCCACTTAAGAACTAAAATTAATATTTAGTTGGGTCACCACTAGACTCAATAACAAAGCTTAGTCGCTGGGCATTGATAAAACCAGGTTCTCAGTAACCGCTGACGAAATTTCAGCCAATGCATTCGAAAGGGCACTTTTTAATGAATCTCTATTGGTAATCTAATATTTTCGGACCAGATATGCTCTATTGCATTCAAATACGGTGACTGTGGAGGCGGATGAAGTTGTTTCGGCACATTATATAGAAGCCATTGTTTTATTGCCATCGCCACCGGGCAAGTGGTCATCCATCCGTCCATGTCAATTTACAAGTTGGTATGGAGCTTGCAATGTGCAGGTGGTATACTGTAGTTGTGAGTAGGTGAATAGGTGAATGAGTTAATGATGTGGCGTGAATGCGTGATATCACAATGGGCCACAATGGCCTAAGTGTCAACCACTAAAACCTAACCTACTGCCATCGCCGTATGTTTTGGATCATTATCTTGATATAAGATCCACTGGTTGCCGAGTCCAAAGCATTCGATGGACGGTTGTAAATTGCTACGCAATATGTTCAAATACATTCGGCGATCCATATTACCTTCTATAAATACCAATTTTCCGACACCAGCTGCGGCAATAGATCCCCAATCCATTACATTGCCACCGCCGTGTCTTGAATTGGCAAACAACGTCTTTGTTTGCCAATTCAAGCCTTTTTCTGCTTATTTACTAGACTTATAAATGGTTTTTTCCTTGACACTCCTTTAAACCCTTCGTTTCGTAAAATTCGACGAACTGTTTCGGGATCAACATCCTTACCACTCAGAGAAAAAACAACTTAAAAATAAAAAAAATCATTTCGTTTTAAAAAATTTCATTTACGTTTTCCAAGCAACAACGAAATATTTTGATTTGAAAATGATCATTTTAAAATCGTATTTGTTTTTTTTTAATTGAAATATAGATTTAAAAACAAATCATCTTTAAATTAGAGATATTATTTTTTATTTTAAATCGGTTAACATATTGAAATGTATTGCTGAGGTTTTTAATTTAAAAATTTAATTTTAATAGTGTTTTCTTTTCTTTTAAATTCAAAATGCAAATTAATGATATGAATACGTTGATCGCATATGAATCTAAATGGAGAAAATTTCAATTCAAATATGTTCAATACAATAAACCACGTTTTCACATGCGGTTTGAAAGAAGTAGAAAATTATGTATTTCCGCTCCTATTCAAATCATCAAAAACCAAAGGAGTCATGTTATAATAAATATGTACCACAAAAAGTAGAAAATGAACTCCCCTCTCCATTTTGAACCCCAGGGTCATTATGTAAAATGTACACAACCCTTACAAAATGAGAACCTCCACAAGTTCTTTCTTTACAGTTTGGTTTCGTACTGATAAAAGGTTGGTCTACACTCTACTCATTAGGTTGAATTGCAAGTGCAACGACCAAACTATAAAAACTCACATCTTGTTTACATCTAAAGTATAACACAAGAACATATCGATTTAGCGAATTATATCACCGGCTTAAGAAGTTTGAAATTTTTGTAATGTTGTTTTGCACATTTTTGAGGAAACAGCTGTTACTATCAATGTTGACAGATATTTTGAAAAAAATTTACCACCAAAACGAATTGTATATAATTTAAAAATTCTAAGCTTTTGTTTGAATGCGATATAATTTGAAACTAAAACGTTTGTAATACATTTATTTTTTTGATATAATAGATTCATATTTAAAAGGCTTTGTTTCAATTTAAATAGAGGTGGTTTTAGTTATAAAATGTTTTGCCCGTTCTTACTGATGAAGCAGTGTTTTTGAATTAAAAATTTTATATTTAATTTTAAATTTCGCCTTTTCTCTGAGTGAGCTATTCATAATCTCAACCTCTATTTTTTGAGCACTAATCGGATGCCACTTTTTTAATTATGCTTCGAACATCCCGTGCGTTAAGTTTTTTATCATGCCCAGATCGTTGTTTATTTTGAATACTTCCTCTGTTATCAAAATTTCGCACTATTGTTTGTATGGTTGCTCGAGTTTTACCAATAATTTTAGACATTTCTTTATAACTCTTATTCTGTTCCCGTAGCTTTATTATTAAATTTCGTATTTCGATTGAGACTTCCGTTCCAAAGGCCAAAAAATATTTCTCACTCTATAGACGAATGCAAAGTTAATACTGAAAGTGTCGATAGCAGATGTGCCTAGGTATTTATATAAAAAAAGATAACGGTAATTGGCAATAATTCGAGAATAAATAGAAACGTGCAACTGGTTAAAGCTTTGGTGTTTGGATCGGAGGTATCGGGTTCGGGTCCCGATAGGGGCAGGATGCAAAGTGAAATTTCATCAACAGATTACGATCTGTGTTGAAATGTAGCACATCTATGGCTCTCTGTCGGTGTGCAAAACTTATGGGCCAACCCATCTTAGGCTGGCATGGAGCTATGCAATGTGCAGATGGTCTTAAATCGGTCCTATAGTCGTACATCCTCGAGTTTGCTGAATAGGCATAAAGTAAGGACGAAATAAGTAAAACCGCGAAAGAGTAGGGAGAGCCTTGTGCCCCAAAACAGATTGCATTGATAATAATAAAAAAACTATAAATCTTTTGAAAATTATTTTTTTTGTCCAATACTAATTTTGTAAATATATTATTTAATTAATATTACAATACTTAGTTCGTTTCATTTGTCTCGATTTTGCAAATTATAGTGGTGTATACCAACTTTCGTGACTGACTGTAGTGTGTTATAATTTTACGAGTACATTCAGCTTTTCAAGTTGGTCTGGAAAAATTAAAATAATAAAACCACAAACAGCAAATTCTTTGCAAACTTAAAATTGTTTTTCGATTTTATATCAATCAGTATGTTTCTAGTAGGATTTGACATCAAACCTCACGTAATCACGGAAATATTATTTTTTTAAATTTTTTCTGAAGGAATGGTATCAGACGATCCCTTAATCATCTAATTGTTCCCAATAATATTCGTGTTTTAAATATATCTCTCATATGCCAAATTGGCAAAATAGATAATGAAGTAAGTTTTAGGGGTCTAGGACTTAAACCTCCGTCTATTACATCCCCTCCCACTCGTCGGGTAATTCCCGGCTATTACTCATTGACCAATTAAACCACCTGCTCCCGATCTATTACCTCCCCAGTCATAAACTCTGGATATTACCCTTCCCCCCGCCACAAGTAGGTACGTGCTGGCGACAATCAAATTAACTGAGTAATCAAAACATATGAACATTTACCAGCGCGGCTACCGGTCATTGATATTTTTTTTTGCGTTAGTATAATAACTATAAAATTACATGATTTACAACTGAATTTAAATGAAGATAAATTATAGATTTAGATTAATAACAATAAAATAAAGATATTAGCTATCAAATTATATATAAATTAATAAACTACAAAGAAGTAAGCAATGCGATACGGATTAAATACCATGACCTGGACCACTTTCTTTTCCATATATAATATACGAGTAGTATCAAGTATCCACAAACTATCAACTACTTGAAATATTGGCGCGTTAAATCTATATTTAATGATAGTGGAAAGTTGATTCACGTATGGCATGAAAATTTCTCTGTATACTCGTATTGTAAAGCAAATAATTTACGAGATTGGGTAAAATTTTGTCGCAGTCATGCAAGTTTGGATTTATTACAAAACTAGCTAGATGAGAATCTCTTTCTCGAAATAATTTTTGATTTTTTAATTCGTACGTATTTATTAAATTATCATTAAAAATGTATTTAGATAATAAACATTTAATTAACGTGCACCACCGGTATCTTGACATGCACTTGAAATTTTGTCTCCAAAACTGGGGCAAAACTCGTATATGTTGTTTGTTAACATAAAATCACAGAATTTTTACTTTTTAAGTTTTGTCAAAACATAATCTCAACGTCACTTCACGCCTTCGGCGAAAATGCAAATTAACAAATTTTACTTTCTTATCTGTGCAAAACACCATAAAAAAATTGAAAACTATATACATATAAATTTCTTTTTTGGTTTAACGGATATTATAGATTTTTTGTTAATCTTTCTGTGAAATTAAAGATTTGTATTATACGACAAGACGTGCAAAAAATTTTGGAATTAAGGTCAAGTTCATTATAACTCGTTGTGTAATAATATTAACTATAGTATTTTTATTTAAGGTTATATAGAAAGTTCACACGTGACTGATTTAACCAACTTTATTTATTACTTATTTACACCTTCATCTATCTTTACATCATCGTGATCCTTTCATTTCCTAATGGTATTATGCATAAGTATTAGGAGCTAGCATCCTAATAAACATTTCAAAGCAAAGCACTTTCAAGTTCAATGAAATGTCATCTTAAGAATATTTAGAAGAACAACATTGTTAAAATTGTATAATAATCGAGACAAGAGGAAATTACCGCTACATTTCTTTTATTTGTTTGTACCACACCAAAAAGTTTTAAGAGTTAAACTTGTCGACGTACTAAGAATAAGAACCGCACAACAATTTGTCTCGTTATAGATTATTTATGGGGTTTCTAGTGTTTGGCATTAAGCCCATTAGTCATTGCACACAATAATAGTGTTTCTTCGTTTAACGGTAAATCGAATGTCTTTTTATTGCTGGAAATTATATATTTTTGTTATTAAAATAGTTTAAGGTGGTACCAGAATATGTGAACAAGAAATTTACTTTTTGTCTGTGTCGCGATGGTTAATTATTTGTTATACAGAGTTGTCCGTTGTTTGGTTTATACCATAGACAAAATGATGTAATTAGGTGTGTACATTTAATATACAGACTCATAATGGTGTGCAATTCATTATATTTTGGTTAATGATCCATTAAATTCATTTGACGTAGGTATAACAATGAGAATTTGTTTTGTCCGCACTCGAGCGCTTTTGCCTCAAATTAACCCATTTCTTTTGACGTATTTCTTCGGGTCGTCTAATTAAATAATTAGCCAATTTTTATTGAGTATAATTGTTTTTCAATTATATGCTTCCAATTTTACTTGTAATTAAATATTTTTTATCGTAACTAATTGAACTAAATGATTTGAAATTCGATTTTTTTGTCTAAATTTCCGACTAACTAAATTGATCGTTAGTTCACCCAGGTATTGTTAGATGTCTTTAATATTTATAAACCAAAATCTATCTGAGATTTTTTGCAAACTTAGTTCCGATTTAGCAATTTCTGATTAGAAATGTTTCGTAGAATGTTGAATTTAAGTTTATATAGCAGATTTTAATTAGACATCAGATGCGGTTTGTTTTGTGCCATCTTTGAATGATTGGTGTAAACTGACCATCAATTTAGTTAGTTGAAAATTTAGGCGAAAAATCGACGTCAGGCACACAGCATAAATTTAAAACTTTGACCTCGTTTTTGAGAGTTAAATGTGCGCATTTAAGTTTGATTAAAAAGCAACATTTAAAGTAAAGTTGGCAGATGGAAACAATTGATTCATATTTTATTCCTTCCAAACACTTACTGACCTCCTTTAAACCATTTTGGTTGATGTTACCACGCTGACATCGATGGAACCGATTTTATGTTAACATCATTCTTCTTGAAATAGGGTTTTATGGTGTTTCACACTAGTAATACAATGTCGATACAGCGGCATAGGTACATCTGATTCGATACAGCCCAAGTCATCCAGAAGGAGCAAGTTATTAATGTTACCGGATCATCGTCACTCAAAAGATAAGAGTCTAAAATAAGCGATCAGGGTTTGATTGCTAATCAGGGATGGTTGCCACAACTAGGTGCCAATTGAATCATTTTGGCTTTCTGTCTTTTACGAATAGAATTTATCGGAAAATGTACAGCCCGGCCTGCAGTCTGGATGTATTTGCAGTTTTATTTTAGTATAAACATGGATTTAGGTCCGTTAAGTAAGCTATGTTTTGAGCTCACAGCTTCTTGGTTTTCTTTTCAAAGCTGAAATTAGTGAAAACGAATTCGTGCAGCTTAGCTCAGGCCACTCTTTCATACTGATTTATTTAATGTCTTTATTTAAATCTGTGTGGTGAAAACATAGATAGATCGCCGATTTTCCGAGCGATGTGAGCTAATTATTTATCTCCAAGGTAAAAATAAAACATTTAGAAGTATTGCTTTTTAGATTGGGTTGATCCTGAGAATTATCTGCAATGTTTCTCTTATTGAGCTTCGGTAACAAAAAAAACACAAAGCTGAAAAATGAAAACATAGTCCACGTTGGCCAAAAACATAGCTCAAGTGTGCAACGGGCCTTACTACTGAGTTAATTTCAGTCAAAAATTTTAATAATCAAATTTAAGATTCAGATCCGAACGAATTTGAAATGACACTCTAACGAATTTGCCAAAGATACATTTTCGGATGATATTACCTTAGAGCGGAGATTAGTATATCGATTTTGTACCGTGAGTTTCTCATTTAAAATGAGTGAAGAAAAAATAATCGAATACGTACACAATTATGTCTTTGTACATATTTGTGACTTGCAATCGGTTTAATTGTTATAGTGCTTATTTCCTTTTCTCAACACAAACGTCTGCTCTCGAGCTGTGCAGTGTCATTATTTAACACATATTTAATATGTTTTTTTATCAATTAATTAATTTTATATGTATTAATAAAATTTTATAAGTAAATTTATTTTAAATTTTAAAAATAAAATATTAATTTATGTAAAAAGTAACACTGTCTTGTAAATACGTGATTATCAAACGTCATCAGAATAGCTTGGATGAGACTCAATTACAACTTTTTCGATTAAAGTTAAAATTATTAGCCGTGGTTAATGAATAGCATGCAATAATTGCGGCCGATTTGCCGTCTTTAATGAATTATTTTTGAATGTGAACCTTTATCTCGCTTGATTCAGCGAATTTTTCGATCTGGTGTCCAACGGTTAACAACGCCCTGCTCTAACACCCGCGATCGAAAATTTATTTTTTAATAGTTAGCCAAATTGCATAATTTTCCGTAGTTCATGCGAATGAATTTGAGGATGGCTTGGTTCGAGAATCAAAGGGATTGGTTCCAGTTGTACATGGTGGTACCGATGCCTCTCAGTGTTTGGAGTTTTGACTCGAAGCAAAAGTTTTCTGTCCACCAAGTGGTGTTGTCGTTGTGGTTCGGTAAAGTTTTGGAGGTTTCGTGGACATCTGATGGATTTCGTGATGAATTATGAATTTTCTTTGTATAGATGCTTTAGAGAGTTTGCCATTTGGGACGAGGTGTGGTTGTGGCCCGTGTATAGCCTTAATGTTATGGTACTAGGTAAAGCTTTTGGGGTTGGTTTCAGCAGCTAAATTTAGAGTTTCGTGCGTATTTTTGGTTTCCGAACTGTTATATTTGTTGATGGCATTCTTGATATCCCTAGTGATAACGTTTCCCGGATAGCCATTTTCCACTGAAACATCCGTTAGCGTTTTGTATTTTTTGTAGTGAAATGTGACAACCTCAAAATTTTTTCGGCTATCAGAGGCGGGGGGGGGGCTGTATTGTTTTTGTGCACGACTGTGAAAGCCTGAAGTTATAGTTTGGGTATCGAATTAACCAAGTTTTGTGTCATGCCGGGGTCTGTACTTACGCTTCCATTTTCTTTGCGTATCACTGTAACATCTGGATGGTCTGAACAATTATCAATTTCATTTATAAATTTTGTGTGTGGAGTGGAATTTTTGATTACGTCCAATGGGTTTTTCGTTTCCGAGGTTGATGTTTTCTTGGTGACGTCGTCGATGGATCTTTCGAGGAAATAGGTTGAACCTATGCTTTCAACATTTCGGTTTCCACACTTTCCATTAATATAGATTCGCCACGATTGGATTTATCTGAGAACTCATCGGAGAACCAAACCAAAAGTATCTTCCATTGAAACTAAATGTAGTATGTTCTAATAATTCAAACGTCAAAGCTTTTACAAGGAAGTCAAATCCAATTTTGTTATGTTTTTTAATTTTATTTCGTTCCAAAACTGTTCACCAAAGAGACGTCTACAGTGGTCAACAATAAGACTTCACCCAAAAATTGTAATACAAACGATTACAACAGACCAATTTCAAATTTTTATAAATTATATAAAGAAGAACCTAAATAACTTACGATTGGTCTCAACGGAATTCCAATTTTGTGCACTTCTTGTCGCACTTCGCTTTTTCCAAGACATATTCAAGAACCCATCATTTATTTAAATTGGTTTGGTTGGATGGTATCAATCTTTCTAAGTAACTCCATTTTTGCTGGATACATAAGTACGCGGTTACGTTACATAAGTACGCGGTTACGTTACCTCTCAGTACACAAAATTCGGGGTGTTCACTCAAACATTTTTGATTTTTATGCTATTTTGGATTTGTCTACTTTCTCTAAATTTCAAAAATATTATCTAAATGATTATTTGACATAAAATTTAACCTAAAATATTCACTAATCTATTTCTAATTTCGTTATGTACTATTGAACCTATTTTGTTCTACAGATTTGTTGGCGGTATTATTGTGGCGGTGCAATTTCGTAAGTGGAAATGTGTTAGGATGCATTTAACAATTTTTCTCCACGTGTGGGGGTTAAAATTGATGTTAGTTTGGTTTTTGTGGTGGGGTGGGATCGATGTTTGCTGAGGTGGCGATAGATGAAGGTTTCGTTTCGGAGATTGGTTTAAATAGTGCGCGCGAGTCACAGGATTGGACAGTTGAGGCTGGCCGTAGACGTTTTCGTCGAGTAGTGCGTTGGGGGTGTGGGACCATTTAGGGGTTTAGACGTAAACAAAAGCTTATCAAATTTAGGGATGAGGTTCGAGGGGCTTTGCAATCACATTTGGTATGTGAAGTACAGTGTTTGTGTGGAGAAGAGTATGTTGGACAGACCGGGCTGGGCTTAGGGATGGGGTGTGCCCGCATAATGTTGAGGCCCATGATTGTGTGTTCGTCGAGTGGTACAGTGACCAACCATTTTCGAGGAGGTGGTCACTTGTTGCCTACGGATGGCGCTGATGCTGGGTACGAGGGATTTTACTAAACGGAAAATTTTGGAAAGTGCTTGTATAGAGAGGGTTCATTTCGAAAATTTGTTAAACGTCCGGTTTCCGAAATTGTGTTGACTTACTGCGAAAGCATTATTTTGTGGAAGCAGGATTGTTGTTGTTTGGTCAGTGGTGACATATTGTAACATCACATTTTCGATACATTATCGAAGTTTATGTCTTTTTTTCCTAAAGTGAAATGGGCAACTGTTTCGTTTATGAATTATTTTCTTCGTATTGCTATCACAAACTACTAGAACAAAAAGTGAACAAGGTGACTGTCTAATTTCGTTCAAGTATCGAAAACAAATTATTTGGTGACTGAAATGAAGTAGGAATATCACAATTTTTCAATCTAGCCGACTGGTAGGTGATATACAATTTGAAATAGGGTCACATTTTATTGTAAAGAAGCGAGAGATAATCTTCGATAAAGCATCGGAAATGTGATGTGACAACATGTCACCCCTGAATTCAAAATTTTTTTAGGTTTCGGTGTTGCTTTGTATAATTTGAGCTATGTTTTTCGATTTTTTAATCAAGTTGTTTTCGGGTTTGCATTTCAAGTGAAAAAATTATTGTAAGAAATTTTAAAATTTCAGCCAACCAAAAAGTGCAATGGTTAAAGCTTCCGCACCTTAAACTACTGTCATTGTTAATGTGTTAAACACAGTGGAGTGATCTCAGCTCCGATCCACCTTCCATGTCAGGGCTGGCATGGAACTTGCAATGCATATATGGAGCTTTTGGCAAAACCAAGCATCGAATTTGCCCTATTGACGATATTTGCGTAAATGATATTTAAAGGTTAACTTTATATGATGTCATTTGCTTGCGATCAATTCCAAATAGTTTCTCGCACCAATTTTGCCTGCCTGCATGTTTACACAGAAATATTCATGAATTTTTGACGTAATGGACATCGCTTAATTGATATAATCTAAATTAATGGTCCCAAAATGGCATACGTGATCAGGATCACACATTTTCGTTTAAGCCTGCGTTAAATTAAAATCCAATAGCGATTCCTAAATTAAGTTTACAACAACTCATTTTTCAGGTCAGGGCTGGCATTTGAGTTTTACGCACGAGGAATTTAATATGCTTTGAGGTACCGTTCCGATGGAGTCAAAATCTACGGTAAAGAGCATTAATGGCCATTTCTAGGTTCTAAGTTAAAAGAAAAATGTATAAATGTCTGGAAAATCTCGTACTGACGTTTTTTTAAACAACAAGAAATATGTATAATTTTAGTTAACTCTGAAGTTCTGATACAAGTTCTGTCAATTTCTTTCCAAGCCACGAATTTACTATGCAATGAACGAAATAAGAATAAAAAAAAAATAATTGTTAAAAATAATTATACGGCATGGCATCTAAGTTACGTCTGTGTGCGACAATAGTTTTTTTTTAAATTTTAAAATTTGTATAATTGCTGTAAACACATAACGGACATATGATTTAACTGGCATATGTGTTAATATTTCTTGGAAGTCTATTCCAGTGTTCAATATTAAGAATGTAAAGTTATTATCGAAATATGATATACAGAATTTTCATCACGCACAACATAATTTAATTTATTCATAAACATTGTTGTAAACATCAACAGCATACCACATACTCGATTATGTATGAATATTTATATTGTATACGCGTGGTCCATATATATATATATATAAAAATTCGATTTGTTTGGTAAAATTATATAGATCAAATTCTTCGATACATCTTGAGTTTCTTCCTCATAAATTTTTATTATGATTGATCTTACATACGAGTATATGATTTTTAATTGCTTTTTGTTGTTTATATTGTGTGCTTGCGCGGAGTATTCAGTTACATCTAATAATATACACAGAAGGTAATTACCGGAACAAATTATGCAGATGATAAATTACTAATTCTCTTATATAAAGCGTAACTCTAATCTTAATTTTGTATACCAATATATCTTGTAGCTTTAAGCTTTAGATACGGGAGATTAATACAATGAATCTTAGGAATTTTATTCTGGTAGCTAAAACGGGATTTTTTGGCAGCCAACGGAAATAAAATTTAATTGTGAAATCATCTATTATTATATACTGTGTGGATTTGTGAACTACTGGAACTATCCAATTTATGTTGTGTAATGTTATAAACTAAGCTCAATCGAGCGAAGCCGTGTTACGCAACAATGAATATATATGTCTATTGAGATCTATTGTTAGCTAGAGTTCAAGGTTGCCTTTATAGTATAATTTACTCAAACCAATAAATTTAATTTCATTCACTGATCATAATTTGTTACTCTTGTTTTATTTAACCGATGAATGGTATATTTATAATGTAAACTGTGGCAGTTACGGCGGCGTTTGGATGAGAAGGTTCTGGAGCCAAAACCTTATAAGTACAATAGTTCAGTGAACAACGCTGTGCTATATGTCGTAGAGGAAAAGCAGAATCGAGCTAACGGCTCTGAGAGAATTTGCTGCTGTTTCGTTGTACTCTTAATAAAATGAAATGAAGCGTCTAGTGCTCATAGGATCTAAAGTGCTTGGCATTGTCAAATTTCAAATTTTGTCTTATTGGTTAATTTTTCTGAGTTACCGAGTTCGAATCCAGATAAGAGCAGGATGTAAAATGAGATTTTTCAGTGCGGTTATCGTGTCCAGCTTTCGTGCCACTGCTTCAGGCTAGCTCGGAGCTATAGCACGCACAGATGGTTCAACGTAAATCGAACCTTTGGCCGTACGTCCGCTAGTTTCGCTTTTGTTTGAAGGAGAACGTGCAAGCGAATGGTCAAAGAAACATATTTAAACATATTGCAAAGAGTATCAACGAACTCCAAAAACTTCTAAATTTTCCGTACCTTGATCGGATAACTGCTCTATAGTATGCGATCTTCAAAGGAGCTTTCCAGAAACATTATAGTATCAAGAACCAGAGATCGTACGCCACGCATAAGATCCGGGGATTTAACCAATAAGATTATCCATATGTTGAAAAAATAATACCTACTGATTTAAGGGGGCATAGCACCTTCAAAATTGAAAAAAAAAGTTTTTCAAAAAGTTTTTTTTTTGGAATAAAAAGAGATATTTTAATGAAACTTTCCATTGACATTTTATTTAACTGAAAGTATACAAAAAAAAATTTTTAGATTTTTTTTAGCCCACTGTCGTCTGCTACAAGTGTTTTCCAAAACACTTAAAATTCGCGGGGTGCATCATAACTGCTCTCAGAAACGTATAAAAAAACGGGGTTTTATTCAGCATTAAGTCGCCCTTGGAATGAACTAAAAGGAAAAAACTTGGTTGATACATAAATTTTTTTTTTCGAAAATACAGCTTTTTTGTCCCCCCCCCCCCCAATTAGTTGTAACTCAAAAAATTGAAAGCCGATTATTCCTTCCGTAGTTCATTCTGAGCAGAAATATATGTAACTTGTTCAAATTTTAGAACGATTGGATATGTAGTTTTTTCTCAATCTTGCACGCCAACTTGAAAAACGTCAATCGCGTTTAAATTATTGCGGTTTAAATAAGGCGCGCTTCGCAATAAATAAAAGAAAAATATAAATAGAATTTTTTTTTTGAGATTTTCATGTTTATATCATTTAAATCATGTTTTTAAACGTTCATTCTAACATGTTCTATCATAAAAAAAATTCGATTTTTTGAAAATTTGAAGGTGCTATGTCCCCATAAAAAGATGTATTTTATTTTTTCCCAAATCATTCCGACGAACAAGAGCCCCCATCCTAAATGGACTCAATATATTGAGCAGTTTGTCTTATCTCTACCCATTGAATCAATAAAATGTATTTGGTGGCAAGATTATGTTAATTATGAGGTCTTGGTTGCTTTAATGTATATTATATCTCCAGATATCCATATGCGGACCTCCAGTTACTTCTTGTTTTTGGCCACCTACAATTGTGCTTCCTTCTGAAGTCGAAATAATGCGTATATCAGCAGCATCTTATCATATTTCCGCTTGTAGTTTTCTTTTCCTTTACACACAGTCATAGGTTTGAATGGTTGACACAGTCATAACTTGGCCAAGATTACAAGTCGTTCCATCAAATTTAAGGATTATTTTCTCCAATACCGAAAACAACAACCTGTGTACAGCGCACCATTGTTCATATCTTTTAGTTCGAGTCATTTTATTCATGATAGACAGATTGACTCAAAAAGTTCAAATGATATTGTTGGAAAGTCCTTTTAAAATATTCAAGGAAATGTAATGATAATTCATTTCATATCATCTCTTCAATGTTCAGTTGGAGTGAACAGCAGAAATATCTATTTGACTCTTAATGTCCTTTTTTTTGTATAAATCCACAACAAGACTGTGTTTTGTTAAATGGGACTAGCCTTATTCACCCGTTAAAGAAATGAGACAAGGATAGTAGCTATTTTTAATATTATTGTTATAAAAACACCATCTGGGACGACTCTGGTAAATTCAAATGCGAAATTGTATTGATGGCTTCGACGCTACTCGGCTTGCAATTGCTACTGCATATAATTCTATCCAGTAGCAATCTCGCTGTCACTATGTGGCATTGGTTTAAATATGTTGATGATAAACAGCTGACGCAAGTGGTAGAGATAATCCTTTGTCGATCAGCGAAGGTGTCTGCTACTTTGACATCATTTTCATTGCGGATAGTATAATACATTTTATTCTCCACGCCTCCTAGAAACTTAAATTAGGCAATTTACGGTAGGCCCCCTAAGACTCAACAAAGACTACTCGTGGTTAGGACCGTCCTATATCATCGTGTTAGGATCAGGAGATCAAGCATGTCCGCCATAGATTTTCTGCATGCAGATCTGCACGTAAAACACAGAAGCATAATTTTTTGACACTTTTGTGCGTCATTTTTTATTTAGTGTTAAGCAAGCTATCAACTTTTTGTCACACAGTTAAATATTTTTGGAATTGAAATGCCTTGTATCGTATAACAATTGGTTTTCTTAAATAAATTGTGTAATTTTCTCCTCCATCTTGACAAAATTTAGTGTCAAAAGTTGAAAATATCAAACAATGTCGCATGAAGTTGCCGACGATTTTATTTTTTTTCATGTTGTCAACACCGACGGATGCGCAGTCAAATTAGAAATAGAGACGGAATTTTGCGTGGTATTCTAACCCATATACACTAGTGTATTCTAATTTTGATGCATGCAGAATTCTGCACATGTGTTTCCAGCATTAAAGCGTTTTTTTCTCGGCTTTTAATAGACAAAATATTGTTTACATGACATTCACAATGTTTAAGACTACGCAAGTCATCAAGAAACAAAGAGGTCATCTACTTGTAATATATATCTACTATAAAAAGTATAAAATTAACTCGAAAAATCGCAGGGTACGAAATCTGGAGAATAACGAGGAAGAAGCAGTAATTCGTTGTTAGGCGATCCTGTTTTGTTATATTGTGAGGAAGCACGGCATCCATATCGTCGATACCTTTCGCATGCCCAATTTTTTTTTCAATGTCAGCAATCTCTCTGACCTTCATCCGGTGGTCCACTAACACAATATTATAGATTTTGGGGATCATATCCTCCGAAGTTACTAGAATCAGACGGCCTGAGTGCTCTTAGTTAAAGACGTTTGTTCTGTCACGCTTGATTTCTTTATAAAGCAACTTAAATTAGATTTCGGTTCCTTTGATTGTCAAAGAATAAGTTTCTTCATTGTTTTGCTAGAAGGCGTATTGTATCTGCAAAATAAAGTTTAGTCGGTTTATTTGTTACTTCAAGATCAATGGCAAGGTCTGCAAATGAGCAGTTTGATTTCAGTTTATGCATAGTTAGGAGTATTTCTCATTGACGTGATGAACTTCTACTCTTTTCTCACTCACTTACATACATTTATCATTACATTCAAAATTTTTAGAGTTGAAATCCTCGGCTTTGTATTGAGCTTTGTATCGGTGTTCCATAGTAAAGTTATATCAAATGTGTCTCGAAAATCAACTTGATTACATTTATCTCGATTATCTGGAATACCAGTACAGCTGCATCAGAATATATTCGGGTACAGGGAATTCAATTTAAGCCTCCAAAATACCAGATTGAAAATTCTTGAAGGTCAGAACTAAAATTAAATTTTGTTAAATAATAAATAAATATTTTTTAGTTGTTTCATCAAACGATTTGCTCTTGTGCCGGCATGAGTAGTTTTTTTTTGGAAACGATGTCTTCAGTAAATTTTCAGTTGGAAAAGCACCGCAGGAACCAATTTAAATTTAAACAGTTTTTTTTGGTGAATGGGGAGGTATTAAAAGATATTTTTCTTGAAAATGGCGACTACATACAAGAAATTGTTTTGGAAATTTCTTTTCCATTTTCACCGCTATTTTTTCATTTTATTATCTCCGATCGTAATTCTACCACTTGTTTGGGAATGCGGTGCATAGAAATCTACGTTGATCTACGAGAACAGGGTACTCCACAATAATCCAACGATAATCTAGAACCAAAATATTTTGTTTTTTTTAATTAAATAAAACTAGCTTCCAATTATAATATATCACTAGTTTTTAACTATTTTTCACTTTAATTAATTTCTATTCGTGTTTTTCAAATTATAAAAACAACAAACCAAATCAAAAGGTTGAAATGTCAAAATGTATACATGGAATCACCACTTAAAATTCTTGTCACCAGGTGGTAGACCAATCGTCAATTACTAAAAATTATTGAAAATCTATTTAGGTCTTCTTCAATTAGATATACACCAGATAAAAAACCGAGTTATAATCGATTGATTTTATTGCATTTTTTATCGTTAGAATGAAACTAAACGCATTTCTGTGTACTGGGGTAAAAAATTTCCCATCCATTTCTATATAAAAATCTGAACAAAAGAAAGCAAAACAAAAGCGTTCGTCGTCTATCGAATTTTTATGTTTTAACTACATTTCCAGGTTTTTTTGAAAAATCAAAAATGGATACATAATTTCAATAGAAATAGAAAAAATGGTTTATTCAAAGTATTGTCCTTCGCTATCTGCACATTTTTTTCGCTATCTACACATCTTTCTGGTAATACATGAATACCTCAACGAATATACTCGAGCAAATTTTGCACTTGTTCGAAACTGGCCAAGTGTAGCCTTACCAAGCCTTGCGTCATCGACCGGAACAAGTGATAATCCGAGGGGCCAGATATATCAAATAGGGCGCGTGCGGTAGCAGATCTCATCTCAGCGTTTTGTTGTGTCATGGACGATGGGAGTGCGATGGCATGGAGCGTGTTGTCGTGCTGCAATGTCACTCGTTCGTGTTTTTCGAGCAATGCATGGTTCAGTTTGATGAGTTGTTGTCGGTAGCGTTGCCCATTGACAGATTCGCCCTGTTTTGGCAGCCATAGTACACGATTCGGTGAAAGCTACGACCTTTTGGGTTTGGGATTCTTAAAAAAGATACACTTTCCATCTCCCGTAACAATGCAGGAAGCTGACGATGCAGGAAGCTCTTTCTTTCTTGCCGTGAAAGCAAATCAAAGCAATCAAAAGAAACAATCAAAATTTCTCTCTTCGATTTTCCAGTTGTCTATCAGTCAACGCATGCGGCATCCATTGTCCCTCCTTTTGAATTTTTCCCATAGCATGTTAACGTTGGGAAATACCTTGGCGAATCGTGTTTAATGCCTCCGCGAGTTTGCGAATCATCTTCATCCAATAACGCTTGCAGCTCGGTGTCTTCAAATGATTTTGGTCTTCCAGAACGATTCTTGTTCTCAGTGTCGAACTCGCCACTTTTGAAGCGTTTAAACCTATCTTCAGAGGTAGTTTTCGATGGTGTATGTTCACCGTAGGCCTCTTCAAGCAAATGACGTGCTTCTGCTGCATTTTTTCCAAGTTGAAGCAGAAAAGCAAACCTTCCTGCAAAGCTGTTTGTTTGGCACAAAACTCGACATTTTCGTTCTTAGAAAAAGTATTTTTTGCGTTGCGATATGTGCCGGTATAACAACTGGTTATCGTTAACAACTGCCCACGCTATGAACAAAGCTCGACTTCTGATATAAATGACAATTAGATGTGTCGCTAGCCTAGCACCATCTATGTGTGAAACCGAAAATTTAGTTGCGGCTCTGAAACTTGTGCACAGTACAGTATACAAAACTAGCCGAAGCTATATTGTCCTGCAAAATGGCTATTAGCTATAGAGGGTGTGGGATTGTTTTGATTTAAATCAAAAATAATGTTTGTTGTTTAAGAATTATTCTTGTTTAAAGCATGCATAGTAGGGAATTTCAAATTTCCATTTTATCTATATAAAACGATATAAACACTAAATCATTCTTATCACCTCTTCCTTCCACCACACAAACTTTTCCTAAACTTTATTATGTGTTTACATATTGCTGATTGTTTATTCTACGCATTAAATTCCTAATTCAAAATATCAACCCATCCAAGCTACGTGACTCAACCAACTAATCGGGAATTATAAATTGTGAGAAATTAAATTAAAATTATTACGAAAAATATAATTTGTTTTTCCTTAAAATATCGCCTATCTCAAATCGCTCGTTAACGAGTTAACACATCATAAATTTATCATTGTTAGTAAGTAGACCGTGCCCTCAAACATTAATGGCCTTAGTTTTTTTTTATTACCCGCGTACTTATACAGATTACAATCTCATCGAAATTGGACGGCGAAGGTTAACGCCAAATTTAGAAAACCAAATTAAGAATTTTATTTATTACAGTTCTGATGATTTGATTTCAATATCGCATTATTATCAAGTCAGGAGGGAGACGGACGTAAGTCATCCATAAAATGACGATATGTGTGTACAAGTAGCGCTTGCAAATGATATGTGTGTGGCCATATACGCGCAAGAATAATGATCGGCTATATTCAATCAATTGTTTATTGTGTGAGTTGTGTGAGCTGAATAGCTGCAATTTATTAAGTCAATTCGTTTTATAATGCGTTGCGCTATTCCTCTAAATCGATTGCTTTATAAATTTTATGTATACTCGTCTAGATGGATAAGCCAAATCGTATTGAACATAATTTAGAATCGCCTGGAGAATAATATATTTCGAAATGTCTCACAGAAAATTACATTTTTCTTGTATCGTTCGTATAAATCCGCATACGTAATCGATTTTAGTTTTTCATTCTATTTCTGTTTTCTATATTAACTAAAATAGTTTGTATAACACAATATAATAATATCTAGTCTGTTTTATAAAAATAGATTGACTCCATTTTAAAAGGGATTTAGCTAGATAAATACAGCATTGATATAGGTGTGAAACGATATACGAGTATAGTGAAATTTTTGGTGAGTTATCAATTATGCTGACAACACAAAACACCAGGAAATTATGTGCATACACAAAACATGTCCATCCATCATTCACTTATAAAATGTATAGTACAAAAATCTTTTTAATTTCTCGACTATATATCGATGAACTTAAGTAAAAGTGAAGTCAAGTCATTTAATCCAATTAAACTCAATTACAAAAAGTTAAAAAAGAATTTCTTTGTTTTAAAGACCGTATTTTAATACAACCACTTTTCTTAGAGAGAAAAAAAAGAAATGAACATAAAAATCAAAAGTTCAAATATGCAGCTATCTAGGAAGTAAGACGTATAATGATTACAAATAAAAAATTTAAATGCAGAGACCAATTAATTCTTGATTAGAAGTATCTTTATATCGTATACGAGTACTCAGGAAATCAAATATAACCGGATATTAAATTATTTTTCATTAGGATCACTATAAAAGTATAAACAGTAGAAGAGACTAATTCGATTATTTAAATTGGTGTTTTTGTGAAATCTATGTTAGTAATTTTCTTTATTGTCATCTTACGAAAATTTCCAAAAATAGATGATTAACATGATTTAGCAATAATGCTTATTTTGAATGACTTTATTGCAAATACAGGGTGGCGCACGAATCGTGCTACAAAAACAAAACGTAATAACTTTTTTTCTGTGTGACTAATCGGCTTTATTTTTTTTTATTGTATAGATAATTCAATTTTATTTTTATTTAACTAATTAGTTTTGAAAATGATAGACCGTAAATGACCTCCATGCTCATTCACGCATGTGCGACACCTGATCAGAAAATTATTCATTGCGCACTGAACTGGGTGCAGTTCCGTCTCATGGAGTATTTCTGGATTAGTTTCACTCCATATACGGCAATTTTGCTTGTTTACATTGCCGTTTAGATCAAAATGGGCCTCATCAGACATAAACAAGCAATTTATGAAGTTGTTGTCTTCTTCGGCCATTTCAATAATTTTCCGGCAAAATTCCAGGCGAATAGGCAAATCCAGAGGTTTTAATTTGCTTGTAATTTGGATTTTGTACGGAAACAAGTTTAAGTCATCATGAATTATCCGTTGTAATGACCGTCTGCTAACTCCAATTTGCGCCGATAACTCTCGAGTCGAAACACTTGGATTTGCCTGAATTGATGATGCTACAGCTGCGATTGTGGCTTCGACCCGAACATAGGGATCTCGATTGTACGGTCTACGTGCGATGCTTCCAGATTCAGCAAACATGCGTACCAACCTCATAATGGTCCATCTACTCGGGGGAGTGCCGCCAAACTCCCGCCTAAATTCCCTCTGGACGGAAATGATGGACTGCAAAGCATGGTAGCGCTGCACTATCCAAATCCTCGTTTCGGTATTCCAAGCATCCATTTTAGTAAATTTAAATAATAATCTGCAAAATAAAAAAAATAAAAAACAGATTAGTCACACAGAAAAATAGTTATTACGTTTTGTTTTTGTAGCACGATTCGTGCGCCACCCTGTATTATTTGATCAAGTGTGATCTTTTGATTAGAAAGTGTGTCCAATTTGTATATTTTGGAAATAATTTAATTTTTTGAATAGATTGTGGATGAGTTCAAAGTTCTTATAATGTATATAAATAAGTATTAAGTATTGGAATAGAAAATCGATCAAATAGCTGAAAAAAAAATTGATTGACCGTTTCTATAGTTAGTAGCAATTTAAGACGAATGACTATGTTTTGTATATAGAAAGTATTCGTGCTGTTCACTTTTTACTTTCATTTTTGCAATAAACTATCTTAATTTATTTTATCGCCAAGACAATCAAGTTAAGGTGATTGAAGAAAAGTGTATTTGAAATTAAAACAAATATATATGTAATGCGCTTTGTTGCATTCCAAGTTGAAGTCATACTTGAGGCATTGATTACACAATTTAAATTTACTTTCAAATACTTTTCGCATATCATTAATTGATTTTCTTTTATGTAATTTTGTATAATCTTATTCGCGAACTTTAATATTTTGAAATTCTCTGATAATTCTTCTTCTATGTTATGTGTTTGACATATAAATTGTTCTATCGTCCTACCCTCTTCGTCCATATGGATCCATCAGGATACCAGCTGAGCAGGCTTATCTTACTCGAATAGAGTGAAATATAGCCTCTCTATTACACTTTGCTAGCTTCCTAAAGAGAAGCGTATGATTTTCGAGAAATCGGCTCTACTCGGGTACTGTTTTCACTAAGTAGTTAAGATAAAAATGGAAGAGCACTATCAACTCCAAGAGTCGAATACAATTTTCCTTTTGATAGAGTGAGTGAATAAAAATTATGCAGAACACAAGACAAAGCATAATCTAATGATCGTGCATTTTAATTTACTGAACCTTTATAGTACACCGGCTGAGACACTTCTAAGGCTTGCTTCACGTACTTCAGTAAGTTGGTTTCTCATCCAACTAGGCTAAGTATTAGGTTTTTAGTAGGACTAAAATATCGTGTATTGATTTAGGCCGCAGAGACATAGCTTTGAAAAATAACAGGTAGCTAATATTAAAACCTATATGCTACGCGTCCTCAAAGAGACCAAACCCTGCACATGCAGCAACATCTGAAGAATCCGTCAATTTGTTCTTTACAATTTAATTTTAAACAGATTGGAAGTGTGAAGTACCTCCTTTAACAAGCACCTGGTATCCATTACTTGTAAAAGGAATTGTTTAGGGCCATCGCCGCAACACTTACAGATACAGTACAAATAGTACTAGACGTCTTTCTCTGCAAAACAGTTGTTTACGAAGGTGACCTACTCGTTCGACGAAAATCTTTGTCCTCCGGGCGCAAGTTTTAGCTTAGAGAACAAAAAAAAGTCGCTTGGAGCTAGATCAGGTGAGTAAGGAGAGTAGTGAAGCAGTTCAAACTGTAATTCGTGGATTTTTGTCGTGGCAACCGCTGAGGTGTGTTGCGGCGCATTGTTTTAATGGAGCAAGATTTTTTGTTCTGCAAATGTGGCAGTTTTTCCGCAATTTCTGCGTTCAGCTTATCAAGTAATGAGTATGCTCCTGTAATGGGATTTAATTTTTGAAGATAATCGATTAAATAAGTCCATTACTTTCCCTGAAAACAGTCACCGCCATCACTTGTCACCGACACGTTTATGGTCCAAAGTGAGCAAACCTTGAGTAAATCTTAGTTCAATATCTAAATTTAATTAACGGTTGTCCAGCACCATTTGGTGAACTTGATGGTTGCAGTTTTTGAACGTCTCGAACGTTCTTCGTCATCCAAGCTGGTACAGCCACATTTAAATTCAGCTGCCCAAAATTTCACCGTGCTACGTAGCGTGGAACTCGTCTTCGGTTTGCGTAAGCGTATTGCCCTTCAAAAATAAATATTTAATGAGAGCTCGATACTCGATTTTTTCCATTTTAACAGAAACGCTCACATTGACTCACTCAACCGTTTGTTGTACAACATATGCGCGTCTATAATGGCTGATATCTCGGTTAATATCTTTCAAGGCATGCGCAAACACGCTCACCCACTTGTGTTGACCAGTGCTGCTATCTTCATGTTGAGGTCGGAAACTTTTCAGACAACCCTAAAAGCATATGATTACAACCCTATAGTGCAGAGCGAATGCGGTTAAATGGATTAAAACCTTCTGAAGTACATAATACTCGTATTCTGCGGTAATAATTCCTCTGTAATTTTTTAACTATTTTTTTTACCATATTTCCAAAGATTACGGTCTAAAACCTAAAAAGATTCCTTGGTAAAAAAGTTCTGACTTACTTATCTTTTCAGTTTTTAGATTAAAGGGCCTTTTCAAAAGGTACTTCAGTCTAAAATGTATTTGACTGGAATACCTTTTAGTTTTTGACTGAAAAGTTTTTGAGGGAAACCACTATACCATTGAGGTAATTCGGAACTATACGTCATCTTGAAATGAGTCCCAATTTAACGGGTGCTTAACGTTTGGTAGTAAAAACGTTTGATCTTATTCTTTATTTTAGAAAGCGTGAGAATAAATTCATAAAGCATAGTCATTGAAAATAATTTCGAACTTTGCTATGTATTTAGCAATTTTAAACTTTAACCGATTTTATCAATCTATCCACTTTGAGAATAGTTAAGAATATTATGGTTTCCCCGCTAAGAATCTTTGGATTTTACGGTTTTCCACAGAATTTACGAATTTCCGTGCGTTTTGAGTCTTTACGTCGTTTTACAAAGATATCTCGCTCAAACTTCTATATGTACAGGCTGGGTGTATTTGTCAGTTCACATTTGACAGTCGTAAAGATTGACCGATAACAATTTATTATGGAGCATCTAACCTCGCAAGAACGTGTTGATATTATTAACATATTTTATTTAAACTGTTCTACAGTGAATACGCGGAGAATATTACACGTGGTAAAATCTTGCATACACCAGATACTTCTTATCAAAGCCGTGCCCAAAATTAAAAATTCTTAAAGAAGATTTGTATTTTTGGGGCAATACTGTAGCATTTACTGGTGACCGCTATTGGGGCATGTTAGGAAACTTTCTTGTACCCGAATTGGGTCAATTAGACCTACAGAACATGTGGTTTCGACAAGACGGTGCCCCATCACACACAGCTCGTCCTGTGCTACAAATTTTGCCAGAAATTTTTCCCTGTCGAATAATGTCAAAAATATCGACTGGCCGCCACGAACCTTGGGGGCTATTTTGAAATAATCCGATATCGGATTTTTTCCGATATCGAAAAATTCGATCCGCCGCGAATTTTCCTATTATGAAATTGTGTGGTCGAATTTGCCAAATATAAGCATGAAGTTAGCAATATTGCGTTTTGTAATTTACTTGAAGCTGCTAAATTTTATTTTGTTGTTGTTTTTTAATTGGATTGTTAAAGACAACATGAAAAACGAAATTGCTGAAATAACCCCAGAAGCCTGCGAAAATGTTATAAAAAATGTGTTTAAAAGAGCTTGCCTTTGCGCCACGGCCATAATGGTTAACCATAATCAATCATATGATTTAAAAGTTGCCATGATTTAAAAGTTATTAAAAAACACATCGGCCTAGAACATAAAAAGCACCCTGTATATGTGACGCCTGTAATTCGTTTCTTGACTTCTATGCCAACGATTTTAGAATTTTTCGATTATAATGTATAAAAATGTTCATTCATATTGATCCTGGGGGTGGCGCTGTATTAGAAGTCATAAGCTATTTCTTTTGCATAGCAACATCTGTTTCTTAGGTTGGCTTATTCGACATGTTGTATTCGCCATCTCGTTTATTTCGCTGTTTGATGATGATGTTTCCTCTTCGTTCTGTTTTGAAGTCACAATATTAGAGAAACGTCTTTTGGGCACAAGTTAGTTACAATAGCTGTTTTGCTTTGGCAAAGTCCGCTTAGCTTTAAATAGTCAATTATTAGTGGCCAATTTTGGTTTCAGCAATATTTGCTGGTGAATTTCCAGTATCGAAAAATAATGGTTCATCATAGTTGGCGTATTTATCAGTAGTAATTAAAGAAGAGTTGGTGGGTAAATAAAACCAAAAAAAATAAGACTTTTATAAAACCGATTCAGCTTACAGTTACTACTGAAATGAAAGCCAACTATGATGAAAAATTATTTTCGGTTACTGCAAATTCACAAGGAAATGTTGCTGGAACCAAAATTGGCCGCTAATAATTTATTTTTTAAAGCTAAGCATACTTTGCCAAAGCAAAACAGCTATTATCTTTTGAGGTTCGTTTTGATCTTTGTGTGACTTCCGCATTTTTTTAGGTGTTTTTGTGGAAAACAATTGCTGCTAACCATGAAATTACGTAGTATAGCTAGCTCAGGATGTAATACTTTACATTACATGTAATACTTGTAGGACGAGCTTATAGTTAATTATCTGTTAGAAAATTTAATGAAGCGTCTCCATCGGTTTAGTTTTCCATTATCCATTAAATAGTGTTTGAAATGTATACGACATAGTAGTTTATTTTCAACCATTAAACCTCATTTTTAACGCAACGCCAACTCATGTAGTTTTCTAATTTAAAAATAACAAATTTAGCAATGCCGTTTTTTAAGAAAAACTTCATTTTCACAATGTGTCACTTATTCAGTATCGTACTGGTAATTTATATCGTTTGTTTATTCTGCAATTTGTTTTGAGAGCCCCATTATTTCAAGTTCGTACCTCGGTGGTAATGGGGGGTCGGTGGTAATTTATACTCCCCGGGGGTCGGTGGTAATTTATACTCACACTTCTAAAATTCAGATATAAAATTTATAAGCAACCAATGTTGTGTTTCTACCTGTTAATCGAGTCGTCTCTAGAATGTGTTTCAGTTAGAACCGGTATATTACAGTTTTCCAAGCCAGAATCATCTGGCCTTTTATATTCGTCCTAATATGTTCGTAGTATTTTTGTCTAAATTCATTTTTTCTGGTCTACCGGGAGAATTAGTTTGGTGTAAATTCTTTGGAAAATAAATTTAATGGGGAATTATTTTTCCTATAAAAAATTTTGAAGAAAAGTTTCCCAGTTAACTTTGTTTCGAAAATATCTACACTATTGACGATTTTCATCGAATGCAGATAGCGTTGGTTCCTACGTCTACAAGGGGGACGAGAATTGTCAAATTCATTGTTATGACAGTGTTAATCTTCCATGCTTCATAGCAAACTATGATTTAAATTTTGTTCACCAGACGTCAGCTACTTTGTTGAAAATCGCGAATAAACCAATTTCATCAGTAGGCCACAAAAATACAGGGTGGCGCAAAAATACCGTGCCAATGAATGTTTAATAACTTTTTATTTTTTTTAAATACAGTCTAATTCATGGACATTTTTTTTGGCTTAAACGTGAAAAATGATATCTTGCAAGTGATGCCCATTTTCTGCTTCGTGCTCTTTCTAACACATTTTCTATAACTTTTTCAAAATTTCATGTTTTATGGCCACAATTTCATTTCGAATTTTGTTTTTTAGTTCTGGTATGATCGTTGGTTTACTGAAGTACACTTTTTCTTTCAAATCAGACCAAAGAAATCAGTTGAAAGAGGTTAAACCACGTGAATAAAGCGGCAAAATCTTTTCGAAAGTATTGGCTCGCCAAAGTTGTCTCATAACAGAGCCATTGTGTCCCTTGCAGTATTGGGTATAGCTCCATTTTATTGGAACCACAGCTCTTAACGATTTTGCACAGCTGCGGGCTTAAACAATTTTCCAACATCGTCCGATTGAGCTCCATTAACGTTAACTGCTGTGTTGACTTCATTTTCGAATCAATATGGCGCAAATCTCTTTCCAGATGATACTTCACACTAATCAAGTACACCACACTTAAGTGAGTGTGATGTCGCTGATAAATTAATCTTTTATTTTCTGTTGCCAAGAACCTTCAGTTTTACTTGTTTACGAAGACATTTAATTGGAAATGGGCTCATTATTAAATTGTGAATGAAATCGGGATTGTTTTCAACTTTTCTTCGTAGCGTAATGGCAAAATCAAGCCGTTCTTAAGTCTGTCGGTCTTATATCTGGCACATGGTGAGTTTTAATGGGAACATTTTTATTGTGATAAAAATTCTGTGTACGAACCTTCGCGATAGTACCTTTTGTGTTAAACGTCTCCTTGTCAACGTTTCTGGATTATCCTATACACTGTCCAATACACGTTGAATATTATCATTCGTGCGTGCCGTTCGTCGTCTTCCAGCACCTTTTTGCTGGAAATTTGCAAGCATATGGTTTATTGTTGGTTTAGACTCGAGATGGTACAAAACACACATTAAAATACCATCGATAAGCCCGCTGCGTAAAAATAAATGCTCGTTGGTTTTTATAATAATATTCAATTATTTTAATTCTTTGTTCTGCTTTGTATTGTTCCATTATAAATTTCCAAAGTTTTCTTTACAAAATTCTGAAAAGAAAACTAAAACAACATAATTAGAAAGTTCTTAAACATTCACACTAGAAAAAATGCAATGAAATTATTTTCCAAATTTCCTATTTCCAGGGCAGAATAGCGCCCAATACTGGGAAATATTAACTTTCCCGCCTATTTTGTTGTGACTTCGGCTGACATTTTATCTGTTACTTTCCAAATTTCATTGTGTCAGGTGTTGGATGATTCCGGATGGTGAAAATATGATTCTGGTTATCATATAGGTTGTTCCGGGTGTGATTGTAAAGGTTTAGTTTCAAATTCTAGAAAATGCTCAATCGGATTGCATCGTGCGTGTGTCCTAATAGTTCCGACAGATTTCATGTGGTTCCGGCTCACATTGGTTGTTATCTATCAAAATGGTTATGTCGGTTGAAATTCTAGGTATGTATTGTACAATGATTTATATGGTTCAAACTAACTTGTTGTGGCTCCGCCTGAAAATATTTTATGCTGAAAAATCCACTGTGGATTGTTATGGTGTAAATTTTACTTCGGCTGTTATTTCGATAAAGCACGATAACCTAGAATGCTTCGTGCTCATTGTGTACAATACTCCAGTTGGTTCCCTCTCACCGATTTCAGGTAGTTCTGCCTGATCGGTTACGTGTTGCACAAATATCCACAATACATTTTGCAAGTCTCGAAAAGTTCCAGCGTGTAAGACTTTAGGACACGGTCCCTTGACTTTCAAATTTTTCGACTCGGAACAATTTTGTTAATAATTGATAAGGGTGTTCGAGTGTCGTGGATAATTTATTTAAAGGTATTCCGGTGAGGCTCGGCTTTTTTTTTATTTATAATTTTTTACATTTTATCGAATTTTTTAAAATTGGTGGAAGGGGTTCTCCAGTAACAGGAGCAGTTAGTCTGGCCATCTGCTCCTGACGTTTTTTCTAATTTTTCAACTCAAACGATTACGATAAAAATTAGTTAATGGGATTTACAGGGGCTGTAAGTGATAGCAATGAGTCCTGATTTCGAGAAATTTTGTTTAGATGTTTCTTAGTGTAATGTCGAGTGCCTTTAAGCAAGGGGTCCTCCGTTGAAACCGTCATGTTGAAGCATGCTGCGTCATGTGATTTCATTTTGCGTGGTGACGTCTGCGATGTCGCGTGCCATTGCACATGTGGCGTGTTGCATGTTCCATCATGTTGATGGACTTTGTATCATGTTTCGTGATGTTGCGTTACGTTACTGTACTTAAACGCTTTTAACGAAGTTGCATTAAGGTGTCATTTATAGCGATTTTGTAGATTGAAAAGGGATTCCAGTATGAGTCTATATAAACTTATTGTCGGATCGAATAATTTAGATAAAAATCGCTAAAAGAGGGCAGTAATTCAGAGTGCAATATAGAACGAGCTTTGATTTCATCAAATTTTATTTAGTTTGGAATCTGATTTTGATATAAATTATTGAGATTATGAAAGGGAGTTTTCAAGTATCAAAAACTGACTGCAAAGAATCATGATTTCGGGAAATTCGTTTAGGAGTTCTCCAGTTTGGCCGTCAAGTTGCGTCATGTTACACAATAAAATGTAATTTTCGAATGCGGCATAATTTAATTACAGCCCGAATGTGAGACCATCGTATTGGAGTATTGGAGTTTTTGGCTTTAGAAAATAACGTACCAATTATAAAATTGTTTATAAATGCCTACACACAAAAAAACTTTCAATTTAAGCCACTTTGGCCGAGCGATGCTCGGTGCACAGCAGGGGGATTAATTTATAGTACTGGATCAAACTGGTTAAAATGAAATTCTTTTAAAAGTCGAGTATTATAAATTTCACATGATCTTCTTAGGCTAGAGATCACTATTTTAGATAAATTAGAAGATTACAAATTAATTTTTTTTTTCTTTTCTCGTTTTAATAAAATTGCCAAAATTCTGTTCTATTGATTTTATAAATTTGCGGTTCCACAACAAGACAGATAATAATATTGTCTTTACCAGACGGAAAGTTTTAGGACCGTATTGTTTTTGGGTTTAAAGTGGCACACACTTTTATAAAAGTTTTTATGGCCTCATATAGTAAACGAAATAAATTATCATAATTGTTAACTAATTGATGCAACATTTTGTCATAAACTGCCTTGTATTGAGCAAATCTTCTAGTACTATAAATTATAATTACACATATGAAACAGAAAATTATGTAATAAACACTTTAAAAACTCATCCTATAAATTAAAAAAACATTTAATTAATTTAATTACTAATCATCATCATCATAACTATTTAATATTTTCTATTCACAATATATATCTCAATTAAGTTAATTACTTTACATATTCTCGTAGTGTAGCCACAACGTAATTTACATTTGCATATAGCAAGCAGCGCGGCGTCTCGTAAATGTTCAAATGCAGTTCGTTGAATTCAATCGATCGATATAGGCAAGTGTGAATGCGGCACGACACACACGCACAATTCTATTTAATTTAATCGATTTTTATTAATGTTGCAGACACAATTAATTAACACAAATAGATTTCAATTATTTCTTAATTTACATTTACGTATATATTCATTGAAATCTGATTGTTTATAATTTCATATTGAACTATGGTGAGATGGGGCCACATAAAATAAGAATTGTTTAAGTGAAACCTCTCAATTTTCTACTCGTATATATAGAGATGCTATGATTGATTTGGACTTAATATAGGAAATTATGAGTCTAAACATATAATCAAACTGGCACCATAGGTGTATAAATATATGTCATAAGCAAGTGAGAATAAAGTAATTCTAATCAAAACTCGTGAAAAGTGTCATATTCCGAGAAATAAAATTTATTCATTTCCATATTTGTTGTTGTCATACACATTATATCATGCAGCTATTGGTCTATTTGCGAATACGCAATAAATTTAAATTTATGCTTTTTTTCTTAAAGACAGAAGAAAATAGTCCATGCAGACAGACAGACAGACAGATAATAATGGTAGATAAATATGGGAACTGACTACCTACTTATTTGCAATTGTAATATATCTTATTGTGTTCTGTGTCAGAATTATAATAGTTTTTTTTTTTTGTTTAGATTGGTTTTTTTGTTTGCTTGAGTCAGTTATTTTATTATGGTTCACATGACTTAACTGCAGAAATAATTTATTAGTGTATTTAAATAAAATGGTTAAAAGGAGGACATGGTTATGAACTTGGTGCGGGGTATGAAATATGTTTTTCTACCACTATGAGGGTGTTCAAAGATCATTCAGACGACCAAAGAAAATTTCATTTCTATAAATTAGTTATATTTCACTGTTTTTCCATTTTTCGAAGAATATCATGGCAGCCACTAGCTATACTTCTGGCTTTGTTCTGGTTGTGAATCCCTTTATTGTAATAGCCAAATTTTTAGCTTTGGTGCAATGAATTATGATTGTTTGGCAGTTATCGATGAAATTCTTGTTGTAAGCCGGTTCAAAATTCTTTCTTAAGAATCCCGAAACCCCTCTTAAGAATCCCGGTGTGATGCCCATGCGCACATAATAACATTAACAGAGAGTCTGCTAAATTTCAATTTTTTTTGTTCCATACTATCATGGATTAAATTTTGATTGCAGAAAGTAACAAATGACATTTTGAGCTCCGGTCATATGTATTATTTCATTTAATATTAATATTCAATTCGAGAGCTCAAGCCTTATCGGAATAGATAACTTACCAATAGAGAGTCATAAATTCTTTCACGGAACCATCTAGTTCACATTATAAAGCGAGGGAAATTTAATCAATACCGACTACCTTTGAAAATTCTTGCCCACTTATTACCAACCAAAGTATTTTGTTGAAATGTTTTTGGTATTCTGTTGTAAAAAGGTTTTGATCTGAAAAACTGCTAGAAAATTAAAAATTTAACTAGACAAACAAACCTTCAAGAGGACTGGGATATATCTTCCTAATTATTCAAATGGTTTTTAAAGAACGTATATATACAGATCTCCAGGGATAAATTTCTGTGAAGAAATTCATGATTTACCTATTGTCATTGGACTCAACAGATCGCTTGTAAAAAAGAATAAATGTAGATTTGAAACACTTCGTCTGCCTAATGACCAGCTAACCTCTTCCAAAAATAATATTAGTTTATTTAGCTGCGAGTATAGCATTATTAATGCTAATTTGGTATTTGTTCAGTGTACTCTCCCCTTTGATGTGGATTTTGGTCGTTGACGAGCTTCTTATAAAACTACAGAATTTTTCATTCGTCATTCAGCAGTAAGCCGTTCATCTTATTTTAGCTGTTTTCACTTTAATCCATCTAAGCGACGTAATCTGGATGGCCTAAGGGTTCCGACTCTCACGATTACCAAATCAGATTTCGTGAAACATCTGTGTTATTTTGGACTCAAGTAATTATGGAAACATCATCTTGAACATTTAAAAAAACTACTGCGATATTTTGACAATGTATAGTAGGGCCTTTGATAATTCTTGGCGGCTCACCCCTAACATTTTTTAATATTCGTTGTTAACAATGGCATTAGGGTCCTTAAATTGTCCTTATCACAACTGATCGATTTGTTTTCTAGTTTCAGTTCCATCGCAAACAGGTTTGAAGCCGTCAAATCTAGAGTTTTCAATTCAGCTAGTGTAAAATCGAAATGGTTTTTCCTCCTACTGTATAAAGACTGAAAACGTATAGATACACGTTATTACATCGTTAATGACGATATATAAATCACTATTACTCCCTGAACTATTCTGTAGTCTGATGGCATATAGTTAACAAACAGTACGTGAATACAAAACCCGCCAGTTTACAAATCATAGCTTGCAAGGATATCGCTGATGTTTTGTCATCGACTCGTTGCTATGGGATCAATTCTTTTCCTACCTGTCTGCTAAAGGCCTATATTCTAGAGTTAGCTTATTCTGCAGCTTATCGCTTGAAGTGCTCGGGACCATAAAACGCTATTGGTGGACTAGTGCGGCACCGGCAAATTCTCATTCATAACAAATTATAGAAACCATAATGCAGAATGGTTAAGGTCTGCCTGTTGCCTGAGTTTAATTTTTGTTCCCAATCATTCTCGATGGTATTTCTTTGGAGATACACTGTCTGAATCGCCCGTATTTTTTTGATTGATTCCGACGGATGCTTGATCATAAATTATCAGGCATCTCCGGTTTTCAAGCTGAAATAGAACGACTTTTAACTCACTGTGTTTTCGAGGCTTTGGAATATGACGTATTGTAAAGGCGTGCTGAATTCATCTTCAATTGAAAACCTCTAGATTTATCCAAATTTGTGAAACTGTGTTAGTATCTCCTTAACGGTCTAGTAATAATAATAAATAGTCTACAGTTATGTACGAAGCAGCTCACTATAAGGTTGTTGGTAACGAGAGAGCTAACTTTTTAGCAAAAGCGGGTGTGCGCTTAAACTTAACTCGGTCTTGAACCCGACGGCGTAGCTTTGTCTGTTACTAGTGATTTTTGCGATGGTTGTTGCGTTGATTTGCGATGATTTCGTAGGGTTCATTGATGATTGCCTAGACGATAGTGACCACTGTATACATTACGTGCGCCGTTATCTAGCTTTTGACAGGATTGGGATTCAGACCTACAGTGCATCTGCTCTCGTTGATGGAATTACTGGTTTCGAAGTATAGTCAAGTACTATCAACAATGTCTCTCCCTGACCCCAAGCAAGACAAATACCCGCCTAGAAGAGTCCGTTTGTGAAAGCAGCTGTAAAACGTGACTATAACAAACCCAATATTAAAAGCATCACGCAAAACGAGCACTTTTCGAAAAATTTATTTCCGTAGAACTTATGACATCAAAATGCTGCGCTCCAACTCTATAAATGGAAGAAGTTTAATACTCTTAGAAACGCTCCTTCAAACAAGTCCCGAACATATTCAAGAGTCTATATAACACAAAAAACCGAAAGAATTTGCACCTTTACCGAATTCCAATCTTAAAATAGTGTGATGAGTCGAACATGACCAACAATTTAATTAGTTTTTTCTTTAAATGTGGAGTCCCACCCTTTCGCATACATTTTAGGTTCGTTTAAAGATACTGGAATAAAGGACGTCACCATCGCTTAATGAGGCTATCGACGTGCCTGCAGTCAACAAATTAAACAACGCTGAACACTTCCTCACATGCAACTTATAACCAGTTTTAAAACGTAGTCGAGGCTAAACCGATCTCTGAGTGACAAACAGAGTTATGTTTGGGGAAATTTTCTTTCTATAAGAATTCTTCACTGAAAACAAAATTTAAACATGTTAATGACTTTGCAAGAACCCATATAGAATTCTAAGCCACATTAACACCGGTGTAAAGTATTTGGACACTTTTACATTTTTGGACACTTATAATTTGGACAGAAATTTACGCGAGTGTCCAAACTAATTTTTTTTGACATAATTTCGATTTTAGACAGATATACGAGCACATGTAAATTTCTAAAATATGTAAATACAAAAAAAATTTTGTTTATGAAAAAGACCAAATTTTTGTATTTCATATACATATTTAACTTTTGAGAAATTACTTTAATCATCAGGAATATGCGCTATATGCAATTTTTATATGAAAGGATGTACAGCGACATCATCAGGAATATGCGGAATATGCAATTTTTATATGAAAGGATGTCGTTGTAGGTTGTTACACAAAAAATTACACAAATCTCAAAGATTGGCTCCCCTAGTGGCTATAATTTTTTATTTTAATTTACTATAAGCTACAACGACATCCTTTCATATAAAAATCGCGGATAGCGTGGACGTTCAAAAATTATATACGAGAGCCCTACGGCTAATTTTGTAAATGGCATTAGGTGGTTTTAATTCCATAATGAATCACCTTTCAAATCTATATAGCCACTAGGGGAGCCAATCTCTGAGATTTGTGTGATTTACCATAACCTACAACGACATCCTTTCATATAAAAATTGCATATAGCGCATATTCCTGATGATTAAAGTAATTTCTCAAAAGTTTAATATGTATATGAAATACAAAAATTTGGTCTTTTTCATAAACAAAATTTTTTTTGTATTTACATATTTTAGAAATTTACATATGCTCGTATATCTGTCTAAAATCGAAATTATGTCTAAAAAAAAATTAGTTTGGACACTCGCGTAAATTTCTGTCCAAATTTTAAAAGTGTCCAAAAACTTCACACCGGTCACATTAACACCATTCTTGATGCATTTTGGCGAACCACGTTCAATCCTGAAGTGAATTTCAAGCTTTCGAGATGTGCCGTAAATCACTAAGCAGCGTCAATAAAATTGCGCCATTTATTTAGAAGAAACATTAAACATTTAGATTATCTGAGATTTTCAGAATTTAATAACATACAACCCATTTACCTTTCCCCTCCTCACATTTTTACACACTGAAATCCAAGATATCTATATGCTGAATACAAGATTGCCCTTCTTTATATTAGCCAAACAAACATAATTCTGTCAACACTTCTGCCAATTCGATCCCAACCCATGGTGCATACCTTCAGCTATTTCAACATAAAAACAGCGAACTAAAACCCAACAACCTTCTGAATTACACCAAATACCATTATATACTACAAATTATTATTACAAAATAATTTGTAATAGTTTTTGATAAAACATTCAAATTCAAAAGTTTGCCATTTAAATACCAAAATAAATCAATTTAGCTCCAGAACGAGTACTGCAGCGATTTCTATGGTCCTTGGTATGACGACGGTATTCCAACACAGAAACAACCGTTAATTTCAACTAGAGATCGCTCTTCGATAACAAAAAATTTGCAAAATAAGCTCCGGGCCGAGACTTATTGAGTCATGCCGGCAGTTCAGCTGCATTTCAAGGATGTAAAAGAACCCACACTCCATATTCCGAGAAATTCATCTATCCAGTTCTTTGTAGCACAACTCATTGCACCTCGTAATCCTACAGGTATATGGTATGATGTCGCTTCATATTCAAAATCTCCAGTTCAAAAGTTCGATGCAAAATTTCAAAATATCTAATTAATGAAAATCATGTGTTTGCCGTTTTCTGTGTAGCCTTGGGAAGAAAAACTCATTTACCATCTTAAATACCGCTCTCTATTGACAATATAACCGGCGACTGTTCCTTACGAAATTCGATAATCTTGGTTTTTAAAATATCCCTATAAGTCTGGTTTGGGCAACCTCTGGCTAAACCGAATAGGTGTTTCTGCTATAATACAAGAATGCAATATTAAATCTAAAGTTCAAGTGTGGTGAAAGTCACGTTAAAACTCTCTTTGCACTCAAATTACAGACCCTAAGCGATGGTTACGACGAACAACCCAAATTCTCGTCTCACTCAATTTTCGTTATCGATTTTCGTATGCAAAGTTCGTTGCCCACCCTTTATAAGAACCTCCAGCTAGTATATACCAAGAAATAAATACTAATTTTTCAAATGTGACAAGCTTAACCAGCTTTTGATTGGAATACTCATTTTGGGCACCTGATGCAACTAATTAGATATCATTAAGCTATTATTCATGCAATAAATATTTAGTTACGGTTAGATGAAGCTGTAAACTGTCATTGTGGCATTTCTCAAGTTAACAAAGTAGTTATTTCTTGATTTTAATAAACAAAACTATAAAACTTGTCATTCTATTGTTTAATATAGTTTTATGGTGTTTTGTTTTGTTGGATGCCGATTAGCATCTTATACTTGTTTATCTTTATGGGAGAAACACTTAATTTATGGCTGGAAAGGAAAGTAAAAGTGACAATATTGTTATGATACGTTTCATTAGTCTTTTCTAACGAGTGATTGTTACTTTTCGATAAGTTGAAATTATTTTCACCTAAAAATTTGAATTTGACCTTAATTGTTATGGGTTCATTTTCCATCCAATTGTTTAATATAAAAAAACTGTTCGTCTTGCGTGAGAAATAATAAAGTGACACTGTTTTAACATTTATTTTGTCGTTTATTAATATTTTTGTCAACAACTAAATGTTAAAAAAATGTCATTCAAAAAATATGATTTGTCGAACTTTGTAGAATAGGCCGCTATTTCCACGACCTCCTCGTTAGACGTGAACCGCATTCGCCAAGTATTTTTTGGGAATCTAGAGAATAAGGTGGATATGATACAGTAATTGTGTGATTCGACTACTAGTTTTGCTTTGATGATTGCGGATCGCTGGTGCATTGACATGATGAAAGCGAATGTTCAATTTAGCGTCTTACTCCGTGATTGTTCTTCCCTTCCTCAAGTGGTCGGTGAAGATGGCACGGTGGCACTAATAAGAAATGTTATTATTATAAAGTTAGCAAGTTATCCAATATTTTTATATTCGCGGATTTTTATTTTTTAAATCTGCGTTTAACCATCGGATTCATCTGTTTGACAGAGTTACAAATAGAAAAATCTACAAATATTTTTAATTTTGCCGAAGTTCACCATAAAATTCAGTGAAGAGAAGAAGATAAATTGACAATACCTTGATTCTGGGGCAAGATCATGAAATCCGACCGGAAAAATGAATTGTTAGAAAATATTTTAATGGACAAACACAAAAAAATTCGAAAAATGGTCAAAGTTGGCGTAAATATTTTGTATGAAAATACAAATAAATTAAAGTTTAACCTAAAAGTTGTATTCGACAACTATTTCATAATCGAGCAGTTTTAAACGGAAATGTTGTACCGGTAAATAATCAATTTCGAAAATCTTGTAGGAGATTAGCCATTGCTCTTCAAATATTATAAAGTTGCATTTATACATCATAGTCTGCATCCATCATGGTAAATTTGAATACTTTTAATCTAATAAGTTTGAAAATATTTTTAAATCCGTTTAAATTTTCTAGTCGTATTTCATGATTCTGCCCCTGTTTTGTGCTGTCGAATACTGCTGTTAGCTTCAACAATCATTTAGTTCTCTCAAATAAATCTCAATCAATTCTACTTGTGAGCTAAATCTTTCGTCGATAGTATGAAAATCCCACGAATTGATAAAGTTTCATGATTTTCACTATAGAGACGATTGCTAGGTTGCTTTATCGAGCAGCTTTATTTCGCGTACATGACATCGGAAATAAATATTTCCATACTCACTAACGAACTCAAAACCAATCAAATTATTTGAAATGCTTTAGGCCCGTTATACACTTAAGCTATGTTTCTTGACGGATGTGAGCTATGTTTTCATTTTACAGCTTCCCCTTTTGGTTTCCAAAACTCAATAAACGAAACATTGTAGATAAATCTCAGATCAATCCAATATGTAAAGCAAATATATTTAGATGTTTTATTTCCGTGTTGGAGATAAATAATTAGCTCACATAGCTCAGAAAATGAGCGATGCGAGCTATGTTTCTACCCCATAGATTTAAATAAAGAAAATAAATAAATCAGCGCATACGGGTGGCTTCAGCTAAGCTCCACGAATTCGGTTTCACTTATTTCAGCTTTGAGAAGTAAACCAAGAAGCTGTGATCTCAAAACATAGCTCACTTCGCTTAAAAAACATAGCTCAAGTATGCAACGGGCCTTATACCACGCCTACTAGTTCCGAGCTCGAGTTGAAATTATTTTAAATTTGTTGTTGTTAAAACATTTTGTGTGTTGCCATAGTATTTTTTCTGAACTAACTCACGATGTCATGAACGCACTATAAAGGTTTCATCGTAATATCATTGAGTTAGCTAACGGACTAAGCACGAGTACAACTTTTCAGCTCTCACGATCCACGAGTTTTAGTAATACTGAACAAGCGAACATTAGTTTTCCCTTTGATGTTTTCCAAAAGTTTTTTAGCTCATAGTGATCATTTTACCCGCTATAGTTATTTAATTCTTTTGCTTCTCAATTTCTTTAATAGAATAGCTGGTAAATTCAATGTGGTGATGTTGATCTTTTGGACATAAAACCATGCTAGTATTGCTACATATACTGCGGGGGCACCGCTCTGAATGAGTTGCATATTACCAGTTCAAATCACTTAGATATAGCCGATATTGATGTAATACCTCTGTAGCATAAAACAATTCGGTTATTTCCCACTTATGTGGAAAAGTTGCCAATTTTAATGGTTGATTAAACAAATTGCTTAGAGCAATTACCAAATTTACAAAAAATTTTAAAAATGGGCCCTACACCCTAAATGAATGAACTATATTCACTAGCAGTTGGATCTATGTAATTTATCTATGCCTTCTGCTCTTATAAAATATTGGAGCTGCGTAAATGAGGTTGCCTTTAATATTTCGGGATTAGATAAAAATAAATATTTATTTATCAGCAATATCCACAATGGGTATTATTTTTTAAAATATTCCCCATGAAGATGAATTTACACTTTTGCATACGTTTGACGAATTTTCGAAGCACTTTCTGCCGTTAGGCAAAATGTTTATCAGATGATTGACAATCTTATTTAGTACTACGAAATTTATATTGAAGTCATGATAGGTTAGGATTGGCCAAATGGCCCAGATTTAAGTCCTATAGCGTAAATTATATGTTTGACATTAAGGTTGAATTTTGATCGCAGTATACGACAAAGACCATTAAACATGTACGGGAAACATAATGGATTGGAATGGTTGATCGTAGGTTGGTCCGGTATATTGAATTGAATTAAAGAAACTTTGAATGCGGATCAATACGTTAAAATACTCTAAACCGTTATGCTACCCTTACGAATGAGTGCTGTGTTGAAAGCGAAACGTTATATCACAAAATATTAGATTTAAGTATACAATTTAACAAATAAATACATTTTATGATTTTTAACCGAAGTATTAAAAAATTACTATTATTTCGTACATAAAAAAATCTCTTTAAAAAAATATAGGTTTATCGAATTTTTACCGCACCTGACATAAGTGCCGTCAAAAATTAATTAAATTCCGTTTAACCATTACTTAGACCGGAATTACACTTAAAAGATCTTTGACAAAGGTGTTTTATAAAACATTTTATCAATTTTCTTTGATAGTGTAATAACTATCACTTTTATAAAATATTTTATTAAGTTTAGCCTCATGCAGGTAAATTTGATAAATTATTTTTGACATATTGCTTATTCAAAATGACGACTAAATACGGACGGCAAAAAATACAAAAATATTAATTCAAGAATACGAGGCGAATGAATTTTGCTAGAAAGTGAAGTGTGGCCATTAGTCTGTCCTCCATACTTAATAATTTCGTAAGTGTGTTTCCTGTCGTGAACAATAAATAATAACAATAATAGTGAAATTTTGTGAACAATAAAATTAAATGAACTGTCATCTATTCTTAAATATTTTATGTGGTCATGTCGTCGGGTCTGCAGCTCCTTTAATAAATTTTGATGGAAACCTTTTAAATCGCATCTCGATACTCAGAGTTTCACCCAGATTCTTAATTTTCTGTTTCTTTTTTATTTTTATTAACGATATAATAATAAAACCGCTTAATGTTGCTGCATACGCTGTTCGGCGTTGTTCCATTTTTACTGAAATTTTGAGAAAATTTTAATAAAATCTGTTATGTAGTGTAATTTTTAAAAATTATTTGATCAAAATTGTTTAAAAAAATTGATTCAAATATTTTATAAAACACCTTTGACAAAGATCTTTTATAGTGTAATTCCGGCCTTACTAAATTATTTTCGGAAAAAACAGATTTTTAAAAATTCCTTTGTTTCATAACCCACAGTTAGCATTTTGATCATTTGTCTCGCTCAGGCTTATACATTTAAAAGAAATTTAGTATTAATTATCTTCCGAATAGAATAGTGCTGTAGAAATGCATGCTATGTGGAAAGTACTTATCAGAGATGGAAAGCACTTTTCGGAGAGGGTCATTCTTTTAGACAAATCGGGAGAAGATTAAACCGCCATCAAAATATCGTTGCTAATTTTTAAATGATCCAATTACGTAATTAGCCAACAAAACCGCGGGACTACAAAAAAGATGAGTTCACACGGGTTGGTTAAGGCCGCGAGTGATTCTTGAGCTTAAATTAAATGTGTCTCGAAGTACAATCGGCCGAGATATGAAAGATGCTGGACATCTAAAACTCAGCAAAATGATGTCAGTACTATTGCACAGCACAAAGCCGCGTGTTTGACCTTGTTAGGACAAACATGAGTCGTGACTGGTTATAGGTAATTGAAAAACATCTTGTTCTGCTTTTATGATGAACTAACCCTTATTTAATAATAAGAGTAGCTGATTTTTTATGAAAATTCAATATTATTGGAGGGATCTCAGAAAAAAGCCAAAGTACTTTTCTAAACGGAATTTTATTGGTGGTAGCTTAATAGTATGGGGAGTTTTCTCTTCAGCGTGCACTTTCGCCTTAGCCTTCACATTAATTAAAATGAACAGCGAGGAGTATATTGGAGTCGTAGAATACCACCTTCTGCCTTTTTGTACATAAATCAAGAAGACAGCTGGATTTTCGAGTAAGATAACGCTCCAATACACATGAGTCGAAGTGAAAAATCATGGTTTGCAGAACATTACATTGGCCGGCTTGTTCGCCAGACCAAAACCCAATTGACAATCTTTTGGGACTATTAATTCGAAAAATTTACGAGATTAACAGGCACTGTGTAACGTTTGGTGTTGGTATTTCCAAAACGTGAAGCATACGCATGTCATTTGAAGGCGTAGATATAACATCATAAGTTACTATTTTGATATTTAGTGGCCGCGAACTTATATGATTTCGGTTTGTTTATTATGGTATAAGTTTAATTAATTAGTGTATGAAATGGTGATTGGCCTAATTACACAACTATTTTGTTTTGTTTTATTTTCCACTTATTATACGCACTTAAAAAATAAACGAGAGACTCGATTTTACTATCTTAAAATCCTTATCACCAGGGTATATTACATGTTGTAAATTATTCGATATTATACTCTATATACTACTGATACTGTACGACCGACCCAATATTAATTTTTCAATATTAAACCTATGAGGAAATTTCATCCGTAACCATCAATTCATTGGTTTAGATTAAGTATGCCTTACAGGATTTTGGCAATAGCAAAAAACAAAAAAGTACCAACGGCATGTGGATATATCCTCCGCGAAATGCAATTAAAGCCACCCTTAATTTTTTTTGATATGAAAGTAAGACTTAGAGTTTGATCTTCAATGTTAATCTACACATTCTAAAACGAAAACATAATTTTAATTGTATTTTTTCTCCAATTTATAATAAAAAATAGATTTTACACTGCAAAATTCAATTAAAGTGAGTAATTTAAAAAAATAATATCAATAAAAATATTTGCAATTAATCATGTAGTTAATAATAAGTATAATCCCCATTTTTTAATTAACCAATCCTTGCAATTCCATTTTGGCAATTTGGTTTCCATGTCTGTACAACGGCTTCATGCAACTCAACTAAATTATTGCACTACTTCCTGTTCTCATAGACCTTTCGTTCCACATTGCCCCATAAATTCTCTATAGGGTTTAATTCAGGGGAACGTTGGTTGTTTTTCACCAAAATCTGATAAAATTTCATCTAACAGCTCTTAAATTGAAATTTTACACATGGGTGGGGGCCCCCCAAAATTTTATAAAATACTAACTAATAATGTCACTAATTAGAAAACTAGTTTAAAAATACACTAATAACAAACTAAACAAACCAACCGCGTAAGATCTACTAACTGGCTTTAATTGAATTTCGCAGTGTAAAATCTATTTTTTATTATAAATTAGCAAAAAAAAAAAAAATACAATTAAAATTTGTTTTCATTTTAAAATATTTATATTGTCATCCAAATTAAAACCTGTATATCGATTTTGTCTCGTGAGTTACTCATTTAAAATGAGTGAAGCAAAAAAATCGAATACGTATACTGTGTATAATCAAAACCAACAACAATATAAAGCCATGCTAATGCAACAAATACAGAAAAAAATGCACTATAGATAGTTGTATTAGAACATATGTGTACATTGTGTGTGCGCACTAGTTTAATAAGTAGTGGTGCGAAAGAAAAAAATTAACATGGGATTGTTAGTGTACCCAACATAATCTTCTGTAGTTTGTTGTATATTGGTATCTGCGTTTCAGACGTTGTTCAGGGCTTTTAATTGTTGTTGGTTTTGGTATAATACATAATTATGTCTTTGTATTTGTATTTTTCTTTTGATCGTATTTGTGTCATTTGTATGATGAACAGTATCAAAATAACGCGATCCGGGCGAATCGGTTTAATTTTTATGGTGCTTATTTCCTTTTCTCACCACATTACGTCTGCTCTCGAGCTGTGGAATGTCATTATTTAACATGCTGATATATTTTATATTTAACATTTTTTTAATCATAAATTAATTTTATATGTTTTAACAAAATTTTATAAGTAAATTTATTTTAAATTCCATAAATTTTAAAAATAAAATGTTAAATATAAAAAATTCGAAAATGTATAATGCCTCAACCAGTCAGACTTAAGTTCTTCAGTTGTGTTCCGTTTTGGACCACTTAGGAGAGCGGTACGACCACCAAAGTTTTAGAGATCAGTTGTTTATTTGTGACGAGAAGCCTATAAAATTTTGGTGATTGTAGCATTAACCGAAGTGGTGCAATCAGCGTGTAACTTAAGCTCTTAAGTCTGACTGGTTGAAGCATAAACGACACAAAAATATGGCGTTTACAATGGTTAACTCTTTGAGTGCAAAAAAGCGCGATCGTGCTCCTCAATATATTAGCCGAAATCATGTCGGCACTCAAAGGGTTAATATAAATAAACAAAAAAAGAATGACACGTGGCTTACATATGGAGTGAAATAATCATACGCACGAAACTAACACAAACACAAATGCTACTACTATATCATTCCGGTTACACTCATTTCGTTCACACATTTTGAGACAAAATCCGTATAATGATAATAGATCAAGTTCAAACTCTAATAGCATGGGCAGACTGCGTTAAACTGGTTTAGCAAAATTCGGAAGAAATAAAATAAAGTTCAGTTCAATACATTAGTAAAAATTCAAAAATCTACAAGCAAATTAGAGTTTGTCTAGGGTACTTGATTGAATTTTGCTTAACCAGTTTAACTAATCCGCAGTCTGTCCAGGCTTTAAGCCTTACTTTGATATGTATTTACTGCTTTTACAATGTGGATAATGCTTCCATGACTTCATTTAGTTCTTCTAAAGTGTAATCCATTCAATGTTTGCCTCGTTAAAAAACTGTCAAATAATCTGAAAAGCAGTGTCAAGGGGTATTTTCGTTTATTCATTACGAACATTCCGAACGTTTTAAAATTGACAGTAATCGTACTTTTATTCATTCTATGTTTTCTATTCTTTTCTTGTCTATTCTTTTATTCATTCGGAATTTTCAGAACGCATTCGTTTTGATCTACATCAATAGGTAGAACAAAAAGAATATTCTGTTTTGAAATGTCAAGCTGTGATAGTGCGTGTGCAAATCATTTACTTTTTCTTGTTTTTAATAAAACAACATAATATAAATATATGTATTATATATGTATATGTATATAATATTTCTATATTATCTATGGTTCAACAAAAGTAAATGCTGAAAAAATAAAAACAAGTCGCTGCTGTGACAAAGTATTCTGTTTATTCCATTTATGTTCTTTTATTACATTTCGTTCGGAATGTTCTTAGATCACGTGATCAATATTCTATTTCTTCTATTCTTTCTGAAGAATGAATTAACGAAAATACCCATAGCTACAAATAATAATTATTACAAAAATAAGTTTGTCTCAGTAGGTAATAACTCTAAGAAAACTTTGAAATTAACAATACCGTATTATCCACCGATCTCCATGAATTCTCAAGATGTACAACGGAACGGGTTCTTACAATAGTTATATGGCATCTTGCGTTTTGGAACTAATACAATCGGTTGAACTTATATCCGAAATTAAAAAAATGAAAAACAAACCATCTAAAGGTATTGATGAGATTGAAAATATTTTAGTGAAAAATTGGTGATATTTGTTAGATATTTTGAAATATCTGTTTAATTTGAGCCTGGATAGAGGAATCTTTCCAGACATATTTAAACTAGCTCTCCTAATATTTCTTTATAAACAAGGAACTGAGTTGGAGCCTAATAACTATAAGCCCGTAGCTCTATTATGTAGTTTTTCTAGTCTCTCTGAGGAAATGGTGAAGCGCTAACTGCTCAATTATCTCGGTAAGAATAAATTTCTAAACGAGAAACAATTCAGTTTCACAGCGAGGAAACCTACGGAGTAAGCATTGTTGCACTTTCTAAGGAATATATATTTGGTCATAAACAAGTCTCAAAAGTCTACTGCTTTATTTCTAGATATATCCAAAGCTACGTTGGTGAATGTCATTAAAAATAATATTTTTTGTCTATAAAAAAGCCGAAATTTCAAACTTCTTAATTATATTAGTGTGGGCTTAAAACACACATAATGAGAATTTTCTGAAGTTTTGATTTGGTGATATAATTCGCTAAATCGATATGTTCTTGTGTTATACTATAGGTATAAACAAGATGTGAATTTTTGCAGTTTGGTCGTTGCAACATGCAACCTAATGAGTAGACCAACATTTTATCAGTACGAAACCAAGCTGCCAAAGAGAACTTGAGGGTTTTTCATTTTTTGTAAGGGTTGTGTCATTGTGTGTACATTTCATACAAGATTCTTGGGGTTAAAGATGGGGGTGCGTATTTTTTCTACTTTTTTGATAGAGATATTGTGACTGTGAGACGTTACCATGTGTGAAGATTTATCTTCATTTTGAAGTTTTTTCTACTCTAAAAAAGATTTGAAGTTTTGGCTCAAAAAATGAAGTTTTTATTGAAATTTTACCTTTTCGTAGTATTATCACAAAATTATGTTTGTGGTGACTGGTGGGTAAAAAATGTAAATTCTAAAACGAAAAAGAAACTAGAACCAATTTGCTTTTCTCGGTTTTTGGGGTAATTTTCTTTCGTTTTATACGTTTTGGTTTTCGTTTTATACTTTTTTGGTTTACTGGGGAACTCCGGCATTATGCACTCTGCACTCCGGGCATTATCGAAAATTAGATGAGGTTTATTTGGGTTCAGAAGTTGTTTCAGCTTTATCAACCACTCATATTTTAAATAGAAACGATTAGCTGGATTTCAGATCTAACTATTTAACATTCTATATATAACTTTGCAATCATTTATCAAAGAAATTTGATTTTAATGATAATTTTTTACTATCTGCGGAAGCAAAAGCTCCCGCGAATGTGGTTAATAGAAAACATATTTCTATTTCAGAATTTTTTACCAAATGTAATTAAACTTGAAAATTTACAAGAAAATGATGATGAGTGGTGTGAAATTAGACGACTTGATTTTAAATTTTTACATTTAGACGAAACTACAGCTGTTAATGAATTTTCGAATACAATACTTTCTACTTGAATAAAATCAATTTTTAAAGTAACCAAGAAGGTTCGTTATAAAATGTTGCTTTTTTAAAGATTCCACTTAAAAATAAAAATGAAGTTTTCTTTTTTGAAATGAAGTTTTTATTTTGCCTTCCATGAAGTTTTTATTTTTGAAACATATGGTAACACGTGAGTAGATGGCCTTTTTGTTTCCAATGACTAACAAGTCGTAAACATTGTGATGTCATTATAAATAATATTTTTGGCCAAAAAAAAGTTGAAACTTTAAATAAATATACAGACAAATTTCAAACTTCTTAAAGTGTTTTATCAAAACTTAATAAATGGTTCTATTACCATCGATTGAATTTTAGAGTTATAAATCTTACGCGACCTAACGTAGAAATAGTTCCAAATATATTAACGTTTCATAGCTACTTATGCAACAGAAATCCTTGCTCTCCACAATGCCTTTCAGCTTCTAGGTATGAATGAGTTTAAATACTTGCGCCTAATTATCGACTCGCAGTTAAATTGGGATTCTCACTACTACTTAAAAAATAAATTAAAAGAAAATATCAATAATATTAAGGGTGGCTTTAATTGAATTTTTTTAATTGAAACTAAGAAATTTTAAAAAATCGTCTTTTTCCAAGAAAATAATTGAATTTTGCAACGGTTTCCTATTTTGTTGAATTTTGAACTTATCTAGTTTTTGACATTAATTTTTTAATCATTTATTTAAAAAAAAAACAATTTTTTTTTTTATATATACATAGTTATGAAACGTACTGTACATTTCAAATCTTTTACATAAACTTATTGAATACATATCTCAAAATTTGAGTCTATAGCTTTTAATGGAAAAATAGCAAAATAAAATAAACGAAAATAGAAGATTTGCATTACATCGAATCGAGCTAGATAATTGCTATATGATAATTCCGAGGTAAGTAGTTCTCGAAATTTCGAAGATTTTGTCAAGCTATTATTAGTCAGGAGCGAAGTAATCCAATTAAAATCGACTTTGCGTTAATCACGGAATCCAATAAAAATACAGCCGACGGTTATTTTTTTATTACAGATATCTACTGCTTTTAAGTTTTGTACGCAGTCTTAACTCCACTGCGAGCTAATTCTTGCCCGGCTATAAGTGATTTAGCAGAGCTTAGCATAGTAATAAAATACTTCTCAAAACAAAACTAACACTAAACTTTTGGTTATATATGTATTTTATATCACTCATCGATGTCGTCATGCCATGCCATTTAACCAGCCAAATCCTTTTACATTATTACATTCCATACATTCCAATATTAAATAGCGTATCATATAAAACTCTAACGCAAATTAATAACTTTTTCCATATTTTTGTGCTTTTAAGTTTTATTTTATTTTTGTAATGTTGTTGTTGTATTTTATTTTTATTTTTTTATTTTTTTTTTGATTATTTTTAGTGTGAGCTTTTGTGAACATGCTATAGTTATATTGTGCCTATATATACTATACGACATAATAGTGGTTATATAGCTGATATACAACAACACCAACCTGCAAAATTTGTTAAACATAACAATATTTCAAAGCTGTAGTTGCAAAATAACAAGAAAAACAGTGAAATATTTACCTGCCGATGTACGAACTTTATACGAAGCTTTTTCAAATTACATAATTGAATTGTGTTTAGCAAAGAACTGTCAGTAATAATAATAATTTTGTGTGCGTGCGTGTTATTTTCATTTGGACCTAAATATTATTTTATATTATTTTGCTGAGTACGTTTCAAGACGATCGAATATTGTTTGTGACAAAACATTATGACAAATTCCCAGGTAAAGTAGTAAATATTTTTTATTTTTTTTTTTTGTAATTTATTGTTGTTTAGTGCATGGCGCGCATTTATTGTTTATTTTATAGTTTTATGTAACAAGTCTAATTTTACAACACACAAGACTTTTGCAAAAAATTTGTAAATACCTAATTTATGTTGTTGTTATTCTATACATTGTTGAACAATTCTAAAAATGCTGACATAACTGATGATTTAATACTACGATTCATTAATGAATATTGCTGTTGGACGATATATTTCACCGTTATAAAAATGCTTATTACACAAAATAGGCGGTCGGATCTGAATTTGAGTCACCCTAGTTAAATAACGCACATACCGCACGTGTACTAGAGCAATAAAATAAAATGGTCTCTATAGTCAAATGTCACCAAACATAATATGCGGGAGACATATAATCATTTTTTCATTGTATATAGCATATTCACATAAAATCACCTTAATAGTTAATTTAATTTTTAAAAATTTTGTTGAAGCACGCAATATTCGTAATTTTATTCTGTCTAGATCAGTGTTTCAAAAATATTTTTTGTTCTGTCTAACAGAAATTTATAGTTACTTATAATTTTTATTTTGAACTTTTCGAGCCATACATGTAGTGATACCAATAGTTGCTGCCTAACTAAATTAATTAAACCATCTGGGTAAGTGATATTTACTTTCACAACAATTTCTGTGTCAATGACAGTGACAGTGACTGTCTACACATCTTCCTCCAAAATCTATCGAATATGTATGAATCCATATAGTTGTAAAATTGGACTATATCAGCGGCCATCACCAATACAGTCGTAAGTTTCAACAAAATAATTCAGTTTTATTTCATATAATTTCTAGAACATTATTCGTGTTTCTGAAATTTATTTCAATAAATTTTTTAAGATGATATCTCGTTCCAAACTTTCCCTTTACAAGTTTCGTTGTAACTGTCAGATCTCCTGCACCCAACGCGTAATACTTCAAGTAAAGGTTGATAGCTGCCTTAAATTTGTGCATTTTATAGTCTAACGGAAATCCGAAACCGTTTAGCGAACTCCATTTTTTGAATGTTGATAAATAAAATCGCGCTTGGCTCCTTCAGTTCGTGGTTTCGGCAGCTTCACCTATGCCTTCCTGGCGTAACGTAAGGTGGTATTTTCTTATTCAGTTCTACAGAACATTTATCATGCATGCATCTATAGAACACACAGAGTATGCAATAGCTGTGCGATATTGTGGGCTGTCTTTTGTAAGTCTGGGGTTGCATATTTTTCGAATAGCATGCCGCTGAATCTTATCCAGTAACTGGAGCGCAATGCCATATTCTCGACCGCAAACTTGACAGTAACAAGACATGGTCTAATGAAGGTCATTTAAAGGGGTTTTCAATAAAGACAAAATTTTGTATTTAAATAAAACACAGGGGGCTATTATGAAATTTTTCGATATCGAAAAAATTCAATTCGACGCGGATTTGCCCTATTATGAAATTTTTCGATTTCAAATTTTTTCGATATCGAGAAAATTCGATAAGTCTGGAAAATGTGTTATTTCGTTTTTAAGGTATAGTGTGTGATATAAAATTAATTAAAATTGGGAATTAAAATCTTTGGGATCAACTTTAGGATCAACATCATTGGAAAAATTGGAACGGTCGAATACAAAATTCGTCAACTAAATGGTCATCGTATAGTGCATTCGGAAAAAACGCTTCAATGTTTTCTTTTAGTTTCATAATAGGGCGAATTTTCTCGATAACATGTGAGTTCGAAAAAATTCGCCTCGATTTTTTTTTAAAGTTCATAATAGGGCGAATTTTCTTGATATCGAAAAAATCGAAATCGAAAAAAATCCAAAAATTTCATAATAGCCCCCCAGAATAATTGAAATATTGGGCTGAAATTTATTCCAGGTGCAGTACACATGTACATTTAACTATGGAATTTGATCTCGTTCATATGACCACCGCTAGCACGTTTGCAACTATCGATACTTTTGTGCCAAACTTTGGAGGCACCACTATTTCACACGTATCGGACGGAACCTTGCAATTTCGCGTTCAATACTATCCTTGAGCTCCTCTAACGTTGTTGGCTTGTTGGCATAAACCAACAAGTTGACGTAACTCCATAAAAAGAAATCCAGTGGCGTTAAACCGCAAGAGCGAGATGGCCATTCGGCCGGAGCATTTCTCGAAATTACACGGTTACCGAACTTCCCCTTGAATAGATTAATTGTTTGACCAGCTGTGTGGCATTTTGCACCATCTTGTTGGAACCACATATCACTCATATCAAGTCCATCCAATTCTGGTCAAAAATAGTCTTCCAACATGGCACGATAGCGAACGTCATTAACCGTAACATGGTAAATCACCATGACCAATTATTTTATTTATTTACTTCACTAGATGTTGGTTAACGCATTTCTCAAAGGCTTTGGCCACGGCTGCCACAATTGATATTGACCGGTAGTTTGAGGGTTCAGTTTTACCACAACGACGTTTCAGAGCTGGTTGTACCATCGCACTCTATATGTTTACCTTAATATTGGAACAAAGTCAATAGTAAACTGAAGCAATATTCGAACTGGAATTCCGTCGGGTCCAGTGGCCTTATATACGTCCATTCTCTTCAGATTTCTGAAGACAATTTCCTCCATGATGTTGATGGGGTCTATTTTGCAACAACATGGTATTGATGGAGGCTTAACTCCATCGGGGACAATTAAGGTCGAGTGTGATGTGAAGTCATTTGCCAGTAATTCAACCGACAAATTTGGATACACCACCAAAGCACCGTCTGCAATATTGACAACCGATGCGACCATCTTGGCAGCTTTCTTGTTGTCAACCCTTTTCGCTTCCTTAGCACAAATTTTTTTACAAGTTTACAACTATCTTGTATAGCCTTATTCGTCAAAAGAAATTTTGTTGCGCTTATATTCATGGTGAACAATTTTATTTTGTCTGGTAGCTTTTGCGGTTTCTTTTAAAAATATTTTGAAAGTTGGGTTGGGTCATCTAATCTGGCAAGGTCCATTGGGTTGTCTGAATCCCGGTTGTGTTCCGATAAATATTTTTACGGATATCTGGTTTTGGTCAGAATTTCCAATTCCAGCCTCGACACGTGCTTCAATGGAAAGGGGTTTTGTTGTGAGACAAAGATCCAGAATACTCTTGTAGAATCTTACCATCATATAAAGAATCAGTAACAATCTGTGTGAGGTCATGGGAAGCGACAAACCATTCCGCTTTATTTCAGTACATTGGGCAAATTGGGTTTGTTCTGAACGCTGTTACATGCTGAGATCACAACGTTACTCTCTGAACAATGGAGGTCGTGACGTCATAGAATCTAACATTAATAGTTAGTTGTTGAGAAATGTTAACATTTCGTCACTTTTCTGTATCGCACTACGTTATGTTTCAGTGGTTGTGATACTACAGGATCCGACATCATAAACTCCCTTAAACCCATTTATTACTATTAATATAGCGTAAAATTCCTCGCTTTCGAGATCACAGAGGCTGTCCATAGTGTATTTGCCCAAGAGATCATTTCTTCTGCCAGCTAGTGCAGGACACGAGCAATGGAAGTGAGCAAGAGTCTCCTCCTCCTCATCGTTCCTGCAGCTTCTGCAGAATTCATTTGCATCCAGACCCAGCCTTCTCGCATGATCTCCGAAAAGGCAGTGCCCGGTAATTATCCTTACAATTCTACCTAAATCACGCTTCCTCAGTGTGATTAAGATCTTAGAGCGTATCAAGTTCAGCTCAGGCCATACTTGTTTCGCTACCCTGCCAGTTGAACTGACGATCCACCTAGCATTTGCTAAGGCAACTGCTTCCCTATGGCTTGCTGCTTTCAGCACAGACATAGGCCTCCCTACACATTCTCTCCCTCGTTCCAGTTGGAGAGTCGTACCGTACCTTGCTAACTCGTCTGCCCTGCAATTTCCCTCAACGTTAGAATGGCCCGGACCCCAGATCAACTGGATATTGAAATGTTCACTCATCTTGTTAAGAGATATGTGACAATCCAACGCCACTCTTGACGCCAGGGAAACTGAATCCAGCGAAAGAATGGCAGCCACATAGAGTGATATAAGTTAACGATATTACATTATGTTTCAACCAGTTCATGACCTCTTCAATCGCTATAACTTCAGCCTGGTACTCACTGCAGTACTCAGGCAGACGAAAAGATAAACTTACATTTAATTCCCCACAGAATACACCAGCTCCCACTCTACTATCGAGCTTGGAGCCATCGGTGAAGAATTTAACTGCCCCGGTGTCTATAATGAGACCACTATTCCAATCCCCCCTAGAGGGGAGAATCACCTCTAAAAGCTTGCCAAAGTACAACAAGGGCTCTATATAGTCCAAATTCGCCAGGTCATGCCTCACAGAATTGACTATAGTTGAGTGCTCTTTTTGCAGGCACTTCCACCCCAGAGTCGCTGATATGCGAGCGGCCGTATTAACCGCCATTTGCTTACCGAGGATATCCAACGGGAGAAGGTACAGCATGACCTCTAAGGCACTAGTGGGGGTCGTTTTCAGTGCACACTAATAACCAGATAGGCTGCCCGCTGCACCTTCACTGACCACCATACACTCACACCATACAGCAGTACGGGCCTTACAACTGCCGTTTAAAGGCAGTGTACCAGCTTCGGTTTTAAGCCACATTTCCTTCCAATGGCATTTTTACAAGAGTTTTACACTCTTTGTATCGTGTTTGGTTTCCAACTGAGCTTACTGTCCAGAAGAATCCCTAGGAATCTCGCCTTTTCAGTAAGGACCACTAGTACCATTCAGGCTTGGTAAAACCATTGGGGGAATTTTATACCTCCTAGTGAAAAGGACCAGTACTGTTTTACATGGGTTAATCCCCAATCGACATCTGGCTCAACCCGCAGTGATTGATAGCGCATTTTGCATCACATCCCTGATTGTACCCAGTTGCTTACCTGAGACAGCTATCGCCACGTCATCGGCATAAGCAACCACACTTATTTATTCCCCCTCCAGTTCTAGTAGTAATCCATTGATTACTACATCCCAAAGATGGGGAGAAAGGACACCTCCCTGGGCTGTTCACCAGTTGACTTGTCTCCTGACGGAAACTTCCCCCACCCTCGCTATGGCCCTTCTGCTTCCTAGCAAGTGATCAATCAGCCTGGTTACTGTGTCTTAGATCTCAAGTGGCAGCAATCCTTTCCTAATTGCCTCCACCTTCACGTTATTGAAAGCATCCTCGATATCGAGAAACGCCACCAACGAGAATTCTTGAAAATTCAATGACTTCTCAATTCCCCGAACCAAGTACGCAGTCCCTGGGTACAATTCTCGGCCGAATATAGACGTCCAGCAGCCTTTCCTTGATTTTCAGCAGAAAGGATGACAGAGACACTGGTCTTAAGTCCTTGGGGTTGTTATGCGAGCTTCTACCCGCTTTCGGGATGAAGGTCACTCTAGCCTCCCTCCATTTTATGTTGATTGTACCCTAGCTTCAGATAACCGTTGAAGATAACTTCCAGCCAGGGAAGCAAGACCTCCGAGTTCTTCTCAATTTCTGCTGGTACAATCCCTTATATGGGCCAGCTGATTTAAAGAGCTTAAACCCTTTAATAGCCCATTTTATCTTCCGTATATTCAAAAGATCCTCTGTACGTAACAGTTGGACTCCACAGTCGTTCCTAGACACGCAGTCATCCAAAGGCCCCGCAGTTGACACACCAGGGAAGTGACTTTCCATAAAAAGATCAAGAGTTTCTTCACTAGACACCACACCTATTCGCCATCCGGATTTATCAGATAGCCTGGAACTGGAACAGCTGGACTAGTGGATAGAATCTTTCTTAAGCGCGGTTTCCGAGACCCCTTCCATTCTATCACAGAAGCGCTTCCACGACTTCCTTTGCGTCTTGTTTCCCTTTTGTAAACTGAGGCATTCCTTATAGAAGTCCCCATCTTGAATTTCTCTAGATATTTTCGCTCTATTGCAGACCCGCAAGCTTTGTAATTTGAATATTAAGCTTAAACCTTAAGTAACGATGGTCGGAGAAGGAATGCTACTTCGCCACCTTTCATTCCATGATCATCGGTGAAATAAATTCAGCGACCAGAGGAACATCCAGAACCTCCTGTCTATTACTAATAATAAAGCTGGGTTCCTGACCTATATTGCTAATTGTGAGGTTAGTTCTTAAAAGAAATTGGTAAAGTAACCCTTATCTTTGATGTTCGAGCTGCCCCAGATGGTATTGTGTGCGTTCGCGTCACACCCCAGGATAGCTCCATCTTCCTCCTTTCCGGGTCACTGACAAGTGCCCCCAGTATATCTGGCGGCACTGGCTTCTCTCGGTCCAAGTATGCGGCTACAAGCCAGAATCTCCTCCCCTCCGCCTCTTTGCAGACCGTAGTTATGTCCCCATTGCAATACTGTGGAAGTAGATAGGCGTTTATATTATTACCCACAAGTATACATACCCCTTCGGTCGCAGACCACAGATTTTGTTATTTTTGATCCAAGGTTCTTGGATCAAAACTATTTCCTCCCCTGACTTAGCGAGTCTATGATGTAAGTTTATCTGCACAAACCTGATCATTGTTAACAGAATTCGCTTATCTTATTACGACAGCCGTGCTACGTAGTTTAATAGGACCCGACGGTCTCCTCCGTCTCAGTTCCCCGCAGTCCCCAAACCTAATGAGGTCTACATCTCCCCCACGCCACTAGCTGTGTCTCCTCTGCAGATAAACCACACGTCGCGCTTCCTCTTCCAGGCTGGACCTCTTCCTCCTCCTTTTCGGGCTACGCAGTACTCGTTTTTACTCCGACGTCGTCGTTTCTGAACACCTTGCGTGTAATAGAACCGAACCCGAAGTTTATAACTCCTTTTGTTTTTCACAGGGGAACCAGGGATTCCTTATTGATCACCATGATTGATGGTCTGAAACTACCCTTATGCTCCTCCAGCTTCACAATCTTCCAGTTCCCTGTCGGAAGATCCGGATTACAAATCTGGATAATCCTCAGGGATGCATTCAAGTTTGCCGGCTTTGTGGAAATCCAGAACATTGCCCAAGGTCTGCCCGGTATTTTCTCATTGGAAACTGCCCTGATCTTGGCTCCTGGCCATATTTCGCCTACCTCCTCGATCGCCTTTCTGTATAAGAAGGCCGATCGCTGGTCTGAGCACGCTGATACCATCCCGCGTCTCTACAAATTGGCGGTGGTCCCGGATATTGTCCAAGGACTAAGGAAAACTAGGTTAAGTGCCTTAAACACCAACCTCCATTTTTCCCCGGTGATGCTCCCATCTTCATGGCTCCTGTCCACGACGGCTAGCACCACCTCCTCTCCTTCACAATGTCACTGAAGAGCTTAAGCCCCTTTTGCGACTGTTGTCCTACCGGAGGCTTGGTTCGTTTCCTCTCGGCATCTAAACCTCCATGCTCCTCGCTAGACCTCCGTCTTTTAGACCCAAGATCCTCCTTTTTTTCTTTGTTCACATCGGCAATGCGAGTCTTCGCCCACTTAACCGATTGCCTCTGTTCCTCCGTCCATTGCTCCTCCGGGACTGTAGTCAGTCTGTCCAAGAAGCGGAAGGGCGGAACGCCTTGCCCTGTATCTCCGAACCGAAGAAGCAACAACCTTCTCCTTTTTACCGCTTCCGCTAGTTCCTGGCTTGCAAGCCAAAATGCTGCCTCTCCCCCAGCATTTTGGAAGTGCTGGCCACTTCTTTGTTATTTTTAATTTTGGATTCCATATTTGATTCCCACGAATAAAGGAGAAATGATGGTCCGCTCGTGCAGAGATTCGTGTACTCGGGTTAGGCTATATACAACTGGAGGTCGCCAGGTATCGTCCTCTTCTATTTTTCTTGAATCCTTCAAAAAGATCGTTTGTTAGAGATCATTTTTTTGCATATAATTTTTTTCACATGTTTTTGCATAGAAACAATGTCTCTCCAGTGTGTGATTATGGTACTATCCTGTTGGAGCCACCTAATGTTTCCATATTTCTTTTTCTGTATGCGAGCATCGGTTTTGAAAAATATTGGAATCATAATTCCTTTACCCTTAAAAGCGTTCTGGCCCTTTACCAGTTCTTTCGTTTTTGCAGTTTTATTAATATGTAGCTTGTACAGAACCACCCTGAGGGATTCAAAAAATTTGGAAGTGTTCCATTTAAATTTTTGAACCAAAAACCCTCTTCAGTTAAAAATTTAAATCGAACGTCTGTATAACTTTGAGACGTGACAAAATTCCCTTTGATGCCCTTTATAAACCTGTTTTACATTGCGAAACACACCAAACATAAAATCACTACACCAGTTACGTTTTAATCTACAATAACGGGGATGCCACTTGACATGCTATATTTTATTTATATTTTGGAATACAGATCCAATTTTATGACCTAACCGAAGTTACATAGTTTTGTTTATAAATTTTCCCATATATTTTAAAATTCTCTTTCTAAACACGATATTTTGCATGTATGTACAGTCATAAATTATGAAGTTTAACGACCGGCGCCGTTATTATAAGGACATAATTTTTATTACACATTTTTATTCCAAATTTGGCCCAAAAATCAATGGAAATGCATTAATTAACAAACATAAATATGTCTCATATTAATTATTAATAATAATTGTGATTTTTATAAATTTATTTTCAGTTATGGTTTCGTGGCGTGCGGCCATCAAAATTTCGACATGTATACGGGCTACCATCACGCAAGGAATCAAGTTACACAGATATAAATATTGTCCGTAGTGTTAACGATGGTAATTTTTGTGCGGTTAATCCACAATTTTTGGCTATTGTGGCAGATACAACATTTGTTGTTATACCAATAAATCAAACGGGCCGCATCGATTTTCAGTGCTGCAAAGTAATTGGACACAGTGGACAGATTTTGGATTTGAAATGGAATCCATTTAATGACAATATGATTGCATCGGCTTCCGATGATTGTACGATAAAAATATGGTCGATTCCAGATGGTGGACTAACGTCAAATTTATCCGAAAGTTTGATGGAACTTAACGGTCATAAACGTAAAGTTATGCTTATCGAGTTTCATCCGACCGCTAATGATGTACTCATTAGTGCGGGATTCGATAATTTGGTTATATTTTGGGATATTTCAAAACCAGACACAATCCTTAAAATATTATCGTGTCACAACGATATGATTTATTCGTTGGCTATAAATCGAGATGGTTCATTGATTGCAACCACTTGTAAAGATAAAAAATTGCGTATTATTGAGCCACGAAGTGAAATTGTGATATCCGAAGGGGTTTGCCATATGGGAACAAAATGTTCGAAAGTTATATTTTTAGATAATGGAAAAGTATTAACAACAGGATTTTCAAAACATTCCGATCGACAATACGCACTGTGGGACCAGCACGACTTGAAAAAACCATTGATACAAGAGGTAATCGATAGTTCCAGTGGTATTATAACGCCGTACTATGATTACGATACACGGATGCTGTACTTAGCTGGAAAGGGCGATGGAAATATACGGTACTATGAAATTGTTGATGAGCCACCGTACATTTACTTCTTAAACCAATTTTTATCGGGACAACCGCAAAAGGCACTAGGTTTTATGCCGAAACGTGGTCTAAATACACAAATCTGTGAAATATTCCGATTTTATAAATTACAAGCAGCAGGCTGTATTTGTGAAACAATATCAATGATCGTGCCAAGAAAGTCAACTCTATTCCAAAACGATATATATCCTGATACACTGTCTAATCTACCAGCAATCACGTCTAAAGAATGGATGTCAGGACGAAATGTGCAACCAATTCTTATGTCATTACAGACCGGTCAAAATTTGCATCCAAAAGAAGTTTTATTAAATCAAATGAACGCAAAGGAGTCATTACTGTATAATGGTGGAACCAAGGACAGTGATTCGAATATTAATGAGAAGAATGACAACGAGAATTTGTATAAAAGAAAAGATAATAATTCTAGGAAATTTGAGTTTTTATCAACGCAAACAATTCCGGATTATCGTCCACAGGTAAGAAACTTTCTAATGTGGTGATAAAACAAAGACGTTTAACATCTTATTATTTTTCATATATTCTGCAGATAACAGATAAAAATCTAAAAACAACAACAAATACAAGTACAAAATTTTCCCAATTAAAAGCAATATTTGGACAACAGACAAACAACAAGGAAATTAATAATCTACAGAATACTTACACGAACGGTACATCAAAAGCGGAGTCCTTGGAAAATTTAACGATTATCACAACAGAGATTGAGGTAAGTGCGAATTAACGACGATGATGATGTTGATTAAAATCTCTAATATATTTTATTTAGTTGCAGAAAGCCTTTTTAAAACAGGTGGATGAGATTAAAAATTTAAAAAATAAATTATCCGATTCAGAGGAGCGGGTACGAGAACTGGAACACGAGGTGAAAAGACTACAGATGCTGATAAAATAAAATTGTCATACAAAGATATTTCGTTTCTTAAGAAATCTCGCACAAAATTTCAGATTATCCGGGTATTTTTGTATTTTTACATTAATTATAATTATTACTATTATAAATGTAAGAAACGAATAAGAATGACTGTTTGAATGTTTTGCGGCATCTAGAATCATAGGTGCATCGCTAAAAGAAAGATTTTAATTTTATGGAAAATAGAATTTAATACAAGTCTTAAATAATAGGAATATCCCATCAATATATCCACATTACTAAATAATCGTCTATTTATTTTTTTAAATTTAGACTGCCAATAACTCATAATCTAAAACTTAAGACATTTCAATTTTCTATCAAAACCTATAAAAATGTATTCACATGTAAAAGTGATTTAACATTTAAGACTTAAACATAACATTAAGCCTATACATTATTTTTATAATCATGCTTAAAGCTACCTAGGATACGTACATATATATTTTTAAATTATCCCTTTTGTTGACCTATATAATTTAGAAATAAATTACAGGTAATTTTTATTATAATTTAGTTTAAATTTTTTACGTATTCAAAAATTAATTTGTATTATTTTATGATGCGCAATTTTTATGTATTTTTACTATAAATAAATAATTTTATTATAATTTTATATCATTTATGTTGTTGTGATTTTTAGTTGGTTTGATTTTATTTTGTGATATTTTTGTTACAGTTTTTTATCCATTGCTCAGTGTCTATAACTTACGATCCTCAATAAAATAAAACAATATCCCAACTATAATATACAAAATATTTACCTTTACACGTAATCAATAGTATTTTGTTTAGTGCTCAAAATAAGTGTGTATTTATGTATATCTCGAATTTGTAATACGAAAGAGATATGTTACAAACCGAAGAGTTAAATAATAAGATTTAAATCCAGCATATCATTGCTCTTGAATATAAAGTAAAATGTATATTTTCCGATAATTATAAAGAAATAAAAAATTTATATTAAATTCTAAAAATGCTTGAGATGCTGTGAAATAATAATATGTAAAACAGTATTTTATTTAATATAAAATTTGCCTAAGTATAAATAAAAGCACAAATTAGCTTTTCATACATAAAATTATTTCGCTAATAATTATAATTTATAATCAAGAATTTGATTTAAATTATAAACATTTTATAGGCTTTTTATACATGATAATATAATATTTAACATAAAATCATTAAAAAAAATAGTACCAATGTTTGTGAACACAAATAAATTTAATTATATATTTTATTATGCATATTTAAAATACCTAAGTGTTTTATTGATTTATTTAATGAGATGATTAAATATTTATTTGAGTAGTTTTACTCACTACTTACTCACTAGTTGAGATACGTGTTATTAAGATTAGTTATAAATTTATGTTAGCTAAGATACAAATTGGTTAGTTCAGATTTTATTCCGTTTTATCGTTTTACATATTGGCGCTGAAAACATGTATTTTACAAACATTTAGGCGAAGAAAATAATGTTTACGATTTGAAGTGTTTATTTAGGCGAGTTCAAATTAATAATTTCGTAACGAGATCATATGGTTTTAAATAAAAACCAAATTATGCATTTTTTTATTAAATGCTTGGCATCTTTTACTATACAAATTTACAAGTAACTGGCCGCTGTTCACGACAATGGTAAATATTTTGTGCACACACGTTAATAATAAGTTTTGCCAAACAAAATTTCGGATTAGCTAACTTAAAACAGTTGGATTCTCGTTACAAATTATTAAACCGGATTTCAAAATCAAACTATTAAGACGAGGTTGGCGAGCTTACAAAATAATATGCTAGGAATAATATACTAATATAATTTCCCATTATGTACGGCGCTACTGTAGTTTTATATCATCGAAAAAAGAAATGCATATTCTCTGTTTATATCTAAACATAGAAGTCTGTTATGTATATTCTCTGTTTATATCTAAACATAGATGTCCCTGTTTCTGGTCGACATACACTATTAATACTAGTTATAAATTTAAATAAGCCAACGCACAAACCGCATAGTTCAAAATAATTCCAGTCGTGATGGTGCCAAGTGTGCTTGAATATGCTTCACTACTTTTAGGGGAGTTAAAATAAATTTTAATTGAAAATTTGTATAATTAAAATCACCTTAGAATAATTAAATAATTAAATTCAAATAATTAAATTCAGAATAATTAAAATCACCTTAGAAAATAAACACCTCAAAATTTCGAACATTTACGCTGAGACTAGGGAAAGTATAGAAAACGCTACCAGTGGTAAAAAATGAAGCTTGCTTCAGATGCACCCGAGACACTTTTTCCATTTTTAAATTGATAATTTTAATATTAATCGTAAATAAATTTGTAGTTTTTATATGATAATGCAATATACAAATAATATTAAACTTTCCAAGATCACTTTTCATAGATAATTCATAGAAAAGCATGACTAAACTCTTTTTCATAGTAATAAATTTTTCCGCGAGAGCACAGGGGTACAAGTCTCAACTCAATTAGAAGGCGATAGATTGTCGTCGAGGAAAGACGTGTTTTTGTCTCTCCTCGAAATAAATAAATAATTTAATTCAACTGTGTTTAATTAATTAACTAATAAATAACTACATATTGATAGTTAAATAAATAATAATAATATTAATAATAATTTGTGAATGTACTGTGAAAAGTGTAAAGCGAAAAGTTTTAAATATTGCGTATTTGCCTTAATTTGTGTATGGTGTGCTTGCAGTTGTGTAGAATATATACATAACAATTTTCGTTTGTATGTATTTTGATACCGTTGTTTGATTGCATCATACGCATTTTAGGTAAATTTTCAATATGTATGTAGGACTGTTTAGATTGCAAAGAAGGATGCATAAGGTAAGTGTTTTTCATTGTTTTTACATATTTTATTACACATAATTGTTTCCCAAAATAATTTTTTTTTTGTAAAGTGTAAAAACTTTATAACCCATGAAGGTGTAGAGTAGAAATATTTTCATGTTATGGGTTATTCGAGTATATGTAGTTTGCGCGAGAAAGGGTTTCTTCAATTTCTGTTCTTTTTGTACACTCGCTAACAATTGTTGTTGTTGTTTTTGTAGGAGAGTGTGCATGTATTAAATTAAAAATCGCTATGTGTGAGCGGCGCAACAGTAAAATTTTTTATACTTAATTTTTTTGTTGTTGTAGCGATTTGGTTGGCGTAAATATAAATTAAAAATACAAATCGAAGTATTTTTTATGGCATCCAAAATGAAAAATACCCCTAAATTTTTAGTATTTTACTAATTTTATGGTGAGCACTTGGCTCATACATTTTATATGTTTGGTGGAGTGTAATATAAATCGCGTTTTCATGATAAATTTTTATTAATGCCAGAATTAAAATATTTTACAGTTGTTAATTTTTATGATTTACTCTGTATTACATAATTTTAATAATGAGATATTATTTAGGTTATGTTCAAAATGCGGTCAAATATTCCCCTAACTTTTTTATAGGAAGGCGTTTTCTTAGTTTTTAATTATTGAAAGGAAATAATTAAAAAACTTAATAAAATGATGCCTACAAATAATATTTAGATGTTTTAGTACTTTAGAGGTATAAATAAAATTGATTTAACAATAATTTTCATTTTTTATGTAATTTTGGTTATAATTTCGTAGTTGTCAAATATTCCCCTTAACATTTCGCTATAAAATAAAAATAGTCTGTCTTTGTCGAATTTATGATATTATCTCTTTCTGGTTTTCTGGTAAAAAACAAAAGCCGCAGTAGTGGAATTCCGCCTTTACTCGTATATGTATTGAATTTTACATGGAAGATTAGTATTAGAGCTGTATGGTAGCAATGCCTCCTAAACTACAGGCCGCTTACACCAAATGATGATAACACGCTATTTCGACGTTTTTGTTGGTTTCTCTAGTTGTTTTGTTAGTGTAAATATCTTAAAATTATTATTGCGCAGTCTCGGTTTAGACATAAATTGACGTCATATGCGAAAAATGAGAGTAGTAAGAGGCCTGTCGTTTTTAGGAGGCATTGATGGTAAGATATAACATAACCATCGAAAACGTGGTTTTGCGATGTAAAACGCAATCATATTCTATATAGAATGTGATTGTGTTTTGTTTTGATATAGCTACATAATATGATTTTGTGGGTGGGTGTGTATGGATGCAGAATCTGATGAGTGTGTGCAGGAACAACGTACTAAGATAGTAATTATATATTGCATATTTACTTTTTGTGCTTGTGTTGGCAGATGTTTTACGATACACGTGTGAAGTTCTATGAGCTCGGTTATTTGTTGTTTTAATGGAAAATTAACGCACGCTTTTCAACTGAGAGCGATGACGATATTCTATCTTTGTGTACATATGAATGTTTTACGTAGGAGGAATAGGGACTGATAATTTTGAAAGTGTTTCTGTTTTTGATAGTTTTTACGTTTTATTTGAATTTGTTCAGTTTCATAGGCTTGTTTTTGAGAATATTGGGTGATGATGGGATTGCGATGGGCATCTTTATTTATTATATTTACAGTTTTAGTGATTGGGAAGGGGGTACAATTTTTCTCTATAATGTGGAGACCTGAATCGTGTTTTGTCGAGTGATGCAATATGTGTGATCGATCAATTTACACAGTGGCGGCGGGGTTGGTGTAGCTGTTAATTACTAATATAAGAAGTCAAATTAGCAGTGTTGCCTGAAGTTTAGATTTGGATGTTAAAATTGGTTTCTTTGCTGAATGTTGTCTATGTTTTTGTTGAAGTTTGCCGTCAATTTCGCGGGACCGGAATCATCTTTGAATTTTAGAATAATTGGTCATACGCTGCAATTTTTGAGCTGTAGGATTGCACGATACGTTTGTAATCTGACATGGATTCGTCACGGCTTTGCAAAGTATGGGTTTTGCTGATTGGTGATGTTGGCGGGGGATCGCTTGGGGGACAGTAGAGGTTTCACAGAGAGGATTTGAGTCGTCTATTGGGATCGTTTCGGAAATAACTGTATGTGTTGCAGTTTATTTGATTTGTACTCTACTTTACGTATTGTAGTTCAAACATATTGTTTGAGGATGATGATCATGAGGTAATTGTTCGGGGTCACAGGAATGTTCGTGAATTTCTTTAATTCCAAAAACGAAAATCAAAAGAAGGATGTAACAAATCATAAACAATTATTTGGGTGATGTACGCTCCTCATCTTTATGCTGAGTGGAAGGAAGATAGTCAATAGAAGTGCCCCAACTAATAAACTAACCTTAATATTGTAATAATTTTTTACTAACAAGGGAATTTAGAACACACTGTTACACAGAAAATGCTAAAAAATGTGCATTTGACGCTGTAGAAATCGGGATTGCAAAAAAATGGTGGTGATGATGGTAGTAAATAAGGAATGAACTGTGTTGATATAATATTTACAACTTTTTGATCGTATCGGATGCGGATCACACAGCACGTAATTCAAAAGCAGAAATTCCTATGCATAGTAGTTTTAGGAACTTATCTAGTTTCTGATTTTAACAGCATTCCCATTCCAATCTTCCATTTTAAGGAAAACAACTTCTTTAAATGGAACATAAAGATTTTCTATCAGGAAAAGTGTAAGAATGCAGTGCCATCCCCGGAAAATTTAAAGTTTAGTCAGAGATCCCCAGGATATCTCCCTTGTGCCCATGCGTTTTATAATTTTAGGAATGAATTCTAAATTTTCCTAGAGCAGAGCGAAAATAATAAATCGATCGAAATATGATCGATATTCGGTCATCCGGATTTATTTCACTAGATACGGACCAAAAGCACTTTCAAGGTTTGGGGTAATACACGGTTTAAATTAAGACGAATTAATAAAACAACAATATTTATTTAGTTCTAATTTGTAATATATTTATTGTATAAAAATGGTTAAAAATGGACGGAATTTAGTTTCCTATTTTTGTAAATCTTAATTATTAAAACTAATTTTTGTACATGAAACTATGCTGCGTTGAGGTAAATTTACAGAGATCTTGTAAGAACGACAAACAAACCAAATACCACAAACAACGAACTAATTTTAAAATTATTTCCTGCATTACATCCATCTGTGTCGCATGTATAGATGCACGATCTATATTCCATTTGATCTCCAATATTCTGTACGTAGTCGCAATAGTTACCTAAATTTTTCGATGAACAGTAACGTTTTGCTCCGATACCACCTAGAATATATTTTTAAAATGTTTATGTGATTCTACCATATTTATGTTGGATTTGTGCATATTGTTAGTAAATTAGCTCAGCAATCTTGGTTATTCGACTAAACTACAATGCATTCGTGAGTAAATTATCTAAAGTGTTCCAGTGTGATCTCAAATTCAAAACTGCTCTACTGTGATTGCTCTAATGAAGCAACACCCAAATAGGATTATGTATTATTAACCGTCTAATGCCGTGGACTTTATACAATATTGTGCATCAATAACATGATCACAGGATTCCGGTTGAAGTGGCGAGTCCTCTCGATCCAAATTGATCAGACCATTCGAACAGTATATTGTATCGGATGATCGACACTGATAACACTTAATGGAAGTTACTGGAAAATTTTATATACAAGATCATTATTATTAGTAAAAAATGAAATGATTAATTAGTTAATGCCAAATTTTATATACTGAAATAAAGGTTTATATTATGTACAATGGATTAGTAAAAGATGTTCCATTCCCAATTATTAAAGAATACGTCGGTTTACAAGTTTACAAATTGTACCTTCAAAACGACCAACATGTTTGACACAATATTTTGCATCATGAACGGTTGAACAATCGTTTGGGGTGATGTCCGGTGTGTCATAACGTTCAAACCATTCACTACACTGGAATGGAATCGATGTATTTGTGGCATCGCATGTATAACATCTAATCGCGTTTGCTATAATAAAATATTCATTACAATTATGAATTTAACCACATCTGTAGATATATCCGGTGTTTTGTTGTAGAAACACGAAAATATGTATTTTAAAATAAATAATCCACGGTTGATTGAGTAAGTTGCTTAGTCGTATCACCCCTTTTATCCTAGAACCTGTATAGTAAAAAATTTAGTGTGATTAAAAAAATAATTACCTGATTTAATAACTGAACAGCTGAACATTAATCCATAAATTAATAGTAATTTCATTTTATAAAAAATGTTTTTTGGCCTTTTAAAAAAATATTAAACAACGGATGGCACAGTGGTTCAATTCAAGAAACGTCAGTATTTCAAATTGTAAAACAGTCTTAATAGTTGTGTTTACGCCCTAAACAATTATAAAAACCTGAAAAATAACACTGTTAAAAACAAATCTTCTAATTTAATTATCTTATACTTGAAATACTACGCATACCTATACTTTATTTGCGATTTTAAAGTAATTTAATTAAATTTTTGATAGAAATTAAAATGAAATAAATTTGCGTCTGACACATTCACGATAATTTTTAATACTAAACAAGATTGAAGTTAGCTACGTTTGATTTCTATTCTTAAATTGTACAGTTGATACAAAGAGTATGGGAAGTGTCACGACAGCGTTTAGAAGTATCTGATAGTGTTTAATTTGAATATCGTACATCATTTTTCGTGAATTTCTATAGTGACATCATTCTTCTTTGTCTTTTATTAGGCAGGTTATATTGTAAATAAAAACAAATTCATTATTTTTTCATTCCAAAGCGGAATCCGGGATAAGCAGATTGAAACTAATAACTCTTACAAGGATATTTCTATGACGCTCATACAATAACTATAAAGCAGATGGCCCGTTTCACACTGTGCTTCAAAGAAGTAGGTTTATCGTCTTCTCTTTCCCCGTTTAGTTACGAAACCCGTTTTAATTGCAACTCATTTTTCAATCAAAATTTCGGTGTAGCAGCACTAACGCAAATAGAAATGAAATAAACAAAAAATTAAGGCCATTTTTGACATGCAGATTTTACCTTAAATTTTATTTTCGAGAGAGCAGAATAAAACAATACAAAAACTGTTGGTGTTTAGTTATTGCGCGATTTTACTATGGAAAGTATGAGCAATTCCTCATAGTTATTGTATTTATGTATATGGATACGATGGGTAATGGGATTGTGTGACGATCACTGATTTAGGGTATCCGTTAAATACGATTTTATTATATTTTGTGCTTTTCAATGGAAATATATCAATTTTAATAAAAGTGAAATCAACGAGATCATATTTTATGTGTCACTAAAAGTTTTTATGAACTACATATTAAACCACTTGTCAAATGAGAAGAACAAAAACCATTCATCAGTTGGTCCATTAGGTAGCACCAATAAATTATATGTAATACATATATAAATGAGATGGCTCAAAAAAATCGAACCTTTCATATTAGTCACAGAAGCCAATTTTACTCGAAAAATATAGTATTAGGTATATATAAAAAAATATATAATTATATGTATGTAATTATAATTATATCAATCACAAACAAAATTAACAGAAAAACTAGAAACCAAAAAGTTTCCGTTCAAAATGTTTGTGCTGCTATCTGTATTTTACTCGAATCAAATTACAAAATTTTAAAATTCTACATATTTTATGATTGTCTAAATTTGCTTATTAATTTGCTGACTTCATACCATAAATAAATGATCACATATTTTCCAGAGTCGTCGTTATATTTTTATTACTTAATAAATTTAATATTGTAATTTTGAATTTTTATATAAAATTCTAACAATTTTTGTATTGAAAACGATCTTTTTGAGACATTTTGTAGTTTTACAAAACTATTTTCAACCGATCACTCAGATCTATATTTTGAATAGGAATCTGCTGCTAAATTTATGACCAAACCATGATGATTTTCTGTGACAACTTAAAAATAGAAAGACCTTACCTTTAATTAGAGCTATTATTAGTTAAAAATCCTGAGATCAAATGACAGCCTGACAAGTTTAAAATTAAAACAAACTGTTTTGTTTGGCGTAAATTTGTGTCCTAGTATAACAGTTCAAATATATAAATTTACGTTTTATTCGTGGAAAAGGGAACATTTTTTGGATTTCAATCCTATCTAGTATTTTATGGCCAATTAATGCCGTAAAACAAGGCTTTACTGTAAAAATGCATAAACATATGATATGTAACGGGGTTTTAATTTATGAACGATAGTAGCACAGTATAGGTAGCAACCATTAAAACGTTACTTGAGTTTCAGTTAGTTGAAATTCTTGCTTTCCTGATCATCACGCTTCTCTCCATTTCATATTTTAATAATTTTCAAAAGTAACTGATTTATTAATTTTTCATCATCATATCTTGGTTTTGTTTTCTGATCTTAAAAAATTTGGCTCATATTAATGTGATCCGTTATGGTGGTCCAATTTTGTAATGGAAAATATAGAATAAAAATTCAGTTAAACATGTAACTTTAATATTCGTTTTTATTTGATACTTACATAAAATTATACATAATAATTGAAAATACATAATAATTATTTACAAAATAATATAATTATATATCGAGTGTGATTAAAAGTTTTTTAAATTTAAATTTATTTTAAATTAAAATTGAGCTACGCCAAATTTTTTCGTTAATATACAATAAACACAAAACATTCTAAACTAACTTTTATAATTTATTTTTAAAAAAATCTCACTGAGCAATAACCGTTATTAGATTCGCACACTTGTTTTACGTTAAGATTTTGCCAAATTTATCGCATTTCCATTTTGTAATTTGACGGATTTTAACGAATTTTCACGCTCGCTTAAATATTCTACAACGGTGATATATTTTTGTTGTTTCGCTACTTGTAAAGCTGTTAAACCATCTTGATTTTTCATCACGATATTAGTGCCGGCGGCAATCAGCTGTTTTACTACGGGTAGGTGTCCAAACATTGCAGCAGCGTGAAGCGCAGTTTCACCATTCTAGAGCAAAAAAAAAAAAAATATATTATACGTTTTGGTATTAGGAAATTATTAGAGTGATGAACTTACTGGCAATACGCCTAAATTAGGACGGCATTTTAATAATTCTTGAACCACAGCACAAAAACCTTTGTGTGCAGCTTTAAATAATGGCGTTGCTCCATCACAACGAACACTATCGACAAACGCACCATTTTGTAGTAATAATTTTACAATATGATCGTGTCCCATTTGTGCTGCGATCCAGAGTGGAGTAGCACCATCATGTCGCGTAGTATCAGGATGTGCCCCAGCCGATAATAATAATATTAGTACAGCTCGATGTCCATTTTGTGCAGCAATAAAAAGTGGTGTTGCTTTATCTTTCATATACGCATGAACGTTTGCGCCGCAATTAATTAATTCCTTCACAATATTAAGATGCCCTCCTTGACACGCGACAAATAGTGGTGTACCACCGTCAACTGACGCACAATCTACGTTAGCGCCCGATTTGATTAATATTCTAGTAATCTCTAAATGTCCACCTTGGGCAGCAAAAAATAGTGCAGTCGTACCAGTGCTACGTTTTGCATTCGGATCGGCACCTTGATCGAGTAATTCAAGAACACACGCAATGTGTCCACCAGCTGCTGCTATAATCAACGGTGTTGTTGAGTCCTGTAATGAAAAAATATAGTAAATAATTAGCATTTCTTATATGTCTACAATAGTTATGATCGTTTCCATCTACATCAAAAAATTTTCATTTACATAAATTTTTTTTATCTTCATAATAAATCGATAAATTATAAATTCACGCATACCATCAAGATTATTTGATTGTACAATAATTGAAATGTTGTTGTTTTCAAAGTTGGTTACCTGTTGAAAGTGAAAATGATATTTCTATTTATATTTTGCGATTAGAAAATCAATCGTAACGAAATAAATTACATATTTTTCTACTGCAATTTTCACGTTTAATGCGCAAGAATAACACAAACAGTAGGTACACTGTGGGAACAATTAATTTTATAATTAAATTTTTATTTAAAAGATGTAGTAGAGTTCATTGTTGGAGAGTTGGAATGAAAATGAAATGCATGAAAGAAAGTTAATTTAACAGCGTGCACAAATGACATGGGAACACATGGAAATTAAACAACGATAAAAGTGTTTATTCGATTATATGAAGGGTGTATCGAGCTTATGTGTACTGAACTTGCAATTTTAGCAATAATTGGCTACCAACATGAAATTTTTTATTGAGGCAAAATAAATTAAAAATTGCGTTCGTCTCTTAGTTCGAAATTGAAATTTTGAAAATTTACAAAACGATTTTAATCTTGAACGACAACCATTTATAATTGGGTACATATACATTTTTAGAGTAATACATTCTTTGAAAAGTAGTGCCGCATCATCATTTAGGTTAGGCTTAGGTGAGCCTTATACGTAAAAGTAAAAAAAATTCAAATTCGCCCCAAAAAAGATTCTTTCATCTTTTAGATTCATGGCGGTTGGAAATGACTACTTCGAGAATAGCTCTTTTTGCTGTTCCTTAGGGTGCAGTGACTATAACGTGGGAACGTGAATAATTGGTACGAAGGGAATACAACTAGCTGGTTTGTTTTTTATTATTGACTTCAGGATCGAGGATGCTAATAAATGAGCCACATAATTAAAACGTTGAATTTACCGAAAGTCTCAAACCAAGATTCATGCCACGAGTCTTCAACAACTTGAAAGATTAGTTAATGAAGCGGTTGAGGGGCAAAAGTTCCACAAATTTCTTTTATACCGATGAGAAGTATTTAAACAATAAAACAATGCCTGAATTCTCTAGGTATACCTATTTTACGCCATAACACATACACATTTGGAGTCATTACGTGCTGCCATTCTGAAGGTCTGGAATGAAATGCCTCCAGAAATGTTTTGAAATGCTACAGATAATATTAGTTGACAAACGTTTAGTTTAAAGTTATGCAATAAATTTACAATGCGTGTTACTAGTGCGCATCGATGCCTTACTTTTGCATCTTGAGCTGGACAATACTCAGTTTGCAGACACCAATATTTCGAAAGTTATTTTGAGCCAGAAAAAATAAAAAGGGCTGAAACATTTCTGGACTTTTTTTTATAACAAAATGTGTAATAAATGATTATCCTGCACATACATATAACGTTTAATTGGGAAAAATGCTGCGTGACGTTCAAACCGTATCAAATATGTTTGCCGGTTTCAATCAGTTATGTGATCTGTATTACATCTCATATTTCAAATGAAAATTTCGTCGTGCTCTGGAACATATGGAGATGGGTGTGAACCTGACGGTATTCCAACCTCACTGTTAACAAATTTTACAAATTTGAAAATTCCCTTGTTGCAGGAATAGTCAGCCGTTAAAACTAATGGGAGGGGCATAAATGTTGCTACAAAAACCAATGTGAATGTTTCTCTTATTTTAATTTTTTTTATTTTTTTATACTCAAGAATTTTATTAAATTTTTAACATAGGAATTAGTTTTTAAAAATAATTTGTTTTAGATGCCCTTTACCTTTGTTAATGCAAACCCTGCAGCTGACCAAACCGTTGTTCATTGTCGCGGTCATGAATATTACCCGGTTTATTGCTTCAATGACGACCCTTATGAATACTTTCCGCTTCTTTTACTAAGCCACGCATAGTTTTATACACCACTTGCTTACAAACATCACCAAAAGAAAATCAGTGAGGTCAGGCAAGGTTTCGTGAAATTCGGTTGAATATAGTTTTGTTCAGAAAAGTAGCGGCCGATAATACAGTTGGCACACAATACAGTTCGCTACGTCAGACATAAATAATCATCGGCATTTTGGCAGAACTCTAGTCAAATTGGTGGATTTTCTGGACCCAAGTATACCCAAGTATAGCTTGTATTGTAAGTTGAATTTTATACGCAAAACAATTAAAATCATTGCGAAAAATACTGACTAACAGCCGAATTAAACGCTATGTTTTTAATTTGCTTGGATCGTTAGCGCAGTCATCACCATTGCGGAGACGACGTTTGATGTTCGAACTGTTTGATTTCGATGGTAGGGCGTCCGTCCTCTGGACCGGCTGTCAAGTGTATTTAACCGTTTTACAAATTGCATCACGGTCCATCGACAGGGCGCATTCCGATTTGTTTGAGTCCTAAATGCTTTCTGTACCAAAATTGGAGACATGAAATACATAATACAGTTGCACCACTCGTATTCTATCTGCATCTTCAATCCTGTTCATTCTGAAAAATTCTTCTGAAAACAAAATAAATAAAAATAACAAAAATATTCACATTTGTTTTTTGTAGCAACATTCTGTGATATTTGTGATATAAAAAACAAAATTTTGATCATGTTTTCCAATAAAATTTGAACTGATCCGGATCAATGGGTGGCATGAAACACAGCTAATACTAAATTAAAAACAAAAAATATCTACCGGTGAACAGTGAACAACAAATTTTTTAAACAATTTCTTGTAAAATATTCTAGAAGTCAAGGCGAAAAGAATTGGTCAAATTTCATTGAACAACAATAGCACAAATTAGGCCACTACATTTGAAAACCCTTTTCTCCGATTAGCACAAATTTCCTCAGTTTACCCGTGTTTCGAAAATATTGTCGTTTTTCCCTTGCGAACTACACCGACTGGCTGTTGTTAGAACGCTTTTTTTGCCAATCTTCTTTAACATAGGTAGAGTTATTGTGGCGTAGTTATTTATTTCCAAATTCGTGTAAACCGTCGGCGACTTTAATGGGACCAAATTTATGATCTCGAGCGCATTACGAACATCTGACACTACATCGAAGGATCGTTGACATAGAGATAAGTTTTTCTGATATTCTAAGACATATGAGTACCAACATTTTTTATTAATCATTTTCTCTATAAAGCATTGACCCGTATCGGCTTCTGGAAAGCCACATTGATAATCGCCGATAATACACTGCGCAAAAAAAAAAAAATCGGCACATAACTTTTTTTTGAAAAAATAACCAGGTTTGTACGCTTGTAACTTGGTGAAATAACACTGTTCAAAAAAATAATTTTGCTTCTAATTGAAGGAAATTTCGATACTTGAAGGAACTTTTCGATAATGGGATCCGTTTTACTTTATTTTGTTTTTTATGACGAGTAAAATAAAATTTTTCTAAAATATGCTACTGTTTCAGACTGCGTAAACGAAGGGAACGAAGAAAGAAACGTATCAAAAAGCGGATAAACTTTAACAAGTACATGTTTTTATCTTGCAAACGAAGCACTCTGTTCTCTCTCACAAATTTGCAGGAACTCCGAGATGCTTTACATGAAGAACAGCAACATATCACCATACAACAAATACACAATGTTTTAAATATGACACGGCGTATTTGTGAAGTAATAAGGGCTATAGAGGAGATACACGCGGTATTGAAAATTCCATTTTGTTCGTATATTATATTTTTATTACGTCTGTGTAACGTTTAAAAGGATTTTTGTTGCAATATTCCTTTTGAAATAAATCACATTTTTTACTGTAAAAACCAATTTTCTCCTTGATTTTAAACCACCAAAATTAAGCCTGTTATGCGTGTCTCATTGTTTGGTTACCTTTCTCGCTAAAACTTTAATAAATCGGCAAAGAGTCGTCGTACTGAAATTTTCACAGCATTGTTTTCAAGGCTTCTAAATTCTCTAAAAAACGGCTAATTTGGATTTGGGAATGAAATATCGAGCAAGTTCGTTTACTAAGTTACTGTCTGCATATTTTGCATCTCAAAAACTATATGGACAGTGCACCACGATCGCGGGTTGACTACATACGCTCCTAGAGTATGCAGGATGCGAAAACGATCCATAAATGTGGACCTGAAAATTGAAGCAGTCTACGGAAAGTTTCGCGAGCGGAATTACTATTTTCGAAATAAATTTGCAAACATTAGCTGTGTTCCAATGGAGAAAGCAAACTACTCACAAGTACTTACGCATAAATTTGACGGTAGGTATATTAGTTTCAAAAAATCTAAGAGATGGCTTTGTGATGGTTAGGTTATGTTGAAATGTTAGATTTTTTACAATTTTTTGTTTGTTTATATTCGATTGATTGACAGTAAGGGATTTTTGTGAAAAATGATTACCAAATTACAATAAAATTTGTATAAATATACGTAAATTTATTTTATTAACATTGTCACTATTAAAACCTCAATTAAAACCCCTTTCCTGCCACCGTATGCACAGATTAAGGCTTCACCTTCATGGTATGTCCAATTTTTGACACCAAAAAGTATAAAAATATTCAAACAAATTTAATTTTGTATAACAAAATATGTTGCTGTCATAATTTTGCCCGTTCCTTTGGTTATCTACTCACAAGTACTTGTGAGTAGAAAATTGTTTCCATTGGAACACAGCTATTGTTCTGGCGTAAGTCTATGCATGTCGGAAATACTTTATAAATCATCCAGGTCACAAACCAGCTATCCGTTGTCAGAATTCAGAAAACAAACTTTTATAAAAACACCTTCTGTGTATCACCCTCGTTTTATGTGACGGAAAAAATTTAATCGTACCTTCTAGCACACAGCTTCTGTTTGATTTTGACTTATTGTCGATACTGGTCATCAAACCTTGCATTAAAGGAATCGGTGGTGTTTTTTTTTCAATAGTAATTTGTGTTCCGATAGTTACAGCAGACTCGAATTTCCCACTGACCTGGGATGTTGTAAGGTATTTTGCCTGTGGTCATTGTTGTCCCGGTTCAGATTCTTATTGACAGCAAACTGGTTGCTTTTGAACAAATATAGTTATCATATTTTAATGCATGGATATTCTAACACCGTTTTTTTCGTGTCTATTGTATGTTGGTGAGAATTTGAGAGTAATATTCAAAATGATAAGCTTGTGATTGGTATCAAGATCGTTTACTCTATATAAATTTTATCGTCGGTTTGAGATCATGAGATGATCAATTTGATTTTCGTTGCGTTTCCGTTGTGTTCGAAGTTTCTATACACTTTGCCTAATTTTAGCATTCAAATCATTCGCGAAGATCTTAATTAGGTGTGGGATATGACATCTTCTAACTCAACTTAGAATGAATATTTGACATTATTCGCCTAGGCTTCGCAAGGTGCAAGTACGTTATTATCCATTTTGTTAAATGCATTAGTACGCGGCGAACTTCTACCGTGTAAACCTAAATATTAATTGGTTCTAAGTCAATGACAAGCTGCATTAAGTTCTTGTACTAGCGCTATTTTAAAATATAGTCCGTGTACAATTAGCGAGGTTGTTATGAACCACGAGAAGTAATCCGAGACCTTTGGGAAGGGTTTATAACTCGCTGGACTTTGAGGGAAAACGTTTGTACGTTGCCCTACGTAAATTAGCACTTGCGACATCTTCATAATTTTTACCCTAACTGATAAATAGTTATGATGAGTGCAAACACCATAAGAAATGTCCGCGGTTAAAAATCTTACTACAAAATTTTACCATGCGAATAAAACCGATAAAACCATGTTTAAATGTATTCCATTGACACAAGATTATAATGCCAAACGATCAAACACCACATCAGTCAAATGCCTTAAACTCTATAAATAGTGTGACAAGATAATATCGAAGGTAAAGAAACCTTATAATACAATTTAAAGATTCTTCTATAATTTGAATACATTATTTTACGATACCAAGAATATAATTAAGCGGCTTTAAATGAAAATACATAGAAAAGCATAAATTAAAATATGATTCTTGTTTGGTGTCATTCAACATTATTTATTCATCGTACACTAACTAACATGAAAAATATGTACTGGATTTTAATCTCCATGCAACCGTAACAATAAACATACTCGGTAAAAATTCACTCAATCATAACACACTATTACCGTAAATGAGATTATTTTTACTGTCAGTTTCTTACCTCGGTATTTTGTTCAATGCATTAAAACTTAGAAATATTCTTATTTTTATGCTATGCTTATTACATTATTTGCATGTTTCATAAGTATAATGTAGAAATAATAGTTATCGTACTGTAGGCGATTTAATAGTCAACAATAGAAAAAAAAATCGTGTTTATCATCGATTCAGCTAATCGCTTATAGGTGTTTTAGCCATAAATCATAATTAGTTGTAGTTGACGTATTATTTCGCCAAAAAACATATATTTTAATGAGAGAAGTTTACTGTTCTGGATTATTCTAATAATCTAAACAAGAAACTTGTCTAGCCAACCACCTTAATATTAAAGATAATCGCACCCACTAATAAAAATATTAACTTGTTTACGTACATTGATCTTTCCAATAAAATTAAAATAGTTGCCAAACCTAATAAAATAATGGTTCTATTGGCGCTACTTCAACCTCCGTGACTGTGTACATTTAAGATGCTATACACACATACTGCAATTATCTTTTAAAAATTTTAGAAATAAATTCATTATCATCTTTAAGATTTGTGTATCATCGCATTCATACAAAAATAATTACGTAAATAAATAATTAACCTTCACCAAAAAAAATTTCTATTTAAATTTACTTTATGTAGAATCTCTCTATATATGAAACAAGCAGCAGCGCAACGAAATTATTTTTTAATCTCATTTCGTATATAAAAAAAAAGTAAAATCGCAATTTTCTTGGTGTCTAAGTTTAGACTTTGATCTCCACAGTTGTATTAATTTATTATCATGCGCCAAAAACATTGATAAACTGCAGAATAAACACCTGTCGCAAGTATGTCAACCTTCATTGCTAAGGTTGGCTGCCAAATTGGGCTATATCCAAAAAAATATTAATTAGATATTCGTAATTGAATGCAAATTCAGTGGCGTGGTGCTAAATCGAACGGCGGCCTCCACAATGTTATATACCTTTTAATTTAGAAAATGATTTACCTATATTGGATTTAACGGTCGTACCGAAAAGAATAGAAAACAGTAGATTTTATAAGAAACCGAATTACCGAACAAACAAAAGTGAAAATGATTATCGATTGTGTGTAATTTAGAAAAAAAAGTTAATTTAAAAATAACTTAATTACACATTTCTTTTAAAATACCTTTTCTACGTTAAAATTAGTTTGCATGAAGAAAATTTTAATATCTCTGAATTAAGCAACGTGAGATTATTCCAGGTTGTTGTTTTGTTGTGCACATTAAAATTCTATATATATTCGTTGTACACATTATAATTATTATTGTTATAACTGCAACCATTTTAATGTGCATGGATAATTAATTTGATGCTGGGGATGACGTTGATGAGAGGATGACAAACTATAAATAAAAAAAACTTTCTCGATTTTCTGTTAAATAAATATAAATTAGCATATCTCAGTGATTATCGCGATAGGTAATAACATAAATATTAATGTATTTAATACCTAAGGGTATTTGGATTTATTTTCACACGAACGATGAAAATTTCACTTAAGATGGGACTAAAAACTACATTTAAGTGTCATTATTAATAGTTTTTAATCTATAAAGGTTACCAATCGAAATGCTGGATTAGCTAAAGCGGTAAGTAATTGGTTCATAGTAGCAATGGTGCGCAATCTCGTAAGTAAATATTCTAGATTTGTAACCGCTTAGAAAGACTAAACAGAATGGTAAAATTTGTAAGTAACTAATATGAGTTAACAGCAACGAGCATCGAAATTGTCCACATTCAGAATCTAGTTGGCGGTTCTGCAACAGCAAGTGGGATCAACTGAGATTTACGGCGGCGACGATAGAGCGATGTTTTGTTCTTTTTGAATGTTAATCCTGTATTAATTATACTATTAGTAAAGGTATGGTCATGGAGTGGTGGTTATCCAAAAGGACGGACATAGACACGGTGCAGTTCTTAAGCCGGGTTCGAACTAAACCGACAAAACCGAGACGAAATAAAAAACTAAAACAAATTTGAAGACAAAATAAAACTAGATCTTCTGTTCACACTAAGTGCAGCAAAACTTACGACTAAGTTTTACAGCTGTTAATTGATTAAAGAAAATTATCAATTAATTTTTTTTTTTTTTTTTTTTTTTTTTTTTTTATTTATTTAAATTATTACAACTGAATACAATTCATCTAGTAATTTTTCTTTCTTAATTTAATCACTTGTGAATGAGAAGACGCCCATTGGCCGGCTCCATTTATAGGTTATTTACTGAAGTAGTCTTTGCTTTGGTGTCCTTAATCCATTAAATCAATTGGTTTCGTTCTCTGCAATCGTCTTACTGCATGGGAGGTGTCCAACATACCACGAAGCTCTTCATTTACGTGTTGATAAATACGTTGTCCATGTATTACTGCAAGTTTTTTTATTTCTTCTTGGACCGTCGGGATATTTAGATCCCGATGAAGGTCATCATTCCTAATGTACCACGGAGCGTTAACTATACCACGTAGCACTTTGTTTTGAAAAGTTTGTATTATTTTAGTGTTGGTTTTCTTTGTACAGCCCCAGAGCTGTATTCCGTAAGTCCATACTGGCTTTAGCACCTGTTGATATAGTAGCAATTTATTTTCGGTTGACAATTCCGAGTTTTTCCCGAGCAGCCAATACATTTTTCGATATTTGATATTAAGTTCTTCTTTTTTCTTTTTAACGTGCTCTTTCCATCTGAGCCTGGTATCTAAGGTCATCCCTAGATATTTAGCCTTATTTGCATACGGAATCTGCTGACCGTTAATGATTACAGGTTTGTAACTGACTTTTAGATTAGTAAAATTCACATGCGTGGATTTTGATTCATTGAGCCCGATTCGCCACTTTTTTGTCCATTTTATGATTTTGTCACATGCTTCTTGAAGTTTCGTTGTCGATTCCTCGATAGTGTCTCCTACTGAGAGAACTGCAGTGTCACCAGCAAATGTTGCAACGGTAACATCGTTTAAATGAGGTAAATCTCTGGTGTAGAGTAAGTAAAGAATTGGTCCCAAAACACTACCCTGTGGGACTCCTGCCGAGATCTTTTTTAGCTCGGAGTATTCATCTTCATATTTCACCCGAACGTGGCGATTCTCTATGTATGATTTTAAAATCATGTAATATTGTTTTGGTAAATCTCTATGTAGTTTAAAGAGTAAACCTCTGTGCCATACCTTATCGAAGGCCTGTGCCACATCTAAGAAGATACCAGAGCAAACCTTTTTCCTTTCTAATGTATTCTCAATGACATATGTAAGCCTGTGAACCTGCTCAATAGTGGAGTGTTTCTCCCTGAAACCAAACTGATATTCTGGGATAAGGTTTCGTTGTTCTATGGTTATTTTCAATCTTTTGAGCAGCAGCCTCTCAAACAATTTCGCTAGTGTTGGTAGAAGTGAAATTGGCCGATAAGATTTTCTATCATTCGGTGGCTTGCCCGGTTTCGGAATCATTATTACTTCTGCTACTTTCCACTGCATTGGCACATGTTTTTTCCTGATGATCGCATTGATTATGTGCAGTAATTTACGGGTCCCTTTTTCAGGCAGCTCCTTTATTATTTGCCCTGTTATCAGATCGTAACCAGGAGCTTTCTTTGTTTTTATGTTCTTAACTTCTGCTTTTAGTTCTTTCAATGTTACAGGCCTGATATCTTCGAAATCAGATATTCTGGGCGTATCAGCAGTGTTTTCGTAACTGGTCTGCCGACCTAGAGGTTGAAATGTTTCTTCAAGATGTTCAGCAAACAGGTCAGCTTTATCTTTCGCACTTCTAGCCCAGTTCCCATCGTTTGTTTTGATTGGGGGGATCTGCGTTTTTGGTCGTTTTAACCCTTTTGTTGCTTTCCAGAGGGAATAGTCGGTATCTTTAGTTGGGGCTAGAGAACAGAGATATTTTCCAATTGTTTCATTTTTCACTGCTTTTATGAGTACCTTAAGTTTGATGCACAAATTGTTTAAGGTGGTTTTATCTTGCGGCGCACGTGTATTCTGCCATTTCTTTCGGGCTTTTCGTTTTTCCTGCACTAATTCTCTTACTTCTATTGGGTAAATAACGGCGTTTTCTTTCCTGGATGATAATTTGGGGGTACATTTCCAAGCCGACCATTGTATGACATCAAGGAGCCGGTCTAGTTCCTCTTCTATTTCATATTCACTTTTGATTGGCACTTGAAGTTCTATTTTTTCCTCCACTAACTTCTTAAACAATTCCCAATTTGTTTTGTTGTTTGTTAGTTGTGGTGAATTTGTTTTTTCTATTACATTTTCACTAACCGTCATAATAACAGGAGAATGATCAGATATTAGACTTTCATCATTTTCTAAGAAGATGTAGCGTTCCGATATGGCTTTAGTGATGTAGAAATCTATTAGATCTGGGATTTTGTTAGGATCTGTTGGCCAATACGTCGGTTTCCCTCCTGAGTAAAATTCACAGTTTGAGTATTGGCCAGCTGCAAGTAATTCCTTGCCTTTTGGAGAGGTTAATCTTGAACCCCAGAAGGTATTTTTTGCATTAAAATCACCTCCGACAATGAAGTTACTTCCCATTTTCTGGAACAGATTATCAATTAATGATAATTTAATTAGAGTATATATTTGTTTATCATTAGTAATGAGTAGCAAAATTAATTAATTAGTAAATTTTTTAGATTTAGTTAAGTTTTGTTATCGGCAACAGTGGTTTTATCTTTGACAAAATGTTCAAACTAGGCGAACTGCGAAATTTGAAAACAAAAGCTATTTGAGGTGGGCCCAAAATTTTATCCCAAAATTTTTTTTTCTGGACTCTGGCAGCACTTTTAACTTTCGTGATAAAAAATAAACTATTGCGGTGTACTTAATAGTACAAAAATATACACACAGCGGCACAATTAGGGGAACACAAGTAACACTCGATTTATTAAGAAAAAACAAAAGAACATACAATATTTTTTGTTATTTTTGGTTTTTCTAATTTATAATATTTGATGTTATACGATTATGTTTTTCATTATTTTTTCCCCAAATTTAAATTATTAACAACTAAGACAATATCTAACGCTTTTAGTATTTTTTTATTTAATTGTATTTAATATGAATTAATTGTTTAATGTGTAAATATCAATTCATTTCTCATTAGAATTTAAAGAAAAAAAGTTATTAATTCAAAATGAGCAACATGGAGCTGATGTCGATAGATCTGTAACAATTATCGAGAGTGGCTACACTTACCGCAAACACTTTCTTGCGATATAAAACGAGGCCAAGGCCAAAAACGTTGTACTGGCTCCGGAGATGCCCGTTTCATTGTCCTTGAAACTTTGAGAAACTGTCCTCAAACAGCCACTCAAACCCATATTGCTTTAGAAGATGTTCAAGGAAGGGGTGCGAATAAGCGAACGTAATGTGAGACAAAGGCTTAAAGACCGCCACACCGATTTTTTGGAACCAGTGGGGCCATATTTTGTTCACAGACGAGAGTCTTTTCTTAGTGAACTCGACCGTTGGAAGGCAAAGAGTATGGAGACGACCATATGTGAGCGGTATTCTCAATGTAACATTACGACAACCGTCGCTTATGGTAGTGGTTTAATTATGGTTTGGGCTGGTATTTGTTTAAGTACCCATACAGAATTAGTGATTGTTTATGGTGGATGTGCCCCATTTATCGGAGAAAATTTTATTTTAACGCAGGATAATGCCCGGCCGCATACTGCACGCTCTGTAATGACCTTTTTGTCTGAGGTTGGAATAAACAAGCTGAACAGGTCTGTAAGGTGTCCAATTTTGAACCCGATAGAGCATGTCTTGGGCGTGCTAGGGAGACAGGTCCGAAGTCGAACTTCAGCAGATCGAAACACAGAAGAACTTCGAAATATACTCTTGGACGTATATGGAAAATTTTATTACAAGAAACGATCGACAGTGTCATAGGAAGCATGGCAAGGTGAATGGAAGCAGTTGTGAAAGATCGTGGAGGTAACACCCGTTACTGAGGAAACCGGTTGGTTACAAAAATTGGTTGTTATTTTGTTTTATTTGATTATCTCAATCAAAAGAGTAGCGTATTTCCAATAAGGAACCAACAATTTCAGATTTTCTACAGCTACATATTATATTAAACACTTGTTTTTCTATTTCACATAAATTAAATTTTTGAATATTTTAATTATATTTTTTTTCAAAAAGTTTAAAAAATCACTCGATCGATTTCGACTTGTTAGGTCATCGTCAGGAGTATCTACTGATTTGTAAAAGTAAATATTTTTGTTATATATAGGGTGTCCCCGATTGGGATGCTAATCCGTTAAGGGGTGATTCCTTGGTTCATTTATGAAAAAAATCGTATGGTAGGGGGGGGGGGGGGTCAATTTTTGATATCCTTTGAGATACAGGGTATTTGAAAAATTTGGTTCTGGAAAAAAGTACAAGCGAATATTAAACTGTAACTTACAAAATATTTATCGGATGGCAACCAACAAAAACTCATTTGACGGACAATTGAATAAGCTATATTTAAGATCTTATTGGCTACCTTGCATCTGTATCCATTTAAGAGCTATGCTGTTTTAAAGTTAAAAAAAAAATAAAAAAAAATGATTTTTTTTTTATAAAACTGAGTTTTTCTCAAAAAATGTCCTAATCAATTTTTTTTTGTTACGTAATTTTAATCCGCTATGATCTCCTCTACAATCCCCCAATCGTTATTTGCACCCACGTGCTATGTTTTTTTAATTATGAGATGAAGAATGAAAATACTACACACAAATTGTAGTGTAAAACAAGCCACAAATTGTAGTGTAAAACGTGACAATAGAAAAGGGCCGGACCCGTAATTGGTGAGAAACGGGTTTCTCTGTGGTCATAAGGATATTTTAGAATATGGATTTTCGAATTTCGTAAGATTCTAAGGAATCTAAACGTCTGCTTTTGGCTTGTATCTGTAATATGTCTAAATTGTTTAAGCTCTAACTCCAAAATTGCGCCCAGTCTGTCCAAAATACAAAATTCAAAACGTCGACACCCACCAAGATCATGCAATTTGACTCATTTGAGACACGAATAACAATTCAAGATCTTAAGAACAACATTCGAGCTTAAATTGAGGCCACTGAATTTTTATTGGACAACGTCATAAAAAATTTTGATGTTTGGATGCAAGCCTGCAACAGGAGCCATCGCACAGAACCAATTTCAGTTTCAATAAAAAATTTTGGATTCCAACATACATTATGTGTTTGCTTTTTAATATAGAAAAATAACAGATGGAACACCCTTTATAGCTAACCTAAATTCAAGAGGGCAATAAATCCAGTTAATTGCAGAGTACTTCAACACTCGTGATGAAAATATATCGGGTATAGTAACAATGGTAGATACGGTAGACAAAACCCAGGTCTAAGTTAAGGAGAAAGTCTTAATCGGCAATACGATATTACCCAACTGGTAACTATTTTGTATTTAATGTGAATTTTCTTTTTAACAAGGCCGGGCTTACGGCGTTAGTTTCTGTCCAGAATGTCAAAAATTATTGCTTCTGGGTAGCCCCAATAATGACCAGCATTCACGGAAAAATGTTATCAATTTAAGTCGGAGCTGAGGGCCAGTATTATCATCAGTGAAGGGTTTTGACCAAGGCACCCATAAAACCAAAAGTTGTCATTCTCCATCTAAAAGTCCAAGCAGCTTGCCGCAAGTAGCAAAACGTGATGATTGGATTCTAAAGCAGATTAATTGTGGTTTGGAAATTAACAGAGATTGTTGGTCATTTTCTGATCCTCGTTTTCTAGGCGGAACGGTCTGGAATTTAGACACACCTCTACTTCATTCAATAGGTGGTGAGCTTATAGCGGTATCAAGGGTTAATTTATTGACTATATATAACGTTTTATTAACTCTTACAAAATTAGTCCCGTTATCGCTGTATATGATTTACTTTATAAATTTTTATTTGCATATTCATCCAATATCGATGTATCGATGAAAAAACTATTTTTACTTTGGTTTTTCAATTGTAATGGTCAAAAAATTCAAATTCGAAAAAACTATGCATTTGCTAGGGCTTCGAATTTTATACCACTTTCCGAAAGGATTCGATTAATAAATCGAAATAAACTCATTGATAAATTTGAAAACTTATAGTGTTAAACCACCTTTAAATTAGGCATGTAATGTAAATATTCCAAAATATTGTGTGTTACTTAATGTTAGTTTGAGTGATTATATTATTAAATAACCGTTCATTGATGCCACCCTGAAAATAACAATAAAAAGATTATGATTGCGCTACTTTATAGTTTATCATCATGTCCACTAACACCGCCGCAATGCCTCCCAACATGTAATTTCATAAAATACTAACCAGTATACCTAACACAGGAAATTGTCGACCAATCATTATAATACGTTTACAACTAACCATTGCTCTATACGAAACCAAATCGATGTGTGATGAAGATAAACCTTAAAAAGAAAATTATAAGAATTACGTCCGCGCTCTTACTCTCATTATTTCTTTATATTTTATTTTATAAATTACCATAAATCGTTTTTTTCTTCTAACTCTTTAAACCCCATAAATTTGTATTTTAATTTAGTTATAATAATCTAACTACAACTATAAATAAATTGGTACATACACCATATTTCTAGATATACCTTTATTATAAAAATATTGTAGTGTAAAATTAATTCAGAAGCTGTTTAATTTCTATATACGCGGCTACGCAATTAAGGAAGCAATTTATCTTACAATTTAAATTCTAATTATTTTATGATTCTGTTTTGTGTTATACAATTTATTTGATTAATTTGGGTACGTAATGGGCGTACAGATTTGGATGTGATTAATATTAGAGATCTTGACTTTACAAAATATTTTCTTATTATTCTGTGAAAGGAATAGCTCAGCAACCACTTATTTTATATGTTTGTGAAAAACGTACCAAAAATTTAGGACTCCGTATTCGTTTGGTCAGGATTGGTCACTAGTTTTTATCGTTTAGTCACTTACGATTAAACAACGATTAACAAAATTTGCCTAGTAGCACCTTATTGCAAGAAAATCATACCGTTTTTATCAAATCTCGTTAGGTAATCGTTGGGTCAGGATTGGGCAACAAATTTTGGCCTTTGGTTTCCACTGTGTCGGTTTTTATTGCGAAAAAATAAAATCAAAATTGTATTAATTCAATAAAATCAGGTTCGTCGCTTATTTGGGAATTTTATTTTAAAAAATTAATTAAAAATCCAATTGGAATATACCACTTAGATAAAAATATAATTGGGTTTGTTTGGACGACTGTGATTGAGGATTGGTCACTAGTTCTTTTCGTTTGGTCATTCCTACATAATGGTTTATTGCGAAAGTTCGTTAAAAATACGGTTCGAAGTGTACGAGACTGGGAACTTGACCAATACTAATAATTTGATAAATCCAATGATTGACTTTGATAGGACGACTACCATTGAGGATTGATCACTGACCAACCCTCAATGACAGTCAACCGATCGTAGGATTTCTAAAATAATTAACTTCGGTCATTTTTCCAGACCCGCACACTTTAAATCGTGTGGAAGTGTTCAGTTTATCTAAATAGTATATTCCAATTGGATTTTTTATCAATTTTGTAAAATTAAATTCCGAAATAAGCGACGAACCTGATTTTATTGAATTAATAAAATTGAGATTTTGTTTTTTCGTAAAAAAAAATGTCCCATTGGTGACCAAACGCCAGAATGTGTTGTGTTGAACAATCATTACCTAACGATTACATAACGAAATTTGATGAAAACGATGATTTTCTTGCTACCGGGAAACTTTTTTTTTGTTGAATTTTTCATTATGTTTTTATTTATAGTATAATCGTAAGTGACCAAACGATACAAACTAGTGGCCAATCCTGACGATACGGTCACTAAACGAACTCAATCATCATTTTTGTAAAAACCTTTAAATGGGGTGCTAGAAAAGCGGAGCCAAAATTTACACTGTAAAATTTAAAAATATTTTTCTTTTCTATAGTGAAATTCAAACATTTTTAGATAATCTTTAACATTTATTAGAGAAGTTCCTGAGTCCATAATAGTGTCGCTGTAAAGGTCAAACATTTTTCTACCAATTTGAGATGAAGACGATAAAATTGTGATCCAATTTACTAAAGTTTTTTTAATTCTAAAGAAGGCTATTTTAGTCAATGCATCTACTTTTGTATCCCCGCCCGGTCCTAGATATTCACGGGATATCACCTACATGGTCAGATAGATCAGTAAAAACTCTATGAGTGTGGTGACCGGGATCGAATTATGATGATTTTCAACTTGACTAGAGACATTTTCATGTTTACGATTATGTTCCCTATTCCAGAAATTTACATGGGATCTTTCATATATTCGAATAGGTCGGAATATTTTCTAATAATATTGTGAAAACGGGACACGAATGATGTTTTCACCACGATTTCCAAAACTTTTCAATTTTATTCTCAATTGGAAATTTACCCAATTGCCATTCCCAAATAAGTGATGAACCCGATATATTGTAGAAACAATCAAATAACATAATTTATATTTTTGGATAGTTTAAAGTTTCGACTTTCGGTAGTTCCGGACAGGGTTCGGTTATGATGATATTTACCCTACATGACTTAAAAGTTTGCCCAGTTGACCCAATTGACATTCTCAGATTATTAATTTTTTATGCCTATTTTCGTGTTTTGTCACATTTAAATATTACGGGATCTTGATAGGAAGGTTGAAGCTGGTTTACTTATTGTGAAACTCATTATATAAAAATTAACTTAATTCTTGTAAACATATTAAAAACCATCATAATAGACTAAGCAGGCCTAGTCAGATCTTGAGAACATTTCTAGAATTTCTGTTATTTGATTATTTTTACAGTAAATCGGGTTCGTAGCTTATTTTCGAATGACAATTGTGTAAAATTCACATTAGCGAAAATATCAAAATTTCCAATTGAGAATAAAATTGAAAATGAAGAAGTTTTAAATTTTGGAAACCATGGTGAAAATCGTCACTCAGTGTTCAGTTTTCACAATATCAATAGACAATTTTCTGACCTAATCGAATACAGTAGGCTCGCTTTAATATGAACGCCGTATACCGTGAACTCCGGCTAACGTGAACAATTTTTTAATTACATGTACTACCAGAGCCATCTATGATTTTACGCTGGACAAGTTCAAAATCATCATAATTAAATCATGTTCATGCCATATAGTTGAGACCCCGCAAACAATTATCACAATTTTTTCGTATTTATCTCAAATTGTCAGATACATGTTTGATCTTACAGCGACACTATTAGGAACTCAAGGACCTCTCTGTGTATTTCACAATCATCCTTCGTAGTTTAGTGTACGATCAAACAAAATCGTAACAATATCGTCGATACTTGATACTAACAGGGGGATATACGTGATAGGTTTCACCTACGTACACCGTTTTACTTATAAAATTTATGTTGGAGTGTGATAAGAATGTCAAACAAAAGAACTGAACCAAATCAACTAATTAATCAATAAACGTGTATACCGTAACCGTAAAAGCCAATGTAATAGCACTCAATTAGTGCGATTGTTGTACAATATACACGACTTTATTGTTTTTTTTCCAAAAAAGTGTAAACCAAATCAAATCAAAAACGATTAGTCGTTATTATTCGATTGTGTTGAATGAAATATGCGTCAATATAATTGAAAGTAAAAATTACTTTAGACCGCGAATTTTATAACTTATTCAATGAACCGGATACTTTTTTTTGGAAAGTGGAAACTTTATAATTTTGTTTGTTTGATAAAAATGTTATTCGGGTAATGCAGAATCTTTTGATTATTTGTATGTTACTCGTAGTTGGGAGGGAACAATACGGTATTTAAATTTTGGCACGTAAAATGCGGTTGAGCAATCCGCGGCCTAGATCATGCTCGTACCACCACTGGGCTGACCTTAAAAATTATTTAAACATGAAAAATAAATTTAAAATTAACTAGTATTAAAATCTCGTAATTATAATTTATTTAATTAATATTTCTTAATCAAATTACACGTCCGTTGAGTAAAAGTCAAGTTGGTTAAATTTTGGATGTGTACTGTGTAGGCGGTTTAATGATTATTACGAAATATACGCAAGAACGCATATTTTAGATTTTGTTGTTTTCGAAATTATTATTTTGGTCTTGCTGCGCGTACACTTAAATGAACTCGGCTAATTGATTTATGTGATTTTAGCTGTATACAGGGTTTGTTTTCTTTTTGTGTATATGTACATAAATACGCATGTATTGCATAACAGATCGGTGTTAAAATATTTATGCAAATTAGTTTATTTTTTTTTGCCTATATAATATAAATGATCAATGTCATTGGCATTGATATAAATATGTAGAACGTATTTTACAATAGGGGAATTTAAATTAGTTTTGTAATATGCAAAGATTATAATATGAAGTGATAGAAGCACAAATGTTTTATGAAATTGGGTCAAATTAACATTGCGTCTATCCGTTCAACTGGACAGTACACGTAAATATACTTTTCCAATTTGATCAATCGACATTTTTCATTCAATAAATGCTATTATAGTAAAGAATCGGAATCTATCGCAATCTCTTGATATGAGACAAAATGATTCTAAATTAAAATTTGAATAAGAGCGGTTAAGATCAGTTGTCCATAATTTAAGTGCAAGCTACTTGACAAAAAAAATCACCAAAATTTGATGATTCTAAATTAAATTTGAAATAAAATTTGCCAAGATCATTTTTCCAAATTTAAGAGAAAATGAGGATTCTTGACAAAAGAAATGTTTCTACTCAAATTTGGCCTCTCCCGCCCAAACAAGATGGCTCTTCGAGATGAATTTCATAATTAATCTTTTCCCAAAAATTTGGTAATGCCATAATGAAATTTAGAGACATCGATGTACTGGAAGTGGCAGCTTTCAAAGGAGCTTTTTCGTTTCTTGCAGATATTCTAGAAAGTCAAGCATTTCGTTAGTGAGGTTGATATGCAATTGTTGTCGATTTTTTTTTATCATGTGAATCATAAATAGTCACTAGTTCGCGCTGCAAAATTAGTTAGAGTTTTAGCATCATAAGAAGTTTGCGCTATCGCACATTATGGTAACAATAACAGGACAAGTGGTTCTCAAAATATTCGAAATAATGTCTCTGTAAACAACCAATTGTCAAAACAGACGATAAAAATTGGCTGAAAACTATCCGAGGGATGGATTTGTTGTGAGCAACATCCGACACTCACCACGAGTGTATATAAATAGATCTCGAATATAACACTTTTGATTTCTAAAGCGAAAAATTCAACTTACCCGACTTTTGGTAAAACTGTCCTGAAACATTTGGTTGAAAATTATTTGAATCTTTTAATCCTTTATCGTTTTTTGTAAACTTTTCAACATCGTCGGGACAATTGAAAAAACTTTCATGGAAACTGCCACTTCCGGTACACAAATTTCTACCAAATTTCGTAACGATCTCCAAATTTATGGTAAAAGTTTAATTTTGAATTCCAGTTTAATAATCAATCCGCCTGGGCTGTAGAGATGCCGAATTTTAATGAAATATTTTTTTTATCAACACTCGTCATTTCCGGTAAAATTTAACAGAAATGATCTGACCTAATTTTGTTTGAAATTTAATTTGCAATCTTTTTGTTTTTAATTTTTTCCCCGTAAATGCTATATACTATAGAAGCTGCCACTTCGGGTAGACCTATTTAAACTAAAAATCACTTGGATCGTCCAATTTATGAGAAAACCTTAAGTATGAAGTTTCATCCAGATCAGTCAAACCATCTCTACCGTAGTGAGAACACAGATGTTTAGTGTACAAGGAACCACACAGATAGAGATTTTTCAAAACTTTCAAACTAATTTTTTGACTCTGGCGATATAGCGAATGGTAAATCTGCCAAAATTTCGAAGTCAAAATTTTTCATGGTGACTATACTTTATTTTACTATGTAAAACAAAGTAATGGCACGAAAATTTTCAGAATCTTCTAATTTCTTACGATCAAACGTGCACTGATAACGCAAATGATTTTGTTTTATTAACACTATTGACGAATGTCAAAGTTGAGTTGCAGACATCTGCCGAGAAATAAAATAATTAACTAAATGCTATATATTTATTTTGATTTAGTTCAAACAAGAAAATTCTATTAAAATAACTGCTTGGTTTTCTCGGGAATAGGTAATTGGGGAAAGAATTTACCGTAAATACCGTAACTTTACCGCTTATTAGTAGAAAAGTGATCCCACAAATACTCTACAGGATTGAGATCCGGCCTTTGTTGAGGAGTTTCCAGAACATGTGGGTCACAATTGAATAAGATGTGCTTTATGTTTTGGCCACAAATTTTCTTTTGTCCGGAAAATTATTCGCATGAGTACATAAATATAACTTTTATTTAAACAATTTTTTTCTGGCATACTGAGGTAAAAGCTAGTGTTAACTTTTTGAAAACAAAATTAAATTGAGAGTAATTTTCTCTGCCAATTTAGCCAGCTATGGAACAATTTTCCCAATTTATCAATCTTTTCTTTTTAGTAGGCCGGAAAAAATATTTGAAGAGAAATTCCATATAGATTATTTCCCTAATTCCCTATTCCCGATAAATATTTTCTTTAAATAATTACATATATCCTCTAATTTAGCATTTTATAAAAAAATACATTGAAACATATTTTTGTGCGGTTTTTTTTGTGCGATTTTTTTATGCGGTATGAAAAAATTTATGCAGTACAATCTACTTACGTTCTGTCAAAATTCCTATCAAATTAGAACATAATTATATGTGATTAATCTAATTAGTTAATTGACTTTGGCCATTTTGTTTTTTCGACTTTTGATATTTCATCATATTGCGTTAGGTTGCGTACTGTTTTGAGTTATTTTCTACGGGAGACTTTTTTATGCTATCCCTTCTCTATTCGCCGCATAAAAAACCTTTTTAAGTGTGTTGCGAAAACTATTTTGTATATCTATACTCGTGAAGTTTTAGAAGTTTTTTATGCGCGTTTTTTATTACTGCACAAAAACAGGTTTGACTGTATTTGTTTTTAATAACACACTGTGTTTTGAAATAAATTTAAATTTTAATGTTCGGGAGGGGGGGGGGGCGTCAGGGGAATCGGGGACAGGTCAGGCCGGTTGACTGGTCGAGGTAAAACTTCATACTTAAGCTTTTTCTATAAATTGGGAGATTCCAGTGATTTTTGGCCGAAATCTATGCATGGGAAGTTTAATTTTTTGGCTGAATTCTGTAGACTAAAAGTTTGTGGCCTCTCTACAGTCCAGAGGAGCGATTGATCAGGAAAAAATTTTGCACTTAAGTTTTTTGCCATAAAAATACCAACCAAAAATTTCTGGCTCTCTCATACCCAGTAATTTTTGGTTGAGATCGGTCCACTGGAAGTAGCAGCTTCCATACGAGCTTTTTCGTTTTTCTGCAATTATTTTAAAAAGGATATCATTTTTGAGAAAAACGATGATAAACTATAAGATTATAAATTAGTTTTGCAACAATATCGGTCCAGATCAGTTTATAAAATTTGGAAAAAATCTGATTTATTGGTCGAAACCCTATGAAATCGGTGCCATATATTCACCGTTCATTCTAAGGACTATTTTTAACAATATTTGTCATGTGAAAAATAAAAGGCTAACGACTTTAATAACTCTTACTAGCACGATGGAGGTAACTGTGATCCCCGTGAAGCCTATCTCACTGATGGGGATTTCTATGAGATCAAGAGGATGTATAGAGGGGGCTCAGCAAAAATCTCGGGAACATTAATCGTGCGGTTTTCAATCGTGCGTAAGCAAATTTAAATGACGTTTAACACTATTTGCCGTAGGCACTTGACGAAACACACACTTATTAAACACATTTTAATGACACATGACGACACATTTACACATAATTAAAATATTCAAAATTAAATTTTTGAATATTTTAATTAAAAACTTTGTCGAAAAAGTTTATTAAAAATCAGTCGATCGACTCCGTTTTATTAGGCCATCATCTACTCCTAGTAGAGTAGATACTCCTGATCAGGGCCTAGCAATCCGAAATCGGTCGAGTGATGTTTTAAACTTTTTGGACAAAGTTTTTAAATATAATATTCAAAAATTAATTGTTTTACGAAATAAAAGAACTAACAAAACAACAACAACTTCATCGGTACGTACTGCGAATAATAAGTTAAAGCCATTGAATAAACAAAGAAAAGTGAAACGGTTGGAATTTGTGACATTATTGTCTGTGGGTATGCAAATTGTTTTTTCTGATGAATAAGTTATAACCTCTATGGCCTTGATGTTTCCACGATTTCCGGAAAAGCAAGCTAGACAGGCCAAAAGCCAGAAATCGACGTCCAGTATAAAATTGATTTAGAATTTTAAAATTCTAAAATGATTGCGAATCCGTTTAAATCGGTTTTGGAAAGTACTTCGCCAGGATCAAAATGCCAATCGAATATATGTAATTGAAAATGTGTGGCGTTTGTTGACTTAGGTTGATTGCAATGTGTGGCAGCAAAAAAGTTTTGATTACCATAAATAATTTTACGAAAAAAAGGGATTCCCCACTACTAAGGAAATAAAACATTAAATATTTTCAGAAGAAACTTAAACTTTACTGGCCGGTTGCACAGAAAAATGACTAACGGTCGGTTAATTGTGCACCAACTAAATGTTTTATATGAAATCGATTTTCCCATCAGAATAAAATCACCGCAAACTTGATAAATTCATAATTTTTATTTCGTGGAAATATTATACTTGCATATAAATATTTAAATGGCCAATTTTGTTGGTATAATTTTGAACTGATCGTTTAATATTTCCATGGAATAAAAATATATTTAATCAAGTTTGCGTTGATTTTTTTTGCGCTCGTATTACTTGAACAATATGCGATTCAAAAATGAAAATGTTCAGAAAAAATAATAGAAATCGCCAAAAATTTCGATTTTGCTTCAAAAAACGTTTTTTTGTACCCCTGGTTAGAGGTTAGAGCTCAAATTTAAATAAAAAATATTCAAATCTGGCTAACGGCCTAGAAGAAAAGTGGGTTTAAAATTTACACGGTAGATTATCGGTTATTCTTTATACAGTGCTACCTAAAGATTACAATTTTATATGAACTACGCTGCGAAGATATGTTTGATCCATTATAGAAACTGTATTTCAACATCTCATAACAAATGGTTTGACGTTCATATAGTAGGGTTCGGGCTATCGTTAGAATGTGCTAGAATCGACTATGTGTAATTCGCATTTGGCGAAGGTGTTTTTGGGTACCTATTTACTAAAAAATCCCGATAGCTTCCCGGTTTAATAAAAAAATCTGCAAAAAAAAAATTTAATCTATTATAAAAGTAGGTATTGCTCGAGCGACCCTACCACTGTCAGACAAGAAATAGCTTGGGATCTTCTCAAATAGACTCGCAAAATTCCAGAAAGTATTCGAATGGAGACCGCAGCCGTAGAAAGTGCAAGCATACCGAATACAAAACCGTATAATTTCGATTTCTAAATAGAAAATTAATACTTGGTCGAAATTAGCAAAGGTTTTACATCAAAAGCGTCGTTTGAACGTCTCATGAAATATGGGGTGGTTGGGAAGTTGATTGAGTATAGGTACAGGTATATAGATTATCATAGGTAATGTCACTCAGATTGACGCTAAATGGAGAATATTCCTACGATTGTGGATTTAATCTAGAGTGCTGGAAATAGACCAATGTACGGAACAATCACAATCAAAACCATTACAATAGAAAAACGTCATTTCCGCTGAATTTTCAAGAAACCAACAGGAACAGACAACTTTTGTTGAAAATTAATTATTGCCCTTAATTGTTTTTTCTGTAGAGTTACGTTTTACAAAGATTTACTTCGATCCTGCCCCGTCTGGGCTGTGAGAGATCACAAACTCTTCCGAACGTAAGCACACGGAGAGCCACAGAAAGAAAATTTCTTTATCGGCCTCTGCAATTTAGCGAATGACAAGACTGCAAAAATCTCGAGGTGAAAAATTTGATTGATTTTGCAAAAGAAAGTAAAAAATTTTAATTAAGATATTCGAATCTCTTACTCACGTATACAAATTTTTCATCGATAAACCGCAAACTTATTTAATAACCAGAACCAATTTAAATCAGTCCATTAACTGATCAGTCATCATTTCATCAAGCATAGCATATCGTCAAAACTAAGAATTTTCCAAAAGAAACAGAATTATGATTATATAGCAAATAAAAACAAATTGTTAACCTTAATTCGCTGAATCGTGACGATTCGAAATGGTTCGAAAGCTAGAAATGAATTTGAATATCATACGAAATTGAATTGTTTCTCTTGTCTTGTTCAAAAGGTTTGACAATACGCCAAATTAGTGATCGTGAAAATTTCTTTTGTGCGCGCGCAAAATAAAAATAAATTTCTATTTTCAATTAAATAAGATAAATTTTTTTCGTTTATCTTATTTTATGAGTTATAAATTGAATAATTATTATGCGAACTTGTGGAGCAAGTACAACAACAAGTGGATTTTATGAGATAAATGTTAATATGCATGTCCCATTGTATTAACAAATAAATATCGCGTGCATTAAACCGCTTTAACCGCACATATACTTGTAAATTCGAGTACCATGTAATTTGACCTTAAATTGAACGTACATAGCCGTTAATAGGATCGCGTAATAGTTAAGCGTATAACTACTATGTATGTACTTATGTAACTGTAAATATGTATAAATAATAAAAAACACTCGGTAAGTCGACAGAACATAAATAAAAATTTTATGTATCGATAAATTATCTACACCATTTTAAGTGTGTTTTATGGTAACCGTCGTACCACACCAAATAAATTAATTAGAAAGTAAAATGTATAAAAATATTAATTAAAATGCAATGAGTGTTGTTACTTTTGTTGCACTTTAGGCATATTACACACGTTGCTATCAGCATAATCACGTATACAAAACTTGAATTCGTGTTATTTACTTTTGAGATGTTAGAAGATTTTCCGCTTCGCGCCACCTTTATTTTATCTCGAATATTTCAACACAACTGCACAGCATTATAAACTCTGCGCACAGTTGGTATTTAAAATTCTTGATGTCATGATACCAGGAAATGATTTGGGTTTCAGAAAATAGTGTATATAGGCGTACTGAACACAGTAGACATACAATGCTAATAACTACGGAATGAAGATCTCAACTATGTGTTTTATATAAAAAAGAGAGATTGAAAATTTCTTTGGCGGCGAATAAAGTTGATCTTGATAAGTAAAAGATATGGTCAGTAAGGAAGTATGTTGAAAACTAGTATTGAGTATATTATATAATTGTCATACCAAGTTAAGTTAATTAATTAGTTAATCATTTAATTTGTTGTTGGTATATACAAGTTAATTTATTGCTACTTTAATAAGACAAGATGAATTATATAAAGTGAATTTATTTGTAAATTACTTTGATAATCTATACAAAAAATATTAATATACCTGAAAGTGATGCGATTTCTGCTTCTTATTTACACAATTCCAGTCTCGCGGCTTGCGACTATAAATAACATTCTGTGTAAGCTCTTCCAAATCTAACGACCTTCTCGGTGTAAAATTAACATAACATAGAATCTTTTGAAATGGTTAAAAACTAGGTACCAGGGCGTTTGCTCAGTTTACGACATTATAAATCGTGTATTTCTGTATACACGATTTTCTGTGTATTATAAAAAAATTATAAAACTTATGATCATAAATTTGGACGTGAATCGAAAACTTAATTAGTTTGATCGTGTTCTGAACATATACAATGATTCTGCGGTTTCAATATCTTCTTTACCATTGACTAGTTTTCAAAGGTACAGAATATGTAGGCCTTCTGTGTATTCTAAAACTATTTTAAGTTAAGTCGTTAGAATTTATCGCCAGAGTTTTGAGAAAACTAATTTAAATTGCTATGGAACGAGTATGTTTCACTTCTGCCGGCTTCTTAAATAGCTGTGTTTCTTGATGCTTGAACCGATCATGTTCAGTTCATATTTCAGGTTTTTCATATAAAATTTGAACTGATCCGGATCAATGTATGTCATGAAACACGACAAATATTAGCTGTATTTCATGACACCCATTGATCCAGATCAGTTCAAATTTTATATGAAAAACTTGATCCAAATTTTATTTTGAATCACTAATTTTAAAATGAAATCTAGTAAGCGTCATAGCGTTGTTTCATAAAATTTGAACTAAACCGGATCAGATCAAGCGTCGTGAAATACGGCAATTGTATTCACGACTTATAATGGGAACAACTATAAACGTTTAAATAAACGTGATTAATTCAACAAAGTTGCAAGCCATGCGCCTTCGACAGACACAAAACTTATAGCGATAATCACTGATCACGATTTAAGTTTGAATTATGGCGATCGTGATCTTCAAATATAATGCCGCAAACGCGATTCATCAATTTCACCAAACTTCATTCGGCATAACATTTGCGTTCTTCCTGGTTTCATTATTTGAAATCTGCAACGATATACAGAAATTGTAAAAATTTGAAATAAATGTCCTGACACACTTATACATTCGTTGTCTCTTTTTCTCCTGGAACATTCGTTGTCTCTTTTCATAGTTATTGAGTTTTTACAACGATATTGCGATTACCAAGTTATGAAATGCAGTAATTCTGTTTTGCCAAAATTCTGTTCTGACAGACTAAAAAAAACTACGTAATCTCGAATTTGCAATTAGCTAGTTTTTGTCTGCGTCGAGAGTTACTCTTCAATTAAAGCAGCACTCGCAGTTTTGGTTGAATCATCTAATAACGAAATCGCACAGTTATTTAGCAACGAGTCGGAGATCGTAACACAACATAAAGCCCCCGGATATTACCTCACGGACGACATCCACGCCTAATTATCTCCCCAAGTCATTGTGATTCACGCAGCGCATATGCCACCAAAAGCAGATTTGGTTGGTTTGGCTAACGTGCTGGGAATTTCTTCTCAAGTTTTCGTCATCACAAACGCAGTAAAGTTGGGTTGCAAGTCATTATCATTTTGATATATACCAACGCAGACGCACTCCCTCCCCTCGCGGTTAATGCGGGGTTGACTGTATTGTGTTATGCGATTGAAATTTTCAATTTCGACCTGTTCTACGTTACGAAGCCAAGTTTCTGACAACATTAATACACGTGAGGAAACTTAAGTAGCCCGGAAACTTTGGCAATTGAGAGAAAAGATTGTCACATACTATACCTCACTGATTTTTTCGAGTGTAATCCGATCAATTGAAGATGGACAGTAGAAAGTCGGGTAAACTAGTTTCGTAATGGAAGCATCGTTTCATTTTCTCGGCAGCCATGATAAAAATGTTGAACTCTCTTTTATCACCCAATTCAACGTGTATCATTTTGCCTACTGCACCACTGGACCCATTAGGAACATCGATGTTTGTAATTATCATGTAGGGTTTATCTATAACGAAATCAAAATCGTATGATAACCCGTCTATGTGTCAATCGTACTGAACTTGATCGTACTGAGCTCCGTACCAGAGTATTCCGCCATCAGCAACTGAATTCGATGTTTTAGGAGGTGAACTCAAGATTCTCAAATTATACGCATTGACTTGACTGAATGGTTATCATTGAACAATTCAATTCCATTAGGAAACCGTTCCTCGGCTTCCGTCTCTGAACAGAATCTCGAACCAGTTGCAACTCTTGTTCATTCAATCGATCTCCATTGCAAACCTTTGGGAAGAAAGCTGAATTTTCAGCAATATCCTGCCGCATAACTTCGGTCAATTCATAAAAAACAATTCCCCTCCATAACTGCTGACCATGGATACACTGTATTTTTTACTTTCAAATAGGCAGTAGAAACGTCTCCTCACATCTAGCAACAGGACCAGTCAAGAACAGTTGTTGTACCAGCTCAAATTGCGTTGCGTTGTTTGCCTTTCCCTTGAGCTCGAGAAACTCTGGACTCTCCTTCAAGTTGTCTCTCTTCTTCTACTACGTCTTCAATGATTCATTATAAACAACTGTAAAATTAATTAAAAAACTCAAAACTAAGGATACTACAAAAAAATGTAAGATACGCGAATATGTTGTGCGGAGGGGCAACAACGATTTTGTTAACACTCGATTTCGTTCCTCATTTAATTTGTGTACCGCGGGCTATAAATGAAAATTGATTCTTAGACTGCGGTCCAATTCGTGACTTATTTTGTTGAGACTGACTTATTTGAAGTCTACAATAAGCCTCCTGTTGGCTAGACTTATTGTAAGCTTGTTTGAATTTCATGCCAGGCTTGCACCCAAACTGTTAATTCATCAAAATAATTCTAACAAGTTTCCAATAAGTCTATTCGACAGGAGGCTTTTGTAGACTTTCAAATAAGTCAGTCTCCACGAAATAAGTCATGAATTGGACCTCAATCTTAAGGAGTAAGCTCCAAAAATTAAAGAAAGGTACCCAGGCTTACTCGACCATCTGAACGAATTTTATCCCAATTGGCCCAATTAGTTAAAATCGATTCCTGGCACCCGAAAACCGCCCAGATCAAAGTTAAAACATAAATTTCATAAATTTTGATTTGAAAACTAGTTAGCGACTTTGTGATTTTTCATGAAACATGAACTGATCCGGATCAGATCAAGAAACGCATCTATTGTGTAACATCACGCAGTATTGTGCAACATCACGCAATAAGGTGCGATATGATGCATCGAACATGTCGCAACGTGGTACAATATCACGAAGCATGGTGCAACATAACAGCCAAATGAATTTCCGAAAATCAAAACCCCTTCTAATCGTTTCCGTGCAATCGAAAATCATGCCTCGCAAATTTTTATAAAATGGTTAAAGATAGGCCCCACAAAAAACATCCATGAAAAAACCCACCGGAATCGATTCCTGACACTTGGAACCCCTCCTCACCAATTTTTATTAATTTTAAAAAATTGAAGCAGGAGCCCACCGGTTGATCCCTAAAGAACCATTTTCGAAATTAGGTTTCATCGCAATTGATTACTGGTACTCGATTTTGTTGAGCGATATTTCCTGAAACCAAAACCCTTTACAATCGATTCCTGGTACTCGAAGACTCTCTTCCAATAATTTTTATGTTCGTATTTCAGGGTGTAAAAATTAGTCGGCAACCGACAATATTTTTGGCAGATTGTGGGAGTCATTTGGACGCAAAAATATGTAAAAGTATAAAAAAAGTCATAAAAAAAACTACAGGTTGTTTTGGAATTACATTTATTTCTCTAGTTTATGCCCTTTCCAATAGTATGCTATATATCATATAAATCATTCATTTTGTGCTCTTTTATTTTGAGATACTATTTTGCCGGGGTCAGGTTTAAGAAATTACCTTTTAAGTTATTGATAAATTTTTAATCAACTTCATTTATTAGATTTTGTTCAAAATGACCTCGTCCACTCTTTATGCATGCAAGGTATTTTTTTCTTATCTCCACGGTTGTTGTGCGAAGTTGCATTTCATTTTTAATTTTTTGAAATGCCGTTCTTATCATTTCAATTAAAATTTCTTTTATCCTCGAGTACTTTTGTTGCGTACACCAATTCCCTAGCACATCCCCAGACGTAGAAATCCAAGGATGTGAGGACTGCGAAGGACTGTGCGGGCCAAGGAATAGGGCCACCTCTACCAATCCATGAGTTTGAGAATGAATCATCCAAGTATTCTCTTACCGTTCGTTGGTTATGTGCCGGACAGGATCCTCGTCTAAAGCTTGTTTTATTCTTTCATCGACTGCAACATTATGTTGCCTCACATTCACCTGAGGCTCGTGGAAATGAAAGTTGCCGGCTCGGTGTTTACTGATTAAATTACAACTGCCCTTGCATTCCAAATTACTCGCGCTTATATACTTGTCTGTCGTTGTTCGTGATTACTCCATTTATTGCATCTGGCGATAAACGTGTACTGTAATTTTAAAGATTTTTCATGTAGTATTCGCGAACATTCTACGTCATCAATTCCCCTGATTTGATGCTTGATGATTTAACGCTGTTGTTGGTCCCAGTATTTTCCATGATGACTGGTGCCGATTTAACAATTTGCTTTCCGTTATCTCCGTATTCCCCTCCACTTGGAATGTCATTATAAAATACAATTCTCTCCCAATCTGTATTGAAGGAATACTTGATCCCACATCATCGATGATGTTAAGAATAAATCGCTTAATTAAATTATTAGTCTCGACCTGGGTTCGAGAACTCGTGATCTTTGGGTTGATGTCAATGATACCAAAGGGCCGAATGTCGAAGAGCCGAATGTCGAAGGGCCGAATGTCGAAGGACCGAATGTCCAAGGGCCGAATTTCAAAGGGCCGAATGTGTCAAAGAGCCAAATGTCGAAGGGTCGAATGTCGAAGGACCGAATGTGTCGAAGGGCCGAATGTGTCAAAGGGCCGAATGTCGAAGGGCCGAATGTCGAAGGGCCAAATGTTTCGAAGGGCCAAGTGGGTTAAAGTGCCGAATAGGTCGAAGGGCCGATTTTTTTGTTTATCTTTTATTGTGTTTAGAAATAAATATTTTTATTTTTTTTATTTAATTTAATTATTTTTTTAATTTTTTGTACCATATGCCGAATGTCTCAGGTGGCGCATAACAAAATGTTGGGGTCGGCTCAAACACTGAATTATCAGAATCCCGACAAAACATCCCAACTTTTAAACTCCCGACTAAACGGCTTCTTTGTTTTCTACGAATAAAATAAACATTTTATGGGTGTCTAACATTTTATGGGGTGGTTTATGGGTGTCGAAAACATTTTATGGGTGTCCAATAAAAATAATATTTTGTGACGATTATAAAATACTTCTTAATTATATGTGTTAGCCTTAGTACACACACATAGTGAGAATTTCCTGTGGTTTCTGATTTAATGATATATAATTCGCTAAATCGATATGTTCTTGTTTTGTATTATCGGTACAAAGCAAGAGTTGATTTTTTGCAGTTTGGTCGTTGCAAGTGCAACTTGATGAGTAGACCAACGTTTTATCAGTACAAAACCAAGCTGCCAAGATGCTACCTAAGGGAGTTCTCATTTTTGTAAAGGTTTGTGTATCTTTGTGTACACAAGTGTCCTGGGGTTTTAAAATCGAGGAGGGAGGGGGGAGTGCATTTTTTCTACTTTTGTGGTAGAAATATTGTTGGTAAATGGCCTCTTTATTTTCTACGACTAAAAGTGGAACCAGTCAGGAATAAAAACTTAATAAAAAAATAAGAATGCGATAAATGTCATTTGAATGTTATTCTTATTACCCGCAGTCAAACTTAATTTTCATGTAAGAAACCCAACTGTCACTTAATAAAAATTTAGTGCGCGCGATTTCTCGAACAAAAATAAAAAAAATTAGAATGAATTGTGCACGTTGTTAAAAATTAAATATTCATTGTGGCTTTCCTATTATTAAATGTTTGTGTGAATAAATTAATCAAAATACATAAAAATCTAATCATATTTTATTAAAAAAAAATATAAATTGACATCGCGCTAATTTTGTTGTTACTTAAGAATTATAAGTTTTAGATGGCTGGAATAAAGTTCTTATTTTTGTTTTTAAGTTTTTATTCCTGACTGGTTAGCCCATAAAATAGTCGTAAACATTGTATGGGTGTCCATTAAAAATAATATTTTGTCCGAAAAGCCGGAAAAAATTAAAAAATTTATATTTCTAAATACAAGAAAAAAATCGGCCCTTCGACATTCGGCCCTTTGATACATTCGGCCCTTCGACACATTCAGCCCTTCGACACATTCAGCCCTTCAACATTCGGCCCTTCAACATTCGGCCCTCCAACATTCGGCCCTTTGAAATTCGACCCTTTGTACCCATTCCTAAAGACTCAGGTCTTTCAATATTTTAATTCCAAATTTAAATTGTTAACATTTAACAAATATATTCTAACTCTTTAAGTGGTAAAGTATTTTTTTATTTAATTATATTTAGTATGATTTAATTGTATAATGAGTGAATATCAATTCATACACCATTGGAATTTGAAGAAAAAGAGTTATTAATAATTCAAAATGAGCGACATGGAACTCACTGATGTCGCCAGGGCTATGGCAATGATCGAGAATGGCTGCACTTACCGCCAAGTGGCCAGAATGTTCAGTGTGTACACGTCTACCATTCATCGATCTGTTCATACGATACAGGCAAACGGGTTCTTGTGGGGAAAGACAAGGCCAAGGCCGAAAACGTTGTACTGGCTTCAGAGATGACCGTTTCATTGTCCTTGAAACTTTGAGACCCGTATTGATTTAGAAGAGGTTCGAACAGTGCGAATAAGTGAACGTACTGTGAGACGATTGCTTAAAATAGTTGTTTTAAGATATGTTCAGCCAATAAGGACCTCTACTGCAGAGAAATCACCGAGTAGCAAGATTGAATTTCACTCAAGAACACCGATTATGGACTTTGAACCAGTCTTGGACGAATGGGAAAATGTATCACAGGAAACGATCGACAGTGTTATCAGAAGCATGGCAAGACGAATGGAAGCAGTTGTAAAAGATCGTGGAGGTAACGCCCGTTGCTGAGGAAACCAGTTTGTTACAAAAAATTGATTGTTATTTTTTTTTTATTTGTTGATCATTTCAATCAAAAAGTTTTTCATAATTTTTTAATAAAATATTAAAAAATTTCCTGTATTTGGATGTTCATTCTATCGCACCTATCTTATTTCATAGACACACTGTTAGTTTCGTAATTATGATTAACTCAAAATCATGATTTCGTACTAGTGTGTCATGCTTAACCATAGTTTCAAACTAAATTTGAATTCAGTTTCGAAATTAGACATTTTTTCTCATTTCGATGCATTTTAGTACTCACAACGCCAAATGCATCAAAAGTCGAGATTCCGGACACTAATAGTTTACCAAGGAAATCTAGTTTCCTTTGAGTTTTCTATTTGTCATTGGAATATTTGGTTGGCGGGAACAAATTTTTTTCTGATCTGTTATTAGACAAGTTATTTCATTTCTGACAATTTAGAAATCAATTATATGTCAATCTTGACATTTTTGTCAATGCCTACTCCATTTTTGTTTAAAACTAAACGAGAAGACAAATGAAACTGTAGTGTGTCTTGAGTTCTCATTTAAAAAATCATGATCTGGAAATTATAGTTATGAAACCAGTAGTCTATCTATGGCATTATAGGGGTATATCCTCCATCCAGTCGCAAGCTAATTTTTTGCGACCAGAAATATGGTTACTAGATTTATTTTGCCATGCCAAATGACACATTTTTTTCAAATTTAAATTTGTTTTGCGATTGTTAAGTAGAAATGTATAAAAAAACTGCGACCTCGGAAAAGGCGTAGCAGTCTTTCCGTGGATTTCTACTTTACAATCGCAGAACAAATTTAAATTTAAAAAAAATGTGTCAATTAACATGGCAAAATAAATTTAGTAACCATATTTCTGATCGCAAAAAATTAACTTGCGACTGGATGGAGGATATACCCCATAGACATTCAAAAAATAAAGTATATTTGATTTTAAACAATATTTTCACTTTTTTTGTTCCCGTAATTGCGCCGCTGTGTGTAAATATTATAAGTGTGTGATACGAGCAACGATGAAGGACTTCTCCAAAATACTTACAGCTAATGTTTATATTTTATACCGTAAGTGTTAAACATTTAACGCATTTGTTATTTACCCATACATAAATGAGCGTACATTGTTAAATCGACCTTTAATACCAATCCACACATATCAAGCGGGCCTTAATTGTATCTCAGAGCGTCTAACCAGGTTTTCAAATTGCTTTACGATGTACAGAAGGTCATACCAACGAACGATTATTTTCACAAAATAAGTTATCCGTTATCAATGCATTTGTTGTATAATGTTTCGTACTATCAATGTGATATCAACTCTCTTTATCACCACGATAGGAATGGCAACCAGATCTAGAACAAAATGTTTAAGAATTGAAGTTTTTGCCAAAATGTTTTTTAACTGGAATTTCCAAAAACAAATTTTTTAGGTAACATCGGTGCACTATAGGTCGGTGATGATCGAATATCAAACGTTCATAAATTTATTATTAGATATGATACTCATTTATTTACTCTTATTAATTCTGATATCATTTACAGGAAAACGTGTACTTTATACTCGCATAACCTTCATTCAATTAGTTCAGCTGTATAGCTGTATAATAGAATAGTTTTGAGGTGTGCGGTTTTGTAATTTATTGCTTAGTTGCAAAAACATAATAAATCTTATTTGTGATCAATAAATTACAATTTTCGATTTTCATGTTCGGTGAATTGAAATACCATAACAAAATGAATTCGGGCTAAATCGTTATGCAATCCAAATATTTTGTTCAACATGATCTTATAGGTATCAGTCAATTATGAATCGATCGTCACTAAACAATTATTATTTATAAACCAAAAAACAAGTCAAACATCTAACCGCAAATAGTAGCATAAAAATTTCCCAAATATCATAAATTCTTTCTTCTCAGTAAACGCTTTAATTAATATAAATTAACGATGACTGTGGTGATTTATATATGGTTCGGCTTAATACACGACAAACGTGCGCGGTTATACAAAATTAGACACCCAACAACATAATTCTTAAGACACACAAATTTATCAGCGCGGATTGACTATTTCACAAACAAATTTCTATTTTCTTAACGAGTCAACATATACGCGAGCATTATTTATTAAAATATTCTTAGAAAATGTAACGATTATTATGTAACGTCTAAATTATACTACCTATAACTAAATTAATACCTATACGTGTTACTATCTTAAATGTGTTTTGCTGATTTTATTGTTGTGCGTTTATACGCGAGCGCATGTTGCTTAATTAATTTAAGTCAATATAAAAGTTAATTAATTTGTATTTGCATCGTTATTTACTATAAACACGAGATTAAGTGTTAAGGTATTAAAAGGTTATTTATAGACCTGTAAATTATTTAGCTACTCAATGGAAAATTCACAGTTTTATTTCACTCGTATAAATCGTTATACCGATACGATGAAATCATTGTTCTAAAATCGAGGAAAACGTTTAAAATTAACTTTTCATGCAAACACAATTAAGTATATTTCAAAGATTTTTTTTTTGTATTTAGGTCAATTCTTAAATAATTCTTATTGGTAATTATCTCTCCTCGTATGTGCTATGTGGTTTGTTGTGCCTAATCCATCTAATCGATACCAATTTAGAGTAAATCGATTTGGTCGAAATGAAAAATAGAAAACAACTCTGGAATTTAATTACATATCATAATACAATTACAGTTCATGATTGAGTATTTTTAGATTTACATTGGAACGGAATTTGTAATACTTACGTGCGTGCTGTTCGAGTACTTTTTGTCGATCATGAAATTTAATAGTGTATGTGGTAATATACGTGGGCACTGCACATTACATTAAACTATTTGCCATCCTTAATAACGGTCTAAAATTTAAAATTAATCATTCTTACCTACCTTATCCATAAACTGAATGAGGCCACACCAAATGATATTTAGGCCTTAGGCTTTATTAAGTATTTGGCAAGGGTTAGACCCAGATGATTACGGTATACGATTTTGAAAAGATAAGAGCAGAGAAACTGTTGGAATAAAATAAACGATGTTGCTATGCCATGAAGAACTGATGCACAACTACAAGAAATTAAACAGTTGCACTAAGAAATGAAAGATTTGGCACAAAAGGAAACGAAAACGTTGAGAACTGAGCCGACTGACACAATAGTTTCAAAAGAGGATGATGACATCGGTGAGATACGGCAGATGCTAAATCATTCAGGTAACGGTGCGGAACATAGGAAGCAGTGGCGTTTCCTGGTTGTGCTCTCAAGCCGTATACATACGTCGGATGGAAATCCGGGATTTTTACATCCGAGACTTTTTTTCAATTTTTTTCAACTCTTTTGTGTGAAAAGAGGCGTGTCTGTTGTATAATTTACGTGATGTAATTGGTTAAAACGATGGGATAGAAAAATCCCGGATTTTTATCCGACGTATGTATACGGCTTCAAGGTGTTATTTTCGGATTTTCGGAAAATAATTAAAATAATAGTTATTAATTAAGAAAATAATATTAGAAAAACTATAATTTAAAATAATAAATTTTAAAAATAAAATTTTCTGTAAAAAAAATAAAACTTTTAGAATTCGAATCAAAATCAAAAACTGTTTAGTCGTTTGGCGAACGAGCAGAACATCACTAGAAAACGCCGCTGATGTCCAGTTAGCTTAATATAATATATCTTATATCATAAACAAATAAAAATTATCCCCATTTTAATACGATGAGGTAGACCCGTTTGCTATTGACCCCGAAGTTGTTCAATTTTTGCAAACGGAATTTACACATTCACTGTATCGAGGATTGGCCAGTACCCAGAGATTTCCGAACGACATGTTATATATCTCTAGTTAGCTTAAGACATCCTAAACAAATAAAAATTATCCCCATTTTAATACGATGAGGTAGACCTATTTGTTATTGACCCCTAATTTGTTCAATCTTTGCAAATGGAATTTACCCATTCACTGAATCAAAGATTGGCCAGCACCCAGAGATTTCCAAATGAAATGGCATATATGTCTAGTTAGCTTAAGATATCCTAAACAAATAAAAATTAACCCCATTTTAATACGATGAGGTAGACCTGTTTGCTATTGACCCCGAAGTTGTTCAATCTTTGCAAATGGAATTTACACATTCACTGTATCGAGGATTGGCCAGTACCGAGAGATTTCCAACTGACATGACATATAGGTATAGCAGTGGCGTGTCCTGGTTGTGCTCTCAAGGTGTTCTGCTTCGGATTTTGATCACCCGAAATAATTAAAATAATAGTAATTAATTAAGAAAATAATATTAGAAATTTATAATAAAAATAAAATTTTCTGTAATAAAAATAAAACTTTTAGAATTAGAATAAAAATCAAAAATTGTTTAGTCGTTCGGCGAACGTGTAGAACATCACTAGAAAACGCCGCTGATAGGAAGGTGCTTTAGATAATAAGGTGAACCATTTGGCTTTGTGGAATCGAGTGATGGCGAAGAGACAATAATTATGGAAAATTAGCTCCAATTTGATGAAAAATTGAACCGTGATGTTGCCTTAGATCAGGAACGAAAAAAAGATGAACTTTCTGTCTTCAGAAAAGATGAAGACGGAATCGTCGTCACATAGTGAACGAAGTGTATTTGATAGTTACCATGAACTGCTAACCAAGCCGAGCCTTATTGTAAATGAATGACAACGGAACATCTGAAAAGTGATAATGTGATGCCCATCTGAAAGACGAAAATCTAAATATAAGACGGCAACGGATTAAATTTAGATGATAAAATCAGACTCGGATTGTGGCACATGGATGGCACATTAGCGGCGGCTAATAATAAATAGTACGTTATAGTAGAGTGCCGTAAAAATTACAGAAAATTTTCAAAAAGGAAATCGAACAACTTTTATAAAATAATGAATCGTAATTTCATTCACAATATTTGTTGGAATTATTAGCAATTTATTATTAAATAAAATTATTTACTTACAATTTATTTCTAAAATTATAAATGTAAATTTAAATATTTATTTAAAAATTATAAAATATGTATATGGTTTAAAAGAAATGAGAAACAGATACATTTGGTCAGAATAATGAGACATAACAAGAGGAGGGAATGCTGGTCAAGACGAATTGAGATTGGTTGAGTGATCGGCTTGAGAATAGAAGGCGTCCCTTGGCCGGGATATTGCGATATATCTGTGGCACTATTCTGGTAATTCGCCGGAAATAGGGAATTGTGGAAAGAATTTATATGTAATTTCTGTTCAAAAATTTTTTCCGACCTACTGAGGAGAAAAGTTTGATGTAAATTTTTAGAAATTAGGAATAATTTTTCCATATCTATATTATAGTGAAATGCCAAGAAAAAATGCGACCCGGGATTTTTTTATGCCGCTACATACCACGTTCGTTGTAGGGTAAAAGAAATTTTTGAAAATTTTGTGTTTCATTAAAATGATTTATTTTCAATTTTTTTAAGTTATGTTATCCCAATCTGTCACTACTGTTGCCACTACTGACTGTTGTCCACTTGCTGTCTTTATCACTCTAACATAATTTAAATATACTTTCCTCTTTTCGGTTTCCCAGTATTATAGGGAAAAATATTTTCCCATTTAACTTTGTTTCGAAAATATTTACACCAAACTTATTTCCTCAGTAGGCCAGAAAATACAATTTAGAAAAAAATGCTATGAAAATATTTTTCCCCATTCCCTATTCCCAGGGAAAGCCAGAATAGTGCCATTGGAGGGGATACAAGTCACGACGAGTTGAAATTGCAGATTTTGCGGTCAGTAAGAGTGCGTCCTTGCACAATCATAATAAAGATTACCAACTTATTTTATGACACAAAGAAGAAATATGTAGAGCATATATCGCAAGGTTGCTGGTGGACAGCAGTGGTAAATGGGCACCACCAGCGTGAGGAATGGCAGATGAATGGGAGATGCAGGATGTTAGAAATGGGACGAGTGAGCCCTGTACCGCTGAATCTCGAGAAAGGCAGGCGGCGGTTAAGGGCGCTGAAGAGACGCTGGCCAATGAGCGAAGTTGGAAACAGCTATAAGCGGTGACTAAAGAAAAATAAATTGTGTAATTTATTGTAGTTGATTATGTGTCACTTGATTTAATTAATAATTGTAGAAATTATGGTTGTAGTGCTTGAAGTGGATATTACGAAATAATTATTAGTATTTTCGGTTTAGTTCGAGTAATCGAGACGGGAGATAAATTGAACAAGAACTTCATTGATTGGTACTATACGAATATTGGTATATGTAACGGAGTGTAATTTCCTCCTATACGAATATCGGTATATGTAACGGAGTGTAACTCCTTACTTATTTATTTACTAGCAGAATCCGGCCCGCTTTGCTGGCCCATCGTTAGTTCCAACTATATATTTGATTTCTTAATAATTTAATAAATAATGTCGGTATAAACTGATAATTGATATGTGTTGTTGTATACTTTGGCTATACTTGTCTACAAGTGGCTGCAATTAAGCCACTTTGGTGGAAAATATAATCCACCATTGCCTGCATTAACTGATTGCATAATAGTATTGTACATCAATGTGAGGTTATCAAGACGATGGAAGTTTGGTTCCGAACTAATAAAACATTGAATTCTTTGTATTAAAAATTTCGGTCGTCTTATCAGACTGCAGTGGCCAAACTACAAAAATATTGAAAATACTTTGAACTAATCAAAGTATAATCACAATGCCTTAGGGAATTTTAATGATTCGCTACGCAATTGCCAACCCCTTGGTAACCTCGAATTTTATTGTATTTAACGTAAAAAATACATACTTGAGTTTACATTTTGTTATATCACATTATGGCAGCACACTAACATCCATCACATGTCACAACAGTAAAATTTTACTGACAACATTTTTTGTTTCGTATACAACCAGTAAAATCTATATTGATTTCTCGCTTTTATTTTTACTGACAGCAGATTTTTCTTATTGAATAAGTGCTTTATACTGACCAAAAGTATTTAATGCATAGATTTGTGATGGCATTCCTTATTGACTCAACATTTTATTTGCAATAACAAAACAAATGTCCTCTATGTGAAAAAACATTTGGATGTCCAAGTACTACTAGTTCCAAGTGTAGTAACGTGGAACTTTCGAATACAGTAATGTTTTAGAAAATTCATCTTTTCGACACAAAGAGAAAAAAAAACAGTAAATATTGTCCCTGGTGGCTGTGCTGCTCGTTCGGCAACATTTTCTGTTGTAAAATGTACTCCTTGTCCATTTTTCAAATGAACGGCGAAATGTGCTATATGTACCACTGCTTCATTGCTTCTGTATCTTTCCATTTGATATTGCTTAATTTCATCTAAATTATTTGTTGGTGCTATTCCGAAAACGTTACAGTTTTGAATATTGTTTAGAAATTGTCTTGATTGTGGCCTCGTTCCTGATACCAATGATAATAGCGGTTCTGGAAGGGTATTTAATGGTGTCAATTTTACTTTGCTGTTAACGCAACACCCTCAAGGTTCATTTTTGCATTTTAAATTTTTCTATGATTTTGTCATATTGAATTATTTTAAAATAATATTGAAAACTCTGACCGTTTTGTTTAACCGATGACGGCCAAACCTTGCAGAACCAGTCCTCAGGAACTTCACTTGAATAGGAACCACCGTTTTTTGGAATATTTTAATATCGGCTTGACATTTTCAATAATTTTTTCCGTATAATTATAAATTTTTCAATACGCAGTAAAGATTAAAGGAGAAAAATGTATGTTTACATGATTAATTGTGTTTTGTGGTTTTTTCTAAAAAAATGACAAATTTGGATGTTCACTTGAATAAGAACGATTAACAAATCTTAATAAAAAGTTATTTTTTGATTAAAAATTTAATTAAATTTGAATTATTTTTAATAAATAATTGGATTTACATTTTTTTTTTGTAATGCGTATGCGTACTACATCCCTTATTGAATATAACTTCATTCAACCTGCTGGAGATGAAGTTATACAAAGATTTTAAATAATATAGTGAAATATCCTTCCAGGCTTCATTTATGCCCTAACAAGGCTTTCTTTGCTGTCGAATTATTGACCACCGTCGTAATCTTTCCGAGACAGCAAACCCCTCATGTTTTCCATGATAATGAGATCGGGAAAATGTGGTGGCCATGGCAATAGTTCTACATTTTGCTGCGATATTCAAGATTTGACTAGATTAGCTGTATGGATAGGGGCATTATCTTGCTGATATATCCATGGCCATGACCCAAATCTATCATTGAAATGAGGGAATGCTTTTTCAAGGACACATTTGTAAGTTGATGCGGTTATCCGGTTGGAAATGACAAATCTCAATGGCCATAAAATGATACAGCTACCCATACCATAACGCCTCCTTCGCGGCTATGGCCTTTTGCTAAAAACATTTCCTCTTTTCGAAGATAGTGTAAATAATAGTTAATTCCATTGGCACCATCGAGATGCTTTTCTTCTTCCTCTCCTGATTTAGAGGCGGTTTCTTTTGAAGCTTTTTTTCGAATAAGGTTATCTGATTTTTTAGTGACTCTCCACACTGTTATTCGGCTCGCCTCCACACCAGCTCCCGCTTTAATGTTTGCACAATATAGTGGATGCTGTCCTCAGTATGGCCCGCTTATCGGTTGCTGATATAGCGGTCAACAGTCCGGCCTTTGTTGTTTAAGCCATATTCATTTGGATTTTTTATAAAATTGAAGATTACAGTCTTACTTCTTCCTATTTTATCGACAATTGCTTGTAGAGAATATTTTCGCTGTGTATAGCATTTGAATTTGGGCTATTTCTACTTTACTAAGTTTTTTTCTCGGCCCATTTTTTTTTTTTAACGCTAACTTTGCTAACACTTTTACTTTATTATAACTATGGTAGTTTCTATTCTAGTGAAACAAACAAAAAATATACTTTTTAAAAAAACGAAATAAAATAAAATTCTTATGGCCTACTAGATTATATTTATTTCATTTTGAACAAGTGTTCATCCTGTAAAAAACAATCTTGGAAAAGTTAGATCGATTTTAAAATATTCCAAAAAACGGTCGTTCCTATTCAAGTGAACTGCAGTGTATAAATTTTTATTAACAATAGTACAAAAGTTCTTAAACAGAAAGTTTTCTATGGAAGCTGTAACTTTCGGTGGATCGATTTCGACCAAGCCTTACAGAAACATTATTTGCGACCCACAGAACACTTGCATAATTTTTTATCAAAATCGGTGCCTGTTACTTGAAGTGGACCGATTTGAATCAAATTTTACACCAACACTTCTCACGACCCATACATCATAAGCGTAAATGTTTATCAAAATCAGATCAGTGGTTCTTAAGAGAAAAATATTTTATGGATGCTGCCACCTCCGGTGGACCGATTTTATCAAAATCGGTGCAGTAGTTTTTGAGTTAACCGATCGGAAAGCTGTTACTCCGGTGGACCGATTTCGACCAAACTTTACAAAAACCATTCTCACGACCCGAACATATATATTAATAGCTATCAAAATCGATGCGCAGTAGTTCTTGGGTTTATCGCTACGAACCAACACCTATCTTTTATATATGAGGGATTTAAAGAAATCTATTCTGTGATTTTCCGCTAATTTAGTTTAAAACAAAAATTATATTAAAAAAAAAATCAAACAAAAAAACTTTAAAACTTTTAAACAAAAAAAATATAATTCCAATTTTGATTTAACATTTAAAAATTTTAAAAATAATCCTTTAGGATATTGTTAAAGTTGTCCTTTGTAAATGAAAGTCAAATAGGTCTTCACCGATGTTGAATGATTTAGGCCAGTATTTCTCAAGCTTATTTTTTACATCTTAGCCCTCATGTGAGTGAATAAAAAATATCTTGATTTGAGTGACTGAGGTTGCCTTAATTAACTTAAATTAAATTTTTTTGTGCAATTATGAAATGTATAATAGGTTTTGCTAGAATTACATAAATTGAAAACAATTTTGCATTAGCTGCAACATGACAATTTTCGAAGAACATTCTGTAGAAAAATGTAAATAATCCAACGTGACACACCAGTGAAAAAATTATCGATAGTAATAATAAAATGTTAGTTATTTTTTTTGAAATAAATAAAAATATAAACATAAATTAAATGAAATAAATAAACAGAAATACAAACAATGAAATACATTGACATATAACACAAAACTGTAACATAAAATTTTTGCATACTATTTCTTTCAAATATAGTGTAAAATGTATAAAGACACCCAGTAGCTTTGTTAATCTAATTCGTACAACTAAACTACTTTTTGTTCTCACGTGCGTCCAAGTTGTAAAATTTCTAATTTTTAAGTGTACACTTTTTATTATGACTGAAACATACAAAGCTAGACGTTTAAAAGTGCAAAAGGTACTCGGGTACCTTGTCCCTCACATAAGGGTTTCATATTTGAATTAGAAATAAAAAAAAAATCATAGCATGGTGGTGGTTTGTGGAATGGTAAAAATTCATGGTTTCAAAACTCATACTTAATTTTATTAAATTTTCACGAGCTCACCTTGAAATATTTTATGCGAATTTATATCAAAATCGATTTCAGAATCAATAGTAGTTATTTCTATGTTTAACCTTTACGTAGAAACAATTAAATTTCAATGAAAGAAGAAAATCTATTTCGAACCACACATACGAGTCTAGTAATATACGTTTATATACGAGTATAGTTAACGTTAATTTACGTAATGGCCGTATTTAAAATGTTATTTTCTTAAAATTATACAAAAAAAAATTTGCATAAGTTGTTCTATGATAAATTGAGTTAATGAAAATTACAAGTACGAGTATGTATACTTCAAATAATCTTTAATTTAAAATGTCTAGATCTGTTTTGTGTTTACAATCTACATATACATGAAATAGTTTTCGAGATGATGAGGTAACACGTTTTACGCGCGAGTTCAATTAGATCAAAATATTTATATTTAGAACAGATGTATAATATATAAGCAAATATTTGCATCGATTAAACATGTGAATATTTTGTCCTTGAAATTTCCCGTAAGTTTGCGTGTAAATGCCAATCATAGTTATAAGCAAGGTACTTACATACGTTCGATACACAAGATTATATTCAAAAACATATATTAAATACATATGTCATCTAATCATATATCCTTTTTAACTAATCATTTCTTTACATCCCAGTTCGTCATTTTCAAATACTTTTGGCAAACAAATTTATATTATGGTACGAATACCAAAAGCTTATGTTCAACTTGTTTGTATACTTAGAAAATACATAAGTATGTATAATACATTATATAAATAAATTGCCTTCCCACAATGCGTAAAGACTCATATCACTTTTATCTTTTAAAAACCTCTTGAAACTCGCACATAAAAAATTTCTAGTAAACAAATTTTTCGTATTTAATCTTAATCTCAAATGAAACATAAGTTAGAATTTGAATCGATTAATCTTTTTGTATTTGATTTGAGTTGACATGTTTTGTATCCACCTTATTGATTACATAAATCCGATTTTAAATTGATTTTTAATAATTTCTTTATATGTTTACGTAATCGTTAAGTAGACGAGTTTTTAGGCATTAGTGTTTTAACGTGTGAGGTCTACGGATGGACAACGATGCAATGTCTGTTACAGTACTGAGTATTTAAAATTGGGTTCATTGGGTAATATCGCTAACCGAAGTATAGTATTTAAATTCACCGGACAATTAAGATGAAAAATGCCACAGATTCAAAAACACAGTAATCATCGACCATTTCGCAACACTTGAGTACTTCGATTCGAGCAGGTTCGTGTTTCTGGGGCTGTATTCTTGAAATCGGTGGAAACTTCCCCAATCGGAATACTATTTGCTATTTCTCTTTACTGGCTGTGTGTCAAACTTAGGGTAAATCGTTCTACGGTAAAAACCGGGTTTAGGACAGATTTTTCGATCAGTTTGCCATAGAGTTTTTGAAAATACATATGTATGTGAGTTTACCAAAAAATTTACCTAAAGTTGACTTTTACCTTAAATTTGGCACACAGCGATTATTCGAATTTTTCGCAGGCTACTTTAATCATTTTTCCAAATTTGCTTGCAACTTTTCTATTATTTGGGGGAATAAATCCGAATTTCCACCAAATTTCCACTGATTTTTGTTTAGGCTGTGTACCAAACTTAAGGTAAATCAGTTACTACGGTAAAAACCGGTTTTAGAACATATTTTCGATCAGCTTGTCATAGAGTTTTTGAAAAATAAATGAATTTACCAAAAAATGTACCTAAAGTTGACTTTTACCTTAAGTTTGACACACAGCCTTAGAAGTGAAATAAATAATAGAAGACTTGCAAGCAAATTTAAAAAAATTAACTGCGAGTTCATACGACGGATAAAAGTCTCGGATTTTTCTATCCCAGATTTTTTTTTTCAATATTTTCAACTTTTTTATATGAAAAGAGGCGTGCCCGTTGTATAATTTACGTGATGTAATTGGTTAAAACGATGGGATAGTAAAATCAGAGATTTTTATCCGTCGTATGAACTCGCTGTAAAGTAGCCAGCGAAAAATTCGAATAATATAAAGAATTTTAAACTAGTGTGTTCGGACCTGAGTAAATATTCCAGCTAGCACCATAATTCTTATAATTTTCATTTCAAAGCTGCATAGTGAGGCAGTAAACATGAGGGGTTTTTGTAATATGGTTACTGCGGAGTCTGATAAGACCGAACCTTTAAATTTGAAAAGTATTTAAATTCTCTTTATAGGTCGAAACAAAACTGCCAGATCTCTTGGTAACCCCATCTCGATTTAAAAAAATAAATATCTGAATTTCACTTAGACTAACTCAATATTTCAATATAAACTAGAATTCTAAGGAGTGACTCTTCTAGCGTTTGCAATTTCAACTACCGGTTAATCGAGCGGCGTGGCAAGATTTACGTCATTCGTGTGATGACAGAAAATTAGTTTAATTTTTGAAATTTACGAAATGGGTCGCCTTACGGTTGAACAAAATTGGGAAATACTGAAAGTGGTGAGTTTTCTATCCAAACCAAGAAATTTACGGCGAAAATTCAATAGGAATGCCCATTTTTTCGAAAACGGGCCAGGAACCACCCTTACAGTGAATGGGAAGTGTTATTGAGCCATGATAAATGAGTTTTTGCTATCCGGAATTCAAGAAGAGGATACACACGGCATTTCGTTTCAATAGGATGGCGCAACTTGCCACACAGCAAACGCAAAATCAGTCTTTTGCACACTGTCTTCGGAGATCGAATAATCAGCCGTAACGGAGATGTCAATTGGCCACTACGCAGCTGCCATTTGACTCCGTTGAACTTCTTCTTGTGGGGAGCCGTTAAGGATAAATGTTACGCTAACCATCCAGAGACTATCCAAGACTAGAAATATCAAATCGAAGTTGCCATTGATGAGATAGGAGCCCATATAATCTAAAATGTTCTGAAAGTCATTTGAATGAAATTGTATTCCATACTTAATGAAATGTATACTCTTTTTAATAAAACGAATGGTTTCGAAAAATATTCATTCGTCTTTGAATTAGAGCCAAATTAAATTGCAAACGTTAAATGGGCCACCCTTTATATATTAAAGTTTAACTTCATTTGCTTTATCCAAATAAGATGAATTTAAATTGTTTTAAACTTGTATCGACCAAATTAGCTAGTCACAATCAAAATCTATACTTACACCCCAATAATTGCAAGCTTTGGTGGAGCTAAAATGTCGGGGTCAGAATTGATTAAAAATTAAATATATTTCATTGGTTAGCTAAAGACCATACCAAACTCATTTAATTTTCCTAAAATTCCGTAAAATTTCACTACGAAACAATTTTTGCCATGTTCGTGTGCCGAAAAATCCGAATGCGAGTTAGAAGCGTGATGTAAATTTTAATATAAATATTGATTAATCATTGTAGATCAGACCGCTCCAAATATTGGATAAAATTCGAATTGATAAGCCGCGAAAAGGCCGCCATCCAATTAGGTCTTATGGCTTCGTAAAGAGCAGATCAACCTCATTCAATAGCACTATTATTTCCGAGGGTATAGGGAATATTCCCATTTTTTGTGTAAATTGTATTTTTATACTACAAACTTGTAGGCCAGAAAAATACAGTTCAGACAAAAATTTTAAGAAAATATATTTTGCAACTCCCAAGAAAATTCAAAAGAGGACCACAGGTGTGTAAATTACGCTTTCTGTTATAAATTCGATAGAATTTACCTTAGTTGATCCTCATAGAACATTAACAGATCTTCTCCAGTGTCGAATACACTCTTTTGCTGTGAAATTCTAAAAGTGTGCTTCAAACGCGCTATAAATTTAAATAATGATTCGCTATTCTAATAATTAAGTGCAAGAAATCATGTCCAGATAACTGTGCTTTATAGACTTTAAAAAGGGCGACAGATCGTATCCAACTAGATAACTTGTGGTCTGAGATATTAGGAAATATGTTAATAAATTTTTTTTTTTTGTTGAGTATCTAAAAGGCGACAAGTATTGAATTTTTGGAGGAAGTTTTACCGGATCTATTAGAAAGTGGTTATTTAAATATTTGAAGAGATTTATGGTTCCAACGAGATGGAGCGCCGCCACATTACTCAAGATCTGTGCGAATTTGACTAGATCAACATTTTCCAAATAAATGGATTGATATATGGTCTTTTTCAACTTTTGCGTTTGACTCTATTCAAAAACTTTTTTTTTACCGGAAGAACTCTCGAATAAAGAGGAAATGCAGCTAAAAAGAGAGGAAGCATGAAACTCATTAAAATAAAATTTGAGGCAACTCACATACCTCAACACATTTTGAACAATATTTTGAACAAACATTTTTTTAATTTTTTCCTAGATTCTTAACTTTAACGGTTAATAAGGACTTAGGTCGATTCGGTAACGAATTCCGAATATGCGAAGTAGTATTTTTTACCCAGATTTGAATGCTCTTTGAAGAGGGTTCAACATAATACCGTCAGTCGCGGAAACCCTGTAGAATATATAAGCATCAAATATCATTGAAAAGGTTTAGAAGAATGCTACAAATTTGGCCGAAGCGGATTTATTTTCAAAACGACCGTTGTGACACTGGCAGCGGTCGTTTAAAAGAGCCTGGAACAAGCAACAATTTTCTTACCAGCATTTTAGATCACAATTTCACCACTTGGCATTGGCGACAAATTTTTCGTTTGGTATAAAATATAAAAGTGCATGGCATTGTAAATGTTTTAAATAACTCCACAAAATCTCATCGAGCTACTATCATTCCTAAATTAGCCCTAAGCCCATAAGTAACGTATAAGACAAGGTGGTGACATAAAAAGTAAAATCTGGTTTAATTTTCTTGAAATTTGTTTTATATAGATCAAGAACATATTCTGAGAATATTTCCCTAATTTGAAATTTTGGATTTTCACGCATTTTTCGTGAATTTTGTAACAAACAGGTAATCAGATTCTTAGAAAAGTTGTTCTCCATATACATATCTTCTACCAAATTTTAAGCACACAATTTTTCGATAAAAAAATAACAACACAAAAAAATTATTTTTTAGGAGAAACTGGAGAAAGCAAAGGCTGCTAGACATGTTTTGATTTTAAGGTGTATCTTATCTACCAAGAAATATTATTTAGTTTTTTTAATCACCCAGCAAAATCAAAGGCCTGCTACAATTTGGGATTTTTTGGATATTTTATTGATTTTTTTAATAGATAAAATTTGCTCTTGATTCCTACTCAGAACTCTTTTTAAGTTTTTGCTCTATTGTGCTTCATGGGAAAAACTTAACTGGACTATTTTTTACGATGACGAAAACAGGTTTTTACAAAATTAAGGATGCTCGAAAAAGCATTTTTTTCTGAGTCGTTATGCGATCGATTTGCTTCTGGAAATGTACGTTGTTCTAAAATCTCCAGTGATTTTTTTGGGTTTCTCAATCTTCAGAAATATACAGTAATACCTCATCAATGAGCCCTCGCACAACACTGTTTCGTTATAACGATCTTATCATAAAACCAAAAAAATATTTAAAGATGAAAAAATCATAAAAAGGAATACGATTATAGAAAAATGATTTAAAAAAAAACCACGAATATTTGTTTCTCTATAATTTATCTCATAACTTTAAATAATTTGGTGCACCAAACTGATAGATTATCTGCAACAATGAAGGCAAGAGTACATAATGCTTATAGTGTATAGTGAATATGTTGTGTTTGAATAATTTTCGAAAGTCTCACTGCAAGTAAATAATTCTGTTATGGACAAGAGGATAATGTATATGAAATAAACAAGATTCATAATACGAATACCTCTACTCATAACGGTTACAAATTGCATACGGAAGTTATTATTTGATGTAAAATAACCCGACATTTTTTATGTAGCTTCCAACAGTTAAATATAGGCCGTGTAACATTGTATCATATAAGCATGCAAAAAACTAAATTTCTTTGAAAAATAATGACCACCTACATGTACAAAACCCAAACATTCCGTTCAAATTACGATGATTTGATAAATCTTTTTTGTTAGCCTATATATTGTATATAATTTTATAGTTTTAAGTAAAATATTTAAATTGTATCCCACAAAGTGGAAACAACGAAATAATTTATTCATTTTGTCTAAAGAATCTTTGTATACTTGTACGTATTTTGTGGTTTTACAAAAATTTAAAACATAAACGAAATGCGATTCAGACAAATATTTTATTCATAGTGGCTTAAATTTTTTATCCGGATTTTAAAAATCCCTTACTTACGAAAACATGTCAAAAATTAGGGTGAAAACTTTTCAACCTGCACTACATCAATATTTCAATGAACTTTTGTCAGTTCACTGAATCCACCACAAAATCTTTCAACCAACTCAAAAATCTCTAGGAAAATCTATATCACGAACTAAATTTCTAAAAAACCATCAAACAAAACGTTTTCTTTAGAATTTTCCACTTTAAAAATTTATGACTTTCATCTCTAGTCTACCAAGTAAAATATATTCGTACAATGTAACGTATCTACAACATTTTTGTTTCACAACAAAAATCATACAAAATTGAAAGATGAATGTGAATAGATTATAAGTTGGGTTGGGTATTGTAGAGAAACTCTACAATACATCATTATTCTCTGTTGTTTCTTTAATACTAAAAAAGATCATGTAACATTGTTATGTGTATAATAACGAGTTACATGTTGCAGCTATTAAACATAATCGTAAAACATAAAAAACATATCGTTAAATATTTTTTATTTATGAATTACGACATTTTCAAATATGCATATAAGAATTCAAGAATATCTTTTTCATTAATTTATAATTTCGTAAGATTTTCTATTTTTTTTTGTTTTAGTGATTCAAAACTCTGCATAAACAAAACAAATAATATTATTATTAATATGTGTAGTCAGCTGGTTTTGTAATAATAGCTTCAAAAATAGTTTTCACTATTAATGACGAAATAAGAAAAATACCTTTAAAAATATTATATAGTTTTTGTAAATGACAATTTATAGCATACCTCATCTTTACAATCCACATGAACTTTTCCACTGTCCAGCACACGTTTTAAAACAACTTCGTCACCTCGTAGTGCCGCCAAATGGAGCTGAACATCTGATGGCGTTTCTTTCTGCAAATAAATGTGTAAAAGAAAGTATAAGATTAAAATAAGATTTTTTCGATGCGTTTTTATTGAATGAAATATTTTGGCATATACGAGTACATACTCTTTAATACACGCAAAGAAAGCGAAGTAAATTAGTTTATGGTACTGAATAAATGTATAGTTAATAGATTAGAACTATTCATAGTATAAAAATAGTTAAATGTCGTTATGTTTTATGATATTAATAAAATCATTATAAATATTTGTAGATTGTAAAATTGGAATCATAGGGCCGCCTTAGTATTCTACAAATAGTATATACCGACGTTTCGACAACTAAAAATTCCCCTAGATAGATAAAATCAGAAAATTATGCATCATGTACAACTATATGTCAGCAAAACGTAATTTATTTTGTTATTTCATATTGGCAAAATCCGTATATAAAGAAATATTTTACTTCCAACTGCCACTAGTTATGTCGCCTCAGTCTTAATATTTATTAAATTTTTTCAACCTGTTTCGGTACCGAGGAATCGCATAGCTCATAATCCGCCAACTGATTGTATAAACTGTGACACTGCAGAATAAGTCGATATTTCTTTCACACAGCGTTGATGACACGTTAGAAGTGGAATTTGAACCCGCTGGATAATTGATACCAGTGCAATTAATGGAGGAATTTCAAAACTACGCCAGTACTATTAAGCGAGGCAAGGCCCGGGCCATCCAATTGCTGTGTTTTTATTCACTATCCGGGCGGGATATTAATAGCCGACGGAAGTGAATTATTTTTTACGAAAGACATACGTTTCAATTTGCTACATTTTTTCTAAATGTGTATGAGAAACAAAGAAAATAGTGTTTTGTCGTTTTTTGATGGTATGTTGACTAATTGACTAATTTATGACAAGTCACATTAGTTTCCCAAACGAATCGTCCAATTACTGTTCACATTAGTCGACAAATATGTGACATGTCCTAAGACTGTCCTTCTTTCATGACAATGTCTTAAGCGAAACATCTATGACATGTCTTCGACGTTTCTCATTTTATTACGTAATTTTAAAATGAGCTATAGGTAAACAATCGATTGAAATGAAAAAATTACAATTCATTTCATGCTCACTGTTTCACCGCCATTGCAATTTCAACATTTTTTAATAGTTCTGTTCAGAAAATTTAAACATATACAATTTTTTAAATTAAATTGCAAAGTTCAGCCATGCGAAACACAACACATCTGGGACCGGAAAGATGATTGTAATATTTTTTAAGGTAACAACCTAATATTATATATATTTTCTGTATATTTCAAATATATTAGGAAGATTATTCTTTATCTAAGTAAATAAAATGTTTTCAAAACACCGGGTGATTTTTTTAAGCTGAAACTTTCAAATATCTCTTCGAAAAAAATGTCCGCATTAACAAAAAAAATGTCCATTAACAAAATTTAATCATTCCGGGGGAGGGTCATATATTAGTGCTAAAATTAGTACTCCTTCTCCCCTTGTTGTAGGGGGGGGCGGCAGTGGGTTGAATTTAAAATAGGAACCTCTTTGAAATTAAAATAGGAACCCCTATTTTTTATTGGTTTTATTGATTCGGATTCTACGGCTTAAAGTACGTAGGATTTCTTTGAAACTTTTTTTCGATTCATGATGGCACTGTTAAATTAAATTCATATTAATTTTTTTCCGATTTCTCCTACTGAGAACCTATGCATACGATTCTGCAATACGCTTGAATTCAAATTAACTATTATCGTAGCCCAGGAACATGTGATTAAATCTCCTTTCATATAAAGGATTAAATCTGTCGTAACAAATATATTTTAAACCAATCCATAATCGTCAAAATGGCGTTATTTTTCGTTCGGAGTTTTTTCTATCAAGTTGGATTAACTTTATCTTTTTGTCTGAATGAACAATGTGAGAAAGAGACTACACAATATCAGTGAAAAAGAGCTAGTAGAATTCGTTCAAGAGTTTTTTTTTTCTATTTGTTTGAAATTTGAAAAATGAAACAAATTTTGAAATCAAATGAAACAAAATTTTCACAATTTCATTACGTATACGTTTGTAACATATACAATCAATAATTCGCAACTTTCAAATAATTCAATAATTATGGACGAGATTCAATAATTATTCAATAATTATAAACGCGGAATAATCATGTCACGACAGATTGTCGGAACGAATGCAACCGTCAAAGCGCCTTTATATATGACTTATAAAAATTTGTGTTTTATTATATAAAAAAAACATAAAATATTATAATTTTAATATTATAAATTTATTTAATTTATTTATTTAAAACAACACTACCATAAAAACATTCAAATATCAACAAATTCTTAATTTTTAGAAAACTATGAAGACCGGTTTCGGAACTTCTTCCTTCGTCGGTTCATTTTACTACTCCTCGAGTAGTAAATCTGTAAACATCACATAAATGTTACCAAAATCGTCACCTCTCGTCAAAATATTTTTTTTTTTAAACAAACTTCGTATATATACAAAAACTTTGACAGCTAGAATTAAAAAAATTCTTGGTTTTTTTGTGATAAATGAGTGCGTTTTATGGCAAAACGTAATAAAAAATATCATAATATTTTTTACCATTTTTGACCGACTGAACACTAGGAATAGATTTCGCCAGTCCCGTGCTGAAAACGTTTTCAGTTATGCATGTGGAAACAAAATGGCGCGATTTATTGTTTATCTGTATTTTAAATATTTTAAAAATAAAATATGTATAATTATAGTTATATCTGCATTCTAGGGTTGATTAATTATATTGATAATTGTAAAATTAATTTACATATATATTGTGTAAACAGTGAATAGTTCGGTTTTATGAATTATATGGAACAGTTGAATAGCTTTCTCGAAATTATTCTAAGTTTATAATTATTTTGTGTAATATTCATGAAAAAATATTATAACTTGAATTCTGGTAAAATTCTAATCCTAATGTTTATTTACGTAATACTAGTAACTAACTTCATTCACATTCGTTAATAAAAATTCTTAATTGACGATTGGAGAATCACGAGTGGCACGTAGCGGAAAAATTTGAAACTGAACGAGCTATGCCAATTTGACAATTTGAAAATAATCCAGCTATGCCAATTTGAAAATATCCGTGTTTTTTGTTATTACGAAATGTCATTGAAGGACAGCTAATGTAATTTTTATTTTTTCCGCTAGCGGCGTTTTCCAGTTATTATCAGTCTATTTGCCTTTTAACGCAATGTGGCTGACATCTGACGGAATATTTTGGAACTAGAGCGAAAGGCGATCGACTTCTCAAAAAACTAGTTTTAATGTAATATAAACTTCATAGATGACTATAATTCGACTTGATATTATGTAAAATGCTCAATTAGTTCACAATTAATGTGACAAATGATGAAATAATAATAAAATGGAATGAGGCTTTTTCTCGTATAAACACATATCATCTTTCGCTCGCATAGGAGCGCCACTTCTAGGCGGTGATGAAAAAGCCAATATTGACGATTGGAGGATCACGAGTGGCACGTAGCCGAAAAAAATTGAAGCTCATCGAGCTATGCCAATTTGAAAATACGCGTGATTTTTGTTGGCATTTACCTAGAGTCTACACTATGCAAATTCAATAATATTTTCTATCAGGGTATCAATGTATGTGTGAGTATTTTATATAAATTTTGACACTATCAGCAAATTATCAGAACGGAAAAAATAATTCCTATGTTATAAAAGATTAGATCAAACATGATTTCTCAGTAGGCCCGAAAATAATATGTTTGATAAAAAGCGCTATGTAAGTATTTTCTCTAATTCCTTTTTCCTATAGGAAAGCTAGAGTCGACATGGTAGAACATAAAAACGACTCTATACATATATGATATTTCGCTAATATGTCTGAAAGATCTTTCGAAATATTGGGATATTCTTCAAATGATTCTTATGATTCTAATTCACATTTTAACACAAAATCTATTATCACTGCTTTTTTGTTCTAAACACTCCTCAAAATGCAACATTAGAAAAGCTGCCAAAATCGGGCACTTCAGGTGCAAATAAAGTAATGGCTGATGGCACATAGTGTATCACAGTAACCGTATTTTTCTTCGTTTGTTTCCCCTAAACCGGTTTTATTGGTTAAGGGGAAAGAAACGAAAAAGTTACCGGGCTCTATTCCTGAATATGATACGAAAACGGAAGTACAAGATTCCTATTCAATTTTAAAAAAAGGAATCTTACGAATCTGATGCAATTCAAATATGAATTTTGTATTTTCGTTTTCGTATCGTATTCAGGAATAAAGCAGCAGATAAAAGTTACCCTAGTGTGGATATGCACAATAAGAATGAAATAAAATAGAACGGTTAAGGTTATTTGTCTCTATTATGAATACGTTGTCCTATAATAAAGGATATATTCACCGCCGGATCTATCTTACCTTGAAGTAAGCTAACTATATATGAAATGCCTCTAATTGTATAAATAAGTTATCGTTAATGAGCGATTCATTTTCTTGTATCTCCAATGCGATTTTTGCTATAGCCATTAGCCAAATCATTATACGTAACAGTCATACATATACTACGTTGCCCAGTATGTTTTGTCGTTCGATAAGAGTATATTTGATAAGAGATATCGATATGAGGTTCGTCATTTTATTTTTATAAAAATGGTACAAAAATGGTACAAAACAATTGAATATCGCGCAGTGATAAAATTCTTATTTTCGGAAGGTGTAGCAGCAAAACAAATTCATGAACGATTGTTAAAAGAGTATAATGAATCTTCACCTTCAGTTAGAACAGTAGAAAGATAGGTTGCTGAATTTAAACGTGGTCGTGCAAGCCTTGAAGATGATCCACGTGAAATCGTAGCAAAAATATAGTATGTATATGGTTTTTGAAGATTGCCGATTAGCCGAGAGAGATTTAGTAGAAGACCTATAAAGGATCTCATTAGGCATTGTGAGCAAAATTTTGACTGAAGTTTTGGGTTTCGGAACGCTGTGTAGACAACGGGTGCACCGCATTCGCTAACAATCGAACAAAAACACATTCGAATGCGATTTACTATGGATGGGACTTCGGTCTACCACCATGATCCTGAATCAAAACAAAATACTAAGGAGTGGTGTGAACCCGGTGCTTCGGCTCTGAAGCGAGTTAGGGTCCAAATATGACAAATAGTTAGATTTTCTGAATAGTTAGTGTGGCTGTAGAGGGTATGGTTCCGGCTATGATTATACAGTTCTGGATGAAAAGTTATATAGGCACAATGATTCACAACACATAGCGCTACTTGTGTCATAGTTGGTTTGGTTCCGATTGATATTGTTACGACTGGCGTGACGGACGCGAAGGATTGCATATTTTTGAAAATCTTTAACAGTTTTCACTTAGAAACATTTTACAGAAATAGATTTTTTGTTTCCCTCTAATTTTTAATACCACAAAATACGTATAAGCTTTATCTATTTGCGAGACAATAGAAGTATCTGTTACTGAATTTAAAAATGTATTTTAACCATATAAACTCAATCTGTACAAATAAGCTACAAAATAAATGTTATAATATTTACAAAATATGGAACATAGAAGTTGAAGGCTCTATTTGATTACATTAGTTAGCCAAATAACCAGCCGTGTATACCTTGTCGTTTTTTTAACAACGACATTTACCACTTTGAGAGTCAATTCAAAAAATATTATTGTATTTTTACGTTTCAGTTCGAAATTTTATTTTTCGTTTAATCGTGTATAGAGACACCGTGTATCATGTCGTTCATTTTTATTGTACGACGGCTCCAAGTCTAAAATAATTGCGATTAATTGGCGGAAGGTACTGATGAAAATCAAATAAGTGCTAGACTATTTATTTTTACTCCAATTAGGTATAATAAGGTATGATTAATACCTCAAACTATTAGCAGGGGTTAAATCTGACGTTAACGGAGGATTGAACGATTAACACTAGAGCGATAGGGATACTCATACGTTGAAGGCACATTTTTTCTATAAAACTTTAAATTTTGAAGATATTTCTGATTCGGCCGACCTACGAGTATTTTTATGCATGTTGGATCTTTTCCAAATATGTATATACAGGATCGATGTGAAGTTTGTAACAAAAAATAACAAAAAAATCCAAATGATATATGTGTTAGTACCACTCAATATTAAGTTCTCATTAGAATAAATTGAGTGCAATTTATAACAATGTTAAATTATTCTTACCCGACAAGCGGTGCAGTGGTTAAATCTTCAGCACTTCGACCTGGAGGTACTGGGTTCAAAACCCATCAAAGGCTAGATGCAAATCGAATTTTCACCATCCACATCAATGTACAGGTTGACATGGAGCTTGCAATGTGCAGGTGGTATACTGTAGTTGTGTGAGTAGGTATAAATAGGTAAGATGTGGCGTAAATGAGTGGTATCACAATGCGCCAAAATTGGCCTAAGTGTGCGAAAGCAACCACTGAAACCTAACCTAAACTATTCTCCGAATCAAGTAAATTTAAAAATCATAATTTTTAAAAGAGAATTTATTTAAAAATATAAAATATTGGGACCAATAACAAGGCACTTCCAGAGATTAGGGCAAGATACCACTTTATAGGTCGGATTGGCCTATAACATTTCCGGTATAAGGGTTTTACGGTGGAAAATTGCTATTAACAAAGTTACAGTTTTTCCGCTAGGAAAAACCTTATACTGGAAAATGTTCTCTACAGATATGAAAACCCTACCTCTTTAATGGTATCTTGCCCTAATCTTTGGAAGTGGCTTAATATTGGCCCAGATTGATAAAATACTTAATATTTTGAGTGAAAAATTCTTTAATTTTATTTATTTGTTAACTTTTTCTTTAAGTTTTAAGTTAAGTTAAGTCTCTAATGCGGCCTTTAAACTGTCAGTAATACTGTCATTACTCAAAACATCATAACCTAAAAATATCCTATTTCTTTTGCAATTTTATAATTTTTTAATCTTAAACTATACTCACCTTACTTCATTAGGTATAATGTACTAGATTCATATGAAAAGAAAATTTTGTTGAAATACGATTTTTTTAAGTAATGAAGTTTTGAGTAATGACAGTACGAGTATTACTGATAGTGTAAAGGCCGCATAATATATTTTGTATTTATTACTTTTTTAAATTTTATTATGTAAATTATGATTTTATTTAATATAATTAAAATTTTTAATAAAATTTACACTAATTTGCATCTATAAAATATTAACAGTGTAATTCATCAATACTAAAACAATTCAATTTGGCGGCTATTGGAATCTATTGGAAGCCAATAAGAATTATGAGTTCGCCATGTTTTCCAATTGGAACCGTATATGTATACGTGTTATTTTTTGTTAGAAATTTCACGGGCTCATATACAGGGACGACGGGTTCATAAAACCTTAGGCAGCTGATTCAATTTGCACAAGCCCCAAAATGTTATTAGCCTTTAGAATTGTATAATTTTGAATTCACTAAAACTCTATCCACATATTTAAATTCCTACAAACTACACCAAATTATGGTGATTTGCGTATTACAAAGCGGATTGCCGGGGAAACAAATTCTGTTTTAAAGCACATTTTTGACATTTAAAATTCCACCACAGCCCTTAGTATAAGGTTTGTGTGTACCTATAAAAATGGACAATAAGAGTATTAAATAAAATTCTTAAGAAGCATCACACTGTATCCTGGCCCAATGTTGGAGATACAGGAAGTAAATGTTGTGCCTCAACTATACAAACAGTATCAAAACCATTTATTATTTTTACAGCTCGTCGGCGGAGATACTATAAACGAGGTTACTTCATCTTAGTTTGATGGGTCGGTTAAATGTTGTAAAGTGACATAAATTTAACCACACTGAACTTTTATAACCCTTTCATTTAAATTAATATATCTATGGCATAAAACAGTTAAAAGTAATGTGTTGACCTCACCCAATCCGACCATCGCTCCAATAAGGCACTTTCGATTTCAACGATTAACTGTTTTATTGTTTCGTTCCAAAACGAGGTGAAAGTTTTTCTACTACCCACACTTTTGTTATTAAACATGACTCTAAAATATAATTGTGTATTATACGCGTAAACTGTACGTGGAATTTATGCCGGTCTGTATAGTTAAACCATGTACCATTATTTGGCACACATAACTCATCTTAAAAAACTAGATTACAGGCGCCAATCATCTACAAATAATTCAGGTCGATGTATTGCATTATCCTTCATACGGTTTAACTACATCAAGTGCATGCAATAATAATGCATGATGGTGTGTATCATACATACACTGATGTACGTACATAAAACTAATTTTAGTTTAAAAAATCAATAGTTTTCTATATAAATTGCACTCGCTGAATATTGTTTTGTAATATCCTTTTTGATATACATATTCTCGTACCTGTTCAGCTGCTGGTATGATGTTCTGGTTTTATATTGGAAATGTAATTAATATTTCGTTATAGTTCAATGACTTTATATCAAGTTCGATTTGCAATTTTATATTTGTCACGAGATTTGTATTTGGGTTGGACAAACATTATGTATACTTAATATGGAATTAATGGATTTGAATTGAAAACATGTCAAAATGAAAATAATTTATCGACATATGCAAATTACTTAAAAGATGGTTAAAAGAAATAATAAGAAACTCATCGTCATTTAGATTAAGGCAGACATAACTGTTCGTTATCAAAATATACGTTTAGCTCGATTTACGATACTTATCCCACCTGGCTTTGTTCGTGGGAAGTAAAAAAAATAAACTCTTATTAATAAAAAAAAATTGATTTGTTCTGTCACACTTTTCAACTGTTAATTACGTTACAATTAAGAAATAAGAAAAATATTGTAAACGTGAGAAAATTTGATGTTGAGTTTTTGACAAATGTAGACGTTTAGGTTCAACCCAACATTTCTCGACTACTTTAAATCGGGGGATTTCGGTCTGTCTGTCCGTACGCTTACCTTTTGGATTTTGATTTTACATCGCTGCTGAAAGGATCAACTGAACCTGATTGTATTGCTAACATTTGCCGATAGTAAAAGAATGCAAATTTTCGACCGCTAGCCAAAGGAGGCCGCATGAAACGACGTAACGATCACCAATAAATTTATTTTTCTATTCCAACAACAACTTTTCACAAACAATTGTCATGACACTGTTACCTCATGTAAGCTGATTGAAGAACCACAAATTCATAATCGATAACTTGAGCTAATAAAATTCTCCCATCGGCCGCGTGGTCAGCTAATATTTAAAAGTGTGTGGTATAGATCATTGTGAGTAGTTATTAACAACATGCGATGCAAAATTTAAATCTATTCGGGCTCGAGGTAGACTTTATTCTCCTAACAAAGCTTCAACATAGAAATTACGACGTTTGCAGGTTGACAATAAATAGAACAGCCATTATGTTTAAGAAAATCCCATGGGACACGGGAAGAGTCATACAATTAATTGCCCGAAGGTGCAAATTGAAAGAAAACACACAGATAGGCTTAAGTAGACAGTTGAGATTGAAGGGTGCTAAAGCCATTCCTATAGATTGGTGGAAATGCTAAAACGAAGACATCTTTTCGAAGACGAAAAGAAGATAAAAGTATTCAGCACGATTTAACACAACATGAAAGAATTTGAGTATTATTTGGATTCCATGGACTACTCACCACCATATAACTGAGGTTTGAAGCTCACAATATGGGATGAATATAGTTCCCAATAAATCGCAAAAAGGATTTTTCATCATCAGATTACGATCTGGGATGAAAATGAACACAACTATGAGCCCTTGTTGGAGTGCAGAACTCATATGCGTTCTAATTAATTTTTGGGAAATTTGAGAGGGGGTTCACCTGGGTTTAGTTCGATTTTAATTGCTTCTATAAGTTTCCATTGGGTATGCTCTTCGTAAGGTAAAAGTAAAAAACAAAAGCCATAAAGAAAAGTGCTCATCTCCAATAGAAAGCGTATGACTTTTGTCTTACAGAAAAGTGTGAATAATATTTTGAGAAAAAAATTGTTTTTGCTCCTTAGGTTTGTGGTTGTCTTATGGGTAATGTGAAGGCGATGATGCATGTACAGATTTTGCCTTAAAGGCAAACAAATTCTGCGCGCTGGTTGAATAAAAATAGGCCATCTCTGAATCGCCTTAAAGGCAAAAATTTAAAATTGAACAGGATGAGTAACTTACTGGTTACTCATTTTACAATGTTTTCTTATTCTAATTAGAACTTGTTCAGCCCCAGCGATTTCTGCGATATGACGGATATCTGCATTTTCATTTCGGGATAATCGATGTAAGTATTTCCTTACTTGTTTCTTTATTTCATCGATTACGTATTCCATATTTAAGTCCTTATGAAGGTTGTCGCTCCTAATGTACCATGAGGAACTCACAATCCCTCGCAGCATAATTTGTACAATGGTCTTCTTCGCACAACCCCAAAGTTGGATACCATAAGTTCATACTGGTTTTAGAATTTGCCTGTACAGAAGTAATTAGTTGTGTATGAGCTCTTCTTGATGTGCTCTTTCCATCTTACCCTAGCATCAAAAGTCATCCAAGGTGTTTACAATTTGGTTTTTAAAGTTGGCATGTACTGATTTGGCTTCATTTAATAAGATGCGGCATTTTTTAGTCTAGTTCCTCACTATGTTAACTGCCTTTTGAAGTTTTAATATTGTTTCCGATATATTTTCCGGAAAAAGGATGAACATAATAGGTTCAAGTACGCTACCTTGTGGCATACCTGTTGATACTCTTATCAGATCAGAGTATTCTTTTTCAAGTTTGACTCGAAAGTGTCGATCTGCGATGTAGGATTTAAGAGTTTGATAAAATTGTTTAGGTAGGTCTCGATGCAGCTTAAATTCAAGCCCTTGCCTAAACATCGTTCTTCTATTATACGTTTTATCTTCTTGAGCAGTAGGAATCATAATTACGTCTGCCACCTTCCATAGACGTAGAAAATATTCCAGGCCGAAGGCTGCATTTATTATTTGACTAATTTACGCAAACTTTTGTCGGGAAGTGCTTCCACAATTTGCCTTTTCTTATATTTAAAATTTTCTTGGTTTCATTTTTTAGTTCCAGTAAAGTTACTTGTCTTATGATAAGATAACCTATTTTGTTAACGACAGTTGTATTTTCAGTTGCTGTGTGTCTCAGCAACAAATAGAGAGGCTTTCTGCTTGTCACTTTAGCTCAAAATCTAGCCCCTTCGCTGCTTTCCAAAGTGAGTAATCGTGATCTCTTAGTTCAGGAAGACCTTGAAGTCCCTTATTTATGCTTTCGTTCTTTAACTTCTTTATTAGTTTTTTTAATTTGATGCACTTAAAATTGAGGATATTTTGGTGCTGCGGAGCACGAGTCTGCTGCCACATTTTACGAGTTTTCTATTTTTCTCTAACTAGGTTTCTCACCTCTTGAGGATAGCTATGTTTCTTTATGGAGTTGGTATGAGGAATAGGTGAACTTTTCCAAGTTGCTTGTTGGATAGTATTATTGAATGATTAATCATCGCTGCACTTCTGTTCTAATTGGTTCGCTCTTCCACTAACTTCTTGAATAAATTCCAATTGGTTGTACTGTTTGTTAATTTAGGCAAGTTATCTTTTTTATTTACCTTGTACTCAGAGTCATGGTCACAGGTGAGGGGTCAAATGGTAGTCCTTCACTATTTTCTATATGCACGTGTAGTCCGGTAAACCCCTTTTGTTACAAAGAAGTCAAGAATATCTGCCAATATGTTGATTTATCGCCAGGGTGAAATTCACAGTTGTTCTCGCGAGCTGAATTAAATAACACTTTTCATTTAGAGGTTGTAAGTTTAGATCCCCAACAGGTATTCTTTGCATTAAAATCACCGCTGATAAAATTTGGTTCTATAGTGACTTAAAAAATCGACTGTATTACAGTAAACCCTCGATTTAACGTATGCTCGATTTAACGGACAAGTAGTACTCGGCATCTTTCTGTGCAAAATAGTTGTTTTTGGAGGTGATCCTCATTCGACGAAAATCTCTGCGCTCCGAGTGTAACTTTAAGCTTAGAGAACAAAAAGAAGTCGCTTGGGGCTACATCTGATAAGTAAGGAGGGTGCAGGTCAAGCAGTTAGAACTGTAATTTGTGGATTTTCACCATGATACCTAGAGCAAGGGTTTTTTTTTGCAAATGTGACTATTTTTCGCAAATTCTGCCATCTACTTGTCAAGTATGGAATAGCGTCATTTTAGCAACCTCAACAACCTCCACTCTCAATGGAAATTACTATCTTTAACTAATTGGGTTGAAATTCGGGTTTGATGTTGCTGCTGGGATTCTCAATTAATTTTTATGATAAATTATCTATAGAATCAATATGGGCCTTGACCATATTGGGCCTTGACCACCTAAATTAAAACATATTAGGATTTTAATTTGATTTCAGTGCGAAGTTTTTGAATACGATTCGAATTTTGTTTAATATTCGATTTTCCACAGAAGTTTTTTTTATGATAGTACTGCTTCTTGTGACAAGTAGGATAACCTCTTATTTTCTGCTAGTAAATTTTCGTTTTCTTCATCATATTTGGCGTCATTACACAATTTTCAGGGGTAATTTTAAAAATCGTGCTATATAGGCCGATACTAAGAATGAATTTAAGGAGTGACTCACGTCTATCGTTCGTATTTTTATTTCCGCCAGATTATATGATGTGAATTCGCATCACTTCCCAGGACGATACCAATTTTTCTAGAAATCTAGAATGTGTATTGTTTTATCTATCGTTACAATGCGCCGCATCATCGTAAGAAATTAAATCAATTTACATATTCAATTTTAAAGGTTAAAAGTCGTATTCCTTTCACCCATGCGTATATTAAACATATAGAAGAAGGAATGCAGTGTAGATATTTAATTAAATTAAATTGAAAATTTAATTAGGAAAATTACAAATTATTTTTTATATTTCCAATCTATAAAAAATTTCATATAAGTTATTGGCGTTTTCATTCAAGGGTATACCTATGGATATATTCATATCCAAATGACGTACATGAAAAGTGGAAATTTTTTTTATAAATTTTCTATTTTTAAATTTTCGTTGGATTTGTATCGGTATACGAATAAATATTAAAAATTTGCATATTACATAATTAAATGTATATACCAGATAACATTGATATCTTCTCGTAGATTGAAGAAAATGTAGGTCGCTCTTGTCAAACGCATTAATGAGTTTTTTCCCCGCATGAAACCGAAATTGTTGGCAACTTTGTCACTTCTTAGAAGATTTACATAATTTAGTTCGTATTCTATATTCTATAAGACCGTTAATTATAAGACGTAAAAATTCACAGATTAAAGCGGCAAGTATTAATACCTATATACGTCTAAAACGTGTTGAATGTGATCGATTATTCTCGATCGATTGTTGTGAAATAAATTGTTATAGACCAGTTGAAATTAACACCAAATAAATACTTTTATTAGTTAATGGGAATTTGGAGATGATAAATATAACAGTCAATAAAGCAAAGATCGTGTGTCATAGATAAACATTACCAAAAATTCTCTTTCTACTATGTATACACTAAAAATAAGGTAGAGTTTGTTACTTGATACTTCTTCTTCTTTTATCGCTGTAACTACTTGTCTTGTTCTGGAGTGGCGTAGTTTAATCCGTAATAACCTTTCATTTTACTTTCATAATCCGCCTTGGGAATGCCGTACATTTTTAATATACACCTGATGTTACTTTTGCTCTAACGGAATACTACCCTCACATCAGTAGTATGAATACTTACACGGTCAATCAATTTCAACCAAATTTATAAATCTGCCGTCAACATTGTCGTCGATACCTATGTTAGATAACGCATTATATTTAACTTTTACCAAAGCTGATAAACAACTAATCCAGCTTAAAATACCCGAATCTAGTAAAGTTATGGCGAATCATGAAAGCACAAGGATAGGTATAAGAATAAATTCTCAACCATTAGAAATGTTCGATAGTGTACCGCATGCCATAGTAGCAATTTCAAGACATTCATTTAAATATTTTTCACCAGTGGTGAATGATAAACTACACTCACTTTTAATGAAAACTCGAACCTATTATTGGATCTTGTTTTCAGCAACGGCATTCATACTTTCAAAATTCCACAATCCGTATTACCTTTTGTCATAAACGGATATTGCATTTAACTAAACTAAAATGGCGAGTTCGAAACACCTACAACCAATCAAATACAACTTCAAAAAAACAAACCGTATGGGGCTCTAAAGTTACCTAGAATCCATCAACTGGCAAATAACTCCCAATTCCAATGATATAAACGAAAATGTGGACAAATTTAATGACATTAAGCTGCAAGGAATCGAACTTTATGTATCTATGTGCTGTAAACCACAAAATACTCACCCCCAATGGTTCGATGATAGAACTTAAAAAATCGGAAGTCAAAATGTTAAAATGAAGGATAGAAGCGGACAAAACTATGTTTCTACAACACAGTAACGAATTTGAAATATATTTCAAATCAAAATACAGGTCGTATCTAAATCAAATTCAAGAAAAAATCAGAGTAAATTCTAAACAATTTTAGAAATACTTTAGAAATAAACGCGAAATTGAAGGATACTCTGCAAATATGACGCTATGAAACGCTTAAGATATAGTTGACATGTTCGCGTCGTTTTTCAATCAGTCTATAGACAAAGCGTTACTAGTGGATTGTACGAATAATCCAGCAATAACAACGTCTCAATAACTCCTCCTATTATTTTTGAGGACAACATATTTTATCGGCTTTAAAGGGATTTGGAGATGGTTGTGGTCTTGACAAAATATAGTCTCTTCTATTCTGAAGGAATACGCTGAAATTTTAACAATTCCATTATGTTACCTATTCAACCACTCCGGCGTGTTTCCCGAAAAATTGAAAATTTCAAAAGATACACCAACTTTTAAATCGGGTAAACGAGACGATGTTACATGCTACAGAGGAATATCAAGTATACATCATCAATTCCAAAATTGTTTGAATTAGTATTATGCAAAAACTTTAAATCCATAATTGGACGTCATATATCAATGAACCAGCATGGGTACTAATCTGGTTGAATTCACCAGTAAAATAATTAACGACATAGAAAACACCATCAAGTAGATGTAGCGTACACGGATTTCAGTAAAACATTTGATTCCATCTGTCATCAAAAACACTCGACGTTTATTCGCATTTGGGTTTCTACTTGATTACATATCTATCAAACCGGTGACCGTTTGTAATAATGGGAAAAGAGAAGTCAAACGTTATTAAAGTTAAGTCTGGGGTTCCCCAAGGATCACAAATCGGGCCTTGGATATTTATTGTTTTGATAGATTGAACGACGTGAACATTTTTCGTACTGTTAATGGAATGCAAGATACGAAAAAACTTCAAGAAGACATCGATAGATTAAGTGAGTGGTGTGATCGAAACTCGCTTTACTTAAATATTAAGAAATGCAAATTCATGACTTTCCATCGTAAAAGAAATCCATTAATTACTTCATACAAAGTCAACAACGAAGTATTGCAAAGAGTCAATGATAGATTATAGACTTAGGTTGTTGAAAATGCCAGTTTCAATAGGCATATTGAAAATAGTATTGGGAAAGCGAATGTCATGTCTGAATTTGTTAAAAGATGTACAGGTAAATTTAAAGACATTCAAACCTTATGTTCACTCTATTTCGCTTGCTGTGCAAATTTGTGGCGCCTTCACACCTTGTATTGAAATTCATTACATAAATTAATTTAAATTGACTAGCACTCGAATAGTTAGGTTAGTTGGGTATAAACCAACTTTTTGTAAAAAATTTTGTAAATAACAAAAAATAGTTTTTTCAGTTTTTGTTTTTTCGTTGAAAGAAAATGTAATGATAAAAATTAAAGTAATTATATAAAATAAATATAAAAATTAATTATCTTAAAATATAAATAGTGTATGTGTATAAATATATGTTAAAGCTTGGTGGAGCCATAAACTACCATAATTGGTAGTCCCGACGTGATCGGGGACACCTAAATAACCTACAGTCGCTAATATCATCACCCCATGGTCAAGTAGCAATAACTAAAATTACGGCCGCTCTCAATTACGGTGGCTCTCAACATCATACACATACGGTCGTGATTTATATCTGCCTGTTAAAACCCGGACAGCTCAATACACCCGACTGCTATAGAAGTTATTTGCATCATCAGAGACCGAGGTGACACCTTAAATAACGTGTCTCTGCATCGGCTGCTAATTGGATGAATGAAACAGAATTGTAAGTACCCGCAATTAATTATTTACGGTGCTAGTATTAATAAAAGTTTTCTGTTCTCCCAGTCAGTCCTTGCAGAATGGGCTGACAACGTCCATGAGACTATGACTCAGGTGCAAATAAGTTCCATTGAGACTTCTGCATCTTGTTCATCTAGTCCAAATTTAGCTTTTTCGATCGGCGATCTAAGTCAAATTCACGCGGACGTAACAATTCGCGAGAAGTAATTATTCACGAAAAAACTCGCCAAATTTTCGAAATTCTTTCAATCCTTTTCATGGTGATCCTTCGGCTGAAAATAATTTTATTTGTTTTTATCATCATCATGTCGGCAGAAAGGCATTAAAATGTAAACAAAATTGTAAATTCGAATTAAACAACTCCGATAACAATGTTTCAAAAAAATAAATAGTCATTCACAATTGGCGGTGTGTAATGACCATTCTAAAACTATGTAGCCGTCTTTCTATTTAAGAAATTTTTCTCCAGACTCATTTTTTAATTGATTCAGTTGCAAATGTCTCAGTCTTGCCAGCCCGTTTTGTTCGGAATCCAAGAGTTAACCCATTATTCAGATTGTTTGCAGCGAAAGTGTCTTCGGTAAATGCATACGGGACTAAATTTTTAAGGCTTGACATCGGACTGATCCATTAACCTCTCTGTATTCAAATGGTACCTCTTCCTCCTACGATGATACTACTGTTTCTAGGATCAACAAGTCAACAATGGACCCAGGAGTTTGCAACGTAATATCAAAATTTTTAACAGTAACTCACGGAAACATTAATATTGACAATACTATAGACATAACGTGACTCAAGAAAATCGAAATGAACGGACAACCGGTTGCATACAAACCACGACGACTAGCACCGAACAAATTCATCATCGCGAAGACAGAATTCGAAAACATGATGAAACTCGAGATTTGGCGACGTAGTAGTAGTCCTTGGTCCACCCCGCTACATTTAGTACCCAAAAATAATGGAACTTGGAGACTGTATGGAGACTTTCGTGCACTAAATAAAGTCACAATTCCATACAGGTATCCGATTCCTCATATTCAAGATTTTACACAACGACTCGATTGCTGCACTATTTTCACAACGATAGACGTTGCCCAGGCTTACCACCAAATTCCTATTGAACCGACGGAAATTCCAAAAACACCAATTTCTACGCCTTTCGGACTATTTAAATTTTGTAGAATGACTTTCGGCCTTAGGAATGCAGCACAGTCGTTCCACGATCTTATGCATTCAGCACTACGCGGACATGATTTATGTTTTGTATATTTGGATAGGTATATTTTGGCTCATTGCCTCTCGAAAATATGACGGAGTTGTTCGTATTATTAAACTTATTTTTCCTAAATTAGCAGAACATGACTGGTTGTAAATGTTAATAAATACGATATTTCTACCACTACACCTAGGCCATTCATTCCCCTGAATTTCCGAAAACAAGTTTTCGAGGCTTTTCATAACCTTTCACATCCTGGCGTCAAAGCTTCCATCAAACTTTTGACTCAGAATGTCCATTTGTTCATCGATTAAAAAAGACGTTCAGAAAATGGCTCAAAGTTGTGTAGCTTGCCAAAAGGCTAAAATCTCTCGACATACAAAATCTCCACTTGGTAACTATAAATTAATTTTTCAACGGTCCCAGTTTCTGATAATCAGGTTCCAGTTCCGGATATAACTGCTGCAACCGTCGCTTTCGCTGTTTACTCTTATTGGATAGCTCGCTTTGGTGTGCCAGAGTTCATTGTCACCGACCAAGGCATGCAGTTCGAATCACAACTTTTTCGCGAACTGGCTAACTTACTTGGTTTTGAACCCAGGAGAACAACTAGTTACAATCCAAAATGTAATGGCATGATCGAGAGATGGCCTCGAGTTGACAAATCTGCTATTATGTGCTACGATCGGTCTGATTGGGCTAGTGTTCTTACTGCAATCTTACTAGGACTACGAACGACTTACAGTGACGAACTAAAAACTACTCCAGCTATTACGAACGATCAAATTTTACAATCGGACTTTATTAAGAACTTAAAACAACACTTTGATGAAATTCGACCTGTACCGGCTTCTCGGCATACTACGGGCAAAATTTTCATCAGTAAAGATCTGCTGATTTGCTCGCACGTTTTCTTACGGACTGACGTAGTACGCAGATCACTGCAAACACCATATACTGAACCGTATTTGGTTATCGACCATACAGACAAATTTTACACTTTGAATCTGAATGGACGACACGTCAAAATATCCACCGACCGACTCAAACCGTGTTACTCTGACAATCAATCAGAAATTACGGACGCACCAACTGTACAAACTGGATTACTTTACTGACTCACGAACCAGAACTCATTTTTTCGGTTGACGGACCTAAATTACCTACCGTGGAAACGATAATTCGCAAAAACGTTCGTTTTGATCTTTCACCAAGTACTAAAACAACTACAAGATCGGGTTGTGTATCCAGGACTGCTACCAGATTCTTCAACTTTCGATAAATCTTCGATCTCTCTGGGAGGGAAGTATTGTGGTATCTTCACACCTTGTATCGAAATTCATTATAGAAATTAATTTAAATTGACAGCACCTGAATGGTTAGTTGGGTATAAACCAACTTTTTGTAAAAAATTTCTTTCCGTAGTAAGCCTTTGAAAATAACAAAAAATAGTTTATTCAGTTTTTGTTTTTTCCTTGAAAGAAAATGTAATGATAAAAATAAAAGTGATTATAAAAAATAGATATAAAAATTAAATATCTTAAAATATAAATAGTGTCTGTGTATAAATATATGTTAAAGCTTGGTGGAGCTATAAACTACCATAAATTACAAGAATTGAAAGCATTCACAAGAAGATTTTTTTGTTAAAGGAAAGCGACTGGGATTACGACCACAACTTACCATTTCATGAAAATGTGGCTCGGTTATACCTCCGTACTCAACAAGATGCACGGATTAACGTTTTGCTTAGTCACATTGATTCAGCTTCAATTTTAAGAAACATATATCAATTCATGTGCCATGCAGAACATTTGGAAACCATGAGTTTTTAGCACTAGAACACCATTCTACAAACTATATGGAGAAAACAACACCATTAATAGGATGTCTAAATCATTCTACATCATTGATAACCTATTTGACTTTAATTTGTCAAAGGACAGCTTCAAAAATATCATGAAGAATTATTTTTAAAATTTGATTTTTTTTTGTTTTAAAGTTTTTTGGTTAAATTTTTTTATTTTTTTTATTTTTGTTTTAAACTAAATAATCTGAAATAATATATACATGGTAATCACAGAATAGATTTCTTTAAATAAGTAAATAAATATGTGCCAAGAACACGACATACGTACAATTTCCAGGTATGCCGTAAGTATTGTATCCTTAAATTTACTACCGGTAGCATGAAGGTAATATAGAGCGATGTTTTTGCAAAATGCAGTCTTCATAAATTCGGTTAAGTTCGTAGAAAAATAAAGATTTTTCATATTTTTTTTAAATAATTTTTGGTTACATTATGTTGATGTCAAAATGTCTTCAACTTTTTGTACCATAAAATAAAAATGTTGTGTCTCTGTCGCTCTAATGTAAATTTCAGATCTTATAACTTTGTCACATGCTCATCAAAATCTTTTGTTAAACACAAAAAAGCAACATTAAATCTAACGAGCAAAGAATTTTTTTCTCAAAATATGTTTCATACTTTTCTGTAACGGAAAACTCGCACCGGAAAAATGGTGCGGTTGTTAAAGCTTCAGCACTTGAACCGGGAGGTACTGGATTCGAATCCCGCTAGAGGCGGGATGCAAAGCGAATTTTCGTCATCGATTACGCTCGGTGATGTTAATAAACACAACTAAGACCCTCTGTTGGACGGTGTACATGTTGACATGTGGTTTACAATGTGCAGGTGGCATACTGCAATTGTGAGAATGGGTGGTGTGTGCGTGAATGAAAAGGGGGGTATTAGTTGACCTTCAAAGGACGAGTTTTGTATTGGGGAAACGTTGTAACATTACATTTAAACAGAAAACAAGGCCACATTGGGGTATCTATCGAAATCCGAATGTTAATTTCAACCAAATAGTGTCTAGCGAAATGCAAGAATTTCACGGCTCATAGATTACGGTAAACTCAGATATAATTTATTTAATGATAGTGTAAAAATGTAAATTATTTCATAATCGATCGAATCAAGTGTCATTAAACTAGAAAATATAAAACAACAATAAATCTTTTATTTCCTATATTTATTTTATTCTACAGTGTAATAAATTATTATAAAATGAAAAAACGTAATTTTGTTGTTTTTGTTGTGTCGTTCTGTATAATTCGCCTTTATAAATCATTACAATGCCTTAAAGACATATCGGAAATGCAATCTTTATTAGTTAATCGCAATAATTTCGTGTTAAAATGAATCGTTAATTGTTTTTGTTTATCTGTACACACGGTGTATCTCGTGGGTATGTTCAGCACGTCCATCCTCCATATACAGCAATATAGGTAGATAGATATAGGTAGATGCAAATCGCGAATATACATTTCAATTAATGATTCGTTTTGTCAGGAAATGAATTTATGAGAAGTAATTAACTATAGAAGATATAATAATGCTGAATGCAATGATGTAGCCACTTTGTGAATTTGTTTATTGGTATGACATTAATTAGCAGAAACCGCGACATGCATCAATTTCCGTTTCTAGTCTTCATAAATACATATTATAAATAAAATAAGTATATGGTTATTTTCTATCCATTTATAAATGGATGAAAATTCTCGTGATTACCACGAACAGAAGAGGCCTTCAAAAGTTTTATCTAAACACAAAAAAGTACTTTAAAAAGTTTTTAATAGTTTTATGTAGTTTGTTCTTATACATTTTAACATACGATTTCATGCCTTTTGAACATCATTTTGCTTACTATCAATATCTATTTATGCAAAAACATTGCGTTTTACTCGTTTATTTACCTTGTACGGTATGCTCGTACACTACAAAAGTATGTTTAAAAAAATAATGTACTCACCACCATACGGTGGGTGATTTTTTCAAAACAGTAAAATTTCAAATGTATAAAATTTTTATTTGAATCGATAAATCAATGTTTGCCCTTTACTTTTAAAGATTATTTCATGTGAATGTTGGCCACAGTATACGTTCTAAGTGGCCCAAATTAGCTTATGGTTTTGCGTGCTGTGTGACATGTGGCGCCGTCTTGCTGAAGCATTGTACGATAGCGAGCGCCATAGAGGGTAACGTTGCGTCCATCGCGTCATCTTTAACCAAATACGGACCGATGGTTCCACCGGCCCATAAACCGCACCAAACAGTGGTTTTTTTTAGGGTGCAATGGCAGTTCTTGCTCTGCCTGTGGCTGGTCATCACACCAAATGCGGCAATTTTGCTTATTTAACCGAAAATGAGCTTCGTCGCAAAACACAATTTTTCGGTTAAAAAAACGAATTTTCATCTAGATGATTTTGATAATAAAATTCAATATTTTGTAAACGTTGTTCGGGTGTAATATTAGCCGTTCCATGATGAAATGGCAATGCTAACTACGAACAATTGACTTTAACAGATGTCACCCGATACATATATGAATGTATATCCAAAGGTTTCACTATCACTAAAACATACAAAATGTTATCAGTATAATTTAAACGTGAATTTGAAATTCAATTTTCGAATGCGACCATATCTATTCTATTACCATTATAATGAAATAATTAGCCGATAAGCCATTTATTTCAATCAATATATTAAATATGTGCATGTTTGATAATACTTTTCCGACATAAGTCGACTTTGTGAGTATAACAAATTTGTAGAAAAAATACAAGTGCATCAAAATAAATATTTATATAATCTAAGAGTGTTCGGTGAGAAAATTACTACAACCTGGCCAATTAGAACCACTTCTTTTCAAGCTACATGCCTTTGAAATAAATCGGTGGGAAATATTTTTCTGCTGAAAATCTTCTAAATTCTTAAATTTAAATTTAAACTATTTTTAATTTATAATCGCCATTATATATGTAATTCTGTCATTGTTTTAAACTCGGTAGGGGCTTAACTTTCGTTATAAGTTATAACGGATGTTCAAATTAGTATTATATATTTTATAAACATTATATAGCTGCCATTTTTTAGAGATTCCCTTCAAAATTGGCATTTGTGTTCAATATTGGTTGGCAATTCACCAAGGAAAGATACACAGTTGCACAGCGTTTCGCGCATTACGTGAAATTTATGGTCAATCTAATCCATCTACACGGTTTTCTATTCGTAATGTAATTAGAAAATTAGCTCCGCCTGTTTAGCACTCCATCCAAAGGCTTTGATACAAATGATGATTGAAATCGTTTGGTCAGCACCTCATTGCAAGAAAACTATACCGTTTTCATTAAATTTCGTTAGGTGATCGTTAGGTCAGGATTGGTCACACATTTTGACGTTTGGCCACCAATGAGCCAATTTTTACTGCGAATAAACAAAAACAAAATTGTATTATTTCAATAAAATCAGGTTCGTCACTTACTTGGAAATTTCATTTTACAAAATTAGCAAAAATCCAATTGGAATTATACTGTTACGACACTTCTACTCTACACACGTATATAACACTCGTTGGACGACTGGTTAAGTCATAGACCACAAAGTATTACTAACCAAAAGGTGGTCCCGAGTTCGATTCTTGTCAGAGTCCAAAATTTTATTGAATATGGATGTTGTCAGATCAAGTATTCCTCGTTGGGAATTGGATTTTAGAATGTCATTCCAAGTGTAAGGGGGGTAATATGGAGATAACGAAAGCAATTAATTGTATTAACTGGAAAATACTGGAATTTACAACGGACGTGTTTAATAATCATCAAGACAGGAGTAATGATGACGTAAATATTCGCGAATACAACTACATGAAAGTGATTTACAATTGCAAAACACGTACATCGCCAAATGCAATAAAAATAATAGTCTTGAAACAGCTAATATAGCAAGTAAATCATAATTAAAAGCACGAGCAATTTTAGGACGCAGACAGTTGTAATTTAACTAGGGTACCAGTACAAGTTGAAAAGTAATCAGTGTGAAAAAGTAGTGAACAGTATAAAGTGAGCAGTAAAAGTGAAAATCGTGAATTGCTGTAGAAATTAAAGATGTTGGAGAATAAAGTTTGTAACTTTAAAATCGCCGAGTGGTGTTTTTATTTGTAAAATCGTGTACGAATCCATAAGAATCGCCCGAAATACGTAACAATGCGTTTGGATAAAAATATATTTTTTATAAAATAATTGTATATTTTTTGGTTGTTCACATAACTCGACAACAATTAAATCTAAAACGTTGTTTAGAATAATATGCAGGAATGCACTATGGCAAATATTTTACTTTGGATAATCCTAATATTATCACAAATCCAACCATCGGATCGGTCATCTGCCATTGGAGAATTGATCGCCAGCTGTTTCCGTTTGGTCACCCTTACGTGACGATTTATTGAAAAAAATCGTTAAAAACTAATTTTTCACATGAATCGAAGTATTCGGGCCTGGAAAGATGACCGTGTTTTAGATGTTATCTGAGAACCACTGAATCAAGCATTCAATGTAGTTCAAAACGGTTTTGATACTATTTACTCGAAATCGTTAAAAAAATATGATGTATTTCCCTCATGTAATGAGTGACACTAGAAATTCGGCATATAGCTCTAAAGAAATTGCGAACATGTTTATTTTCAATTTTAATTCAGTTTATTCTGATGGTTCGAATAATAAATATTTCGATTGTTAATCGTGCGGACATCTTCATTTCTCAAAATACCGATCAAGGTAGTATTGGTTAAGGCTTTGGCGTTTAAATCGGGAGGTACCGGGATCGAGCCCGATAGGGACAGGGTGCAAAAGGGATTTTTGTTATGGAGCAATGCAATGTGCAGATGGTTTTACGAAAATTGGACCTATATAGCCGTACGGCAAGACGTGAAAAGAGAATTGCGAAAGAGTTGGGAGTGCTTCGGCCCCAGAACAGATTGCAAAGATTAAATACTAATAAAAATTTCTCAAAATATCGATGAAACGCGTTTGAAACAATTAGATATAAGCGAGAGTTGCGGTCCTGATTTAGTGTCCGCTTATTTTTTACGTCGCCCAGCTAATTCAATTAGAATATATTCCAATTTCACTACTACTTAATTTGTCGTTAGACAGTTGTTTATTTTCTGATGTTTGGAAAACAAGATTTGGGTTGGGATTTTCTAACATCACCTTTCTTCGATATTTCTGTTCTGCTAGATACTCTTTCTGCTAGAATTAATTTGACTTCTGTTTCGTTTATGGTGTTATGATACTGACTAGTTTTCAAGTGCTGTAATGTGCTGTAAAACTATTAAGGCGAAAAAGAGAAACAACTAATTTAAACAGTAGACAACACTATGCGCATTTATTTTGACGTTATGAAAACCAAATAATATATTTGTGCAGCGTTTTTGTTAATGCAATGTTTTGTTTTGAAATATATTTGTACTATACACGTACACACAAAATCAAATTACTAATAAATGACTATACGTCAAAAAAAATAATCAAAGTTGATTTATTTTTTATAGATTTGCCCAATTTAAACTGCTGCAAAAGTAAGCTATATCATTTGTTGCTGAATTTATTTCTATTTTTTGTTTATATGTTATACACACTCATTCTTTCAAGTGATTTGTACTTACATTACTTGCCCTATTCTATTTTCATTTTAAATCATATGAACCATTTGAAAAACTAGTCAGTGTCATAACACCATTAACAATTATTTTTTCTCTATTGCAATCACAACCTAAAATTTAGGTTGTGATTGCAATACAGAACCAAATAATTTATTTAATAAATTATTTGGTGATAGAAACGCAGTAGAAACATCACAATGTTGCAATCTAGCATGCTGGTAAATGATGTAAAAATTGAAACAGAGACAAATTCGCCTTTTAACGCAAAGTGGCTGACATCTGACGTAATATTTTGGAACTAAAGCGAAAAGTGATCGACTTCTCAAGAAACTAGTTTTAATGTAATATAAACTTCATAGATGACTATAATTCGACTGGATATTATGTAAAATGTTCAATTAGTTTACAATTAATGAACAAATGATGAAGTAATAATAAAATGGAATGAGGCTTTTTCTCGTATAAACAAATATCACCTTTCGCTCGCATAGGAAGTGGCACGAACTATGCGGCGATTAAATGTCCAATAATAGACAAAAGAAGAAAAACGAAAAATGTATGAAATTTTGCTATTCTTTTCTCTTTTGTTTCTACGCTTGCTATAGGAAAACGATAGCTGTCGAAAATTAACGTCGAATTCAATAGTTAGGCCCCAGGTTAGTTTCAAATTATAGCCAATAACTTATCCGGGTCGAACTTTGGGATGAAATTAAAAGCGATCCAAAAAGTGTGTTAAAATATATTTACACGGCCAAATTTGTTCAAGTAGTACCCAACCTGTTGATGGCACTTTGCATACTGCTAACGTTACCAGTCACAGTTGCTAGTGCTGATCGCCGGTCATGATCGCTTAGTTGGTCTAGCAACGATTTCCATAGAAAAAGAAATTGCTGATCAATTAGACATGGAGGATTTGGTTAAGGATTTTGGAGAATTAAAAGCGAAAAAAATTCACTTTTAATTATTATTTGTTTTGTTATGTTTTATTTTTTATAAACTGAATATTTATTTATTTTGTTTTTGTTTAATTTTTCATATTAAAATACAAATATATGTATTAAGTTCAGATATATTCAGTGTTTTTCTATTTTTCTTCAATTTAAAAATTACAACATTTTTTATTTTGCGGCGGCAAATTCGCATCGCGCCTACACACAGAAAACTACTAGAACCGGACCTGCCTATTCAACTGTAGCAATCTGGCTTTGCAGCTCAGAGCTATGCTGATGATTTAGTCATTTTGATTACTGAAAATCGCCTTAATATGACTTAATGCAACGCGCCCTTCAAGTTGTAGAAAAGTGGCGGTTTGAGAAGGACTTGTGTCTTAAGTCGAAACTATGTTACTTGCGTCAAGATTCTCCGAAAATCGAATTTACAGCACTGTGAATTGTCACCCTGCTTCAAAATACGGCTCAAAATAAACACTTTTTAATTCAAAGGAGAACAAACAAGATAAAAAGGGGAAATTTGTTTTTCGTTGGTTTGCTTTACTCTCTCTCAATTCAATACTCTCAGTCAAGTCCGGAAAATTTTGATGTAGGTTAACAGTCACCTTCAATGCGAAAACTAGTCTGTTATTCTTTACTAGGCGTAGAAATGTCAGAAAACAGTCCGCTCCTCGATCACCGCAGATCGTAAAACCCTTGGTGTTACTTTAGACAGTAAACTTTTCTAGAAATTTCACCTTAAAAATAAATTCAAAACTCCACTGCCATTTTTTTTTTGGCAGTTTAGAAGAGCATTTGGTAAATCCTTGGGCTTTACTCCTAATATACTGATGTTTAATTAAAGTTCTCTGGTTTTACCTATGCTATCTTACGCTTACATTGTTTAGTGGCCTGAGGTTATATCAAACTACTATGTTGCTGCGAAACTTAACAGTCTACAAGGTAAGGCTAGCTGCGCTCTTATTAGAGCTATATCTTCGACTCCTATACTTGCATTGCAGTCAATCATGCCTCCACTGCAGTCTTTCGTCCTAGGTGCCGCTTATTCCATTGCTTTTTGACGGTAGTGCGTTGGCGCATAGATGACTTTCGGATTGATGCAGGGCATAGACAAATTTACAATTTATTTAGTTCATCTACCTTATACCAGAAATCAATTTGATTGCAAATTTGCTACCAGAATTCTGTTTTGTTAATTCTATCACCATCGACAGACTCTCTAATACTTTAATCACTGGCTGTCTGAATCGCTAGTTTTTCGCCGACCGCTCTCACTAAAAATTTGGTGCTGATTTTAGAACCTCCTGCGTTCTTCATATGATTTACGATAGGCCTAAACTTATTATTATGTGCACAGATAGTAAATGTGTGCTCAATTCTTTACGGTGTAAGACAGGAAATGTGAAAGCTGATTGTTTAGCTAAAGCAGTTTCACTCCTGGAATTCAATGAGCCTGCCGATAGACGAAGTACTTATTTTGTGAACTTAACCTGAAGTTAACAAAGTACACTTTATCTTTGAATAAAGATCAGCTAAGAATTTTGGTTGCTATTCTAACCGGTCAAGGTCGTTTTAAACGCCATTTACAACGCGAACGGGGCTTGTTCAACATTGATTGTGTGACGACTGCCTCAAACAAGACGATGACCAGCTTTCGGTGTAACTCAGTCCCGGTTTCTTAACTATAGACTCTAAATGTAGGTAGTTGTCTTCCCTGCTTTGATGTAATCTTATGCAGTTTGCTATAAGAGTAGCCGAGCACATTTGCGAATTTGAATAAGGATTTTATCAGTTGTTGTTGAGAGATGTTGGTTCCAGCCACCTTTAATAATAATAATAATAATAAAATCACTGAAAATAATTACTGTTAAATCATTACAAAGTAGAAATATTGTTTTAAGTTCATATGAAAGGGAAGGGCGGGAACTGCACTTGACAAATACAAATCATTAAAAATTATTTTCCGGTATCATTATTTATACTCAAGTATGACAATACGAAAACATAACTTGTTATATGCATCGTTTAACTTAAAATTTTGTAGTGTATCAATAAAACGTACCTATAACCTACATGAAAAATTACATTAATCCTCAATACACTTCCTACTCAAAATTGGATAATAAATCACTGATCTTATATTACCATGCTATACATGCTCACTGCAGTGCCTGTACTCATTTTCTATCTAGACAACTAAACATAACCGCAACTACACACAATATCTGGTTCTTATCTTCCACTACATATCTCGGTTGTACCTTACGTTTCAATGACTTTCTAGTTAAATTTTTTATGATTTAAAACATACAATAAGAAATATACAATTAATTAATCATTCACGACAATACTGAAATATCTTGAGAACTAATAAATTTTAGCTTTATAATGCATGAGTATACCTAGATGATGCTCGTATATATGTAGAGCAACGACCAACGAATTCTCAAATTTACATGAAGTATGTAAGTATAACACATTATCGATTTTAAATAAACATTTCATTTCCCATCTTACGAATCTCGTAGAATGGAAAACAAGGAGATTTTTTGTGTACAGTACACAATTTCTACAACCAAAATTACAGTGCACGAGTGAAAAATTTTCCCGGACACAAAAAAAATATATAAAGATTCTCTCGTATACGCAGGATATTAGAATCCTAATAAAATGTTTGGTCTAGGGGAAAATACAATTTTATGATACATTTATGTATATATCTATGTATAAAATACCTTTAGTGACATGTTTATGGGTGTTCCTTGTATAGATGCTGTCTATCGAAGCTTAATTTAAACGATTTCGATGAAACTGATAAACAAAAAACACAAAACTATAAAATTTTCACACAAATTTTACTTCATTTCACTTTTCGATTAATAGAAATTCACACTTTTATATTCTCACACACAAAAAATTTTCACTTTTATTTTAACACATTCCCCAACAGGAATTATGTAAACACTTTGTAACTTGTAGTTTCGATTATTTATATTCTAAATATATTATATGACCACACTACTATTTGTCAATAATTTATTTCATGATACGCGGCGCTTTAATGCGGTAGAATTTTTATAACGAACAAATGATATGCACCGCGCAAGTTTGTGGCGACGACTAAAATAATGAAAATCGAAAAGAAAATACTCGACCGTAGCTTTTTATAAATTTTAGTTTGATATAAGAAATGTGAATTGAATTTTTAAAGTTCTCTGTATACATTCTGTTTGTACTCTCAGTGGCGCGAGCGCTATCATGCTTACAATTTTACCCATTGAATAAAATATAAAATATTGGGTTGATGCAAATTGATTTGCGTAAAGCAGGTGTGAACATAATTACAAATAATTGACTCAGTATTGAACGAAGTTTATTCAAGACACTTCGAGAGTGCATGTTATGGATGGAAAACCACCATAACAGAAATTTTTCAGTGGTTGTGGTGGTTCGTAGAGGTGACAGAGTCTATATTATGTTTCGAAAAGTAATTAAAATGTTGAGAAAGTGCTTTAATCCTATAATGTCAAGACTATAGGTGTTACTAATCTAGATTTGTGATGTAATGTAAATTTTCTTATAGTCTGAACAAGTTAGATTACACCAATCCATTACTTATTCAAAGTTTAGCCTAATTCTTCAAAACTTTAGAAATTTGATAGCAAATTTTGATTAAGTGATTATAGCGCCTTTAGATTTGACAATTTGATTAATGGACGAAATTTACATTAAATTAAGCAAAAATAAAAAGTGGAAGTACATAGTTTTAAATTATTTAGTCCGACCAAATGGCATTGGGTAAAGCTTTGGCGATCGAATCCCGATAGGGGCGGGATGTAAAAGGAACTTTTCATCAACAGATTATGATCTGTGATTGCGTGCAAAACTCATGGGCCGATCCATCTTCCATGTCCAGTAGTATAGGCTGGCATGGAGCTATGCAATTCGCAGATGGTAACTTAAAATTGGCCCTATAGCCAGCCGTACGTCTTCGATTTGAACCGGGAAAGAGCACGGAGTGCTTCGGCCCAGAACAGATTGCAGGGATTAAAAAAAATATTTAGTGCAAATTAACCCAATAAACAAGCGATATTAGTTTTGCTTATCGCTAAGCGGTGCGGTCCCCTACTATGATTAGTAAAACCATCGCCCATTTCATTTGAAAATTTCAAAATATTTAACATTTTCATAAGGTTGGCCGCGATTTTACTCAACATGTTCCCTGTCGGGGGTCCTGAAAGTGCAAATTGCGTCGTACAACCAAACAAGAAAAAATAAATAGCTTTGCAGTATAACCAAAGAGAACAACATAAGAGAGAGAATTTAAATGGACGAAAAATAAAAAAGAAATTCTTTACATTTTTTCGTGAAAGCTTTAAAATGCGAATAAAATTTAAATGAATAGGAATTTTAAATGTCGAACTAAAATCACGTGTAGCACGGTTCTTTATTTTTTATTACTTACTCTCCAAAATACGAAACCAAACCAAAAAGCAGGACTCATAAACAACAGAAAGAAACAAATGTATATACACCTTTTATAACTTCGCATTAAAATCTCAAAACAAATCCGATATTTAAATGCATATACATGGTTTTAATGAAGACAATCTCTCTCTATTAAAGTCCTACCCTTTGGTATAACCACAAAATACGGTTTTAATCGGGGTTTGATATTATAGTCTGAACACAAGAAATATGAATCTGAAGTACGAGTAATTAGGAAAAACTAAATTACAGGTAACCCTCCAAGAACACGGTTTCGAAGAACACAGATACCCATTTCCTCAAACTACACGGCCTCAAACAACACGATGTACGTTATTCTCTTTTATTTTGTTTTTGTAGTCTCGAACAACACGGTTTTAAAGAACACGAAACGAATTAATCGTGTTCTTGGAGGGTTTCCTGTATTAATCTCTGGTCTTGACAGGCTAGAACATCATTTGCATAATGTGCTCCTAATTTGCACCACATTTCCGTATACGTGTTTTGTTGCACATCTATTAGGTGTATGACTTAAGATACAGATTTTGCAGCAAATTTATTTTAAATGAAAAAACAAACAACAACGAATTTAATCTTGCACATATTGTCCATCGTTTTTATAACCTTGCGCCATCTCTCAGGTAACATACGAAATAAAGTTGCAGGCTCTTGCAGGCTTCGACGCGATAAAGTCATCGATAAGTTTACGCACATCGTCCAGCGTTTTGAACTGTTTATCCACTAAGGCGTCCTGCATTGACCTGCACAAATGGTAGGCGGATGGGCCCAAGTCTAGTGAATATGCTGCGTACGGAAGAACTTCCCATCCCAAATTCAGAGGATCTTGCCGAGTAAATGGCCTTTTAACGCTCTGCAGCCACCTTCTGACCAGTTAGCAGGAGTTCGAAATAAACCTAACCTTTTGTGTCCCATCATATACACAGGAGAACCTTCTTTAAGTGGATGTTCCATTTCGGCGTGGATGTATTGGGTTCCCCAGGATCTATCCACGGCTTTTTAATTTTGGGATTCTCGTACAAAATTTACTTTTCATCACCCTTCACAAGTCCTTTTTTGTTGCCGGGCAAGCAGTGAAAGGCACGCGTTTTTGCGTTGACCTATGTTATGTTCGGTCAACACATGCGGTACTCATCTTCCAAGTTTTTGAATTCTTCCCATTTGGTGCAAACGCTTGGAAATAGCCGCTTGGGTCACTTCCAGCTGAGCTGCAAGCACGTATTACGTTTGCGTTGAGTCTTCGTCCAGAAGGGTTTGTAGTTCCGCATCTCCAAACTTTCGAGGCTGTCCATGGCGCGGTTGTTCACTAAGATCGAAATTACCACTTCTAAAAATTTTGTTCCAATACACGTTTCATAAGACAAAACGTCGGCACCAGGAATACTTCAAATTGATTTCCGTGCTTTAGAAGCATTTTTTCCTTGTTGGAATTCGTTTAGAATACAGTGCCAAATGTGCTGTTTATCAGTTGCCATCGTAAACTCTACTATTCTGAGAGGTTATGTAACTCACGTAGACTTGTCGTTCGATGAACTGAAAGTTTGTGTCCGTCCGATCTTGTAAAAACCACAATATGCCATGAAAATATTTTAAATATAATTTTGAGCTTGAAGAAAAAAATCTGTAAAACATAAGTCATATACACCTAATATTAATCAAATAAAAATTTTGGGTTACCCTAGAAATCCAGCAAATTTCAAAAACCCGAAAAGCAAAATCCTGGATCCCAAATTCTTAAAAAATCACGCATTTCAAATTATCGGTTTTAAAATAGAACGAGTTAAGATTTCAAAACCGTGTTTCATTTGTCTTTAACTGCCTTTGGCTTTATTAGCTAGATCCGAAAGATCTATTTTTTAGCGCTAGCATATAGGTCTGCATAATATTTCCCAGGGTAATGTATTGGGATGTTATTCTAACGTTATCTCATATGGTATTTTTGCTGTATACTGCTACTTTGTATCTGCTACTGTCTCGATGTTGAGGTCGCGGTGTATGTTTATGTAATATATCAAGATGCGATAACCATCGTTCGTAGCACTTTTGATGGCATGCGTTATAGACATAACGTTTCCAACCGATATATGATATATTTGAAATGCAAGCTGTGTCGATGGTGGTCTGGTTATAGTGTAAACAGAGGAACTAACACAGGACTCACCTGCTATGCCGCCATTGAGTACAACTTCAGAATGTGCTCACACTTGAACAAGGGCAGGCTATAAAGTTGGAATTAAAGCAAAAGCGCCTCGGACAAGAATTAAAGACAATAATTGAAAAAAGCAACTGTTCGATCAGGTATCAAGTACTAGTACAAGCTCGATCTAATTGCACTAGTCACAATGTCATTGCTCGCAGTTGCCACGGGTTTACACTCTGCTATAGCAGTAACATCGACAAACACGAATTTGACGTCGGGCTCGTCATTCATCAGTAACCGATAGAGTCTTATCCAAAATAATTCAAACAATGAAACTATTTATTAATTCATTAAATTATTTTATTGCAATTTTAATTTACCAGTTAATATGCCATAACGAGATCTAAACGTGAACTGAATAACAATTCTTGTTCGGAACAATCGATAATGTGAGAACTGAGAAAATGTATTTAGAGTATGTATGTATGTATAGTTGTAGTAAATAAGAGAAGCGGATGAATTATTCGTGTGTTCCGATGCACAAACACAACATTCCTCCCTCCTTATTTTGAAGAAGTCCTCAAACATGAGGCTGGTCCTCCGTTAAACTATGTCCACCTATTCTTCGTTAAAGTTGAGTACGGATACGATAAAAGAGTCCATGGTTGCCGATCATGAAGTTTTTCGCTCGGAGATTTACGATCAAGACTCGGAAGAAATTGGTAACTAACTCTATCTCCCAATTGTTTCTTCATGGCGGTTTTGAAAGACCCCACAAATCTTTATACCTCTCCATTTGACGTCGGATGGCAAAGTGCAGTTCCTGGCTGATGTATATGCTGTCCTATCCATTATCACTTCCAATGCTTTCTGGCATTTCTGGCAATCTATCCATTGCAAAAAGATATTGTAGCGCGCGAGTCATAGATTTGGTGGTAAAGGCTAGCGATGACGTATGAATATCGAGAGAAACTACTGGCCAGCTTTCGATCACCTTTCTCAGATTCGAAGCAACCATCTTGGCATGCTCGATTTTACTTCACTATGGTTTCGATTTCGTTGTCGATGTTCGGCCACCAGAAGGGTCTACGGAGTAGCTACTTCATTCGAACAACGCCTCAATGTTCAGTATGTAACAGGGTCAAAACTTTCTTCCGCAGACTGAGAGGAATTGTGACTCGAATAGATGCACTCAGTCTAGAAAACAAGAACGTTATTGAAAACAGAAATGAAATTTTTCTTACCTGAAATTTCTGAAGATCTCCTTTTTGGACAAAATCTGGCCATTCTACCTTCGCATAGGACTGGATACTCGCTATAACGGAATCTCCAACTGTTACTGCAGCAATTTATTTATTGTCCAGAGGAAACTCTTCCACCATTTCTTGATATTTCTTGACTAGACGAGCACACTCTTCGCGATCGGTAGTCATGGTTGCCTTATACTTAATAGACGGGTTGGCTCGTTGGCTGTCGTTACTGGTACTTTTTCTGGGTGAACCGGTGATGGGAGGGGCTTATATATGATACGTTACCAGAATAAATTCTCCGCCATAGAGATATTGGTGAAAATGGTTACAGCCACAGAGACGAACGAAAGTGCTTCTTTCTCTATCTGATATTTTTTCTGATGATCATCAAGTGTCTTCGATGAAAAGCTATCCGATACTTCTTTCCATCAGGCTAAATATGAGAAATCACTGCCTACTCAGTGAGTTGATCATCTGTCGCTAACAAGAGGAACAATAACGCTGATAGTGGACAAGCTGAGACGCTTTTACAATGAAATTGTTTATTTGACAAAAAGAATTTTATTGCACTTTTCACTAAACAAACGGAACAATTGGATACCTTCGGTCGACGCAGGGTTGAGATAAAATTTTGTTACTCTTTCTTTTTTTTCTATAAACCAATAATATTGTCAGTTTCGACTTCATAAAGACACTTATGGCTCGAGCGCTGAGGAGAAGCAAACCGAAACATTTGAAGAGTTTTTTGCCAATACATCGACAAACAGCCGCCGGCTTGTCAAACACAAAAGGCCCTCTCCTTAGAACATATCAATGCACTTGGATCAACTAAGAAACTAAATGGTGACCGGACTACTTCGAAGGATGAAACTTTTAGCTTATTAATAAAAGGTTGCCTCTCCGAGTGCATAGTGCTAAAGCCTACACGTCTTCCATTAATATTTTTTCCGCTAGAGTAATCCGCAGGGCTATAAATTAATCGGTTATTACAAATCACCAGGAAGAGATGGGTTACACCCAAATACCCAATAAATTTTCAACGAGGTATATAATTAATAGTACCAGAACAAAAAATCTATAGTAGTATTCAAATCTCGCTGGAATTCTGACATGTTCTCGCGCAGAAGTAATATGGCGGATACACAGTGATGTATTAAGTATAATAATTCATGTTTATTGTTTACATTTTTATGTTGTATTTGTATTTAAATGGAGTAGGAATTTTAGGATACAATTAAAACACAAAGTTTAAATTAAAATGATATTTAATTCGATAAGCTAAGAATTAATTCAAAATTCCATTAAATTGAAAACTGATTTTGCTTTTTTATGTTGTTGTGGTTTTGGTCGATATGAATTACATTTAGTTATTTATTTTTCCTAGTCCGTACCAAAATTAAATGTTGACATTGTTTCCAAAAGGCGTGCAATTTTTTTTAGACCTCTTAATTTTCACTTGAAATATGATTGTAATAACATAAATAAATAATCATTTTGAATGTTTTTTGTAATAAAACTGAAATATAATTACTTTTTCATGGTTGTTTATTAATTTATTTAGGTTTACTATCTAAGATAAATGCGACCCATCAAAATTTGTATGTTTTTTTTTCTACTTCACTGAAAGCTGCGCAGAACAATACAAAAAAAATTTTTTTAAAGATTTGAATAGGACTATAGTTGTGTTTCTTTAATGATTCAACGCCCTTTTGAGAACAACTATTATGAAAATTTATAGTCAGTCTAAAATCACGGAAATATTAGGTAATCACGGCAAATGTTAAAAAAAACATTTTCAATTTCAATAACCTAGTATTTTCTTGGCACGATTACAACAACAATTTCATGGCTAAAGGCGGATCAGTATGGCGTTCGTTCGTTCATTCAAACAATTTTTTCGACCTATCATAATCCCAACTGACGTTCAGCATTTTTTCACAACAGATGGTTGGTCGAACAAATTGTTTGAATGAATGAATGAACGAACGAACGCAACAGTGATCCCTCTTAAATGTATGTAATATTCAGATCGTAAAAAAAATTTTTTTTAACTGTTCTGCGCAGCTTTCAGTGCTGTAAAAAATTTTTTTATAAAAATTTTGTTGGGTCGCATTTATCTTAGATAGTAAACCTAAATAAAATAATAAATAACCATTAAAAAGAATTATATTTCAGTTTTAATACACAAAACATCAAAATTAATATGTATTTATGTTATTATAATCATATATCAATTAAAAATTAATAGGTCTAAAAAAATACTGCGCGCCTTTTGGAAACAATGACAACATTTAATTTTGGTACGAACTAGGGAAAATAAATAACCAAATGTGATTCGTATCGCACAAAATCACAACAACAACAGTACGCAAATTCAGTTTTTAATTTACTGGAATTTTGAATTAATCCTTAACTTATCGAATTAAATATAATTTTAATTGATAAAATCTAAAGTTTGTGTTTTAATTGTATCCTAAAATTCCTATTCCATTTAAATACAAATACAACGTAAAATGTAAACAATAAACATGAATATTATACTTAATACATCACTGTGTATCCGCCATATTACTTCTGCGCGAGAACTGTCAGAATTCCAGCGCGATTTGAATACATACTACTATATTTTGTTAGCACTATCACAACAACACCACCATCGCTAAAGCAAAATCTACAGCATTTTAAAATTTTGCTTTGGCTGAAGATAATGCAGATTTGCATTGTAGTTGAAATAGCTGCATTAGTTGAAGGAAAATGCTTTATTTCTCAACAAAATACAGCTATTAACCCAAAAGACAATGCAGGTTTTAGGTTTGTAACTTAGCTTAAAAAAATATAGCACTGCTTTATCTTATTCAGCGGATTTTGTTTCGCAGCCATCATCACTTTGGTTCTATTACATTTTTGTATGTCTCTTTTCGTTCGCCGCCATCATATAATTTGGTTGTCAAAGTATTTCGTGTGAAATTAAAAAGTAATAATTTTAATATAAATAAATTAGATAATAATAAAATTTTGTGATAAACGAACTAAACAATAATTGTGTTTTACAGATAACTAAAAATGGAAAACGACGCTGGTGAATTTGTTGATTTATACTGCCCACGAAAATGGTAAGCAAATATTCCACGTGTTTTCTCGAGTAAATCGTATGGAAAATGGCTAAAGAAGGTGCCTATTTTATTTAATTACAGCTCAACAAGCAATCGTATCATCCACGCTAAGGATCATGCCTCAATCCAAATCAATATTGCCGATGTTGATCCAGTCACTGGTTACATGGCAGATACATCAAAAGTGTACGCAATCTGCGGGGCTATCAGACGAATGGGTGAATCAGATGATTGCATCGCTAGATTAGCCAAGAAAGATGGGATTTTATCAAAGTAAGTTCGATGGTTGGATTGTGCAAATTAAAATATTATTGAACTAATTGTGTTTTTTATCTTTCCAGGAACTATTAATTTGGGCTTCATATAATTTTTTATATGTAATTTATACTTTAAATTTATAATTCCATCAATAAATTTTTCTTTTTGTTAAAATCAAATTTTTAGTGTTTATCAATGAGAAAAGGTTCGGTCTTAATTGAGCATTGGAAGAAATCGTGATAGTTTTAGAGATAACTGGCTTTTAAGAAATTTGATTTGATTAAGTTTATTTAATATATAAATAACACAACTTGCATCCGAGAATTTTACTTATGTATACAGAATCAGAACGCTGGGTTGGGAGTTGGCTAGATTAGATTAAGGTTTTTCTTACGATTAAGTTTAGGTTAATAAAAACCTATGATGAAGCATAGTTCAAGTAAAAGTATTTCAGTCTGTAATATAACGTTGGGGGTATAGCTCAGTGGTAGAGCATTCGACTGCAGATCGAGAGGTCCCCGGTTCAAACCCGGGTGCCCCCTAATTTTATTTGATTATTTATTATACAACCAAATCAGATGATTTTATAGCCATCACACAGCGATATTGCACTACAAATTCAATTGGAGTGTATTATGACCCGGGCTAATTTATTTGTCATAGGTCAAGATGATACATGAAATTGGTTGGGATGTTTAAATATTATGCTGTTTCGTAGGAAAACAAACTTGTCTTAAACCGAACTGTTTTGGATTGCGGTTGAGTCTTACCAATTAGGGTTAATTTTCTATATATGTGAACTGTTTCCTTTTGAGTTTTAGTCGAAGTTCCTAAGGTTGTATTTGCATAGGTTCAATTTTTACAGATTCCATTTTTTTAGTTGGACCCGTTCCTTGTCAGTTATTGTTTATGGTTAAGCCCTCTATGCGTTTCTGTGGAATTTTACCAGTGTTCTACTTTGGTCTATTGTGGAAGGTAAGTTAATTGTGACGTTTAAGCAGAACACTTCTTTTATAACCATCTGTGGCGCTATTCTGGTAATTCCCTGGGTAATTGGGGAAAGATTTTATATGTGATTTCTATTTAAAAAAAAAAAATCTGGCATACTGAGGTAAAAGCTAGGTAGTGGTAATTTTTTTGAAAAAAAAAAAATAAATTGGGAATAATTTTCCCTGCAAATTTAGATATCGAAAAATTATTCCCATTTTACAAATATGTATTTACATCAAACTGTTCTCCTCAGTACGCCGGAAAAAAAATATTTGAACTGAAATTGCATATAAATTCTTTCCCCAATTCCATATTCCCGGGGAATTGCCAGAATAGTGCCACTGGAATATAGCCCATTTGCATTCCAGGCTACTATTCTTAATGTTTTATTTGTGGTTAGCACCATTAATAGAACATGGATTTCATTTCATTTAGACAGTACTGTTGTATCATTGGAAGTGCCCTTCGAAATAACTGGTTTTGTCATTACCACTTGCGAGTATAGTTTCGATTCTCCCGTTTTACTAGCATAGCATGAGGTTTTGGTTGCTCTTTGGTGAAAGTTTGATTTTTTTCGATATTCCTGGATTTTGTTTTCGCGTTTTATTTCTTTGACCCCTATTTTCTTAGTCGTGTCACTTCTTCTATAAAACTTTATTCTCTTAAGGCGGATTCAGAGTTGCGTTCGTTCATTCCTTCCATCCTTAAATGCTTTTAAATCAATCAAAGTTGCTGAAAAAAATTCACAAGAAAAAACACGGCATTTTTAATCAATGAAATTTGTTTAAAAAAATTTCAGAACGAAGGAAGGAACGAAAGAACGCAACACTGAATCCGCCTTTAGCGGGGTATTAATTTTAAACCTACATTTTATGCCCCTCCATGCTTGTATCGCCTAAAAAATTCGCACGACTATAAATGCCACCTCAGGAGCGGTATGTTGTACCATCACTTCGAATCGAAAAAGTCGAATTCGAAAAAAGTCGAATCGAAAAAGTGAAAGTTGTATCATTTTTGCCTTTCGAAAATGATACAACATACAACCATTCGACTTTTTTCGAATTTCGATTCGAAGTGATGGTACAACATACCGCCCCAGGTAACATTAAACTTTTTAAAAGACTAACGGAATATACCATTGTTGTCACTTCAAACGATGATTGACGGTGCGATCGACTTAATACTCAATTCCCTTGACGTATCACTTCATGCGACGTGACTATGGATCATCCTGTGCCGACATGTTGTAACTATCACATTTTTCGCTTCGATGCATTTTCGATAGAATAACGGTCTTTTATAAGTAAAAATATTTTTTCTTTCATGTAAATTTTTAAATGTTCATCAAAGTAGCTCGGTTGTTTCACCGAAATTTTGATTTTAAAACCTGGTTACCAGGGCTGGGATGTTCTAACATCACCATTTTCCGATATTTTATCGAAGTATACGTCTCTTTCATCTAGAATTAATTTGACTTCTGTTTCGTTTATCAATTATTTCTTCTCTATTGCTGTCACAACCTACTAGAATATATTTGAACAATATCTATTTCACTTATTTTCGTTCTACAATCGAAAAACAATTATTTGGTGATAGAAACACAGTAGAAACATCACAATATTGCAATCTAGTAGGCTGGTAAATAATATAAAATTTGAAACAGAGATAAATTTTATTCTACAGAAACGAGAAATAAACTTCGATAAATTATCGAAACATGGTGATGTTAGAAATCCCAGTCCAGGTTTTAAAATCAAAATTTACTAAATAATTTTGTCCAAAACTGTCAATGAAATTTTTTTAAATCTTAGGTGGCTGCATTAATTTGATTTTTTTTATTTATTTGTCACGTCAAAATTTCAAGTGATAGAAATTGTCATTTGAAGTGATAGCAGTCGCAAGGAAATATTTATAAAGCAGCATACTAAGATTTAAAAAACAGCCAGAACGACTTTATTGAACAATTATTTTGTAAGTTTCGATTTAATGATCTAGTAACCAGGAAGATGGGTAGTCACGTCACTTGAAGTGATGCGACTAGGGGAATAGGGGTGTAAGAGAATACGAAAAAATGATTGTCGCAAGAAACGACAGATGACACGACTAAGAGAATATGGGCGTTAATCTTTGTAGCTCCTTAGCTATTTCACATCTCCGGTAGTTTGCGGGATGTGGCTCCTTGCAATTAACACATTTTGCAACAATATCTTTACTCCTTGTTCAGTTTCTTTTTTCTTTCTTAATGATGTATACAGCATTGTCTATTTGATAACCCTTTTGCTTGAGATCCTCAATAATTTCCTCTTTTGAGCAGGTTGGGGAACATCTCTAGCCATAACTTTGATTGGCGCTTTTTCTTATCGTTATAGGTAAACCATTGAAGCCCCTCAGAATTTAGCTTTGTAGCCAAAGCTCTATAGTTTTCAGAGTCTGCAACATTAATTTGTCAGACGTCATTGTTTAGAGATACGAGTTACGGTACGGCTACCATAATATATTTCATAATCGCTTGTATAGTGTAGAAATTTGATATTCCAACGACATTTATTGGTGGAGGTGATTTCTCTTTTGGTTTAGCTCGTTGTTGTTCTAGAGCTAGTTGTGTCTTGATGGTTAACTGGTTTCTAGAAACCTTTTTTGAAGTGTAAAGTTTCTGCCATTTCTGCTGAGCTTTCCTTTTCTTACTAGGTCTGTTATTCTGGTTCAACACCCAAATGGTTTTTCTTTCTAATTCTTCTTCATCCGTATGGACTGGATTAATGTCATCATCGATTGCAGGGTTAGGTGTCACCCCAAGTGCTGCACGTGTTTCGGCTGCTTTTTTGAGTTCTTCATTCTCTTTCTTTAAAATTGTAAATTACTTTCAATTTAGTTGTAAATTCCTTTATTTCTCTTAATTGTTCACGGAGTTCGGCATTTTCCTTCTCGTACTGAAAGATATTTCCCCTTGACGATTTTGGTGATCTTGATAATTTGGTACTTCGTCCAAATGAGTTAAACAATGATTGGCCCACTCCAGAATCCGTTGGGTCTGCTTCCGAAGAGTGCGGATTTGACAGCATCTCTGCTGCTGTACCACCTGAGTTTTACCTTCCGTATTTGTTGTACGAATTGTTCGTTTCAAGTTATACCACTGGAATTTGGTCCCCAGTTGCACTTTGCTACTGCCGAAGTAATACCCGGCCCCCGCGACGTGGACGCGGCGACCTAGGTATTACCACAGAGAGGGCTTCGGTTCTGGGTACTTCTCATAATTAAAATAAACACAATAAACACAACATATTTATTTTCTTTCAATTTTAATAATAATAATAATAATAATAATTGTTTGTTTGTAATCAATAATAATCATAATAATAATAATCAATCAATCAATTTAATAATCTTAAAATGTATATGTATATAAATAGGATGGAATAAAATTACGTATATTTTGTTACAGTATTCTCAAAGATTTTTTTCTTGTTTAAATTTAGTTTTCACAAAGACATACCTTTTATTTTATTATTTTTATTTATTTAATTTATATGATTATCTCATTTAATTTATTTATTTATATCTGTTTATATTTAAGCTATTTCATCAGTTTATTAGTTTATTATTGGTTGTTTTGTTTTTTTTAATGGCACAATTGAGAACAAACAAAAAATTTATTGAGTTGATTTTTTTTTTTATAAGTGTTTAGTTTGTTTAATTTTAATTAATTAATTCATTAAGCGTTTTATTTAAAAGATAAAAAATAGTAATAATAATAAAAATTATATAAAATAAAAACATGAGATAATAACATATAATTGACTGCTTTTACAAATAATATTTATTATTTTGTTTCGTCAAATAATATAATTAATAATTAATATATTATTTAATAATGATTTTATTAAATATTTTTATTTTTCGTTATACATTTTTTTTTATTTATATTTTGGTTTCAATTTTTTTATTAATTAATTGTTTAATTTATTACGTATACATCATTTTTGTTTAATTTTGTGTTTTTTTTATTATTAAAATTATTTTTTTAAAATATTAATTTTGTGTTTTTTTTTTCATTTCTTAATAAAAATCTACAAATAGCGAAGCCAAAATTAAAAATTAATGAAATTAAAATTCATTTAGTAGTTTAATACAATATATAAGTATACAGTATTTATTTTTTTTTTGTTTTGATTGGAAAATTTATCTTAAAAATATTTTTATTTATTTAATTTTATTTAATAATACAATATACATTATAAAAGCAGTTTTTTATGTATATAAATATTTATAATTCATTTTTTTTTAAATTTTATAATTAATTAATTGTTTATCTATTCAAAAAAATAATAAAAACAAAAACATAATTTTTTTAAATAATATAAAAAAATATCTTATAAATTAATTTGTAATTTTCATTTATTTATTAAATATATATATATATATTTTTTGCGTATACATTGAGTTTCACATTTTGTTAATTAGTTTTGTTTTTGTTAATAAAATTTTTATTTGTTTATATTTTTAATTATAATACTGTGGTGAGCAAATTATGGACTTTCTTATTAAAAATATGTTTGTGGTGGGGTGACCATCTCAAAACCATTAATGTTACATTTTATTATAATTAGATTGAAATTATTTAGCTATGTAATTATAATTCCAAACTAAATTTTAAAAAACATTTTGACGTAAATTAATGAATAGGTTTTTTGCATCTTTATATTTACCTGAACAATTTTATTTAGAAAAATTGTGGTGGAAGACTAATAATAAATTGTTTTTTTTTTGATTAAATTTAATTTAATTACTATTTTTTATATAAACAAATAAAAATTTATATCGCTTTTTTATCATTTTAATTTTTATAAAGTATTTATCGGTAAAGTAAAATAAAATAACAAAAAAAATTAAATAAACGTATAATTTATACACAATAAGAATTATAATAATTTAAAAAATATTTGAGGTAATTTTTACGTATACATTGGTAAAAAATAATTATTTATAAAAAAAAATGTTTTCCTTTCTTAATTAAAATAAAAAAGTTCATTCGTATAACAAGTTTCAAATAATAATAATTATATAGTCGTAGTTTTAAATTTGATTCATAATTTTTTGTTTGTTAATTAAATTAATTTTTGGTAAATTACGTATACATGTTGTGACGATATAGTTTTTTTAGGACATTCTACAACCTTTTTGAGTGAATTTATTGTAATGAGAAAGAAGGGTTATACTTCACGATATGCGTGCACTGGTGTGATTTTGACATGCGCTTGATATCATAAATCATAAATTTTAAAAATGACATAAATTAAAAATGATGGATTTATTTTTCAAATTTAATTCGATTTTATATCAAATAGTAATATTATAACAAAGCATTAATTAGAATAAGTTTAATCAGATATTTAATATACATTGTCGCTTACGCACACGATGTTGGTACAAGAGGCATTGACAATCGGGAGTTATCGTTAAAACCACAAAATCAGTGATGTGTTATTGTGTGTCTACGTATATTTTGCAATTGCCTATGTTTTGCTAATATCGTATACAGTTGTTTGTGGCGTAGACAATGTCGACAATTGGTAGATTATGCAGAAATTTCGTAAACAAGGTTTGATTGGTTTTGCTGTTATTTTAATTTTCCATTTCTAAAACAAATTTTTTTTCTTTATTTTGCAAAGATGTAAAGTATTTTTTTAAGTTAGTGTCACTTAGTTTAAACGGGGCAATTAAATTTCAACGTTTTTTAAATTCCTTAAAATTTACAATAAATATTTACCTACTCCAAAACTGTCCGTACTGTGGAAACAGCAGTTTGAATATTTCACCTGTTTGTTCAAAGATGGCGCTCTTAAGCAAAGCTAATGAGACCGGGGTTTCCCATGAGAAGATAACATATTAAATAATACGGCCTACTGATTCGGTCATAGAAGAGTTATAACGCCATCTTTCAATTGATTTCCAATTATATTAAACAGCAAACTCAATGATTGAGAAATTAACAGGAAGAATTTACTAGATGTATTTACAAACTGCGCCATTATATTTTAATTTAATTCTATATGGTACCACCAGAAACAGTAACCCAGGTGTCGTTACCTGAATCATGGACAGATTATTGAACTACAAAATATGAAAGAGATTTCCGTATACAGAATTAAATTCAGCTAGAGACTCATTGAGTGCTTTTCAGTTTTCTAATCGCTAGCACAATTTTTTTTTGCTGAATAAACTACTTGCAACTCAGCGACTCGCAGCACAGCCATTATTCGTGAAAGATCTAATTTCCAACCCGACATCAACGCCATGAAGCATACGCAACCAGGTCAATTTCGTCGAAACAGTCTATGGGTAAAACAAGCAAATTAATCTCGCTAACAAACAATCATCTGGGCCATCCAGACCATGTTGGTTTTGTGGTCCAATGTCACAATGTTGGTCATAAGGACGATTATTGTCAGTTGAATAAGCCACGTGCTTCGTCATCCCATAGGCTACGTATTTCGGCCTCAAAGGGCAACGCTCCTATTATTGCAGAATTTAACTGTGAAATGAGGTTAAACAACATCTAGCAAGCATGTTTTGGTAAATGTTTAGTCACAAATATCACAGCTTGATGTTTTAGGCATAGATTGAATCGGACGTTTTGATACAGTTTGCAATGTCATTTGTACGGCAAAATCGGAAGATATCATTTACGGAATTGAAAAATAAATTTCAATCCATCTTCAGCGACAGACCCGGAAAGCGTTTAAGCGAAGGAAGCGGTTGGTATCTTTCGCACCAGTAAACGATTCCTGACGATCAACACACACAAGGGATTCTTCACGTTCAATCGTCTACCTTTTTGAGTGAAATCCGACCGGCATTTTGGAATAAACCATACACACCATGTTGATCTTGATTGATGGATTGCATATTTCGGCGATATTCTTGTACACTCCAAGGACGAACAGACTCACAAAGCGGCTATAAACCGAATTTTTAAACGACTGGAGGAATACGGTTTCCGAGGGAAAGTTAAACAAATGTATTTTTTTCGCAATGAAGTCAATTATTTGGGGATGATCGTAAACAGTCAGGATGTTACCGCAGATCCATAAAAAAATTGCTCCAATAACTTTGATGCAGACCTCAATACGTCACACAACTTTAATCGGTTTTAGGAGCAATAAACCGCAAATGCATGAGCTCCGATCTTCATTAGACCGACTCTGGAATGCAAATATCAAATGGAAATGGCCACGCGAAGGTCAACAATCATATGACAAATTCAAACTCTCTCTCTCTCTTTCTATGGCACTATATCCCATCAAGGGATTCTGCCTCAAATGAGGTTTCATACATAATCATATTTTCATTTCGGATAATGAGTTCTTAATTCATTGATCTTCTAAACCAGCCGTGAAATTTTTTCCTTGCCACCACCGGGAATTGAACCCGGGACCTCCGGTCGCTGGAGCAAGCATGTTGACCACTTTGCCACCGGGGCGGACAAATTCAAACGCATGTGCGTGAATCTAGAGAATCACAACGGTCTAAAACTTTTTGTGACTTTACAGATAAGTTAAGACGCTGGGAAGTATTCAAGTATCGGCCGCATATTCTCCATCTTGTAGCGTACACTTTCTTTTGATTTTTGCGGATTTGTTTTGGCCTTTTAATGAAATGCTTATATACCTTGAAATCTAGAACTGCGAAAATGAGCCTTAGAATAAATTACAAAAAAACATCAAATCGGTACGGGGAAAAGTGATAAAAGTTTCGTCGAATACAAAATGAAGGATTTACCGTCTTTTTAATTACAATAAAAGACAACGAACACAAAGCGAAATAAACATACTTCAATAATCAACATTTCCACCCTGTACATAGCGCGCAAACGAATTTGATTTTTAATTAAACAAGTTGTAAAATTTAATCGTTGTAATCTATATAATAGATGATAAATAGTTATTATGACGCCATTCTTAGATTAGACTCGACTAATGAACTTTACACTTTCTAGGCACCAGGCGACGTGTTGCGATTAAAAAAGTATACATATATAATTAATATTCACTATAAAAAAGAAAATTTGATTAAAATTATGAACCAATATTACGATTAAAAAAATAATAACATAAATTTTTTAAAAATAATTAAATATTTTTTTTTTATACAATCTTATAAATAATTTTTTTTTTGTTTTACTTAAAAATTAATTTTTTTTTTCTGAAAAAAATTACGTATTTTTGTTTCATCGTCAGTTGATTTGTTTTATATAATATATTAAATTTATAATTATTATCTAAAAAATAGTTTTTCATCATGTTTATAGTATTTAAATAAGTTTCACATATTTAATTTTAATTTAACAACAGAAATAAAAATTGAAAGCAATTCCTAAATTTTTAAATATTTTATATAGTTAATTTTATTTATTCATTTATTTAAAAAATAAATTTTTTTTTGTTATTTATTTATATATTTTTTATTGAAATCTATTTTTTTTTTAATTTATGGCACATTGAAGAGAACATGTAATTTTTATGTAGTTAGGAGCGTTCGATGAATGGAAGAGATTATTAATTGTAAACTCTTCATAATTTATGGAACTTTTGTAATTTGATTAATCCTGAACAGTTTTATAAAAAACTCAACCAAAAATTATTTATGTAAAACTAGAAGTGATCAGTTTCGGTTAGAAGAAATGGATTTTTTTTCGCAGAACTTTAGAAATTTTGAAATTGACTGAAAAGTCAAATTACCCAAACATTTTTTTTCAATCTATCTTAAACTTTGTGTGTGGCTGACGCTGATTTTTTTGTCTAAATTTCCGATTAACTAATTTGATGATTAATTATTACCAGTTATTGATAGATGTCGCTAGGATTCAGAAACCAAAATGTGTTTGACATTAAGTTCGATCCTGCAAACTTTGAAATAATTTCTGAATTGATAAATTTTACTTTATTAAGCAAATTTTAAATAAACATCAGACGTTGTTTGAACTAACCGTCAATTTAGTTAGTCGAAAATCGAGGTAAAAAATGTAGCGTCTGGCACACAGTATAAATCCTGTTATTTTTTAATTTGATTGTTTATGTTTTATCTATATAACGCCAGATGTCGCTGTACGATTTTAATATTTTATTTGTTTAATATTGTGAATTTGTACAGCGAAAACGAAAATTCAACAAGTCAGGGGCGGTATGTTGTACCATCACTTCGAATCGAAATTCGAAAAAATTCGAATGGCGGTATGTTGTATCATTTTCGAAAATCAAAAATGATACAACTTTCACTTTTTCGATTCGACTTTTTTCGATTCGAAGTGATGGTACAACATACCGCCTGTTTCGATATATATTGCCAAAATATAAACGAACACGATTTGAATAATCTGGGGGCCTATTATGAAATTTATCCGATATCGTAAAATCCGATCCGCCGCGGATATTGATATTATGAAAATAAAAAATCCGAACGTTAGCGGATTTTACGAAAATACAAATGTCATATCCGATTGGTATTTAGGTGGCGGATATCGTAAATTACGAAAGAATAAAAGTTAGTTTTAATTTATTTTGTGTAAATTTTAATTAAAAAAAAAATAAAATAAAATGTTTTAAAATGTGTACCTAGACATACTTAATCAACATTTTGTTATAGGGCAGGGCCTCAACAAACGGACAACAATTTGAGTTTCTAGTTTCCTTTTTGGAAGTTCATCAAGGCTTGGCGACAAATCGTTTCAATTCTCCACAATTCAAGCAGACCGCAAATAATTTATGGCAAGAAATCACAAGGAAATTAAACGAATTGGACCGTCCAGAAAAAACGGTCGAGGGATGGAAAAAGTTATTATTTCATCTTCATCCGAGTCATCGTCACTTGTGTTAAGAAAATACGCGATCGTATCCATATTAACCTCCCAATGGCAACGTATTAATTTTAATTTATTTTTACAATAAACAAATCACGCGAAATTAGATATAAAACCCGAGTATTTTCTTTGACAGCAACAACAAAATTACAGAAAACAAAAAAAAATGACTTCACTCCCCTATATTTTGTCATTAGAACTAATTTCATTGGTCCACTTTTGACAGTTTAAATACGTGCTCCATAATATGAATATCCGCTCGAGATCGGATTTTACGATTTCGTATTTTACAAAATCGGACAAATTTCATAATAGGCCTCGTCTTCGAAAAAATCGACTCGCGGTGAATATTGGAATTATGACCTGTTTTTGTTTTTTCGATATCGGATTTTACGAAAATGTTCCGTCAAAATTCGTCTGCTATTTAGGTGGCGAGTATCATATCGTATACAAGTGTTGATTGATATTTAAGTTTTTGTATTTTAAAAATAATTTTTAATACTACTCTTACCGCGAGATGTAAGTTAAAATTAATTAAAATAGTAAACAAATTAATAAAGTAACGTATGTATTTTTATAAAATTAAAATTAAATTGCCCAAAACAAATGCTCAACGTTTGCTCAACAGTAAAAATTTCATTCCTTTTCCTACAAACTTCATTCGTCAAAAATTGACGACTCGCTATGTGTTTCATAATAGCAATATTCGCGGCGTATCGAATTTTTAGATATCGATTTTTTCGATAAGTTTTATAGTAGCCCCCTGGTACATTAATACTAATACAAAACAACACTCAAGTGTAGGAGTCTATGGAACTATAAAGAAGGCATTTAAATGGATCAACAACAGCTGACGAGAGGCAGCTGGCCACACAATTGTTTACACATTTTATTAAAACGGTAACCATCCGATGATCTTAACCACATTACAAAAATTATATTTATGCACTCAAAGTAATATCGGTCAAGCTTAAAATCTTTGCTGAAGGATTCACTGAAAAAAATTTGCGAACGAGTTATATTTTATCTTAGAGATTTTTGAGTTTCTTAAAGCTTCTCTTCTTTTTGAATTGATTATTATTTCAATTGATTTAAATTTCTGGAATCAAAATGGAACCAGCGTCGATGGTGCTCATGAATCGTCCAGCTGGAGCGGCAGTAGACGGCCCAGTAATCCCAATGATTACAGGAAATGTCGATCAAGTGGCAAATTATTCTTCAGAATTGTTTAGAGTAAATGCACAAAAACCACCTGTTCATCTAACAGGAGGTGTCAGTTTTCAACAAGCTTGGGCAGCTTTTGATCTTTCTGCTACTGTTGATTTTATAATTTTGTATCTTACGAGCCGCAGATCATGATAGCACGAAATAAAGGATGTGCAATAATCACGGGCAAGGCTCACATCATGAGAGTATCCAACCGCCATCATGAAATATATTATGGATGCTTCTATTGAATGAGAAATTATAACTTCGATCAGAGACGGAGAAGAAATGGATGATCCATTGTCCTATGCTGTATATCTGACAGAGTTTGGAATCTCCAAAAGATCCCTCTACTCATCTGGATCCTGTTCATCGTTTAATTTGTGGATGCACATCATCGGATGCGTTTTGGGATCCACCATATCGAAAAACGCGGTTTATGTGGAATGTGGAGGAGCTGTTAAGATCATGCACGCTGCAGCTCTAACTGGATTGATTTTCCTCGGGACGCAACATCAGCATTAAAGATAGGTCTTTATGGAAGATGAGCGGAAAGCACTTTTAAAGGCGGAACGACAAGCTGACATCAGAAGATTGGAAGAAAGACGAATCTTGCTGGAAGTTGGGGCTCCTCAAGCATTCGAGATTTTCGGTGATGGCACTCCGAGGGATTTAGAAGCTCCTTTGAGCAATGACCTCCTCGCAGAGATCATTGACATGATCAGAAAAAGCATTGCACATTGCGTTGACGCAATACAGGGAACCATAGGTCATTTGATGTTAAGTTTGTACTTTGAAGCTCAAGAATTAGCACTATTGAAAAATCGTTGATTAAATATTTTTGTTACCAAATCGTTTTATATTAACTTTATGTTATCAATTGAAAAGACAAATGCAAATAAGTAGTTTGACATTCTGGTTTTTAAAAGTTTTATTATTTTGACTTAAAAAAAAAAAAAAGACATTAAAAGGATTTCTTCTTAAAATTGACAAACTGTCAAAAATGTTTTGGTCAGCAATAATGCTAGATTCTGTAAGAATTAAGTGGCCACTATGAAGTCCGATAGATAAGATAACAGAAAATTAAAAACGCAGATAGATCCAGATTATTATATGTTCGTTGTTGCCCAAAATGTGCTGTACGAAAGTAAACGTGAGGGTTCAGGCTTCGAGTCAATATTAAAATTCTCATGTTCATAACAAAAAGTTATTAAAATTGATGGATGATATAAATTCATGGCAGACAAGTGGCGTACGGTCGAACAAGAATTGGCATAAATAAACATCCGTTGCATCACGTAGATGAGGTTTTTCAAGCTTGGTGTGAAATTTTCAAAAATATATTTGGGAATTTTTTAGTGAACCGTCTACCTTTCGCAATCAAACTGGCAACCGGCTGCCAAAAATTATTTAGGTCACTATTGACAAAAGGCGAATCAGCGAATTTCTAATTAAAAACTAGATCAAACCACATTTAAGGTGGGGTTAAACCTCTTTTGGGAGTTTATTCAGAAAAAATCGTGGCTTTCTTCAAATGTCTACAATTAGAATCCATAGATGGGCAATGATTCTTTCGGCATTTAAATGTAATTTGATGTACGTAAAATATATTCAATAATGAACAGCCATTCGAGCATATTCAGCAAAATATGCTGATGTACAGCAGAATTGGTATTACATCCCATAGAGGATTTTGGACATCAAATATCATACAAAATTTGGATCAAATCAGAAATAAATTGCGATTACAAATAGTTTTCTAATAGAAGAATATTTAAACAAAGTAAGATGGAATAAACATAATAATTCAAGAAGTCATATTTTAGCCTAAAGAAAGAAGAAAAGATAAACCTAGAAGGACTGTCGCTGTTTGTACTAAGAAAAACTTATCATTGACGGTGAAGTTGATATCGCATTAACTCTCTCTGTGAAGGCGGTGATTCATGTATAAATTTTATCTGACAGACATAAATAATAATCACTCTGATTGGTTGAATGTCGGCCATATTTTTTTATCGTACGACAAAAATTAAAATTGGACATTGCTCAACTTTGTATAAGATTCGACGGCAGTGAGAACAAAAGAATAAATATTCTAAAATAAAAAAACAATTCGAAAAGAACAAAAATAAAAACACTCAGCAAGCAACCTAACTTGCTTTATAAAATGTCAAAAAATAACCATACTACAAAATTGTATACGTGTATCGCTTAAGTGTGAATTTCGGTTTGATCGTTAAGACAAGAAAATATTAACCAATCAGAGCGATTATTATTTATGTCTGCCAGACTTTAAAATTTGAACATGAATCACCGCCTTCACGCGCCCCGCTTTTACTATCAGACCAATTTCCATAGTCTTGTCACTTTCACTTAGTGACTTATATCGTTAAAAACACAAAGTAAAGGCGGTGATTCATGTATAAATTTTGTGTGGCAGACATAAATAAAAATCGCTGATTGGTTAAAATTTTCTTGTCTTATACGATAAAACCGAAATTCACACTTAAGCGATACACGTATAAAATTTTGTCGTATGGATATTTTTTGACATTTTATAAAGCAAGTTAGGTTGCTTGCTGAGTGTTTTTATTTTTGTTCTTTTCGAATTGATTTTTTTTATTTTAGAATAATTATTCTTTTGTTCTCACTGCCGTCGAATCTTATACAAAATTGAGCACTGTTCAATTTTAATTTTTGTCGTACGATAAAAAAATATGGCCGACATTCAACCAATCAGAGTGATTATTATTTATGTCTGATAGACAAAATTTATACATGAATCACCGCCTTAAAAGCATATTGAGATTTAAAAGCATATTCGACAAAAAATATTGGGTGATTAAAGCCTATAGTAAACAGTTCGAAAATATATTGGGTGATTAAAGCCTATAGTAAACAGTTCGATTTCACGTGAAATCTTCATACGATTTTACTAAAGTGAAATTAGCAATCCCCCTATTATGGTTATCACATATGCATCACTTGGCGACGTCTAGTCGCCGCGTTCACATTTTCGTATTATGATTCTTGCCGTGAAAACGAAGTGAGCGAGAGTGATATCAAAAATGATCAACTAAAATTTTTAGGTGATGTAGTGCGATTTTTTTTTTAATTCAATAGTACAAATAAAAATGGCTGGCAGTGATAATGTAGGTTTTATTTTTAAATTATTTTTATAGTAAAAATAATTTGTTTGTGTATTTTATAATAATTATTATTATTTTATTTCAAAATATTGTATTATAATTCAGGCAATTTTCTCACGAAGAAGTAAATCGATACTACTGATCATTATTAATAATCGTTGATCGTATTAATATTTTTAATTATTAGTTTTAGAATATTTTAATTATTTTAACTAACTAAAATACATAAACAAACACATAATATGTCAAAACTGCTAGCAAAAACACTGTAGCCAGCCACAAAAAAGTAAAAAAAAATTAAAAATAACGCAAATGAGCCTCGCCACACTTTAATTCTTTCGTCGTGATTCCAATGATCTCAAAAAATCAATCACCATTCACATTTGATTTCTTTGCGCGTTTCTTTTTTTATGTATCTGCGTAAAATTATGTTTTTTGATTTATTCGTATTGTAAAAAATATTTATTATTTGCTGCGAAAACTGCTTCCTTGGTTGAAAAAATATATTTTTTGCACTCGAAGTGCAAATTAAACTAAAATTAACCCAAAAACGACAAATAAACAAGGTGTCCTAGAAAAATTTATTTTTGTTGTTGTGCGAGAATCAGTTGAATCAAAAAAAATTTTTGCTGAAAAAAGAATGAAGCCTTTATTCCACAATGAAACATATTTTTTCAGTAAAAAATACTGAGAAACCAAAAAGAGGAGAGTATACATATTAAAATTACACTAGAGTGACAAAGACAACAAATGTTGCCATAAAAAGTATTGAGTTTCATACTTTTTATGGCAACATTTTCCCCAGTAAATTTTAATGAATTTTTTTTTTCTTTCCTTTTGGTACGTGGCGAAATTATATTTTTATCTCGCTCGTTTTTTACTGAAAAAATATGTTTCATTGTGGAATAAAGGCTTGAAGAATTTCCCCGCCAAAAAATTAGTTTGTAGGTGAAGCGGAAGGGAACGAGGAAAGAATCACGGCCAAAGAATCAAAGTGTGGAACCACGGAATCACCGCATACTCTCTTTCGCCAAAATAAAGGTGAGAACCATAATACCAAAATACTACTCACACGAATAATACTGTCACGGCGAAAGAGAGGTGAAGTCATGGTGAGACGAGAACCATAATAGGGGCATAAAAATTTCAACTCTCCAAATTATTTTCATGTGAAAATAATGTGTTTGACAGTAAAAAAAAAATTATCAAAAATCAAAATTCTCCAAAAAATTCAAAATTTTCCAAATAAAATTTCATTTCTATTTCACCCGAATAGATTTTTGGAGACCGCGTTATAACTTCCTTTCACTTTGAACTGAATACTAAAGCTAAGTATCCAGGGGCTCGATTCTGTGTCGGTGATAACGATAAATGATAAAATTATCATCGATAAAATATAAATTGCGATTCCGAGTTGGTGATATATGATAAATAAATGTCAAATTTAGTGAAAAAACTAAACATTTTATCATACACATTTTGTCGGTGAGAAATATTTATCACGGTAGTTAAAATTGTTTTTTGTGTTCTTATGTCAATTTTTTGAAATTCGTCTATATCAATAGATTTTAAGTAATCTATAGATTTTAGAACAAATTTAAATGAACAATTTAAAGCATAGTAAGGCAACGCGGCCGAATAATGACCAGAAATTGATTTTTTTATTTTTTTTTATTTTGACGTTTCTCAATCGAAAGCAAACAGTGAACTGAAAATATAAAACAGTTTGCTCCGACATCTTGCGTAAAATGTTTTAATTAATTACTTTTTTTCTTTTTGAACAAGGAATGGCATTTGCTGAATAAATGATAATTTGAACTGATACACATAAAATGAAATCTTTTTTTTTTTCATTATCATTATCACCGACACAGAATAGAGCCCCAGCTCGCGCTAAGATAAATTTTAACGCGGTCTCCACAAGTCTCCACTAAATTACAGATACTTTAGTAAGCTAAAAAGTTTATGTAGAGATAAATTTTGACGTTTGTTTTATTTGTCCTACAACACACAAAAGTAGAGTTCGAAACTATTTTCATAGTCTACATAGTAGTCTAGAAATTATTTTGTTCATCTATTTAAAAAAAAAAAAAAAATTATAAATTTTGTCAACATTTTTCTAAATTTTATTGTTCTAGGCAGATAAATTGCTGCGAAATCGTTTGTAGAGTTTTCACTAGCGCAGTCTATGTGTGAACGAGATAACTACAAACTTTTCACGTCAGCTGCGTACCGCATCTGCGAAATCGTGAGCTAAATATTTTTTTGTTATTTCGCTAGCTAAATTTTACGTCAAATTTGTAAGTAAAATTTATCTTAGCGCGAGCTGGATACCAACTTTAAGCTTAAATTGTTTGACATGTATTGTAAAATACGCCTAAGAGAGAAAGGGGAAAAGGGAGTAAAAATTGAAAATTTCAGAAATTGTGTTTCATATTTATCGGTTAAGGCTACTTAGTATGCAGCTGACGTGAAATAAAATTTTCATTGGTCTCAAAAATTGAGCAGGTAAAAAAAAATCATTCGCCACATTTAAAAACACAGAGCAACAACAAATACAAATAATTACGAAACTTCAAATATTTAGCTTCATTTTACCGTACCTGCAGATAAATACGCAGTGAAAAATGTGTAGAGTTAAACAGATACATCTATATTTTTATACGAAACATACCGATTTCACTAGCTAAACTGAGTACCGCAAAATAAAATTTAGCAGTGGAATTTTCATTTTTGTAATAAAAATTTCATTTCATGTCAGCTGCGTACTAGGCATTAGACCTATAAAGTGTGGAATCGCGTTGAAGTATTGCCAAAACGTCAGAAATGTATATTTATAAATTAAGAGAAGCTTTTGGACGCTTTGATCATGGCTTCCTGATACAGCAATGACCGACGGTGGCACGCAATTTAATATGTAATATTGATGGGTTAGGTACGTAATCCCGTATTCCAAAATCTCGTATGGCAAAATCCCGTTTCCAAAATCCCGTTTCTAAAATCCCGTAATCCAAAATCCCGTATTAACAATGACACATAGGCGTAGAGTAGGTTAAAAATCGCTGTGATTTTTAAACTAATGTGTATGAATGATTTCGAATGACAATCGTTTTTGTGTCTGTCTTGTTGCTACTAATTAAGGTGGATTTACATATCCGACGATTTTTCTGCGCCGAACCTCACGTGACACATTCAACCAATCAGAAAGAACTTCTTCGCCACGGCTTCATTTTCGGCACGGCGAAGACATGAACAAAATTTATCTTTTCGGCGCGACGTCACAGCACACATAGAAAAAAAAAATTCTTCTGTTTTTTTATTTTTTCTACGATTTCACATTGTGTGCAAAATATTGTTTATGTATGTATATGTAAATCATCGATAATCCCCGAATTTTCTGCGACAAACAGCTTCGCCGAAAAATCGTCGGATATGTAAATCCACCTTTAATTAAATTATTGGTCAACAACGAGAACCGAACTCGAGACCGTATGTGTTGCGTAGTATGCAACTCTCTAAACAAATTCTGTACATTCGACGATAGGTCGATCGTTTCGAAGCCCACGAACGTTGTCCTGTTTGCCCAATTAGACTTAGAATAATTAAAAGTTGACAAAGCGCGAAACTTCTTTGTATAAAATATGTATAAAGTGTTATTCTATGTTTATTCTAGAAACATAGCCACTATTGTCGTAATAAAAATAACACTTTGACTATACAGTCAATTAAATGATCACCTGAATAAGAGATTTATATAACTTGATTACGAATTAGTTAAAGCCCAACTTTTTCACAAAAAATTAAAGGGAAAATATCACTTGTTTGTCGTTCCTTCAACTTTGTTGCGAAAAAATATAAATATTTCAATCGCAGTGGCTCAGTAAAAAAAAATGAATATAACTAACGTTTAGCTAACCGGACAAGTGGTGCAGTGGTTAAAGCTTCGGCACTTGGACCGGGAGGTACTGGGTTCGAATCCCATCAGAGGCAGGATGCAAATCGAATTTTCATCATCGATTACAATCGGCGATGTTAATAAACACAACTTAGACCCTCTGATGGAGTGCACAATTCAGCGCCGACCCGCCGTTCATGTCAATATACAGGTTGACATGGACCTTGCAATGTGCAGGTGGTAGTTACTGTAGTTGTGTGAGTAGGTGAATAGGTGAATGGGTTAATGATGTAGCGTGAATGCGTGGTAACACAATGGGCCAAAAATGGCCTAAGTGTCAACCACTGAAACCTAACCTAACGTTTAGCTACCAAATACAAATTTGCAGATTTGTGTTAGCGCCACTTACATTGAGAATTATATAATTTGATAATTTGTTTTTTAGTTAGTGTTTTTTTAATGAAATCCAACTAAAGTAGGTTCAAGTTATCAAGAATTTGCAAGATGATGTACATTTGTTCTCGTTTTATTTGTAAAATTGCATTTGTCCGAATTGGATTCAAATGAAGGTCTGTATGATAATAATAATTTTAGTTTTTGGCTTTATTTAATATTGCTGTTATATGGGTAGAATTTGAACATTAGAGTATGAACAAACATAAGTTGCTTATTGATAGTAATTCTTACAATGTGAATAGAAAGACCTAAAGCACCTACTGAATGCAGGGAATTCAGCAAAAGAAAAAGTCATCATTGCAAAGGTCTTGTAGACATCGGCATATGAGAAAAATGTATTCGGGAGCTAACAATGCCGTTAAATGTCGAGCTAAAGATGCGAAACTTCCGTCATCACTTATAATCAGGGAATCTATTATGGAAACCTTGAGCACATCACGAGTATATCTGCCAAATAAACAGCCACAAAATAAAAAAATTCATCGTGTACGTTCGAGTAACATAAAGGAGCCACATGACTTTAACAATATTAATATTCCGGAAAGTTTGCGCTACTTAGAAGGTGAATTATTCGTTTTATGCGAAGCTGAATTTGAAGGAGATAAAATTATTATACTTGGAACCTCTTCCTCATAGAAGCTCGTTTCACAAGCCACATACTGGATTATGGATGACACATTTGACGTAGTGCCATCAATAATGAGGCAACTATTTTCAATTCATGGCAATATTGAAGGAGAAATAGTGCTCTTAGCTTTTTGCTTAAGGAGCTGGGAAAGCGTATGATCAATTATTCTTCTCAACCTTTGATAGCATGGTTTAGAGTACAACATTAATTCAATCCAAAAAAATCATCCCCGACTTTGAGAAAGCTATATTTTCCTTAGCCAAAGCATTCTTCCGTCCAGCTGCGTTTTCCGAATGCTTATTTCATTTTGGCCAAACCATCTGGTGCAAGGTACAAAAAGAGAGATTGATGAAGAATTATGGAAATTCGGAATCGTTTGCCATACAATTTCGAATGCTTAAAAGCTTGACATTCGTATCACCAAAAGACGTGTATAATTATTACTCAATATTACACAAAGCGTTAGACGAAGATGATGCGAGAAAAATTGCAACATGGTTCAAATAAAATTACATTTGTGAGTCATCCAAATCGAAAAGAGGGTCCCAATATAAGCCTGAATTTTGGTCAGTTGTCGACTATGGAAATGGCGCCGAGATCTTCCCACGCATTCAAAACTGCGTTGAAGCTTGGCATCGTCGCCTTAAAGTTGTTGTGGGTAAGCGGCATGCTGTCAAAAGAATTGATTTTGGCAAAGTCTCGTATTAAAAAAGTAAAATCTGGGGAAAAATTACCGAAGAATAAAAAAAGAATTCAAAGGGTCAAAAAAAAAATAAAAAGAGTGATAAAAAAAAGAAATAGCCTGGAAAATTAGAATACCTGAAGCGTAATGCGCATAGTGTAATGCATAACTGAATTTTTAAATAATAATTATTAAAATAAAAAAATTTGAATGATTAGCATTACGAAATGACTTATTTTTAAACATAGAGTTTTTATTACACGATTTTCTAATTACGGGATTTTAAAATACGGGATTTTATAACTATGGGATTTTGGAATATGGGATTTTGAAATACGGGATTTTGGAATAAGGGATAAAATAAATTTATGGGATTTTGTACTTACGGGATTTTGTCATACGGGATTTTGGACCGCCCCCAATATTAATTCACCAGTGAGGGCGATTTTATGAAAAGTTACCGCATAATACATTTCAACAATTTTGAGAACGCTCTAACTTTTGACACTTATCGTTGGATGGGTATCGATATGTAACCAACTATTGATGATTTGACAGTGCACTCTAGTTCTGTGTATACGACAAAGCTGTCAGCTAACTGCCAAAAATCTTTTTTAGCCATTCAACCATTTTCTGGAAATGAAGAAGTGTACTACGTGGAACAATATTAACGACAACGTAGATTTCGCCGGCTACCCGAATTAAGAAAAGTTGAATTAAGAAAAGTGTTTTTTCTAAATTTAAATAAGTGTTTTTAATTCATTATGAAAATGATTTAAGAAAAGTTGATAGAAATGAAATAATAAAAGTTAAAAAACTGAAATAAAATGTTTTCTTTTAGAATTATTTAGGAAATGATTTTAGAAAAGTATTCAAAAAATATGTAATTCAATTTTTCCCCGGAAAATTTTGAAATTTTTTCATTTTTTTTTTACTTAGTTTAAAATTATAAATAAGTCATTTTGAAAATGAAATAAAATGCGTATATAAAAACGAAATAAAACGTAAAAATGTACTACAGTAAAAACCCGATTATCCGGCATACAATTAACCGAAACACTTAGTTAACCGGATTTTTAATTTTGAGGAAGTTTTTTTTTGCTTTTTTCTCTTTCTTTTCTCTTTCATATTCATTTTGAAAGTTGCAATTGTCTTTTGCACATTTTTATTAATGAAAGCATTAGTTGAAAATTTTGAATGACTTTAATTTTCAGGTTACAGTAAAAGCCCGATTATCCGGCATCCAATTATCCGGAACATTAGTTAACCGGAATTTCAATTTTGAGAAATTTTTTTTTTGCTTTTTTCTCTTTCATACCCATTTTTTAATTCATTTTCAAATTTGCAATTATTTTTTGCACATTTTCATTAATGAAAACATTAGTTGAAAATTTTAAATGGCTTTAATTTTCATATTACAGTAAAAGCCCGATTAACCGGAACACTAACCGGAATTTTAATTTTTGGAATTTTTTTTTTGCTTTTATCTCTTTCACAAGGGTAATTATTTTTTTCATTATTCGGGGATTCACAGGAAATACACTTCACTTTACTTTTTTTCTGTTTTGTGCATTATTCTATTTGAATCGAATGTGTAAAGTCATATTACAGTTACATAGGTTATTGAAATATTGAATATATTATTAAATTTTGGGTACTCGTATGGATGTACTCATATACATAATATGTATGTATTTATTATTTGCAATAAATTCAATGAACTGATGTATAAAGAAATGTTTTCTGGTACATAATTTGAAAATTAATAAACGAGAATCCTAAAAAATAATGAAACCAAGCGAAATTCTTGTAAAATTTCTAGTTTTAATGAAACATCCAATTATCCGGAATGCTCTCATCCCCAAGCATTCCGGATGACAGATCTCTTAGTAAAGTATATTTTCTGTGAATTCCCGAATAAAAGAGAATTGTAAAAGAGAATTTTCCCTTGCAAACAGATTCCTAAAAATTAAAATTCCGGTTAACTGACTGTCCCGGATAATTGGATGCCGGATAATCGGGCTTTTACTGTAATATGAAATTAAAGCCATTCAAAATTTTCAACTAATCCTTTCATTAATGAAAATGTGCAAAAAACAATTGCACATTTGAAAATGAATTAAAAAATGCATATGAAAGACAAAAGAAAGGGAGAAAAGCATAAAAATTCCAAAAAATTAAAACTTCAGTTATAACTGAGTGTTCCGATTAATTGTATGCCGGATAATCGGGCTTTTACTGTAATAGGAAATTAAAGCCATTCAAAATTTTCAACTAATCCTTTCATTAATGAAAATGTGCAAAAAACAATTGCACATTTGATAATGAATTAAAAAATGCATATGAAAGACAAAAGAAAGGGAGAAAAGCATAAAAATTCCAAAAAATTAAAACTCCAGTTATAACTGAGTGTTCCGATTAATTGTATGCCGGATAATCGGGCTTTTACTTAATCCTTTCATTAATAAAATGTGCAAAAACGCAAATTTCTAAATGAATTCAAAAATGTTTATTTTAATTCACAATTAATACACAAATAATAATTCACAAATGAAATTTATCTATTCAATAATTCACAAATGAAATTTATTTATTTAATTTTTTATGTTTTTTATCTTTCTCTACAATACAACAAAAAACTGTAAGAAGAAACATTTTCTTAAAAACATTAAATTTGGCATGCATTTCTTTGTTATTAAAAACAAAATGTAAATTTTTTGTTTATAATGTGAAATAAAATACACCCAAACCTTTTTTTACACTGCGATACGTGCCAACCGTGTAAAAAAAATCAACATTCATAGAAACACCACTTTTTTTAATTCTCTTTTCTTTTCTTAATTCATCTTTTCTTAATTTAGGGACGAAACCATTATTATTAATAAAAATAAATAAAACAAAAAAAAATATGAAAAAATAAAAAAAAATAAAATTTCCCGGAAAATCAAAAATTTTTCCGGAAAAATTTAGCTTTTCCCTCCTATTAATAAACAATTCTGCATTTAAAAATTTTAAAAGTGTTACTTACCTTACCTGATTTTATCGATGTATACGTAAAGTAAACTTTAGCCTAATGATCTTCCATTAATTTTGAAAATGAATTAAGAAAAGTGGGCAAAACATGAAATAAAATAAACTTATTTTAAATCAATTTGAAAATGAATTAAGATAAATTTTCTAAAAAATGAAACAAGATGTGCATTTTTTAATTCATTTTGAATTGAGTTTTTTTTTGTTGTAATTACTTTTTAAATTCAGGAAATTTGTTCAAAATACGAATTAAAATAAGTGGAAAATTTTCATACAAATACCACATTTTTAAATTCACTTTTCTTAATTCAACTTTTCTTAATTCGGGTAGCCGATTTCGCCATTTTAATTTTTTTTTTTTCAGAGCGCTAAGCCAAGAGGTTTAGCTTTGAAAGCTGGGGGACTTCGTCATATTCGTAGATTTATTTAGTTGGAACTCTTTCATTGGCTTAAAAATTTTAAATCTAAATGTATTTTAATGGCTAAAAATTTATCTGCATTGCAATTCGTCGGGAAGTTGTGGAGCATACTTCGCACACAAATAAGCCGCACAGTGAAAACTAGTTTTGGAACAGAAACAGTAAAATAATTAGTACATAAAACGTATTTTTGAAATCGTATTCTTTGAATCAATGGTAATAAACTTCACAAAAAGTTATAAGGGACCACCAAACTATAACCATTTCAGCTAAAATAATCAAAGTATAAATTGACTTATCCAGAACCAATCTGGCTATTGTCCATTTAACTGTACCAAAGAGTACCCTGAGTGGATACAAGAAGAGTAGTAAAACTTTGTTTAAAAATAAAAATACAATTAAAATATTTACAGATTTAAGCCAATATTAAAGTTCTTTGGTAAAGTTCTCTCTTCCCCACCTCCACCTCAACAAAATTCTGAATTGGAATATTCCGAATTATCTATCAAACTATTTAAGGGCATTCTTATACACGAAACCGGACACTTCTAACCAAATTCTTACATGAATAATTAAAAAAAAAATTTATGGCAACATAATTATGCAGATTTTCTAGAACATAATTTTTTTCAAATTTTCATTGGGTGTGTGATTTGATTGATACAATTCCAAAAAAAAAAAAAAATATATAATTTTGGCACAAAACAGGGAGATTGTGTTTGTTGTTATTTCTATCTATATTTTTGTCGCATTTATTATATTAAATCTGCATTAAAAAATTTTTTTTTGTATAGTCGAGAGTTGAAATTTGCATACATATATTTTATTTATATATAATTTTATTGCACTAAAAATCGTAGTAGTAGTAATAGTAATAGTTGTAGTTATATATATTGCACACACTATTTAACTGTTTGCAAATTCAACTCATATAGACGAAAGGAATTTTCGATCAATCAAATCAACAATTTATTTTATATCACATTAAAGCAATATGTCGCATACATCCACTATTTCATATATGTGACATCCACTTCTCACACTTAATCAAAAAAAATTTATTAATTTATAAAATAATTATTGCTTTCTTGCATTTTGGAATTAATTTCTTAAATTATTATATTAGTGTCGGTTCCGTGTTGAGTTTTTATGCGGATTATGTTTAATTTGAGTTACCTGAATTTGAATTGTCATTTGCGTGCTCAAGCATTGGTTGAATGATTCGTCGACGCGCATTGATAAACCAATTATTCACTTGTAATAGTGTTAGATTAGTTTGGGCTGCAATTGCACGTTTCTCGTCTTCTGATGGATATGGATGCTGTGAAATAAAAACATTCATATTAATAATTATAATAAACAAACTATTTAAGATCAGGGACGTACGACTAAATGTTGAAATAACCATGCTCTCATCACACTTGTTGCATGTTTCGGTAATATACCGCGCTTCTGTCGTTTCGAATTTGAATTACTTGAAAAATTCGAGCCTAAATCATCGTTGTTCGAATCGATTTCCGAATCAATTTCATCGGAACTACCACAAGGCGATAACTGGCCCGAATATTGATCTATTAACGGTGGACATCCTATTTGACTTAGCGGCGTTGAACCTAAAATTTGGGTAGTCGGTGGCATTACGGGAATATGGGGTGGTGGAATACCAGCTATTGGTATTGGTGGCGGTTGATGTGATGCAATATCACTGGGACTAGTATCTAGAGCTGGTGTACTATTATTATTATTATTATTATTGGTTTGAATACTATGGAAAGCACCTTGCACACTATTCGTATATTCTGGATGGCCATCGGAATTCGATAAATAATCCGAATTAGCGTAATATCCTCCACCAGATTGATTGGTTATTTGATCCTGCAATATATCGTATATAGTTTATCATCTTCTAATTGTCACTAATTACTAAATTCGTTAATATCTACCTGTTCAGGACTATTTATCGGGCTGTTTGAATTAGATAAATTATTATTATGCTCAAGAGGATAATCGGCACGTAATAAATTTTCGGATTGCATTTTACCACGTAAACATGCAATATATCTCGTACAAAAATCGCGACATAATTCTTGAACCTGCAAATAAATAGTTAAAAAACATCGCAATTGAAATGGATAATAATTTTTATATTAGAGAATTTATTATTAATTTCAATTTAGTTTTTTGTGCTGTGGTGTCGTTTTAAAATTTTAAGGAATAGTATTTTAATCTTCTCTCAATATATAGATTGCCGCCGTTAAACTACCGCCCAAACATCTATCGATCGTTAACGTGATGGAGTGCAAGGACAGGAGCAACAATTGTTTTTTGTTGGGCCAAAAGCATCTCAGTATTCTCCTAAGGTATTTATTTACAAACACCTGTAGCTTATTGTTGATCTTATGTGTATGCTTCCAGGTTTCGCAACCGCACACCAAATATTAATTTCACACAAAAATTTAACATTAGCCTAATGCTGCGGGATAGGACAGACGTGTTCCAAACTTTGTGTAACATGTTGAATGTTGTTTTGGATTTGTTGATTCGTTTATTTATGTTTTCATCTGTTCCACTCTATTCTTGGTTGATATTGTTACAATCTGGTCTATTGGTTTGATGGGCAATTAATTCAGCATTGGCGAAACATTTATTCACCAAAATTGCTCATTTAAGGTTTAGAACTTTACTAATATTTTTTGTGAGATTGGCACATCTGGGGCTTAATAGTAGCACTAAAGAGTTTTATATCAGGGGCGGTATCACTTCGAATCGAAATTCGAAAAAACTCGAAATGCAGTATGTTGTATCATTTTCGAAAAGCAAAAATGATACAACTTTCACTTTTTCGTGATGGTACAACATACCGCCCCAGTTTTGTTGTGTAGCAGATTATACTAATCTGGAACAGAAACTTATAGAATAAATTCAGGCGAATCTAGAATATTCGGTCGGAGTATAAGTACGAGTGCAATGGGCACAATTATTGAGGCTTACACCCCGATTCTGAAGCCCAGTCACTGACTAAAAAATGGTCTTAGGTAAGACTTTACGCCATCTATATATATATAAAAATGAATTCCTGTTTGTTTGTTCCGAATGGGCGTCTCAGCCGCTCAACCGATCGCCATGAAATTTTTACCATGTAAAAGTTGCATATCCAGAACCAATCTTATGATATCTTGGAAGGGGCTCGACCCCGGGGTCTAGGGGCTGCGGTACAATTTTTTTCGAAAATTTTAATTTTCTTTAAATTTTTCCACGAAAATGAGTTTATGGAGCTGGTTATATGAAATTACTGACATGTTCGAATCCGAGGGGCCCAGCCCTGGATCAAAAATTAATTTTTAGATGTATATAGATACAAATATTTGATTATTCCAAAATGACTTCTCAGTCGCTCAACCGATCGCCATGAAATGTTTACCATGCAAATATTGCATGGTGACGATCAATCTTACGATATTGTGAAAGGGGGTGGACCCCGGGGTCTAAGGGCTGTGGTACAAATTTTTTCAAAAATTTAAATTTTTTTACGAGAATGAAATTTGGAAAGGGGTTATATGAAATAAAAGACACGTTCGAATTCGGGGGGTCCCCCCTGGATCAAAAATTCATTAATACATGTAAAGATACAATTATTTGATTGTTTTGAAACAACGCCTTAGCCGCTTTACCGATCGCCATGAAATTTTTACCATGTATATGTTGCATGTTCAGGACCAAGCCCACGACGATACTTTTAAAGGGACTGGACCCCTGGGTCTAGGGGCTGTGGTACAAATTTTTTATCAAATTTCAATTTTTTTAAGATTTTTTGACGGGAATGACTTTAGGACAGGGGTTATATGAAATTAGTGACATGCTCCAATCCGGAGTCTGCCCTGGATCAAGAATTCATTTTTACATGTATAGGTACAATTATTTAAATGTTCCGAAATAGCGCCTTAGCCGCAAATTTAGACACCAAAAAGGATATCTAGCATGCGATTGTTATACAAAAATCATACCTCTACTATAATTGATTTAATTATTCAAATTAATTTTATTAATTTAAATTTAAGACAATCTTTCATCACTTTATTAACTGAAGACAAATCTCTGAACACTTATATTATCCATACTAATAATCCATTTTTACTGGTTTGACATGTACTGTTTAGTGATATCCTATTTATCATATCCTGTTTTGAAATGTACCATAGTCAGCGAGTTCTAATTTCCACATAACTTCAGAAATAATTAACATTCTATTTTAATCCACTATTGCAACCGGCGGCTTTTAATGAAAATAGTAGTTTCATACTAAACGCCAATAGTTTATTACTTAAATAATCAGTGATTGTTTCATAAAATCAATTCTAGGAAAAGTACTGAAAAATATTGTACGTATAAACTGATTTATTTTGAAAAGTACTAGCATTTTATATTTGAAAATAGCATCTTCTACAAGAAACATCTTAGTTTGAAAAAACTTCATTTGTTTTTGGAAATGCCATTTTCAACCACAGTTCGCGGTAAAACGTATCGAAGTGGACGTAGTTTTAATCGTTTTGAATAAATTAATATTAGTTTGTGTTTCGGATGTTCTCGATTAGTTAGCTATATGAATACAGCTATTTATAATTTTCTTTTCATATGTGATTGCAACTACAGCGATGGAAAGAGAGAATTCTTGATTGTTATCAAGGTATTTGAATTATATACCTCCCGTGCAACGCCGGGTAACTCAGCTAGTGCTGTATAAATCGGAAATTTGACAGCGGAAAATAAGAGATTGCGCTACTCGCCGCAAGTGGCAGCTAAAGATAATTTATATTGTTATATAATTACCAGTGGAAATTTTTTAATCATTATTTATCACTTTTTCACTAAATAAAACATCTTAGCGGAATAAAATATTAGTAGTGATCCTTAAAAAGACAAATTGATTGATTCTCGAAATAAAGGAACTCGATATATGAAATCTCGATATTTAACAATATTCCGTCTTTCCGCAATTTCTTAACGAATTACGATGAAATTTGGATAGTAGTATTGATTAGGGATTTTAAAGTAAGTTTTGGACAAAACTCTAGGATCTGTTCGTGCTGAACTAAACTGGCCATTTCAATACCAGTTCTTTTGAAAAATGGTATCTGTACATTTTACACAATATAAATAAATTTTAAACTGGAGGAAACTCGGTTATTTGTTAATTCAATTTTGTAAAATTTGTATCGCATACAGAAATAATTCGAAAAAAATTTATGGATTACAATTTTCACTATAATTTTTTGATTTACTGCGGCTATATAAAGTTATTTTCAATTTTTGGCCAATGTTTCAAAAACGTCTCTACTATATAGTAACCAATACTTTCGGTTGTTTTTCTAATAGATTGGCCATGTTGAGACTATATGGAAAATTTGGGTTCAAATTATGGACTAGAATTTTCACTATAATTTTTTAATTTTCTGCGGCCATATAAGTCGTTTTCAGTTTTTGGCCAATATCTCCGAAACTTCCACTAGTAACCAATACTTTCGATTATTTTTCTAATAGCCTAGGTCATACTGAGACTACATGGAACAACTCGTAAAAACCACCTAAGCTATTAGAAAAACAAACGAAAGTATTGGTTAATAGTGGAAGTTTTGGAGATATTAGCCAAAACTGAAAACAACTTATATGGCAGTAGAAAATCAAAAAATTATAGTAAAAATTCTAACCCACCCATAAATTTTTCCGAATTGTCCCGGTATGCGATGCAAATCTTACAAAATTTAATTAAGAAACAGCCGAATTCCCTCCAGTTTAAAATTTATTTATATCGTGTAAAATGTACAGATACCTTTTTTCATAAGGAGTTTAGTCCAGCGCTAACAGATCCTAGAAAATTCTCCAAAACTTACTTTAAACCCCTGATCAATACTACTATCCAAATTACATCGTAATTCGTTAAGAAATGACGGAAAGATGAAATATTATAGTGTGTTTATAGCACCATATTTGGTTTTTTACAAAGTTCTTGTGTAATATCGTATATATTATCTTTGGGATAGGTGTATATCCTAAATATTTGAAAATTGGTAAGGTTGTGCCGGTGCTTAAAAGTGGTGATACTGGTTTGGTTTCTAACTATAGACCAATTTCAACATTATCAGTATTTGATAAAATTATCGAGAAAGTCATTGCTAGCCGTTTGGTGGACTTTTTAAACCAGTCAAATTTTTTCTTTTCTTATCAATACGGGTTTAGAAAAGGCGCTGGTACTGAAGTGGCTTTAGTTGGCAAACCTGCTTTACAATGCTTTCGATAGGGGTGAATATGTCTGTGCGTTATTCCTGGATTTACAAAAGGCTTTCGATACAATTGATCATAGCTTGCTCCTTGAAAAATTATACTGCTCTGGAATTCGTGGGTTAGCGTACAATGTAATTGAGAATTACTTAAATGATACACAGCAATTTGTTATGATAGATAGTATTAGTAGTAACATGTTAACATAGATGTAGAATGTGGCGTTCCTCAAGGTAGTGTCTTGGATCCTTTACTATTCCTCAAATTTATTAACGATATGTCAAGATTGCCTTTGGTATGCAAGATTCGTATTTTTGCAGATGATACAACTTTATTTTATGAGACGAAGGATCCTAGTACTATTGTAGATAATATGAAGGAGGATATGAACATTCTACTAGACTACTTGAAATCAAATATGATTTCACTTAACTTAACCAAAACGATTTACATAATTTTTCATTCGCGCTATAAAAATGTTGGAGTTATGCCCCCTTTTGTTACGAATGATATTGTAATCAATAAAGTTGAATCATTCAAATATCCAGGAGTCGTTTTTGAGTCATGTATGTCCTGGAATGAGCATACTTCGGTATTATCTCAAAAAATAGCGCCGTTCATTGGTGTTCTGAGGAAGCTCTCATATTGTGTGCCGAGATACGTTTTAAAGATTATATACGTCTCTTTTGTACATATTTAAATGACCTATGGTATAATCGTTTACGGAACAGCAAATAAGAAGTTATTGAATAGGATCTAAGTAATGCAGAACAAATATGTAAAAGATATATGTAAGCTTCCGCTGCTCTTTCCTACACTGCTCTTATATGAAACTGAGACCAATGGAATATTACCTATAGAAGCTTTACACGATTTTCAGATTGCATTATACATGTACAAAGCATTTAATGTGTTCTCTGTCCTGTCAAATTTAGCGTTTAATGAAACTAAACACGAACATTTCACTCGATTGGCAAAAATCTTTCTTATGGTAATATTGAAGTTACCATATTTGGTAGGAAGTCAATAAAATTCGCCGGTCCGTCTTTGTACGAGTATAATAAGTTACTCGAATCGTTAAAAAAATCGTTTAAAATCATTTTAGAAAAAATCTAAAATGTAATTTTCAAGAAATTATCAGGGATTATTTTTAATTTTTTGAAATTTAAATTAAAAAAAGAAAAAAAAATTCAAATAAAACACCTGCTTACAGAATGAGTGAGTAAATATTTGTGGTATTGGTTTTCCTTCAAACAACAATAAATTCATTGGAACTCCTCTACTGCAAATAGCAAATATATTGAATTTCTTTTAGAATGTTAATTTTTTCATTCGATGTGCAGATTTTACACTGTGCCCGAATTTTAAAGTTTTTTTGCGTGACAAGCTGGGCACCCGGGGGGTAAACCTAATTCGAGTATGCTGAATTCAATGGTGCTAGTCCCATTTCAAAGTTAGTCCCCATTTTTGAGATATCGCTTTCGACATATTTTGCCTCTGAGTCAAAAATTTGTCAAAATATACACTCATATTCACGTTGATAGCTCCTGAACCATTAAGATTTTCGTTATGCGTTCTTCAGCAAAGTTGTTGCGCAAGCCAAGACATACAACTTTGCCGAACATATCAAGGCCGAACAACGACATCTACAATCACATTTTTGTGTTATTTTATTTTTTGCTTTTCATTTCGACGAAAAACACGCTTTTTATCATTTTTTGTCCATTTATTGAATTTAAATCGATCGAATAAACATCTCATCGGCAAATATAGATACAATAGAAGCTATTTAAAAGAAAACTAAATTGATTCAATTGATTTTATTGTGATTTTTCTCAATTTTTTCCTAAAAAATTAACATTTTTTTTAACTTTCAATTTTAATTTTCTGATTTGCTCATGTCGTCTTCGGGTTCTTCTTCCTCTTGCAAATTCCAACAAATGTCATCCAGTTCCGTTCGTTGTATTGGTCGCCTTTAAAACAAGTATCCCATAAGCACATAAAACACATGTTTTTAGTGTAACCCAATTGCATACCACTTAAAAGAGCCATCACTTTTCAAATCTGCACAAACTTTCCATTGATGGTCATTGTATTTAATCAAATCGATGATTTTTTTCATTGATGCATAGGTTTCCTTTGTTTTTGTGCTGCGTGCAATTGGAATGGAATTCTTTGGGTAACGTGAAGGAGAAATGCCTTCAAGCTGCTTTTAGAGGACTCGATGAACAATCGCCAATCTTCAGGATTATATGCATTATGCATTGTGGATACCAAACCTCGGATATCAGTGCAAAAAGCGAGTGAATTATTCTCAATTAATTTGAAAAAATTCGTAAAATGACGATGACGATTTATTGCTCCATATATCCGAACATTTGGAGCCAAAATGTTCACTTGTTTTAAATACTTTGACAAAAGAATGGCTTGCCGCTGCGATAGTTTCAAGCGTCGTACCATAATATCCAAACGACTTTGTGAGATTTCAATGTGATGAGTGACATTTTGATAGTTGATATATTGATGCAGATGTTTCTCCGGTCTCACCTGATTCAAATGTTGTTGGTAAATAATCCTCAGTTGGGTTTCATCTTTCCGGAACAGGTATTTCATCTGAATGCGGCATCGCTAGATGAGTGTTTCTCGTTGCAGTGTATGTCAAAGAACCAATTTTGTTTCTGTTTGTACTGAGAATATAATTCATGCACCCATAACATTGAACTGCATCATGTCCTTGTAGATCGGCCCGTATCATCGGGACACCAAATGGCATTGCGGCTCCAGTGTTTTGCCATCTATGCCGAACGAAAATGCATGTTGTCTAAACAAAAGACGGCGTCCAATTAATAACATTTTGTGAAAAGCATAGCCGATTTAAATCAGTGGTTTAATCACTTATTTTGCAACGTTTGCTCATAATTGTAAATTCTCCACACACATAACAAAAGCACTTGAGTTTAAAACACCTATCCATATTATTTATTTCACCAGATTTCACAAGACGATTTTCACTTTATTTTTTGTATTCTTTTGTCACTTTATACATTTAGATGAAAAACTTTTTATTTTTAATTTTATATTGCAGTTTTTAGTTCTTACTTATTGTGCCAATATTTAACTTTTTTAGAAATATCGATTTCGAGAATAATCTCTTCTTCGGTTTACTTTTTGCTACTGTTACATAATTTATGTTGAAGCTCTTTATAAACTGTAGCTAGGCGCTGCTGTTTGGTACCTCCTTTGTTTTTAAGTTACGGAGGTCGTAAATTTTATTGGGGTTTTGTGTTGATTTTGTCGCGAAGTAAATTGTGGGTGTTTTTGTTTTTGTATATTTTCAGGGTGTGCATTTTGGCCGTAATTTGACTCACGACTCATGAGTCAAATTGGTACACCTGTTTAATTTCAGTCCTTTTTGATTCTGTGCAAAATGGTTGCATTTTTATTGAATTTAGTGTATGGTTTTCAGTTTTTATGTGTTGTACGAAACTTGATTTTATGTACTTGTGATGTGTTCTTTGTATCTTATCTAGCGTCTTGTTTGGCCTAAGGCCTAAGTATGCCGAATTCCAGTTGTATTTAGCCTTACCTGTGTACTTATGTCTCTCGAAAGGGCAAGGTAGGAGCCGGAGTCTTCTGTGAGAAGCTTTTGCCAAAACTGACAAGACCCTTCCTTTTTGAGGAACATGCGAGAAGGCTGGGTCTACAGACGAATAACTTTGTAGAAGTTGCATGGACGAAAAGGAAGAAGATACTTTAGATAACTTCCTATACTCGTGTCCGGCACTATCACAGAAGGCATAGGTATTTGGGCGTGTCCAGTGTGACCAGCCTTTCAGATCTCGCTGAATGTGGAATGCGAGATATTTTGCGGTACGTACGTAGCTCCGAATGGTTTTGAACAGGGGTAAAGGGGAAATATGTTCCACTGGTATCACAACGGGGCACTAATGGTCTAAGTGTGCGGAAGTGCCACTCCAAGCTAACCTTGGCCTAAGTAAAACACACATATATGGAAAAATAACACAAAAATGTGAATGTAGATGTCGTTTTTCGGTCTTGATATGTTCAGCAAAGTTGTTGGTCTTGACGTGCGCAACAACTTTGCTGAAGAACGCATAACGAAAATCTTAATGCTTCAGGAGCTATCAACGTGAAAATGAGGGTATGTTTTGACTCAGAGCCAAAACATGTCGATAGCGATATCTCAAAAATGGGGACTAACTTTGAAATGGGACTAGCACCATTGGATTCAGCGTACTCGAATTAGGTTTACCCCCCGGGTGCCCAGCTTGTCACATTTTTCAACTAGCACAGTCGATTTTCTTGTTATAAATAAAATAAATTTAAGTACATTTTAATGTAAATATTTTCATTCTTTTTGTAATTAAAATATAATAATAAAATTAAAAAAAAAATAATAAAAAATATTGTTAAATTTCAAGATTTCATATACCGAGTTCCTCTACTTCGGGGATCAATCAATTTGTCAGTTTATTTTAAGGATCACTTTTAATGTTTTATTCCGCTGAGACGTTTTATTTAGTAAAAAAAAAAAAAAAAAATGAATAAAAAATTTTCGCTGGTAATTACATAACAAAGAAAATTCTCTTTAGTGATAGGGCTGCCACTTGTGGCTAGTAGCGTAATCTCTTATTTCCGCTGTAAAATTTCCACTATCTTATTGGCCTTTTAATCATCGACTAGTTAGCGCCACTTCCTATGCGAGCGAAAGGTGATATTTGTTTAAACGAGAAAAATTCTCATTCCATCTTATTATTATTCCATCATTTGTTACATTAATTGTTTTACATAATATCCAGTCGAATTATAGTCATCTATAAAGTTTATATTACATTAAAACTAGATTTTTGAGAAATCGATCACATTTTGCCCTAGTTCCAAAATATTACGTCAGATATCAGCCACTTTGCGTTAAAAGGCGAATACAGCATTATTGTTTGTCTTTGTTCCGAGTTTAGTTTTAATTATGAGACTTTTCGTATTCTGCGCGTAATCTGTATGTCAAACATGTATGTCTTACACGGCTTCCCCACGCCTTCTTTGAATACTATTGCAATCTATTTTCTCTTTATATCAAAAATTGCCAAGATGGAGTCTGTGCTGACATGTTCTACCATCACAATTTTCGATACTTTATCGAAGTTTATTTCTCGTTTTCCTAGACTAAAATGGACAACTGTTTCATTATTTCTTTTCTATTGCTATCACAACCTACTAGTGTAGTAGAAGTCTAGTACAAAGGCGAACAAATTTGCTTTCTCTAATTTTCAACTATCGGAAACAAATTATTTCGTATTAGAAATGGAGTAGAATATCACAATTTTTCAATCTAGCAACCTGGTAAATGATATAAAATGTGAAATAGTGTCACATTTTATTCTAAAGAAGCGAGACATAATCTTCGATAAAGTATCGAAAATGTGATGGTAGAACATGTCAGCACTGGTGTGATAAACTTGTTATAATTTAACGTTAAGAATTCATTCTTTTGCCGTCTTTTGTCATCATTTTTTCTTTTTGCATGAAAGCGATTACAAAATTTATTAGACGCCATATTGAAATAGAAGAAACGTCTAAATATGAATGCTATATATAGGGTGTTTTTTTAAGCCCGATAGAACTTGAAGTTGTAAGAAATAACACAAAAAATTAAATTGTAACCAAATTTTTTTTTTATTCGAAAGATAATACATGGCATTAATATTTGAAAATGATTTCAGGCATATGGGCACGACCTTGAAGGGTCCATTTCTCGAAATCAATTTATCGCCAAATTTTGGTTTTAATAAGTCGATGGTTGCGGTCGTCGTATAGCACGTAGCGTTATAATGTTGAAACCACATCACGTCCGGATCAATGTCATCTACATTTTCAAACAAAACAATCATTGATCATGGTGCGGTAACGATCTTGCGTGTAACCGCATCAAACATTGGTGCATTTTTCTGGATGTAATGGAGTCTGTAGGGTCTCTTGTGGATTGGTCTCACACTCCATATGCGGCAAAACAGTTCAACGGATGGCTTGCTCAGATGGACGATTACGTCCGCCATAAAAATCACGAAGTCGTCTATAAGTTGCGCGAACCGACGACTGATTTTGAAAGTAAATTTTAATAATTTCGTAGCATTTTTCAAGCGTGAGTCTATTCATGATTTGCCAGGGTATGCTGAGATCTGCCAGAGTATAGTTTTCATAAAAATTTAATTTTTTGTTTTATTTTTACAATTCCAAGTTCTATCAGGCTTAAAAAAACACCCTCTACATGCTATCTAGTTCTGTCGACATAGAATGTTGAAGAGTCCATGTTACGTAAGACATTTTTTTAAGACCAATGCCAACTAAGACTATACGGAGAATACAAAAAGTAGCATAATTTAAGCTAAACACAAAACAAAGACAAAAAGTCTTACCTAAGACCATTTTTCATTCAGTGACTGTGTTTCAGAATCGTTGCGTTAGTTAGTCATTTGAAAGATTCGGTAAAGCTTTAAAGCGAAAGGAAGGAGCGGGAAAATAATAAATGCGGTGTTAAGTGAAAGTATAGTGGTATAATTAAAAATTGTAAGTTTTGCATTACGAGTAAGTGAATTAATAAATAATTGAGAAAATTATTTATTATTGTGATTTAGTATTGGTAAAATAAAAATGAGAAAATTATAGTTGGAATATTTCGGGAATATTCCAGTATTGGCGTAAGTAATTATTTTTTACCGGAGGCGGTAAAATTACGAGAATTGGTGTTGCAACCGTAAAGTTCTTTAACGATATTCACAATTCAGTAATACAAACCGGATTTCGAAATTCGTAACAATATATATCGGTGTGAGTATTGGTGTATTTAGCCTCAAAACCAATTTTAAAGGTATTTATTTTAAGGCCAACCTCTTTTGCTAGATCTAGCATCTTTTGCTAGATATATCGTGTTTGTTTGTTAGTAGGCACATGTCATCTGCGTAACCCCAATCCAGATCATTAATCATTCTGCCGTTGGGGGACGCGCTATATAATTTTCTCATGACACTATAATACTACTACGTAGATTTTCGTTCAATTTCAACATTCACGTTTTCAAAATTTCATATGAGACGGTACTCCACGAACAGATGATTTCATGCTCTCTCTATTTCGCAAGTCATAAATTTTTGACCAAATAAATATTCACGCACTTGTCCAAGGAAAGATGAAGCACTACGCATATGTCATGACCTCATGACTAATGCACATCTTGACAATGCATTTATGTATATAGATGTCAATAAAAAATTTGATGTAGAATACATTTCTATAATAGCTTTCGATAGGCAGTTATTGACCATCGACTCAGTCGTCATACTGTTGTCACAATCAAATTTTAGATAATTTCACAAAGGAACTCCTAACAAAGAACCTCAGCACTAGAGAACTGTGGCTTCGTCTTTTCGTTAACCGCATCTATTTAGAGTAGATTTTAGTTGATTTATCATTTATGTAACGATATATAAGCAGATGTAATAAAATATTTGTTATCTGATTGTTAATGGTGCTTTATTCGCCGACGAATTATAAAATTGTACATTTCAGATGATTATAACTGCTCAATTAAAATTTGGAATCATGAGTCAATTTAATTAATAAAAATAAAAAACAAACAATTCCTACAATCAACACTGTTAAATACAGTTTTTATTACTCTAAAATATTTATGTACATAATTTTAATTTTATGTGTCTTTAAATTGGAAAACTTAAATTAATGATGGCGCATAATACTACTACTGTGCGCTTTAATCTTTAAAGGTTATTAATCTTACCGAAGGCTAATACTCACCGGCGCGGACAAATACAGTCAAAAAATATAAGCATATCCAAACGGATTGATCTTGTCCGACATGATTTTTTAAATATTATTTAATAAATTAATCTAAATATTTAATTAAATTTCACAATCAAATAAATCGTTTTTCTTTCAACTTTTTTTTTTAATACATAAGACATTATAAGACGATGACAATCTTATAATTTCTTGTTTCATCTTAATTTTTAATCTCTTTGGAATGATAGCTAATTTAAAATTGTTTTACAGATTTTTTTTTTTGTTTTTGGTTTGGTTCGTTTAGGATACAATACAAAAAATTATGTATATACGAGTATAAAAGAAATGCTCGACGAGAAAACCAATAAAAATTGATAAGAAATGAATAATTTTAAAAAGAGATTTTTTACACGTGTCGTTAAGAAAATCATTCTCAAAAGACATAACCATGCAATCGAATTGAAATCCAAACGAATGAAAAATCTAATAAAATTCTTTTGGTTTCTTTTGATTATATTTTGATTTGATTCTGTCATTTGATCGGATTTTCAATTCTGAATTTTCAATTGTACGTAAGCACATTTTTTTGGAAGAATTATTGGCAGAAGAAATAAAAATATTAGTAATATCCAATTGCAATATACATACATACATATTTCGTTTATGTAATATTAAAGTTGTTTTTTTCTCACATATGTTTGTATATATATTTTGATTTTGATGGATTAAATATCAAATTTGCATATGATGATATGAATTTGGAATTTATTTCAACTTAGTATTGTAATATTGAAGCAGTATAACATACTCGTTTAAGTGCCTATAGTATCTACATAGTTCTTCCGTTTGGTTCGACATGGATATATTTTAAGCTTGAAAAATCTTTGATATTAAAACAATTCAAATTTTTATTGTATATTCAAAAAAATAACGCAAATTCCTTACCAACAGCATCCTTAATCACAGGAATCGTTCGTAGGGCTATGTGACCCAAAATTATTACATAAATGGGTTGATTCAACGGATATTAAAGGTGTAGCTGGATACGAAAGGCTGCGTCAATTTGGAACTCGTTGGAGGTTAATCGAGTTACCAAAATCCAGAACAAAACTGAAGAAGTTGTTATTGGATTTGGGCCATTGAAAGACCATGTATTACCTCCTGGGACTCAAACGGTTAAGCATTCCAACCGTTTGAGTCCCAGGAGGTAATGCAAACTAATTAATTTGTGGTGAAAACGCAAACAAGAAAAATAAACTCCAACGCAGATAACAATCGCTTCTTGTATTTGTTAGATAACGCGATTCTCGTGTTTTTCTCATCGCTTTTATTTTCTCGACATAAAATCGCAACAGCGCGATCACGCTGCTTGGGGCTTAAACGGTTAATACTTAAAGCATTAGTTGAAAAACGATTTGGTTCGTGGTGAAACTGTTGTGTCAACAGAGGGATCAGCGCAGAAATGATCTTCAATGCTGTGCCTGTTTACAATTTGAACAAGATGAGGGTCTGCCTTCTCGAAGTGTTAATCGGTAACTACCCCGTAGAAGATAGCCTAAGCGTGTAACTGCGGTGATCCTTCTGGTTGACCCGCCCATAAATAAACAATTCTTACGGAACCTGGACAAAAGCCTCAGATCAATTTGGTATCACAAACCGACCTAGCAAACGAATAAAGAATAACGTTTTAAGACTCGCAACATCGAACGTACTCAATAAAACCCCATGGGAAGCCTCCATAAACTCTTTGAACGCTCGATCTTCTAGCAGTAGGCAAAACTAATTGATAACATCGCCAATTACAGTCGCCACAGATTTAAGCTTTATACAAGTAATAATACGAGGGTCTAACAAAAGTTCGCTTAGTTGACCAGAAAAAAAACAAAATGTTTTTTTTTCGTATTTATTCTTAATCTTCGTTTTTTTATCTTCTTTACATAATCGCCATTGATTTCAACGCATTTCTTAAGCCTATAAATCCACTTCTCAAAAAAGTCTTCAAAATCTAACTTTTTAAACTTATCAAGTTCAGCATTAACCGCATAAATTATCTCCACGTTACTGTTAAAGACCTTCTCCTCAATTTTTTTAAAATTTTTTGGAAATAACCAGAAATCACAAGGTTCTATATCCGGGGAATATGGTGCTGGTCGTATTTCTTCGATGCCAGAGATTGCAATAAAGTTACTCGTTATTTTAGCAGTGTGAGTTGTCGCGTTGTCACGTTGCTACGTTGTCAAAAGTAGTACCGCAAATCCTCTTTCTTCCGGGTTTACAATAAATTTTTAAAAACTTTTGGTAAGCAGTCTTCGGTATACCATTTTGCAGTTTCCATCTGACCCTTTTCCAGGGGAATAGCAGCTACAATTTTTGATCGGGTGAAGTAAACTGACATTATTACTTTTGTTGCTGATTTTTCTTGCTTAGCTTTATGGGTTTGCTCCTGTTAGGCTCCATACCATGGACTGTTATTTGGTACTTATAGAACCAAGATTCGTCATCAGTAACGACTTTACTAAAGATGCTAGACTGCCCATTTTCGAATTTATTTAGGAAAAGTTATATACTCGAGCCTCTTTTTGGGCCTCATTTAAAATTCGTGGAACCCATCGAACAGATTGCCTCGTGTATCCCAGATGATTACTTAATATTCGCGATGGCATTCAAGGCCAATTCATTAGCAATAATTTCTTGTGTCAATCGTGGATCTTCGTCAACTTTGGACTTCACCAGAGCCACAGTGACGTCATCAGTAGAAGATTATGGTCAACCTTCTCGAGGCTCGTCCTCTACAGAAAAATGTCCCGTCTGGAATCTTCAGAACCACTTGGAAATATTCTGTAGAGACGGTGCCATATGCAATTTGGCATTCATTGAATATTTGTAGTAGCTTTAGTTTACGCCGGAAACCGAAGAGAATCACATTGCGAATTTCTTGGCATTTCGGGTTTTTTAAAAAAAGATTTAAGAGTCCCCAACTAAGCGAACTTTTGTTAGTCCCCTCGTATCGACACCAAAAGATATGAATTTAGAGTCCAATACTCATTATCAACCGATATCCGGTTATTTACATCAAACTAGTTAGCAATCCAATTTAGGTACTCAGGTTTCAAAGAGGTCGCTTCAACAATTTGATTTTGAACGTTCACATTTCCAGTGAAAATAAACCCGATCAAACCAACCAAGGATGGCTTTGTACGAAAATCTTGAAAGTGTCTCGGAGCGCTGAGAAAATACATTGTGGTATTATCGGTAGCAACTTCATACACTTTGATGTAATCAACAATGTAAACTGCAGTACCATTATGCAATCATAAATATATGTATACATGGAAAACTAACGACAACGTAACTGTCAACTCAATTGAGCACATTCTAGTGTCCACACAACAATTCTACAGCATTAAGATCTATACGAAACAGATACGGATTCTTGATACGGAAACATGACTGCAACCTTTTCGCGAAGATTCTGACGATATAATTGATATTTTTATTCGAAATGATCGTCCTTTGAGATCTCATGAAGGAACATGTACGTATGACCAACTGGTTTCAATACACAGAGATTATTGTCAACCGTCCGACGTCGGAAATATTATTGATATTGAAAATGCCCTAAATCATTTGCATTCAAATCACAAAGCCAAAAATTCGATTTATATATAGTTAATGCTAAACCAACTCATTTTATTGACAACTTTTTCTAAATGTTTATGATAAAGAAAACAAAACTTATTTTATGCCACCTTTTGATGGTATGATAACTAAATGATTAATTTATGACAAGTCAGATTAGGGTTTCAAATGACTCGTTACATGACTATCGACGATATAAGACTAGTGCGAGACACGTCATGTATGAAACATGTATGACGAGCGTTCAGTGTTTCGTTGTGAACAGTCAAATAAATCGGTTATTTCGGCACACTCGTCGTACACTGAGATTCATTTCAGAGGAAAATTTAACGAACCGAGTACACACGGCTTAAGCACAGTTCACAAAGAAAAACGCAAGGTGCAGGGTAAAACTACTTAGGTTGAATAAAAAACACAGAGTATTTTTTGACAGTACACTGCCTGCTCAGGTTAAATTATAAAACAGGGCCATCTTTTAAAAATGGCGTATTCGATAAAAAAAAATCCATTGGCCATTCATGTTCACTCTGTCGCAATCGCAACATTTTTTTATGTATGTCTTTACTCCCTTGTCTGATTTCACTCAATCGATATTACCTTTAAAAGGCGTCCAGCTTTTTATTTGTTGGACTATGATGTTCTATAAAGCATTTTTGTTTCAGGTTTAATAACTAGTAGAAGCGGACAATTGAAATTGTCCGACAAGCGCTCGCCAAAATAGGAAAAATGCAATAGACGGACGGACGGAGGTGTAAAACCTCTGAAACAACTAAGGTGCTAATACAACAAATTAGCCCAACAGACAAAAAATGAATAGAATCTTAAGCAAATCAAAAAATTACAGAAACTAGTTTTGAAATAACACTCATTTTATTATAGATAAAAGTAATATATATATTAAAGTTAGTCAGTTGGCCTAGAATAATAATTGAAAATTTAAAAAAAAGTAGAAAGCCGCATCTGTGTGACCTCTATTTTTAGAAAAAATTGAATATCTCGAAAACTACTTGACCTAGAGTTCCCAAATTTTAAATGTGACCTTTTTAGAGTAGTATCTATCTGTGAGCTCTCTGGTATGTATAGTTTTTGCTGTGATAGTGCCAACAGACAGACGGCCTAAGTCTTTGTATAAGCTTGCTCGCAAGAGCGAGCGCCAAAAATCGTGTTTACTAAGTTTTCAAGAAACATGTGGTCATTCTATATCCAGGCAATCAACCTTCATAAAACTCCTGAAGAGGATCACAACCTTAATAGAAATGAAAATGAAGATGGAGAACAAATTGACGATAAATTCGACATTGAATAAATTCAAATTGAAATTTTGAATTAACAAACTACATACTTTTAATTTTATTTATTTTTATTAATAATAATTGATTCGTAAACCTTGCAGACACAGACCGAAGAGTTTTTAGGCATCTTATCGCTTCTTCTAATAGTGCCAAAAATGATAAAAAAATATCAAATTTTGTAAATACATATATAAAATTATTGTTAATTGTTAATGTTGTTAATGTTAAACAGAAACTTCATTTATTAAAATACGTGACTATCAATGCTACCACGCTATTCATCCAGGAGGAAACGCTAGAGGCGGGTCTACCGTAATTGTTAAAAATAATATTAAACATTATGAAGTGCCCGGCATTGAGGAAGAAATTATGCAGGTTAAAACCATAATAGTTGAATTAATATATAATAGGGAACTCAGTATCTCCTCTATTTACTGTCCCCCACGCCATCAATTAAAAAAAGAAGACTACAGTCGACTTTTTAAATCACTAGGATCAAATTTTATCATAGGCGGTGATTTTAATGCAAAGAACATCTATTGGGGATCTAGACTTACAACCTCTAAAGGGTAAGAGTTATTTAATGCATCTCGCGAGAACAACTATGAATTCCTCTCTGGCGATAAACCAACATATTGGCCTGCTGACATACATAAAATTCCAGATCTTCTTGACTTCTTTGTAACAAAAGGAGTTTTAGAGGACTACACATGCATTGAAAATAGTGAAGGACTATCATCTGACCACTCACCTGTGATCATGACACTGAGTACAATGATAATAAAAAAAGATAATTCACCTAAGTTAACAAACAATAAAACCAATTGGGATCTATTCAAGAAATTACTAGAAGATCGAACAAATCTCGGCGAACCAATTAGAACGAAGGTGCAGTTGGAAGATGAACTAGAAATATTTAATAACAATATCCAACAAGCGGCTTGGGAAAGTTCACCGATTTCTCATACCAACGCTATAATGAAACATAACTATCCTCTTGAAGTCAGAGAGCTACTTAGGGAGAAACGGAAAGCTCGCAAAATCTGGCAGCACTCTCGTGCACCGCAACACAAAACTATCCTACATTTTTTGTGCAACAAATTAAAACAACTAATAAAAGAAATAACGAACGAAAGCATAACTAAGCGACTACGAGGTCTTTCTGAATTAAAGGATGACGATTACTCGCTTTGGAAAGCAACGAAGGGACTAAAAAGATCAAAATGCATGTGCCGCCTATCAAATGCGATGACGGTTCATGGGCTAAAAGTGACAAACAGAAAGTCTCTCTATTTGCTGCTTATTTAGAAGAGACTTTTCAACCGTTGCCGAGACAAACAGCAAATGAAAATACAACAGTCGTAAACAAAGCAGATGATCTTGACATAAGGCATGTGACTTTATTGGAGCTTAAAACTGAAATCAATATGTAGTAACTTAAGTATCAGAAAAGCTCCAGGTTATGATTTAATAACTGGGCAAATTGTGAAAGCCATTCCCGAGAAAGGTTTGCGTAAATTAAATCAAATAATTAATGCAGCTTTCAGATTGAAATATGTTCCACGACAATGGAAGGTGGCCGAAGTAATAATGATTCCTAAACCAGGCAAACCAGGAAACGATAAAAAATCATATAGACCGATATCACTACTTCCAATCATATCAAAAATATTTGAAAAACTGTTGCTGAAAAGACTCAAACCTATAATAGAAGAGAGATGCCTAATTCCACCACACCAATTTGGGTTTAGAGAAAATCACTCTACAGTTGAACAAGTTCACAGAATAACGGATGTCATTGAGGATGCACTCGAGAATAAGAAAATATGCTCCAGTATTTTCTTAGATGTAGCTCAAGCTTTCGACAAAGTTTGGCACCAAGGGCTTGAATTTAAACTGCATCGAGACCTGCCCCAGCAATTTTATCAAATTCTTAAATCGTACATAGCTGATCGACACTTTAGAGTCAAATTTGAAAATGAGTACTCTGAAATAAAAAGAATATCAGCAGGTATACCACAAGGTAGCGTACTTGGACCTATTCTGTTTATTCTTTATACGAGAGACTTACCGAATATTGAAGGTACCACAGTAGTAACATTTGCAGACGATACAGCTATTCTAGCAGTTGGAAAAGATATTTCGGAAGCAACAAGCAAACTTCAAAGTGCAGTTAACACGGTGAGCAACTGGACTAAAAAATGGCGTATCTCATTAAATGAAGCCAAATCAGTACACGTCAACTTTACAAATCAAAATGTTAACTGTATTCCCGTGGTTCTGAACTCAAATCAAATTCCATATGCAAATATAGCTAAATACCTTGGCATGACCCTCGATGCTAAGCTAAGATGGAAAGAACACATCAAGAAGAAAAAAGAAGTTAAACATCAAATATAGAAAAATGTACTGGAAGTTAAACATCAAATATAGAAAAATGTACTGGCTCATGGGTAGAAACTCTGAGCTCTCAATACACAACAAATTGCTTCTATACAGGGAAATGCTAAAACCAGTATGGACCTATGGTATCCAGCTTTGGGGTTGTGCCAAGAAAACCAATGTACAAATGATATAATGCTTCCAAAATGAAGTGCTACGAGGGATTGTGAACGCCCCATGGTACATTAGGAATGACAACATCCATAGAGACTTGAAGATGGAATACGTCACCGATGAAATAAAGAACCATGCAAGGAAACACGTACAGTGCTTATCTCTACACGAAAATGCAGATATCCGTCGTATGTTGGACACCACTAACGGCGTGAGAAGACTCCAAAGGCAGAAGAAAGTATTATAAAATGAGTAACCAATATCTTAATCCGAGAACTTAATTTAAGAAAGATAAATTACTAGATGATCTCTGAATCAGTTGTAATATTGTATAAATAAATAAATAAATTTATTAAATAAAAAAAAAAAAAATTGTTAATGTAATTTTAATTCGTTGTATACCTTAGACGATGTAGGCCTCAAACCATCGCTTTTCCAGAAATTATACAATTCTTCAAGTGTCGAATTTTATTTATAATTTTAAACTAAGTAAAAAAACTTCCATATTTATCAGTTAAATCATTGATATTTCACAAATTTACCAAACGCACTGGGGATAATAATGACCGGTAATTATTTTATTTAATCACCAGATTAAACACTTTGGCCGTATCATATACACAAAAAATTATTTCGGTTATGTTATATCCCTTTTCCGGCCTGCGATCTCAATTGTGTCACGTAACGAAAGGAAAAAAATAAAAACCATTACAAACTATGGTTATGTTGTACATACACATTTGTGTATGGTGAACTTAAATTTAAAAAAAAAATTGTCTGGCGGAAAAGGGATATACAATTCATCTAAAACACATAATATTCGTCTAAAATTATCATGACATTGGCAAACATGGCTGTACAAACGATTCATCTGACATGTCCCATACGAAAATTAATAATTTGCTGATTCGTATCGCTGATGAGTCATTAATGTCCTGTCAAAGAATTTCATGTTGGGATATGATCTTTTGTTGTTATGAAATGTTTACTGATCGGCGTAATAAGAAGTTACCAATATTTGATACAATATTAAGTGTTCTGTATTGTTTGCCGATGTCTATAATGCCGGGTTTCCACCAGACGAATAGTTTTTAAAACAGTTTTGTTTTCAGAAAGCAAAACAAAAACTCGTTTTGTTTTTAACAAATAGTTTTCTTTTTTTTCAAAACAAGCTGTTCTATAAGATTTGTTTGTTCTATTTATTGAGTGTTTGTTTTGTGAATCCTAATATATGTAGGTTCAAGTTTGCAAAAATGTTCAATGACGACAAGACATATATTATTAGTTGTGGATTTTTTTTAATTAGTGAGACCCAAATAAAACGTAAACCGAGATATTGGGTTATTTATCTTTATGACAGTCTTCAAAAATCACAATAAAGATGATAAAATGTTTAACCAAATGTTACTCAAAGCAAATCTGTAAAAGTACCTGTTTCAACAGAACCGACTAAAACCGAAAACAAACTTCTTTTCCTTTGATCTTACCGACTCGACATGGTGAAATGTTTGTTTACTAAAAACAGTTGTTTAAAAAACTGTTTATTTTTTACAAAACATTACAGTTTTTGTTGAGAAAAACAGTATTTGTTCTGTTCGTTTGGTGGAAACCTGGCATGAGGAATTCACTGGTTCTGTGTTTATCATATCGAAATGGCAATCAAATTAAATATCTGAATGATAATATTACCTTTTTATACATTAACCGCGCTCTTCTTAGCTTGGTTTAACTCGAATATTACGCGGGCCTTTATTGAAACCGACGTTGCGTTTCAACACTGTAATTGGAACAAAACTTTGGAATGAAGATACATTTATTTATCACCGGCTGCGTAACATTGCAAATAGAGTTTGAAGGGATACCAAGTATTTGTTTTTCCTTAAATTATTCCTTCATCGTCGCAGTAATTAATCTGGAGAAATTTATGCATTTTAGGAACGGTTAATCGTACTAATCTTACGAGGATAAAACAACTGTAATCCTAATGAAATTAAATGAATATATCATTTCTGTACAATCAAATGGAGGAGCGGTGGCAAAGGGAAATCATAACAGCAAATTGCTTAAATTATCTCTGTCTGTGGCACTATTCTGGCAATTCCCCGTTAATAGATAATTGGGAAAAGATTTTATATGTAATTTCATTTCAAACATTTTTTTTCTGGCTTATTGAGGCAAAAAGCTAGTGTTAATTTTTTCAAAACAAAATTAAATTGTGAATAATTTTCCCTATCAATTTAGGAATGGAAAAATTATTCCCAATTTATAAATATTTACATGGAACTTTTTTCGTCAGTAGGCCGGAAAAATATATTTGAACAGAAATTTCATATAAAATCTTTTCCCAATTCCCTGTCCTCGGGGAATTACCAGAATAGTGCCACTGGTGTTATTGGTGTTATAACTCATATTTTTTCGACTAACCTACTTTCACGTTCCCATCGAATTGGCTAAAATAATTCCGCTCTCAGAAAAACTAGATTAAAGCAGTAAAAATTCCTAGACCAATTAGTATTCTACCATTTTTGTCAAAATCATTTTCACCTGCAGAGTTTTAAGTAGTTCTTATAATTTTCTAAATTTACATCAATCAGGGGTGGGACGTTCTAACATCACACCTTTTTGATATTTTATCAAAGTCTACGTCTCTTTCTGCTAGAATTAATTTGACTTCTGTTTCGTTTACCAATTATTTCTTCTCTATTGCTATCACAACCTACTAGAATATATTTGAATAACCCAGTATGCAATTATTTCAATGTGTGGAAAAAACTGCTCAAATGTCGCACAAAACTCCGTACTACAAAATATCAAAGACACAAAAATATTGATTTTCGAGAAAAATAATTGTTTTTCTCTTTCTGGTTCGCGGTAATATTATTTTCGTTTTATAAGTTTCGATTGTATCTTTTATTTTCAGTTTCTTCTGACAAGTCGACGTGCATGGTTGCACTACATAATTAATTTTTTTACTTTAAAGTGTTGTGTTTCATTATAATGTTTTTCGATTTATTAAAGTAAATAATTTTAAATTTAAATATATAATAATAATTATTAACTTATTTAGTGATCGCGATGTGCAAATTTGGACTAAAAAGGTAATAGAGATCTGTCTCACAATGGCGTCGTCGCGAAATACATTTACGTAGTAAATTTTCAATGATTTCTTTTTCAAGATGAAAAACAACGAACAACGTGGCGGATGCAATACAACGTGGCGGACAAAACTCAATTTATGAAATTTAAATATGTAAATAAATTTTCTATGTTTTTTTGTACACAAATAAAAAATAATGTGAATAAAAAATTAATATTTATTTTATTATAAATGGAAAATTTTGTTTTATTTCGGATAAGAATTATTATTTATTCCAATTGGAAAATATATACAAACACGTGCCTTTTGTTTCTGTGATTTTTTTCTCTTTTTAGTTGGGATTCACACCGACACCAGAACTTTTGTGACACTTTTCTTTGGCTGGGAGTACGAATTTCCGCGTGATACACATGGTTCTTTCCATAGAAGCAGTGTGGTTTTAGAACGCGAATGTAAATGGAATTCCGTTGGCATTGCATATTGGGAATATCTTTTTCATTTATTTTCGTTCTAGAATCGAAAATAAATTATTTGGTGATAGAAACGCAGTAGCAACATCCTAATGTTGCAATGTAGCAGGCTCACGCTTAACTGACTACATCACTAATGAGATCATACTTACAGAGCAAATCAGAGAAATGATTTCAATTCCTAAATATTATTTATTTTCTTAGAAAATTCAATCTTAACTTAGCTTAAAAAATGAGCATCTTTTGAGAAAATATATATAAACAAATTTTAAATATTTTTGTTCGAAATTATTAACTCAGAACGTCCAGTCTATCTTTACTGGAAGTTTGTATTTGCTAAATCGACTAGAAAACTTAATCTGACTGTACCGAGATTTTCTTTCAAGTTTTATAAACGTCGTTTTTACGTACATTCAATTACACTTTGGAATTTATTAAATCCTGATATTTTGTCAATATTTCTATTTCTGGTGACCCATTAATTAAACAAAGCCTAGATTTATTACAGATCGCGACTATCATGCTACGCTAAGACGATATCGGTATACTTAGTGGCAACACCATTTTGCTTAAATTTGATGGAAATATCAGCCCCTAAGAAAGTAAAAAAACAAATATAAAATTACGGTAAGGAAGCAGGCACGAAGTGTTTTTGTTTTGGGCGACTTTTAAAGTGGATGAAGAAGAGAATTGCAGCCGATTATTGATCATTTTACGTCAAATCTTCAAGTCTAGCCGAATACACAAAAAAAGTAGACATTTACAGGACACTGAGTCATTACATTTAGTCGCGAGTCTTGGACGTAACCACTCAGGATATCTCAACCTAAATTTTTAGGAGTAGCAATACAGATCAGAAATGAGCTCGACCAACTACTTTATTCTAATTTTAAATCAAAGCTGTAAATCCGGATCCGGACTTTCTGATAACACCATTTTTTTTGCAAAAAACCAGTCCACCTCACACCGCAAAATTTACGAGTATTAATAAAACTAATTTTTTAGTGTCATGTTGAAAATCAGAAATCATATCTTCGACCAAATATACATAACACACCTTTCGACTCATATTCGATTAGATAAACGAAACTAAAAACCATTTATTTCTATAAAAACTAAATTTTCTCCATTCAAATAAAAATTATTAAAATCAATAGTTCCTATATTGGCTTATCAGATTTTTCTACATAAAATATACACGCACCACAAACTAAAACAAGAAGAAGTTGAAATCAACGCTATTAATAATACCATTGTACAACACATAAAATTGACTATTCGTTGATTGATTAAATATTCAAATTTAGATATTTATAACAAAATTAGGTGCGTCGTTACCTTTACCATTATACCTGGATACATAAATCATAAATTAGATGACACGACACAAGCACACAAAACATTAATTGACTTACCTTTTCTAATTCTAATAAGTGTATTCGTAACACTTGCAATGCTTTGATCATTAATCCATCTAATTCTTCGTCATTTGTTAATAGAGGTCTTTTCTCCTTTTCTAATAACTGTACAAAGGCCTGCAAATATTTATCAATTAGTATATAAATCATACTTAAGATCATTACCTATATATAAAATACATACCTGAATGTCTTTTGAAAATGTATCATTTTCACAGTTTCCGTTGGTTGATCCATTGGGGCTGGATGCTGTCGACGAATTTGTTATATATCCTTGTGTAGCTTGTTCACATTTTTCTAATAGTAGGGCAAGAAGTGAAAATAGGGGATGTCTGGAAATAAAATATATAATATATAAGTCTAATTTGTTATTTAGGATATTCAAAAATTTAAATTTAATGCAAACAATATTTGCGAAGAAGTCGTCGTACAGAAATTTCCACAGCATAATTTTCAAGGTTTCTAAAATTCTCTATAAAATTGCTAATTTGGATTTGGGAATAAAATATTGAGCAAGTTCGTCTACAGGCTCAAATATCAGCATTTTTTTTTATTTTACTAAAAGTCATAAAAAACAAAATAAAATAAAACGGATTCCAGTATCGAAAAAAAAAACAAAATTTTCTTCAATTTTTTTTAGATTTTCTTCCATTACTCAAACCCACTTTAATTTTAAATCTCGAAGATCACCGTTATATAATTCACTTTAAGCATCCTTATCAAATCATTCTAGCAATAGTTTTAGGAAAGATTGCGATCACTTTGCCTATTCCATTAACTCTCGTGGCCTATTCGCTAAAACATGATCATCGGTTCCATGCGAATTCACCGTAGTGACAATTCAACGAAAAGCTAATCATCGAAAAGGTAATTAGCGGAATTATCATTTATACACCGATAAAACAGTTTAGCAAAAATTACAGTTCATTAAAAATATGTCAGATGAGTAAGTAGTTCATCATATAGCAACAAGCTCATAACGTATTTTTATTTTTACGATTTTGGTGCACAATTGTAGAGGGTCAAAGAAAGGAAGTCATAATTTCGAGGAAATTCGTTCAAAGGCTTTCCGATTAGGCACAGATTTTCGAGTGATGAGGTTGAAATGGTTATTTTAATTTTTGATTCTTTGATTTTGTTGATTTTTAAGAATGATTTTATTAAACGATCAAATTAAGTGAAATTAACGAAGTTTTAACCGATTTGAATACATGTAACTCATTTTGGATAATAAAAATAGGATTCTAATATTATAAGTCATTGACTCATTTATGTGGTTTTAGAAAATTGGCATTTTCAATGAGTCGATTTGTGTAAACAACATCCAGTGCACCACTGGCACAATCAACATGCATGGTTTGCATGATGGAAACTAAATTTTAGATGAAGGCTGCGGCCCTATTCTGGTTTTCCCGGGGAATTGGGAATTAGTAAAATATTTTACTGTAATTACAAATTGCATTAATTCCCAAAGATTTATTTCCCATTCCTAAATGTATATTCTGGCAGGCAAGGAATAATTTTTTGGGGAAGTTTTTTTATGTATAGATATTTATAAACTAAACCACGTGTTGCGAGTTTGCGACTTTATTACAAGTCTAATTTATTTTTAAATATATTCTAATATTTTTATTAGAAAAAATAATTCAAAAATTCAAAAATGTATGAATCACAATTCCCCCAAAAAATAATGGGGGAAAATAAACGTCAAAACTGCTATAAAATGGGATTATTTTCACCCAATAGAAAAAATTTCAAAACGCCAGAATAAAATTTGCGAAATAAAAAATTCCTAGCTGCTAAAAAAACGTCACTACTTTCCAATTCCCTATTCCCGGGAAAAGCCATAATAGGACCACAGCCCTCATCGAAAATTTAGTTTCCATCAAACAAACCGTGCTTCAGTGCAATCGCAGAGCTATTGAATCTATCGAATGAGTATCGCAATTTAACATAATCTGAATTAATTTTGGAGAAATTTACTAAATTAAAATATCTAAATACCGATGTAATGTATTTAACTTCTCTGGAGACTAAAGCTACCAGGTTTAGCCAAATTACTACTTTTTTCATAAACTACCAACTTAAAATTTAATTGGCTCAACTGAAAAACAAAATTGTCACGATATATAATGAAATATTAAAATTTCGACGTTCTGAAATTTTTATAGATCTGCGTTTAAGACACAAAAGGTGTAAGTTCTTATTTAGGGTGAAAAGAAAAAGTTGGATTGAAATTGAAACTCCATTTTATCTTGCCAACGAACAGATATTTCACAAGATGAATTCGTTATTATTTCTTACTATCGAGCCACTGATCAACCAGAATGTAATAGCGGTTACAATTTTCAAAACCAAAGTGACCTATTGGGTATTTTTCAGGGTCCTCCCCAGATCAGACACATATCGCTGTATGATAGATTTTTTGAACTCTTCCACTTAAAAAAGATCATTTTTACATAAAACTCTATATCTCTTTGAGATATTTGACCGGTTTGGTCTAAAATTTTTTGACACGCATGGTGCAAGAATTAAACGGTTTAATTGTTTTTGTATTTTACACAAAATAGTTTTTGACTAAGATTTTTGATGAATTGCAATGTCGATCTATATCTGCCTTCAGTGAAGGCTCAGGTACTATGTGTAACTGGCTAATAAAATGTACACTACTTAAGACTTTTTATACATTTATTACTCCATTTATTTATCGCTATGTTACCTATTAAAAAAAAAATAATTTTATACGAAGTTTTCAATAGCGATAATTGGTCGCCCCATTGGGGTTTCAGTAATTATGTGATAATTTTTCCTAATTAATACATGATTGGTCCATTGAATCTTAGGCGGATCTTAGAGCTATTGTATAAGGCTTACTAGCATACCGGAAGAGGATGTTCTAATGTATTTTCACGTTCTTTTGTCATAATTATGGATGTCCTCTATTGATGTCGGGTTATGTCTCTCCGTCACAATCGTCTTTTTACAACTGGTCTGCTTTCACAACAACTGGTTGCAAATAATCATCGTACACAATCAAACAATTCAGAATCGAGGTGCTATAATTCAGTTTAAACTTTTCCAATTTCTTTCGTTACAAGTTGTATTTTCTTAAGATGGTAGAAAGGACTCTTAAGGAACATCCGATGTCACTTGCCTGCAATAAGTTAAAACGTTTACGTTGAGTGCTTGAACAAATTCGTTAGACAAGAAAAACGAAAAAAATTGATACTACTAAATTTGGTTTATTAACTAGTTTACGGAGCATTGCGGCGGATGAACACGTAACAGCGAAGCTTCTCAAATTATGGGTGCGAGGTACAGTGCCTTTAAAAATTACTTACTGAAGAAACAAAACTAGTGAAATAGCGATTCAAAATTTTATAAACTAACTTTAAAGGATGCTAACAATTTTAAGTTTCTTGTCCGAATTTCACTGGGCACCAAGTTGGTTAAACATTTATGATGTGAGCTAACAAGTAAACCAAACATATATAAAGAAAAGTCGTACTTTTACTTTTAATCCTCAATGTCCTCCTGCGTGATTCTATTTACGTATTCAACTAAGGGTTTTAACTTGAATAACCACTTCGTACTTCCAGAGAACAACATTTTTCAGTACGAGGTTTTTCCAAGCGGAGAAAATTTAAACATCATTCAAAGCAACTTTCCGCAGTAGATTTTGAGTATTTTAGCGAATGACTTTATTTATATTCACAGCGCTCACGATTGGAAAGTATAACGATTTATCCTTACCAAACGGAAATTTTTCTGCAAGACTGAATACGACTATGTATGACATCTTAGGTTGGCTTTGTTAGCAGTTTAAACGGGTGAATAATCCAACCTACTCCGTTGATGGTCCATTCATAGCAGTATATATCGGATAAAAATAAACCCGAATCCTCAATCCAGGGTTAGACATGTGCTCCGAGGAATAGTTTGTTACCAGAACACTTTAGTAGGTAGCTGGGAACTCAAAGCGGCCTTGCCACAGCAAGATCCTCTGCCGAGGCGATCCCCCTGTTCTATCAAACTTACCACATGAGTACTCATGTTGTCCGCCAAATGAGATCCCTAGTATGGGATCACCCGAACATAATATACTTTTCACTTATGACGTCACACTATAAATTTGTGCACTTAAAAAGTTCAAATGATGAAGGCCTGCCCAAAATCAAATATGTAATTTGCTTGGTGTGGGTAACTGCAGCAGGGAAACTTTCGAATTTCAAAATGAAAACTGGCATACCGATTAAGCCCAATTTGTGCTAACTAGTGCGCACGGGAAAACTTTAGTGCTATAGTCCAGGAGCCGATAAAACAGGAAAAGGAAATTACAAATTCCGGCGGCTACACTGACGAAACTTGTGCTTATCATAGAAGTATGATTTTCATAAATTTTCATTGATAAATTGAGGAAAAACAAACGAGCCCCTAAAAGATACTATATTAAACAAACAAAATACAGAGGTATACGTACCGTTCAATAATTTTTTTGTTGAACAACAAATTAAAAAATAGCTTAAAAATAATAATAATTAAAAATAAATTTTATAAAATCCAAGAATAAGCAATTCTATAGCGCATATACCTGTCAGTCATGTTCATTTCTATCCGAAAAATATGGTGGCTAAACTTGTGCTAATCCAGAATTTCGTCTTTCAGGCGTAATTTGAAATTTTCTTTTCCTGTTTCATCGGCTCCTCGACTAGCACTAATTTTTTCCCTTGAGACCTTCTTCCCGTGATGTTGAAATTCGAAAGTGTACCTGTTGTAGTTACCCACACCAAGCAAATCATTTGATTTTGGGCAGGCCTTCATCATTTGAATTTTTTATGATGAAAAATGGGATAGGTTTTCTCAGCTCAGAAAAACCTTATACTGGAAAATGTTCTCTAAAGATAGGCCAATTCGACTGATATAGTAGTACCTTGCTCATACATACAAGTTTTGAATTTTACTATTTGGAAGTTGTACCGATATTAATAGTTATAATGGAACAATTAACTGGGCCACAATTCGCCAGATAAACTTTCAAATCAAAGCAAAATAAAAAAAAGTTAAATAACGTTCGCTATAAATTTTTCTCTCGGTAGAATTTTTTGGGCAAAGAAGAACTATTAAGTAGTCCTTGGGTTGGGGTTTGAACCCGGCTCCCTTTATGAGATCGTTTTCGGCTTGAATTATTTTGATAGAAATTAGTGAGAGGGTTTCAAGTACCAAGAATAGAATGCGGCGAATTCAAATTTCGAGGAAATTCGCTTAGCGAGTTGCTATCAAATTACGGGATTTTGCACAACGTTGCTGGTTGATGCACCACATTGCGTCGTGTTGAGTCATTTGTTTTGCATACGAGTACTTCTACATACACTATATGAATTTGAGGTTTGTGTGAAGGGTTGCGGAAGTTTTTTCAAGTACCTATGGATGCTGTGAGTCCTAACTTAGCAAAAAATCACTAAGAGGACTTGTGAATTTGGCTTAAATTTCTTAAATTTTAGGCCGAGTTTAATTTTTGTATTCACGTAGACAGCGTTGTTTACATGTGTAATACCCTATAAAGCCTATAGTTTGGAAACTCTTTAATCACGTATCAAAAATCATTTTCAAACCAGCATAATTCCTTTGTAATTTATGAACCATTAAGTGGTGAGGTGACGGGATACAACATTTTCTATAATATTTATTTAATTGTTCCTCAACAAATATATAAATAAAACCTTCAACCTGGAAACATTACATTAACAATTTATTAACCATAAATATGATTATTTAATCAAATATTGTTATATTCTCTATCATAAATTTTCGATAGAGTGTGTAATGTATTCGAACAAACACATCATATTCGAAATTCATTTTATATCCAACCATTCATGCATTCAACCATAATATTATTATTACTATTTTAATTTTAAAAATATTTTAAAATAAATAATAAAAATTTAATTTTTATTTATTTACTTCTTATTTAAATAAAAAAACTATTAAATAGATAATTTTCACGTATTACCGTTTATATATTGTATGAGTATGTACAATATACCATAAGACGATGCCTGATGATATATGAAATATGTACAACAAATAAATATTTATAAATAAATAAGAAAAATGTTTAAATTAAAAAAGAAAAAGAATGTTGGGAATAGTCAAACAGTACAAAATGCATATATGATGCATGTCAGATTTGAACAATAAACATAAATAATAGTATGTGTCACGTGAGTACTGTGACATTTTCTAATATGTATATAAAATTTATACTAAACGTGTGAGCATGATATGTCGTCATATATTTCATACTGATATGAACACGAAAATTAAGAAAAATTCCAACTTACTTATATACAGCTCGTTTATCAGCCTCGAATTGTGCCTGATCGATACCATTTGTGCTGGGCGGCGAAATTGTATTCTCCTGCATTTTGTGTAGATAAATTTGCGTAATTGTAGTACCTCCCTCGAACACAAACTAAATTATTGCGTATCGTATCGCGTAATTTATTATCGTATACCACAAAAAAAAATTTTTTTTTTTTGTTACAAATAATTAAAAATACTAAAGAAAATTCAATATGAAAATGGAAAATAATTCCATTTTTATTAAGAATTATGAAAAAATAATTTGCGCGCGGTTTCTTCGGTTCGGGTGTGATAACGCAAATATTTTCGGGATGCGCGCCTTTTTTTAATGCTTTTCTTCAAATTTTATGATCTGAAAAGAAAAACAATAAACGAAATAAAAAATTGTTTAATGAAAATTTATGATTTTATATTATTATTTTAATTTTTTTTTTTTTTTAGTTGACGCATTTTAATTTTATTATGTGTATTTGCTGTGTTTCGGGTAAGAAGGCTTTCATTTTTGGAAAGTGTTTTCATTTTTAAAATTAAATACAAATAACGAGACTTTATAATATTTTTAAATGTTTTAAATATGAATTATAGAAGAAACTGTTTTATATAAAATAAGTTACATCTGGTATTTTCGGTTAACAGATATAAAATTAATATATTGTACAGTGTGAGATTAAAAATATTTATGGGGGAAATACATGTTAAGTGCATTACAAGCAACCACAATCATAATTTTATTAAGGGATTTAGATTTGACTTAATCCATTCAAAGTTATGTGTTCTAATTATTATTAACAAATAATTTTGGCATTTACTCAAGAATGGTTTTCATTCTCGAAAATTTATAAGGCGTTCAAAGTAATTGAAATGTTTTAAAATAAACAAACCGAAACGCAAGTGGCGTCAAAACCAACCAGTTAAGCCACATGAAAATATTTGCTACGTATATATACAGTAGATGGCATTGATCGTGCATACAATTTTTCACACTATCACAAATTAGATATTTTTCTGTTGATATTTATTTTTGATAGCTGCGACCATAATGCATCGTAAATAACATAAAAAGCTCGATCGGATCTCGATAGTCATTTCAAGTCTGGCAGTTAAGATCATAACGGTTTGTATGTGCAATCTAAAAAAAATTTATTCACTATAATTTGCTTCACAAATTTTTTACGTAATTTTCATAAATTAAGTTATTTTAGTTTTGTCAAGAACATTAAAATTTCCAAATGTAATCAACAAGATAACAGACCTGCATGTGTAATCTTTGGCTTCGTTGGATCATTTATCATCTAGGATTCGTTCCACAAGTTTATGCATAAATTGGATTTAAAATAAAAATTTCCCAAAAGTAACGAAAAGTGTAAAGTTCTTAGCAACTTTTAAATTTTTCTAACAAACTTTTATTAAATTAAAATTTACGCAAGTGTGCATTCAATTATTAACAGTGTAACTAAACTGTACATGAAATTGTCTAAAAAATCTTATTAAATGACAAAAATCTCAGATGTCTAAAAATAGCCACTAGTTTATATGGACAGACGAAACTCACGTGTAGATAAAATTGAAATAAAAAGAGTTGAACACATCTGAAAATTAAGAAATTAAGAAAATTATAATTATGAAAAAATACCACGAAGGTATCTAATAATTACCATTACTTAGTAAAAAGGGTTGGGTTTCCAATTCAAATCGTAATAGTTGGTGAATATTCCTCGATATCTATAAATTACTCAGAAGAGCCCAATCCTTTTTATTGGAATAATGCATTAACATTTTGGTAGGCCTGCATGTCTCCTGTTCACAATATACTAGTAGTTTAATCACACTGTCGATAATCGAATGCACACTTGCGCAAATTTTAAAATAATCAAAGCTTGTAGGAAAAATTAAAAACGAAACTTGCCATGCTTACCGCACAAGTTATGCAATGCTTAAAGCTTCGGCACTTGAACCGGGTGGTACTGCGCTCAAGTCCCACTAGCTTTCCAACATCAGTTGAAGGTCTAGTGAGTCCAATTACAGTGAGCAGTTCTAATAAACCATTGTGTTGCATCTCCAAAGAGTCACTTTTTCAGTGTGAAAACGATTTCATTAAAGGCGAAAAGTATTAACCCTTTCGCGGACACGTCGGTATATACCGACGCTTCAATTGACCTACAGTGGGACACGTCAGTATACACGTCGGATGACAAACAAAATATCAAAAAAAGCATGTCGGTAATAACCGACGTTGTTTTCATATGGTTTATATTGAATGTGTTTTTCTGTGTCCCAGAGGAAGCTTTTCTGTTTTCATTGTGTCGTGTAACAAACACCTTTAAATATTTGTGCATCCGCGAAGATCAGCAAAACATCAAGGCAGAGATCAGCAAAACATTTCGGTTATAATGGGTGGGAAGTTGTAAGTGTAACATCAATTTTTCGATATTTATCGAAGATTATTTGTTATCTCTTTCTAAAGACATATATTTCGATAGTTTCGAAACAACTGGTTTCAATATCCCACCCCAGAATAACAATGGAAGCGTTCCTTATTTATGCATAAGAAACGTCTAAATCTCCATTGGTTATACAGGGTTTACCAATAGGAATGATACAATTTAAAATGGTTATAATGGCAATACTGCGTATTATTTTTTGACATTTCTTATGTCATTTGTGTTCAGTTGGTTATGCCATTTAATCATGGAAAGATACTGGCTTCAAAAAACGTTTAGACATTGTGATTTTTTTTTATCAAAATCAGTGCTCATTTGTGAATGCTGAGAGAAATTTAAGAAGAATTCATGGACGACATTATTCAGTTAATCGACTCACTATTTATCGTAATGTAAACAAATTTGAAAGTGAATTTTCTTTACACGATACAAGAGTACCAGTACGGCAAAGAAATGCACGCACACAAGAAAATATTGATTTGGCAGCAGTGTAAGAGAAGATCCAAATTTATCGGTTCCACGTCGTTTTCAACAATTAAATCTTTCTTAAGCATCAACATGGAGAATTTTAAGAAAAGATTTGGGTTTACATCCTTACAAAATCCACCACAAACTGGTTCAAGAATTGAAGGCATACCACCATAAATAGAATAATTGTTTATTTTTTAATTTTTAAATTGTATCATTCCTATATTGGAAAACTTTTTAGTAATATCAGACGTATATACGAGTACAATACTAGGTATGGCAATAATTTTCAGAAATCAACAGATTGCACACTCTATATTTAAAATGAAAAGGTTTCCTCAAAATGAAGTGTGGAACAAAATGTTTGGGGAACAATAAAAATAAATATTTAACATGTTCATGACTACACGAAACCAATGCCAAACCAGCGTCTGTTTTCCAGGTTAGGAGCGGCTGAAGCGGGCGTCTGTCTTGTATCAAGCGGCTCGCTATATAAATGTGTTCAAGGTAGGACTGGATGCCTCAAGATTCTCACCAGTACGTGACCCACACACATAACAAGCGGGTTGAGCGGAAGGCCAACAACCTCCCCTCATAAAAACTCACCAAGTTATGAACCCTAAACAAAGGCCTCGGATAACCATATCGGATTCATTACAAACTCGACCTCGGAAATTGTACACGGACAACGCTTTAAAAATGGGAACATGGAACGTGCTTAGCCTCTTAAGACCTGGAGATCTCCAGAACCTATCGAACCAAGCAAAGAGTTACACATTAGACGTACTTGCACTACAAGAGCTTAGATGGTCTGGGAGTGGGATCCATGACACCACCAATGGTTACACTCTTCATTACAGCGGCCATCAGAACGGAGGAGAATTTGGAGTTGGCTTCCTCATCCATCGGCGCGTGAAGCATCATATCATCGATTTCCGCCCTATCAACATGCGGATATGCACGGTCAGACTTCGCACTAAGAAATTTAACATCACGATCGTTAATGTGCATGCACCCACCGAAGATAAATCAGATGACATCAAAGATCTTTTCTTTGTCGAACTGGAGGAAGTTATCAATAACATACCGCACCACGACATTAAAATCATCGTGGGCGACTTTAATGCAAAAATCGGTAGGAGTGCAGAAAATACATCGCACATCGGTCCTAACAGCCTGCACCTAACTAGTAACAACAACGGCCAACGAGTCACCGACCTGGCAATAACGTACAACTTAGTTGTATCAAGTACGTTTTTCCCACATAAGAGAATCCACAAAGTAACGTGGAGATCGAATGATGGGAGAACGGAAAATCAAATCGATCACGTCATGGTGTCTAAAAGACACTCCACCAGCATATCTGACGTTAGATCTTACAGGGGTGCAGACATGGACAGCGATCATATGCTTGTCATATTTAAATATAAGTGCAAACTGTCATCTACGTTTAACAGACAAGCACAAAAGACCGTTCGATGGAATATCAATGCTCTAAATGACCAAGCGTCATTGCAGAGTTACCAATCAGCTGTCACTAACTATTTAGAGCGGCCCAGCAACAACGAAGAAGCTCCCTCTAACATCGAGGAGCAGTGGCACGCTATACAGTCAGCCATTTCCACCGCGGCGCAAAATACCATCGGAAGAAGACCTCCGAGAGCCCGCAATGATTGGTTCGATGACCAATGCCGTAGGGTCGTCGAAAATAAACGAACGCTTCGTGAAAAATGGTTGGCTCGCAACACTAGAAGCACTCTAGCAGAATATCTCCGCGCTAGGAAAGCCACGACTAAATACCTTCGACAAAAAAAGCGCGAACATATGAGATTATGCATCGAAAACATCAGCTTCCAAGCGGAACTAGGAAACTCAAGGGACTGTTTTGCCAACGCCAGGAATCTCACTAAAGACTTCCACCCAAGAAGTACAGCCATCAAAGACGGGAATGGAGAGTTGAGAACAAACGTGGCTGATGTTCTCTCAGTATGGCAAACCTACTTTCAAAATCTGCTAAATCGGAATGACGACGTGACTCCCATTAGAGCAATATCTACCAGGTGACGAGGTCTTTGTCGAATATCCCGCAGTGGAGGAAGTAGACGCAGCTATTAGTCGATTGAAAAACGGAAAGGCACCCGGTCTCGATGGAATCCCCGCAGAATTGATTAAACTCGGAGGCGCTACTCTTGCAACAAGTCTATACGACCTCGTCGTCTGTATTTGGGACCAAGAAGAGCTGCCTGAGAATTGGAAGACCGCGCTCATATGTCCGCTGCATAAAAAAGGCGACCGTCTCAAATGTGAAAACTATCGTGGCATAGCTTTATTGAACGCTGCTTACAAAGTGTTGGCTAATGTTGTACTTGCCAGACTCATCCCTTTCGCCGAAAACATCATTGGCGACTATCAATGTGGTTTTCGACCCAACCGATCAACCACGGACCAGTGTTTTACCATGAGGATGATCTTGGAAAAATGTTGGGAGTACAACATAACCATACATCAACTATATATAGACTTCCGGCAGGCATATGACAGTATAAACCGCGACAACCTATGAGCCGCGCTCATATGCCTAGGAATCCCAGAGAAACTCGTTTCGCTGTGTAAATTAACAACGTCTGGTTCTGTATGTAGAATCGTAATTGAAGGAACTGTGTCAGACTCCTTTGAAATAACATCTGGCGTTCGACAAGGTGATGCACTCGCGCCTTTGCTGTTCAATTTGGCGCTTGAGTACGTAGTGAGAAAAAGCAACATCGAAACCTCGCGCTGTATATTTAATAAATCCGGCCAAATTCTTGGATATGCAGATGATATCGTGCTTCTTGGCCGAAGACCAAGCGATATCAAAGACAGTTTCATACCGCTCGATCGCTGCGCAAGAAGACTTGGTTTGGAGGTGAACAGCAGTAAAACCAAATATCTAACAACACCCAGGAACATCTCTAGTGCAAATCTCGGAATTGGCGACCACAATTTTGGTGGTGTCGAAAACTTTAAATACCTCGGGTCAGTTATAACATCACTGAATGAAATCCAGGCAGAAATAAAAGCCCGAATCGCTGCCGGACAACGAGTTTTCTACGCCCAATCAAGATTATTGCGTTCGAAACATCTATCGCAGTCGTGCAAGCTCGCACTTTATAAAGCACTAATAAGACCTGTGCTGACTTTCGGAAGCGAGAGCTGGACCATGACCTCTAACGATTGTAGATTGTTATCTACATTCGAAAGGAAGGTCATCCGTTCAATTTTTGGTCCAATTAAAGTTGCGAACAACGAATATCGGATTCGTATGAATCACGAAATAAAGCAACTCCTCGGAGGCAGCGATATCATCGGATTCATTAAATCCAATCGAGTGAGATGGCTCGGCCACGTTACAAGGTCCCCACAACAACGGATGATAAATAAAGTGTTTCACCAACAACCAGCCGGAGTACGTCGTAGAGGAAGACCCCGACTACGCTGGCGTGACGACATTGAACAAGATCTGCAAGCATTAGGATGTCGAAACTGGAGGACAAGAGCAATGGATCGGGATGGATGGAGGGCCATTGTGCGGGCGGCGAAATCCCTTCATGTGATGTGAAAGCCAGAGAGAGAGAGAGAGAAATGACTACACGACGAATATGTGCGTCATGCGGTTTATACAACGAAATTTTGTTCTAAAAACCCGGCCACTCGTTTATGCGTCTTACTATTAATAACGTCACTAACCTCACAAAACACATAAATAAAACATTTATTCTACCATTAGGCTTCAATTATAGCTCATTTCGGGCAAATTTATCATCTGATTTGTGGCCACTCCAGGCTAGGGTATAACAGCTCGGTCGTAAAAGTGTTGAAAAAACTAGAAAAAATCTCTCAACTTAAACAATTGAGTAAAGCGGACCATTCAGTTTTGCGCTCGGTTAATTTTGTGAACAACTGTATCAAAAGGATACCTCCTCCCTCATTTAATTTAGCACAAGCGACACCTTACGTTACTTCATCAGCACCGGAATGAAACTCCTTCTGGTTCAATCCATCAAAGACAACACACCACATTTCAATTGATCAACAGATAGGTTGAGATAGGTTGATATTTTCCCAAGAACTACAAAGTGCAGAGCAACTTTATCGAGTTACGATGTCGCACCGGCACACACTAAATAAACGAGGGAGAATTCAATATGACCATAGTCTCACGAACGGAATTTTTTAAATCATATATAGGCGACCACCAAAACAAGAGCGCGGCCACGCAAGTCATAGAAATTAGCAGAACCATTAAATTAAGAGTTTTATTATTAATGATATTCCGCTAATTGGTTTAAATATAACGGATGATTAAATTAGTTTTATATATTTTATAAACAATATAGCGGCCATTTTTTCAGATTTCCTTCAAAATTGACATTTGTGTTCAGGGTTGGTTGGAAAACTACCATGGAAAGATACACAGTTGCACAGTGTTATAAGTTGTTAAAATTTGATTGGATTGATTGATTGGACTGTAAGACCAAGTACTTAACAAGTGTCTCGGATAACGCCGGGCCTATTCCTACAGAATGTTAATAGGAAGGATAGGAAAGGTATTTTTTTTTTGGGACGGAACGACCCGGTTTCAGACACCTAGCGATCGTACGGCACAACACAATTCTAATCTACTTCTAATCTACTGGAGGAATGATAAAGGCTTAATAGGTTTAATGAATAATGATGGTATTGGTCTTAAACAATTGCTTCTCAAAATCAGCAACCTGAGGGAAAAATTGTATTATTTCACGTACATCTGAAAATTTCCTGAAATTTAATTCAAAATTAGTGCTTTCCGGCTTACTAAACAAAATTAATTGATTGAATCAGCCCGGTTACAGACACCTAGGTAAAGTGGATAGTTAATAACACAACGCAAGTCTAATCAACACAATCAACAATTGGATGTTTCATTTACCAAAACGATTAAATCCATAAAACAAAAAGTTGCGAGAAATGAGAAAATACAAAAATGGTATTTTAAATTCCTCATAAATTGCAACTTTAGTTACTTTTAATTTTATCATTTAGTGGTGTTAACACTTATTAATACAAAAATTTGTTTTGAATATATACAGTTAGCCAATCAAGTACGTTGATATTAAAATTTAAAAAAATTCAAAAAATCGAGTTAATCGGTTTGTCTTGTGAACCATCCAAATAATATTTCAAAGAAATATTATTTCACCTACATCTGTAGATTTTCTGAAATGTAATTCTAAATTAATATTTTCCGGTTTCCTAAATAATATAAACATTTATTAATTCAATCCTCCTGCAATTCCACACCTTACAATATAATTTCTGAAACCATAATTATTTAACTTATTATACAAATTACTCTAAAATTCATTAGTATTTAACTCTTGAAGTGGCAACCACGAGATAGCCAAAAAAAAAAATCAAAAAGTTGTAAAAAATATGTGAGGCATTCCAAAGGCAATGGATCCCGGAAAACTATCAAGATTATTCAGATTAACTACCGGATTGGATATTTCAAATAAATTTAGCTTATTTCGCAAACATTTGAAATGATTTTTTAATTTTGGCCACTGACGAATATTTGTTAAATTACCAAGTAAATTATACTGCACAGAACATATTATGTCATGCTCAATAGAGCTTTACCACTCCTCAACCGATTACTGTCAAATGTGGTATTCAGAATTGAATTGACACTCTAAAATAATGCTCAATGGAACTAGGCCATCTCACAACAAATGATGGTCAAACACACAACAAATGATGGTCTGAATTTGACGAAATTTTGGGATTCGGATATAATGAATGAAACCTGGTTGTTACCCAACCGATAATTTTCCATTTTAGTTTGTAGAGCTGGACTAGGATTTTAATAAACTAAGGTCAAGTTGTATTGGGGTTTTTACGTGTCTTTTTTGTGGTCAAACAGTTCGACCATTCTGAATGGAACTTCACCATACCCCAAAAAATTATTGTCAAATCAGGTATGCAGAATTAGGTGGGGATTTGAAAATGGATTTTAGAGAAGTTCTGGAATTCGGTCAGGCTAGGCAATTTTTAACAAATTGTGTTTAAATCTGGTATATTGAGCTGAATCGAGATTGCAACATAAATCCTGGATGAAGTTCTGGATTTTTCTTCAAAATAAATTTGAAAATAATCAGCCAAATAAATATCTAGTTCCTACATTCACCATTGCTGAACCAAACTTGGTCTTAACCCGCTATGAAATTACTAAGTCAAATTCAGCTTTCCCAAAACTAAAGTTTGCTCGAATTCCAATTCAACCCAATTCGCACCCGCATTTTTTTATGTATCTTCCGCAGTATACCGTCTAGAAACAGATTACTGAGACAATTCCGCACATCTCAATCAATCAAAAAAAATCAAGGTTTACGTGAGGTGACGGCACGAATAGAAGATAGGACCACGTGGAATTCTTCTTACATAATTGGTGCCTGAGCAAGTTGAATAGGATTTAGAACTCAAAGCAATCGATATTCGTGTCTGACGTTCCCATGTAATTGCGAACCTGTTTCGAGAAATATTATTGTGGCAGAGAGATTATTTTACAGGAAATAGCGCCAGCAGTAAGCAATCTATAATAGAGTCAACATAAAAAGGCCGAGGGATATCACATGAAACATTTACTTGTCATTAAAAACGAAAATAAAAATTAAAAACTATTTTCCCTTTGCCATACCGTAACACATATGAGGTCTCACCCATTTAAACCATTCTACAAAAAATATGTTATTTATATTATTTGAAATTTTCATCATGCATTATTATTAGTTAGAGAGAAAATTAACGTTTGAAAACATCAACGCACTGCTGAAAATAATGATGCTTTGAACTAAAGTGTGCGGATGGAAATCGAGAATATATGAAATCAATTAGACGTCGTTCTCAAGAACTTCAATTATATCAGCACTGGAATATTCTTGACAGTTGACCCAAGAACTTAAACCAAATGACCATTTATAGCGTAGAATTTTTGTAAATTGGGCTTTAGAACAACTTGAAACCAATTTTTCATGGAAAAATCATATTCAACTCATTTCGGGTTAAATGGCTTCTAAATAAGCATATTTGTCAGATTTAGAGTTAAAACATGCTTATTCATGAAACACGTTTACATCCACACAAATTAACAGTTTGGGGTGGTTTATAGTCTGGAGGTGTAATTGAATCATATTTTTTTAAAAATGAAAATGGCATTGCAGTTATCATCAATGGAGAACGCTACAGAAGGAATTAAATGAATTCAACTTGAACGATATGTGATTTCAACAGGATAGTTCAACATACATGCATCTCATAACTCAATCAATTTATTGAGAGAAAAGTAATAATCTCTAAAAATGTGTGAACCAGAGCCGATGTGAACCAGCCAACCAAAACTTTTTTCTTTGGGGTTATGTTTTGGTTCGGTACAATAAACCGCGAACACTCAATGACCTTAAAAGCGTTTAATATTCGTGTTCTTGGTGAAACAAGTGTAGTTTTATGTGAAAAAGTAGCCAAAAATTGGTATTCCAGAATCGAATTTTAAAAAAAATCCAGAGGCGGTCATTTATATGAAATCATTTTTGTTATGAACCAATGTCTAAAATAAAATGTCTTTAAATTAAAAATATAATAGCTTATTTGGTCAACCTTTACAAACTAATCTGTCTAGAATATGACTACGACTAAAACTAAAATAAATTATTTTTAATAAATTCTAGTAAACAGTGACGAGACAAATTTCAATTGATACTGCACACAAATAAAAACCGGTGACTATTTAGCAGAAAAGCAATAGCTTTTCAAAGTACAAAGCTGAAATAATCAGTGCAAAGCTAAATAAAACTTTGAGAGGAGTGCAGCTCGATCTTTCTGGCTATTCGATCTTTCTGGCTATTTTTTCGACCAATCAAATTGCTCAAAAATGACGATGTTAGCAATATGATTGGACAAAAAAATAGTCAGAAAATCGAACACAAGAAAAAACATCAACCATAAAGGCGCCTTAATTCTAAAACTAATAGGGGACGATTCATCATTTAAAACCTAAGTGGTGATTCTAACAACATCAGCGCTACAACATACATTCAAATACATGCATTTTGTGATGCCTTCGAGGCCGGGTATGGCAATGTTGTGTATTTGTAAAGTACCACAATATGCGCCCGGTAAATTTAGTGTCATTCAAAGAGTAAGGTTTCACCACCAAAAGAAATTTCACAATCTCCATTGGAACTCTATAAAGCGCTCTTCTCTATCAATTAATAAGGTTTTAGGTTGCATTTCAATCTTACAGGACCGATTTCATGCTAGTACTCCACTGGCTATCCGATGTTCATCGACGGAACGTAAGCATCAATTCTAAAACTCACTCAGCGTTGAGTGAATTTAATTCTTCTTGGCTGAGAATATAATCCTTCGTACAACTTCCGTTTGACAGTGAATTTACGGTTTTCATAAAACAGTTAATACTACAATCGAAACACCAATTAGATCATTTAGTTTCCGATAAAATTATTCGAGATATGTATTTACTTCAGCCATATGCATGCTGGAAATTCATTAACATTAAATATTGTAAGAAGCATAATTATTGGCTGATTGGGGCACGAAACATCATTAAACGCAGCATATAATTTTACAAGATGTTTATATTATTGAATTTGGAAACAGCGCAAATTTCCAGTAAGAAAATTGGTCGCAATACAACTAAAAAAAACATATTCTTAATATTAGATCATTATTAATTTTGTAAAAATTTGCTTTTCGTCATCGTGAAAATCAGACAAGTTTTGATGATACATAAGGGAACTCTTTGCATGATACATAAGGGAACCGAAAATTAAAATTATTCTGATTTGGTTAAAATTTGGAAGAAAATAAATGTATATAGAGAATTTCCATTAAAAACTTCGCCACAAATCGCAAATATTTTTCGCCAGAACAATATGATAACCCTTCATTGATTTTGTATAAACCGAGATACAACAAACACATTGATCTAATTATTGCCAAGGCGAATTCTATGTTTGATTTTATCAGGATTAGACTTAACCGACTCCTTACCACATACGCGTAGCCGGTCTTCCTACATACAATACCAGATGTAAAAATTATAAGATGTTGAATCTGGCTAATAGGCGAAAATTACTTGGGGCAACGCTCATTGTAAATGTACTCCTGCGGGAAAAACGAACTCATCTTACATTCTTGGAAGCCTAAATATTTATGGTCCTAGATCTAATTATGGTGTACATGAAGCAATTAATGAAATAACAAAAATGTTTAATGAAGTACACGACTTATTTGATTTCTCTAGATCTAGCGACCACTTCCAAAGAAAACTGAAAAAACACTTTAATAATTTTTAATTTTATTTTATTTACAATAAAAAAAAATTCCAACTTTTTTCAAACAAAAAAAAGTGCTGATAACCAAGTAGTTGCTTAGTTCAAAACCTTTCAAATTAAATGCCACATGATTATTGAAATGAGCAGTATAAAACTGTTTCCCGAGCCTCAACGCTGATTTTGAGTACTAAGGTGTTTCAACCAAATTTGTTGATTTATTCGAAACCTTTACAATGAAAAATTGTAACTGCATCCAACGCCACAACGGTAGTTTGGAGCACTAAGATGCTTCAGCTGTGAAACCAAATCACATCTTACAGCTCTTTTACTGGTGAGGATGATGATCATGAGCACGATTAATTTGATCGAGTTGTTCATTTTGTTCAGCACGAAGTTGATCCAATTTCTAACTCTTAGGTTCTTTATCATATCTCGAAAGCGGGGTTGGTTTTGGTTGTTTGGAAGTAGGCGGTTGTACTAACTAATACGGTTTGCGTTTGACCAATCTATTCGCTGTCTTGGTGTTTACAAGGCCCTCGATAAACTGGACTTTTTGTTCTTCGTGTTCCTCTTTCCACAAAACAACCCTAAACTCCTCAGTTTTGTATACTTAGTATGAGTTTGATATTTACAAAATTCTACTTGTTAGAAGTGTTCCAATTTTTCTAGGTTCCGATTGTAATGTTTTAATGCAAAATTCCAACTGTTTCTAAATCTAAGTTCATTCAATGATTATTATAAATATAACATTGCGCAGTTTTAATAAAAAAATTACAGATTATTCAATTGGCGCCAATATGCTTGTGGTTTGGTTAAAGAGAAAGCAAATCAGAATGAATACAATCTTATTTTTATATTGAAGTGCTGCCAATTGACAGCTCTAAAACGAATTACCCAATTTTTGGTGCTTGCCCTGAAAGCAGCATAAATTGGTTTGATTGATTGATTGAAATATACGACCAGGCAATTTACCGAGACTCCCGGATGACCCGGTTACAGACATCTAAGTAGTCAAAAGTTAGTAAATTGTTAGTTGAAAATATAAGGCGGTTAGCACAAGACAGCAGAATTATTTTTGATTTTTATACTACACATTTTCAGTAATCAGCATCCTAAAGAAAATTATAATTAATTAAATTGCCGCTATAATGGTAAATTTCTTAGGTTAATATAGCTTGATTATTAAGAGTTAAAATTTCAAAATTTAGAACAATGTACAATATAATTGTCAAATCCGCTGATAATATTGGAAAAGGCTGTCAAATTGGCTGGCAGTGCTTGTACTGAATCGAACGGGAATGAGCACAGTGCCTGAGAAATGAGAAGTATTATGGCAAGGTAAAAAAGCGAAAATCGATGATTTACGGATTTTTGGGTCACAAGTGTTTATGTACATTCCAAAGGAAAAACAAGTAAAAACCTGGATCCAAAGGTAGTTAAGTGTGTGTCCGCCGGATATAGCAATGATTCGATATCGTATCGAATGGGGAATCCTGAGACTAAAAAAATTGTGGTAGGCCATGACGTATTTTTCTTGTGGAAGAATCAATGACTGCACTGGACATGTGTATGAATTTGGACATTAGTTAATGAATCAGAAGTGAACGATGCTGTGACAACTCCGTCGCAAATAATCGAACAATATGCGATCTGGATAAGAGGAATACCATTTACGCTTCCAGGTCAACCAACAGATGGCAAATTAAAATGGCATGATGATTACACTAATCAGGATGCCAAAAGTTGGCGCTTCTGAAAGCGCTCACGAACGATATTTGTGTGGCTGAAACATATTACAGCGGCGCGGAGCACGTTGCCATGTTGGCAATCAGCGTAGGGCCAAGGACATACGAGCAGGTAATTGATCGGACGATCACAAGCAGTCGGAGAAGGCAATGAACGAGGAGTACGATTCGCTCATTAAAAAGCGTACGATGAACTTCGTTGGGTCTACAAACTAAAGCAAAATCTAGATGGTAGCATTCATCCATACAAAACACGATTGGTAGTGCGGAAGTTCATACAGGCGTATGGCCTGTTGTGGTTAAAGTTACATCAATTCGAACTACTCAGGCGCTGTCGGCATCAAAACGAATGAGATGACAGCAGTTCGACATACGGTGATTGACACAATTTTTCTGACCACTGAATACTTGCGCAAGGAATTCGAGATCAAATTATTCGAGTTCAAATGTTTCTTGGGGTTTAAATGGAGATCAACCACCAAATGGATCAATTCTTAACTCCATGGGACAGTGTACAGAATCCTGGAAATTTTTAAACGGACGGAGCAATTTATTTTCCGTATCGTGAGGTGATCGGAACCTTAATGTACTTGGTCGTGAGTTGGCACGACCAGCAGAAATCTGTTTTGCTGTTGGCAACGCAAATTGGCACATGGAGAAACCAGCATTATGAAATACGTAAAGGAGACAATGGGCATAAGAATTCGGTTTGAAAGTGGCATCAACTTGAGTTTGTGTGGCTACAATCACGCAGACTATGCACGTCACATTAAAATCAAGCGGCCAATGTCCGGGTATATATTCATGTTTGGCAATGCAATTATAAGTTGAGGCTCAAAAAGCCAAGTCTGTGGCGTATAATGACTAGATCAAAATTACGATCACTTTTCAAAATTTTGCAAAAATTGACATGGTGGATTATAATTCAATAAGTTATTTTCTACAATTGCTATAACATATGGGAGATTTCGCTCTTACATTGAAGCAAATAGCACTTAAACAATATACAATGTTAGGGACGGCGTTAGGGTTTAATATTGCGAATATAAAGTGCTCCTGTGAAAGTTTTCGACATCGATGTTTTCAAGGTGGTGTATGTATGTCTGTCAGTCTGTGTTCTCTCTGCAGCACAAGCTATTGATTGATTTAGATAACGCTTCTTTCTTTCGCATTTTTAAGGAGTTGGGAGGTCAAAGTTGGATTTGGTGGAGATCGAAGCAGAGGACATGGCAGCTTTCTCGTTTTTTGTAGCTATGTTCAGGATGATTTTACAAAATTTAGGCGGGATATTTTGTTAGGTTGGGTGAGATGGAAACTTCCATATAGGAACTTTTTCATTTTTCCCAGTATTTTGGTATAGCACTATGGAAGGAATGGGTTAGAAACTGGTCGATTCTAGGTTCTATTGGAGCAAGACTGGTTCAATTGATTTTCTGGGAGCTCGGGCGAAAATGGTGAATTTTGAGAGAAACATTTTTTGGTATGAGCTTGGTTATATTTTGCACAAATGTTCTGAAGGACGTGATTGGATTTGTAAGAGGAATGGTTCCTGATAATTTTCTTGTTTGTTTGGTGAAAGTGGCAGTTTTTGATGTGAAATTTTTTCGTTGTTTGCAAGTGTTTTGTACAGTAAGGGGTCTAAAGAGAGATGACCAGGGGATTCTAAATAAACTTGGCAACGAAATTGGTTCATGTCATTTTTCTGTTTGTTTTTGGAAGGATTTGTTTCCGGGATCGGTTTGAGATTGCGAAGCGTACACACACAGATGCCGCTTTATATTTTCTTTTCTCTGTATAGCTAGCTTCAAAGAGTTTTCCCAAGATATCTGGGGTATGTAGATCGATACCAAAATATTGTTTTTGTATACGGTTTAGAAATGTGAGCTTCAGATGCATAATGAGAGTCAGATGCAGAGAATCATAAAATTCATTGGTTGTTTTTTAGTCAAGGTAGTGTTCAATTACAGTGTTCGCGATTTGTGTAATTTGCCCTGAAAGCAACACACATTGATCACGATAATCCTCAGAAGTTGCCTTCAATGTGGAATATGCAGTTTTGTTTAATCTACTCTAAGAGATATTTTCCACTGAACAAATTTGTAGCGTCACTCATTATTTCCTAGCTAAATTGATTAGAAGGAAAATCGATAAATTATTAATAAGGGTAGCTTTCGTGATTTACTTCTCAAAAGGCACAAGGATGAATATTTTATTAGAAGCCATCTATACAATTATGAAAATGGAAAATTTCGGAGATATCTGTTGCGGAAATATTCCATCAAATATGTACAGTACGTGAATAATCAAACCGTATATAAATATACATATAATGTATATGTATTTACCCACATATTATATTAACCGCTAATTACATAATCCATCACCCCCATCGTAACTAATTAACTGTACAGTATAGAATGTGTATATACATACATAAAAAGCAAATTCATAAAATTTTCTTTAAAACATTTTTTATTTTCAATTTTTTTTTCCTTAATTACGCTGATGGCTTTATGTCATCATTTTTATATTGAAAGAAATTTGTTAATTTACTTTGTAATTTGTATTGTTCCCCATATCTCGAGCTAAGAAATGAAAACTAGTAATTAGAACTAATGAATGAATTGTTTAAATACATTTTGATTAGACGAGGTCTTTTTTATATACTTAGTCAGCTCAATTATTGTTATTGTATGTGTATAGGATTTCAGCGACGATATCGAACTTATTTTATAAATTTTTAGTAAATTAAATTAAATTTTTTTGTAGTTTGGTGAGCGGGCTAACACACAATAACACATATACGAGTATAAATAATGTGTTGTACTGAATATCTATTCGTTGTGTTTGGTTGTGATTATTGTGATCAGATAAAAAAATGTGTATAGTAATAAACTAATAAAAGTAGGAGTTGCAAAGTTTTAGTCTATTTATCTAATTTTATTATCATGTATCTCCTCCTTTTAATATAAGTCTACGAGTCGTAAAATGATATACCAAACCAAATGAAAATATGTACATATATGTATACCGAGTATGTGTATCTATCTATCTATATACAGAAGAAAAATGAAAGAAAAATAAAATTCATTCGAAAGTGATTTTATTGTATCAATAAAACAAACCCCAAATTAATTAAAATGAATATCGTTTATAATTGCTATATGGAGAGATACACACAATTTTCCTATAATACATATGATGATATCTCAACACATGTGAATATTGTAATCAACATAAAGTGATGAGAAGATGATTAGTCTTATCGCTGAAAATAACTGTAAAAATCCGGTGTACTAGCCCGTCCCACACGTAAACACGCTCTGAATAATAAGTGATTCGATATTATACAATTTTCACATACATAATGATTCATGATACAATTTTTTGTTTTCCTGACCTCAATATTTAGGCGCGGGTAAGCGCAAATCGTTAACAAATGTATTTTTTTTCTTTATGCAATATAATTTAATTGCAATAATATTTAGACAGATTCCTCATTCACAACTACTTATTACTTACTAGAAACATTTTCATTTTTACAACTCGAATTTGAGAACGGGAAAAATTTAAATTATGCTAACGCAGCTAAATCAATTTTCTGGCAATTAAAATTGTTCGCACATGTTTACTAACTTTATAATAACGCGAGTGCAATTTACGCACTACAAACAGAGAAAATATTGAATTGTTGCGATCGTGTGGCGGTAAATCATGATCTAGCTCCACATATAACGTGTAAATTCCACAATGTATATATATATATTGTATGTATGTATACATCGATCAATCTTAATAAATTTTTCACACATCTTAATCTAAATAAGTAAATTGTGCACCACAATGTACATAGATATAACAATGAATATCTTGCGGCGCGAAAATACATATCGATCTTTAAGTATTTCAAATTTCAATCCATCATCAGCAGCTATTATGTAACAGAATATAAAAAAATCAATTAATTTTTTTTTTGCTAAATAAAATAAATTTTGTACAGCAACAATGATCTATAAAATATACGAAGAATGTTTGGGTTAAAGAAATCCGAAATACAAACATTGATGTCTTGTGAATCACATTATATGTTCATCTTCTTCTTCTTATTATTATTACCAATGCTTTTATTTCTGTTAAGTAACAAGTAACAACACAAATAAAATCATTAAATTTATTAAAAATCACTGAGTAATTGCATTATCAATCTTAAAATTTTTTGTTCTTACTTTTACTTTGGTTCTATGTTTTCTTTAAAGATTTTCTTATTTTTAATTAATTTTTGGTTTATTCTTCGTCTTTTGGTATTCTTGTTTTGTTCAGCTTATACAATTATTTTATGTAATTATTATTTTTCAATTGAGTTTGGTCTCCAAGTAATTAATATGTACAGAGTGAGTAAGAAAATATTTTAATTATGTGAATTATAACAATGTATCGACTCGAAGAATTCGATTCAAGTATATCTGTGTCTGTGCTTGTCTGATAATTCGATTGATCCAATTTTTCTTTTATTTTTATATTATTCATCACAACACAACCTATTGGATGAAACACCCGTAACGGTTTAGCGTGTTGCTTTACAAGTTGTACGCCTTACGAGGTTGTCAGTCTTGTAGATTAGAGAGTTAGATAGGAAAACTAACTGGATGTTGAAGAAGGGATAAGCTAAACAAGACAAAAGAGATAAAAAAAGAAAAGCTGAGTCCTCACCAGAGGTAGAAAAATCACCCGAAAGACAACCAGCTCAACAAAATGAAGCACAGCCAAAGGTAAAATCTCCACCACCGATTTGTATAGTACACTGAGAGAAATTATTGCCCACAGAGATATATTTTCATAGATTTTTGTATATAAATTATATCTAGTTTTGAGATAAGAATATTTTATATCTGTAAAAACGAAAAATATATCTAATTTTTTATAACGTTGAAAGATATAAACATACTATGTATCTCTCTCAGCTCAATATATAATTTTCAAAGTTAAAACAAATATTAAATTCGTAATAAAATATAACGTTATCGAATATTTGAATTTTCCAAATTTTACATAATTATAACTGGACTAGATAATTATTTATTAAAGATTTATAATTATCTTAAATTGATTATTTAAGATATTTTACATGCATTTAAGATATTTTACACATTCAGTTTGGAAGTTTTTATAACTAAACTGAATGTGACATTTATAATTTAATATTTTCCGATTTGATTTTAATATTTGTCATTCCTAGTTCAAAAAATAACTAAATTTTTGTATTGGAGGGAGGACCCAATGAATTAAGGTTCCGTTCACCCAATACAAAAATTTATTATTTCAGAAATCAGAACATACCTGAATACCTGATCCACAACTCAGTCAGATTCTATCTAAATTGAATTTGAAATTCAAGATACATATATATTTTTCATGCGCATATTGAGCTAGCGAATTTTTTGTTTATGATTAAAAGTAATAATAAGCATAACTGTTGTTTGCAGCAAAAATTAAAAAGCTGCTAAAAATATTTACCTGCTAAAAATAGTTATTATTTCTCTCATAGCAAAATTTTTTTTTATTATTTTATTTTCGCTTGGTAAATTATTTAACTTTGTTATACATGAACTGAAGAACTGAAATAGCGGATTATGTACATTCTAAAATAGATACAAATATTGTCAATTTGAAAATTTTTATATCTCATTAATTCATTATAATAAAAATCATGGGATATGCATTTGGAGGCGATTAGGTTGTTTGAGATATATTTTATATTGAGCTTGGTTAATTTTAATAAACATGCAGCTATATTTATTTCCAAATCGGAGAAATACTGCAGATAAATCAATATATCAACTTCGAAAACAATTTTTTTTCAGTGTAAGGAATGACCAACTAGTCAGAAATCCAAAGTGGAATGACTACTGTTACGGAACAAGAGCACAAAATCACTGCTCAGAACAATAATGTCGTGCCTTGACTTTCCTGTCGACAAGTTATGTTTTACTCAGTTTGATGAATTATTATTATTTTATTATTTTATTTGATTATTATTTATATACATATTGTGATAATATAAATATCAAGTTTGTGCCGCCTAAAAAGGGAGGAAGATGAATTGCATGTTGCCTATCAAGTTTCTAATTAAAGAGTGTCAAACCATTTTAATGATTGCCGCTGAACTTGTTAATTCGATGGGGTAAAAATATGGCTTGAAGATGGCAACATATGGAACATAAAGAACGATTAAAACTATTAGAAAATTATTGAACTACATTTTTATTACAAATGAGCATGTTGCTCAAAATGGGATTTGTAGATTCACAAAATTGTATAATAAATAAATAAATAAATAAATAAGTAAAAAAAAAAAAATAATGTACAGAAGATTAACACTTCCAATCCAAACGCATACAGAAACTTGTGAAGCTGAATACGGAAAAATATGTGGTACACGCAAGAAAATAAAAACGATCGTCTCTTCAAGGTCATGGCCTACATCCAATCTGTGAAAGTTACTCAATTATGGAGGACCTAGAAAATAAAGTATTTAAAATTCTTGATGCCGTGAACATTGTTAAAAAAAGAGACGTAGCGCAGAGAACCGACTAGAAGGTGTTTCAAAAAGGGGACTGCCCCTGTTCATGCTAACGTTTGAACAATCCGAGCAAATAGAAAAAATTTACAATACAACTGGCATACTCAAAATGTACAACAATAGTACAATGGAAAAAATGTCACGCATAACCATGAGCACAGATATTGCGCACGTGACCCAAGACGCGTCAAATATCCTGGAAAGCACCCAACACAAACTTGCAAACTATCTAAAGAAGAACCATCCGGGCCTATAACGTTGAAAGAACTAAAAGCAGAAATTTTAGAACACAAAAGCAAAGGAAGCTCCTGGTTACGATCTGATAACAGAGCAAATAACAAAGGACCTGCCGTAAATTATTGCACATAATCAATGCGATCCTCAGGAAAAAAATATGTGCCAATGCTATGAAAAGTAGCAGAAGTAATAATGATTCCGAAACCAGGCAAGCCACCGAATGATAGAAAATCTTACCGGCCAATTTCATTTCTACCAACACTATAGCGATATTCTTTGAGAGCCTGTTGCCCAAAAGATTGAATCGAACCATAGAGCAAAGAAACCTTATCCCAGAATACCAGTTTGGTTTCAGAGAGAAACACTCAACTATTGAGCTGGTTCACAGGCTTACAGATGTCATTGAGAATACATTAGAGAGGAAAAAGGTTTGCACTAGTATTTTCTTAGATAGGGCGCAGGCCTTCGATAAGGTGTGGCACAGAGGTTTCCTCTCCAAACTACATAGAGATTTACCAAAACAATATGATATGATGAGAGAATCGCCACTTTCGGGTGAAATAAGTGAATATTCCGAGCTAAAAAAGATTTCGGCAGTTCGGCATTCTTTACCTGCTCTACACCAGAGATTTCCTCAATTAAACTATGTTACCGTTGCTACATTTGCTTATAATACTGCAGTTCTCTCAGTAGGAGACACTAATAGATTAAAGACACCACTGCAAAGACTACTTAGTAAATACTCTACAAATGGAGCTGGCATATGGGCTTCTTCTCATTCACAAGAGACTAAATTAAGAAAGAAAAACTACTAGATGAATTGTATTTTCAGTTGTTGTATTCAGTTGTAATATAGCGCTAATGAAAAAAAAAATAAATAAAGATCCATACACCCCCGTAACCTGTCAAAAACAAACAATAAGGCTCCTGTTGGACATTGATAAGGAACTATTAAGAACTTCATAGAACACATCATGATGAACTCGAAGCCTTATAAGGTTGTTTTCACCGATATTCGGAAATTCGATAATACACTTTAAACTTCTGTGGTAATTGTTTAGAGTCCCAATAATATATACTGAATTTCAATAAAGGAAGGAAAGTTGTGGTTATATTCAAGTCCGAGTATGACAATAAAATTAAATATTACTTCAAAAACAAGTAATTAAAAAAGCAATGCCCATACGAAGTTATACTTACAAGAAATCAACGCGTGATTATTATATCAACGGGCATCTTGAAGAAAAGTGAGATCTTCCGAAATAAGGTCAGTAAACCAAAACCTAATTATTTACCAGATTGCCTAAAATCAATTTAATTTTGTAGATGCTAAAAGTTTATGTAGCTCTCAGTGATGGCCGGGAACGCGGAGTTAACAAAACCCGTTCTATAAACGTGTCGGTAATATAGGAGCAGATAGCGCTATTGGTAAGGAATAAGCGATAAGACTTAAGCTTAGCCTGATGTTCAATCATTTTTAAAAAAAATTCAATCATTGATTATAGAAGTTTTCATCCAATTTAATTTATATTTTTCATCCAAAATTAAACATCTTTCAATTGTTGACCAAATACACTAGGTAAAAAAGTAATAGGTGCGGGTTCTCTTAAACAAGATAATTTGTTATATTCTTATCCTACTTTGAGTTACACTCTACGAATTTATTCTTCGTACGCTCTAAAAAATGAATTGTCCTTTGAACTAAATGAAATCGTAGTGTGCTGTAAATTACAAGAGACAAAAAGTGAAAACAAAATAAATTCTCCGGTTCTAATCTAAAAAATAACAAAAAATACAATTTGTATGCAATTGTTTACGAACAAATTCATCGTAAATTATTGTAGCGACTATTTAATATTTGTGCAACTTTTGTTTTTTTCCAATGGTTGATAATTTAGTTCAGTATCTCCTTTGTCATCAAAGCAGTTAGATCGATTAATTAATTGACTTTTACTTCTCGTAAAGTCTTTACGAAGAGAAACCAGAGCTGATTTCCGCGAAGTTGTAAAAACGTGCTCAAACGCTATCTGATATTGCAAAAAATAAAATAAAAAAATTTACTATTCAACACATTGGTGCAAACTTTTAAAATACAGGGAGTGTTGAATATTTAAAAAGAACTGGCCGTTCTCGTGTTCTTAGTGAGAAGGAAGAAAGAATGGTATAGTGCGAACTATAAAGAAAGAACCCAGAACGTGTATAACCAAAAATTCAATCGATGTTACACCAAGATTATGCAACAAATGTGTATTCGCGTACAGTTCAAAAAACTTTAAACCGCACAGATTTTCTCTATAACACCCAGAAGAAAACCACTTATGAGTAATGTAAATAAGAAGAAATGTCTGGAATTCGCAAATTTACACATGAAGAGGACATTTTATTCTGGAACGGAGTAATATTTACAGATGAAAGTAAATACAACGTTTTTGGACACGATGGGCCGGCAAAAGTTTGGCGTATAAAAGGGACAGCCATGGAAAGCGCAAATCTTCGATATGTATGGCGAGGACTGGAGGCTGTTCGTAAACTCTATACATTGTTAATATTGTTACAACTGTTATTGTTAGTATGACGTATGTGCTTAACAATGATTTTGTTACAAATATCAATGATGTTACAGATGATTGACAATGGCAAAAAACAAAATTTGTGAAATCTAGTGTAAATTTTTATTTTTTCATACATAAGTAGGTTTTGTAAATATAAAAAAGGTTATTTTTAAATATATAAAATATTACTAGTTTCCTCGTAATTATTAGGAAAATCTTGTTATAGCTATAAGATGGGACGTGGCAAGCACTGCACGCCGGAAGAAAGAGGAATCGTCACCAAGTTTCGGAAGGAGGACAAAACATACAAAGAAATATCCAACATACTAAATTGTTCTCAAAATACGATCACAAAAACCTTAAAGCGTTTTCGTTCATTTTAATATTAGTATTTTGACATAGTAAGTAAGTGATATTGGTCTATGAGACGTAATTTCGTTGGGTGCTTTTTCTGGCTTGGTATCATAATCAATAACCCAAATTTCCATAACTTTGGTACATATTTCATTCTGAAGATGTGTTGCTTATGGTAAATTTTTAATGAGGTGTTTAAGAACTTTTCCTGTTCAGAGTGATTTTTTGATCTTCAGTTTCTTGTATTTGTTCGCTCTCCTGTACCTCATTAGGCTGACATCAAAGGCTTCCACCTGTTAATCATTGCTTCTTGTCCAACTTCCATTGCTTTTTCTTATAGGTGGAATTTGAGTTATTGGGGTTTTTATTCAGTTTGTTGGGTTTCACAATCAATAGTCAGTATCTTTTTCAATGGTAATGATCGTAGGTAGGTATACGAGTTCGTCGCTTCATTTTTATTTTTGTTCTGCAGGAACTATTGTAGTTCTCTGCTTTCTGGGTAATTTGTACCTTTTGATTCTGCAAGTATTATTCCGTGCTGAAACTTTAAACTTCTTCATCCAATTGTTCCACTAAGAGTGACCAGTTTATGGACGAATGATTAGAGCTCGAGTCGAAACCTTCTTCGATACTAACGTAAGTTATTGGTAATTTCCTAATTATAAAGAAATCGAGTAGATCACGTATTTTATTGACAACTGTGGACAAAACACTGTAGAGTGCCAATTACAACCACATTTTGTCACACTTCCGGGGAGCTCTTTATCTCTAGTGGAAACTAGTCTTGATCCTCAATGAGTATGTTTTACATACAACAATAACTCCAACAATAACTTTACTGGGGGAGGGGAGTGCATTTTTTCTACTTTTGTGGTAGAAATATTGTTAATAAATGGCCTCTTTGTTTTTGCGACTAAAATAGTCGTAAACATTGTATGGGTGTCCATTTAAATAATATTTTGTCCGAAAAGCTCGGATTCTTCAAAACCTTTTTTGTGTACAAAGTTAGCCTTGTGTATAATTTTGCTGTAGTCTTATTTTGGAAAATTAATTTTTTTTTTACTAAAATCCACAATAAAATCTCAAAAATGAGTAAGAACCTGTCTTATAATGAAAGCAACGGTTTGATTATGATATACGCCGGCCGAAAAGAAGAATATGTCAAAAATCGCTTGGTATTTCACATAAGTAAACAAAAAATATTGTTTGTCCTGATATTTCAACATAGCCTACCCCTCACAAAGCCATCTATTAGAATTTTTTGAACCAAAATACCTGCCGTTAATTTTATGCGTAACTACTTTCAACATCTACACCACCATTTGAGCATGGGTAGCTACGAGTAGATACAAGTACTTGTGAGTAGTTTGCTTTCTCCATTGGGAACACAGCTATTGATGCAAAAAACAGATGATGACACAATGGAATACGTTAATACGGGTGGTAGGATTCACAAGGGTTTGTGTTGGGCCCGCTGCTGTGCAACATTATGTATGATGACAAGCTCCGATTTCGAAGAACCGAAGATGCCAAAGTCATCGATATTGTAGACGATATCGCGATTATAGTGGTGGCTAAACACAAGGAATGGGGTATCAGAATCTACTACCTATTGCTGCCAGTGGGTGTACAATTGGCTGAACAGAAGTGAGTTCTTGCTCGGTAATTACCAGCAGGAAGATAAAGTAAACTGCAATTTTGGATGTAAGCGAATGTGTTATTACCACACATCCAATGATTTAGGTTCGAATGTCACCATTGACAGCAGATTAGACTTTAAAAATCATATGGATATTAAGGCCCACTTAGTAATAAGCAATGCGTTGCCTCGAATAATCCCGAATACAGCGGAGCAAGATTAAAACGATAAGTGAGATATTATTACCTAAATTGTTTCAACAGTAACTCCTTATATCGGCTCAGTGCTTTAAGAGTGGTTTGCGCATTTGGATGTATTACAAGAATACTATGACCGAGTTGCAAATTAGATGGAACCAATCAAACAAAGGTCGATGGACTCATCACTTGTTTCCTCGAATTAAAGCTTAAATGGAACGGAGTCATGAGGAAGCCGAATGCTATTTCATTTCTTGACAGAGCACCGCTGATTCTGAGATGACTACAGTCTTTTTTGAACATTATGCACTGACTAGAGAATGTCGATCATCTATTTTTCGAATACGCCACGGTTTATAGGGGGCAATACACATGATTAAGGGAACTATTGAAAAGCAAGTTATTCATAAAAATGTATTACAGAAATGTTAAATTCTTTAGAGATGTGGATGCCATCAGTAGAATTATTTACGAAATGCAGCAACGCATTACAAGAGGTACAACTGTAGCTTTTGCTGGTCATCTGTCCCGCTACGTAATATCTATAGCCATTTTTCCGCTGGCTTGTATGCCACTGGAAATTAGATGGAGGTTTTAGTTGGTACAAATCTTTTAGTCCGAATCATAAACACCTAGGATTATTGCACATTGAATTATCACACAATATTGAATCACTACTATGTTGTTATATTTTTTAATTTATTTATCTTGCCACATTTAACATTTTATAATCCCTTTCGGAGTGGGCTTAGACGAAGGAAACAAGAAAGATACTAAAAAACAAAAGGATTATCGCCTCTTAAAAAACATTTTGTTCTGCTTTATTGTTATTACGTACAGAACGGTACTAATTTCATAACGTCCTTATAAGCCAAATCAAAATTGTGTGTCTAATTGTTTAGACCCAAATTTCTTCAATTAAGGGTTGAAATTTTATTTAACAATAACTAAATTACACAAATTAATTGACAATTTTTAATTTTCAACACTGGTTCATCATATAGAAATCCTATATGATGTAAAAAGTTATCATTTCTATTCATAGCGTTACCAACGATGCACCATGCGGCAGTTACCTGAAGTAAAAACATTCTATATGCTGGATACCTGTTAAACTCTCATTAACTTGAAATATTCATATTAGCAGCGATTTATTAAATTAACGGATAGTTGATAAAATATCATCTAATCATCTCGTAAAAGATGGTCCAATCAAAGATATTTGATGCACTGTGTGCCAAATTTCGAACAAGATAAATGTAGAATCTTTGCTCATAGGTAAAAATTAATATAAAATTTTGTAAATTAATGATGGATTTCATTTACCACAAGCAGTCATAAAAAAAAATGTAAATCAAAACGAACAATTATCATATCATTAAAAATTATATTGTGTTGTGATTGTACATATAGTTACCTCACAATTTAAGCGACAATAAACTATATAAACAACTACTTTATAGTTATACATATATGTATGTTAGACAGATAAACATTCCAAATACATACAGTCTATGTACTATGTTTGTATGTATAAAATGAACAGCAGACAATAATAATAATAATAAAATTGAATGTGATACTATTTTGAAACTATCATATTTTGTAAACTATTTTGAAAGGTTATTGTTTGTTTACTTGTTTGATCGAGTGTGTGTGTGTGTATGTTTAATAATTATAATTTTTAAAATACACTTAAGCTTACGCATAAAATCAATCAGTTTCCTTAGAGAGAACTAAAAAATGTTAAACGAGCTGATCAACAATATAGACTTAGCGTGCGGCATTCAACAGCTCAAACTTATCATAACCGGCAGCTAAACACACATCAATAATAATAATAATAAAAAAAAATATATGTACATTTCTAAACAGATAAAGGCTTCCATTCATATGTGTGCGCCACAAAACTAATACGACATAAAATGCTCAAATAATCATAAAAATTTAGGTACACAGAAACCACACAAAAATCACTTTAATTACTACTGTTCATATCGTCTTGCCTAATTATAAATCTGTTAGCTGTTAACAATTTACACATTCAATTACTACACACATCATCAAAGCAATTATATAATTTTCATATCTCGTGAAACATACGAGTATAAATGTATGTTTTCTCTTCTTATAAGTAAATAAAGGTAAGGAAAAAAAAAAATCATAAACGACGTTCGTCTTATTAAATAGATATAATTATAATCATAATAATAAATAAATGATTATAACTATAATGCGTTTACAAAAGTAACTTGTCACCTTTATAATTATCATAGTTTAAACACATATGGTAAGCGTATATATTATTAGTCAGGTGGTTCAAGGTGTTCTAAGTAAAACAATATCGGTTTTCAAATCTATATGACCGTAAATAAAAAAGTAAAAATAAACAATTTAAAGTAATTTTATAATTATGAAGTCATGCGACTACCTCAATCGCGTGACTACAAACATTTGAAATTTAGTCACCCTTCGATGCGCCATTATATATATATTGTCTACACGGACAATAACATTTATTTCTATTGTAACTAAACACTTTATTTCACGCTTATTTATACTGTTATTGCGAATAACTTCTTATACTTTACGTGTTGCTGCGAATGACGACGACACAAGTGCATTTACACATACATTTGAATGAGTCCTATTTCGAGCGGGAGATTTTATCGGATTCAAAAATATTTTCAAATATACTCGATTAAATCTATTACAATTTCCCATAGCGGATATCGATAAAGAAATAGTTGTAGAATACAATTTTACCATTAAACTTTCGTTTATTTAAAAGTTCACTTTAACGAAAAGTGTAACTACACAAATTAATGAAAAGTGTATACAAATTAACAAAAAATGTAACTTCTAAAAAGTGTAGCAATGAACAGTGGAAATAGCGAACCTTTCCTAAAAAGATCATCAAAAATGTACATTATCGGGATCAAATTTGTTCATAATAATTCTAGTGTAAAGGTTGGAGTTACCCTTTCGAACGCCACGTACAATATATTGTAGATCGAATTTAAACTCTTATAACTGTGGTTTATTTCATTATCGGTTAAAAAATTTGGTGTGTATTTTTTGGTCAGTGTGTGTTCTATGAAACAAAAGACTAGCTAAAGGCGGAATTCCATTACTGCGGTTTTTTTCTGCCAAACCAGAAACAGATGAAATCAAAAATCCCTATATGTGTGAGCGGCGTAACAGTAAAATTTTTAAACAAAAATTTTTGTTGCTGTTGCGATTTGGTTGCCATAATAAAAAATAAAAAATACAAAACGAAGAATTTTTTATGGCAGCCAAAATAAAAAATTTTGGTTTAGTAAGATTTTATGGTGAGCATTTGGCTCATACATTTTATATGTTTGGTGGAGTGTGATATAAATCGCGTTTTCATGATAAATTTATATTAATGTTCAAATTAAAATATTTTACCATTTTTAGTTTTTATTATTTACTCTGTATTACATAATTTTAATGCATTTGAAATTATTTAGGTTATGTTACAAACGCGGAGAAATATTCCCCTAACTTTTTTATAGGAAATCGTTTTCTTAGTTTTTACTTATGCGTGAAAAATTTTTTTCAGTAAAAAAAACTGGGAAACCGAAAAGAAAAGTGAATACATATTAAAATTACGTTGATAAGCAAACAAATGTTGTCATAAAAAATATTGAGTTTTATACTTTTTATGGCAACATTTTCCCCCTGCCAGTAAATTTTACGGAAAATTTTTTTGTTTCTCTCTAACAAGTAAAGGATTTACATTTTTATCTCGTGTTAATTTTACTGAAAAAAAAACTATTTCACTGTGGAATCCACGCATTATGCGTGGATTCCACAGTGAAACAATTTTTTCAGTATAAAATACTGAGAAACCGAAAAGAGGGGAGTATACATATTAAAATAACGTTAGAGTGACCAAGACAACAAATGTTGCCATAAAAAGTATTAAGTTTCATACTTTTTATGGCAACATTTTCCCCAGTAAATATTACTGAATTTTTTTTTTGTTTCGTTTTGGTAAGTGTTTTTTTTTATTTTGTAACTATTGCCAAAGGCTTTATTCTTGAATCTTTCTTTATAGGAAACTAACAAGAAGTGTGAAATTCTTAAAAACTATAAAACTTCGATTTTCTTCCGATCATCCAGTACATTTTAGAAAATTTTATTTTTAATTGATTGCGTTTTATTTCAATGTGTTTTTTCCATGTCAATCTTCTATCGAGATGAAGACCGAGATATTTGACGTTTGTTTGTTGAGGAATTGTGATATTGTTTAATTTTACTGCTGGACATGTACGTTTATTTAGTGTGAATGTTACATGTGTTGATTTACATTCATTCGTCCTTATCCGCCAAGTTTTTAACCAATCTTCTATTTTGTGTAGATGTTCTTGTAATTCTCTCGATGCTGTTTGAGGATTTTTATGTGAAAATAATATAGCTGTGTCATCAGCAAAAGTTGAAGTGACGATTTTTTCAGTTATTGGTAGGTCAGCTGTGAATAACAAGTATAGCACAGGCCCCAATACACTACCTTGCGGTACTCCTGCCTTTATCTCGGTTAGATCAGTAGTGGCCGTATTTTATTTCACCTGGAACATCCTTTGGGCTAAGTAATTTTCAAGAATTGCATGAAATTGTTTAGGCAAAAGAGTTTTAATTTAATCCTTCATGCCATACTTTGTCGAAAGCTTGCGCAATATCCAAGAAAACTGCCGAGCAATATTTCTTTTCTTCTAAGGAAACCTTAATTGTATTTACAATTCTGTGCACTTGTTCTATTGTGCCGTGTTGCTCTCTAAATCCAAATTGGTGATCTGGTATAATGCGACCTTCAGATAATATAGGTATTAGTTCTTGTAGTAGCATCTTTTCAAAAAGCTTTGAAATTATCGGAAGTAGACTTATTGGTCGGTACGACGAGACTTGGGTTTCGTCTTTACCTGGCTTAGGAATCATGATAATTTGAGATATTTTCCATTTTTGGGGAAAGTATCCACATCTCATAATCGCGTTAAAAATATATGTTATATATTTTATGCATCTATCTGGTAATTCTTTGATCATTTTTCCAGTTATTAGGTCATGACCTGGCGCTTTTTTGGGATTTATACTGTTTTTGATAACTTTTTTGACGCATTTCCATTTAAATTTTACTGGGTTTGGGTTCGACTCGTCCCTCGTAAGCTGTGGTAGTACGCAATCATTATTTTGTTCGTTTGGGGTGAACACTTTTTGTAGATGGTTAGAGAAAGCGATAGCCTTTTCTAAGTCACTTCTGGCCCAGTGACCATCTGGTTTCCTTATCGGTGGGTTCGATACCTCTGGCCTTTTTAAATTTCTTGCTGCCTTCCACAGTGAGTAATCTGTTGTTTCTGTTGCTGTGAGCTCACTTAGGTAATTCTGTATTCCTAAGTTTTGTTCTTCCCGTATTGCTTCTCTCAAAGCTTTAATAGCTCTATTTAATTTCCATTTATGCAAAGGAAATTGGTGAAGCTGCCATAGCCGCCGATTTGTCCGTTTCTCTGCTAATAACTTTTGAATGTTACATGAAAGCCTTATATTTTTTTCGGAATTTTTGTTCTCCGGAGTAGCTTTTTTCGCAGCCATTTCCATTATTTGACTTAAGTTTTCTATCGCGGCAACCACGTTGTGGTGGTTCAGTTTTTAATGCTTGGGTACTTAGTGTTACTATTATTGGTGAGTGATCTGATGATAAATCATAACAGTCAACGACTTGAGCATTGGTGCGTGCTATTCCTCGCATTACACAGAAATCTATTAAATCAGGAATTTTCTTTCTATCTGTAGGCCAATATGTGGGATGTCCAGATGATAAATAATCAAGATGATAAATTGCTTCGTAGAGTTGCTTTCCTTTCGGTGACGTCAACCTCGAACCCCATTGCACATGCTTAGCGTTGTAATCACCCCCTGCTAGAAATTTGATTCCCAACTGGTTAAAGTAATCGATAAATTGCTGTTTTTTAATTGCGTGTTTCGGTGGACAGTAGACAGCCGATATTAAAAATTTCCCAGACCATTCTTCCAAACTGACAGTTGTAACCTGGATGTGATCTTTAGCATATTTCTGGAGCTCGTAGTGCTTTAATCTTCTTTTTATTAAGACTGCAGTGCCGCCGTGTGCTTTTCCATCCGGATGTTTGGTGTCATAAACGGAATAGCCGGTAATATTAAAAAAATTTTGTTTTGTGAAGTGTGTTTCAGATATTAACATGATGTCTATATTTTGTCCGATGAGAAATGTTTGTACCTCAGCTTTATGTTGCGAGAGCCCGTTCGCATTCCAAATGGCTATTTTTAGAATTGTCATTTTTGATTTTTGACTATAATTTGCATAAGCGTATTCATATTTTGCATCATCATGCTCATTTGTCTTTCCATCATCATCATGAAACTTTGGATGGTCTCGGTTAATTTATTTACCATGGTGTGAATGTTTAGGTCGTCAATAGAATGAGCTTTTGGTTTCGATTTGTTACCTTTTAGGATATTTGCGTAAGAAACACCTGGCTGTGCAAAACTGCTGGCAAATGTCTCCATGTTATCGTTTTGTGTGTTTCCACTCGTTGGTTTGGTGACTAATGTATTTTTTGGTAACATGGCCCTCTGATTAGATTGCATATTCAGCATTCGTTGCTCAGCTCTCGTATTTTGCGTTTTAAGTCCAGATACACCGCGCAACCCCTGTAGTTTGCAGTATGATTTTCACCGCAGTTATTACAACGTCTCACAGATGGGTCTTTGCGAGACATTTCGCACTGTTTGGAGTCGTGGAGTTCACCACAAATAACGCAAACTTCATTTAAGGCGCAGTATGCTTTCGTGTGTCCGTATTCTTGGCACTTTATGCATTGAACTGGTCCAGACCTCTTCTTAGGTTCTTCAATTACGATTTTGCGATGTAACAAATATTTTAAGTTGTAAATCTTGTGAACTCCTTTCGACTTTTCTTCCTCTGGCTCTAGTTCCAAACGGAACATTGGTTGAGGTACCTTATCACGGTTTACTATATTACCAATGGATTTGGCATGGAAACCTTCCGCAGCAAGTGCAGCTTGTATGTCGCTAACATCTACGCAGCTTTCAATTCCTTTTAGCACAACAGTCAGCCCTTTTTGGCTTTTTAGCTGGTATGTGTAATATTTTTTACCAACTTCGTCGAAATGTTTAACTAGGGCTCTGAAGCCATCGATTTCGAAAGTTTGAATCTTTGTTTCGTTTATATTACCTCGTTTGAGCGGGGCAATATAAAATTTAGAATCTGTTAACTTTGCGATGTTGTTAACCAATTCATTGTTAGATGCTTCCCTTAAATAAATTGGAGGCGGTTTCTCAGTTTTCAAATTTGGCACTGCATTGGGGTCAATGACCTCTAGACTAGAGAATAGATTGTTAAGAGGTATTTGGTTAACACCTCCGGTAAGTGGTGAAATTATATTTTTATCTCGCTTTTACTGAAAAAATATGTTTCATTGTGAAATAAAGGCTTACTGCCAGTAAATTTTACTGAACATTTTTTTGTTTCTCTCTAACAAGTAAAGGATTTATATTTATATCTTGTGTTAATTTTACTGAAAGAAATTGTTTCACTGTGGAATTCACGCATTATTGAAAGAAAATAATTAAAAACATAATAAAATGATGCCTACAAATAATATTTAGGTTTTTTATAGCAAATTCTTTCGAAACAAAATTTTGATCTTAGATCAAAAAAATGACTGGCAATGCGATGTATTTCAATGACATTTCGATCAAATTTATTGTATTGCCAATCATTTTTTTGATCTAAGATCAAAATTTTGTTTCGAAAGAATTTGTTATTAGTAATTTAGAGATAGAAATAAAATTAATTTGACAGTAATTTTCATTTTTTAACTAATTTTGGTAAAAATTTCGTGGTTGTCAAATGTTCCCCTTAAAATTTCGCTATAAAATAAAAATAATCTGTCTTTGTCGGATTTTTGATGTTATCTCTTTCTGGGTTTCTGCACAAAAGAAAGCCACAGTAATGGAATTCCGCCTTAATGTAATAAAACTTGCAAAAACTCACTTGGCTTAGAGTTTTGGTTCAACGAAGTTGTGTTATATTGCGTTGTGAGCAATTACATTATTACTTTGACGATTGGTAATGTAGAGAAAACACCACCTACTGGAATAAAATAAAGCTGTGATTCCATGTAAAATATGACAACCAGCGCTCACGAAACGACTAAAAATTATTATAGCGGCAAATTTTAATAGTTGTGATTCCATGTAAAAAAGTCTAAAATCACGGTCATACAATCGTCAATTATTTAAGGGGGATTAATTATATTACTTATAATTCTAAAGTAACCGATAAATATTTCGCATTTAAATAAAATATAAACTCGCATTTAAATACATGTACAATATATTGAACGTAATTTTTCCTATAATCAATTTTCGTACATTTTGACTTTAGAAATGGCACGAAAACAATTAACCGAAGAAGAAATATTGGAATTGCTTATGTTCAGATTTTGGCAATGATTCGGACGATGAAATGAAAAATATCGAAGATAATGATGTGAATGCGGACGTTCCAGAACCCATAGATTGCTACGACAAAATATAGATTGACGTGTCCGTACAACATCAGTTCGACCATTTAGAACAAGAAGATGACCAAAACAATGGTGAGGAAGATAGTGATGTAGTTAAGACAATCGATTTATAGTTATTGCTTTGGCTGAAGGAACATTTGGCGTAACGATTGCGGATGTCGTGTTAATAGATAATCTACAATTTACACCTAAATGTTACATTCAGTGGAGGCGAAAACAAGTTCAGCCAGAAGTAATACCTTTCATACCAGCCCAAAACATTACATTCGAACCATTAACTCCGCAATGACGTATTTCATGAGGTACTACATTCCGAATAGCATATTTGAAAAATTCAACAAAATGATTGCACTAGATTCAAACCAACATGCCCTATTGAAATTAAAAAACTTTTTGGTTTACAGATATTGATGGGCTGTTTGAAATTTCTAAGATTGCGGATGTATTGGTCGCCAGTTCTACATATAGAAGTACATATTTCGGAATGTGATGAGTAAGAAGCGCTTTTCTCAGTTGCGAGGGAACTTACGCAAGAAATGCAAGGTGCATCTTTACACTAGCAAGGCAAGAAACTGTTTTGAAAAGTTTCATTTAAAAAATTGACGTACTTATTTATGAAAAATGTGATATCTTATATGAAGAGAATTAAAATGTAATTTATGAATTTATGATGATAATGTGTGATATGTTATATAATTTTAGAATTAACAATTTTAATTTTATTTAACAAACCTGAATTAAAATTTGAATTAACGACTGAAATTTATTAGAATAAATATTTAAAAAATAAAAATACAAAATTTATTTATTTATTTATTTATTTTGTAAGGTTTCTGAAATAAGTCCAGTGAAATAAAAATTGAACCAAACCTCATACACAATGTCTTAAAATAGTCTCATATTTGCTAAATCAACGAAATAATAATTTCAACTCTTCTAACATTAAATGGCGCTCGAGAGTTAAAAAAATTAATTCTTTAAATGTTTGAAATGATATACACATGGCCGGTTACAAAAATCTCAGAGATGGAAATAAAATTATCGTGAAGCAACCCCAAATCTTTTTATTAACATCTCCGAGTTTTCTGGAATCGGGCATAACGTAGCAAGTATTCTTCAAAATTTGAATTTTTATGAAATTTTACGTTCTAAAACTTTTCGTTAAACGCTTTTCGTTAAAAAGTTCACGTTGGTTTTATTTACACAAAATATCCAAGAACAACTTTGATCATTTTTCAAACTTTTTGTGTTTGTTCATTGAAATAATTTAAGACAATTTATTTTTTCGGTCAGATTTTATGATCTCTGCTCTGTAATAAGCAATGATTAACGGGACGACCCAGCAAATTCCTACCTAATTATGAAAACCTATGGCAGTGCTGCTCAACTCACTAGTTAAGGCAGCTCTTTAATCACCCTATATTATACATCAATTTTGTTGTATACAGTGTCGGATAAAAGATTTGAAATTACATATAACATATAAATATCGTCGGTTTGGTGCAATAGTAACACAAGTCCAAAATTATCAATTTTGAGATATTCGAACAAAAATCCTTTAAATCTAAAACAATTTGTATCTGGTATATAGTATCACTTCAAAATTCCTCATCGTTTCATAATATTATATTATTTTTTTAGGAATAACGGCACAACTCGAAATCGAGTTTCGCTTTTGGAGCGAAATTTCAAATCGATTTCCTTAAAAATATGCTTTTTTTTATGTGACACTGTTGCACCAAACCGACGATATGTCAATTGCTGGAAAAACTATTGTACAAAAAAAGTATTTAATGGCAGAGAAAATAATTTTTATTTCCCCATATTTAAATTTTTTTCTATACTCATTCATATACTTCCAATCGATCAATTGCAATGAGTTGAAATATTTCCTTGTACAAACTTTCACCTTTTTTCAAGCTAGCAGATAAATTGTTAGTCTTGCTGAAGAGATTAAAATATGCTCTACTTATTCTGTACTTTACGCAGTTCAGCAACATATTCAATATCCTCAGTTATTCCACAAATCTCACTTTCATTATTTTCAATTAAACGACGTTTAAACAAACACTCTTTTCCGTTACCATGATTCAGGCTAACTCTTTCAATTGACGATTTTACTTTAGTATTCCCCTTAAATTCCAGTATGAAAGGAGCTTCTCGGGAAGCATCAAATCCAATTTTCAGATACCTTCATTGTTTCGAAATTTTTTTTGAACATTTACTTAGACATATATACCCTAACACCCCACCCACTCTATCATCACAATCGCTAGCATCTGTATAAACGATCTCACACTCTCTGTATTGGCAATTCACTATATCTCAAATACCCTTTGGTCATCATTTCATTCATACGCTTGGTATACTCCACCAATTCCATTTACGTAAGCTGTATTTAAGTGACCAGTATTTCCGAAACTTTTTTTAAATATTGGAAAAACAATATTTAACAACCCATCCAACCCGTACTCCCGACCTTTTAGAATAACCTTCCTCTTACACTTTGGTTATGAAGTCCGAGCTTAGACAAGGTTTGCTGAGAAGAGTTAAATTATACATAGCCCCATTATAAGGTTTTACTATAAATTTGGAAGGGGGTTAAAATTGTTTAAGTTAGATTTACAGGAATTTTAGTTCGATTTGCGATTCTAACAGAATTTTCCACATGGAATGATTATTTTGATTCATGATTTTAATAGAAAATTTTCTAAATTTGATGGATTTAAGAAGAGTACTAGTTTATTCAGAGGTACATTCAATTTCGATGTTGCAGCCTACGTGGCTACGTCAACTGAAATAAAACTGTCCGGACCATTGAATGTGGGAAGTGTCTAAAAATGAAATTTTCGACCTAGATGGTTTCTATGTTGAGGATGACATGTGCCGGCGAGCGAACACTCTTGCAGGACTACTCTCAAGTATTGATGTGGAAGAGGTCGTTTCGGTAATGAACGGCTGTACCCACAAAATTTCCACTTTTATCTTCTATATACGCAGTTACACTATAAAATAAGCTTATGGTGTTCGTCCGATGTCCGTCGGTCTGTGGCCATTTTAAAAACCCAAAAACGGGTTTTGGTAGGAACTTGAAATTTGATATGTAAATGAGTTGTCGATAAGAAAAGTTCAAAGATGTAAAGATAATTTAGAAAAGTGGTCGAGAAGTGGAGTTTTGGGGCCGCAAAATTATTCGTTCACACTACTAGGAAATATACTATATGTTTGTTTATAAACTCTTTATTTTGTATATTTAAAAGTTATAAATTGCCTCATACACAGATTAAGCTTTAAACAAATAATTTGTGCGTGATTTTTTTAACCACCGGTTATCAAAGTCTGAGAATTCAACCAGCCATCGAAAGCAACAACGTTCGTTGAAACCCTCGCAAAGATAAAGTGGTCAACACCCAGAATACAGAGCTGGTAGTAGCAGGTCCAGATGTTGACCTTTTTTTTAATATGAAGAGTGAACGCGTACTCGTACAAGGAAGGCCTTATTAACCTCCGACGTGTGCAAGTGCTATTAGACAAGGAATGGACAGATAAACCGAAGTGGAGGGGTACAGTAGACTCGGATTTATTGACAATAATGCGAAAATAAAACCCCCAACAGAAAGGTGAAACAATTATTGGAGATTGTGCCGAGAAATCGGGTTGCCCAGATACTTAAAGAATTTCATGGATGTGCAAGCGGGATTTACGAGAATTAAGAGTGCTTTCCAAAAACTAACTAATAATTTATTAAACAGTATATCCAGAAAGTATGTGGTGTTATGTCAAAAATGTGTACTTTGTAGGGTGGCAAACGGACAGACGAGAAGTGCTGCAGTAGTGTAGTTCAAGGCTATTCCACCATTAAAATTACGTGCCGAAATTTAGTACGGAGATTAAGGAAACCGAATCGCCCGCTTGATCAAATACGATGGTCTTTTCAAAAGAGGATTCCTATTTTACATGGTACATGGTACATGAGTAAACAGAGTGGGGTTGGAGGAAAGTCACCAGCCTTGGCTTAGCAGTTCGAGACGAAGGAGAGTTTTAACAACTAGGCATCAATCTGAATGTATTGATCAGCTAGCTTATACCAGGTTCCAAACTCCTTTTTTATTTTCAGGCGTAGAACCTTATTGCAGATAAAAATGGCGGTTGTGGAACCTAATCGGAAGAAATTCTGTAAAATAATGTAGGTATACTAATATTTTTTGCTTAAGCCGAATTACCGAAATTTTAGGCAACACCAGTTTAATTTGCTAATAATGGAGAACCTGAACAAATTAATAAAATAACTAAAAGGATTAACAAAATGAGCTTCAGAGAAATCTAGCGTGTACTTCAAAAGAATTTGAAGAAAAATTCTTTGTAATTTATTCAAAATAAATTTTTTTCATTTTGTTTTAATTATTTAAGTAAATTGAATTATGTAAATATTGATCTTATATTAAAAATTATACTGGATTATGAAGTTATTAATAAATTTCTTTACGCGGGAGAAATCTTTCTTCTGGTGTTTCGCTCTCTCAATTTTGAAAAGAAATATGAACTGAACTTTTACTAACGTAACGTCGCAACTCGACCGTTAAACGGTACTCACTATAAGACAACATAAATTATATTATTTTTAGATTTACCTACATAACAACTATGGGTGTCTCAAGAAGCACCTCTTCAGACCTTAGCTGAAAACAGCAAGTTTTTCTAACATTAATCTCTTATACAGTTAACAAGACAATTAAAAAGAATAAATATAAAAAAGCTTTTGAAATCATCGTTATTATTTAACATCCACTTCACCATTTGTCATAAGAACTCTCAAAATGTTAAAAATAAATGATTTTGCTAAAATCACAGATTTGTACAACAAAAGAGAAACAACCTATGTACTCGTACAAAACATAACACCGTTTATGAACTTCTAATAAAGTTTTAAAATAATTATTACAAGAATTTTAATTAAAACTGAAAATTAATTGCTCTAATTTCAAGATTATCACGTTCCGCGTTTTTATTTCTTTTTGAAATCATTGCGAACATAAATTTGTATTCTTTATTGATTTATAGAAGAAACCTTCAAATCGGATTTATTAAGGTCTGCATATTGATTGGCTGTTGACAATTTTATAATAGCGCCTCTGGTTTTTAAATCAGTTGTAACAAAACTACAAAGCAGCGTGTTACTATATATATTTAATTTTATTATGTGAAGATAAAATGATGCCCGCGATATACGAGTATGATGTTGAAAAACAGCTCGATATCCAAAGCACTCCAGACAAGACAACAACAAAATTGAAATTTTTGATTATCCATTTGTGAGTTGCATGTCTAATATAATTCATTTGTATTATACTTACATTGTGTGTGTGTGTGTGTAATTTATTTAAGTTTCTTTCGAAACGAAAATAAAATACATAATATGTCTTAAAGATTGAAAAATTAAGAATTACATTAAAATTTACGAACCAATTATCAAACATTATTCATGTCAATCACGTTCTTATCAATGAAAATAAAATACATGTATGTTTTCACTTTCTCAAAAAAAAAAATAGTTCTTACATGTAAACACAGTAAACAACAAACGCAGGTGATTTAAAGATAGCCATACTTTAATATAAATTTAAAAACGTCTTATCATCATAAAACGCACAGGAGCCATATTATATTACATGCGATAGATTACTAATTTATTATTTGGTTTAGTTACCTCTTTACATATGGGTAATCTTTGTACATTTATTTATATCAGTCTTCTAAGGTAAACACAGGAGAAACGATAATAAAAGATATTGCGGTTAATAATAATTATTTTATCACAATAATAACAATAAGTAGCAAAAATGTATTTACAGATAAGAAACCAAATTGTACAGCACGTTTACATGTTATGTTGTATGTACGCTTAATTGGGTAATTATACGATGATAAATTTATATAAGCGGTGATGTCAGGCGTATTAATCCTTATCAATAAAAAAAAATAATAAACAATTCGGTTGCAAATAAGTAGCACCTCTTTATTGGTTGATATAATGGCACAAAACTTATGACAAATTTTAGGAAAGATCTGTTCGATAGTGCATTTGTCGTTCACTTCGTCATTTTCGGCGCTTCTGTACAGATTTCAGGAAACATCCTGGAAAAAGGTATTGCTTCCTAAAAGGATTAACGAATTGTTTCGAATAAAAATCACATTCTTAAAAACTGTAATAGTAAACTGTTAGAAAATCCCCATGCAATAATGTGTATTTTTAAGAGTCAAAATACCAAAAATCATGATTTTGGTTCTTTTAACTATTTTTTGGTTTTGTACTCACTAAAGTGTTAGAAAAAATCATTGAACTTCATATGGCGGCATTCCAAAATTTTTGCAACGCTTTCTAGGTGTCCTAGTTAGATATATAGTAGGGTAGATACTCGATTGGTGAGCAAGCAAGCAATTTGCTAGCCGAAATCTTGACTACTCAATCAATTTTGAACTGAGGCAGTTTGTGTTGACCAGAGAAATGTAATTTTCATAAAAAAAATTTTATAGGATAGGAAAAACCTTGATACTACATTAAAAACGAAATATTTGTATACCGTTCAATAACCTTTGTGTTGAGCAACAAAGACGATTAAATGCTCGAATTTTTTAAGTAAAGTTTTCTGGAAATCAGCAAACTTGAATCTTCTGAATACATATTTCTATCAAGTATGCGCATTACCATCCGAAATAGTGGCTAAAAATTATAGTGGCTGAAATTGTGCTAATCCACATTTGGTCCATTTCCATTGAACAACAAAAACGGTTTAACACTTTATGTCAGTATGTTCATCCAACAGTCTTGGTTGTTCAACCCAAATATTATTGAACGCCATATGAAAATTTCATTTTTATGAAGCAAAAATTTTCTTAGTTTAGGCGCCTTTCAAAAATGTTAAAGTTATGTTAAAAAGTTTTCTGGTTTTCACTAGAAATTGAGTAGCCAATATTACATCACCAACGCATTACTAATAATCAGAACAAACCATTCACGCCGCTAGAAACCCTTACACTCTTGTTGATATAGCTCAACCTAGTCCTTTTCCGATATCTAATTAGTCTATTACCGTTTGCTCTGGAACATGGAATATTCGCGGAATTAATCATTCCCAATAGCGCAATAAAATTGACACCATTTTATATAAAAATTTAACCTCATAGTACAAACGTCAACGTTCATCGAAAATACTTTCAACACTCTTTTCAACAATAGATAGATGTTCAAAATCACGTGACCTGTTAGGCGATTTTAATGCTCACCTCAGTGCTAATAATTCTTGGGATCATACTAGCATTGGCACAAATTTATACCTCACCTTCAATCTATAATGAAAATGGCATTCCATTAGATTTCCATGCCAGTTCAACCAATCTTTTTATCAAGACCACTGCTGGACTAGTTACTAGACAGACCACTGCAGGGCGACACATTTCTAAAACTACATTAACCTCAACAACATCATACAACTTTAAATCTGTAAACGCAGTACCATTATGCAGAAAGATAATATAGAAAAACCATACATTTCAAAAACAACTTACCACAATATATGAGGGCGCTATTCAAGGGCCTGGAACTAATGATCATTGGCAAAAGATATTAGACAGCATTAAGATTTCCGCTCAACAAATTTTAGGAAAACCTTAGACGCCTAAGCGTGCTCTCGTAGAGCACTCGTTGCTAGACATTACAAAAATCGTCACTCTCAGACTCAAATGCTCCTTTGAAGAAAGCCAGAAATGCCCGTAATGCAAGTCTATAATGAACACTAATCACTCGAATCTCAGAAGTTTTTGTAAAAACTAACCAATTATAAGAGGGTTTATAATTGGTTAGGTTTTACAAAAACTTCTGAGATTCGAGTGATTAGTGTTCATTATAGACTTGCATTACGGGCATTTCTGGCTTTCTTCAAAGGAGTATTTGAGTCTGAATGGATTCGCAACAATATTTCAAGCATCATAAAAACGAGAATAAAGTAAGTACAGGAACCTATATACATTCAGTAAACTGAAGGCATTTGGCCTTCTCTTATCAATGAATATGATTACAGTCCATTAGGACCTCCACCAATCGAAGATGACATAAGGACCATAATTAAGCTTATACGATAAGAAACAACAACGGGAAAGGATGGCATTCCAATTGAATTCTTGAAATGATGTATTCAAGGTATACATTCAGTAATGGGAAAAGTTTCAATAAAAAATCGAATTTCCCTTCTGAATGATTTGAAGCTATACACAAGTGCCAATATCGAAGCTAAAAAACCCATGAAGTGTTACCGAAAAATTACATTATGTAACGTTGGATACAAAATATACTCTAAACTACTTCTTAACCGATTAGACGAATATTTAAATTTGTCCACCACCATATCAAGCGAGTTTCCTGGCTAATCGACCCACCCGTTTACAATAAGACGCGTTCTAAACGAAGAGTGGCGTGCGAGTAACGGGTTTATGTGTTTTTCTAGAAAACTTTTATAACATTTATTTTGTAAAAGAAATCGGAAAATGCAAGCTGCCACAGCTTACAATGAAGAACCATTCCGTCACTTATATGTCTCGTTTAAGTCATTAGGCACTAATAAAAATGATAGAAGAGTACAGTTAGAGGAAGAGGGAATTCAAAAATTCTGCTAAAAATAAGAAATCAAATTTCATCTAAAAAAAATTATTTCAAATTTGTTGACTGTAGTTTGTGGTTTTAGTTTCTTCCGAGGCGGGAGACATCTGCTCATTTAATAAATTTGAATTGAATTTATTATCAAACAATATTTTTGTTACAGCAACAAAAATTTGGTAATCGGTAAAATAATAAAATTATCATTAATTCTCAACACCCTTTAACTATGTGGTTTTACAGTTTTTTAAATTAAACAAATAATCCTTTTTTATTGTGGGTGTCGGTACGTTCAGGACCAATAAGTTTACAAGTTCGGGTTTTAATTTATAGCTACTATAAAATTTAAAATTACATCAGAGATTCGGCACACCGTGATGTCCGCCCACATAAAGGAGTATAACAATAACAGTTTTTTGAATGTATGGAATCAATGGCGGGCGGCTTGCCACTAACTAATTTTAAGGTTGGATAAAAATTTCTGAGATTTAAAATTTGTTGACCAGACACGGAGTGAGTTGCATCACTTTTCTGCCAACGAAATTTGCCTACATTATTACGCAATTGTGGTACTTCCGACGTCGAAACATTGACGCAATTCATGGGTAATGTTAAAAAAGCTAGAGAGCGCCATCTACGCCAACATACAAAAAATTGAATAAAAAAAAAGTTTTTTTTGGGAAATAGAAAAACAAGTGTTTAATAAAATGTGTTTATTAAGGCAAATTAAGATAGTACCATTTAAAGCAGTTTAAAAGCGGGTTTCAAAAAGCACAATTTATCCTACAGAAGTTTAGATACTCTTGAAAAAATTTCACATGTACTCCACATAAGTACTTTATGCTGTTATTACAAAAATGAATAAGGGCCTTACTAAAGAAAGTGTTTGAGAGGTTTGTTTTTCGAACGGTAAAATTTTTTTAAGTGACAATCAATTAGACAATTTATTTTTTCTCGGGCAGACGTGTTAAAGTGCCCATCGAAGAAGTGGTTGCTGCTGTGAAGCTTATATTGAGGAGAACCCAAATGAGTTAAATCTACATCGTGTATAGCAATTGGAACTGTGTTCCACCTACTTTAAGTATGAATCCGAGGAATGACCTTTGGTTTAGAAGCATACAAGATCGAGCTCGTGGCGGCTGCGTCAATAAGCAAAATTGTAGGCAATTCGCAAATCAATATTAAGACGTCGTTCCAGAAAAATTCATTGTATGGTGTAATGGACTGGTCGAATCATTGGCCCGTATAGCATTAATGTAACAGAGCTGTGTTTCAACAAGGTACACCATGTCACACAGTATACATGCCTCAATCGATTTATTGAAGGAAATGTTTGATGAGCGCGTAATTTTGCGGTATGGATCTGCAAATTGCTATTCAAGATCGTCGCTAGTCTAAGGTAACACCAGATGACATAGGAGCCAACATGAGCCTTGTTACTGTCGATATACGACTTCACCAGAGTATGGTGAAAAATCTAACTTCTAAGACTGAGATTCGAGCCACCTTTATGTCCGAAATCATATTATTATTAACAGTAAAAATTTATATATTCAATAAAGCCAACCACAAAGCCATTATCACGATTTTTGTGTTTCATTTCAATTTAAAGTTCCATACTTCCAAAATTGGAAATGGCCGAAGCCTAAATTACATATGTATAGATGGGAAGACATAGTCGGTTACATAAATCTACCAGAACCCTAATATGGGGTTTTTAATACGATTTCAGTAGTACTCATTGAAAACCTATGTGATAGAGATGGACTGGAAGTTAAAACATATTTTCTAGGTTTTTACATAAACAGGTTTATTAGGACTTTTTATATTGGCCTCTCGCTTAGGAATTAATAAAAAAAATAAGAGTGAGTCCATTAGTACTCTGAAGGAGAAATGTAAACATGGCGTGTGTACAGTGTACTTTGAAGGATGAAGAAATAATTTTTAACTAACCAGATTTTTTCATTTGTTTATTATCGTCAAATTGATCTATTCTTACTAGACTATAACTTTCCTAATTGCCTTTAAAAATAGTCGTCCCATATCTCGTAGTAGATATATTTCGATCTGAGTTGATGTGTAAATCGAATTCGTCTCGCAGGAAGTTTATAAGCAGTTCAGCTTGAGGAGCATGAACATTAATATTGGAATCACCGCTCGTAATCATCGGCAAAAGATAATAGTCTCCTTGGAGAATTTTTGAAATTCTTTCAAGATATAGAGCAAGGACGAAATGTATGAACAACAACTTTATTCTACAGTTCAGCCGTGCATATATCGCCAATGGGTTGTGTTGTCGTGCTCATACCAGTTGTTTTTCCAACGATGATTTCCATATGTGAGGTGACTATATGAATTCTACTTGAATTTTTTTATATTACTAGTCCGGCAGCCCGCTGACCATCGCTCTTGAATTGAACGCTGCATTCAAAATTAAGCATATTAACATGCTCGTTATTCAGCCAGGTCTCGGAAAGCAAGAAAATTGAGCATCCCTGCGTGAAGTAAACTGTATCAGTTAGGTCGAGCTGATGTGACCTAAGACTCTGACAGTTCAATATTAAAAACGAGAAATCATTATTATCTCGTACAAAATTACGTCCATGGTAGAAGACATGATCATCTATAACCACATTGATCATCTATTTTTCGAAATTTCGAAGACATGATCATCTATTTTTCGAAATTTCGGTAATGGAATCGTATAAACAAGTTTGTTTATGCTCGAATTTTGACGTTTCAATAGAATTTTCTTTTGTTTTGATTTATTTTACAGGTTTGTATTAAAAATTTCAAGTAAAATTAGTCACAAAAAATTTAAATATTTTCCGCAAATAAGAATAGTTCAAATGATACCTTAATTAGTTAATCAGTCTCAAAATGTATGTATGATTATTGAGTTTAGCTCAGTTTAATGCTAAGAAAATTATTTTCGAATCAAGTACAGCTCTTTTTTGGAATTAACTTTTTAGAGTGGCATTTATAAAATGAGCGGTACAACTATAAAAAAATTTCTCCTATTCGTTTGTGCTGTTTATTATGAAAAACATTTTGCATGTCGTATCCATGTATTCACAACAGTGTGTGCATAAAGCAAAATATACATAAGAGGATTCAGGTAGACTTTCCGAGGTTAATCTATTTTACTATTGGCAATCTGAATCTGTATAAGCCTAACAAGAACAATGAACTATAAAATAACTATGCCGATATGTTTATAAGATACGTATATATGGATTAAATAAAAAAAAAATTAAATTTGTGTATATATCAAAACTATAAAATAAGATTAACCTCGGAGAAATTGGCTTATAAAATTTGTACTTCTTGATTTCTCTTATTTATTTATTCCTCGATGGTGATGATGTGTGGCACACGCATTATTTAAATTTTTTTATTATTATTTTTTGTTTTTTCTGATCGATGGAAATGTCGATAGTTTCTATTTCACTTTTTAAATTAGTTTGGTGGCCATTTCCATGGAATAAAAATCTGCTGTCAGTAAAAATAAAAGAGAGAAAAAATATAGATTTTACTGGCTGTGTAGGAAACAAAACATATTGTCAAGTTGTGATGGTAGTAGTTTACTGCCTTACTACTGCTATAAAAAACGTAAATTGGAGTATTTTTTATAACAGTATTTTTCACACATCAACAAAAAATGTATGTAAAGATAAGAAATTTTTCTCACACTCATACAAAATAAGTCCGCCATTTTTATAGTCAACGGTAGTGTTTTTTTGTGGCACATATATAAAAATTAAAATATACAAAAAAAAAAATCGAATTGTACTGTACATTTTCGTAATTAAAATTTTATTGAAATTTTTAGGTTATGCCAAAATGTAAAACCATAAAATTTTACTATAAAATTAAATAAAAAAAATTTCTGTTCTTTGTCACTCTTATGAAATTTTAATTTTTTTTTTTTGCGTATTATCAGCAAAAAATTTGCTGTCAGTAAATTTTTTCCATGGAATTAAAGCATTAACGTTTTCCCTACTATTATACATATACACAGGCCATGTATAGTAAGTACAAAATTATTTTTGCTTCTTTTTTTTCAATGAAGAAATGTGGACGAAGGCATTTCCATTCGTCTCGTTTACAAGTTTACTTTAATTCCATGGTCAAAATTTACTGACAGCATTTTTTTACTGAAAAACGAAAACAAAACACAAAACTTAAAATTTCAATGACAAAGAAAAGAAATTGCTTTATTTCATTTTTATAGTAAAATTGTATGATTTAACCTTGACAATTACATTTTAGCATAGCCTTAAAAGTTCATAGTTTTAATTTGTTTATATTTTAAATTTTTATATAATATGTACCACAAAAAACCACTAACGTTAACAAATTTAGACTCGAAAAACAAACAAATGGACATTTAACAATCAAATGGCGATTTATTTTGTATGAGTGTGAGAAAAATTTCTTATCTTTAAAAATTTCATACATATATATTTTGTAGACGTGTGAACAAAGCTGACATAAAAAATACTCCAGTTTCAATTGTTTTATAGCACATTATGGCAGCACACTAACACCATCACAATTATTTTCTCAGTAAAATTTTACTGACAACATTTTTTTGTTTCGCACACAACCAGTAAAATCTATATTTTTTCTCGCTTTTATTTTTACTGACAGCAAATTTTTCTCATGGAGTAGACGCCTAATAAAAAATTTTTGGTAGGCGCGAGTAAAGTTGTTTACACATCAAAATAACATAGATCATTGCTCTCTGACAAAAATATAAGATAACAGGAATGAAAATTTTGCTAAAATAAGCACATTATGTTTCCGGTTTTACAATCAATGTTAAGTTCATATTTAGGTATTATTAGTTGTTTAGGTTTATTGTACGATGAAAGTTAACCAAGTTCTTAAAAATTATAAAACTTCGCAGAAAAATTAAGGAGTTTTCTAAGAATTTTTCTGGATGATTTGCACCATTTTTCAGTACATTACCGTAGGTACACACTGAAATCAAAATTTAGAGATAGAAGAGACTTAAAACCCATCAAAATAACTTTTTCGACACAACACCCAAAAGAATGATAATCAGACTAAATCACTCTATCTAATCAGCACGACATGATTCTACCATGAAAACGTTATATAATAATATATACAACTGTAGGCCTGCACGATTGCCGCATTAAATCATTCAAACGATTAGGTGAAAAGCTCAACCTCAGAAAAACTAACAAATTTCATAATGATTTACAAACAACCAAAAAATGATAAACATCATCCTTTTATATGTATATCTAACCAAAAGCGAACATATCTTCGTTAAATCTATGTTAATGCTGTTCAACATAAATTATATGTGTTAAAACATAACAAATATTTATTTATTTACTTTTAATAGACATAGAATATATACATATATAAAAAACAACAAATACAAAAGACATTAATAATTATTATCATTCTACTAGAGAGATATAGTTTTTTATTGTTGTTGTAATTTTAATTAAGATAAAATTTTATAGTTTATTATCCACTTAATGGCTAGTTAAAGATTTTTATGGATATATTACAACAATAGAGTTTTTAAATATTTTATTGTTAATTTTTTAATAATTAAATAATTTTATGAGTACTCTAACCATAAAGAGGGATTTTCTATTGGATACAGTAGCAAACGAGACTTCAACTCATATCGCAATTTTCGGGTAATCCATCAAAGTTTATAAACCGTAGACTAATAAATAATAATAATAATAATTTAAACAAATAAATAAAAATCGACGACGACAGCGACTCGATTAACAACCATAATTTATTACCTGGCGTTTATTTTCATGAAAGTAAGAATTTATTGATCGACTGTATTGATCGATTGGCGATAATCGCGAAGATTTAAATAAAATTTATAGCCATAAATTTGTGATCGAATATAATTTTGTAATTTGTATGCAAAATTTGTAAACGAACACTTAAAATCGAATAATATTTATTAGTGTTTGCGGTTTGAAAAATGAGGGAATATAAAAAGTGGACTGGTGCATTAGTCCTCGGAGTAGGTATATGACTTACCTCTATCGTAAAACACAATTTTTCATTTGTCGTATCATGGTGTGTTGCGTATAAGTGTAATCTGAAAGTAATAATTAAATATTGATGAGATCTAAATATTAATATATATTTGTAGTTTTGTGTTATTTATAAAAGCACAAGACGAATGAAACTGATGATATACCAACAATGAAAAAATTTAAGGAAAATATACTTACTAAAATACTAAAAAATACTAAATCTAACCTCCAGGTACGCTGACGAAGAACGAAACGGCAAACTGAAGCTAGCTGTAACAATCCACTTGCATTACGTGAATGAAGCGAGGAGTTGACAGTTAATATAAACAGAAATCGGCTGAAAGAATGCTTCAGAATGTTAGCGGGGCAATGTGGTTTAGGGAGGGAACCTGGTTTTAAGAAAGGGTCAGAGAATAAATATGACTTCAATTAATCTAGCTCAAGCCTTTTTCAATTTACTGTAAATGACAGAATATTTTAAAAAATATAGATGAACTGCATTGATCCGCCCATTAAACTACGAGTTTTATTTTATGAATCGAAATCAGAAGAGATTTGAACTGATATCTAAATAATGAACATTAAACTGTATCTAAACGATTTGTAAGACCTAGGAATCAAAGATTTAAAATAGATATTTTAAAAGTTAAGGCCAAGTGCGTTGTCTACCACACGCATATGTCGATTCAGACTATAAGACCTTGGTTAAATTAATCACACATTATAAATGCTTATAGCGGGCATTGTTACCGAGTCCTGGAGTAAATTCCAAGTGATTTAGAAATGGAAAATGATGAAACTAGTATCCTATAAGGGGGCCGAAACAATTAAGTTTTTTCTAATAGGTCTAATAATTCCTCTCAAGGCGTGGAGCAATCGAAAAGATTATTCCGCTTATAAAACCGAGTAATTTATAGTTGCACATCAAAATAAACTGTGATTGTTTTGTGAGGCAGCGAAACGACGAAAGTGTGTAGCGACTCTATACAAAATTGTATTGCCTCTACTTCAGGACTCAATAAAGCTCAATTGTATCAAATAAAGCTAATTCATATTTTTAAAATTGTAAACGATCATTATTTAGAACCTCAAAATTAATGAAACAAGGATGTGGTATTCTTGTGTGTTTTGGAAATTATTTCACTCAAATAGAAAAGAAAGGTCAAATTCTATATTGACTAACGTATTACACTGCTAAATGTAATTTTGCTAGCGATTTAGCTAAAGGCAAAATTAAAAAAAAACTATTTTTCAGAATTGCATTGAACACTGAATTGAAAAGCAAATTAAACCCACTTTAAAATTCCTTGTTATACTATAAAAAAGGAATATTTTTTAAATATCATGAACTTTCTATTTTTACATCGACTTAAAATTAAATGCGATCGATTGCGCATATACTTCCCTATGCTAAGTCTAATCCAGCTTTCCATGGAGACCGCACATGCGAATAAAAATAAACATATTTCCAGGACTAATGGCCATGTACTGCCTTTTAATATCACGTTACGCAAAACGATATTCAGTCTACTATTGTCACCAGCATCTTGACCCGACTCAACATTTCATCAATATGTTTTTTATTTGAGAAAATTATCCCTTTACTAGCAGCGGTAATTTTATAAGCTATAGCAGTTCAACAGAGGGTATTTCGATTGAAGAGCATTTTTTATTCGCTTACAACTTGACAAAGAGCATCTACGTGCGAGGTGATCCAAGTAATGTCAGGGAAGGTGACAGTGGAGAGTGTTCAGTAAGGAATCCAACCATACTTTTCGTGTCATTCAGTTGCGGCGCATCCTGTATAGTAAATGTTTATATGGAAGTAATTAGTGAAGAAGCGTATCAAGCAAATTATATTCTAAACGATTTCTTTATCAAATAAAAAAGAAAGCAACGTGCAAGAAAAACAAGCAAACTTCATGACTACTCTTCAGATCTGCCAAAAGGCGAAATTTTTAATGACATTTAACCAAAAATAGTTCGCAAAAGATACCAAAAACGATAAAATGACCTAATTTTAAAAATATTTTCAGGTTTAGAATAAATTTAAGAAAAACCTGATTTTGTAAACAAAATCTCTTATCTTGCACAAGATCGAAATTACAAAATAAAAAATGGAAAAAATGGAATTTGAATCTTTTAATTCTTGGTCGTTTTATCGTGAATGCTATAGACTTTTCAACATCATTGCAAAAATTAAAACAATTCTTACGAAAGCTGCCACTTCCAATACACTGAACTGTACCAAATTAAACTAACGTCTCTCAATTTAACGAAAAAGCATAAATATGGAATTTCGTGTCGGTCAGTCAAACTGTCTAAGCTGTAGAGATAAAGAATTGATAAAATAATAATTTTAACCAAAATCTGTTTTCCGGGAAACCGAATTTTAATGGAAACTTGTTCTCAAAGATCAACAGAAATTTTTTGTGTTGGGAATTTAATTTACAATCTCTTTATAATGCTACCATTTTTAAAATATTTGCAAAAAACGGAAAAACTTCTCAATACAAGTCAATCCTGGATTGTCAATTTTGTCCTGGGTTTGGGTTGCCTATGAATGAGCCGATTTTTTGTGGATATTTTGACAAAATTCGTCATTTCTGCTTAAATTTTGGGTAACTTACGTGACTAGGTAGCTGAAAACTTAATTTAGTAACTTTTAGTTCAGAATCATTTTTCTTATAAATGAATTTTTTTTTAAATATTTGCAAAAACACTGCCACTTCCGTTGGACCGATTAGGTCTACAAATCATAGGGTCTCCGAAAATATTAAAAATGCTTAGTCTGAATCTTCACCCCGATCAGTCAATCTATCGGGTAGACAAATCAAAAACGTTTAGTCTGCACGACACGAGACACAGATCTAAAGACCCAAAAACGACTTTTAGGGGTTCGAGGTCAAAAAGTTTTATGATTAGTATACTTTACTTCGTAAAACAAGAAAAGATCGCCTAGCTATTATCCAACTATATACGATGTTACAAAATCGGCAAAAATATAATTCCAAGTATTTGACATCCAAGTTCAACAGTCTGCATTCAATGCGATAAAATTACACCGCAAGTTAGACCATCCAGGAAGAGTTGGTAACAAAAACGCTTCACAGCTCTGTAACATATCAAATGCGGAATGCAATAATCAACCGAAATAGTAAATTAAGTTCTCAAGATGTTTAAAAAAACACGTTTGTGAGGCGAGGTCAAAGTGAACCAAGAAATTAATTACCGTGCAATTTTTGAGAAAGAGCGCACTATCCAAACAATGACTAGGCATTTCAACACGATTCTAATCCGGCTTACAAAGTTACTTTGACTCAATAAATGGATTTGAGAGAAGTTTCCGGATTTTATCGACGTTATTTGCAGTGGTTGGCATATTCTCCGAATTTAAATACTCTCTACTAGTTTTGAATACTTTTTTAAACTATTTCTTGCAGTTCGCTTTCCAGGTTAAATTATAATGTTTTTGTTTGTTTTTTATAAAAGTAAATGAGATGAATGTCTTTTCACGCCCTCACCTATGCACACAATTTCAGTATAGCATTCGCACCTTGCAAGCTCCTTCAATCTGGCGCTGAATTGTGCTCTCCAATATCGGGTCGTAGCTGTGTTTATTACCATCACCGATCGTAATGAACAGAATAAGGGATGCATTGACTTGCACATGAACAAAAAAATGTATAAACCTATACTTTGAATCATCCGTACAATCGAAGACTGAGAAAATTTCTGATTTTATTTAACATATCGGTTGAACATACGCACTATACGATGAAGTTTGTTCTCGCTTGAACCATTTATTAAATCAAGCGACCATAGCGAGAATAAAATTCAATTCTCTTAGACGTGTCACTACATTCGACGTGACTATGGATCTTCCTGGTTACTAGATGTTAAAATCAAAATTTACTAAATAATTTTGTGCAAAAATCTCAATGAAAATTTTTAAATCTTAGTTGGCTGCATTAGTTTGATTTTTTTTTTATTTATTTGTCACGTCAAAATTTCAAGTGATAGAAATTGCCATTTGAAGTGACAGCAGTCGCAAAGAAATATTTATAAAGCAGCATACTAAGATTTAAAAAACAGCCAGAACGACTTTATTGAACAATTATTTTGTAAGTTTCGATTTAATGATCTAGTAACCAGGAAGATGGGTAGTCACGTCACTTGAAGTGATGCGACTAGGGGAATAGGGACGTAAATAATTTTGCAGAATAAACGATAGTATGCAACTGACGTGAAATGATATTTTCGCCGGTCTCCAAAATTAAGCAGATAAATATTCCATGAATAATTAGTTTGTAGAATTTCGTAAAATTTTAATGCACATTCTAAATTAACAAAATTGTCATTTAATTAAAAAAACACTTGCGATACACAGCGCAAAAACAAATACAAATAATTATGAAACATCAAAAATTTATCTTAATTTTATCGTATCTCCAGATAAAAATTGAAGCCAAAAATGTATAGAGTTAAACAGAGACATCTATATTTTAATACGAAACATAACAATTTTACTAGCTAAACTGCGTACCGCAAAATAAAATTTAGCAGCGACATTTTCATTTCCGTTTGTGTCATTTTTGTATGAAAGATTTCATATAATTTAATTTCCGATTGTAAAGGGTAGTATGCAGCTAACGTGAAATAAAATTTTCACTGGTCTCCAAAATTAAGCAGACAAAATGTTCCATGAAAAATTAGTTTGTAGAATTTTGTAAAATTTTAACGCTGTAGCGTAATTATTATTTTGTTATAACATATTTCATTGGGAAATAAAGTAATCGAGGCCAGTTTTGAATTTAGCTGTGTTTGTTTATAGAATTCCAATAGCACAAAATAATTGTTCATCATAGTCGTCCTTTTTATCAGTAGTAACTAAATTCGCGTTGAATTTATGTAAATTTAAAAAAAACAATTAAATTTAAATAAATCGAATTCGAGTTACAATTACTACCAGAGAAAACAGCCAACTATGATGAAAAATTTCTTTTTGGTACGGTTAATTCATAACCAAGCAAAGCTAAATTCAAAACTGGCCTAGATTATATTATCTCCCAATGAAATACAGCTACGTCAAAATGTTTTTTATGTGAGTTGGTTTAACAACAAATAAAGATAATTGATGAAATATCAAAAATTTAGCTTACTTTTATCGTACCTGTCTAGATCGATGGCTAGTAACGAAAAATATATTCTAAACAAGGTTGCACAGTTGGTTCTTAGTTCTAGTTTTAATATCAAATCGATTTGCATGTTGTGAACAGAGCTATGATGGTTTGGGTCAGTATGGTATCGAGTTCATATAATATCCTAAGGGATTCGACCTGGTATGTTGGTCTTCGCAAAATTAATCGTCCATCAAATCTGTTTCTCAATAAACCGATTGTTTCATTGGATGTACGACATGTAGCGCCGTGCTGTTAAAACTACAGTTTGTTAATATTCATATCAGCAAATAGGCCATGCAACATTTGTGATCATGCCTCTGTAGCGAACACCATTGACTATTCGATAAACGTGGGTTCTCTGCAACATTTTCTCACTGTAGCAATATTTTTGGTGGAACGACGAGCACGTGCTGCTTTCGGTATGTTTGCTACGGAACCAGTGGACTCAAACTTTTGAACTAAATTTTTAATAGCGGGCTCAGATGGACGATTTTGAATACAAAAGTAATGCGGATTTTACGAAATGTTTTTACAGATCCACCATTTTCATTATGGATTTTAATTATTTAAATATGATTTTGAAGCTAATTTAAATTCAATTTACTAAATGGCAAACTTTCTACCAGTAATTTGTAAAAAAAATAACGGAGCTTTTAAAATAGCTTCTTAAACTCTATTGATAAAAAAATTTTATTGGAAGACCCGCAATAACTAATTTGGTTTTTTTCGCTTGATTCGTTTAGACAGTTTTCTTGCTCCCACTCAATTTCGAAGCCCGAAAAATATTGCACCAAAAAACTCGGCACTCTTTCAGATTCTAGTATTATCATAAAAATGTCATCTTAAACACATAATTCAAAAGGCTAACGTGATATTTTTGGTAAAGTGCTGTGGCCATTGGTAAATTTTGAAGTTACCTCTTAAATATATTTTTTCAGTAATAAATCCCTTATTGTATGTGTGTCCTACGCTTTGGGCGATAGTTAACCCAATACAGAGTCTATTCTTTTCCTGCCTGCTCTTAAGACCTTTCTCCTTTAGGTTCAGTTTGTGCTCCAATTTATCCCTTGAAAAGCAGAGGACCATGGAATGTTCTTAGTGCCTTGATAGCATTTTGCCTAAATTTAATTTTTCTCAATCATTCCAGGTGCTTTACTCTTCCAAAGTTTGGCAATCTAGGTATGTTCTGATCTATTTATCGCTGGGATAACAGCGCTGACACTATCACAGGCTAAAAAACTCTTAGGGTTATTTTTCAAATTTGCGAGGATTATAAGCACTTTTTAAATGGTCAAGGAAATTCTAACAAATGTGAGACAACTTTAAACTGTAACCTATGGTCGAAACATATACAGTTTGTACACAGAGTTCAAAATATAATTTAATGGGGCTTGTTGACGATAATGCCATTAACAGACTGAAAATTAATTAAAATTAGTTCACAACGATTCAGCATAAAACTATTAGCAAACCAATAATTTTATGTTGAATTTTCTGTAAATTTTATTTACTATGTAATTTTAAAACTGAGAATATCGCCAACAAAAAAGTAAAATGTAAATTATGTTAAAATTGGACACCTAGTCCGATGTCTCAAAACATTGGCAAGAGTCGTTTTTAGATTGTAATGCGAAGCTCGTTTAAATTATACTCGTCTACGTCAAAAACTATTAAAATTATTTTAAAATTGGTAAAAGCGCAAATTCATTTAAATATATGAGCTTATTAAACATACTCGCGTATTTAATCAAAAATTCCACACATGTCAATGTCGCCCAGGCATTCCATCCATATACAATAAAATTTAGTGACGAGTATCTGTTAATAGAACTGTATTATCCATATGATACATCATATAATATAAGGCGAATCCACAAAATTTTTAATCCGAAAAGCAAATTCCACATAAATTGCTATACAGCAACCAACAAAAAAAAAAAAAAAATAAAGAAAAGAAAACGAAATACAAGACTTGGTGAATTTTCATTTTTCCTCTCTAACGTCAATTTTTTTTTTTTTTTTTTGATTTAGACTCAACAGTGTTCTGTGGTGTTTTGTTATCATTCTAAGATGTTTTGGGTGGTTAAGTTTTAATGTTGGTTTTTTGGAAAATGTTATTATTTTTTCTTTCATATTGTTTTATATATATATATGTATATATATACATGGATGGATGTTTACGATTGTTGTTGTTTTGTCTTTTTATTATTTTTCCATGCTCCTTATGCTGCTACTACTATACTGCCGCTGTTGCGCTATACTTTTTGGTTGGGTTTTCCAACTTGGTGGGAAAAAAGTTATAAGTTAGAATCGAAACATACAAACAAAATAAAAAATATTTTGTGTTTTAAAGGATAAACTGTGTGGATATATTATATACTTACATAAATATGTATAACAGAATGAACAAAATCAGATTCTGTCTGCTGTTTTTCATTTGCTCGGAACTCCTCGTCGAAAAACAACAACACAACGATAGATAAATAAAATAAAAAGCAGTGGAAAATTGGGAAAAAGAAGAAGAAAAATAATAATATAATATACACGAGCACATAAATATGTGCCATGTGGTTTTTATATGATTTTTACGCCGAAATATGATTTAATACATTTTATTTATTCAATTTTCCTCATCTCTACATATTTTTATTTTAATCTCTTTCTATTGTTTCTACCATTGTGTGCTTGTTGGGAAAACAACAAGAAAAACATACATTTATATATACAAAAAATGAAAATGGAATAAATTTTATTGCCACACTTGAACATGTTCTATATAGTTTTAATCCCTGTGCCTTTTATTGTTGGTTTATATGTGGTTATGTTTTAATTTCTTTTTTGGAATACGTTTTATTGCCATCATAACGATACAGGATAAACCTGTGTGAAAGATAATCTTCTGACTTGATTTTCATCTGTACATTTATTTAAATGAAGATTTATTAGTTCTTTAATCCGCTGTCTTTGAATATATTAAAGTTGCAAAGAGATTTATTTCGAGATATTTTACTAGTAATTATATATCCAATATCCGTTTCCGGGCTCAAAACAATTTCAAGCAACCCAAAAACTAAAAACTTAATTATCGATGAACCGATTAGACGATATGTGTAGTAACCGAATATCATAGTAAAAGTTTTGGATACATTTAACCCCCAATAACCATTTCACTTTAACTTATAAATAATTAAAGTGAAATAATTTTATTTCATTAATTAAATCAAATACGTAAACGTATTCTTGATACATCTTGGATTATTGATTTTATGTGTTCTGCTCACCATAATATACAACTCCCAACTCTAGCAAACCGTCCAACCATCACATTATCGTCCTTTCATTATAATTAAATCAAAAAGACGAGCACACAACAACAACAACAACAACCAACATTGAAATTAACTTACACTGCTTCTTGTGTATTGTACAATGTTGTGCGTTTTGGTTTGAAAGCATATCGTCAGTCGGACACAACATTCGTTTACATAAAACGAAATTAAAAATACTTAAGTCCAGTTGTGTCCATTTTAATTGAATTTATTATTACATTTTTAGTGAATGGATGGTTTTATTTTATATTATGGAAAATAATACAGAATTTGGAATGAAACGAAAATTGTATAAAAATTATTAATGTACATTGTGGTAGACGACATACTAGAAGAAAAATAAAATATTTGGGATTTGATTTTGATTTTTTTACGGAGAAAATTATGTGTTCAGTATGGCATAATTGTTTGTCGAAATCTTATGTTAAATTATGGGATGGCTAATTAAATTAATGGAACGTGTCTATAATTCTTACAACTTAGGGGTACGTTTGTATTATGATTTGTCTTCACACAAAAACAATTCCGCAGGTGGAAACTACTCACATATACTTGACCAGGAAATTTGTACGTATAAGAAGTAGCCCAAACGATAAAGACACTGGTTTATGACAAATGAATTCCACATAAGATAGCTTCTGCAACTCATGGATACAGGGAATTATTTTATAAAAGCGGTTAATAATAAATCATCAAAATTTTCATAAATTTTTTCTCATGAACATTTGTGTGAAGTTATAGTACCAACAAAATAAATTCTGGAATTTTAAAAAAACGAGTTTCGGTTACGTACGTGGATAACTACTAAACGTGATATTAGTTTCTTTATCTTGTCGCAGGCAAAGTCAACTTTATTTTTAAGGAGTCGTTATTCAAATGTGCAAGCTTTGCCAACCTCTCGCGAATCAGTCTAAATGAATCCAGTGATGCGTTATAACCCAAGGATAAATAATCGGTACCCGAACATAATGTCAGAATACTAATTGATTACTTCAATGTGTACAAATTGTTGCACCGCGAAGTCGTGCATTAAATTACGTGCAGTTTTATATTTTTAATGTCGCCCTCTGATAATAAATCAACTTGTTTTAGAACTGTTTGATAACAAACGAACTTGTTTTATAAGCTTTCAGAACATAAATTTATTTAGAAAGTTGTTTTACACCCCTATTCCCTCAGGTCGTATCACTTCAAGTGACGTAACTACTTATCTTCCTGGTTACTAGATCATTAAATCGAAACTTACAAAATAATTGTTCAATAAAGTCGTTCTGGCTGTTTTTTAAACCTTAGAATGCTGCGTTATAAATATTTCTATCACTTCAAACGGCAATTTCTATTACTTGCAATTTTGACGTGACAAATAAATAAATCAAATTCAAACTAATGCAGCCAACTAAGATTTAAAAAACTTTCATTGGACACAAAATTATTTAGCAAATTATGATTTTAAAATCTAGTAACCAGGAAGATCCATAGTCACGTCGCATGAAGTGATACGTCTAAGGGAATTGAATATTTAATCTTTTGCCACCCGTTTTTTAAAGCCCCTCATAAGTGGAAAACTATTGAAAGGCTAATTCTAGGCTATCAAGATTTGCATTTATAATGCGTTACATGAAAAATTTTCAAATGTATCACCTATGTACATTACATAAAAAATTTACATTCATGCTTTTAGGCATATGAAGTTGGCACCCAAATGCGAATTTAAATACATAATTGAGTAATGTCATAATTTTGCCGAGTTTTGTCCAACCACTAAAGCTTTTGCCCACTAGTTTTTTTAGTTAGTTTTACTACCTTAGAATTGGGACGTGTTCATGAATTTCGCCGATTCGGTAATTAGTTACACACTATTAACACTATATCCGTAATATTATAATTCCCTGAAAACGTTCTAGTTAAATTACAATATAGAGGCACTCGTAAAATCTTAGAACTGTTCCAAGTGAATTTAGTCGCTAAATTCTATCTTTCACTTTAAATCTACACACATGGAATATTAAAATTTCCCATTTGATATAAATTTTGAGAATGTTCGTAGAGCACCCGTAGAGCACTCGGGGAAATTGAAATCGAAATTCGTATTTTTATGAAGATTATTACAATTTAACTCAAAATGTACAATCATAAAGCATTCCCAAATTTTTAAAATTGACTTCTAAGAGTGGTTTACGAACATTCTTTTATTTAAAAACTATAGTTTCCGGAAATGTTCTCCACATTTCTTTCTTTTTTTCAGGGAATAAAAGGAAGTCTTAATTAGCCAGTGGATTTAATGCCCTTTGAAGGTCAATTGATACCTACTCCCCTTTTCATTCACCTACTGACACATTTACGATATACCACCTGCACATTACAAGCTCCATGTGAACTTCTACACTGACATGGACGGTGGGTCGACGCTGAATTCTGAACTCCAACAGAGGATCTAGTTGTGTTTATTAACATCACCGATCGTAGCAATGACGAAAATTCACTTTGGATCCAGCCTCTAGTGGGATTCGAACCCATTACTCACCCCTCGGTCCAATTTCCGAAGCTTTAACTACTGCACCACTTTTCCGGTATGTTTAAGGTGAAAGTTGTGGTTAAATTGAATTTTGATTCTCTTATGAATGAACTTAAAATATTCCACGGAACATTTAAAATCGCGTACACAGATTTACAGCGGTGGGCACACCTAACTATTGAGTGAACAAAACTCATCAACAAATGGACACTTTTATAATGCAACCCCTATTCTCTTAGTCGTGTCGTTTCATATACGATGCGACCATTGTCGTGTCACTTCATATATAAAACTGTATTCTCTTAGTCGACTGAGGTGACATGACGTGTCGAAAATAAATAATTTTAAACATACATTTTGTCCCCCTCCACGTCGCCTAAAAAATTCGCACGACTACAAATCTCACCTCAGGTGACATGAAACTTTTTAAACGGCTAACGGTATACTATTGTTGTTATTTCAATCGACGATTGTCGCTTCAATCGACTAATAGGATATACGAAAAAATGATTGTCGTAAGAAGTGGCAGGTGACACGACTAAGAGAAATCGTGCTTTACGAGCATTTTCATAATTTAACGCTTCCACGGAAAATTTAATATTTTCTAGAAAGCTTAAAGGAGGTGGACGAAACTAAGGGTCTATATAGCCTTGGCTAAAAGTAATGAACACCCATGATATCTTACAATTATTTTTGGGAGTATCAATTTGAAATAAATTGAAACAATTTTTATAGGTTCACATTACTATTTATTTATATAAAAATAATATTTTGTGGGTCCACCCTTTGCCATAATTTCGGCAGAAAATCTTTTGGGTAGAGAGCTTACAAGTTTCTAATATTAAACATGAAGGCGGCAACGCAGATTCTATGACATTTATGTATTTTGAAGAGAGCCCTCAAACACGAACATTTCGCCTCCAGAACTCCAGAATTAGTCTTGCAGCCCCAGACCATTATGCTGCCTCCGCCGTGTTTCACGATTAGTATTACACACTCTGGACTAAATGCTTCGCCTATCCGGCTATACACAAAAGACACACCAGGTTTCTTCCTGGCTTTACAGCCTTTCAGACCAGCTTCCTGATGCCTTTGCGGGTGGTACGAGCAGAGATTGGTTCCTTAATTTCTACTGACAACTCAGCAGCGAGGTCTGAATAAGTTTTTTTTTCCTTTTTTTTTAAAGCGTCAATCACTAACTTTCGGTCCTCACGATATGTGGTGATGCGTTTGCGCCCGATTCTGTACCTATATTACTCTGAGATCCACTTGCGGAGAATCGCTCAAAAGTATATTGCAGATCAGCGCGAACATTTCATAGTTTTAGAAATCTCTACTTGTGATTTCCCTTGTTCATGCAGAAGCTGATCTGCACAACTCTTGTTGTTTCGGCATATTGCAATAATTAGCGTATGACCAACATGAATTTGGATTTACGCAAATCGAATCCAATTTTTAGTACTAACGGTTTGTACTAAAATATTAAAACTGATATTTCAAACTGCAAAATCGACATAAATATTATGTTTTTAAAACAAAACTAAAACATAGTTAAAATCACGAAATATGCGAATATACTTAGAAAATTACATTTTTGCTTTCAAACTTTGAAGCCAAAAATTAAATCCGAAAATGGCTGTTGATTTGGAAAATTATAAATCCAAAACTAAATCCTAATTCACTTTTCCAATGCAATACAGCTGATATCACTAATTTTAACAACATCAAAACCCCAACAGCGCACTAGATCACTGGATGTGTAAACAATGAGCGAAAGTAGCGAACTGATGAATAAATACAAAATGAAAAAAATAACAAATTTTATTGCATCAGATGGTTTATTGCCACACGTGCGGTGTGAGTCATCATTTTTAATCCTTTTTAGATGTCGAAAAAATATTCAATAAACAATAGGGGTTGTTTTCTGCTATACTTATCGTGCACGCCCCTAAATTTATACAATACTTTTGGCCAAGGATGTATGTCTGTAATTCTATAATGCATACCTGGTTATCAGATGTATTTTGTGATCCATCAGAAGACGCATATGCAGCAGAAATTTATTACAAATCTAAGATTACAAACAACTAAAGCACAGTAATTTACTCAATGATAAAACAAAGGTTGCACCGTTAAAATCCAATTACATATTTCCGTGGAATGGGGTTACGAAAAATCCAGCGGATTGTCCATCGAGAGGATTGTACTATACCAGCTTAATAGAATAGCACCCCTGTTGGAACGGACCAAGTTGGCTCAGAGACCCTCTCGAACATGCGTTACAACCACAAATTGAACAAAATTCACAGAAGAGTGTAGGACCGAAGTATGCGCATTCACTACTACAACCAAAGAAGAAAATGTCATACTGGATTTGTCAGATAGCTATACATCGTTCAAAATAGTAATAAGAAGTATCGCTTATGTTCTTAGCTTGTTTACAAAAAGAACAGCTAAGTCATTACCAAGCTATATGACGATCAAAGAACTTCACGTCAGTTTGAGTTTACCGTAAAGGTAACGTAGAGAATCAAAACTTCGTACCCTTATTGCAAAAATAGGCAAAGATGGATTGTTGAGAGTAGGGGGTAGGCTAACTAATGCCGAGTTAGTTTCGACATTCAACATCCAATAATTATTCCTTATGACGGTCATTTCACAACGACTACGGACACAAGATGACGTTGCACGAAAGCAAATCCCTTACGCTAGGTTTCAACTAGTTATGCTGGGCCCTATCTGCTCCGATATTCACGTGGACTAGGTAACAAAAATTAGAAAGGATATTTAACGGACTTTGTCTGTTTTGCAATAAAAGCCATTCACTTTGAAGTAGTAAGCAACTTGTCATCTGAAGCTTTTATAGCAGCGTTTAGATGCTCCACAGCACGTCGAGGTAATTGTTAAGAATCACCTACGTAGAATAATTGGAAAACAATATCTAACATTTGAAGAGATGATAACAACAGTTTCAAATCGGAGCATATCTTAACTCACGGTCTCTTCTCCCACTATCACCAGAACCCAATAACTTCACAACTTTAACACCCTGGCATTTCCTGACAGATGAACCACTATGTTCGATGCCAGAATCAACCCATTTAAATCAAAACACATCAAATAACGCAAGAATTCTGGAAGATCTGTACGGGACAAAACGGAACCAAATATATAGTGAAAGGAGAGCTCCATCCATGAGGTAGTGAACGATGGTTTTGTTGGAACCAATTACAAAGATCAGTCGCCTGCCAACCGAGGACGATGGACAATGCGACACGACACCTTCGTCAGACAAAATCCAAACAAACGCAGTTGAAGCCAACAATAACGGAAAACAACATAAACGAGCGACAAGAACAGGCACGAAGTCCAAGCTGCTACTTCACACTAATACTTAATTTGTGCATTAGAACTAGTAGCAGCTGAAACACCAACAAGATACAATATATCGAGATTCTCCTCCCATCCCGGGATCAACCTCGATAAAATTGGTCAAGGAAGTCTAATCAACGGAGAATGGAGGATCATAACCAACTATAATCTCACTTTTTATTGAGCAGAACTAAATCACATTAGCAAACGCATCTCGTCAACTAGACACCTTTAGTTCGAATAGTAAGTTAATATAGTCTTAGGCGGAAATAAAATCTCCCACAAAAGATGGGCGCCTTTCGAATTTGTAGGTACAATAATTGCCAACGAACTATTCGAGGTGCCAGATCAAAGAGACTGAAAAACACAAGGAAAGCATAGACAAACATAGAATTATTACAAAACAAGATGACCATATTAAATTCAACTATAATCGTCATGAAACACACCCATCAGGAAACAACACAGAAATTCGAGGCATACATCAAATTTCAAGAGCTGTGCCACGCATGAAGAATTTACTGACCTTGCTATCTATATACACTATGCTGGAGATGATGAAATTACGAATCTTCCAAACCGCCATAATCAGCACCATCACTGAAGTACATCAAGGCACACTCGATCCCTTGATACTAACTCCACACCAATTCAAGATCAAGCAAAGCAAATCGTTCCTAACTTAAAACCATATACCGAAGTGAGAATATAGCTGCCATCTATAAAATGGCCACCATCAAAACATAAAAATTGAGGAAAGAGTCATATTCGAAATCAAAATTCCACTAGTACAGACAGAGAGGACTCGATATAACATATACCACGCAATGGCAATCCCTCAAGACAATCAATATATACATCTCCCACCAGAAGAAATGAATACTTGTACCAATCTCGATGATGAATTTCTTTGTGATATACATTAATCACTGAATACGTATCAGTCAGACACAAGCAGCTGTGAGATGCAACTTTTCCAGCAAAGACCGTGTCAACTATAGTTGTGAAATCTACAGAATAAATCAGTTACGCCGACACAACGGATAGATCTTTGTAATCGAATCTAGCGGAACGTTCTAAACAATAAACACCCTCATCCAAGGAAAGAGAATCCTAACCCTAGATCCATGCGGTTGTTGAAAGGAGAAAATTTCACAGCGCAGTAAATTGGAACTCGCATTCATGTAACAATTTAATTTGAGTAATCATAAGATGTTAGATCCAACCTTCAAAGCAAATCGAAGCTCACAATTCAACACAGATATCGAAGCCATTAACAATTTAGGGACCGGCAATATTTTTTAAAGAATTAATTTAATAAAACGTTATATAAATACAAATACAATTATTTATTGTTTTTTTTTTTTTTTTGATATTTATTTATTTTTATTTTCTTATTTTTGCAATCATATTTGCACAAAAAAAATATATTATATTAATAATAAATAAATAATAAATAATTTTGTATTAGTTTTTTATATTTTAAAACAGTCAGCGATAGCATCACACATCATGTTGTGTCAGCGGTCATTAACTAATGCTATCACACACATGCTGTGTGAGCGGTCTTTAAAGTAAAGTATTAAAGAGTCAATTTAAACTCGACGAAGGAATCTAAGAAGATCAACTACCGAAGTAAACATGCCTTACGTTCGTCACTACACAACATCTTATGTCTTTATAGGAATATTAGTGATCGTAGCAACCATCATATATGTTAAGCACAGAAGAACAACTCAAGTCACTCCAGCAGGTCTACTTCCAGATCCATAGCCAATCCTCCAGATCCATAGCCAATCCCCGGGAATATGTAACCAATACAGCTGGTAATATAAAACTCAGGTCAAATCTGACAATTTTGTTTTTCTTTGTTGTGATAATGGCATTATAGCATTGAATTGGCGGTTGAAAATTTCACCAATCATAATAATGAAATAATCAGCGAATCGATTTGAATCGAATTAATCGAACGTCGTACGGAATCAGTTGACATTTTTATAAAGCTTCTTCAAATTTTTATTTGTTGCGACCGGACCAAAACCATTGACCAAATCGACACTAACGATAACCAAAAGTAAAAATTGATAAATTTTCACGCTTTTTCAAAATTTTGATCCTAACAACTGAACATAACCTAACCATGATATTTTGATAAACTTGATTTAGTTTCGATTTTGCATCAGTTTATTATTTATTTAATCATCATTCAGCGCTTGTATATCATCACACACCTCAAAGGTTCCCAATAAGTGCTACGGTCAAGTAAATATACCTAATGGAAGAATAAATATGTATAAAGCTTAGCATATCGCAATAAATAAAATCTGGCCTTATTGAGTATACACCACATTTTCCATACGAACACAATATTTCAATTTAACTAATTTAGTACACCGATTAGAATGAATGCTCTTACATTTAATTTGCAGAGTGGCTTAAGTTGATATGTTCATATGTAGGCTAAGAAAAATTACGATACTATATAAGAAATCATTTCTACATTGATATAATCACGAAGGGTTAGAAGTTAGACCCTATAATATATAGCACATGAAAAAGGTCATGAACGACGGAAAAACTGTTTCATTCGATTAGATAATATCGGAAAAACCTTCTTTAAAAACCAATTTATTAGATCGTCTTCGGCTGGAAAATAACCGAAAATGTTGTTAACCTGTTTTAAATCAAGTGTAATCCAATTAGCTTAAATTGTATAAAGAAAAATCCTGAGACTCCGATATACACCGATGACTGAGAAAATAAAGGATGAAATTTATAAGGGGATAAAGTGAAATTTTCATTTTTTGTGTCTTCTTTATGAATAATTTTCATGTTTTTCCTCTTAAAATTTAGGACATTGTTAACAGATGTTGAACCTTTTTTTTTTTTGTTTTTAGCTTTTGGTGTTGTGGTTTTTTAAGATTTAATTTTTTTGTGGTTAAAAGATAACTATAAAGAACATGAACTTTAAGTTAAATTAAAAAAACATTTTTTGTTGGTGTGCTCTATGTGTGCTCCTTCATGTTCACAAATATACTCTATCTATAGTAACTGTGGTTAGGTTGAGTGTTTTAACGAGAGTAGAAAAAAGACGAAATCGATTGTTTTTAGATTTTAAAGATATCGTTCCATAATTAGATTAGACACGGGTAAATGTAAAAACACAATTTTGATAAGTCAGCGAATATGTAAATTAACATGTTTAGGTCGGGCAAAATTAAGCTCTATTATGCCATACAAGTTGAGAACGCTTTCAAGCATAATGTTTGACAACATTTCGTCATTTTGTGTTATGTCACCGCACTTTACACAGTAAATTTATATAAACAAACCGCCGCCCTACCGTATCGCTATTATGTATATGTTATCCTCTTAAAAGGAAGAACAATTTAAGAGCTTTTTTTCTTGAAATGCTTTCCTCACTCAATTTTTTTACCTTCTTGTATATCATTTATGATGGAAAATAAACCGAACACAGGAAAAACATATAGAACAACAATTCTCTGTAATAATAGAAACAAAACGTAAGACAGCAGCAGTACACAGTACGAGAATAGCACAGAAAATGTTAAAGAAAATGAAAAACACAAAAACAATAAAAACTAAAGCATAACGAAGGAATGGGATGTGACTTTTCGAACGAAGACAATTTAGGATGAGATGAGATTTAAGAAGTTAAATTACTATTTTTTTGTGCATGAGAGCTATGGGGTGAGAATGTATGGTGTGGTGAATGTTTTCATTTTTTTTAGTTACTATGTTGTAAGGAGTCAGCAGCAGCAGAGGGGTGGTTTAGTATGTTCTCTTTATGCTTGGTATGCTAAGAAATATATTTTTGTACTGAAAATGTTACAAGAAGTAAAATATGTAACAGAGAAAATATATTTATTTATATAATATTTATATCCAGGAATACAGGGTGTTCACCACAACGGTATCGCCTTCAAGGAATGGTAGAGGAGAGATCAAAAATGTTACGGCAAGTTGAGAAATCATCATTTGAAATTATAAAATGGTTAAAAAAGGATACTGGAGAATTAAATTTAACAGATTATCAAATTTTATATTTGACGGACAACATAAAACTAATGAAATTGAGCACAAATATAAAATAGTTACGATCGCGTATATTGGCAAAATATGACTAACTGAAATTGGCCACTTGAGCAAATATTTATTTTTAAAAGACATCTAGATTTGGATAGTAGTACCCGGGCAATATTAAACAACAGCGAGAGCCTGTCTCTATACAATAAATCTAGAACTTTCCAAGTTGTATACAACTACTAACGCGTTGAACACGAGGCGTTGTAAAATTTAAATAATTATAAAATTTTTTACTGATCTGTTCTTTGGTGGAATCTTATTACTAGTTGTCCTTGGATGGAGGAGACCAGGGGAATTAAATCAGCTACCAAATTAAAAGAACAATCGTTATCGGTAAATGAACAAAATTACTCTGCTATAAGATAAACCCTTATTACAATTAGTTACAAATTGCTCTTTCAAGATCATATATTGATTCAAAACCCATCAATTTATGGTTGATACGTTGTGTTATTTACACAGCAATTGTAAGGACGTGATCCAATGAAAAATAAAATGGAAAAAATGCCCCAAAAATTGTATGCGATTGGGGCATTTATGTATATGTAAAAATCACGAAGTCACGCTCATTCTCGGAGTCTTCCCAAGAAGGCAAGCCCACTCTCCACCCATTCGCACTAAGCGCTTTTCTCTAAGCGAGCAGTGCCTTTATTTTTGGAGGAATATTTTCATTTATTCTTTTAGTTATTGTAGCTTTTCTTCCTATTTTTGATTTTACATATAAAGAGTTTGCGTACTACCGCGACCAGATACGGTCTTATATTGATCGGATTAGCGCTCTTTTAAGTACTAAAATGATCAATATTTGGTCCAATTCCCGTTTCCTGAGGGTCCAATACAGCATACATTTTGAAATAAAGAAACTACATTAATCGTAAAAGGTGGCTGGGCGACCACTTAGACGAATGATCGAAAAGTATTGAAACCACAACCAGGCGATGTGCGTCGAAGGAGAAGTTCATTGATACAACACGAACAAGATATATAAAATGTCGAAAATAGAACAAGCGTTGGTCAGGGAAGGATCAATAAGTGCGGAAAGCAAAATTTCTTCGTAGGATGTGCCAAAGGAAGAGTATAATATCAAATAAAATAATTGTTTGTTATATAATTTTGGGGTAATTTTTTATTGGGGCGTAAATAATTACCTTCTCTTAGCCATTCTCCGAAAAGCAATTATCTAAAACATTCAAATCACTGAAAAGCAAATCACCAAAAAGCAAGTAAATACAAACTACAGTTCAGCGAAAACGAAAGGAGTTTGTGTTTTATAGAAGATTTTATTTCATCAATTTTGATCAATTGTTCGAATACCAAAAGGCGATAGTGAGAATTCTAAAGGAAAAATCACGCGATCTTGTGCAGCGCACACTACTGATCCGTGGATTCAACCAATCAGTTTACCGGACAAGTGGTGCAGTGGTTAAAGCTTCGGCACTAGGACCGCGAGATACTGGGTTCAAATCCCACCAGAGGCTGGATGCAAAGTAAATTTTTGGTAATCGATTACGATCCTCTCTCTCTCTCTCTGGCACTATATCCCATCAAGGGATTTGGCCGCCTCAAATGAGGTTTCATAATCATATTTTCAGTTCGGATAATTAGTGATTAATTAATTGATCCTAAACTAGCCGTGAAATTTTTTTCATTGTCACCACCGGGAATCGAACCCGGGACCTCCGGTCGCTGGAGCTAGCATGCTGACCACTTTGCCACCGGGGCGGATTACGATCGGCGATGTTAATAAACACAACTAAGACCCTCCGTTGGAGTGCATAATTCAGCGCCGACCCACATGTATCTTGCAATGTGCAGGTGGTATACTGTAGTAATTGTGAGTGGGTGGTGAATGAAAAGGAGGGTATTAATCGGCCTTCAAAGGACATCAAATCCACTGGTACAATTAATACTTTCAAGAAAAAAAAAAAAAAAAAAAACCCTTCAATGCTTACAAAATTCGAATTTTTTGACATATAGATGGAAAATTTAAAATACTCACAACAATCAGTTTCGAAAGGATGAGATTATTGATTTGAAAAAATCAGTCTTCTCATCAAGTCGCGATGAGATTGCTTTAGATTGGAATATTGTCTATATATGTATATAAAAGCGAAAGCTTTAGATTGGAATATTGTCTATATATATAAAACGATACCATGTAGTTGTAGTATTAGCAAATTACCTCTTAGCCCACGAAATTCGATTCTTTCGCATTTTTCACCTATTTTTCATTCTCACAACTAGCTTTTGGTGTTTACGAATTTTTTTTTTTTTTCACCTCTTACTTTGTTTTTTTGGTTATTTTAATGATTTTATTGTGATTGTACATTGGCCTATTTAAAAAAAACATTACAATAAAAAAAACTTACAAAATACAAAATTCGCCTACTGTAACGCCATTTTGTAGGCGAATATTCTTTAGTTTTTTTCAAAACAATCAATCAATACATATTATTAGCGCACGGTGGATACTCGTGAACTGGCCTTTATTTTTATGGAATATTTGTATAGCAAAAACTCCTCGTCTCCCCTCCCTCGGGGGATTTAATATTGCTAAATATTTAAGTAAGTCTGCTTAAAAATTCGTCTACCACTTTTTAAGGGAGTGGTAGACGAATTTTAGACGAACCAACGTTAATACCGAACACCCTGTATATATATATATATATATATATATATATATATATATATATATATATATATATATATATATATATATATATATATATATATATATATATATATATATATATATATATATATATATATATATATATATATATATATATATATATATATATATATATATATATATATATATATATATATATATATATATATATATATATATATATATATATATATATATATATATATATATTGTATATATATATATATATATATATATATATATATATATATATATATATATATATATATATATATATATATATATATATATATATATATATATATATATATATATATATATATATATATATATATATATATATATATATATATATATATATATATATATATATATATATATATATATATATATATATATATATATATATATATATATATATATATATATATATATATATATATATATATATATATATATATATATATATATATATATATATATATATATATATATATATATATATATATATATATATATATATATATATATATATATATATATATATATATATATATATATATATATATATATATATATATATATATATATATATATATATATATATATATATATATATATATATATATATATATATATATATATATATATATATATATATATATATATATATATATATATATATATATATATATATATATATATATATATATATATATATATATATACATATCCACACACAAAAATTTATCTACATTATAGGATGCTGGATGATATAAAATCTGTATATATTTTCTATATTAAGGTAACATTTGCGTTTTATTGCAATTTCTTTTACATGTTTTGTTGGAAAATTTCTTTTTTTGTGTGCTGCTGCTATTGTTCTCTTTCAGATTTTTCCATCATTTTCTCTGATTTGTTCATTGTTTTGCTTGTTTAATTTTTTTTTTTTTTTTTGGTTATTTTTATAGACAAGTTTAATTTAATTTTTATTGTTGTTTCTACGTAGTTCGAGAAAAGAATATATTGGGGATTATAATTTTTCCAAGAAGATTTTCTTTTTTAATATTTTTTTTTGCTCTGTCGAAAGAAATTAATGAAATATTAATTTTATTTTTGTAACGCAATAAATATTTGAAATAATTAGCAAAGGTCATATATGGCAACATACTATATTATACGGGAAGGAGATAGACGGAAACTCACGTAATTTAAAATTATTTTATGCTATGAGGGGCCTCGCCTGTTTGTCCTTATCTTGAAAAAATTTAATAGTAATTAAATAATATAACTTTTTTAATAAATTTAGATACAGTTTAAAATTAAATTCCATCCAAATAAGAAACTGAAGATTGGCAACTTTCTCACCTAACAAAGATTCTTCTTCTTAAAGAAGATGGAGAACTTTTGCAGCTTAACATTAAGTATTTTTCCATGAAGCTCGACGAATCGCAATACACAGAAGCCGTTAATAATCCTTCTAACCCTATAAATTATCCAGATTATACCATCCAAATTCTAGAATAACGCTGATATTATTCTTTGCTGTATGGAAATAGTGTTTAAATTAGCAAATCAGAAAGAAGCAATAGCCTTGACAAGTTAAAGGTACCACTATGTACAAAACTATACTTGGGGGAACTTCAATAGTTTAATTTCCCTCAGAACACAAGATTTAAGAAAGATCGTAGCGAGACTCAGCCAGGAAATCGTTGCGATACAACCTATGCCTAGGACGCATTTTAAATTCAATAAATTTTTTATTGTGTAAACAGTATGGGTTTCACAAATTTATCAGTGTATGAGTATTACACTGTTAAATCAAATTCGAATAAGAAAAGGTGAATATTCTAAAAACATGAGGTGTCCAGCTTGAATCTTGCAAGTCAGTAAAACAATCTGAATTTGTTTCACTAAATTATTTGCTCTCACTAGGCAACCATTTGACGTATCGATGCATTGGTTTCTAGATTTTCAAAATAAAAATACATTTGGCCTAGACTCGTAGCAAAGATTTTTTTTTTGAGACATATATCTTGTTCCCATGGTGTGGAGTGGAATGCGTGTTCGCCTGGGTGTGGATCGTATAGTAAATCTACCATAACGACTCTAGTGAAGACATGTTAAACTATGTTTTTGACATATCAGTTTTTTCCTGAAATTGTTTTGTTGTGACTAACGCGTTTAATGAAAATTAATTATTTTTTTAATTGTTAATTTGGAAAATATACATAAAACAATCTTATTTAAAAATAGCATAAAACAAAGTTCACGATTGGCGCAACTAAAAAAAAAAGAAGCACAAATATAAAAAAGCTAATGAACAATTATGTTCATCACTTTGGAGCCTAAAAAATTTATTAACAATAAAAGTTGATTTTGGAAAAGTTTATATGAAATGCATGGGAAAACATGTTGTTAAATTTTACGCAGAACCAGTGGATTGAAAATTTTAGAATGACGAAAGAAACATTTGACTTTATATGTTTTGTTGTGGAGATCTAATGCCGCTGCTGTAAATAATCTTTAAGCGCAAATATTGGCCTTCATATTCAATAAAAATCAATTTTATTTCCTCCTGATGTTTATCATTTCTAAGCAATCTGTTTATAATAAAAACTTATAGCACGTCCTTTCCAAACAAAATTTTGATCTTAAATCAAAAAAATGGCTGGCACTGTAAAAAATTTGCACGAAATGTTATCGAAAATTATTGTATTGGCAGTCATCTTTTTGTTCTAAGATCAAAATTTTATTTGGAAACAACTTACTATTAATAAAATACCAAATCATGTTTATATATGATTTTTAAATTTTATTTATGCATATTCATAAATATATTGAACATCTTCATATACATTATCTTCTTCGTCGTCCGATATGGTTGATTGTAGATATGTTGCACGCGCTCGTGATCGTTTCAATGGCCTTTCTTGTGATCGAGTCTGAAAAATATCTGCTACTGATTCCTAATATATTTTTTGGCGTTCCTCCTCCCTATCCTGAATTTCTAGTTCCAGAGCCTTTTGTTTTTCAAATAACTCTTCTTGTTTCTTAAAAAAAAATCTTGTAGCGTATTTTGTTGCTTCTCCATTCTTTCTGCGAAGCTTGTTATAACTTTGTCATATAAATAAATTTCCGTTTCGGAAAACGGCCTTCGGTCATTAAAATATTTTAAAAATCTCATTCATAGAATTTCTAAAAACTCATGGTAATCATAATACTCTTAATATTGATCGAAAGAATATGGATGTTTTCACTCGTATAATCTCGGTTAAGTACAGTTGATTAACTAAGATAATGTTTTTTTACAGGGAGCGAAGCAATCGCATGCGATTCCGAAATATCATAATTCTTTGCCCACGAATTTATAAGGAGATTATAAATCTCTATAAACTTGAAAATTTGGTCTGTCTAACGGAAGCAAAAACCCGCACGTGTTCGTTCCATATCATACGAATGCAAACGAAAAAATACTGACGGTTATTTACTTAATGTAGATGATAATCGGAATCTGTCGCTTAGTCTCCTGATGTCACCCAAAACGAACAATTTCAAAACCAAATTTTCTAGTAGATAGCTTACAAATTAATCTATGTGATACAATTCTTTTAGTAAACTCTTTACTGTTACTCATATTTCTTATTCAATACAACCTGAAAAAGCAAAACAAACGATAGTCAGAGCGGACGTCTGAATAACGCCAATATTTCGAGAACGGCTTGTGCGATTAGATTTTATTCATGAACCAATTGACAATTTTGTTATAAACACTTTAGTTGATAAATCCACCGTATTGGCGCCGGTTATATTTATTTGTTTTATATGTGTTGCATATCATTGAAAAGGACTTGACGAATGTCACAAATTTAGATGAAGCACATTCATATTAAAAACTATCATTGTTGGCAGACAAATTTTTTACTCATTTCAAGGTTTTCGATCAATTATGTTATCGGCCTTTAGTTGACAAATTAACCTTTTTTGCGTTGGTAAAATCTGAAACTCTTAGTACTCAAGACTACCGCTACACTGCCGGAGGGAGGCCTTTTTCCATTCCCATTCGGGTTCTAAATTTTTCCCCTAAATTTAGTATGCGAATGAAATTAATTAGTTGCTTGAAATTTTATTGTCTTTCTTGCAAAAGAGGGACAATGCCAAGCATCTTAAAGTTCGCAGTTTTGTATGTAACCCATAGCACAAAAAGCGCACTTTCACCAATAATGCATGTATCCAGAATTTCTAATGTTAGTTATTGTGTTCAATACTAAAGGCATATATATATTTTTTGCTTTCATACAAAAAAATACATGATTTGTTGGTCTTCGTCACGGGCCAAGCAAGTACATCTCTCAGCATGAATTTATAAATTTCACATTCACTATAATGGCAGAAAAAAATCGCAGTAAGGCAGAGTGTTGTTGAATGTTTGAGCACCTTTCATTCACGCAATGCACGAGAGCGGGAATGACTCCATCAAATTCTTTTAAAATACTCAAAAACTTTTTCTATTTTATTCGTATTGACAAAATTGACTAATTACCACAACTACATGAAAATTATCACAAACGACGGCGTACGCTTGGCGTTATATAGATCGATATTAGAATCCATTATTTTTGGCATAAACTCTTCATGAGCAACTAAACAATTGTACTGAAAATTCTCAACTAATATACAAAATTTGGGCGGGCGATTTGGTGCGTCATTTCGATGGCGTCATTGGGCAATATTTCTTTCAGAATATTAGAAGGGCTACCGTGATAGTAGTGATCACTATTGTGATATGTTGGAACACTTTATTGTGATGGATCAATTATGGGACTACGCACATGTGGATCAAACAGGACGGTGTCAGATCATACACACCTCATTCTACCATACAAATTGTATGAGAAGCTCCTTCCGACCGAACTGATTCTTACGATTATCCTAATTTGACCATCTCAATTATTTTGTTAGGGTGTTACTTAAGGGCAATAACCACACCACAAACTTGACGCTGCGTTGTAGAAAATTGAGATTTTAAAATATTTGATATTTTGGTTAGTCGTACGAACGAGGTGCGGCAAGTGTGCTTCAATCAGGACGGTGTCACATTACATATAGCATCATGCCACGCTATGAGAATCTTTCCCCGACCAAATCTTGGTAACAACGATTAGTTTTAGCGGAATTACTTGACGTGAACGGAGTACAGCTTTACAGTTGATAAATTGTGGGTTGGCTAATAGAATAATACTAATAGAGCTAAATCCGTTTTAGCAATCCTCTGCTGATCTACAATACACACCAGAGATAGCTTAACCTATAACAAAACATAAAAACGAGTAAGATAAAGAACCGTGGCTACAAAGGGCCGATATTAACAAAATCAATTAATAACCTTCAAAATAGAGAGATTTGAACACAATTCCCCTTTAGCTCCTAGCGCCAATAAAACTCGCTTAGCGAAATTCTAACTTGACATATTAGCTAAACTCATAAAATTGGTTAAACTAGTTAATTTAATTAACAGTATAAAAGTACAAAAATAACTACAATCTCGATGCTTAACGATAATATTCGAAAACAAATTGCTGGCGAAGTTCGTGTTGTCAAAATAATGCTTAAAAACCATCGGCCTGGAACGTAATAAGCAACCTGAATAAAACAGAGTTTTGAATGGTATTGTGCAGTTAAGCCACGTGAAGTTAGTCGTACGACCATCAAACATTTAGGGGATCCTTTGTCAACTTTGATAACAACCCTTGAAAAGTGAGTTCTAATAAGACTAACCAAGGTAATTTTTACCAAAGCCCTGCACTGCATGTACCAGTGCGTTCCCAATTAATAAATGTATATGCTCAAATAACATATAACACGAAAAATCCGCGATAAAGCATTTTAAATAATATAAATAAACAAAGTGCTTGTTTCAAATAGGCATAAACAATAAATAAACCACGCATTCAAAATTACAACAAATAAATTCAGTAATTCACTAAATAGACATGCCAAACAAATTCGATTCCAATTTAACGATTCAAATGCACGCAAATTACCAAAAATTTACAAAAATTCAAACTAACAAGAAATAAAAAAGTTTCAAACTGCAATTAAAAATAATATTAAAAGTAAATTTAAATTAGAAAAACAACAAATAAAAAAAGGTTGGGAAAAATTCAAAAACGGGGGAATTGAAATTTTTCAGGATTTTATAAAATATAATAAGAGGGTGGTGGGTGCAAAAAGGCCGACCGACTTACTATAAAGAATTTCAAATGAGTTTATATACTGAGATATCTCGTTGTATTTTGTTTTATTACTTTTTAAAGAGATTTGAATTAATCGATCAGAGAGTGTTCTAATCGAGGGTTAATTATTAATTAGTATTTTAAAAGGATTTATCGTTGAATCCATTCAAAATAAGGTACACATAAATTCATTGCTATAAAATTAATTGAGTGGAAAATCGTTATGTCTTTTCATTCATAAAACATATATACACAACAAGAACGCTATAAAGGGTTAATCCAATCTATACGAAATAGCCCAAGATAGGCAATCAACTCTTAAGACACACTCAGTTTCAGCTTTTTTAATCTTATAAAATATTTTTGGATGTGTAAGAATACATAATTTTCATATAAATTGGTAATTTGCATATTTCTTTATTAAATTTATTGTTACATAAAAAATTTATCGACAATTTATTCAATCTGTTTGCTGTTGTATACAACAAGAGTATCATCTTCATTTTTGTAATTTTATCATGGCATGGAAATCATTTGACAAGTTATATGTATTTTCTGAATTATCTTTAAGACATTATACTTCTTAAACAAACACTTTTATGTTGCTTCTTTTGTTTGATAAATAAAATTTATACTTTCCCATAATCCACAGCACGAAATGTTTTTTAAAACTCAAAATTTTCCTTACAGTGTGTGTGTGTGTACTTAAGGTTAACGAATAACAGACGTTTGCTCCAAATTGAATGGCTTAAACCATAATGTCGTCTAGTACATAACATACACCTTCCACAATTTATTTATTTATGAGGATTACATATCTTTCGTGTATTAAAAGAGTGTTCATATTTACTCTTGTGCTTAAAAACACCTAATAAATTTATTATAGTTGTTATATACAACCAAATTGGAAAATTTGTTTTAGAAACACGTGACAATGGAAAATATGTTTTACGACTATAATCCCCCAATGACATAATGCGAAAACGCAAATGTTTAGCGCACGCGAGTATTTGTTCGAGTTTTATTGAATGTGAAATGTTTATGGATGTATTTAACGTATGAATAACTGTTAAAACTCCATGAAATAATGTATAAGGATATGTAATGAAACCGTCGAATAAGCGACAAACGATGAGAAATTTTACGCAAAATTTTCATAATTAAACACAGTCACAATAATTCGACAGTGCTTTACAAATCTTTCGATTTATAAATAATTATTGGTTCGGTGCTAAATCTATCAGTGACTGTGTAAGAGTAAAAGGGCTAAACAATAACTTTAGAATTAATCTTTATATTAGATATTATGTCCAAAGTTTTATATATCTGATTTCGTTTTTCGGTAGAAAATGGGAATAATTGATAGTTAGGTTAACAAATTTAAATACATTGGTAAGTTATGTCAATTTTCCTCAATTAGGATATAGAGCAAGTCTATCAGAAGTTTCCAGACAATAAAAATCAAATTGCACGTTTTTGAAAATTCGGGGGCGAACTCACAAATGAGGTAAATTAAAATCAAAATTTCATATTTAGTATTACTGGGAATCTTGTTTATAGAAGTCAATTTAAGCAAAATTTAAAAATTTGGCCAAATTCATTGTAATTGAAAAGCTGGTTTAATAGACTGCAAGTCTAACAAGAGCTTTCTACAAGTAAGCATGTCTGTAATTTTAGCAGTAAAAAACAGAAAAAAATTGGAAAATATGATCCAATCAGAAATTAAGGAACATTAAGATTGAGATCCACTCTTGAATTCACGTTATTTGGAATTTCAAGCAACATCGTACAAAAAACTGCAATTATAAGTAAATAAAACATTACAGCGAATAATTGTTGTTATAAAGAAACAAGAATTGTTGTTATGAAGAACCGATATATTCCATTTAGTGTTACACGGCGTGTTTTCGCAATTATCACTAATTTCAACAAAATATGCGAGAATTTAGGAAAGGTTTCTCATTTTCCGTAAATTTGAAATCCCGGGATTCTCGGTAAAAAAAATTTCATCCCGGTATTCCCGGGATCCCGAGGAAAAATATTATTATTTTACAACAAATACGTATTCTAGAAAAAATAATAATTTATTTCAACAACAGTAACTGTAGAAAATAATCAATTAATAAAATATGATTCTGACAACATAACAAATAAAATAAATAAAAATCACAATTCGAAATTCATAACATAAACATAACAAATCTAGGACATTTACTCTAAATTATTTTTTGACTTAAAGAAATGTTTCAAAAAGCAGAAATTGTCAATTGATTTATCATTTAATTTTATAACGATTTTTTTTAATAAACAGCCCGCCGCAGAAAACGCTTTTTCCGATTCAACCGATTTTGGCTTGATGGTCATTAATGCTGAATATATAATATTTAAATTTTCAGTACGCTTTCCAGTTGCCTCGAAAGTATTAATTTCCTTTGTGAGGTTGTTTTAAATCGAAATGGTCACCTAGAATTGATGTTTCCCCTTCCACTCTTCCTAATTAAGTCATTGAAGATAAATATGAATAAGCCTTCCGCGTCAAGTAAAGTAGCATTGCTTTGTCCAAGCCTTTCTATTTAAATTTTTATTGGTTCAACAACGTTATTATTGCCTTCATTACTGCATATTCATCATCGGAAATATCGAGAGATTCGTTTAAATCGATCATTGCTTTTAATATACATGTTTTTAATTCAAGGAATCTCTCTAGCATCGCAACAAGACTGTTTCATCTTGTTTTTACATCCAATATCAACTTAAGTTCCTTTTTGAATATTAATTTATATACATACTTTTGTAAGATTTCATTTTTAAAAGATGATTTACGGAACATTAGAACTACTTTTCGAACCTTTTGAATCATTTGTGAAATATTTACTCGACCTAGTCATTACGGATGCTCCGTCAGTGACACTTGCTATAATGTGCGTTTTCATTGATAAATTAAAATCTGAGAATTTATTTTCGACAAGAATCACAATTATTTCTGCAGGAAATGATCCGTTTATTGGAATCATACCGAGGTTGCAAAGCTTGGTTGATAAATGTAAATTTAAATTTAAATAACGTTTATTTTTTAAAGATTTATATTCGTCCATTGTAATAGAAAATCGTCTCCCATTAGAAATTTGCTTAGTTATTTCCAATAACACACCTTGTTTTGATAAAGACATGTACCCATGCCTTTGTCAGACAATGATTTACGAATAAATTCACTTTTCGATATAGCATTTATGGAAAAGCCGTGGCTAACTTCGATACAACCTCCTGAACAGTTTGCTGTTTAATAAACGTAGTGGTTTTTCTTTGCACATTGCCTGTCTTCAGTCCAGCGTCTTCATGTTCCCGTTGCCATGCCTTGGATCCTCCACTTACTATCGACATGATTATAATTACGGATTTTTTTTTTCATAAAACTAATTAAATCGATTTTTGATAGTAATTTAGTCTAAATATTTAATAAAATAATCGATAAATTAGATATAAATATTATTACCAAACAAATACACAATTAGAAAATATTCCTACTTACATTTCGATTTTGCGATACAGTGAAATGTTTACATTTAACTCAACAATTATTTTAAATAAATTCAATAAGCTATTAATAACTAACTCGTTTTCCAAAGTTTCAAACTGCACGTGCACTCTCGTTTATGTTTAAAAATAAACTGGCTTACAAATTAAAAAAAATTATTTGTACACATGTAAAAAATGGAATAGTGATATAAATAAGGGAAACCCAAAAATATAAGAATTAAATTAAACAAAAAATAAAAAAAAAAATTGGTTTCCAGGGATATATTACTTTTATCCCGGGATATCAAGGTACCAATTTTAGCGCCGGGATCCCGGGAAAACGGGATCCCGTTTAAGAAACCCTAGGTTATATGCTTTTTACATACAAACACTCCTGGCTAATTAGTTATACTATTCAGAGCACGGCAACGAAGGTACTATTCCGAAGCGACAATAAGAGCTATTAATAATTAACTCCGCGAATGAATCCATTATTAAATACTTAAGTGGCTTTACTGGCGAAATACCGAATATTCCCTTTGGAAAGCGAAAGAAAAAATTAGAACTTCAAATTCCACCAGCTAAAAATGAAGATGAAATCTCTACCTAGACAAACGACATAGGAAATTATACCACCACATAAAGTGGATCTACAACATACACTAGCAAGAAAAAGTCTGCGTACACCAGTCATTAAAAAATGTTCTCACAAAAATAAACAAACAACACAACTTTTTCACATAAATTTATTTTGTTTTATATTCATTGACCTATTCTATTTCAAAATACATATATCATTATAACAAAAAACAAACACACACAAAAAAAACGAAACAAACGTAAGTAACAAAACTTAGGCGGAAAAAGTCTGCGTACAACAAATCAAGGTTTAAATTGTTTATTTATTTAACATCTTCAAAAAGTAAACTATTAATGGTAAGGCATGCTTTTTTCTGAAGAACTTCTTATAATCGTTTACTCATCGAACGGACGAGAATTGAGGTTTCCACCTCACCGATTTAGGGCCACTATTTTTGTAATACATCCCTTAACATATTTTTGGATGTTATGTTATGTTGGCGAATTCTACGTTCCAATAAATCCCATAGATGTTCCATGGGATTTAAATCGGATGATTATGGAGGTGTGTGCAGTTGTTTTGGTACCACAATTTTACAATAAAAGCGGAGTGCTTTGGGTCATTGTCATGTTGAAATATGTATTCGGCATGCAAGCCCAAATTTTCAGCACTTCGTTTTAAATTTTGTTTTAGAATATTTAAATAGCCCTCTTTAGTCAAAGTAAATTCAATAAATTGTATATGTCCCACACCTCTCTACTCGCCATATACCCCAAACCATTACTCCGCCACCGCCATATTTTATAGTTGGTATTAATTTTTTTTTTATTTATTGCTAAACCTGTTTCTCTTCATATAATATTCCGTTCTTGTATACCGAAAATCCAAATTTGCTCTCATCTGAGAAAATGAGTTTCTCCCAGAACTGGTTTGGCTTATTAGTATGTAATTCATTTGAAAATTTAATTATTTTTAACGGATTGATTTCTGATATAAATGTTTTTTTTTTCGCGCAACACGGCTATGACCCCTCCTTATCAGAACAAATTTTTTATTTTAATTTTTTATTAAACTGTTATTCGAGGATTTTCCTCAACCGTTCTTATTATATTTCACATTTTTCGCGACATGATAATTTCAATGGATGGCCACACCGATGTAAGAACTCCTGTTTTTTTAATTATTCACTACTCTCTGAATAGATGAATGTGTTCTTTTCACTACTTTTCGAAATTCCTGAAAACTTTTACCTTCTTCCCATAAATCTGTAATTATTTTAAGATCACTTACGGCAATTTCCTTTCCTTTTGGCACCATAATGAAAAACTTTCACTGGAAATAACTTGCTTTCACCAGTCTTCAAATCGAGACTTTAAGCATATTTAATAACAAAAGCGAATAAAACAACATTATTTACGAGCCAAACTGTGATGGAAATTTCCTAATTGTGTAATCGTACGCAGACTTTTTCCGCTCAAATTTAATACTTTTTTCTACTTTATCGATTTTTTTTTGTTTCTATTGTTTTTATTTTTGTTTAACTGCGTATTTTAAAAGAGTATGTATAGAACAATAAATGAACGCAAAATAAATTTAAGAAAATATTTTTTATTTTAGAGTTTTCTTTAAAAAAGATATAAATATTGGAAAGTGTACGCAGATTTTTTCTTGCGAGTGTATCTCTTGTCACAAGAATTAAAAAAGAAAAACAATTTTAACCTAAATGCAAAGAAATCTTCAGAATATGTCTTAATTACAGGACAAATAATAAAAGCTCTTCTCATCCTGAAAAAGCACTACGTAAACTTCTCTAAATAATTAAAGTACTATCCAGACTTAAACACGTTAAAAATCAATGGAAAATCGCCAAGTAATCATGATACCTAACCCAAGAAACCTAGAACTTAATGACAAAAATTCGATTTCCTTACTTCCAATAATTTCAAAAATTTTCGAGAAACAAATCCTAAAGATACTCAAACCAATAATAGAAGAAAGAAATTCAATTCTCCCACATCAATTTCGCTTCAGATAAAACCATTCAACAATAGAACAAGTACTTGAAAGTAAGAAAATATGTTCAAGCGTCTTCTTGGATATTTGGGTATAGCACAAGCCATTGACAAAGTAAGGCATAAAGACTTGGAATATAAATTATAAAGAGACTTACCAAATAGTGGCATTTGTAGACCTTTTTTCCAATACACATTTAAGAGGTTATGTTTATGTTTATGTCATGTTTGTGCGATGAATGTAAATAATAAAATTGAACATTATTTTGGTATTTTTCGGATTTAAAGTTAGGTTTCTTTTTTCTCGAATTTCTCGAGAAATGGGCATTTTATTTCTCGAGAATCGGGAAATGTTTATTGGCCGAGAATTCTCGAGAAATCGAGAAAAAGAATTCACGAGAACAATCTGTACATATTACCAAAGCAGTTTTATGAAATACTATAATCTTACATATCTAACCGACACTTTCGTGTTAAATAAGATGGGGAACACCTAAAGAAAGTATCAGCAGAAGTATCACAACATAGCAACGTCTGCGGATGATATGGCCATCTTAGCAGTCGCTGATAGCATAGAAGAAACCACAAGTTTGTTCACGTAACCTTCACCAACAGAAACGTCAACTGGATATCAATAGAACTGAACTCTCAGCAAATTCAGTATTCAAACGCAGTAAAATATCTAAGCAAGACTCTAGACTCGAAACTAAAATGGAAAGAGCATGTCAAAAAGAAAAAAGAAGAGTTAAACATTCAATACAGAAAGATGGGCTGGTTCTTAGAATGAAATTCTGAACTAACACTACATAATAATTTGCTACTATACCGGCCAATTCTGAATTCCTGTGTGGACTACGGTATTCTATTATGGAAGCCTACGTGGACTGGTTTATGCACCGTGGTACATAAAGAATGATAACCTCCATAGAGATCTGAAAATGAATTTCGTTCATTCTACTCGATCCAATCAGGATCGACAAAAACTAAAAAACTGTAAAGGGGACTAGGCTAAGGAATACAACCTTCCAAACAAAAATATAAATTAGTAAGATATATTACTAAATGTTTTGTAAATCATTTTTAATAAATAAATATATTAAAAAAACATCAATTTTGTATAAATTTTCTTATGAAATATAATTTATTGTTGATTACGATTTATTCATTATCTTTTATATTTAAAGTGTCATTGGCCATACAATAATGTCAATCATTTTGCTAGTTGATTGGTTAAGTGATTCGGATGTGTTGACTTTTCTGTGTCTATTGAGCCGGCATTTTAAGTTTGTGGCATCTTAAATTACTATACGATAAGAAACTTCTAACGCAGCTCCTAAATCTAACAAAAACCGTTAAAATAACGCAAACATAATAAACTCATAAAAATTGTAAATATAAGTTCATAACATAAATAATACATAAACTCACGACTAAAATATTTAGTGAGCGAATGAGGGATGATAAACAAAATTTTAAACTATTTACCCTACACGAAAACATCTTAAAAAGCAAATTTACTTCACAAATTTCCTTTTTATGTATAATAATATCGATAATAAAATCCATAAAGCAGCTTATAATAATTTAAAATTAATTCTTTCAATATTAAAATCACCATAAATTCTCATAAAAATTCGAAATTTTTCCCTATTCCACCGCCCATACGATATGTATACACCACAACCCAACACAACACCAATCGATTACATGATGATTTTTTAAAAAGCATCACATAACACATAACCTTTCTTTATTTATCCCAACATATATATAAAAATGCTATCAACAGCTCGTTTGTTGTATAAATACAGCAACGAGTAAAATAAAAGGGTCGCGATTTCACAACAACGAGGAAGGATCATGACAGCGGAAAATTTTTGTTGCAAAGTAAAAAATTATCTATTTTACTGCAATCTAATATTTAATTAACAATTTTACGTTTCTGTTCTTATATATTTTTTTCTTTAACTATTATGTAATATAATTAAGATTTTGTCTCAATCTCAAACCACCACCGTCGCATACAGCATACACCCGAGTCGAGAGCGAAGATTTTTTTTTGTGTTTTGTATAAGAGACGAAAAATTAGTTACGGCTACGAAACAAAAAAATGTTGTCATCTTTAACTTCAATTATGACAATACAACAAGAAAATGACGTAAAAAACGGCTGTAATTGTGCACAGTATACAAAAAAAAGCGTACGCTAACTATATGGCAATGATGTAATACATGATCTGCATAAGTCATGAATTTCAAAATCCCAAGGCAGCTAATAAAAAAAAAAACGAAAAAAAAAAAAATGTTGTCTCCTTATCCCACCATCCCTTTGTATGAACGTTACATGTATAGAGTACGACGAACATCATACGGAATAAGTTTTTCAGAACTCTGGAAATTTTTTTCTATACATTTTGTTGTTGTATCATGAATTTTCTCCCTCCTTGAAATTCTAAATTACACAATGTTTGTGTTTTCCTTTCTCGGTTATTATTGTTGTTTTTTTTTTTTTTTTTTGTTTAACGGAAGTCTTACTATTTTATAATGTTTGTTTTTTCATTTTTGCTATATTTCAGGAGGGTTTGGGCAGCGTCTGCTGTTATTTAGTACATTTCCAAATATTTATTTTGTAAATTTTTGATGGAATAATGTCTTGGGATTTTAATGTAAATTTAATCAGCGAGTCAATCAGAAAGGTGTTTTATACTCACTCATATTCATTTTATAAATGTGTACAAGGTGTTTCATCCACAGAAGTTTCCATCATAGTCTTAATAACTCGATACCTGGAAATTAAAAGAGAAAAATGTAATTAGTAGAGAATTTTGAAGAGTTTCATCACAGGATTCAGAACAAAGCCAATTTAAATCATCCGCATGACATTAAAATATCATAACAGGTTTATCAATATCCATACACAGTTTTTTTTTTGTCAGGCACAAACTCAAATACGTACTATAATAACCCACATAAATAAGCAAGCATTCAAAGCACACAATCCAGCTTCCTTAAAAAAAATAAAAACAAAGACTGTATTCTTAAAAAGCAACAATAAAAAATTGTATATCTTCTTTAGATTTTCAAACAATAAGATAAGATAGTGATTGGAATGTAAACGATCGAATTTTAGATACACAACTAAGAACAAAAAATATTAAGTTAAATAAATAAATAAAAAGGAAATATGTTTTTTATATTTTATTTTTAAGGAAAAAACCATAACATTTTCTTTTTCTGTAAATAGTTTATGTTTTCCCGATCCATGTAATGTGTCACATATTTTACACTAATTCAAAATATCACCAACAAAAAAAATATATTACCAATAAAAACAATTCGAGATATTATGTCGTATACAGTAAATACTCGTATGGTGTAATAATTTTTCTTATCCTTATTCCTCCTGTCGTGTGTGATTTTTTTCATTTGAAAGGAAAAAACAACATCATTTGGAAAACGAAGAAACAAAAAAATGGATATTCCCGTGATCTGATTTTTAATGAAGATGAATGATTCTATGATTTGAGATTCGATGTAATGTTTTGGATGTTGTATTTGTTTCAGTCCGTGGCTCGAAATGATAATGAAGATTGTCGTGTACATAAAAATTTTCCAAAGTACAAAAAACAGAACAAAAAAAATTTTTCAATAAACCTCTGCCAAAGAGAGAAGAATATATTTTTCTGTACCGTTTCAATGTCACCCAAAGCGTTCCAATTAGCGGGCCTGTCATTAAAATATAGGCCAAGGCGACCCCAGTTGCAGTTTTGTGAAACCATCGAAACTGCTTACAACTTTAGCGTGTCACCCACCCCGGATTGTCCCACTATATACAACATGATGAGATAAGTAGATTGTATTCTCGCCAATTGGTAACATTGTTAAGATCGTAGATTTTAATCACTCGATAATCTTGGATCGACTCTTAAAAACCGTCATTGTGTGATTAAGGAATTTCCCAGCTAGGATGTACCCTTATGGAGAGAAAATATATCAGTGTACGATCAACGCCTGGACTGTCTGTCCAATTTCAGTAAAAATGATTTTTTATTATCAAAACTCGTTATTTCTGGTAAAATTTAAAAAACGATCTGAACAAATTTTGTTTGAAACTCAATTTACAATTTCTTTGTTTTAATCGTTTTCTTCGTAAATGCTATATGCTTTTCAAAACAATTGTAAAAAACGAAAACGTTACTACGGAAAGCTGCGCCATTTGCCGTGGACCAATTTCGACCAAATATCATTGGGTGCCATTCCGATCAGTCAATCTATTTGGGCTGCATAGAGGCCAAACTTTCTTGAAAAACAGTTTATTGTCAAAACTGCCACGTTCGCTTAAATTATCGAAAACTGATTTAAACGGATTTAAAAATATTTTCATATTTATTAGATTAAAAGTATCCAAATTTACTATGATGGATGCAGACTGATGTATAAATGCAACTTCTATAATGTTTTAAGAGCAATGGCTAGTCTCCTACAAAATTTTCGAAATTCATTTTTCTCGCCCCAGGTTCGTCGCCGTTTCATTTTATGGGATGGCATTGAAGTCTTTTGTATTTTAAAATTGTAAAAATTCCGGAAATATATAATTATGTTGATGTATCAGAATCTTTAAGTTCATAGTCGTTTTTCTCATAAATGATATATTTTTCCCACTATTTGCAAAAAACGAAAAAGCCCTTATGGAAGCTGCTACATTCGCTGGACCGATTTCGGCCAAACGTCACTGAGATCTTCCAATTTATCGAGAAAAAAAAACTTAACTATGAAGTTTTTCCTCGATCAATTAATCCGTATAGAGGCCGAATTTTTGGTGAAATATGTGTTTATCAAAAATCGTAATTTCCGCTTAAATTTTGAAAAATTGATGTAGGAGAAGATTTTGAAAAATTTTCACAGATTTTTAAAAGTTCAGTAATTTAAAAAAATATTTTGGTCATCCCTAGGCATGCTCCATATTGTACTTGGGCATTTCTCAACAGCTGATAGCCAAATTTGGTTTTTGGATTCGGCTATGATGAATGGAACTAGGCCGTTCCCTAACCATTTTTAAATTTAGTTGGTTAAACTGGATTGGAATAGTAACATATATATTTCAGGAAGATCAGGAATTCGGCAATTTATTAAAAAGTTAGGGTCAAATTTGGTATTGGGATTGAATGGGAATTTTGGGTGAAATTTTGAAACTCGACCATTCTGCATGGAATTTAGTTTTTTCTTGGCCAGTTAATGGCAAATTTTGTATTCAGAATTGGATTTGGAATCCAACATTTTACGTTTTCTGCATTGTATCAGACTATCAAAATCTAGTTTTATTGAATTTTAGTGGAACTTTGAAAATCGGGATTTTGAAAAGCGGGCAAATGACCCCATTCTATTTTTATAGTTATTGGGATTTGATTCTTCAAATATTGATATCTCCGAACCGTTGTCTACATTTTTTTACAGATTTCAAAAATTTCTTTATCATTCTGCGGCATGCTTTTAAAATTTTAAATATGTATATGTGGTTGTTTCATAAAATTTATTTTCATATATTTCACGAGATCTTCTATATAAATGACTAATGGGATTCATCCACACTTCCATACAGTGACAATAATTTTATGATTTCAAATATTATCAACGTTTGCGGAGGAGGGAGGGATGTTTGTGGTGCATTGCTTAAAATCACGAGGATCGTGATATCCTTGTATTCCACAAGAAGAAATCACAAGAAGAATATAACTACATATTTAGATATCAGACGAAATACTCTCCGCGTCTTCTTCGATTGCAGTGAACATGAATATGTTATAGGAAAGCTGCCGGACGGCTGCCTTGCCTTGTGAACATTTTATCTTATCTTATCTTAGGGTGTCTTTAACATGTGTTTTTTTCTTCTGTTTGATTGCATTTATAACAAAACCTAGAACTGGACGGGACTGCTACGAAACCTCAATGGTATCTTTGAAAAATTTCTTTCTAAATTTTAACCGTTCCTCATTCCTCTTTAACAGAACAACATCAATAGTGATGATCATTATTTCGAGCAACTTAACTATGCTATGTTGATGATTCTCAGTGCCTACTTCCCAAATAAGAGTCAACAATCAATCAAACACCTTTGTGTTCAAAAGATTCTTGCACTATGGTGACAAGTTGTTTATAGAATAAGGAACGATGCGACAGAGCAATCAAAACACAAAAATTCTAATAACGATCACATAACCACCAGGAGACGTTCGACCCACTCACCGGGCGGAAGAAATAATAATGGGAAAACAACAGGTGCTTAACGACAAAAATGCCAATCAAATAGCAGTGATATTTAAAACAAACATGGTAACTTACAAATACGTGAACGTCACAAATCCTAGTAATTTGGTGGAATTATTACTCTTAAATACGCCAAAACTATCTTATAGTGGACGACCGGCCCTGCTCCATAAAATCGGTTAAAATGTATTCAATTTTTGATTTGAGCTTATCACCTCGTTCTTCGTATGACGGAGTGCCCGCATCTTGAAGTCGGCGATGATAATCAATAAAGCGTTGGTTGAAGATGTCAGCCGTTGAAAAATGTTTAAAACTGTGGGGATATTCGACAGCATGGTAATAAATCACAAAAGCATAGGTTAGTCGAAAGAAATATGTTTGAAGTAACCGTTTGTCTTAATGAAAAGCACCACCAGAAGGCTAGAACCTGGAAACATCTCCAAGATTGACGGTACAAAAATACCTCGATTACTTTGGACACATCTAGTTCACACATCTTTAGGATCGGTGGAAAACAATTTTGTAAGGCGGCCAAAAATTACAAAACCATTAAATTACGTATAAAAAATATAAAAGGCTTACAGGGGTCTCGTTTACATTATGAATTTGTAAACACTGTTGGAACCTGTGAATATATTTAGATAGGCCATAATAAAATTAAAAAGTATTCTGTTAAATTGCGAAATTTTTGTATTCTGTAAAAGACACGTTCGCTATAGCCGCGATAGATTGAAAAGTCTATTTGAAAATGTTGTGAACATCTTTAGGATCGGCTATTATCAAATGATGAAATAACATTCCCTTTTTCATCTTTTCAATTTAAACAACTTTGCCATTTTGAAGCAGCCAAACTTAGAAATCTTACAAATGCGGTTATCAAATCTGTAAAAAACTGAAGTTTTTTCAAACTTTGGAGCCCTCTAGAAACCCAACAAGAGCATATATAAACAATTGTATTCTTTGTAAACTTTAAAGCAACCTAGTGGCTTAAATCGGAAGACAATAAAAAAGATTAAAAGTATTTGTCTTATTAAGATTTCTGATTTTCTTAATTTTTATGAAAGAATGGACTGATCGTTGTTCAAAAATGTATCGGGCATATTAAGAATATCGTAGCCAAACGTTCAACTCACATCTTTATGACCACAGTAACAAACATAGGTAACAAAAGTCATAAAATTTCGTTTAGTAAATGTTATTTTTTTAGTAACGAGGTAACCCATGTTTTGAAGAGCTTAAAAACTTCAGGTTATTAAATTAAGTTTTTTTTCCATTATACGACTATTTAGATGATCGAAACCCTGTTATTTGCTTTCAAAAAGACGGAGAATGGAAATTCAGTTGTTGTATGTTTAGGAACAGGTTTTAAAGTACAATATCGAAAAAAAATAAATAAAACAAAAAACGTGTGTCGTATTTCTTGAATATAGAAAACATTTGCCTCAAGTTCCATAAAAAATTTATGGATATCAGGAAAGAATCCATCTCTGACACTAATTACCTGAACATATTGAACATGTACGACAAGGGATAGGGACATAACAGGCGCATCATTGCTTTTGATTATGAAGTCAGGAAGTTGATTAAACTTAGGAGAATGAGTTTCCGCAAGCTATTGTTGTCCGTTCTCAGTTTGTCGAAAAGCACTTTTTGTTTTAAAACCAAGTTTCAACATGGCAGGCAGTAGCGACATTTAATTGAGTAGTCCATGAAAAAGATTCTCACTTGAGAAAGCCTTTTAAATATTATAGCTTGTAAACCATGAAGATCCTTCCACTGAGGTTTACTCAAGCTTCAAAATGGTTCTGAAAAAATAGGCAATTTTAAAATTGTATCGCCCACTTAACGTTTGCCAGTTTCTAAATTTGATAATTATATAACCTGAATGCGAAAATAATTTAAAAATCTTCTGCTTCTATTTTTGGAAATAATATCAGTTTCCATTCGTAAAAATCCAGCAAAATTCCGGGACCAATAGATAAACCTATTTTCTCACTTTTGATACTTCAGGTAAGTATAAGGAAAATCATCAAACCGATTAATTTCTGACAAAAGCGCATGAATGTTTATTCATTAGTCCATTGCGGCAAAGATGTAACATTATTTTCATTTTCATTATCTAACTGTTAAACTCTAATCTTCACTACACAAACCCAAAATCTAGTTTATATTCATTCCTCGCATATTAATCACAACTAAACTAATTATGTTATCCTTAAGAAAATATCCATAAGGAAAAAGTCTAATTTAGATGGAAATTTAAACGGAAAAATCTTATTAAATTTATGGAAACAAACTTTTCATTACAATTAATTACAAATTTTCGTTTTGATAAATTTACTTAGCAATCATCTTAAATCCAAATATGTGTACATGAAGAGTTTTCATATTCATGCCGTGTACATCCATAATATAGATTTTCCTATTTTCCTCATCACAAACATTGGGTGCGAGAGGATAATATCCTCAATCGGAATTATGTATGTACAACAAAAACTAAACATAAATGTGGCTTGTTCATAGAATTTTTTATGTGTACACATCATGTATGGAAAAGGAAAGAAGAAATATCATATGTATTTCACACATGAATATATTTTGATTATATTTTTGGTACATACACATATATATACCCGACGAAATTATTGTTATTGCCGGTCTGATTATTCTGCCGCTTAACTCTCTTAAATGCCTTAAGGGAATTTTCACATTAATTTTACTTTTTTTTTACCGACTCTTCACACTCAAAGATCAAATGTCGATTTTGTTGTTCATATAAAATTCTGTCATCTAAAAAAACTCTAATTGTAATTGAAATCCTTGTACATACATAATATACATTATACAATAACCTCCTGTAATTGTTTTTATTTACCATTAGAGAAAGGAAAACCAGTAATATTCTAAAAAAAAAACATAATTTACATAAAACAGAGAAAACGACACACAAAGTGTGTCACATTTTTATTATAATTTTCATCTATATTCTAATCAGATTGTTATGTTATGTTACGTTACGTTGAAAATATGGAAAAATGTATCAAAATATAAAATAAAAAGTTTCGTAAAAATTAATATTTTAATATATTAAACGGAAAAACAGGAAAATTTACAACAAACACGATTTTTGTGTGTTTATTTTTTAAATTTATGTAAAGTTACAAGCCAAAAACATAATTTGTTTTTCTTTTTATGGATGTATCCACATATGGATATGTATAAGTACGTCTACGTATATCATACGTATATGGAAAAATGAATACAACAGGTGGAAAATTTACATTGTTTTATACTCGTACATACATATATTACATAAATATACACACGGCACTTGCTGCATAAAATAACATAAAACATATTTATGTAGTTATAGTTTTTAATTTTTTATTAGCTTATAACCACATAATTTATTAGTCCAGTCAGTTATTTATGTTTATGATAAAATGCATTATTGAAAATATTTTTTTATGTATTTTTATGTATTGTTCAATAAAAATAATTTTGATTCAAAAAATAGAAATTAAAATTTATTAAATTATTATTTTAGGTTTCTTAAGCAACTGTCAAAGGTTTTATGAAATTTTACGCCTTGCATCAGAAAAGCTTGCAAGGTCTCAATGTATGACAGCAACTTTCATTTAATGAAAAATTTTACTTATGCTTTACCAACATTCTATAAGCTACGAAGCAGCAGCCGGTCCCAAAATTTCTGGACCCAATTGTTAAGTTTATTTGATTTGCGGGGCCTAATCCAATGTATTATATATAGTACATGGAACGAGTCGTAAAATAATGCTTGAATTTAATTTGCAAACCTGCTTGCAAACCTAGTAGAGTGCCGAATAGTATACCTCCCCAAATAATATAGAGCTAATAGTGTACCATTAGTTCAAAAAGTGCAAAATAGTATACCTTACCATAATAGGTTAATTTCACTTTTATAAATTTTGTTTAGTGCTACATACGATAATTTTCACACACTGAACTATAACGTCTTTTCGAATTTGGCAACACAAAAAAACATAGATGCTGTTAAAATAAAAATATGTGATATTTAGCTAGGTAAAACGAACGGGGTAATTTTTTTAATAAATTATTTTAATTTATTTTTATTATTTTAGTTTAGCAGCATAGTTATATGCCACCAAAACAGAAAAGGAATTCAATTTCTGCATCAGAGAAATTGTTGGTCGAGCAAAATGTGGTGAGTCAGTCGCTCATTTTTTTGGAAAAACAAACCGGCTATCACCGCTCGCAAATAAGAAGATGGGTTTCCCTCGAAATCATTTTAAATTAAATTACAAAGAAACTAGAGGAGAGTTCGAGGTGCTGGGCGAAAGCCAGCCTTTCCTGAAATAGAACAAGTGGTAATTGAATGGTTTAAAAAGCAAAGGGAAAATAAATTGGTGGTCAACTACAACACATTAAGAAGGGAGGTAATAAAAACCTGCAAACACATTGAAACTCCATTTTCATCAAATAGTTTCTCATGCAGTAATAAATGAATCAGAGGAGTTTGCCGTAGAAATAAAATTACTTCACGAAAAATAACTCATCAGAGTCAACAGGACAAAGTGCAAAACTTTATTACCGCATTGAACCAAAAAACTATAAACATTCCCAAACGGTTGATATTCAATATGGATGAAACTCCGTGTTATTTTGACATGACCCACGGTCGAACACTTCATTTTCGGGGAGAAAAATCGTAGATGGTTCAGATACAGGCCACTCTAAAAATCGTTTTACTTTTGTATTGTGTGTTTCTGCAGCTAGCAGGATATTTCAGATACACATTATATTAAAGGGACTTACAAAATTTCCAAAAGTAAAATTATCTAAAAACATTGATTTAGTTGTGAGTGACAGCGGCTCCATGACAACCGATCTAATGATTAAATGGCTTCAGAATTGTTACAAGACACAATGCGACATTTTTAGACAAGAAAGTGCTCTACTCGTCATGGACTCATACGGATGCCATTTAAAAACTGAGATCCCAGAAAATTAAAAAAAAATGCAATTCGGAAACGATAATAATTCCACCAAAAACCACTTCATTTTACAGCACTAAAACAAATTTCTCCAGAAATTATAAAACGGGTATTTAAATGTTGTGGGATTGAAGAACAAGCAGAAAAAATCCCTTATGCAAATTAAATACCAGGTTACAATCCGTTCTTGCTAGTTGCCAGATAACGTCGTCAATCAGTGATCAGCATAACTCGAACAATCTGGTGCTGAAAGGACTCAGAGAGGAAGAAAATGTTGTCGAAGAATCTGTTTAGTTTTAATTTAGTTATGTCCACCCGATTACAAATTTAAGTTTGGGATAGTCACCACTTGATTCAGAATCTTTGGATGTTGTGAAGTTGGGTTAGCACCATTCGCAGTACCCTTATTAATGATTAAAATTCTACTTTTTCTTTATTTATTAGAGATTAACTGTATGTGTATAAATAAGCCATAAACAAATCGGTAGCCTATAAAGTCTAGATTAATATTTTAAAAGTGTTGTTTACTAAAGTAAGGGTAAGTTGTACAGGCTCGATGATAAACGCTTTTGGAAACATTTTCTTCTACATTTTTCTTCAACGGCTATTATGGAAAACTTGCGTTTAGATTTCTTCGAAATTGTCTTTTAATATTTTGTTATTAGCTCTCAAACTTGGTGAAGTTGTGCAAGCTCGATCGGAATATATAACAACATTGGACAATTTTTTCACAGTAATAAAATTAAATACATTATCAAGTGCCTAGTTTTGTTTATATTAAATATGTTCTATTATAGACAAAATTTAAATTAAAAAGGATTACGCAAAAATTACACAAAAAACTGTATAAATTGACACATTGAAATTTAATTTTAAGGTTAGGCTCAACAACAAATTTAATTTAATAAAGAACGCCCTTAAGTACAAGAGTAGCGGCTTACTACTAGATTACATAAGATTACTTTTACAAATTGCCCACATCACTATCACTCCAAAGTCATTCATCGTTTTGATTATTCCTTGGACCATAATTTCAATTAGATTATGGTGGGTTTTCAAATTATTACGACGTACGCCTTTTGAGCAACTTCAGTTTTACGTTCATATATTTTTATTTTCAATTTATTTCATATCACCCCACGTTTACTTTTGATTCCACCAGCGCGAGTCATTTCAGTAATTTATTGTTTTATTAATTTTTAAACTAACTCGTAGTTAATTTAAACTTACATTTTTTATCATAAAAATTATACCATTAATTTGTTCCTTCCATTTCTTCCAAAATCCCATTTATTTAAAAGAGAATAGTAATTCTGAACTGGAGGAGGTGTAGCCATTAAAGATTCTGCACATGGAGCGGGAGGATTAAGGAATTTTATTAATAAAAGGTAAAATTTCTAGAAATCACTCATTCAAATTTGTACAAAAATTAAATTTCAAAATATCCTGTATATAATGTACTTTAACGGTTAAATATTCCAGAACATTTCTAATTCTGGACAAAAACTAAATTGCTTTTGGCATGCACAATTTCTCACAGTCAAACTAAAGTAAAACAAGTACTACAATGTTTAAGCAGATCTATGGGTGAGTGATTATCACGTCAGAAATCCCACACTATTTAGTTGGACGCAAAAAATTCTACAATCAAACCTATTTCAAAAATTAAGAAAAAATATAAGAAAAATAAAATGTTTGCTTTTTTTTTAGATAACATTGTTTGATTTATGCTGTTATGCTAGGAAGGATTCTTCTGGCTAATAAAACAAAAATGTGTTGTTCAACGAAATACATAAATAGTGATATGTATGATAGTATGATTTTCAGTTAGCACCTTGTATTTTCACAATCTACAATCAAAAATAATATCAACGTATTTTTCATCTGAGTAGGTGAAGCTCAAGTTTACGCGATCAATTTGGATAAAATTCGGTGGTGGATATTTAGAGGTTCACCTTTCTTTTGTGCAAAGGAAAAATGATAAATTTCTCTGTTTGCATATCAAAATAAAAACACAATGAGTTCCGAATGATTTTCTTTTCTCATAATTCCAATCAATTCTCGCAACTCTCAGCGCTCAGCTATTTGGTTTTGTTTTTATTGATTAAAAGACCTCTACTTTCAATAGAATTAACAGCTTCTAACACTAAATAATATCCGTAAGATCATTCGTATTCCTGTCAAATAGTTGGTAAATGTTGAGGTTTAAAAATGGAATAATAAAAGCCTTATTTGCCTCTTTTGCGTGGACTGGAGCCTTCCTAACTAGTTTAATGAAGTCCGAGAAGTAAACTTAGTTTATTAGTGGCAAGCCGGTTGCACAGAAAAATGACTAACGGCCAGTTAATTGTGGGCCAGTTAAATATTTTATATGAACATGAAATCTGTTTTCGCAATCAGAAAAAAGTTAACACAAACTTGATTAATAGTATATTGTATAATTAGGAGGAAAAGTACTGGATTCCCGGACGATAGTGGAAATTGGACGAGGCGATAGCCGAGTCCGGCAACCACAGGAGTCCGGGAATGCACTTTTCCTCCGAATTGTACATACTATTTTTTCTCCGATCGGACTTTAAAACGAATATAAACCCAAAATAATTTTTAGTATTTTTCATTAATTATCATATTAAGAAATCAAAACAAAGTAAAAAATCGAAAATAACATAAAATTATTGCTTAGTTAGCCACGACATCATAAGACATAAATACATTTTGTTTTTGTTGTCAAAAGTTGTCAAGTTTGTGTACCTATTTGATTTATAAAAACGTGTGAACGAAAGGGCTATGGTCAGTGAAAGCGAATTATCCTTATCTTGTACCCCGCCGGATATAGTGGAAGCAGCTAATTCAGCTACATGTGATTTACTCCCGCAAAAAATCAAAGGAAAAATACGAAAATGCTTATAAACGCTTTATGGATTATCGTCAATCTAAACACATCAAATCATTTTCGGAAAACGTCATTCTGGCGTATTCGCTGATTTATCTACAAAATTGAAATCATCCACATTATGGTCAAACTACTAAAAATTGATTATTATGTATACTGTTAAATTAAAATAAATATGCGTTTGGCCTTATAAGTGTACTTTTATTTCTTCTAAACAATTAAAAATCCATACGGGATAATATTCCCGGCCTAGGCCAGAAAAAATATTCTCGTACTATTATTACTTATTGCTTAGCAACAAATACAACATACTGGAATTATGAGCTTTTCGTTTCGAAAAAACAACGGAAAACATTTAACGTCATTTTTCAGTTCAACCGGGCATAAAACAATTTGACTGACATTCTTAATGTTGAAATAAATGATTGTTTTAGGTAAATTAAAATATAAAAATTTAAACGTGCCTGTAATTCGCATCTAAGTTTAAATTAACAACTGAGAAAAAAAGACGCGAAAGGTTCGGAGCCGAACTCTATAAGCATTTTTGTCGCCTATAAAGAACTTCTATGCAGTGTGATTTGCAAATTTGATTTGCAATTTTATTTCAAACATTACGACCACCCACTCCCAAACCCACCTAACCCCATCTACACCCAGCCCAACCGATCCCAATCCACCATATCTCAACTGACCCCAACCAACCACAAACCACCACATCTTAACATTATTACCACTCCCACTCACTATCCAATTCAAACCCCAAAACCCACCTCGCCCGCACCACCTTATACCGCACCACCCATATTACCCCTTTAACACCTCCATACCCACTTCCAACACACACACACACCACCCACACAAACCCTCATCCACCAAATCCCAAATTCCCACACCAAACCCAAGACGCCTCACCCCACACCCTCCCCCTCCCATACCACCAGTCCTACCACCCCCATAACAACATCACCCAAACAAACCCACATCCAGACGAGATATATTTTTATTCCACATTCACATGCTCGATGAAACCAAAATAGAATAGAAAAAAAAATATCAATTTTAAGGAGGGGGTTAACAAAACCCTACATATCTCCGAACACCCTAAACACAGAAATGTCCAAATCAATAGGGATCATTCCCATGAATTGCTTAACGTTTTAGTGAAGAAATTATAAGTTGATATCTCCATCCGTTCTCAAGTTATCGTGCACACAGACGGACCGACGGACAGACGGCAAATCATATAGCATTTATTTTAACAAAAATGCTTAAAAAATAAAGCAATTTTGGTACACATCGGAGAATTCTAAAATCTTAACTATTATAGTCAGAATAGAAACTCGTCTTCTGGTAGCTGGACCATTTTCGATTTTTTTTTTAAATTATGCGAGCGTTAATCGCAAAAATTTTTTTTAAATTATGCGAGTGTTAATCGGAAGCAACTAAACCTCCTCAATAAGAAAACGCCAAGTTGTTTTTAAATTTGTTTTGTTTTTTGTAAAAGGAATACATTTACTTCTCTCTTAATTACTTTTGTCCTCAAATATCAGAACTAATTTTAACTACAGGTATTAGACCAAAAAGGTTGGAGTAAAATGAGTTATATGGAATCGTTTCTTCCTCTTGAACTTTTGCTTGATATATCATGTGAGGCTGACTACATTTCCACCATTCTAACTATACAAGTAGGTAAAACTTATATTTTAAAAATTTAATAAGTAAAATGTATTTAAAAATAATGTTTTACTGTTTCAATCAATTCTGTGAATGCTAGAAGCAAGCAGGTTGAAAAACAAAAGAATTTCAATAATCTGGAATAGGTCAATTGAATAGTAAAAATTACACCAAAAGTGTTTGATCGATGGTTTAGTCAAGGTTAAATTCTAATTTCCAAGTGTTCATACAGTTATGAGCATTCAAAAATTCAATTCCAAATTGTATTCGTACAAAAGATTTATTCTTTCCCGAAAACAACCAAGTACTATATATCGAATAGGTTGTAATCAGATTTGAAAGACACACAACGTCCTTTATTTATTGATATACCAACGTTAGCAAACTAACAAAGAATTTTGTTTATCATGAATTTAGATAGACACTCCATTATTCCCGAAAACAAAATTATAAACAACCTCTATCTAACTATGTATGTCCCATATCCGAGTATACACATACATGATACCAAAAAAACTACAAACATACATTTTTGATTTGATTGTAACGAACATTTGAACCGTGTTTGTTATAGGATTGTTATTATAAAAATTTTTTTATCATGTATTCAAATGGTTTACGTAGCAAAGTTGTTATCAGTAGTCAAGCGCGTCTTCATACATTTAGATAACAAATGTACCACAAACATCTCCAAATATGATACAAATGTATGTTGTTTATACCATATAATGTACATACATATATGTATTTGGCGCGAGAAGTGAAGAGGCATTGTGTGAAAAGAATCCTATCAAGAGACACAAGCACTAAAAAAAATTATAAATTCTATTAAAATTTATATTCCACCATCCTTGGTGGAACCTTTTTCCCACCCAAACCGAACCGAAAAAAATTATTTATTTATTCCTTCTGTTTTTTTTTTGTGTTTTAGGCTGATTTAATCATACAAAATTAAATATTTAATAATATTTTGTTGTTGTTGTGTTTTCGCTGTATTACTACTATTTTTTTCAAAACAACACCCAACCAACTATGTACATGATGAGTATGTATATAGCGTACCGCGGCAATCTTCTATATATAATTCCAAATTTTCTTCATTCTTTGCGATTCGTGAGAGCGAGTACTTGAATTTATAAATTGTTCTGTTGTACATACAATGACAAAAACTTATAACTACCGAGGAGGATGGGTAGCAAAGCATTTGCTGAAGGGTTAAATACAAAAAAAAAAATTCTATACATCTCAGAAATATAAAAGCACACACAACACTATCATTTTTATTTGGTTTTATGGGATTTTTCTCATCTCATCCATTTTCACACTAAATGTGATATTCATATTTGTGTTTTGTGTCACATAATATTTAACCCCTTATTACTTTTATTTCGTTTCGGGTTCTCGGTATATACATTACCAAGTGCTTTTTGTGTCGATATGCTAGGAAAAATTGGCATTTTCATTTTTTTTTTATTTTATTTTATTTTTGAATTAAAAAATGGAAAATCCAAAAATAAAAATACAGAAATAGTCGGATCGTCAGTTTTTTTATGCTGCTGCTCTCGATTATCAAAAACCGAAACTAAATGGAATACAAATTGTGTATTTTTACCCGAGATGTTTCTTATATAAGAGGTCTTGTATTCCATATGTTTGTGTGTGTATACTCATTCGGGTAACAAATTGGAATTTTATGATATACAGCAGGACACATATTTTGGATTCAGATTAAATGGATAAAGGGACGACACCAATATAGTTATGGTTTTATTTTAAAATTGCATATTGTTAGGGATGTTGGTTTAAAACCAAATCAAAAGCATGTTTGCGGTTGTAAATGGGCAAACAGATTGATACAGCCTGTAAAAATAGATAAAACAAGTTTGCTGCAGACATTGGTAAAACCTTAACTCTTGCAAAAGGATATAATTTTGTGTGTCTCCTGGGGAAAAGTAGAATGCAAATGAAAAGGATTATTACGACTGTGAAAATTTTCATTAGTTATTCCTGAAAAACACAACAACAAGTGAAATTGTGTGTATTCCTATAACTGTGAATTAACGAATAATTTTCAAACTACGCATTAAAAAAATATAAAATTTTATTTAAAATTATGCATTTGCAATTTGTCTGTTATGAGGTAAGTTACAAATATATAAGGTCATAAAATCACGAGACCGCGTTACCACGTTTGCTCTATTGGATAATATATATGGGATAATAACGCAGATTTAAATATTTCTATGATCCCAGGGACTTAGGATTGAGGATTCTGTAACAAATTATCTTCTACGGAATTTACTTGGTGTTCCTCAACGCCAGCCATCCTAACTTGTTTTGAGTACGTTGCGATCTGCCTTATTGGAAAATAACTCAAATTTAAAACCCCTATGTTACCAGGTACTTCGGATTAGTAATTTTTGAAAATTGTATAAAAAATTACTATATATTTCTGTCTCCACGACTGGACCATATTCATATTTCTCGCGAGGTATGAGTATTAGTGTCGCCTATTACTTATAGAAAAGAATAATTTTAACATATTACAAGCGAACAAATTAAAATTCTCTTCAAAATAACTACTTACAAAATATCGAGAAATTATTGTCAACTATAATAAACTATAAATTAAACTAATATAAAAAGTTGCAGGAAATAAGTAACCCAACAAAAAGCAACATTGCAATAAAGATCATTCACATTTTTGCTGAACGAAAATGCGAAGCTAGAAGACTTTGAGTTCTTTCTGAATAAACAGGATCTTCTCGGAAGTTGGTTTGATAAGAATGCTATCCGGCTAAGATTCTAGTCATGATGAGAAGGTCTGTCCAAAGAAAACAGAGATTGGTGCTTATAAAATCACCTTGGACCTAATGATGAGAAAGACAGTGTATTTATGTAATAAATTAAAGATCTGCAAACTGAGGATTGAATATGAAAATATACAAAATGCAAAAGTTGTTGGGTACGAGACCATGCAGTGTCCGGAATATAGTCCAATTCGGTTTGATATTTTTTTATTTTGACCAAATTTCAGAAGATCTCAGCAAATTTTCAAACAAACATTTTTTTATTGCGACTGGTATAGATAAAATTTGTATTTATACTGTCTATGTCAGACACACATTTGCATTTCTACGCTTTCGACGTACTAAATTGATAGTTAGTTTACTCAGTCCTTCGTAGATGACACAATGAAATTTTTTTCTGATGTTTAAATAAAAATTCCTAAATAAATTAAAATATGTTCATCTCCACCTCTCCATAATTAGTGATTGATAAATCTGAACTAAGTTTTCAGTTTAGTACTAAATGTCATGGACATTTTGGCATATGGGCATTAGCGACATCTATCAATAACTGGTATGAACTAACCATCAATTTAGTTAGCCGGAAAATATTTGTCTAAATTTGCTACTAGATATCTCTAATGTTCATAAACCCCAAATGATCCTGAAGTTAATTTGATAAGGTAAAATTTATTTTAATCAAACACCAGACGAGGCGCATTTTGTGCCATCTATTAACAACTGGTACGAACTTGGAAATTAATTTAGTAGGAATAATAATTTCCATTAACTAAAATCTCCGGAAAAAGAATTTCGAAATAAATGTGTGTGTCATATAATCATTACTGGCATAGATTACAAGTAGTTGTCGACGTTGTCTATGAGCAGTCGATATTGTCTACAAGTAGTTAAGGTTCTCGATATGATCACGTAAAAATTAGTAGATGACGCGTAAACGCCCAGCTCTGGCAGTAATTTATTATGTAGAGTTAGCTCAGAATTTCTTCCTAAAAGCCAATCCCAATTCATCTTTCTGTATTTAATGTTTGTCTACTGGAAGTGACAGCTTCAATAGGAATATTTTCGTTTTTTGCATGTATTTTGAAAAGTATATCATTTACGAGAAAAACTGAATGAAAAACTTATGAACTAACAAGTTCTAAATTAATTTTGCAACAATACCGGTTCACATCAGTTTTCCAACATTTAAGCGGGAATGACAACTTTTGTCAAAAAACAGTTTTTCAATAAAAATTTGGTCCTTGTACAGCCTCAGTTTCAGTTGTACAGGTTCAGTTTCATTGAAAATTTAGTGTGGTGCATTCGAGATTTATGTACATTTATCGTAAAAGATAATCGGGTAATAATATAAATAAAACATATTTTTTTTTGTAGATTGGTTTAAAGGGGTGAGACCTCATATGTATTACGGCATGGCAAAAGTAAAATGGTTTTTACTTTTCCATTTTCGTTTGTAACGATAAGTAAATCCTTGATGTGATATCGATCGGCCTTTTAATGTTAATTATTTTTTAGATTGCTTACTATAATAGTGCCAGTATGTTCTTTAAAAGAATTTACCTGGCTCAACAATATTTTTCGAACCACGTTCGCAGTTGCAAGTCCTATACAACGATTTGCTCATGCACCAACTATGTAAGAAACCTTCCGTGTGGACCTATCTTCTGTTCATGTCGTCATCTCACGTAAATCTGTTTTTAGATGGTTTACTGCGGAAGATGCATAAAATAATTTTTGGGTACGAATTGGGCTGAATTGGAATTCTAGTAAATTTTAGTTTTGGGGAAGCTGAATTTGACTGAGTCATCTCTTAGCGGGTTAAAACCAAGTTTGATTCAGCTATGGTGAATGTAGGAACTGGATAATTACGTGGCTGATTTGAAATATCCAATCCGGTAGTTAATCTGGCATTAAATAACATTGATGTTTTCCGGAAACCATTATCTTTGGGATGCCTCACATATTGTTTGGAACTTTTTTTTGCTATCTCGTGGTTGCCAATTCAAGAGTTAAATACTAATGGATTTTAGAGTAAGTTTTAATATAATTCAAATAATCATGGTTCCAGAAAATGCTTGTAGTTGTGGAATTACAGGAGGATTAAATTAATAAATGTTTATATTATTTAGGAAGCTGGAAAATATTAATTTAGAATTAAATTTCAGGAAATCTACAGATGTACGTGAAATAATAAATTTTTTTCCTCAAGTTGCTGATTTAGAGAAGCAATTGTTAAAGACCTATACCACCTATTAAGCCTTTATCCTTCCTGTAGTAGATTAGATGTAGATTAGACTTGTGTTATGCCGTACGATCACCAGCTATCTGTACCGGGTCGTGCTGTCCCCAACAAAATACCTTTCCTATTTTTTATATTTATGAGTAAACAGGCTGTAGGAATAGGTCCGGCGTTATCCGGAACACTTGTCCAGTATTTGGTCTCACAGTCCAATCAATCAATTAATTTATCGTAAAAGAAAATCGGGTGTTGGCCGCTACAATTACAGTCCTACATATATTTCTTAAATTATAGAGATAAATGTAGAACTCGCGCTTATTAAACTATAAAAAATATCTCTTTTCAATTCAATATTGAACTTTTACAATTTAAAAAATTATTTGAAACATCCACACAATTAATATCAGCCAAATGTCCTTCTACGAAAAAGTTTTGGCCTATAAAAATCAACTTGGCACAACATCAAATCTCAAAAATTTCGACCACAAAATACCAATAAACTTCAAGTCTTGGATTCAGGCAAAATGTTCATCCTAACAAAACAAAACTTACTAAAAAAGAAAAATCATATAAAAATGAAAACAGAGTTTTCTTATATTTAAGTGTTCAGTCGAGACACAATAATGATGATGATGATGGAAATGAGAAAATCTATATATACATACATATACAATATATACTATTACATATAACATGATTTTAGGTATTTGTTTGTAAAAAAAATGAAAATCTAATAAGGAAATTGGAAAATGTATAATGAAAAAAAAAAAAACGAAAAATATCAACATTGATATGCTGCGTTAATGCGTATACATACAGCATATGAAAATGTATTATGTATATATATGTCGGAAAATTGATGGAATTTTTCGTTTATTTATATTTGCGGTTATACATTTTCTTTTCAAGATTGAAAATAAGAGATTGAATTGAATGAAAAGTGGCAACAACAATGTATACATACATAAAAAAAAATAAATAGATTGATTTTGATATTGAAGGAAAATGTATTTGTTATATTGATGCGGACATATTTTCTTTTTTGTTGTGTATGCTAGAAAATTTTCTTATATGTATGTACATATTTTCTTTATCACTACAGCCATAAAGAATGTGAAGTGTAGCAAATATATACGAGTATAAGATTATCGAGGGTTTCGATATACACAACCCAGTCGTCGACTTAATATTGAGTAATGGAATAGGGAAATTAGGTGGTAATGGAAAATATAACACTACTCTTGCGTTTTCTTAAATTTGTCAATCTAAGTAAAGGAACAACATTTTTTTGTGTTCTTGTTTCTTATGTTCGATATAATGTGTACGGAGGAAATGTGTTTTTTATCAGATTTGTATATATCGTGCTTGTATGTATAAAGCAATAGATAAAGTACATGTATGGTGCATATCGCTCATCTAATGTGTACACGGGATTACAGCCTTTAATCGACTTAATTATACATTCGGCGCGAGGTGGAATAATTTAATATAAACTTTGAAAGTTCGTCGGAGGCAAATACGTAACTGGAAAATAGCAACGGTAAATTACAATCAATTATATTGTTAACAACTAAAAAGATTCTTTATTAAAAGTCGCACAAGAAGGAACATAACAATCGATTACATCAATTTTATTGTTGATAAAAAAAAAACAATTTTTGTATTGTGTTGCAAAAAACTGTACTAAATTGTCGATAGTTAATGTTTTTTGCTCTCTTTTGTATATAAAAAAAAAGTTTGAATATCTCTATATTCTACTAAAAAAAGCGAATAGCGAGCAAAAATCTTTTAAAATCAAACAATAACACAATAAATTTTTTATAAACTTTTCTATTTTCTTTTTTATTCTTTGGAACGGAAAAAAAATGAAAAACAAGTTTTTCTTTTACACACAGAAAGAAAATACATAATAAAAAATAATAATGATAATAAACAGAAAAAAATCTAAAGCTAGATGAAAATGTTTTGTCGAACTTTGAATCTCAATGGATATATTTATAGTGAGTCAAATCATAAAATGAGGTCTCGAGATTTAAAGAGTCAATATTCTGGTATAATAATAGTTAGTGGACAAAAAAACATTTTGGAAAGTAAGTGCGATTGACCATTTATTATTGATAAAATCAAGATGAACATTAAAATAGGAGTATCAAGTGGACTTCTGCTTCAAAATTTGATCTACACCGCATAATTTTTTCTATATGTCAAAAAAATAATAATTTGCATGCTTGCCGAAGAAACACGTAAAATTTTGGAGGCAAAATGTGTTAGTGACTGGCTTCATAACACCGAACCATCTTATATACTGATGGCCCTTGTAAAGACCTAATTATGGTAATAAGAGCAGGGCTATCCTAAATACACTTTGGGCTCCATATTGCAGCCCTTCATTCTTATGTAAACCGCTGTACCCACCCCGTACTTACATAACAAAACAAAACACCATTTTTCACTATATTTGTGCTTATGTATACGTTATGCTTTTCTTTTAACTTGGAACTTTTGAAAAAAAAAGAGTTTTTTGTTCTATTATTTTCTGTTCTTTAAGAAAAATTATGCGCACAATAAAAATTCTTAAAGAACGAAATATTTTTGTGTAATAGAATGAATGACAAGAAAAAAAATATTTTAACAATAATTCGTACAACAACGAACCTCGTCGGCGGGTTAGAAGAAGAAATACACAACAAACTTTTTTTTTTATCTATTCATTCATGGTTAACTGCCATAAACTTCTTGAGAAAATATCTCTATATATCGTTCTATAAATACAGGGTATATATTTATATACAGCAACCCAAAAAAACGAATCTAAGATTAAAAAATTATTGAATCATAAAATATAGTTTGTTGTTGTTGTGCGCTTATTGCTGAAAATCTAACAGCGTAAAAAAAGGATATTTTATTCTTCTCGGATGGTGATGTGTATAAAATTTGTCTGGAAAAAGTTTATTTTTTTTCTAAATTTTGCGAAACAAATATTATTAATTTACAGTGACACAATAAATCTACAGTAGATTTATTTATTGGATGAACAGTCCAGCACGTGTGTGGGTCACCGACTTATAGGATTAATAAGTTCAACGAAATTAACTTGCGATAAAAAGGCTGTCTTAAATTTAAGTCTAGGACAGAAAAATGAAATAAAAGTGAACCGCCAAGGTGTAGTTTAACAGAGTTAAAAAATTGGTAGGTTCAAAGCCGCTAAACTAAATGAACTAGGCAACATATTTACGGCCTAGCAGCAGCAATTACTAAACTGGGATTCTTTGCCCGATTTCTAACTGTTCAAATAATGATTTCTGATTTTAAAATTTGCACGCAGAGTTAAATTTACTAGTGTTGAAAAATGGTTGGAAGAGTGTACTAGTATACACAGATAATGTACACTCATCCCTCGATTTACATGGTAGATACGTTCCACGGAAAACCGTGTAAATCGAAATGAGACAAAGTAATCATATTAAAAAGTAGATAGGTTTCACTACTCTTAGAACCATGTAATTTTCTCGAACTATGTAAAACAAAGCAAGCATTTGGAGCATGCTTTCTTGTTAACTCATACAAACCATATTCTTTTGCCACAAAAGTTGATCCCTGCGCCCCGATTTCAATCTATTACATGCCGTTTTTTTTGGTAAATTCGTTTTCTCTCGTGTTATCGACATGGTAGGTCTATAAAAATTATATGTCAATAAAGTTAAAAAAAAATTACATATTATAAAATTTACTAATAATTATAAATTACAATTTTTTTTTACCTTTTGTTATGATAGGTTATAATACGAAATAAAGTGATTTCGTTTTAAACCATTCAGTCATATGAATAAAACAACACAACTAAAGAAAATTCTCCATTCCAACCATTTTCGATTTTGACATTTCTTGAGTGCGTCTTATGGAGTAAAATACAAATATGAAATGACAGCGTTTAAAGCACAATGAACATCAAAATATTAGTACTTTTTAATATTAGAACTTTTTTTAAATTAGGTTAACCGTGTAAAATGAAATCGCGTAAATCGAGTACAGAAATCGAGGGATAGGTGTACAAATTGTTCGATCCTTATGGTAAATATACGTCCAACTTACTCCTACTTACAAATTTAGGCTGATCATATTGAACTGAGGTATGATGGAACTGGAATTTTAAAACACATTTTAATGAAGTTCTGGAATACGGCCATCCAGAATAACATTAGGTTATTTCTTTATATATTTTAATGGAGTTCGATTTGCTTTGTATGATTGAATTAGGATTCTGAAACCAATTTTAGTTGCAGTTCTAGAAAGTAGCCTATCTAAATGGAGCTAGACCAACCGTCTCTTCGATTTTAAAACGAATTATTCCACCTTAATTCGTTATACTATGGGGTGTACTACGAGATCCCGGTTTTCAAAATCCCGGTGTTTTCAAACCCCCGGTTTTCAAAATCCAGGTTTTTAAAATTTCGGTTTTCGAAATCCCTGTTTTCAAAATCCCGGCTTTCTATTCTTCTAGTTCTAAAGTCTTGATTTTGAAAAAAAAAATTTATTAATTCGGGTCGGCCAGACTAATATTTTAGCATAAAAATAAGATATCTTGCCCAAAAATTTACTAGAAAAATTTGTTTGTTTTCGAATATAATTGATTATAGGGGCCGAAACCAAATGTCAAAATTCCACGAATTTCACCAGTCAGTGATACATTTTGGTGAAGGAAAATTGTATCAAGCAAATTCATTAATATTTGATAAAAAAAAAATTACGAAGATTACGAAACAAATTAAAAAAAATTATCTTTCCAAACACGAAAAGTAACCTCTTTAACACATTTGACCCTTCGACATATGCAGCCCTTCGAGACTTTCGGCCTTTCGACACATTCGGCGCTTCGTAATTCTGCCCTTCGACATTCGGTCCTTCGACATTCAGCCTTTTGAAATCATACCGAATTGTAGAGGCTTCAATAACTCTCGCGGGAAGTCGCGTCGCTCCTCCCCCTCCGTTTAGCCCTCCGACGGTCTTTAGAAAAAATTCCAGGAGAGCGGGGTTCAAAAACAAGTCGGGAATAAAGGATCAGTTTTATTCTAAGTAAATTCAAAACTGATTTTTTGATACAAGTCTAGAATACGGTCGATAGGGATACTGAGTATGTTAAAACTGTACAAGTAAGGCCTATATATGGGATTCTAAAATGATTTTTTGCTAAAGCTCTAGAATATGCCCATTAGCGACAAAACTTGGCAATTTCTTGACAGATTATGATAAAATTCGACATGTGTGATGGAAATAAGATTCTAAAATGATTTTTTGACTAAGTTCTGAAATATATCGTTCTTTTCTTCCAGATACGCAGAGGTTTATCAAAATATTATTTAATAATCCCATTTTGATCGTGTCAATTTTAAACATAATCGGTTAACAAATGGCCAAATTCCATCACTATTGGAAAAATTCCACAGCTTTATCAAAAAATCATTTTAGAACCCCATTTCCATCGCACGTGACGAATTTCAACATAACCAATTAAGAAATGGCCTATAGTTGCATCCTTAATGACAATATTCCAGAACTTTATCAAACATCATTTTAAAATCTCACTTAGATCCCAAATGCCGATTTTTGATATAATCGGTTAAGAAATGGCTAGATATCATCTATATCCGCTTTTTTCCAGAACTTTATCAAAAAGGCATTTTTTGGATCCCATTTAGGGGATTGAAATTTCTCCTCGACCCACATGTCGAATTACAACTAAATCGGTTAAAAAATGGCTTAGTTCCATAGCGATGACCATATTTCAGAACTTTATCAAAAAATTATTTTTGAATTTTTTCAATAAAACAATTTAAGAGTCCCATTTTCCCACATGTCAAATTTAAAAAATTAAAACCGGGATTTCCTAAAAATCGGTATTTTTTTATACAAAACCGAGATTTTGAAAACCAGGATTAGTAAAACCTGGATTTTGAAAAGTAGGATATTTTTGTACTCTAACCATGGGACAACAAACAAAACACAATTTGCGGTAAGCGCTGCTTTTTACTTTTAATTTGAAGAAAATGCAGCTGAACATCGATTGCTATGTGAAGCATATGGGGAACATGCTCCATCAATAAAAACATGTGAATACTGGTTGCTCTGTTTTAAAAGTTACGATATTGACACCAGTGACAAAGGACGCGAAAGGAGACGAGTAAAGTTAGACGACGCCGAGTTGAAGCTGTTATTGTACCGAGATTCATGCCTCTTGAAAGCCCGCTGAAATTTTGGGGGTGACAGCAAGCGATTCAAAACCGTCTCAAGATCATGGGTATAGTGCAAAAACAAGGAAATTGGGTTCCTCAACAACAACAAAACAAGGAAATGAACTTAAGCCAAAAGATGTCGAACGCCGTTTTTTCGTGTGCGAACAACTGCTTCAAAAACAAAATCGGAAGATTTTTTTCATAGAATCGTGACGGTGGGTTAAAAATGAATCCACTACGACAACCCAAAGCGCAGAAAATCGTGGGGTAAGCCCGGTCATGCATCAACTTCAACCGTCATCTGGTGGAGTCAGTTCGGAGTGATCTACTATGTCCTACTCCAGCCTAATGAAACCATCACTGGAGAATGTTATCGACAATTGACGCAATTTTTTCGTGTGCGAACAACTGCTTCAAAAACAAAATCGGAAGATTTTTTTCATAGAATCGTGACGGTGGGTTAAAAATGAATCCACTACGACAACCCAAAGCGCAGAAAACCGTGGGGTAAGCCCGGTCATGCATCAACTTCAACCGTCATCTGGTGGAGTCAGTTCGGAGTGATCTACTATGTCCTACTCCAGCCTAATGAAACCATCACTGGAGAATGTTATCGACAATTGACGCAATTAAGCCGAGCATTGAAGCTCAAACGCCCACAATATGCCAGAAGACATAACAAAGTGAACTTTCAGCAAGACCATGCTCAGTCACATGAGTCGTCAAGGTAACTGGGATGCCCCACCCACTCGCCGTATTCATCAGATATTGCTCTTCCGATTAAAAGATTTTTTGGTTGATGCTTCTCTTCACTGCTTGTCATAAATTGGGTCGATTCTTGGGTCGCCTCAAAACACCAGGAATTTTTTCGACGAGGAATCCGTATGCTGCCTGAAAGATGGGGAAAATTCGTAGCTAACGATGGACAATACTTTGAATAAAATACATTTGTACCCCCAATAGTAAAACTATTCCAGATTTTCAAAAACAAAATTTTAATTCTTAGTTTTTTAAACAACAGAGTACTAAAAATGTAATAATACTATTATACTACATCCAATGTGAAAGTGGCATGAGTACAACGTCCCAACTCCAAAATCGTATTTAACTTTGGTCCACCAAAATTGAACACAACACTTTTCTAACCGAAAGCAAAGATTTTGCAGTTATTGCCAACAGAAACCCTTTTATTATATAGGGTTTTCCAATAAGAGTGATATGATTTCTTTAAAAAAAAACACACTAATTGTTAAGGAAATTGAAATGTTTTTTATTTAATGTGAAGTACAATCGATACAATTAAGTTCTGAATAAAACGTCATTCAAATGGCCTCCACGACTTCTTCTGCAGTAACGAATTCGATGAACCCAATTTTCGAGCACTTTTTCAACTAAATCAGCTTGAAAAGAGTTTGGTTTATTGCTAAAGACCAATGACTTCAAATAACCCCACAAGAAATAGTATAATGGTGTTAAATCACAACTTCTTGGTGGCCATTCAATAAATATCACAATTTCTTGAAATAATCGAATCTCCAAACTTTTCTCGCAATAATTCAATTGTTGCATTTGCTGTGTGGCACGTAGCCTCGTCTTGTTGGAACCAAATGTTGTCAAGATCAACTTCTTCCAATTTCGGCCATAAAAAGTTGGTTATCATCATCTATACCGATCTCCATTGACAGTAACGGTGTTACCAGCTTCATTTCGAACAAATTGCGGTATTCAGCAACCTTGCCTGAACTGCAGCAATATTTGCATTACTTCGAGCGTTTCTTTGTCTTATTGACACTTGATCATTATGTAAAGAAAATGTACGCTCAAAATTTTCCAACAATTCGACGAATAGCGAGCCCACTTGGACGATTATTACGACTATAAAATGGCAAAAGCGCACGAAAAGTTGCAATTGGAGAACGATTATTTTGATAATAAATCTGAATAATTTGTAAATGTTGTTCTTGTGTATATCTCACCATAATGAAATTGTAAACATTTCTAAATACAATGAAACAAAAAATGGCATATCATGACAAATTACAAATGGCCGAAACATCACTTAAAAATTATATCATTCCTATTGGAAAACCCTATAGGATCGAACGAAGAAGTGGTGCAGTGGGGTTAAAGCTTCGGCACTTGAAGATACTGAGTTCGAATCCAAGGAAAGGCAACATGAAAAAGCAAGTTTTCATCATAGTTTTGGATATAATTATGTAGTTTTATGTAAAGTATTGGCCAAATCATAATATTATGAGCACCTCAGATTACAAGTTCATCGTTTTGACAATGGTGACCAATCATTTGTTATACATCGTTCATATTGCGTTCAAAATACATAGTTTTGAAAATTTATTAATGCGAAAAAGTGTGTCTGGATATCCGCGCGCTATAGATCACCGTGGGTATCTGTGGCAGTGTGTTTAGTAACAACTTTTTGAAGCTATGTGCTGTTAACATCACAGCAATTCGAAAGGGTTGAGGTGACTCACTTATTTATGGAGATCAAAAATCAATTAGTTGCTTGCTGTTCCACTAACCGCAAGTGCGTTATTCTCCTAATGATTGGGAAAGTTTTCTCAATCGTTTCTAAAAATTGCAACATAGAGTACATTTATCTGCGGTTTCTAAACTTTTGAGGGCATGGTCTGTGAATACACGGGTTTTGGTGTGCAATCAAATTTGATCTCGACTACGCCAACTGGCCCTAAAAATATATATCCTCGTACTATGAAGGATTAGGCGATCCGTATTTTCTGCGACTTTTGCGTTTGATCATGTTGACCTTTTTTGATCATGTTGATTCAGAAATCTTCTATTAAAACTGTTTATTACTGCTAATAATTTGGATGTACGTAACCATACTTTGTACTAACTACGTTTTGCCGAACGATTGTCAAAAGATCAATCAACAGTTTCAGTACCAGTATTTTAGTACACAAATCCAAGGTGTCGGCGCTGGTGGCAAAATGGCGAAATCGCAATTCTTCAATACATTGGTATTAACCCCCAAGGTAACTTGTCTAAAGATCTTGTGGTGACAAAAACGAATTAATCGTGCGATTTTCCTGAAATTTCTTTACCCAGATGAAGAAAAAGATTCTAAGAATATTCTCGTTTTCACATCCTCAAAAACTTCATGGAAATTTGGAAAATCGAATAAGTCCATCCTACTCATACATATGTTTTGAAGTAACGGCAAATACTTATTGTATTAAAACAAACTGTAACTGATGTTCAAAAGATCAATCTCCTACCAGATCAAACCTCTTGACAGCCTCATTCAAAATTCAATCACGCATTCAGCTCATTTATTTCTACGCTTGTGATCAAGTCAAGTGCAAAATCTCAAAATGTTTATGTGTAAAAAGCTCGCCTCTATAATTACACATTATAAGCACGATAAATTATTGACATGAATCAAACATAACACATAACTTAACACATCACCATTAAATTTTTAAAAGTGGTCTGGTGTTTATTCTTCTTTATAAAATAATAATCATATTGATGTAACACATAAGAAGTTTAATGCTACTTTACTTAAAACAATATTACGAAAACGAACGAGTACATAAATAATAATCGGTATTTAATGTGAAAGTCTATAAATTATCATAAACTACAGCATCAAACAACGTGTAATTATAAACAAAATAATATGTAATTTTAATGTACTGGCGTTTCTTTTTATTTACATATTTTTTATGATTTTATGGTTTTGTTCGATTCAATTTAATTTAATTTAATTAAATATCATGTCGTTAATTATGATTATAAGGTGGTGTTTCTTACATTTATATGCTATACCCCTAATATAATGTTGTGTGTGCATATATAGTCGGTGGATCAATAAAATTAGTTTTAATGAGGTGTTGATTCTTCAATATTATTGGAATGTTATACTTGTGTTTTATCTTAAGCAACTCACGTAGGATAATGGGGAAGAACTGGCTCCCACTTTGAACTTAGTAAAAGCTCAACCCAACGTAAACAAATATGTAAGGTATTAAGAAATGTGAGCTACTCTACAATGGGCAAGAACAGAGCATATCCTGATTCACATTAAAGCAAAACGTTGAACTACAACAATCTAAGCCACTACGAAAAATCACTTCATGCGCATGTCATGAATTCCGCATTATGGAGTATTTATTGCTATTATTGAAGAAGACGAAACAAATTAAAAATTCATACATAGGAAGATTTTAATCAATTAGGAAAATCAGTGAACGAAAAGGACACATACAATTTCAAAAATGTGTTTCGCTCAAACAAATTACTTTGGAGAGAAGAATAGATTCTATCATTCGGGAAAAATTGTGTACCAATTGTCTACTAGCATGCGCAAAACAGGCAAGTCCTAAAGAAACATCACACAATATTGGTGTTTTTTCAGACAAAACAAATTATCGTGGACGCGCCTGATCGCTATAGCTATTTTTTCTATGTGTATTCGAAAGGAAGAACAATTTATAAAATTTTGTTCCGCCATCATGCCAAAAAAGGCAAAGTTATGGTTTAAGGTGCAATTTCACATTTGGGTGTTCTTAAACTTGTTGTGTTTCCAATGAAATGACTATAATCAGTTCTACCATAAGTCTCGGAATTATTTCAGGTTCTTCAGTGGGTTTCCAACAAAATAATGTATCCACACATAATGCCCGTGCTGGAAAATCTTGGATTGGGAACGGAAACTTACGGCTGTATGGCCACCATATTCATCAGATTTAAATATCATCGAAATCGTTTGAGACTTAGCTCAGTGTGAAGGGCGTACGGTACACATCACAAATCCAATAAAAACCTGTTTGTTAGAATTGGAGTTGCGTGGATAGAGATTTCATTGGACTACTTAAAATCTTTATAATTGTTATTCTTTATATTTTTATCCGAATTTATTCTTGACTAAGATGAAAGTGTGTAAGAATTAATTATACTAAAGAGTCTTTCAATAAGGATGCTCGATTTCTAAATGTAAATAAAACAAGTTGTATGTGAGATATCCATTCATTACGGATACTTTGTGGCATTAAGTATGGAATATAACGTATCTCACACCTGCGATTGAAGATAGCCCCCAAAGGAAGAAGTTTAAAAGAGTTAAATCGCACGATCTTGTAGCCAGTTGCTTATCATCGATCCGTGACGGTTATGGCAATACCAGTTTCGCATCCTTTTATTTATTACCGTGTATTTCTAACTGAAAACGGAGAGTTTAGCCATTAAATTGTGTTTCGATGGCTTCTGTGAAACTTCGGTCATTATCAGTTTAAGTAAATAACATATTGCTTTAGTTGGTGTTCAGATTGTGACTCGCAATATCAAAAAAGATCAAGAAACCATTCAATTGACACTAAGCATGGTGAAGTTTTCCAAAAAGATGAGCATGACGTAATTAAGGCGCTAGGACTAAGTTTACAACAAACTAATAATGGATTCCGGTACTCCTATTCTTCTAAAATTAATTTGGAAAAAATCATAAAATGGATAGTTCTTTCCAAAATGGCGAGTTTATCAAACGTAACAATTCTAATGGTTTTGTACCAAAAACTAAGTAAAAACCCAGAATTGATATAAAAATTATCAGGAACTATCAATAGAGATCATGAGGGTTTAATTGAACCCCTCGATTTCAGTTCTCTGAAAACCTGAGACTATTTCGATTCCGAGGTTTGCGTGCGGCGATTTGAATGACACCAGAGTTAAGTTCGCATATTGAGCTAAATAATTGCTCAATGGTACATAACTGGAAGTCACGATGACATATCAAGTGAACTTTAAAATCCCAACCGTAATAATTCAGATTTTATGTATCACACATGAACCAATAACGGATAAAACGAGGGCCATTGCTTGAAAGTTTGAAAATAGCATTCACACTCGTTCAGTTCAAATAGTACTAATTGAATATGCTTCTCGACTAACTTCAGAAGTATTCGAGAAAGCTTTGTTTTAGTGATTAGATTTGAAAAAGAAAGTCACCACCGCAGTTGGTCTTGGTGGACGAATTATATTTCCAAATCATTGATCTTTGATTTTCATCCTTACAAGCCCTTATATTCAGCCTACTTGCAGTGTCACAGTATTATTCGAAAGAGCGCCTTGGTCTAAATAAAAAACACCATTGTTACTAAGAAGTGAACTTTGCAAGCACTCCAAGCGTTTCACTTCATACACGAATGGCATAAATATCACACAACATGCACGTAACAGCGCTTGCGTGGAATGAACCTAGATATGCTTTCGTGCGCCAATTTCGGAGGAGTTTTGGAGCTTCCATCAAAAAATTGTGAAGTCTTTCATTCGTAATAATTGAATTATTGTAAGCAGAGACCACAGTCGGTAACCTGCATGCAAGTATTAAACAGTCGCAGGTGTAATAAACTCGTAGCTGCATAGACATACTATGTAAACCAGGCGTCTGCAACGTACGGCATTCTCCGGCCCGCGGGTACCCAACCGAAATATCATACATATACGGGTCGCAGACAAATTATATACATATTTGAGCAAATTCCAAATAAGAACAAAACAAAAATACGTTACTCTCGGAAATTGCTTTTACAAAATTACATCATTCTCCATCATTCTCGGAAATTATAAAAAATCGGTAATGTTTTTTTATTCTTTGTTTAGTTTTTTACTCTCAAAAAACGAATCGCTGTTGAAAATTCGAGCGGGATAATAACATATAACGTGAGTAGTTTATTTAACTTGTACAGGTACACTTACAAATTACAAAGGTAAGTTGCGAAAATTTAATTAAAATTTGTTTAAGCACATAATCTGCTTCTATTTTATTAAAGTATTAATTATTCATTCTTAGTTAATCCCAATGACAACAAAACGCAGGAAAATTGATGCCAAGTGCCGAGTTTTTCAAGAAACTTGGACCTTTTTTGTGAAACACCGCGGTATTAACACAAGCCTAATATGTCTTCAGTGTTTCTGTAAATAAGGAATTCAAAATTAAACGACACCACGAGACAAAACTCCAGTAAGTTAATTGGGCAAAACAGGAAGGATGAACTTCATAAACTTAAAATGTGCTTGGAAAAACTAAGTTCGGTGTTCCAAAACAAAGAAGCAGAAAACAGTACACGTGCTAGCTACGCAGTATCGAAGATGATCGCAGAAAAATATAAGCCTTTCACTGACGGGGAATTCGTGAAAAATTGTTTGATGACCGTAGTAGAGATTGTATGTCCCGAGAAAAGGAATTTGTTTTCAAATATTAGTCTTTCTGCAAGATACCTATAAAGGATAGTACCACAGGAGTGGACATTTTTAAAGCATTGCTGCAGTGCACAACCGACCGAAATCTAAACTTATCGCAGCTAGTGACCTCGAAGGAGGAATACCTCGAAATGAAACAAACCTTAAAAAGGGTTCACTGCATTATCCCCTAAGAAGCATTGTCCGCAAAGTCCTAAAATTTGACGGACGTGATGGACGTTTCTGTGAAAGCAGTAAATTTCATCGTATCTCGGGGGTTGAACCACCGTCCATTTCAACAACTTTTATTTTGAGCAAAAATCCAATAGGGTGACCTACTATTCTTCTGTAATGTTTGCTGGCTACCACATTTCTTGAGAGTAAAATCGCAAGTTCAAGTGAATGGCTTTCACCCTTACTTTTTTGGTAGATTAAACAATTTGAATTCGCAGTTTCAAGACAAAAATCAGCTAATACACGACACGTGGAGATACATCCTCGCATTTGAAACCAAGCTTCAACTGTGGGAAAGTCAACTTGAAAAAAAAAACTATGCCCATTTTCTAACTCTCCAGAAAACCAATCGTCAAAGCACCAGCATATTTCTAAATGTAATAAAGGGCTTGAGAACAGCGTTTTCATCTCGTTTCGTTGATATTCGTGCAGCAGCTATCGATATATAATTTTTCGGTACGCGTTTAATGTAGAAGTGAACTCCGTACTAGAAAATTCCCAAATGGATTGAGTTACAATGATCTGTTGCGAAATAAATTTCAAGATTCATCTTTACTAAATTTCTATACAAAATATATGCTTGAAGCTGGGATTTATCCAAACTTAAGAAATGATGCAAAACAAATGGCATCGATTTTCGATAGTCTTCGATCAAGACTTGCGAACAACTTTTTTCAAAAATGAAACACACAAAATGACCGATGGTCCACAAGATGCTTCTGAGCTCTTCGAACCTTCCACTTAACACTGAAAACTTTCAAATATAATTATAATCCTATCTCTATTTTTATTACATTCATTTATAAATTTTTATTGCTGTCCGTGATAGGCTTACATAGTATCCGTTGGCCTTCAACATGAATAAGGTTGCCGACCTCTGATGTAGACTATACAGCAATTCTAGCGACGCTTGTAATGAGAGTATGTACTTGTAATATAAACTCTATAAAAATTCTATCGAAATGGAAGATGATGACTTTCTTCGTGAGCTCGAATCTTTCAGGATGAGCAGGATGGTGTGCATGAAGTTGGTTATTATATCACTGATACATAAGAAATACATTTGACTTTCTATTTTATTCTTCGAATAGTATAAATATACCAAAAGTTCATACAAATCGGAAAAGGAAATATAAGAAGAAAATGAGCCATCTAAAATAGAAAAGTTCGTTTAGCCCAAAAATTGAAATTATGCTCGAGCAGCTTATATGCATATATCCTTAACCCGTGTATCCACTTACATACACTTTTGCAAATTCTTTGATGAATCAATATCGGGGTTTTTAAATTCTAAAAACATTATAAAATTGATCATCGATTTTCGCTGTCATATTATACTCCCAAAGGATTAATGTAATATGCACCATCAAACACCATATCACACTTTTAAAAACCTGTTAATGGCGGGCAAACATAGCATTTTTACCGTACTTTAGAAAAAGGATTTTAACCGACGAGAAATTTTCACATTAAAATAAAAATTATTGCAGCGAGCTATTATACAAAATCGCTACAAAAAAATTCTTTGTATTTAAACGAAAAATATCTTTCGTTTGGTACGGAACATGTACTTCAAACTACACTAGCATTTAACATCGATACATACAAAAACTACCTGTCGCGGTAATAAAAATATAAAATCAACATACAGCGTAAGGAAATCTCAAGCAGCAGTAAAGCAGTTGAATGAAAAATGTAAATAACAAAACACAAAACAAATAGTTTTTGAATCATATAATGTGTTATCTTAAGATAACTTCGGTTATAATATTTTTGTACATTTTACTCGCGGTGTGTGGGTTTTATTCTTATCTATAGAAATCTTTTATTAATGGTTTTTCGGTATTATGTATATTGAGATGTGAAGTTTGTGTACGCGATTTACATAAATTAGTAGACCGCGATGGGAGGAGACTAATAATATAATATTGTGATAAAATATTTATTCCTCGGAACCCTCCTACCCCAAAATAAATTTGCGTTTCAACTAAGCCCACAATATGTTTGTAAACGTTCACTATTCACTAACTAATAACTCAAACAGCAGTTATACAGCAAAATATATTTAGTTTTCGAAATTCTATAATTGGCTAATCGATTGTAGTAAACTGACAAAATGTAAATTCAACAAAAAATTAAATAAATAAAAATTTCCAATGCGCGATATGAACACGCACACATATCTATTATATGCGGTTTGTCAGTGTATATGTAAACAGTAAATAATTGAATGGATGATTGATTTATTATTTAGAAAAAAAACAACAATAAATAAATAAATTAATAATAGAAAATTATAAAATTATTAATTTTATTTTAAATGGTGCTAATTGTCATGTCAAATATGTATATATAAAAAAAAATCCAAAAATATATTTTTGGTTTTGGCAATACAATAAATTGGTATGGTGTCTGAATTTACAAAAAAAACCTATTTGCATATTTGTTTTTATAATTAATAATTATTTCTGTTTAAATGATTTTATTCTGTCAATATTTGTCATGTATTTAAAATTTGTACATAACATAATGTTTATATAATTTTTCGAATGTGTTTATACAAAATGAATGACAGGGCGTATTAGGTGCGCCACTTTGCGGATTACTAAACCTTTATGAGTATTCTATCTCGTTTGCTTTCAATTTTATTGCGGTCTCTGTGTGCCGTCTTTGAAAATAAAAATTCGACTTCGACTTCTGATTCGAAATTTTATATTTAATTAGACATAAAATAAAACAATTTTATTGCAAAGAATTGATCACTGAAGGTGTCAATGAATAAGTTCAATGAACATATTCTCAACACACAAAGAAACAACATCACAAATTTGATGCCCGCGGTATATGAAAACGTCAAAATATTTGTTTGTGGAAATTAAAAATTGCAATGCATGAGGGCACAATTAGTGAATCTACAGCAGCCTAAAATTAGGGACTTTGGTCCTCATTTTCACCAAATATCTAAAATATTCTAGAATCGAAGTGTGAAAGTTGCTCAGCATTTTTTAATTTTTAGGCATTTATTTCCCGTTCCCAAACCCGTAGAACAGGAATATTTACCAGGGAAATTTTTTTATTCTTGATAACCCAAAACGCGCATTGCGCAGTATGTACAAGATTCAAAGTTGTATAAAAATTTAAAAATTTACGCGAAACAAAATTTGACAGCGAAGAAAATGGAGGAGTGATCTCGAATACTAACTTGTATTTTGGATAAAAACTGTCTTGTATAATCAAAAACCACTATTCCCGCTTAAAATTCAGAAAACAACCCTTGTTGAAAATTTAATCTTTAAATTTATTTGAATCTTTTAACTTTCGTTTTTTGTAAATGCTATAATTTTCAACATCATTAAAATTTTTAAAAGCTCGACCGGAAGCTTTAGGTACACAGATCTCTACCACTTCGCAAATGCCAATTGATTTTAAAACAACATTGACAAGAAAACAAAGACCAGTCGGATTTTGACATCACATTTTCGTTTAATTCGATTCGTATTTTTTTTTTTGTTTCATAATCTGGCGAATTTGTCGATTTCGAATTATTCGATAGAAAAAAACAAAAATCATAACACCAAAATACGCCGCGAATCGAATTTTCCGAAATCTCGAATAAGTTTCATAATAGACAGAGGCCGAATTATGGATGAAACATCAAAAAACGTCATTTCCGCTTAAATTTTGGAAAACTGATATGGACTGATTTTCTCGCAAAGTTATTTTAGAATCATCTAGTTTATAGTTATTTTTCTCATAATTGACATACTTTCAAAATATTTGCTAAAAACAAGAAAGCTCCTATGGAAGCTGCCACTTCCGCTAGCGCAATTTCGACCAAACATCACTGGGACCTCACTGGGACCTCCCGAAGTGGAATTCGGGTAGCATAACATAATGCAATTAACCATATTGATTTCTGGTATAGATGAGCTAAATAAATTGTAGAGTTCTCTATGCTCTGCACCTAGAGTAAAAGAATGAAGCGGAGGCAGGTACAAAATGGCAGGGGTAATAGCGCGGCAAGCCATACCCTGTAGACTGTTAAGTTTCGATATAACGGAAATCGACTTAACCACAGACCACCAAGCTAAGAAGCGTAAGATAGCATAGGTAAAACCAACGATTTGTAAATAAACATTAGCATTAAGGGAGTCAAACTTTACACTGCCAAAATATGGCTTTTAGAACCTTACATCCTAGGTGAAATCTCCAGAAAAGATTACTCAGTTCGCCAATATTTACGTTTATTAAACTAGTTTTAGATGCTTTAACGTACAAACCGTTCTCAAAAAGGCCCCACATTTCCACAACTTATAGTCAAAAAGTATATAAAAGTGTTTATCCATAATATCTATGTTATCAACATAGGTCTGAGCAAGGAAGCCAGATTGCTTCAGTTTAACAAGTAATCACCAATAATCAAGAACCAAAGGCGTGAATGGCGATTCAGATTGCAACTGAGTGTGCCTCTTGATTTTATTAAGGGCAGGAATAATTTCAAAATATTTTATGAGAACTTCTAAAAAAGCTATGATATATTTATCGCCCATCACTGTTTCTGGTAGCGTTCTACTATATCAAATTCTGCTCTCTCTAGAATATTTGATTTGAGCACAGAATACAAACAGAAGGGGCATTACTCGATTTTTGTACGGAAAAATTTCGATCGTTTTTTTTTAACCTTGATTTGTATGGAGAATGGTAGAACATAGTGGTGAATTAAATTATGCACTGAACTGTTTTACATCTAATAAGGGTAGATTTGTTTTAAGGGTAAATTTTGTTTTGACTCACTTATTAGTAGCGTATGTATGTATTTACTTTTGGTGTGTGTGTGTATGTATATATGTAGATTTTTTTTCTTTACAGAGTTTGTTTCATTCAGAATTTCGCTGTGAATAGTAAAAAATTTTGCTATATGACGTAATTTTATGCCGACGGTTCCAATCTTTGACTATAGATGGCAGTACAATCAAGTAAATGATATGATTTTTTTTGTATAATGTTTTTTTCGTGAAACGTGAAACGAAATCGCGACCAAAAAACCAAACAATTCTACAATAATATCAACTAAAAATTATACTACGGGCTATTGGCAAGAATTAATTTATTATTATTTAATTATTAAATTATGCATTCAACATTTCGTTAAACCAGATTAGAGGAAATAAGTTTGGTGTAAATATTTTCGAAATAACGTTACTTTCATTCCTTTAATAAAAATTTTAAATGGAAAAATTATTTCCCATTTACATATTATTTATTTCGCATATTGTTTGTTGCGAAAACATTTACAACTAACTTATTGAATCCGTAGGCTAGAAAAATACAAATTAGTTATAAATTTTGTGGAAATAATTGCCTTTTCATAAGGCAAGCTAGAATAGTGGATATTCTGAGATGCAAAAATTTTCATCATTAATTGCTAGGTGGGATTGAATATTTATATCTCTTCTATGAGAAACTGTGAAGTACTGGGAGTTCATCGGGTATAATTTGAAATCGTTGTACAATACTTTTGAATATTTCGATTATGATGTAGTTGATAAAGTTCTTGAGGAATATAAGAGTTAGTGTAGAAAAATTCTGGATACGTGGAGAAACTGTTATATTGAGGTTATTTAGATACATCAGTGGTACTCGTGAATCAATCCTTTGTTTGGTTTACGATTAGTATTACATTGACTAAACTATTCTAGTCAAAGTCTTGGTGCCTAATTTTTTAGAAGTTTAATTCTTGCACGGCTATTTCAATGCATTTTCTGATAGATTCAATATGGTGAAATCTCACAAAATTTCGGATTTGTCTGGTAGCTCCATATTAATTAGGCGCCAGCGTCTTAGCGCCTTTCGTTGCTCTCGATAGCAGAGTAAATAGAACGATTGCTCTGTTATTCTATTGTTCTGGGGTCGATTCCCGGTGGTGAACAGACAAAAGTTACGACCGGGTGTTTCTAATGTGTCATGTGTTATATGCATACGTTTCTAAATATCTCAAGCCGTAGTTGTGTAGGCTTTACTCTGTATTTTTTTTCGACATCAATATTATATTATGTTTTGAGGAGGATATTTAGTTATTTAAGATAATCGGTAAAATTTTGTTGGGTGTTTATTTGTGCCGAGTTTAACACTGGCTATGTATTGCGTAAAACTTACTTTCTAATTTATCTAGTATGTGGTCTACTAGAAGTTATTTTGCTTACACAAGCAATGAGTTTGGCTGGTTCGTCGAAGTTCAAGTCAAATTCAGGGAAAAGATGAGAATTTTTGAAAATCTATCTAATTTATTTGGTCGCCAAGCGAAAAAACTAAATTTACGTGTTGGCGTTAAAATATGTCCTGGGCAGTGCATTGTGAATTGAGCAGAGCAAGCAAAAAATTGAGTTTATGCACTTTCAACATTACCTAGTATCAGAGGATTACGGATTTTGGGAAGGTTCATTAAAGAGGAGAGGCCTTAGGCCTTTTATTAATTGATATTAATTTACTAAAACCCTGAGTCAGTATGCAAATTTATTATTAAGATTATTAAATTTGGGTTTGTTATGAGAGATTATTATAAGATCTATATATGATTTTTAGGTCAGTCCGGAAACCGTTGAGTCGATATAAGCAAAAATAATATGCTACCATGTAAGATTTTGAGGCTAGAGTCAGTTTCACGCAAAAGAGTCACTCCCTTTTTTAACAGTCAGCTATTAACTGTGTCTATATTTGGATAATAACAGTCAATAATTAAAAAACTATCCTGTATCCTGTTTCAGGGGCTTACAGGAGAACTATCCTTCATCTGAAACCGACGGTAAAGTCAATTTGAAGGTTAACGGTAAATTATATATCTAAATAAACCTAGTATGTTTAAAATAACTTAGTTATTTTCGTTCTTTCTACATTTTCAACCGATCGCCTTTTACAAACGGTAGTTCCGTAACTTTGTTATTTTAAATCTATATTTAATAGTTAACAATAAAAATTAGTTTAAAAACTGTATACAATTATTTGTTTATTTTCTGGTTACTTAAGCAATATTCAAAGAAGAGCAAGCAAAGTGACCTCGCAAGATTATGATGATTTTGACTTAAGGCATTTCATTCAAAAAGAGTTATATGGTGAACAATTTTTAACTTTGCTGCCTTTCTAATTTTTTGATTGAATGAACATCTGACAAGATACGTCGATATAAAACTAATTTGACTGGACAGTACGCAATGTCATCTAACATTTGATCAAAATCCTTTCCTCGTTTTCCTTCTGTTTGATGATCACAACACATAACGCCTTTAGTGCGACATCAAAAAAATTACTAAAATATATCTCAAATAAAATTATAATACTGAAATTCACGTAATATAAATGTTTTACTATAAAAGAGACTAAGCATTATCGAAAAGGACAGAAATTATTTTTTTGAATCTCTGGAAACGCTAAAATTGTAAGAATAAAGGTAAAATGTCGAAGTGTTACCATCTTAGCACTACTTCAAACAATATTGCCTGGTGCATATTTTTGTCTTAGTATCACAAAATCTTGGAAAGAATGGAATTTAATTTACACAAAACTGCTTCCTTGAATTAATTCTTAACTTACCACTAGTAGTATATTCATTGTAATGCAGCCATTATCTAAAATATAACGAAAAAATTCATTAGAAAATCGATTTCAATTTTATGTTAATATTCGAAAAAACAATATTTATCAGTTCTAGGTTAAACCAGTCAATAAATCACATTATCATCTCATACTCTATTATACAAAAAAACATTTGTCTTAATTTTTTTTTTCGAAAATTTAGATAAACATTTTTGAAACCACTTATGTTTGACCTTTTCTAAGTTTATATAATAATCTTGAAAGAGTTGTGTATACATTTTCTTTGATTTTCCATTAATACGATATATGTATATATAACTGCTATTCGGAAACCAACCAACAAAAAAAAATGAAAAAAATCTTCTTCGTATAGCTAATTGATAAGACAAAATTAAAACCCATGAATAATGTAACACAACATCTAATGTTAGTTTTTATCAAATTACATTAAGAACCAATTTTAATGTTTGGGACATAATGTTAACACAATAAGCAGTTTGTGTCTACATAATTTTATTTTGAATTTATTCAATATATTTAACATAACCTCTTCTAGGGTTAAGTTATTATGTTTTTTTTTTTTTGGTCTGTAAGATTAGTATCCAAAAACGATGTACACATTCAAATGTATTAATTTGAATAGCGTTTCAAATTTTTAATTGAAAACGACTGATAAATAAAAATTCTGTTCGTCTAAAATCTAAGTGGCCTTATACATTTTACAAGTGTAATGGATCAGAATTTAATGGTCGGCCTGCGATAACCCGATATAATGATGTGGAGATAAAAAAATTATAATAAATCAATTGACATAATTTTCATCATCATTTCCCAAAATCGTTTCTTATCTCGTAAGGTTGTATAAGTTAAACATCCAATAAATTTATTTAATAAATCATATCATATATCAATCAAACGACGACAACGAACAATGAATCAATTATAATATTTACATATCGATTATACATATTGATATCAAAAACAACAACTACACAAATGCACAGCAGCAAATTTGGTTTTATTTATAGTCTCTGATGTGTGTATGCTTAACAAATTTACTATGTATTTATTGATATATGAATATATGTATGTATATTGGGTTTCAATTTAACTTACAGTCACACACTACAGAATTAATATAAATCAATCATTTGGCTTTATGAACAAGAACCGCGAAAAATTTAAAGACGACGCATTTTATATTTGTTTGTGCTGCCGAGTAAATCGCATTTCATTGTCTTTTATATTTGTCAATTACACCTCCTACATTTTATAGATTAGATATATGGTCACATTTTCCACAATCTGGCAAATGAAAATCAAATATTTTCAAGGCAATAACAATATCCATCTGATTTCAATTTGTTGATGCATATGTTGTGGCATTGGGTTAAAGGCATCAGGTAAACTAAGTACAAATGTTAAAAATATACAAAAATATAGAAAGCATATAGAAAAAGGTTAAAATTTAGTGAGAGTTTCCCAAATGTAAAACACATATAATTTTGAAAATTGATTTTTTTCATCCCTATTTCTTTATACATATTGGTATATAGTTAGATATGTGTGCATATCGAAAATAATTTTCTTGATTAAATTGAATTTAACCGAAAACCAAAATCTCCTCATCTACAGTACATATATTTATATATAAGAAGGAGCAAAAAAGATGAATTAAAAATTTATTTATTTTCTAGCTCTAACGGAAAATTTATAGAAAAAGAAATTTCCCAAAATCAAAAATAAAAATAAAACTTATAGTACTCGTTATAGTAGTAGTAGTAGTAATAATAATAATCATGAAAATTATTATTATTACTACCATTACTATATATACTATTATAAAGAACATGATAATCGTCTTGTTGTATTATAGTAGCATACTATGTAGTTTGGTTTTTCAATTTTCAGTGTATGTATTACACATATTAATTGAAATTCAATAGAGTTCGAACGAACTAAAAAAAAAATAACGTAAAAAAATTTTTTAGAAAATATTCTTATAAAGTTAACTTTGTGGGTGTTCTGGAATTAGCAACATTAATGAAATGTGAGTATTTTAAATCATTTTTTGTCGGCAACAAAACAAAAAACAAATGTTAATTTTCTTACTCGATTGTGAAGTTAATTTGATTGGAAATTGAATTTTAAATTGAAAGATTGATTTAGCAGCGCATTTGAACTTTTGGTCAACAAAGATTTATTGAAATTATATGAACGGCTTTTAGTTTTGATCAATTTGTAACTTGTTAAGTTGTTGATAAAACATAAATTATTATATTAGTGCATTAAATTATTTATAAATTTCAAGTGGGCTAAAATCTAGACTACAATCTTTAACTACTCGTAAACTTCAGTTTGGTAGATTTTAAATGTAATGGTTGGAAAATTGAACATACATACTTAATAAATCTCAATTTCTCATGGAAATTTTGGTTTCTAGCCTTGTAGCGTGAGCTTATTTTGCAGCTAATGAATATTTTATTGTTAGTTAATAATAAAACAGAAGCAGCTCATATAATATATCAATCTCCATGTAACATATCAATATCAGTCCCTGGTGTACCGAGCTTTCGCTCGGGCAAAGTTGGAAATTGTTGTATCTATCTTCTTCTACATACATATATAAAAATGGTGTAATAAATGTATGTGCAGTTGAGACCGGCTGAACTGATTTGACTCAATTTTTTTTGTTGTGTTTGCAATTGCCCAGAGATGGTTCTTACTAAAGAAAATTTTGGGAAAATCCACCGGAAAAGTTGGAAAATTCGAAAAATGATGTTTTGTACGGGATTTCGCGCGTATCAGATCCAGATGGTCTTTTCGAAGAAAACAATTGGGAAATCTGAGTGGAAAATTCGGAAACTTCCGGTAAAACCCGAAGAAAATTGATTTTTTTTTCAATGAAATTTTGAATTTTTTGCATGTTTTGATGATTTTTGACGCTGCAACTGTAAAGCGTGAAAAGTCGCTGCAAAGCTCGAAAAATCTTAAAAAATCGTGAATTAAACTGATAAAAATACAAAGTTAACGAGATAAATAAGAAATGGCGCTGAGGTGTAATCATTAATACAACAAAAAAAGGTCAAGCTGTTTCAGGATACGTCGATTGTACTCAACTGATGCGCTTGGCCCTGTGTACACCGTTCATCCACGACATCACAAATCCTTCTATATTCATTGGCTTTTGTTTCATCTTGGTGGTCGTTCGAATCGCTTCGTACTGTAGATGGTGTGGTGTGCGCCGAGAGGCTTGCCAACGTCTAAATTTGCTGGAAAACGACGCCACTGTATCTGCGCCAACAAATCAAATTCGTACATTGTTCGCGATCATCATATCGACGTGTCATCCATCGAACACATTGGAATTGTACAAATACAAGGACGAGATGGCTCCCGATGGCTCATCGGGAATTGCAGCCACATTGCTAGACGGTGGCCGGATCGGCCACATTCTATATTGAACTTGCCGATGACTATCCACAAGTCAGTGTGCTCAATTGCCAAGAACTCGGCGACAGCCAAGGTATTGCAAGAATACAGAATCATCATCTGGGACGAGTGCATAATGGCACAAAAACGATCACTGGAAGCGTTCAACCGAACGATGAAGGATTTACGAAGTGACTCAAGATTTTTTGGTAGAGCGATGATTCGGCTGGCCGGTGATTTTTGTCAAACACTACCTGCCATTTCGAGATCAACAGCTGCAAATGAACACAACGCATGTCTGAAATCGTGTAGTTTGTGGCGCTATGTGAAGAAGTTGCAGTTGACCATGATCATGAGAGCCGCGTTACAGAACGACTCATCAATCGTTTCTCTCGAATTTTTGAGGAGACGATGTTTTAATTCCGAAAATTCCGTTGTTCCAACTGACATTCCGTTCGACTTCAAGCACATTCAGTTCCCCGTTCGCTTGGCGTTTTCGCTATGACGATTTACAAATCGGAAGGTAAACGTCGCGTGTTCGAGAGTTTACAAACCATCATCGTTGTTCATTTACGCTCCGGAGAACAAAACGAAAAATATTTGTTACCACAAGGCATTGTTCTGATTTGCGTCTTATTCGATTTAATTCCACTCGAATAAAAGAACCATGTTATGTCAATACTTCAACCTCTAGAATCGACATTTCTTTTACGAACTAGTAGTTTACCGGATATAAAAAAGGAAAGTTATCTTTCTCGATAGTTAAGTAACGGCTCAGTTCTATTCAAAATTGCAATTTTATAGAGCTAGACCACCTCTTTAATACAATCAAATATATTATAACAAAAATACGATTGGTCCCAAAAGAGTCATCTCAATCGTGGCATACATAGTTCCATTGAAATTGACATTTTGCAAACGCCACACAAAGAACTTCCATTTTCATAGTCTTAATGGATTAACCATCATTTGCATAATCGGTTAAAAATGAGTGAACGTGTTGTTAATTATTGGTCTCACTTATTAATTGCTTTTATTGTACCAAAAACCAACTCTACCAAAAACTAACTAAACATCACGCAACAACAACAACACAAATTGACAAAAGCAATCTGGACCATCTAAACCAATTAATATCAAAATAGATCGGACCGTTTCCTAAGCACAAGTATAAAATTTCATGCACTTGTATCTAGCCTAGGTGCCGTAACTCGCAAAAATCCCAGCTCATCAAATAATGCAATGTTGTCCGACTTGTGCTGTCAAAAGCTAAATGAAAAATGTTAATAAATGGCGTTGTTCTGTCCCAGTTGGTCATATTCGAAAACTTGCTCCAGAAATCATTAGAATATCCCATTCCAGTCACCATACCCACTTTGTCTTTCAACACATACTCTATATCTCTGTTTCAGCTTACTAAATTCCACAATTTCCTCCAACAACTAGAATTTGAATATTAATTTAATCTACCGCATACCTAAGTTGATCATAAACGAAAACGAAAACAAAATATTTTCTAGCGTAGTTCCGTAATAGTTGGCCACATTCCAAAACTCTAAAAAAAAATTCAAAATCCGATTTTCACCTACAATGCCAAATTTCTTTCTCGTCGGTTATTAAATGGGCTAGTTCCATTCCAGTGGGAAATAATCCGGAAGCTCCTCTAAAAATTACTTAGAAGAGAATTTTCATCTAGACTAGCAAATTTCCTCTGTTAAAAAACTGGTCATCCGTCTTAGTGTGCCATATTCTAGAAATCCCACCAAAGATCTTTTGCACCATTTTGCAAATGATGCAAAGTCACGCAACAAAATCCAATATGATGTAACATCACCCAACTTGGTGCAACAGTACGCAAAAAAGCGCAACAGTCCTAGTGTTCAGTCGGGTAAAAATGATAAAAATATCACAAAATTTTTTACAAACTTTCGCCATAAAACGCGCTCATTTATCACAAAAAACTAAGAATATATTTTTCATTCTGACTGTCAAACTTTACATACATTTTGTTTGTTGGATTTTTGTTATGATTTTACATGGACAGTTTGCTCAACTTACAATTACTTGGTTATAATTATTCGAAAATATGTAAATTGTTAAACTATTGTGAACAACTCTTAAGGATAAAAAGACATATTAAATTTTTGTTATGACAGCGTCAGCAATGTTTTGACGTACAGAATCAATATATTTTTGATTTGATCTCGTTCACTCGGGTTTGACATAAGATTATACGGAGTGAAGTTAAAGCCATAAAATTTTAATTTTTATCATTTTGGCTGAACTGAACACACCGAATGTCACTCAATGCTGAGCTTTTATTTTGAAATAATTCAAAATTTAGTATTTTAGCCAAGTACTCGTCATGAATTCCAATTTTCATTTCATTTACATTATTTCTAAGTTTTGGAACAACAATTCCATCTCTCTGTATCTAATTCCAAACTTCCCTCATTCTTAAAGTGAGAGACTCTCGGTCGGGTGAAGGTGTAGTGTATACTTTTGTTTTTAGATGACTACTTACTCTAAAATATTTTAGAACCCCAACACATTCCATCAAACGTCCTAAAAATTGTGAATTTAAATATTGGTGAGGCACCATCAAGCTTAAACAACATTCCTCTTGATTAAGATAAGGAGTACTCATCCAAAAGTACTTCTAAATATGTTTGCAAAAAAGTGAGTATAGTCTACCTTTGGTTGAGCACAATCGAACGGCTTATATAGCTGAACGAATTTTTACACTCGATCACCATACTAGAGTAACTTGAATCCGGTAACTTTTTCATTTTTCTCCCTATACCAACAAAACCAGCTTTGTCGTGGATTCTTTTTAAAACTAAAATTTTTGAAGATTCAAAAATTTCAACACATCAACACAAACAAAAATGAAATAAAAAAAAATGTCAAGGTCATTTTTTTGTATTTTTTTTTAGTTTTATTTTGTTTTTGAGCCGTGTGCATCACAAAACAAGAATTTTAATTGTATTAAAAATTCGGATTCGAATAATAAAAAAATAATATAAAATCAATGTAAATCAATGTAATCAATGTAAATTTATGTAAATTTCATTTACATTATGAATAATGAATTTCTAAGTTTTGGAACAACAATTCCATCTCTCTGTATCTAATTCCAAACTTCCAAGTGACCTCGCGAGCATACTTAGAGCCAGTTTTTTTTTATTATTGACGATTGGAGGATTAAGAGTGGCACGAAGCGGAAAAATTTCAGACTCAACGAGCTATGCAAATTTGACAATTCGAAAATGATCCAACTATGCCAATTTGGTAATATACGTGGTTTTTGTTATTACGGAATGTCATTGAAGGATAGCTAATTAAATTTTTATTTTTTTCGCTAGCTGGGTTTCCCAACATTTACAATCGTCAATATCGGAGAGGTCAGAGAGATAAAAAGAAAGCCCTTCATGTTTTTTTTTATTTTATCGGATCGATCCGATACATTTTTGTCGCTTTTTTTTAATTTTTCTGACCATTCTCAGATCGTCATTTTTCCATTTGAATTTTTTTTCCAGATAGTTCAGAGAAAAAACATATTTGAAATGTTTTGACAGAAAATATGGAGGACACTATGGAAAATGGTAATTAATAAATTAATTTGTAATTATTAATACACTAATTTATTATTTTTTCGTGGTAGATACCCAAATTACATACTTTCAGTATAAAACTCGGTGAAAAGCCTTTTCATATAAAATAGTATCCGATTTGTCAGAGCCTTCGATCCTAAACTAGATTCTTGGAAAATACCCCTTATCCAGGCATATCGGTTTGACATTAGGTTATCGTATAAAATGTGACTCGAGAAAAACTAAATTTATGGAACTTTAACGTTAGATTTGAAAAAAATATTCGGGACATATCAGAATCTCTGTTTAACCATAAATTATGTTTCGTACTAGCTATACGAAGGGGTTCAATAAGTTCGGTAAATTTATATGAAATGGCGGTTTTAGCAATTTTTAATTTTTTTTTTTAATTCCTCTATTTATTCTACCCGCAACAGAAAAAATGCATGCACATCAATTGTTTCATTTAAAAACAGTATTTTAATGAACACGTGTATTGAAAATTGAAAATATTGAACATCGTGCTGTAATTTGAAAGATAAACGCGATCTTGTGTTTCTAAATTACTCCCAGCAGGTCGATTCTGGCTTTTCCTAGGAATTAGGAATTACGAAAAATATTTACATAACGTTTTTGTTTAAATTATCATTTTCTGGCCTACTGAGAAATCATGTTTGATTTAGATTTTTAAAATTTAGGAAATATTTTTTTTTGCGTATCGAAATTGGATAGGAAAAATATTCCTAATTTAATTTTTTTTTTTACACGTGTTTACTATAGAAAAAAAAATTGCGACACAAACGTTATGTAAATATTTTTCATAATTCCTCTTTCCTACGGAAAACCAGAATCGACCTGCAGGTGATACTCGTAAATCGTGATAGTAATTTTGAACGGCAAGATCGCGTTTATCTTTCAAACAGCACGATGTTCAATATTTTCAATTTTTTCATTCACAGAAATTTGCATGATATCCTTTGTAGGTAGACATAATGTTGGACATAATGTTCGATTTTTAAACTAGGACGTTTTATGGTTATCCATCCAGATATCGAGACAATTTGTAGCACGTGAAATAGTTGGCTCTAGATCAGTGGAAATATTATCTGCATCGCACCTAACACAACTATCTGCAATCTTGTTCTCCATTAAATGCCAGAGTGTCCAGGAATCCCTTAATGAAATTTTTAATTTTATCCAGTTCTTTAATTTCCTTAATAATAGATCCACGTTAGTTTTGAATTAAACCCTTTTGGACAGTACGCAGTTTTATTTGTAACAGTTTAATTAATTTTAACGAAGATATTTCGACGAACTTTTTTGAAATGCAAATCAAATTTATTTACACTGAGTACATTCTAAAAAAATGTTTAGCGCCGAGTCATCCAGGCTCATATTACAAGTTACATAATTAAAATGTATAAAATCCCCAGTAATTGGGAGTATTTTTAGGGGAATAATTTCTTTTAATATTTTTTGGGCCATTTTCGATTAGGAGCTTATTTCATTTTTAATTTAAAAACTAAAAGTGAGTGGCTTCTTATAGGGGTGGGTCAGAGAGTTGTCCGCCCATCCATCTACAAGCCACGCCTATTTTCATGTTCAACCATGCTCGACTTATTTGCACTACCTTTCCCCAAATTATAACACACCCGAGAATATTTTATTAGAACACCTGTATTGCAGAGAAATCGCCATATCCATCCACCTATCAGCCTTCTGTTATTATTATCTATAATTTTATGTTTCAATTTTCTATCTATCACCGACTGCTATAAAGCGCTACCTTGCGCGTTGAATTTACTGATTTTATGTTTTCCGTCAAAGCATTTGTTGTGTGTGTTGCCACGCAAGACTGAAAAATATGCCCTGATTTTGAAGTGAAATTAAAGTCTGAATAAATATTCAGAATATTAGAACAGAATATTGAATAATCAAATTTAAAATATTTTTTATTCTTTAAATTATTTGCATTTTCAAGGTCGTGCATATCCCAATTATTTGGGTCCTTGTCCATTTGTTTTAGGGAATTTAAGTGTTTATTTGGGGCATTTTTTATTTGCTTTTTGAGTTTCATAATGAAAAAATTTTCCAAATTTTTGGGGCATTTGAGAGGCACTCAAAGTAAAACTCGTGAAAATAGATTTGAGAAGAATTCTGTCAACTTACTTTGCAGTCAACAAAAGAAGCTGTTGGAAACAAATATATTTCAAAATACATTTAACAGCATATAAATCTAAAAATTACACGGCCGTGGATTTCAACGCAACCTAACATTGGTTACAAGACGCAGTTAATAAATATATTTTGTATTAAACCTTAATTTGTTCAAGCTCGCTTAACAAGTTGCGAGTAATAACTGCGAACTAATTGCGTTAATTTCATAATTTTGTTTTAGGCCATGGTTTTTAAGGTAATGAGCCATAAGTTGAATGTAATACTAAATTTTAATAAAAATAACTATACCAGTTTTTTTATTTAAGCCCATTCTTATATTTACTTGTGCGAGCTTGATGTCGTTTTCTAAAAAAATTCAATTTTTAATAATTACAAAAATTATGTCATAAGTGCGTCGCTTTAGTAAACCACCCCGATCAAAGTACAGCAAATTTTTTAAATTTATTCATAAATTGACATTTAGAGATTGTATTGTTGATAAAAATTATGTTTTATACATTTTATTGATGAAAAGTGAGAACGAGTCGGTAAAACATCAACCATATTAAAGGTATATTTTTCATAAACCCGTAATAATACGAGTATGTATTTCTAATTCCTCTACTTAAACCAAACGTTTAGATACCGATGGGGTAACGAAGTCACATTAAAACCATAGATAAAATTTGTTAGAATTGGTGTCGATAAAACATGTGTTCGCGGTATAAAAATACTAATCGGATAAGCGGTATTAGTAGAATAAAACAAGTTCTCAAATCAATATGATCCGGTCAATTCGGTTGCCTAAATGTTTATTTTTATAAATAGTTAAATAAAAGTAATATAATAATATTTAGTAATAATAATAAGTATTATGCATTTTTTATTTTAATTTATTTAAATTTTAAAACAATTTAAAATATATTCTTCTACGGTTGTTTTTCGTTTTAAACATTTTAAGATTTAAAATGATAACACAAGCAGGCAATACCATCGCGCTATACTTTATAATTCTGTATAATATAAAAAAAAATGTTGGAAAACTTCAATCCAAATAACAAAACTTTACAAAAAAAATATTTAAATTCATTCGAGAAACAAAAAAGTTTGAATTAAATGAAATAGTTGTTGAGATCATCTTTCGATATAAATAAATTCATTTGTATCATTCCGGAGTTTTAAGATGCATTTATAAATATTGTAGACCTACAAAACTTGTTCGGTGTTTGGGGACAAATGATGCAGCGTATAGGAAATCTGAAATTCTTATCCGCAGACAAGTTGAAAAACATCTTAACCTTTTATTAAAGGTCAAATAGTATTTTAGCAATTGAATAGCCATAAAAAAATGAAATCACATATCGACAAGTCACATTCATTGTATAATAAAACAAAGTCCACCGCTCATAAAAAGCGAAACGTCAATGTTTCATATCCATTACGTACATACCTCCCATTTGCGCTCGCTAATTATGAAGTGTGTAATTTTTATTTTCGCGAAATTTGCATATAATTATAATTAATAAACGTTAAAACTAAAAATAATTTTCAATAAAAAGACGAGCGATAATGATAAGTGACAATTTAATTCATTGTAAATTTAATACGGCAGACATATGAATTTTTTGTTCAAAATTTGAAGCATTGAAGTAACATGAATATATGAGTATGTATATAAAGCAATAAATAACTGTCCGATTTGATATCGTTTTGATAAAATCGCGTGAAAATGATTTACGTTTTATACAACAAAATATGATTACACCACACGCGGTTTGCAATACCAATTCCATCATCTAATACAAAAGCTCGGTTTAATAATAGAAATTAATTAAAACAAATATCGCGCGCGTACATAAACCTAACCATAAAAAACTCAACTTCCGTCATTTTGACATATTATATAATAAATGCTAGAGTTTATAGTAAAATTTCAGGGAATTCATGCATATTGAACCAACTTTTGCTTTTTGGTCTATATATACGGATACCGCCGGCATAACAAATTCGAAATTCCAATTTAAATTTAATATTTGAATTTGCATAACAATCATTTCAACACCATCATCATTTGATGATCAACGTATATATTGTAGTTTTATAGTGAATTTGTGTTGTATGAATTAAATTAATGGCAAACAACACTAAATAAATAAATTTAATTTAAAATACATAAATTAAAGAAAATTTATATGCTAATTACTCAAAAATGAATTCAGCTCGCTTTTGTATTATGTAATGAAAATTGGTGTATGTTATGCAAAGCGACATTTCTCGTTTTGTACAGTGATCGTGCGAGGCTATAGATTAGGATCGTAACGACTTATTATGTGAGGCCACCATACAATGCCTTGAAATTAGATGGATCGTTTTAATAATAATATTTCCTAACGCTTCTGTTCAAACGTATCGAACTAACTAAGTCTGTATCACGAATGTAACACCAAATAACTTCAATACCGAAAGCCACACCAGAGGTCATCTCATCCATCTAATCGATGCTAATGGAAACGTATCAGATCAGTCCGCTTTCTAGCGCTCCTTTAAGTACCCGATTCCGCTCAATAATTTAGTACTACACATTGAAATTCGATTAAATTCTAAAGATGACAAGGAATATACTTGTCTTGCCATGCGGAGTGCCATCGCCACTCAAGTATCAGGGTAACCAAAGTGAGTGCTCAAAATGATGGCCTTCAACTTCAATGCACTTATTAATTCGTAAATGACAATAGACAACTAACAACTGTGTCTGTTTAAATTTCGGCACGTGTAGTTGGTTCTTCTTTGCAAACTTTGTCTTTAAGATAGCAACAAATAGAAATCTGGCGTACACTCAAAAAAAAGATTACTACCAAATACTTAGTTAAATTAATTTGGTTGTTTTAACACAAAATTCTGAGCTAGGTAAACCAAATCTGTTGTTTAATTTAGAAACTTATTAGGTATTTTCCTACTTGGTTACTAAAAAAAGTAAGTGATATTTTAGTTACCAGGATGTTGGTACGTAGTTTTGTTTAATTAAACCAAAAAAAATGTTGTTAGGTGAACAATATTCTTGTTATAACTAACCAAGTATTTTGGTTTATCTTAACTAGTTATTTTGACCTATAAGTTTTGTCGTATAATATAAACTAAGATTTAAATTGTAGCGAATCAATAAAATTCGCTAAAGCATTGTGACTATACTTTGTATGTAAGTTCAAAGTATTTTCAATATTTTTGTAGTTTGAGCACTGCAGTCTGATGAAACGACCGAATTTTTTAATATAAAAAATTCAATGTTTCATTAGTTCGAAGTCAAACTTCCACGTGTTGGTTTGGCAAACGCCACCTTGCTGTAATGTGTTCAACCTAAAAAACGTTTGCAACATTTTCCGCCATTTTTGTTACATTTACTAAGAAAATTTGGTAGAATTAACTAGTAAAATAATAATAACTAATTATTAGTAAAATAATTTTTTCCCTTGATTAATTTGACTAAATAGTTAGTCACTGTTACCAATTATTTGCCATTTCTATCCATTAAGTTAACCATATGTTTTTGGTTATATTAACTAAGTTAAAAAATGAATAACCAAACCAGGATTTAGTTACTTTAAATTAAAATTTTATTCAACTAAGATCTTGTTCGTTTTTTAACTAAAGGCGGATTCATTGTTGTAGTTCGTTGTGTTCGTTCGGTTCGTTGTGTTCGGTATTTTTACTGGAGTTTTATTTTAATGAGTTCATTGTTGATGAAAAAATTACAGAACGATTTTGCTTCCACCTATCGACGAAAAAATCGAATTTTTCGACTTTTGAAGTTTTGCGTTCTGTAGTTTTGAAGTTTGTTCATAAAATATATTTTTTTCTCGATTGATTAGATACGCATACAATTTTTATTAAGAATTTAATTATTAAGAATTTTAACAATAAAACAAAAATACTGAAAAATTCGTAAACAAAACATAAACACACAAAATGAACAACGTACTTGAGAACAGAATAAAAAAAATGAAAAGTGTCTTTATTTGCTATTATATATCATGTTGTCTCTTTCTTGCCATGTTCCTTCGGTAAAATTTGGAGATAGATCAACTTGATGAAAAAAATACCGAAGAAAAAAATGTCATTTTCGACAAATCCTATTGGTTTAAAAAAAAACATAACGAACGGAACGAACGGAACGAACACAACGAGCTACAACAATGAATCCGCCTTAAGAGATTTGGTTGATCGAAAATCAACAAGATTTTGGCAAAATAAACTAAGATTTTTGTTTCTTTTGACCCAAGTTTTTCTCTGAGTGTAGCGTAGTCAGATCTAGTGATTTGGCAGACAAATTTACTGGGCCCAGCTATACCGATCTAGCGACCAATGAAATCAGTTGAATGCTTTCAATAATGTGGTTTCAATGAGTTTGTTGCCAATTATTACACACCACATGTTGACAGCCCAATAAAGCTGGTGTTCAACTTGATGAAACCAGTGCAGATTTTCAACACTTCAATAATGCATTTGGTATCGATTAACCGGCCAATGGATTGTAAAAGACGACTCGTCTGAGAAAAATACGTAACAAAAAAAAAATCGGGGTTTGCTGAACTTGTTCTTGATAGACACGTTGATGAAGATGTTGGTGTAAAGACACATTATACGGATTTTTTAAAACTTTCTAAACGCTGGTCTACGACGTTGGTGAAGTTTGTCCTAAATCTGTCCTAAAAAGCAACAACAAAATATGTGTATATGTGTTTGTATAATGTCTCGACTCGATAGAACAAATTTTAGAATAAATAGTTATATAAAAATATTTTTTAACAAAAATGTACATTTTTCTAAATTTTTCCGGGAATTTCCTATAAACCAGCACGCGAAGTGACCTACATAGTGAGATGCTATTAGGTCCTATCTAATAGAAAAATACGTTTATTTTGTTCAAATTGGAGGTTTAGGGTATTTAGGACAGCCAAATTTGCCGTGGAGAACTACAAATGGAATGTACAATTATCTGAATTTTTCCGGGAATGTGCTGGTTAACAGGTGCTGTTTTTTTATTTAGATAGGACCTAATAGCATCTCACTATATAGGCCACTTCACGTGCTGGTTTATAGGAGATTTCCGGATAAACTCAGAAAATTCTACGTTCGATTTGTAGTATAAGGCAAATTTGGCTGTTTTGATACAAAAACTCTAATTTCGTATTAATTTAACTGGGATTAAATATTATTAAAAAAATATTTCATTAATATTTATTATATTTTTGTGGCTATTTTCTATTTGTTTGAATATTATGTATTGTTAAATTTGTAGCAAGTTGAATCTATATTAGTACTTAAAAACGAATCAATCAATGGTTTAATCAGTTTATTCGATTTTATTATATAATATTTAGTAACACATTTAAATGTTTTTAGGATTTAGGACAAACTTCACTATTTTATACAGTATAGTGAAATTTGTCCTAAAAAATCCTATTTTTTTCTTTTTTCTTAGTTTAGGACAAACTTCACTCCAATGATCCGGGCTGATCCTGAATCACGAGCTATTTTTTGTGTAATATTATGAGGATTATGAGTCGCTGCAGCCAATACACAGCAATTTCACAGCCAATACACAGTATATACAGCAATTTTCTTCAGTGACTGTTGCTCGAGGGTCCTTTTTACGGCTGAACACTTCCATCAGTAATAAATTATTTCACAGGACCTGACCGAATCCAATCTAGAAAATGCTGAGCGTAGAGAATGACAAAATTATCAAGACTCCTACTAGCTTCTCCATAAAATAGAATCATTTCAATTTTTTCTTGAATAGTTTAATGCTATGCATTCTGAAGTAGTGTTAGTATAGCGTAATAGAAACAGTTCTCTTTGTTTTCTAAATAATCTTCGAACTTAAAGAAAAATCAATGAGTTGTATCTTAAAGTTACCAAATTTTACAAATTTCGTAATTTTTCAGTAATTGAACATTTAAGAAATACAATTTGTTTTAAGCCTAATTTTGATTATTAACAATGGAAACGTGATATTTTATATTACCGAATCGTATATGCAGAGCCATCGAAAAAAATATTTAAGAGTTTGATGTGCTGTAATAAACTAGTAGGTGGTCATTGCGTGTACAGAATAGCAATTCGATTGCTTACAATACAACCTACTTTATGATTGTTGCTGCTGTAAAAAATTCGGTAGTATCCCTCTAAAATATTTTGGCGTAATGTACGCAACTTAGGCCTTGGTACAGTGCAACCTCTTTTATCCGGAACGACTGGGGCAAACAATTCCGGATAAAAGATTTGTCCGGATAAAGATTTTTTTTTAAATAATTTCATAGTAAAACCAGTAAAACAGCATATTTTAATATTTTTTAAACTTTAGTGTCATTTATTAAGATTTTAAATTTACTTTATAAATAAGGTAAATAAAATAAATAAGGTAAATAAAAGAGAAAATGAAAGAATACGAAAAAACGTTCTCCGGATAATATATGTTGTTCCGGATAATAGAGTTCCGGATAAAAGAGGGTTGTATGGTTGTATGTAGTTGCAAGGGTGCTGCTTCTATAAATTTCAAAGGTATGATTTTAATCATTTCCTAATTAACTCTAGTCCCAGCCATGATATTTCTAATATTGATTTAGTGTCCATAGAATCCCTAAATTATCTTTGGTTTACAAATATATCTATCTCTATTGTCGATTTGCAGCCTGCAATTTGGGAAGTTAAATCGCAATCCACTGGTCTAGATATTAATGATTTTTTTATAAAAGCAAATTTGAAATTGTAAACAATTTGCTTAATTTTAATTTGTGTAACAAATAGTTCAGCGAATTTGCCCTATTGTGTCACTTGTTACATATTTTCAATTTTATTTTAAGGACCTCCTCATATGCCGCTCAGTGGAAACTGAGTAAAATTATTCATATTCCTAAAATTAGCAATCTTTCTAAGCTTTAACTTTTCCGCTCGATCAATATTATAAATACTCTGTCCAAGGCGTTCGAATTGGTAGTAAACAACCAAATCCAATCTCATATCGATGAGCTTTAATTTGATTCCGACAATTTAAGATGTATACAAAGTGCAATAAAATAATAAACTGCAAATGATCGACAAAAAAGTGGTCGAATGAGACGTCATATATTATTATCCATGCATACTGATATTATAAACTTCAAGGCAAATGCACTAAACGAGCAAACGAGAGCTCGGTGGATGATGATGCCTCTATTACCACAGGAACTAGTTCCAATACAACCCTAAGGAAAAGATTAAACAATCAACAAACATCTGTCTTGAATTTTATGAAAAAACGGACTTTAACTGACATTGTCGCTAGATGGGTTTTCCATACATGGAATTTCAAAAAGTACAGAGAGTCACTATTTACTAAGCAAATGTACTTGCTTATGAGAAAATTAGGCGGAATGGCTCTCGTACATAGTTTTTATGAGACAGCCAAACAAAATACTTTTACAGAATGGACAAGTAACCCAAATCGACTATATGAATGTAATTTGTTTACAACCACAGGTCAAACATGTGGCAATTTTTCACTTGTGAAGATAGTCGGAAAATATAGTGCGGAAGCTACCTATGCTCTAGTGGAACAAAAATTGATAGAACTTCATTTGCGGATATCATCATCATCAAATTCATTACTTAGGACAAAGTCTGCGTCACATATCACATGTTCAACGACGGATGGAGCAGCTGTGATGGTGAAGTTCGGTAGACCATCTCCCCGCATTTACAATCATGGTATACGTAATAAACACATTTTATTAAACATTTGTTTTTTATTTCGAAAAATTAGATTTTTGAATATTTTAATTAAAAAATTTGTTCATAAAATTAAAAAATCACTCGATCGATTTCAACTTGTTAGATTATCCATCAGGAGTATCTACTGATTTGTAAAAGTAAAAATTTTGTTATATATAGCAGACAAAAGCAAAAAATAAATAAAAGAAGGAGGGACAAAAAATAGGTAATAATAAATTAATCTATTGATCGTCCAACCAACTGTTAGCCATCCGGAAAAATTAAAAAAAAGAGGGAGGATGATAGCAGGTAGGCGATTAGTCATCGGCTAAGTAACAAAATTCAAGGTATATTGAAGTACATTTAATTACCCGATGTATTAGTCAAATTATTACGAACGTGAGAATAAAAAAGGGCAGGGTCTGTTATTGGTGAGAAACGAATTTGTGTCACGTGTCATTTTAACGAAGGCGACATTTTGGAGTTTACTCTATAGAGCGCTACAATTGTATGGATTGCTATTTTCTGTATATATTCCGGGATCGCGCAGGTCAGGTGTTGTCGTTGGAAGTGTACCCAAAGGGAAAACGTTATCAGGAGCGTTATCCGTCTGGATTTTCTTTCGGTATTTTTTTTTGGAGTCTATGAGGATTTATTTTGTTTATGTTGATTGATTAAATTCGCTTTTAAACAGGAAAGTAGTTTAATATAACTTAGTTTTGTTGAAAGATGTTTTGTTTAATAAAAAGAGTCATAAGTATTATAACAAAAATATAGAGTGTTTGCTTTGCTTGTGTAATTCTAGAAAGTAATTTGCAAAACCCCGAAGTTCGCGTTACATAAATGGCGTGTAAAAAGTATGAATCATGATATACACTTGGCCATTGTAGACGTATTATACAAGTTCCTTTAAAAGCCTACTACTTCCTTTCTAATGATAGTGTCATTTTTGATGAAAATGGTTTTATATGTGTAGGTGACGCTGTTAGCTCAAAGGTGTAAGCTGTCGTAGTGGCACAGTTAATTCAGAAACTTCGATCAGAGTCAGACAACGAGCAGCTTCCATGGGAGCTTTTTTGATTTTTGCAATAATATTGAAAAGATAACATTTACAGGAGAAACTACTAGGAACCAAAAGATTTTAAATTAATTTTGCAACGATACCGGTCCAGACCGGTTTTACAAAATTTAAGCGGAAATGATGATTTTTGACAAGATACTGTTTTTCAACAAAAAATCCGCCCGTGATTTTGGTTTCCTCCAATGATATTCTTTTCCTAGTTTTCGGGAGTGCTAATTAGGAATATAGCATCAGGTGTAAGATACGAGATGGCGAAATTAGTGTTATACAAGGCGAGATGGAATATCTACCCCATAATGCCGATATTTTCGGGGTTTCCGAAGTACTGATTACGTTACTGACTTTTGTTTTTCGCAAGTGGTGATGAAGGGGCGCGTCGATCGTGTTGTTTTGGTACCTAACTACTATCTACGCCAATTATGCTGTTATGAGAGTCATTTTCGGGGTTTTCGCGGTACGTTACCGACTTTTGTTTTTCTGCAATCGAGATGATGTCGTTTTTGGTGCCCACCTACACGGTGTGATGGAGCGAGGCGGTATCAATTTTGGCACCTATACCTGTACTATCAACGACTATAATACTGACATGGGTGTTATTTTTGGGGTACTGATTACGTTACTGACTTTAATTTCTTGCAAGTCGAGATGGTGGATTTTGGTACCTAATTATAATAATTTCGCCAATAATGTCACTTTCGGTGATGATTACGTTACTGATTTTTATTTTTTGCTAAAATAAATAAATCATAGGTTTTGTTACAGATGTAATGATGATGAAAGAGGTGGATGATCAAAGAGGTGAGGTAGATTATATTTTTTAGATGCTCCAGAGGGAACTGAAAAAACATTTTTAGTGTCATTATTTTTGGCCAATATAAGATCTTAAAGCAACATATCATTAGCAATTGCTTCTTTAGGTATATATAGCAGCAACATTATTAGATGGCAGTAGAACAGCTCATTCAGTATACTAAAACTGCAATTAAATATGCAAATTAATTGAAACACCAACATGTAACATACACTTGAACCTCGATTATCCGGGATGAGTGGGACTTCCCGGTTAATCGAATTATTTGTATTAGAGCAAAAAATATTCCTGGTTAAGCAGATGAAACTCAGATTAACCAAGAGACTAAACAATCCCGGATAATCGAGGTTCACGGATAATCGGATCCCGGATAATCGAGATTCAAGTGTATCAAAAACATCAGGAATGGCAAAAGTATTGCAACAATGCAAAATAATAATCTAGGACAAATGCACAATGGCACATAAAAAATGGTTAGGTGAACAAGCAATATTGGCAGGAAAAAACAAGGATGTTAATGATATAAATACTGTCATCCAAAATAAATTTTTGATGGAATATTTGCATACAAATCAATTGATTGTGTTATAGTAGATCAAGACGAAATGGTAAATTACTCTACAAAATTTTTACAATCATTAGATTTGCCTAGAATACCACCACATATTCTTCAATTAAAAATTGGTGTTCCAATCATTTTAATGCAAATTATTAACCAATCAAAACTATGTAATGATACACTACTTGCTGTTAAAAAATTAATGACAAATTTAATTGGAGCAACCATTTTAAATGACAACTACAAAGGTGAAGAGTCTTATCCTAACCTAAGTAATTATCTTTTCTTTATCTTGAACTCTGGGCAGTATTTTCTGAGAACGATACAGCCTAAATTGTCATTTCACTTACCGACAATCTGAGTCAAAACTTAAGCCACACAATAAATGTTCCGTGTGTTCGATTTGATTGATAAAGTTCTATACAGCTCATGTCTGTACACAAATATTTCAATTAAATCTAGAATAGACGGATTGAACCAGAAAATTCAACAGCTCATCGTGATAAAAGTATGACAACGTAACAATGCAATGATTAATAGTTTAATGATTACTTGTAGGAACGAAAACCAAAAACACAGTCATGATCCAAACTGTTTTACAACAGTTACGTAAAAATTTCTCACTAAATATATGTGACAGACAGATTGTTAGCAGGTTTTATACAAAAATTTTAACAAAAGGGGAGAATTGAATTTAATATACACGAAAAAAGCAGTAAACGCGGCACAAAAAACTTAAAAACTAAGTAGCAAGACAAATAGTGAACTCATCATCGTTCGTAATAACATTAATTCGCTTTGCTAATTACGTTTATTTAAATAAAATTATCATTGAAAATAAATACGCGTACCGTAAAAAAAATTATATTTGTATCACCGCCCCCCATGCCATTATAATTTTCATTTAACATATTTAGGTAATAAACAAAATCAAATAATGAATTTAAGCAAATTTGAATGCAACACCGAGAACACTTTGAACACCCTCGTACACTACCATTTTATCCCATATATTTATATACTAATTTTTAATGATGATCACCATTTTAAAATTTAGTAAATTAAATTAGTAAATTGCAAGTCATTTTCAATTTATTTTATTTATTTCAGTTGATTAAAAATATTTTTTTTTAAAAATTATTTTAAATTAAAATTTTATACATTTTAAATGGAAACAAATAGCGCTTTTAGAGAAAATATAATGTACAATGTGAATTTTCTTCTTCTTTATCTTAATTGTGTATAATACTTTAAATGCGGTTCTATGTATTTAACCCCGATAAGCTTTAATTTATCGTGCACGATGCACGACAATGCTGCAAATAAATATAAGATTCAACGAGTTATTCACTACTTCATTCCGCAAAACTAAGTGTTTATGCACCGCACCATCTTTTAAAAGACAATTGACCTTTATATTATAAGTTTACGAGTAAATTTGGATTTTATTTTCCTACAAAATTTCCATTATTTAAATTAAAATGAGCAAAGTGTTAAAAATAAAAATTTCTTAGGTTTTTTAAGTGTGTTATAGGTTTTTTATTCATTCTTTGGAAAAAAATTAATTATACTTAACACTCTCTCAACACAAAATAATTAAAGTTAAGAACACACGAATTACTACTATACACATAAAACAAATGTATGCACATACATACGTGATACGTATGTATATAGAGGAGATTCAACCAACAGACGATTTATGATGAGTTTAACGTGCAATCAAATGGAACATTAATGCTCGGTAAAAATTATAATGAACAGCGCATTTTTAATTAAATTATCCGGAAGTCTGTAACATTTGGCCGGTCAGTTAAAAGTGCTAAATATGGTGTAGTGCTAATCAAATTTAATAAGATTCATCATAAACCAATTGGTTTTATTGTGATCAAGATATAAAAGCGATAATGTAAATAACCCATTTATATCGAAATTCATTATTTTTGAAGTTGTTGATCTGAATAAAAGTGAAGAAGTTAAATTTTAAAATTAAGAAACTATATCAAAACGCACCCGCCGTTTTTCTAGAAGGAAGGAAAATAATCCTTATTACTCACACGAACTATTCAATTCCATATATTTACTCATATATTTACAGTGTAAAAAAGCTTGTATGTCCGCCTATGTTGTCCATCCGTCTGCCGGCGTTTTTTAAATCAAATCATAGAAAATTGAATTTTTGAAAGTGTAAATATATCGTTCAAAATCGTTCAGTCACAATGATTATTTCGAAAAGTGGTCAGAAAGTCGAATTCACTACTCGAATTTCCGACCACTTTTAGCAGTAGTCGATCACACTACTAAAAAATCACCCCCAATTTAAAATTTGAAATTTAATTTTTGTGTTAATTTTCCTATATATAATTGTCTATATCTGACATAGTATGAGACCCTAAAAGTTTTGTTGGACCAACTTTTATGGTGCAATTAAGGCGAAAGAGAAACTATAAACAAATTCTTAACACGCCTCTTAAGCTAGCAGAACCCATACGGCAATTACAAGATAGTATGGATAAGTATAGGCTAATTAAATGCTCTATTGAAAAATGTTGGGCTCCATCCCTTCCAACTAAAACGCGGGTTCTGCTAGCTATAGAAAAAGTTAGCAGAACCCATAACAAAAAACGATTTAAAACAATTGGAAAATTAAAGGTTAATTTTAGACTAATTAAATGCCCCATTTAATTTTTTTTATTATGCTCGATCTAGGAGAAAAATAAGGCTTTATCACTTAAAAGCTAACAGAACCCAAATCGAAAATCGGACCAAAAATCAAATTCGAACGCAAAATAAGGTCAATTAACAACAAACAATTTTAGACTCATATGGGTCTAATCAAAAGCCACATTAAAAAAATTTGGGCTCCACTTTTTCTTGGCCAAACTTCAGGTCATTTAACCTAAAGCTAGCAGAAACCAAATCGAAAATTGGGTCAAAACCAAAATTAGAACACAAAACAAGAACAACTGACTTACAAATATTTTTAGGCTCATTATGGCATAATCAAAAGCCGCATTAAAAAATGTTGGGCTCCACTCGTTTTTGACCAAATTTCAGATCAGAAATTTCAGAAATTTTATAATTTGATTAGGTCATAAATCAAATTAAAAAATTTTAGGCTCCACTCGTGTTTGACCAAATTTCAGGCCATTTAATCTAAAGCTAGCAGAACCCAAATCGAAAATCGGACCAAAACCGAAATTAGAACGCAAAACAAGAACAATTGACATACAAATAATTTTAGGCTCATTATGGTCTAATCAAAAGCCACATTAAAAAATTTTGGGCTCCACTTTTTTTTAAGCAAACTTCAGGTCATTTAATCTAAAGCTAGCAGAACCCAAATCGACTATCGGACCAAAACCGAAATTTGAACTCAAAACAAGATCTATTGACAATCGAATAATTTTAGGCTCGTTATGGGATAATTAAATGCCCCATTAAAAAATTTTAGGCTGCATCCGTTTTTGACCTAACTTCAGGTGATGTAATCTAAAGCTAGCAGAACCCAAATCGAAAATCGGACCAAAACCGAAATTAGAACGCAAAACAAGAACAATTGACTTACAAATAATATTAGGCTTAGAAAAAGTATTGCAAGATTAAAAAACGATAAAAGTCGAAAATGATACAACTTTCACATTTTCGATTCGACTTTTTTCGAATTTCGACTTTTTCGATTTGAAGTGATGGTGCAACATACCGCCCCAGATCTTATCTCTATATCACGCATTTGAGGTTATGCCGCAGAAATATAAGGAGGAGGAAAAAAATCCTGTAGGAAGTTTTCTTTTATCGAATTTGATTCTCGCAATAATTGTAAAGTTAGTTTAGAATTTAGTTTAAAATTTCATAACTTCAATCAAAGCTAAAATGGAATACGTCATCGAGGAAATAGAAACACACGTGCATCGATTATCTCGGTATGGAAATGTAGAATGCGTCGTAAGCAGTGAGAAGGCTCCAAAGGCAGAAACTGTAGGAGCTGGGTAATTTTTTTTGTTTTATCAAACCGTGCAAAAAAGTAATGTGTAAATCGAGGGATTGGTGTAAATAAAAAACATATTTTTGCTTCATTTTTCTCGCCAGATAATTTATTTTCGATACTTGACCAAAATTAAAAAAGAAGAAATATTTTTCAAATTCATTCTCATAGGTTGTAATTGCAATATAAAAGAAATCAATGCTATACGTTGTTAATTCGAAAAAGTGAACCGTACTTCTTTAATTTTTAGTTACCTTTTCAAAATCTCCTAAAGCTGTAACTTATAATAAACTTTGATTTATTTCCACTTGCACTCAGAGTTCATTCTATAAATTGAAAATCAAAGACGGAAGAACTATGATATAGACAATGATTTAGGTTTGTCGACACAAAACAACTGTTCAAATTCACACATAATAAAATAAATTCTTCAGATTAAATCCAACTACTTTCAAAAATCACCGATTTGACTGAGAATTGTTTTACAAGACTAAGGGAATTAAAAGTCACAGCCCTTACAAATAAGACAATTTTTTCAATCATCAATTTAATTCTGTGCATTTTATGTACTTAGGATAACTTCAATTTGAAAATGTATTTTCATTAAACCACAGCGTGGACAAAGTTTATCTTTGAGAACACGAAAAACTGTTAAAACGATTTTTTGCAAATTGCACGTAAATTGTTCAGGTAAACAATATTGTACAATTATTAATTATAAAAACGTTGTATAGTTAAGATATCGGATATTTACCAGCAGAAAAGAGTTGTTTATTCTATTTACTAGCACTGGCAGAACTATCAGATAAAACCAATTCAGTTTCTCTAAAAATGACAAATTGTTAGACTGCCGAGGTCAAGAAACTAAGTTTAAGGAATTTCGAAATCTGAAAATGATAAACGAAACTCCGCTATTTCTTAACGAATTATGATAAAATTAATTTTGCAAAATTTAAGTTAACTTGTATTTTAGATAAAGCTCTGAAATCTGGCCATGCAGGATGAAACTCGACAGTTTCTTAACCAAGGAAAAATTCAAATTTAGATCGTACTAATTAAATGTATTCTAGAATTTATTTTGGACTCAGTTCTAGAAATTGGCTATACCGAATAAACGTAAGGAATGAAAATAATCGCACAAAAACAGTTTAGTTACCGTTCCGAGTTTGTAGTTTGCTATAAGTAAACCGCTTACGTTTCAAAGAATACTTAGTAGACAATTTTTCATTATAATACTTAGTCTTTACTATACTTAAGCGTATGAAATTGTTGGGTTGGTGGTTTCGTTAGGTTGAAAACTCGAAATCAAAACACTGAATTGTAAATAAATTGATCAATAAAATATTATAATTAAAGCGACGGTCAGAGAAAATGCTAAGCAAAGCGACATACAAAAAAAACAATTTACTGTAGCACACGATAAACATTGATTAGAAAAGTGGATCTATGAGGGGTGTTCAATAAGTTCGGTAAATCTATGAAATAACGATAATAGAAATTTTCCATTTTCTTTTTTTGTATGTCTCTATTTAGTCGACTTAGGTACGAGTACCACATAACAGTAATTTCGAACCGCAACAGTACGTTTATCTTTCAAATTAAAACCAGTTCATTATTTTCTACTTTTTTTAATTTTCAAAACACGTATTCATTAAATCACTCACAGTGTCCCTATTCTGGTAATTCCCCGGAAATAGGGAAATGGTGAAAGATTTTACATACAATTTTTGTTTATATTATTTTTTTCTAGGAAAAAAGTTTGACGTAAATTTTTATAAATTGAGAATAATATTTCCATAGCGAAACTGGCAGGCGTAAAATTATTCCCAATTTTATTTTGTTTTCAAACAAATCACCACAAACATTTTACCTAAACATGCCAGAAAAAAATAATTTAAACAGAAATTGAATGTAAAATCATTCCTCAGTTCCCTATTCTCGGAAAAATTACCAGAATAGGGTCACAAAAAGTTATTTAATATAGATTTATTGAACACTCCTCAAACGAATTATTTAGGTGTGCAAGTATAGAAGCTCAGCAACGAAGTTGGTTGCATTAAAATATACTTGAACGCATCCAAATCGCCCGTCATTTTGGATAGTCATTAGTTTTAGTCATTTACAAGCTGTCGTCCCATGTGCATCTATTTTAAGAGGTGTATTTCGATAAGCAACATTTACGTCATTGCATTCTATTCTGTTTTCAAATGATAAAAAATGCTGCTCAAGCAATGAAATTGATTAATTCGAGTTTAAGTGAACATTCTGTGAGTCATTCAGACTTTTTGTGTCTGACATGACATCGGAGGAATTAGTTCGGAAAAAATACCATGGAATCATACTGAATGTATTAAAACAACAACAAAGTAAAAAATAGTTCAACTCGAGTATGGAACTAGTAGGCGGGGCATAAAGCATTTCACGACATTTGATTGGTTTTGAGTTCGGGAGCGAGTATGATGCTTTTATTTCTGATGTCATGTACGCAGCATCAACAGTAAAAAAGTGAGCCAAGTCCAGTCAAGGTGCGGTAAAACAATTAAAATACGACGAACTTAAAGTTTTGCTGGATGAACATCCGTGTAAAACTCAAAAAGATCTTGCAAAACAGTTAGGAGTTTCTCAACAAGCGATATTACTTCGATTGCATGCAACGAGAAAAACACAGAAGAAAGGAAAATGGGTTCCTCATAAACTGACCGAAGAAAACAAAAACCGAAGAGTTGACATCTGCATGAATTTGCTTTCTCAGTACAAATGAATCAATTTTTTGCTCAAAATCATTACGGGTGATGAATTTGCACTATAATCCTAACATAAGTTGCAAAAATTATTATTTGGCATGGAAGTCATTTACTACGAACTTCTGGGACCTAGTCAAAATGCTTCAGCTGAACGTTACCATGTCCAATTGATTAAATTAAGTGATGCTCTGGAGGGAAAAGATCATTTATGGACCAAGGAAGGCGGAAGGTGGTGATATTGCTGCATGACGCGCTCATCCACATACAGCAAAATCAACCTAGGAACTCATCTTCTTGATTGGCAAAATTCAAATTTTTGCAGACAATACTGCAATTTTTTATGAAACAAAAGTCCCTTCTACAATACAAAATAGCATGAAGCATGATATGAACATCTTACTGGAATACTTCAAAACGAACATGATCTCGAACATGATGATGACGATATCGATGATGAAGACAATGTTGATGAAGATATCGATATTGATGATGCCGATGATGATGAGGAAGATAATAGTTCTTGAATAACTATATCGTCAATTAGATTTTTCATTTTGTATTATTGATTTCAAACACCCGCAATACACTATCAAAATTATTTTTATGTCGTTTTCGGTGCACAAAAATTTACATCAAATTATTGATCCGGGATCAAGATTTTTCTGCCACACAAAACGCTATTAGATTTCATGAATTATACATTTAACCTTTTCTCGAATGTAGTGAATGCGTTAAAACTAAGGTGCGTCTATAGTTCTGCACCACAGTGTATATTTAATCACAGTTTTGTTAATTTTGTTTATTCTTCTGATCAGCAAGTAGTTCTAGCGCTCAGATGATTTCAATAAATTTCGTACTAAGTATGGCGCCTAGCATTAATTAATGTCTCTTTTCACCCACTTCCTGCAGCGAAATATCGAATTTAATTTCAACTCTCACTAATGCAAAGGGTGGTCATGATAACATTCGTAAAGTGGTTCTGAAGAATTATTCGTCATTTTTTCATAATTACTAGCTAACTATACTTAGGTAGGCCACACACGTACGGTTTTAACTGACAATTTTAACTGTACAGTTAAAACTGTCAGTTAAAACTGTACGTGTGTGAGTATTTCAGTTCAGTTAAACTCAACTGTACAGTTTAACTGAGAACTTTAAAATTTTTATATTTTTAACTGAAACCATTAACTGAAGTGAACGTGTGTGGGGATTTAACTGCACAGTTCTCAGTTTGGTATCGAAATTTCATACACCGAGAGCAGCCAAATCGTTCCACTTATTCAAATCCATGATAATAACTGAAGGATTATACTGAACGTGTGTGCATCTCAGTTCATAGTTAAAACAGACAGTTATAGCTACACAGTTAAAAATGACATTTAAAACTGTACGTGTGTGGCCGGCCTTATAGGGGTATATCCTCTATCCGATCGCAAGTTAATTATTTGTGACCAGAAATATGGTTACTAGATTTAATTTGCCATGCAAATTCTTACAACTTTTTTAAATTTAAATTTGTTTTGCGATTGTTAAGTAGAAATACATAAAAAAAACTGCGACCTTTGAAAATGCGTAGCAGTCTTTTCGTGGATTTCTACTTTAAAATCGAAAAACAAATTCAAATTTAAAAAAGTTGTAAGAATTTACATGTAAGAAAATAAATCTAGTAACCATATTTCTGATCGCAAATAATTAACTTGCGACCGGATAGAGGATATAGCCCTTAAAGTGGTTTTGGAAAGCGGCGTTTACTCCGATTGTCTTAAAATCTTTAATTCTGGAACTTCCAAACTAGTTAGTAATTATTGTCCAAATTCAGTTTTGTCGGTATGTATTTGACAATTGCTAACCGGATGATCGATTTTCTATATAATTCTAATTTTTTCGATTTTCAGTATGGATTTCGACATGGTTCTGGTACAGCTTTGGCCCTAACAGACATTACTGTTTCGATCTATCGTAAATTTGACAGGCAAAACTATATTTATTGAACTTCGTAATGCTTTTGATTGTATAGATCACAGTTTACTTCTCCAGAAATTACAAATTTATGGCTTCTGTAGCCTATCATACAAACTAGCAGTTGAAAGCAGTTTGTGATTTTAAATGATGCAAAAAGCTCCACTTTAGGTGTGAACTGTGGTGTTCCTCTAGGAAGCGTCCTTGGCCCTTTATTATTTTTAATCTTCATAAATGACATGGCAAATTTTCCGCTCAAGGACCATATTAGAATGTTTGCTGACGATACGGCTCTTTTTCATGAATCCAGATTGTCAGGTAGCAATGTCACATATGAGGAATGATATTATTTTACTTTTGGATTTTCTTCATTTAAACAAAATATCAGTAAATTTTAGCAAAACGAAATATATAATTTACGCCTACGACACATTGATTTTTCACCACTTCAAGCGTTACTTACCACCATCGAGCGAGTGGACAAATTCAAGTACCTTGGGATAATATTCGACAAGCATATTGTAACGAACAAGTTCATTATAGAATGAATATATTTTGTTGGTGAGAAGTGTAATAACAAAACCATGCTTCTCTTCTTGCATTATGTTGTCTTATCATCAAAATCCAATCGATGTGTAATGCGTATACGAGAATTGAAGCACACTGACACACCTCCAAAGGTATTGACGTTAATCTCTCTTGCATAATACTTAGTAATTATAGTATGACGTCGCTATTGCTTCACGACTACGACATGCAAAAGGCTGCGTTTGTGTTAAATCAGTGCACCTAGATACTAATGGTCTCATTGCTTTAAAAATTTTGCTATATGACGTCATTTTATGTCGACGATTTCAATCTTTGGTATGGCATTAAAGTCAAATAAATGATCCGAGTTTTTTATATTTGGTAAAAAATAATTTACATATCATATTATTATCAAAATATGCATTAAACATTTCGTTAAACCCTTAAATGTTATGTATTTATTTTGACATAAATTTGATGACGTAACAAGCAGTATTGCCTTGTCTTCTAGGTGCATTGGTTAAATTTAATATATTGTATATGTATTTTATTTAAATCTCGGATGGCATACCGGAGAATATATTTTACCATTTATCGATTTTGGGTTTATAAAAATCAGTTTCGCCAAAGCTTTTGAGTAGTAACTACAATTTACATTATTAAAGACCAGCTTAACCACCGGATTTAGGTTGTTCAACGATAAATGCTTGCGGCCGTTTTGATTTGGAATATCCAAATTATATTTATACAGCAGATACTTCTTTTGTGTCTTATTTTAGCTTTAATTACAAAAAAATCTAATTTTCGGTTTCGGTTTTATTCAGTCCTGTTAAAAGAACGTGTTTAATGGATAAAGATTCACGATTGCGCGTGAAGAAATCGCGGCCATAGTGAGATAGTGAATTTTTCGGATTTCAAAGATTCACTAAAACAACGGTTACCGGTGTAGTAAACACCGGTGTGTTCAGCATCTCTAACTTTTTGACTGAATCGACTAGATATAATTTTTTAAATGCATGAATTAATCATAAATAATATTAATTTTCACAAGTAAACTTTTCCGCATGAATTTCCATTAACCATAATTTCGAAATTACCCTTTGAAGATAGTTTTATGGGTCTGGATGCCAGATCAGAATGTTAAAAATTTCTCAGAAGCGTTGGACCGTTTGTTAATTCAACCTACCGTTTGAGTTGAATGGTTTCTAAACTTTCGATTTAAACAAGCATCATGAGTCTAGGTTGACAGTAAATCCTGCGTCTATTAAAGGATTCGCATGAACTCGTCTCCTGGATGTCTCTTAGGCTGGTCACCCATGCGTGACAAACGGTACCTAAAAATAGTTTCACGTTTAACACTGCGCTAAGCAGTTAAGACAACATTACAAGCGAATATTTACATTAAACTAACTGGTAAAACCTTTCTAATGAACTATGTGTCCCGGCCTTTACAGATAGCGTTAAAAGAGGTGTTCCTGTATAAACAAAATCACATTCTGTTATAGATTCCATCCCGTCTATCTACATATACCCCATACACACACACATACATCGAAATGCAATCGAATTATTTTGTCATTCAACTAAATTTCCAAGATAATAAAATCATTAAACGAAGAAACAAATTGATTCTATTTATTTCGATACTTCTATCGACGAGATGAACACACACAAAAAAAAAGAATTCTTAAAGCAATCGAATTGAAAAACAACACAAGAAAATATTTAAATTTTGTGTCAAGTTATTTTCTCGATTAAATTCAATAAAGTTGCATGAGAATGTTGTGTATGTTGTCTACATTCTATATACAAACGACAAAGTACAGTACACCCATCAATAAGTATCAATAAGTAAAAGATAAAGACCAATTTTTCTCCGAAAGTTCCAATGGAAATTACGATAAAAATATTTAAACATACATATCTAAGATTGAAAAAATTGATGATTTGCAAACATGATTATAAAACCAATGATATTAAGCACTAAGCCCCCCGATAACCTTTACATGACTAATTAACCAAATTATTTTCAAATCAATCATTCGCTTAAATGCTCGCGTACACTAGTATTTTATTATTAAATTACTCACCGTAAATTTGATTGGACAGCCAACGCAAATCTCAATTCATAAATTTTATTCAAAATAAATGTTAATATCGTGACATCAGGTCTTTTGTTGGTAATTTATTAAGTGTCACAAAATGTCATGAGGATTGTAATCTCGGCATTAAACCACATAAATCGTAAATTTTACAAATAAAAAAAAAAACGTTCAAGTGATCTTGATTACCGATCGTTTTAATTTTTGTGTAAAGACCTACAGCGAAACATGTCGCGCATATCGCAGGAATACCAAGCCATACTAAATTAAATTTTATTACACTTTAATTATAATTAAATTCTTTATTTTTTTGCTAAATTAAAATTATATTCGCGCGCTAAAGAAAATAAATATAAAAAAAATAAACTTATTAGTTTTATGATTTCTTTGTCTTTAAGACAAGTTAATTCTTATTTATTAAAAATAACAATTTTTTATTCATTTCGTGCTATATATACGTTTATTATGCACACTACGGCTACACTACACGGTACACACAGAGGTATTACGGTAAGAAGAATTTTCATTGTAATCACATAGATTTCAATATTCAAAATAATGTTAATGAAGAATTAAAAGAATTTTCTTTTATATATTTTGTTTTCTTATTATTATTATTTGTATTGTGTGTGTGTGTATGTCTTCTTAAAGAATATACACAAAATATAAAATTAGGGAAAGAATGTTAAGTTTATAAAATAATCGAAAATAAACTTTAATTTTATTACGGTAACAATTGACTTAAGTATTTTTATTTTATTTTTTGTTGTCGTTATAATTTTTCGTAAACGAGAATAGGATGCGTATTAAGACGTGTCAAGTACCCTCGATTAAACCCAGTTTCTAATTAGAGAGTAAAGTTATTGTAAAATTATAACAGTAATTTTTTTAAATATGCGAAGATTTTATTTTATTTTAATTTGTGACATGCCTAAACTATTTGCATATATACTTAATTCACATAATTAAAAAAGGGCTTTAAGCATACGACGATCAAATTAGCCCACCAAAATGAAAACTACATTCTCCCTTGCAACAAATCCTGATTTTATAGCAGTTACCATTTTCGAGGAGAGAGTGGCCGGTTTAGCTTATAAGCAAACCTACACATCAATAATAATAATTGGAACTTTTGATGTAGTACTCGTAACACTCGTTGAACATAAACAAAGTAACTGATTAAATTATGAAATATGTAGTGTTTCATTTCGAAGTACAGAACTTTAATTTGGCAACACTTTTTTCAGAGACAGCTGACAGTTCATTTTTGCTTAGTTTGGTTTGTCATTTCATAATGAATAGACTCACGCTCGAACAACGTTTGCAAATTATTCAAATTTACTTTTAACCGTGCGAAAAGGTTTCTCGTTAATAGATTTTTGTAAGAGAATCTCTTAATTGGTATTCATAATACTAAATAGTATCAATATATGACACTGCCTTGTAAAATCGTGTTCCAAATTTTTTTTTCCTATAAGATAAGAGTGAAGTTAGGTGTTTTAGTAGAAGTTCGAAAAAAATCGAAAATCAAGACAGCTAATAAAAAAAACTGTGTAGGTTATTTGCCAAAATACAAATGTAAATAAGTACTGTCATTTGACTAGGCATGATGTCCTCAATTAATTTTTACTATATTTTTAGTATAGTTTTTTAAAATACTAGAAACGTTGTATAGTTCATCGTTTTCAATATTGGAAGTTCCTAATTAAAAATCTAAAGTCCATGGTTTCATCAGCCATCCACAATAAAAATATATACATGTTACGGTTGTCGTATTTTTTAGTTACCGGTGGTACCGGAAGTAGCTGCCATGCATACACTTAAATATAGGCCATGTCATTATGTTCGATTGTAATCCATAGGAATTATTTACGATGTAAATGTTGAGCCCTCAAGTGGTGAGTCAACTACAGACGAGGAAGACGGGCAATACATAATGGAAAGTTGGGCAAGTAGTTTTCTGTTTACGATCGACTGACTGGACAATTTGAGACGGTATTTTCTCGTTTCGAAAATTATCGTGTCCGTGCTGTGCTGTTAATATTACATGTGGTTTTAACGAACTGTATATATATTTTTAAATTATTGGTATAGGTTCCAAATTTAGTATTAACTCTTACGTTTACTGTTGTATCGTTCTATCAAATTCAAAATTCGTCCCAAATAACATCTACTTTCCTTTTTATTTACTCTTAAAATGTTTGAAAATATTAAAAGAAAACTTAAAACTCAATTTTACATTGCAATAAAAAAAACTAAAAGTGATCGTGATCTTCGAACTCTTTCATTAAATTCTCTTGTCTATCACCTTTCTAACGATATGCAATATGCCATAAAAATCTTTTTAAACACTTTACTATATCACAAAATTTGTGTATCGGGACACATCAGCCTGATATTCGATATTCGCGAAAAAAAACTTGTTTTTACTTAAAAAACATACACTAAGTAGGCTACAACAACCAACAACTAATACCTCACTCTTCTAGGCTGTTTTAATATTGTTATTTTGTTTTCATTAAGTTCTTAAGTGTTGTGGTTAAGTTTTCTTATTATTGCTACAATGGCTACATTCTCTAATGAAGAATACGCTGACATTTTGATGGCATATGGAAGCGCCAATTGCGGCTCGTGCCGCACAAAGGATTATTGACGCTTACGCGAGACTGTCGATGAACAGGTGCTAGCACTGTTTGAAGAGGAACCGACTAGAAGCATAAGAAATATAGCTACATCACTCGGGAGTTTCATCTGGAAAGTATGGAGCATACTTCGTCAAAATAACAAACATTCTTTCCATTACACTCCAGTGCAAGGTCTGGACAATCATGACTTTGACCAACGTGTCCAGTTTTTTCGTCTTTTATTGCACACAGATGTGGATGATCACGTATGTGAAGATAGCCCGAAAACCATCCCTAAATATGACTATTTTGGTTCGAATCCACGCTAAATGCGATAAAACCTTTTGGTGCGAAAAACAACATGAAACATCTCAAAATTACACTCGATCCCGAAAATAAAAAAAAATCATTTAAAAACCTATTTATTATTTTTATGAGTGTAAAATATTTGCGTTGCAAAAAAATGTAATGTGTTGAACGTTGTACAATAATAAAACAGTAACATAATTAGTTTAAAGAAAATCTTAGTAAACATTTTTCGAAATTCTAAAATGTTATAAATTTAATAATGACGTGTTGTTGTGTTTACACATAATATTTAACTTACTTACCAAATAACACGCATATGATCTATAAAATTGAATACATAAATTTAGAGATATTTGAGTATAAAAAACCATATTCAAAATTAAACACACTCAAAGTCACATATTTCCGCTCACAAGGATTGCCGAGTACATTGGTTGATGGGATTGACTCGGTTACATCATGTCTGGCTTATATTCGGTAACCTTGTAGCCATACGATAGGGAATAGGAATATTTCTGGACCCAGATTTATCCAATATTTGTTGTATATGAAAGGCGCCCACTAATACTCATATATCGCCGCTCACAAGGATTGCCGAGTGCATTGGTAGATGGGATTGACTCGATTACATCATTTCTGACTTTTAACCGTTAACCTTGTAGCCATACGATAGGGAATAGGAATATTTCTGGACCCAGATTTATCCAATATTTGTTGTATATGAAAGGCGCCCACTAATACTCATATATCGCCGCTCACAAGGATTGCCGAGTACATTGGTTGATGGGGTTGACTCGATTACATCATTTCTGACTTATAACCGGTAACCTTGTTGCCATACGATAGGGAATAGGAATATTTCTGGATCCAGATTTATCCAATATTTGTTGTATATGAAAGGCGCCCACTAATACTCATATATCGCCGCTCACAAGGATTGCCGAGTACATTGGTTGATGGAGTTGACTCGATTACATCATTTCTGACTTATAACCGGCAACCTTGTTGCTATACGATAGGGAATAGGAATATTTTTGGACCCAGATTTATCCAATATTGAGATGATGAGATTGACTCGATTACATTATTTCTGATTTATATTCGGTAACCTTGTTGCCGCTCACAAGGACTGCCGAGAACATTGGTTGATGGGATTGACTTGATTAGATCATCATTTCTGATCATTTCTGTATTCGAGTCAATCCTATCATCCAATGTACTCGGCAATCCATGTGAGCGGAAATATATGAGTTTGAGTGTGTTTAATTTTGAATAAGTATGGTTTTTTATACTCAAATATCTCTAAATTTAGGTATTCAATTTTATAGATCATATGCGTGTTATTTGGTAAGTAAGTTAAATATTATGTGTAAACACAACAGACGTGTTGTTGTTAAATTTATAACATTTTAGAATACAGAAAAATGTTTACTAAGATTTTCTTTAAACTAATTATGTTACTGTTTTATTATTGTACAACGTACAACACATTACATTTTTTTGCAACGCAAATATTTTACACTCATAAAAATAATAAATAGGTTTTTAAATGATTTTTTTTTTATTTTCGGGATCGAGTGTAATTTTGAGATGTTTCATGTTGTTTTCGGGCCAAAAGGTTTTTATCGTGGTTAGCGTGAACTCAAACCAATTTTTGAAAAGTCATTTTTCGGGATAGTTTTCGGGCTATCTTCACATACGTTGGATGATCTCTACTTTTTGAAAAGTATTCTGTTGACAGATGAGTCCAAATTTACTAAAGAGGGAATTATTAATTTGCACAACCTTCATCATTGGTCAACAAAAGATCAAAACCCACGTGCTAAAAGACAGAGGTCATTCCAAAGACGATTGGGAGGGATGGCCCTATTCCATGGCCTCCGCGTTCTTCAGACCTAACTCCGTTAGATTTTTATGTGTGGGGACGAGTCAAAATTTTGGTATACGTCACGGAAGTTCCATCTAGGGATGATTTAGTAACGCATTGAAGCGGCTTTCGTCAAAATTAAAGACGAAATGCGTTTACGCACCACTACAGTGGAAATAAGGCGGAAGTGTCGTGCGTGCATACTCAACGGATGTCAAAAATTTCAAAAAGATTTATAATAAAGTTTTATTTTTATTATTGTTGGTTGTTGCAGCCTACTTAACCCGCTTTTATGGTTGCTGATTTTCTTTATTTTTTTGTCCACTCATATTGCTAACATCGTCATTTTTGAGCAATATGATTGGACAAAAAAATAAAATCAGAACGAACGAACGAAAGAAAATCAGCAACCATAAAAGCGGCTTTAGTGTATGTTATTTAAGTAAAAACAACATCAGGCTGATGTGTCCCGATACACAAATTTTGTGATATAGTTAGTAAAGTGTTTGAAAAGGTTTTTATGGCATATCGTTGGAAAGGGGATAGACATAAGAGAATTTAATGAAAGAGTTCGAAGATCACGATCACTTTTAGTTTTTTTTTTATTGCAATGTAAAATTGAGTTTTAAGTTTTCTTTTAATATTTTCAAACATTTTAAGAGTAAATAAAAAGGAAAGTAGATGTTATTTGGGACGAATTTTGAATTTGATAGAACCATACAACAGTAAACGTAAGAGTTAATACTAAATTTGGAACCTATACCAATTATTTAAAAAAATAATACAACTTGAATGCTAAATGTTCCGATTTTTCAAAATAAACATTAAAAAGTTAGGGCCGTAGGGCCAAAAATGAGTTATTGGGGTTTAAGAGTTAACAAATGACCCATCCTTTCAGCCAATTCAATTTGGCAAACGATGCATCAAAAACCCTGTATATGGTGCTATAACTCTTAAAATTTATATTAAAAACTCTCCAAATATTGTTGGAGATCTGTCAATTGTGTTTTTTATTAATGCGAGCCATTGAAATTGTATTTTACGATATATTTTTGTGATAAATAATGTTTTAATAGTCATATTTTTGTAATAAATTAGAGAAATTAAATAATTAGGCAAAAAATTGATTATATGGATCTTACCATTTTTAAATCGTATTCTTTAAGATTTTTTTTTTACCCAAGATAAAACTATTAAGCCATTCCACACTGGTTGTCAAAGAAGCAGCTTCATCTTCGTTTCTTTCCCCGTTTACATATCATACCGGTTTTAATTACGACTTATTTTTCAACAAAATTTTTTCTGTAAAAATTACACATTACAAAAAAATTTTGTGTTTAAATAAAATAAGGTTTTAAATTAGCAATAAAAAATCTATTACGGCTTATTTTCATGCGTGAAGCTGATTTCATTTGACAACCTGTGTGGAACGGCTGATTGACGAAATTTTAATTAATTTATATCCTTAAAAAATACAGTCGCTAGAAACGTAAATTCTTTCATATACATCAAAGCCATCTAGAATCACACATATAGCCGCAAAAATCATATTGAAAAATAGTCGGAGTCGGGAGTTATTTCATATTCATATCAAAATACGGTTAGATAAAGACATAAAACAAATCAAATGTTTGAAAACAACATTACAACAGTCAAAAATTTGTTCACTTTGTATGATAAGGACGTGTACAATATAAGTCTTATTTACAATTCATCAGATGAATTTTGATTAATAATGTATATTCTAAACCGTTTAAATCAAATCTGTGTTAAGCAGATCTTAATTTCAGTGTATTTCATTGTTGAAGATCCGTTTCTGTCCGTCCGAGTTAAAAATATCTAAGTATAATAGTCGGATCTTGGAATATGGAATAGTTCCTGTAATCCTGGGATTATCGTACTAGAATTTTAGAATTTCGAGTAAACTACAAAAAACTATGCGTTTTAAGCAACGAAGCTCAGTTAACCGTCAAATTTAGTTAGTCAATAATTTTACTATTTGCCTGAGACTAAGTCCTCAATAGCACCGACAATTTATTAATCGAAGCCCTTTCTAGTATTTGATTTATTTAGGTGGAACGTTCTAGGTTTACCATTTGTTTTTTACCTTGAGTTAATTTTTAATCATTGTAAAATGTATGGGATAATCTTAAGGGTCGGTATCGAGTAGGAGTGAGTCTTGGATCAATTAACTGCTTCTTTTGAAATCGAATTTATGATATAGATATCTTGTTTGACCTTAGTGCTAGGTAGTTAAAAGTTATACTTTTAATGCATAACATAAGTAAGTAAATTTTGTGCTCCTTCATTTGTCGTGTTTCTTGACGCTCATTGATCCGGATCAGTTCAACTTTTATATGGAAAACATGATTCAACTTTAACAGCTATTATTGTTCAAAATTTGTCCTAATTATCAATTTCTCAAAAACAAATTAATAAATAATCTAGGATTAAAGCATTGTAAGATCTTAAAGATTGTTGAGAGCTAATAGTGCCTCTAAATGAAATATTAAACAACAACAAACTGAATTTTATTAACTAATTTAGATTTTCTATAGGCCGTCATATTTATTGTACTCGGCGGTTTTTTTATTTATTCAAGTGTAGTAAAATAATACGAGTGCACAACTTCTTGTTATGTGGAGAAGTATTTCATTAGAGGGGGTGTACTACGATATCTCGGTTATCAAAATCCGGGTTTTCATACATTTTGGTGAATGAAAATTTTATCAAGCAAATTCATTAATATTTAATGAAAAAAATTACGAAATATTCCTTAAAACAAATTAAAAAAATTATATTAGCCATTTTCTAGAACTTTATTGCAAACTCATTTTTGGATTTGGTCAAAAAATCATTTAAGAGTCCCATTTTCCCTCATGTCAAATTTTAAAAATTCAAACCGGGATTTCCAAAAAATCCGGATTTATACAAACCGGGATTTTGAAAACTGGGATTTTGTAAACCGGGGTTTTGAAAACCGAGATTTCGTTTCACACCCCATTAGATGTTGTCAAATCAGACCGTTGAAACACTTGAGTTTTATATTTGAAAATTGAGCAACTATAATGGCCTTTGCAGTAATCCACAAACCATCTTGTTTTAGGCTATTCCACCCCGTAAGGCGTTTTCTTCTAATATAAAAAGGCACATTATTTATTGCCTACTTTAAACATAAAATTATAAATAATAAATTTATTTGTTTTGTTTTTTTTTGTGGTAATACTGGAGATAAAACTAAGCAAAAGTATAGGTAAAAGTGAAGACGATCGAGTAAAATAATCGAATGTTTGACTTTATTGAAAGAATATTTTCATTCCAACGATTCCATTGAAGTTCACAAATTTACATTCTAAATTGAATTAATTTTATAACTTTTTATGTAAGGTACCGATGTAGCGATGTACTTGCGATAGGTTATTAAATTATTAGAGCTTGAGCTTGTTTAATTCTAAAATAAAGCTATCAACTAAAATATTAAAAATTGCAATTAATTATTAAAAATATACAAACGAAAGCTTTTTACACGTTCAAGCAAAGTTATTCAACGATAAATTATGTGATATACTTTTTGACATAAATTTATCTGGCCACTTTACATTTTATCTTGTAAAAAATTTAGAGAATACGAATTTACTAAAGCATCACTTCTGCGATAATTTGTTCTGCGATAATTTGTTTTTATGTGTAAAAGTTATCACTTTTTCACATTGCAATTTATCTGGGTTTTTAGAGAATTAGGGCACGGGCGGGCACCGAACAGACAGTGGCAGCTGTAGTGCGTAGTATTGAAGAGAATCCAAATGAATTCGATTCTTCAACCTGTATAACAATTGGGACCTGATCCAACATCTTTATGGAGGATTTTGTGATAGGATCTTGGTTTACATGCTTACAAAATTCAACTTGTGCAGAAGTTAAAACCATATACGAACATCGTTCGCGCCGCCAATCCAGTGAAGGGCGAAACCAATATTGACATCGATGCAAACATTCCACACAAAATGTTCTTGTGATGCTCATTTTTGGTTCAAAAATCATTACACCCACAAAAAGTAACCGTTTGGTGTGCTTTATGAGCCAAAAGAAGCATCGGACCATATTTATTCAAAACTGATGCTGGTGAAAACGTTACAGTCAGCGGAGACCGGTATAGAGACATGATTACTATTTTTTTTGTACCTCAATTGGATGGTATTGACATCAAAGACCTATGGTTCCAACAAGACGAGGCCACACGCCATACAGCGCACGATACGATTAATTTACTGAAAGAAATCGATTTTTGTAGTGTGATTTAACACCGAAAATTAGACTTCCAGATTACGCCGTATGTAGGCGCCAAACATTAATAGCACAAAATTATCTTTCAAATAAAGTCTCATTCGTGTCCATTTAAATTAATTTATGTGTCATTTAAATTCAAAGTTCTATATACCTCGAAATGAAACATCCTTTACAAAAAATATTCTGTAGAATTAAACATAGTATGATCAGTCTTGCCCAGGTAACACATCGCCTGAAAAGTTCCCGGTCTAACAAAGAAAACACAATTTTTTTTGGCAAAAATGCATTTAATTCGTGTAATGGTCGTTGTCGTTTTTGATCCATTGTGAGCAAACGCGATACCTACATACTTCGAATACAGCTTTCTCTTGGACAAATATTCGTTCAAAATTTGAGCAACACGTTCCATTGATATCTTTACAATATCAGTTATCTCACGCAACTTCACTTTACGGTCTTCCAAAACAATTTGGTGGATTTTTTTTTATGTTTTCTCTGTTCAGAGCGTGGTGCATCACCGTTGGTTGTACGGCCACGTTTAGATTCAGTATTCAAGTCGTTGACGGTTGATTTTGTAATGCTTACATAATTCGCCTCCAGTTCGTTTGTTTGTCAGACGTTTCGGTGTTTCTGATTTTAAGACAACAGTACTCATTGTTACAATTATCGGTGAATGGTCAGACGAAAGATCATGGCAATCGGTGGCCTTAACTAAAATACGTACGCGTGCAATGCCTTTGGTTTCGCAGAAATAAATTAGATCATTTTATCCGTGGGCCAGTAAGTAGGATGGACGGTAGATAAAAAAAATCCAGGGACTGTTCCTCTATAACTTCATAAAGTTGTTTGCCTTTAGGCGTTGTTAATCTTGAACCCTCATTGAGTATGTTTGGCGTTATAATCAACCCCCGCGACAAATTTATTACCCAGCTGACTAAAATAATCAATAAACTACAATTTTTTTATTGCGTGCTTTGGAGGGCACTACACAGCTGGTACCACACAATTTCCAGACCATTCCTGCAGACAGATGCTCGTTGATTGGATATGATATTCCTCATATTTCATAAGTTCATAATGTTTTAGTCTTCTCTTAATAAATATAGTACCGTGTGTTTTGCCACCGTGCCCTAAATAGAGTACCCATTCCTTTTGAAGTAGTTCCTGTTGGTGAAGCGTGTTTCAGATATTAACATTATGCCAATATTGTGCTCAATGAGAAATGATTGAACATCCGCTCTATGCTGCACTAGGCCGTTCGCATTCCATATTGCTATTTTGAAGAGAGTCATTTTTGATTTTTAACAACTATCTGCATCAGCATTTTTAATAACTATCATCATATTCTGCAAAATTAGATCTATAGTTTTCCCCCATTATCGCCATGAAGCTTTGGATCATACCAGTTTAAAGCTAATGAGATGTTTCCTTACTCACTTGCCTCCACTTTTGGAATGGCATGATTAAGTAAACTTGCGTACGAAACCCCGTGATGCGCACTACTGTTTACATTTATATTCTGGTTTCCATTTTGAACATTTAGCTTCTGAATTTAATTTAAGCGAAGTCGATACCTTCAGTGTCTGGGATGCAGAACACCGAACTATCAAAGACGACATGAACTGCTATAAAAACTTCTTTTCCAGGCGGATCTGGCAATGTAGTAGCACAACTATCTTTTCGAAAAACGTTGAAATCAGGAGTAAAATACTCGTTGTCATAGAAGTCGCTATTCAAATTGTTCGCGTTTTGGTAGTAAAGAGACAGGCACTTCAGTTTTTTAGAACGGTGATAAAATTAGAGTTAATATTGAGGTAGGTCAAGAAGCTGAGGACGATAGCAAATTGAACAAGCACTCATTTGGTAAGAATTGAAAACCAATCGCAGCAGGTTACCGAGCATTCTATACTAACATTAAAATTATCGAAATCTTTCCAAGCAAAATTAAAACAAATAAAACACAATTAAAGGTCTACAAAACGCTCATTAAACTGGTAGTCTGTTTTGGTAGCGATTCTTGGACACTAACAACACAGGAGGATCAAAAGCTTGCCGTTTTTAAGCCGAATTAGTTCGCATGATACTAGGTGAAGATTAAACAAAAATATATTGGATACGTAAGAATCTCGAGGTCAAAAATGGTCTGGATAACATCGGGAGCCAAGGCTCTCCCAACTTGCTTTTTCTGTCCTTACATTTAGCGCATCTGCACATTGCATAGCTCCATGCCAGTCTATATTGGGATGGAAGATGGGTCGGCCCATAAGTTTTGCACTCCGAAAGGGGTCATAGATGTGTTTCATTTCATCTCACAGCGTAATCTGTTGCAATTCCCTTTGCGTCATGCCCTTATCGGGATTCCAACCCGGTACCTCCCTATCCAAACGCCAAAGCTGAACGATCTAAACGCCAAAGCACTGTGCCATTTGGGCGGTTCGATAAAAATTAGAACAATAAAATCATAATGAAGACAAAACCACTTTTCGATGGATGGACGACGTCGAACAGGAAATTCCAACACTTGGTTATCGAGCCTGGTGCCCAATTTTGACAGATCGGATAAAATAGAAGAGCATCTTGGTATTAACGCCGGCAAAGAGGAAGAAGAATGTACTTTTTCATATATAAAAAACAAGTTAAAACGTAAAGTCGGAGTAGATAAACCAAAACAACCACAAGATATTAAAAAAGAGTATCAGTAATCAGTAGTCGAGACATTTAGAACGGTGCGGTATTATCTTACAGGGTAATATTAATTTTGCTAACGAAAAACTAGACACAATGTTTACGGAAAAGATGAGAACTGAAATATAAAGTAAAACTATCAACAGAGCTTAAACGAAAAATTGGAATCTCAGAGCAGCTAGAATGCAATGAAATAATATTTGCCACTAGTGAAGTCAACAATCTACTGTGGGTTAAACTTTCATAAGATAGAAGTTATTCTTAAAATAAAGTCTGAGAAAAACTAAACACTTTACGAATCCTCCAATTTCTTGGAGTTACAACAAATGGTTAATCATTACAAACCATCTATAGTATTTTTCACCGTAAAGTTCGAGCAATATAAGACATGTATGATATAAATTAAAAGAAGATTAATTTGCTGAAGCAAATATTGATAAGGTATACTTAAGGAAAACCAATACAATCCGACGAGCTGCATAAAACTCTCAAATTCATGTTATACCGAGTTCCCTTAGAAATGCAAATTACACAATCTTCAAAATATTCAGAATCGGTTCTTACGAAGCATATTGAAGGCGGAAAGCAGAACACATTTTAGAAGGCATACAGATTTATTGCGCTAAAAGTGTTATTTAGGCTAGAAAAAGGAGATCTGCCCAAATCGCAACGGTCTCTAGGGCATAATGGAGTAAAGTTCGATAATGCATTGGGTAAATATTGGGTAATTACTGCCTGATCTGGTTGAATTATAAAACAAGGAGCTTGTTTTATAATTCCACCAGATCAGGCAGAGTGTTGTCCTAAAACTAATCTGTGTATTCTTCTGCTTACCCCGTGTGTATAGTCGGTTCGTCAAATTGTGTTCTGATATGAATGGGCGTATCTAAAAAAAACAACTAAAAACAAAGGAAGGTTTCACATAAAATTTGATAAGGCCATAATACTTAAATAAACTACTAATACGTACTCAAATAAATAACATAATTTAAAATAAAAGTTAAAATAGTTTAAGCTCATGGCTTATGGGTATGATGCAAAAAAAACGAAATTACAAATTTTATTTCAAAGTGAAACATCTGTTCAAATTAACTTAGCCGGCGGTACCTACGCTAAATAAAGTTAGCCGACGACCGTTATCGAAAGTCGGTTCCAAATCAGCTCGTTCGAAATTACCCTAACTGGTAGTCTCAATATACGGAGAGTATGAATGTAAGACCAGCCTAGAAAGACAAAATCGGATATACCTACCTATAACTAAAAGTAGGATAATTAGTGAGCTCAATTGAAATTGCAACTGACATATTGGCATATGTCATACATAATCTTTAATGTCGTCGTATTGTCTCGCCAACAAAAGGTTAACAAGACATAATTTTACAAGAAAAGTTTTCATAACCATATGTATCAAACAAATATATCCTTTCTACACAAAGGATACTACAATATCAACCGCAAGTGTGAATAATTCTGCACCACATGACCAAAATATATCTAGCCAGATACCACCAACAAAAACTTTGCATCAACTCAACAAAAAAAAAATCAAACAACGAAAATCAAATTTATGTCGAACCACATTTTCCCCGAATATACAAAAAGCTTTTCCCATCTTTATAGTCACATATTTTGACACAAAACGAAAAAATTGGACATTTGTCATGCGTCCGTTTGAAGTTTTCTCGTCTTCATCGTTTTTACAAGAAGTAAGCACAAAAATAGACTTTTCCTCTCTCGCTCTGTTTTCCCGTCATCATCAGCGCTACACTACGCTATCATCAAAATCATGATGGAGCATTGAAACTGTGGAAAAACTGTTTTCTTCAATGTACGTACGTACGGTACAGAGAACAACAAAACACAAAAAATGGATATTTATGTCGTCTGTTTGACATAAAAAAGAGAAGAAATCAACTAAGAAGAAGAAGAAGAAGACGGGACAGGATTCTGGTATCGGAAAAATACTTTAAATTAATAAATTAAAAATAACAAAAAAACTTACATATTATCTTAACCAGTATTCATTCTTCGTGTCTCTTCTTGTATTTTATGAAATTTCCTTATCAATATTATCAATCTTTTTTGAGAAAATAAAATTTGTAAAAAAGAATAACACAAAATTCCAAAATAATTCAAAGAAGTGTTGAAGACGGACGCCTTTTTTCTTAATTAGAGACGCTGTCTCTTTCTGGCACACCAAAACTTTTTTATCCAATTTCCAATACGAATTGTTTAGAACTCAAAAACTTTCTTAATACTCTTATTGGAATTATTCACAATCACAGAATTTAATTTAAACTTTGAACGTAATCGAAATAAGAATCTAATTGGAAAATTATACTATTCGATAGATTTCGATACATATATATCTTTCTCTTTCTTAATTTATAGTATACAAATAAAAAATTTTGATTGACAATAGAAAACAATTGAAAAATCCACACACAGAAAAAAAAAACACAAAAAGGAACTTTTCTTATAACATAAAAATAAAAAATTATAGGTAATCACATTCTTTTTTTAAATAACTAAATTGGATAAAATAGTAACACTATAATTAGATAAAATGTTAGACAATTTTTATTGTTTTTTATTTTGGTTTTATAATTTTGACAATCTTGTCAAATTTATCATGTTTTCACGTGTTTTGGTTTTTTATCTTCTTCTGTGTCGCAAAAATGTCCCCCGAAATTTTTTACACTTTACGTTTAGTATTATTATTATTAATCCTTGTTGGCTAAAATATAATTAGTATACACACTTATCACAATATTACAGTAATAAAATAATTGTACAATGTTATTTAAAATATTAAATAAAACAAAAAATTTGTATAAGATATTGTATGTTTTATCTTAAGATCGTATTAAGATATTATAATTTACGTGTTTACTCAATGAGCGGTGAGAAGATACTAAAAAATTTCGATTGATAAATAAAAAAAAAAAAGCACGAAATCGAAAACAAAAAATTTTTACTAGGCGAGAGAGAAAATTGGAAGTCTAGACAAATACAGTTACACATTTTATTTTATTTTTTCTACTTCTCTGACACTGACAATCATAAGTCAATATTGCTTTTTGTTTTCGTTTTTTTTGGGGGTTTTATTATTTTTTTTTGTGATGTTTATCGGTATTTTTTTTGGTGTGCTATGATAAATTCAAAATGGCGATCGGTTATTTTTATCGCATGAAACGGTAATTTTTACCGCTTGCATATAATATGTCGATAATGTAGATGTTAAGTCGTGACACATTTAAAACTTTCATGCAGTAATCGACATTTAGGAGATTATGTACTTTAAAATTGGTTGAAATTATGCAGTGCAGTGCAATTTAGGTATAATGATTACATATTTTAAATTTCATTTTCTATTAAATCTTTAAAATTAATGTCGTTGACATTCCACTTAATGAACAAATAATCAAAATGAACCGACTTAACTTGACCGTGGCCTTAATCCCAAGATGTAGTATATTCTGGAATGTGATGAACACTTATGTTCGGAACTGGCTGGGAATATATTAATAATAATACTCAATCTAAGCCGCATGAAGCTCGACAGAAAATTTTATCGTCCAAGTTGAATTTCGCCATTTCTTCGGTTTATGATTTTAGGCATATCTTGGTCAGCACAACAAAGAACATCTAACACCAAGTACATTGTTGTCCTCAAACTGGTACAAATCGGTTTTGCATTGGGGCCTAAAATAAGTTTTTACGTTGATGTACTGAGCCTTTTAAAGCAACGATAATCGGCTAAAGATACAAAATGTTTGAAACCTAAATAAGCAACAGCGAAGCACTTCAGATCAAAAAGCGGTCTCAAACGCTTTCGACCACAGGACATCAAACCAACCTCCAGAACCCCAACCTCAAACTGCCAGAATTGTGCCCCATGGTGTTTGTTAAATTGTGTTTCCTGCTGTGTGTCTCCATCTGTGCTGCGTTCTGGAACTGGTTTTAGCAAATCCAGCTCGTTCCGGATATCTCGTTCTAAAACAGATGTGCCGGTGACATAGATTGTTGAGCTCTTAGATTAGGAGTTGAACGGTAGATATGAGGGAAGTTGGTTAAATTTCATTATTTGTTCCTTCCCCTTTTGATTTCTTAAGTATCCCGGCTCGGCCGTTCGACATTGGGTGATACGGGGGATGGGATGATTTTCGATGGGTCTGTTGTGATACCATTGGCATTAACAATCGTACCCAGATATTTGACTTGGTGCGTTAACAGTTCGCACTTCACAAGTTTTACTTGAAACCCATATTCCTCCAAACGTTGGAATAGGCGGTTAACGAATTTTTACAGGCGGCGAATGAAACAGGTGTTTTCAGGCGGTAAATCGGATGTACATCAGACTTTATGTGAATGTGAGCTTTAATAACTTTGCATAAACCAGGCGTGTCGCTGAAAACCCTACGGATTTTTTGCTGTAGTTCCATTACAAACTTGTCACGACTGCTTCCTTCGTCGCGTATAGCGTTACAGATATAGAACTAATGGATTTATCCCAAATTCCAAATGGTTTGGCCTAATCAATACCTAAAATATTGAGCCCCTCACACATAACATTTGCCAAATAATACTGGCCCGACAGTTGGTATCCCCATTTCGAAGTAAAATACTGCGACAATGGGGACAGGATCCAGCTACGCTGAGTTGACTTTCTTGCTACTCGGTCTGGTTTGAGGGGATCCTATGGCTTGCCACATCTGTTCTGATACGAGTGTGAAATCTCCGGCCGTGTCGCACAGTGATGAATTTCCGGTCGTTTTTTGGGTCCTTTTCCTCGCCTCCTTCACTGATATTCCGGATCACGTTTGTCCTGAATTGTTCTCGATGTTTTCGTTTCGACTACCCCCACAGTTTCTTGGCAAAATTACAGAATTTTTCTTTGTGTCCCATTGCTTGACAATGTGTACATTTGTGCGTGCGGAATTGACAATGGTTCGAATAGTGCATGCCACCACAGAGCCAACATGGCGTCGATTTAGTCCGTGTGTGTGGCTGCTGATCTTTCAATCATCGCCGTATCGCAAAAATACATCGAAGCAAAAATACAACGTATGCTCAGTCTAAGCATACGTTGTATTTTTGCTTCGATGTATTTTTGCTTTGATAGTAGACGTGTGCGAATTTCAGCAAATCGAGATGACCTTAGCCCGCATACAAAAATCAAACTCTTGAATTGGTGAGATTTTTTAGATGAAAATCCTCAAACCTGCGGTTGATTTGGGCTTTGTAAGACGAAAAATCGGTGCTGTCGTTCATGGTTGTTTGTAGACATTTGAACCACGTGTTGAAAATGGATTCCGTTCTTCCGAACGTACTGCATCTGCTTCTGCTGCTGCTTTATTTGTTCTTGGAACGCAGTTTCTCTTCATTGCGACTCTTCTTTTTGGAGATTAAGCTGTGCCAAAAATGTTTTGACCAGCTCGTCCGACATTGTTTTCTTTTTGTCCACGTCGCCACTTTGTAGTATGGATAACAAATTCTTTTTATTGATTTACTAATCACTTGTGTTTGACAGCAATAACATAAACCACCTGCCTTTGTTCTCTATCTTCCTTTACTTATATATCCCTTTCTCTCTTCCTTTGTGTTGTCGAATTCGACACAATTTCAAAGTTTATTTTTGGAGTTGTCGCTATTGCCTACACATAACATGATTCTTGATGATTGCCATACGCTTATCGTATTATTTGGTGCCGCGGAACAGTTGTTAACTTCGAGGCAATGTTTGAACCTCTTTAAGCGGAATATGCAAGAGTTTTCCCGCCAAGTCGTCATCTAGGCGCCGATTATGAAATTCACAACTCGTGAGTTTTATTCAGTAACGTCGAAAATCAGCTATTGCTGGATCAATCAATAGTATAGCTACGTTGGCCGTTGCCGAATAATTCATAATAATTATTTCCATCATATTAATAAAAATATGCTTTCGAAAATTTCTTATTAGACCTTTATACCTCATAAACGTCAGAGAACAGGCGACACTAAAAACTATGGATTTTTCAAGACGAATCCGGCCTGAAGAATGTAATGGCGGTGGAGGTTCGGGAATAAACATAATCTCAATAAATTTGAGTTGAATGGAGGCCATAGTCGAGACAAACGAATATTCCAAAAAGTTTGAAAAATCGTATTTTTTAGACGGTAAAACGTGAAAGAGACGCTGGGAAAATGTATCGCACTAAAAGGGCATTACGTTAAAAAAAACTGAGAAATAGTTCCGTCTTCATTCCTAACACGATGATTGATCCACTTTCGTATTTACTGAGCCTTCAACAGAAAACTATCACTTCTTACGACTGTACTATGGTATGAGCTGATGCAATAACAGCTATGAACAAAGGTTCCGTACAATTTTTACTATCAGTAGGAGTTTTACTCATGAGTCAGGGATGTACTTCTAGCACATTGGAATTGTACGATTCACCAATCATGTGCGAAACTCTATATACTCGGCTATAAACATGATACTACATTATTTATGACCATAAGAACCATTCCATTAAATGGTTAATCATTATCAAAAAAGGATGTGGAATGCCAAATGTTTGAAGAGGTCGAGAAATGGACACTGATAATTGCGAATCAAAATGCCATCTACAGCCTATTGATCTTGTTAGCAAATTACCAAGGTCTTACTGTACTATTTCCACTTATTGATTTTCGTTGTTGATTAAATATTTAAATTGTACTCAGTACTATATAAACCACCGAATGTTAATTTCGCACATCTTACCACCAATTATTATTTCAAATTTTGTATAAACAGTCGAGCAAAACACATAACCGATTCAGTTGTAGTTGAGATTTAATTACGCTAAAATGAATAAACTATTTGAAATTGTATTATTGACTTGTGTACTTCATCTTGCACTGGGCGATGATGTCATTTGTAAAAAGCCAAATCAGAAACACTTTGAATGTGGAAAATGTGAAAACACGTGTGAAGAGCCCGATTTGGAGCAACGGTGCGAAGTAGTTTGTCGATCTGGATGTTACTGTAAGGGCCAATATATTTTATACAAAGAACGTTGTATTCCGTATTCTGAGTGTCCAAAATAGAAAAAGAGTCGGTAAGGCGGGAAATAAATAAAAAATAAATCGAATCTAATAATTTTTTATTAATAAAGTTAAAAAATATTTAAATGTGGTATTTTTATTCTGGAAAAGTTTATATATTCACCTACCTATGGTTTGATGGAAGTTTTATGGTTGATTTCATTATGACTCGCACGGGAAGTTAAAATAAATGACAAATATACAACGGTTACACGTAAATAAAATTTTATTTTTTTTTTTTTTACATAACATACAAACAAAAAAAAAACACTAAACTATTCATCACTTCCGGAACCTGGTGGGCATTCCGCTAACGTGATACACGCCCCTTCATGCAAAATATAATCTGGTTTGCAATAGCAGCCAGCACGACATCGTACGCGACATCGACGCTCCAAATCGTGTAACTTGCACGTATTTTCACATTTACCACATTCCATGTATTGTTGATTCGGTTGGTCACACGTGATGTCATCAGCCAGCGCAAGGTGAAGTACACAAATTAATAAAATACCAACAACAAGCAATTTATTCATTTTAATTTTGAATGTATAATTACTGTATGTGGTGTGGTGGTCTACTAGGCAAGAGTAAATCGCGATTGAAACTGAATAGAAACGATTCTGCTCGTCTTGTTATATAAAATAAAATTGTGGTTGAAATGCGATAACCTTCATGATTTGAAATTGGTACACTCTATGGACTGTTTCGTATAATATTTGAGAAGACAAAATACAGTGGAGCCTAACGCTAATCACAAACTGTAGTTTAAATTTTTCTTATTTCGTTTAGAATAGACATCTTACTGCAGCTACTATTCAATCTCTATAATTCCAGGCACTCGAAAGAATTAAGTTATTCATTATAACTTGAAACTTGAAACTGCAATGAAAGACGACATACCTTCAAAATAATCAGTTTTTCAAGATGGGTCTGTACTTAAAATTAATATGCGATGGAAATGAACTCACGGATAATTAAAGCCAGCTTACATCAAGCATGTCGTCCATTACGATTAATGCTTAGAAGTTAAACTATGATGATTGGGAACCCTGGTAGACCAAGGCTGTTACTCAACCGAAATAGGAAGAGCATAATCTGAAGAAACAATCGAGGAAACAATAACAACCTGTCTAAGACCGAAAGACGAACACATTAGTCCCTAAACCCACGGCTGTGATTTATAGCTATGAGTTCAAATAGATTTCGAATCGGAGGCCCCTCTTATTATTGAAGAAGCAACCAATAAGATAATCGCCAGGAACATTACAAGTACAGACATTTTGTTGCGACCAGGATATTAAAGCAATGCACGGGGAACGAATCGTAAAGGAATAGTGAAAGAAGTGTAGTAGAAAAGACTAGATGTCTTTGGTAGACTTATATCGTCTAGTGAAATTAGTGCCCCAACGGGAACTTTGGAATCATTTCGACAAATTCCGCCTACAGCTCTAACACAATACCAAAATCAATGAAAAAAATACCCGTTAGAATTATCGGCAAAACAGACATACGTATACATGGAACACCAAACATTTTGAAGCCACGCTGCACGTTCTGCAGTTATAAATCTACAGCGTTAAAGTTGCAAAAGGAGATGACAATAGATGAGTCGGCTTGTCCTCCCCAATGCGAATGTTAACTCGGCCCCCACCTTAGAAATTGTCACCCCGATTTTCTCCACCTCCGAATCAAGACAACAACTAATTTACTTTTCTACAAATCTAGAAATATTAAATCAACGTCAGAGGCCCCGAACAAGTCATTCTAATGATTATTTCAAACAGCGGTGGAAAATATATCAAAATATTTCCAAAACAAAATTTTGCGATTCTTTTGACTTTCTTGTTGATAATCACCTCTGATGAGTGACCATCGATAACATAGAAACTGAAGGCTTACTTGACAGAAAAGCGAATATTTCTGCACTGGCAAATATTCCCTTTATTGTTCCTGACGTGCCATCAGTTCCTCACAAAGCAATTTTAATGCTATGTTGTGGTATACAACTTTCGAATATTACACCCAGGGGGTTTATTGTGAAACTTATTCGATTTCGGAAAATTCGATTCGCGGCGTATTTTGGTATTATGATTTTTTTTTCTATCGAATAATTCGAAATCGATAAATGGCCAGGAGGCTGTTCTTAAACTCTACATTGTTAACATTGTTACAACTGTCATTGTTAGTATGACGTGAATTTATGAATAATAAATAAAAAATTTATTTATTTGGACAATTATTGTAAGCAATTTTTTTTATTACGAAATCTTTATTTCTGTATAATATTACAACTAAATGATTGTGAAATACTTACCAAAAATAATACCAAAAATTTACACTGATTTAAAAATATTCCAATTGGATTTGTTTTGTGGTGAAATTGAAACATTTTTATATAATCTTTCACATTTACATTAGATAAGTCCCTAAGTTCCTAATAGTGTCGCTGTAAAGATCAAATAATTTTCTAACGATTTGAAATAAACACGAGAAAATCTTAAAACGATTTACTAAATTTTTTTTAATTCTAGAGAAGGCTATTTTAGACTAAGTTTCTACTTTTATATATCCGATCCTAGAGATGTTCACGGAGTCCCACCTATATGACCGAATAGCTAAATCAAAACCTCACGTGTGTAGTGAACAAGATTTAATTATGATGATTTTTAACAAGTCCAGTGCGTTTTTAAACAACTATGGTTTTTGATTTCAATCTATTTTCTAATTTTTCTATTACTGCTCCTAGAAACGTTCACAGTTTTAAAAATGTAATTTAGGATAGCGTAGACAAAGTTGTAACACTGAACTAACCATGGATAGTTTAACATGATATTTACAGTGCCCAAACAGGCTACTTAGAAATTCCATGAATTTTAATAAATTTTCAAATTTTATTTCATCGATCCTAGAGATGTTCACGGGGTCTCACCTACATAGTCAGATAGATGAGTCAAAACCCTATGAGTGTGGTGAATAGGATCGAATTCTGATGATTTTTAACTTGTCCAGAGTCATTTTTACGTTTACTGTTATATCCCATATACCAGAAATATTCACGGGATCTCTTTCATATATTCGAATAGGTCAGAAAATTATCTATCAACATTGTGAAAATGGGGCACGAATGATGATTTTCACCTTATTTTTCGTGTGTTCATTAAACACTGTTTTTGATGGAAAAAATACCGTTCAAGCAAAGTAGTGGCTTGATAAGTGTTATCCGAACTCTGCACCAGGAAAATCTACCATTGACTGGTATGCTGAATTTAAACGTGGTCGGGTCGTACAAGCACCGATGATGCAACATGCAACACTGTGACTCGAGAAATTTACTTCTTGCTTCACACCTATAATTTGAAACAAGAACAAATCGATTTAGCGAATTATATCGCCAAATCAGAAAACTTTTGGAACTTCTCGTTTTTATATGTGTGTATTATGCCCACACTAATATAAATTAAGAAATTTTCGTCTGCATCATTACTTTAAAGATGTTGGGCTTTTTTATAGACAAATATAATTTTCGGACCTATTCGAATATATGAAAGAGATCCCGTGAACATTTCTGTTATATGGGATATAACCGTAAACGTAAAAATGTCTCTGGCCAAGTTAAAAATCATCAGAATTAGATCCTATTCACCACACTCATAGGGTTTTGACTGATCCATTTGGCCATGTAGGTGAGACCCCGTGAACATCTCTAGGATCGATGAAATAAAATTTGAAAATTTATTTAAATTCATGGAATTTCTAAGTAGCCTGTTTGGGCACTGTAAATATCATTTTAAACTATCCATGTTTAGTTCAGTGTTACAACTTTGTCTACGCTATCCTAAATTACATTTTTAAAACTGTGAACGTGTCTAGGAGCAGTAACAGAAAAATTAGAAAATTGATTAAAATTAAAAACCATAGTTGTTTAAAAATGCGCTGGACTTGTTAAAAATCATCATAAATAAATCTTGTTCACTATACACACGTGGGGTTTTGATTTAGCTATTCGGTCATATAGGTGGGACTCTGTGAACATTTCTAGGATCGGATATATAAAAGTAGAAACATAGTCTAAAATAGCCTTCTTTAGAATTAAAAAAAGTCTAGTAAATCAAAGCAAATTTTTGTATTTCATCGCTGACGTATTCCACGTTTCAATCTCGATGGAGATTGTCATTTCTAATGTACCTTGGAGCATTTACAATGTTACGTAATACTTTGTTTTGAAATGTTTGAATGATCTTCACTGTAGTTTTCCGTGCGCAGCCCCAAAGCTGAATACCACTCGTCCAGATAGGTTTTAGGATTTGTTTATATAACAGCAGTTTGTTGTGCGTTGTCAGAACGCCTATTTTGATCCAGAATTGGGAGACGAAACCACAAATTTGTGTATACGTATACGACGTATAATACACAATTTTGAATTAGTGTGCTGTCATTTGTTACGCATGTATGTGTGTTGTTTCATCAAAATTTATCGAACCGGGTGGAATCGGTTCAAATTTTTGGTGTTTCCACTCTTGTTTTGTGACATTTTCCCATGATATCTAGATGGGGAATTTGATAAAAGCAAAATTATGCTAAATTTTGAGGAAAGTGAATTTATTTTTTACGTTTCGTTTTATTGAACACGAAATGTTTTACAATTGTTTTTTTTTAAATATAAAATTTGTTAATTTACAAAATATAAAATTATTAACCTCAAATAAAAACATTGCGAATAGTGTGGCGCGACGTCTGAACAATTTTGTTTGTTACTAATACTAAAACACATATATTCTACACTATTGCGTTCCGGTAATTCTTCTCTCCTGTCATTATTTTTGGACCAAAATAGGCGTTCAGTTCGGAGTTTCTTCCAATCTCCCATTCCACACAGCGTTTTTTGTATTTTGGTATTTTTTTCAAGGCAAACTAGTTTTATTTTGTTTTGTTCTGCTCTCTCTTAAATAAAATTTAAACTAAAATGAGTCAAAAATGTCCTTGAAATATTTTTTATTTAATTTATGTTTGAGTTGTGTGATTGCACAGAAAATTTGATTAAGTCGCAATTAAAACTTGTATAATAGGTAAACGGGAAAGAAACGAGGAAAAATCCGGTATTTTTTTACGTGTGCCATCAGCCAAAATGCCAGTGCATTTTTCTGAATTTTAAATTCATGTCTTACCTTTTCTTTTTAACATGCGCTTTCCACCTTAGTTTAGAGTCTAGCGTCATGCCGAGGTACGTAGCATTATCAGAATATGGAATTTGTTGCGAATTCAATCTAATCGGAATATATTCTAATTTCCTATTTGTAAAGTTGATCAGTAAACATTCCTATTCTAGCTTCTTCTATGTCTGGTAGATCATTTATATAAAGGAGGTATAATACGGGGCCTAGAACACTGCCTTGTGGAACCTCTGCCAATATTTTCTTCAGCTTAGAGTATTCTCCGTCCTGTCTCACCCGAAAGTAACGGTCGTTGATGTATTACTTTAGCAATTCAAAATGTTGTTTTGGCAAATCTCGTTGGAGTTTAAATTCTAGACCACGGTGCTAAACGTTATCAAATGATTGATCTACGTCTAAAAATATTGCTGAACATACTTCCTTTTTTTCAGCGCTTCCTCAATTGTATCAGTAATCCCATGTACCTGTTCTATCGTTGAGTGCCTTTCTCGAAACCCAAATTGATGTGCTGGTGTAAGATTTCTGCTCTCTATAATTGGCTTTAATCTCTTGAGAAACAGTCTCACGAAAATCTTTGATGTTATTGTTAACAAAGAAATAGGTCGATACGATGTTTTGTCGTTAAGCGATTTATTAGGCTTTGGAATCATTATGATTTCCGCTACTTTCCACTGTCTCGGAACATAACATAGTCTAAAGATAGCATTGATTTGGTGTATTTCCTTAGTGCTTTTTCGTATCGAGCAGTTTTTTATCTTTGAGGTTTTCTACTTCTTCTCTGATTTCTTTCAGAGTAACTGGCAACACAGATGCTTCGTCAATTTTGCTTATAGGTGTTAGATATTCATTATCCGCTTGTCCAGTTGATACTTTGAAGGTATTTTCTGGATGTTCGGCAAACAGATCAGTTTTTTGCTTTTCGCTGCGAGCCCAGGTTCCATCAACCATTCTAATGGGTGTCACTTGCACTTTAGAACTTTTTAATCCTTTGGTGGCTTCCCACAGGAAATAGTCTGTGTCATGTTTACCTGTCAGATTACTTAGAAAGCTTGCAAGTGACTCATTCTTAATCTACTTTATAAGTAGTTTAAGTTTGTTGCACAAGTTGTTTAGGATTGTTTTGTCTTCAGGGGCTCTAGTTCTCTGCCAAGTCTTACGGACTCTTCTTTTTTCGTTAACCAAGTCTCTCACTTCAACTGGATAGTATATACTTTTTTGTAATATTTCTTGCTGATCAGGAGTACTTTCCGAGGCCGCTTTTTGCACACTTTCAATGAGGTTTTCCAGTTCTTCTTCTATCGTTCGAGTTCTGCACCGGTAGATTGACGCTTTGTTATTTGTTAGTCTTAGAAGGCTTGCTTTGCTTATTAACGTGTCACATATTGTCATTAAAACTGGAGAATGGTCTGACGATAACCCTTCTTCATTTTCAACTGCTAAGTAGTTTTCGAAGATACCTCTTGATATATAGAAATCCAGAATATTAAGGATTGCTTTGATTCCATATACCCTATCAATGCTCTCAGCGTTGTCAAATGTTAGCATGAAAAGGGAAAAACCAACTCTGGTTGTTTCTCGTTCACCGTTCATAGTGACCTTTCTCTTTAACACGTTCCCGGACGTGAATGCTATAGCATTCATACAACTTTTTCGTTTTTTAACACTTTCGCTCAAATGAGTCATTCAATTTTGTCGTTTTTTAAGAAATAAGACGCCATATTTGTCAATTCTCAATAATACATTCCTTTCCGCGACGAAATATCATTGCAATTACAAAAGTTTACAAATTTGTGTTAAACACATTTTGAAAGCGTCCGCGAACGTGTTTCTGCACTGGCAAATATTCTCTTTATTGTTCCTGACTTGCCATCAGTTATTGAATCCTGACAAAGCACTTTTAATGCTATATATTGTGGTATACAACTTCCGAATATTACACCCAGTGTTGCCCTAGATTTCCCGGAAAATTCATTTTTTTAATTAGATTGGGCGTGGTATACATAGAAATCACCCATTCCCGCCGTAATAACAAATATCTTCTTGATGTAGATATGTTTGAAAAATAAATTATTTTTTTCTTTTTTTGGAGTAATAATATACAAAATTTAATAATAATTTACACTGTTAAATTACGGTTAAAAAGAAATTTTGTGTTTCAGACAGTTTAGAACAAACTTCACTTGTTTATAAGTTGTATGAAGTTTGTCCTAAAATTTGTTGTTGCTTTAGGACAAACTCCGCACAAATCACTATCGAACACTTCATATTACAGCCCCAGTAAGAATGGCAATGAAAATCCTTAGGTTATCCTTTTCTAGGTATGAGCGTATTTAGCTAAAAGTGGATTCAGTTCACCAATTAATTGTTTCGCTCTTTGGCAGCTGATTATGTTCATCCATTCCCGAAATGTTCCTAAATTCCCGAAACATCCATAGATCTCTCGACGAATAGATCACCGAGAAAGAATTAAGGAAATTGAACTCAGGCATTAATCAATTATTAACGATTAAATTTCTCATCTTAACGAGCTGTACTTGTTGAGAATCTGGCGGTACACAGTGCGTGGTCCTAATACATTCCACACTTATTGCAGTTTAATCAATCAGCAACACAACAGCTGCACCTAAAATAACGGCCACAGCTCGGGAAAGAAAAAAATACCAATGAGCGGGGTAGACGATAAAGCACCAGTGATAGAACTACTACCACACAATAAATTCATAAGTCAGCAACGGTGGCTCTAGTGACTTATATACACAAAGCACAACATTGTCAGAGACAAAAGCTATGCGATATTGGCAATATGTAGCAGTCGCTTTTTACTTATAAAGTTTAGAAATCATGAACAAGCAAGATTCTAAATAAAATTTGCAATAATACCGTTCTAGATCAGTTTTTCCAAATTTAAGCGGAAGTGGTGATTTTTAACAAAAACCGTTTTCAACAAAAATTCGACCCCTGTACAGTCCAGATGGAATTGATCGGGATTAAACTTCACACCTAAGCTTTTTCCACAAATTGGGAGATCCCATGGAATTTTTGGACAGGAATTTTTCAGTTTTCTACCGGAAATGACAACTTCAATAGAAACTTTTTCGTTTATTGCTTGTATCTTAAAAATTATATCATTTACGAGATAAACGATTATGAACTTGCAGATTCCCAAATTAATTTTGCAACAATACCGTTCTAGATCAGTTTTTCAAATTTTAAGCAGAAATGACGATTTTTGTCAAAAAAAACTGTTTTTCAGTAAAAATTTGGTCCCTTTATAACACATACGGATTGATTGATCGCGATGAAATTTCACACTTAAGCGTTTTCCATAAATTGGGAGGTCCCCAATGCACAAGATCGGTCCACCGCAAACAGCAAATATTTTGAAAATTATGTACCTTCTACGAAAAAACGATTTAAGATTAAAGGATTGTAAATTAAATTTCAAGCAATATTCGGTCAGGTATTTTAAATTTTACCGGATATGACGAGTTTTGATAAAAAAAATCGTTATTTCACCAAAATTTGGTAGCTCTACAGGCAAAGTGTATTGATTATCCAGAATAAAACTTCGTACTAAAGTTTTTACGATAAATTGGGAGATCGTAGCGAAATGTGATGGATATATGTAAAAGTGGCAGTTAGTTGGAGTTTTTTCAATTTTTGCAATGAAGATTAAAATTTTAACAATGGTTAATTTTTAAGAAGGAATAATGATTTTTGGTTATACAAGACAATTTGTATCACAAATCCGGTAGGTTCAACTTTTTGCTTATGAAATTAAGTATTCGAGATCTACAATTGTCGTAAAAGAAAGTTGGCCACAACAATTACAAAAATAATTGAGCATAACAGGCCATCATGATTTCTGCGTTTGGCGAACCCAGACTGCTGAAGTTTGACGAAATGTTCATCGGTAAACAAGAGCACAGCATTGGTGAGCCACACTACCCTGTAAGCAATCTTTGATAACTCTTACAAAAGATTATCCATGAGAAATTTTTTGTTATTCGGGGATCTTTCAATAATAGTAACAACCTCTTGTGTAGCGCCGTTTCACAAGGACCTGCCAACTCTGTAACCATGCTGCATGTGATTAAGGCGAGAAATAAACAAGAAGTGGTCAATGATCTATCAACGATCTTTTCTAATGATTTCAGAAAGTTAGGAGATAAACTTAAACTTGTCAGTTCGTAAAAGCTTAAGTTGATCTCTGTTTCGACCATTTCAGGTATTATTTCTTCAACAAGCGCTTGAAATCTTCCTTTCGCTTGTTTCAAACTGTAAGGCAAATGGTCGAACTCGAATATAACTTAGCTTCTTACGGACTTGCTGGTACAGCTTTTATAGGGTGGAAAGTCCGAGTCAGTATAATCTGTCCTGCCAGTTTCACGTATAAAAGTAAATTTTGCTTCGCAATTTTAATAACGCAAAGCCGACCGTTTTTTTTGTGTACGGATTCATATTGTAAAATTACAACCAATTTCAATTTTAAATATGGTAAAATAGCATAATATGTAGAATAACACTACGAACATGATGAACGCTCAGTGACTTAAAATTAGTAACAAATTCGACACTCAGAATATTTTGTATTTTTGATTAGTGTGAAATGCAGGCATTTTGGGATTTAACAAACAGGTTTTGCCATCAGCGAATGTAGCAAGATCTGTAAATAAACAACTATTTATAACGGTTTGGAAATTCTATTCTAATTCTCTACGAGCTAATTCTAATTCTCTACGAGCATTATGATTACTTATTTCTCAAGTCGTTCAGTTCTTGCTATTTCTTACCAATTTATCGACGAATCAGATACATTACCAGCTTGAGAACAAATTATAAAATACCCAAGCTGCTGCCACAGCTGTTATCGCCCGAATATTCAAATAGAAGGTCAAATATAATATTTACGTGGCCTAAGTTTTATTACATAAGTATCTGAAAATGGAAAAATTAAAGGTTGGTGTGATTTTGATGATAAGATGCATTTCGATAGTATTACAAAAAATATTGAATCGAAACATGTACTACAAATACGAGTATTATTTTAAAATAATTTATTTAAAGTTATATAGTTTTTACAATAATATAATAGTTTATACAGTATAATTTTATGACTTTTTATTTTTATTAATTTTAAATATGTTGGCTGATTTTGAATTAATATAATTAGGGGGGTGTCTTAGTCAAATATAATAATAGTTTAAAGTTCTAATAAAATATGTATATATATGTGTATAGTGCAGCAAATTAATATAATTATATAGTTTTCATTTCGATTTTATAAAAAAGTAAAACGATTTCTGTTTTATACTATGCTCATCACTGAATTCTATTACCCTGCGACAGTCCTCAATATTTAGCATTTTTTGTATTTATTTTATATAAATCGGACGGTTTAATACTTTTTTTTTTATAAATTCATATTTAAAACAAGCGGACCACCGATTCAGGCGGTGGACCCTAACTAACACAAAAAAAAATCACACAAAAAAAAATATTTTATTTATAATTGTTTTTCTTTTTATTTTATATAAGCAGTCTTTTCGTTATTAAATTAAAAATAATAATTAATTATAGTAGTGTCTAGTATATAATAGTAGTAAACTCAAAAATTAAAACGTAAAAATATCAAAGTTCTTAAGTTAAAAATCGATTGAGTCGGTTCCATAAATTTACTTATTCTGTTGTGGACGCACGACTTTTGGACAAAAATCTCATAAATGGGAGGGTTAAATCTTAATAAATAGAACAAAGAAATATATACGTACGTGGCGATCGGTTAGGTAACCTAAAATTCAAATGTCTTTTTCTCCTGGCTAACCCATCCCCCCGCCAGCGAAAATATATCAAATAATATCGAATTTAATGTATTAAAGTCCGTTGGCGAACTGCTTCCGTTATATTATCGTCCTCCATTAGACTACTTGTTTTAGTGCTACTTAGACTAGTATTACTATTTATATTACTACTACACCTATTATTATTATTATTTTGATTACTACTACTATTATTTATTGGCATATTCAATTCCGATTTATTTTTATCCAAGTACCGCCGACGTGCCATTTGTAACAACATCTCTTTACGACGTTGCAAAATTTTTTCGCGTTCAATCGAACTTTTTGAAAATCGATCGCCTAGTGCTGCACCCGTGCCAATCGTCATTTCCTCAAAGCTATTATCGTCTTTAAGCAAATCGTGTTGATTGCCAAAAATGTTTGTTGAACTTTTTTCGATTTCGTATCCCGATTCAGTCGAATACGAGAATGCATCGTCTATTGTACGACTGTTTTCAGTCGATGGCGGTGACATTGATGAATCATCGGTAAATGAACCCACGTGATGTATCGGATTTACGTAATAATCATTAGGCGTCTGGAAATTTAAATTTTCCCGGCGACTTGTTTCGGCTGCTGTTGAATCTGTTGAAGTTGTAGTATCGACGGTTGTTGTATCATTTGATGTCGTTGTTGATGTATTTGTGTCTTGATAGTCGTCATCCTCAAATACATTAAATTCTTGGAAACGGGCTGGAATTTGTAGACGACCTTCTAGTATATTGTCAACGGTAATTTCCATTGACCGAGTCATTTGCAGATCGGCGATTATTATTGTCATTGGGAAACGTGGAAACATTTGCTGAACCTGAGAAAATTGAATCAGAAAAATTAAAATGAGAGATTTTGTTATAGTTTACGATTTGATAGCTGATTGCGTGTATCTACAATATTTACAATTAAAAATAATATGCAATGTACAAAATTTAAATATTCCAGAAGTTTTTGAATATCCTATTGTTTAAATTGCCACCGAGTGATTTCCGGTTTTTAGTTGAAAATGGCAAACGTACACTTCCGGTAAACCATTGGAGAGCAAATATTTCATAACGTAAAAAATTTATGTAGCACATTAAGGTAATATTATTCCGAAAGTAAGCGTTGAATTAATGTAAACACAAGAAATAATTTTATTTACAACATTTTTCTCTCTACTTACTACCCAAACTTATTTCGAAACCACCAGGAACAGTAACGAGTAAAATGTTTACAATTAGAAAATGTTTATATTTACATCGAAGTACTTCATTTTACTACTTATAACTTATATACAAAAATAATCATGCATCGAATTCGTACAACATATAAACCTTGCCCCGATACTCATTCGATTCACATACGCATACACGCATCAACAAGAAAATTAGTCATTATGGAAAAATCCGCCCCGCAAATATTAGTTTCCAAACATAAACCCACCTGTCTAGCCATATTTCGTAATTGTGATGTATGACCTGTATTTTGAAGAAATGTATCGTTCCTCAATACATTGTTGACGTGTGTCACCTCAACGGAAAAGTTTGGCAGCCATGACACATAACGTGACCCATTGAAATGGAAGAAATGATTGTTTGCACGCCCACCGTTTTCATCCCGTTCATCAATGATTCGATCGGCCTGATGAAGTATATTGTTATTATTTTGTACGCTTAATGCTAAGCGACAGGTTGGACAGCTTGTGTCCTGCTCGAGCCATGATTGAAGACACGAACTAAAATTACATTAAAATTTATTAGAATCCCGCATTATTTTATACAATATATAAATTAAATTTACTTATGGAATAAATGACCACAGGGTAATTTTCTGGCTGTCTCCATTTTCTCCCAACATATCGCACAATTATCAGAATTTTGAGTTAAATCCTCAGCTGTCGCGAGCGGATAACTTTTCTCCATGTGATTTAGGACCCATAAATAATTTCGATGTTTTTTTACTTTGCGCTGAATTTCATGACTCAAATATCTTAGCTGCATAATAATCACCAAACTGGCCATCGATAAGAATATGTTGCTCCACAACAGCATATGTAAATGATGTAACAAATCTATAATGAGGGCGGCTACTTCAAACACCAATTCGATGTAATACGCAAGAGGCCCTCGTTTATCCCAGGAAATGGCTGAAAACAAATTAACTATAAGGTTTAGTGTTTAGATTTATTAAATTAGTTTACTCATAATGGGGTAGTAGCAACTTACCTTCATTTGAAATTCCTCCGTTACGCATATCGTATAGAAACATTCCATATCGTATTAGGACGTGTAGTGTCCGGATCGAGAGTAACACACACTGTAATGAAAGGTAATATTTTATAGATTATTTCAATTGGTTCATTTGAAATAAAAAAATGGAATATCGAATAACAAAGGATCCAGCGTTCCATTCCAAGTACATCGATTTTAAAATAGTGTATTTTGGATCTGGTCATATGTAGGAGGTTTTGAATGACGATAGTTCACAAGAAGATCTGCTAACTTTCTCACCACGAACGCATGGTTTCGAAGAAAATAAAAAATATTGTGCCTCTTCGAGCATCCCACACATTTCGAGACTCCTCAAATCTGCTCGAAATTGAAAGATAATTAGTGGGTTTGTTATAAAACATAGGATTTTATTAGAGCTGAACTGTGACGGATTAGTTAAGCGACTGCAACGAATCCTATCGACTTTAATCTCAAAAACAATATGATACGAAAAATATTCGATGCATTCGAAAGGGTCAAGTGTGATCATCATTTTCAAAAACATGTTGGAGAAATTATGAGGCTTGATCTTGCCGACGTAATGTTAATAACATTTTTATCATGGTGAAGTTCACAAAGGAACAACGTTTGGAAATTATTAAAAATTACTGCGCAATTCTGAGTCGGTGGTCGCAACTTTAAGAGCCACCAGGCAGACTGCGCATGCTGTAGTGAATAAATTCAAGCCAAAATATTCACAATTTGGATGTTCCTGTGCCAGTGAGACAACCCACCGGTCCAAAAAATATCGCAGCCATAAGTCCTTCAGTTTAAAATGAGCTAAATCAGTCGAGTCTACGCCGTTCACAGTAACTTGAAATCTCTATACACCATTATGAGATCAAATTAACTCAAGAACTGAAGCCTCTTGATCATTGAAGCGCATAAACCTCACCGATTGGACTCGGCTAAAGTTTGAAGAAAATTCTGAATTTCATCGAAAAATCATTTTCAGCGATGAAGCTCAATTTTGGCTTAAAGACTTTCTCATGTCACATGTGATTCAAGTGACTCTAATACAAACACAAAAAAAACCGTTTGAAATGAAAATGATCGTTTGGAAGACTATTTTTGGTCAGAAATAGACTGGACATCAACGGTCCGGTCAAATGGCCATCTCGCTCATGCGATTTAACGTCGATTTATCGAGTTAAATACAAAGTTGTTATGTCCTTATTGAAAACCCGGATACTTTAGGAAATTAAATGTTCGACCAAATCATACAAAGGTCAGGATAGCGCACACCAACAAAGGGTTATACCTTAACTTAAGGGTTGTAGCTTATATTTAACTAAAAAATTTTCTAACTTTTTGATTTGTTCTGTAAAATCGGAATCATGGTAGATTAACTAATTTACCAATACAAATATTGGTCCATAAATCGCACCATCAAAAACATGGACAAGGACCCGAAAAAGAAAATGAAACTGATGTCGCGAACTCCTAGGTAAAACAACACACAAATCTTTAAAATGATTAGGCCCTATAACTTTGATTCATCTTCATTAGTCACGTTTAAAGTCGAATTCTTTCTAATGCCCTTAGCAAGTCTACCAACTATTTTCCCCTCGGACATAGATAATATTATTTTCTTGTATATAAACAAATTTGATCTGCGTCACGGACAAATTTAACCTTTTAAAGTTTTTTAAACTTTTAAGTTGTACCAAAAACATCATAAATTTTTCCTCGAATTTTCTTCGAATCGTTTATGTTTCTCACCTTGAACGCTTAATAAAGACAACCGGTTGTGAACATTAACGCTATAAATACACTCGTCATTGCTTTCTAGATATGCACACTTTGCAATTACCCATTACATATAATTAACATACATAATCAAGCGAAATATGCAATTGCTGCACCACTTCGCACTATTCAAAGTCAATGTGACATGGTGGTCGATGGTGGCGATATATGATGCGAAGGAAAGCCACATCAAATTTATAACCAAACTAATTAAAATACCGAAATTAATTGTTTACGATATTAAAAAAAATTTAATTTGTCGAACGTGTTCGTGACCAGACGATAGATAGCTGACGTAATTCTTTTATTCAAATTATTATTGTGTACAAGGTTCCCACCAAAAAAAAAAAAAAAATATTTATTTACGATATTGTGTTGAGCTCCAATTTTACAATCCACCAACTATTTATGTCAATTACACAAACAAATAACAAAAAAAGCGTACAAATTACCCTCCAAAAAAAAACTGTTTAATTAAATCTTTCAACTCAATTATTTTTCTTGTGTTTGGTTGCGTTTCTTAAAATTATAAAAATTGCCTAACCATCCAAAGTATGTTGGTTTCTATCTAACCTGCTTGTTACGTAATTATATTCTAATGCAAGCAACCACGTATAGATTTAAATTGATTGTTGCGAGATGACGAATACTTGTGATAATTATCTTAAAATTACGGTAAAAATGTTGTTTAGATTAAGTTATATATGTAATTGGCCTTGAACCTTGATATACTTTCAGGTATTGTGTGTGTACGTTTAGGCTTATGCACAAAAGGTGTAACGGAATTTGAAAATGTTTCTTCAAACACCGTTAACAGAATTAATCATGTAAGGACCTCTACGCGGTGATTTGTAGCCGGCTAAGCTTAGGGTTGGTCGTGGGGTTAGTAGAGGCTTACAAGATCCTTTAATACACCGCATCCGAAGGAATTAAATAGGAGTTGTGACGAATCTTCAACGCGGGAGTCTACTTACCATGACTGCATCATCCCCACCCCAGGTGATACTTATTTCATTTCAAAATTTTCTGTATGCAGAGTGAAAAGAAACCCAATTCAAATAATGAACCCAGAATTAAATTTTCTTTTTGGATAAATATACCACGAATTAGATAATATATTTCAAAAATTATTACTAGCAAATAATCTGACATCAATAAATTGCAAACATTAAAATTATATGCAAATATCTTAATGGTATTCGTACAAATATAGAAACTATATTAATAGATATAAAGTTTTGGTGTCCGGACCACCTTGTATCTAAAATTAATTTTAACCTAATTTTATTATTATAGATAATGGATTCTAATGAGGACGAAAAACAAAATTTCTTATCAAAGTTAATCAATTTGAGAATAAAAACTTAAATTAAACTATATATTTTTATTGAATTTAAATAATTTAAAAAAAAATATTAATAACATGGCCAAGATTTTAGTTTAACTAGCATGAACAGATTCTCATTTTTTTTTTTTTTTTTTGAATTCAAACGCCCTTTAGCTCAAATTAATTTTATGATTACTTGAAAATTTATTAATCTAGTAATACGACTTAACAATATATTTAATAGTACTTATAGTAGATAATAGTATAAAAAAAACCTTATTCGGTAGTTATCCAAAAATATCAAAGATTATTTGATCCGCTCCATCCGCCAATACTGTTTGATATGGGGTAACTGGTAAGTTCATGTACGCGTTGACTTATGTGCATGAAACCGAAATGGCCTTTACCAGTGCGCCTGAGCGAATTGCTTTAACTTTATAAATAACTGAATGTTTTTTTTTTCTTTTGTTACAGTTTTGGTAAATGTTAAATATTATTAAAGATTACACGTATTACATTTTACCAGTTCGCCATAGATACATAAGCTTGTGGTTATCTTATATTACTATTTTACACCGTTTTCATTACATTTATATTAACAGTTTAACTATAATTTTAATGTTTTTTTTTCTGGAACTTGCTAGTACACAGATTTGAATAGCAATTTCCGACATAGCCACTAATTTGGCTTGTTATTCATACACAGCCTCGAGATAAATTTTTAATGAAAAAAAAGAAAACTTAATTGTTTTTTTTTTTGGTTTTTTTGTTTTTTTTTTTTTATACTAGACAATGAATCATAAATGTCACATGGATTTCATTTTATTGGACTAGCATACAGACTTATGCATTTCTTCCACCGAACAAAACACTATTGATTTTAATATATAGAATACACGATATAACTATGCGGCGATTCAGAAATTCAAGACGGGATCCCCACCCGCCGTTATAAATTTATTATTTTTTTTCTTTTACAGGGATTCTTAATTCTGTAAATCACCTTATAACAGCACTGATTAAAAGTCAACTAATAATTTTTTTTTTCTAAATTTGAGTTGGTTCACACGAGGTTAACCAAAACGAAACAAGAGACCGAGTCCATCATCGGTCGGCTATTTATTGCTTTTTTTGTTTGGGGATTGTCCGATCGGTGGAATTTTTTTTTCTTTATTACAATAATTAAGTCCCACAAAAAAAATAAAAACTGGGAAATCTACATAGTTCAGTATTCGTAACGACGACTGCCGCGGGCGCCGTTACAAAGGTAGTAGACGGTACTTCTTATTGATTTTTTTTAAATGTCAAATACTTTACCGTACACGATGCGTTTATACATATTGTCAATACTTTGAATCGCATCATGCGAGTTTACGATATCTTCTATTTCAGAGTAAAATGATCTAAACTTTTCAATGACAAAATTGGAATAAGAATTATTTTGGATTTGTCTTTCTTATTGGAATAACTAATTATCAAATTTCCGATTTTGACCTCTGATATTAAATAGTGCAATTAAAATTTAGAAATCTATTGACATAGACGTCATTGTTCACAATAGGAAATAGATGCCCTACCGGCGAAACAAGGACCTCCATTAAAGATCACTGTTGGATGAATATTACATAGCGTTTAACGATCATTTGTTCTTTTTATGATAAAATCCTTACTAGACGATCTGAACTTGACAAACAAAGCGGCGATTCATCGATAAGCAAAACGCTCGACCATTCCTCAACATTGATGATGCAATCAATATGTTTGTTTGTCCAGTCTTGTGATTATTTACTTTCGTTAAAACGCAGAATACAACGAGATATTGTTGTGTGAGAAACTCTCAGTCTAAGGCGTATGGCACAATAAATATTTCTTCTTGAGCAAAAGTGGTCGCTTGATTGCATTCGTAATAACTTAAATTTGTATGCAAGATTTTTATATGTGGTCTTTAAACCACAACTAAACAATAATTTGTGTCTTATACGGTTCAGAAAAGACAGTACATAACTGGGTTTCGTCATAAGGAGCAGCAAGTTTTGGTATATCTCACCCAGTATGAAGGGATAACCTCAAATTTAAAAATACCTTTAAAATACAAAAAAAAAACATTCAAATCGGATTTTTTAAAAATGTGTGTTTGAACAACGGGTATTTTCAAGGTTGGTGTAAAAGGGGAATATCATTAGAGTATTTATTTTTATCTAAACCAACAAAATTTCATGAACATCGGACCAGTTTTAAGTCTATGTAGTTTTCACGTGGCTTTTGAAATCGAAATTAAAGGTAATGTGGGGATGACAAGATGCAAATATTACATAAAAAACCACCTGCGATTGTCAGTAAATCTGTGAGTCAACTTCTCTGTGATACGTCTCGCTTAAAGAGAATGTGTAGTTATGCAGAAAATTTTTATTTGCTTGAAATTTGATAGCACATAAGAGAAAATGAAAACAACCCCAAATAAAAGTCCTGAGTACATGCGAGTATTGGTGGCAATAATGATGCCTAAACAACCAAGAAATTTGCCGAAACACACAACAATTAAAATAAAAATAGTATGTACTTTAGTTGTGGTTCAAGGTGAAAATAACATGTACGATAGTATACATAACGCGCTAATGAGCAGAAGGGCGAACAATGCGAGGTAACTTTACGTGTAGCAAAATGTTGGTGTTGCACAAACAGTTAGCCATCACAACAATAGCATTTGGCGGTACACGAAGAAATTCATATAAGTGGATTCCATGTCATTGACATTGGACCAATTCAACCCGATTCAAAACGACATTGCTATAGTTTTAAATGAATAATAAAAGTGCCAGAACGATCGATTGGAACTAAAGTGGCATTATGATTTTGATTAATTTCGTCCGGCTGTCCCAAACATATTTTCATAGTATTTTTGTCTAAATTGTATTTTTCTGGCTTACTGAGGGAATAACTTCGGTGTAACTATTCTCGAAACAAAAGCTGTTTTTCTTTGGCAAAGTCTGCTTAGCTTACAACAAAGAAAATAAATTCATTTTATAGTTATGGTGTTCACCGCAAAGCAAAATTTTTTAATTATTTTTTGACTTTTTAAATTTTTTTTAATGTATTTACAATATATTTAAAATTACATAATGATCAATTATCACACGATCAAACTTGACATATGTAAATGTTTTATTGCCAACAAAGTAAAATTAAAATGCAACGAAAAACTAAAGCCAAAAGCTGTTGCTTTGAGATATTATAGTAAAACCTGCTTAGTTTTACCAAAGCAAAACAGCTAAAGTTAAATCGGAAAATATTTTTCCCTATAAAATTTTGTGGAACAAAAGTTTTCCTTTAGTGCTATAAAAATGCTATAAAATTTGTTTTCCCAATTCTCCATTCCTAGGGAAAGCCAGCCAGAACAGCCACAGAAAGATCAATTGTACCAAAATATTACAAAGAATAGACGCAAACGTTAGAAAAATGGCTTAAGTTTGCCTAAATATATATATAAACTATAGTTTAGAAAAAATTGTATTTGACGATTATTTTCGATCAATTTTGAATGAAAAGAAGATTGACAGAAAAAAATAATTCGCATGTCGTTCTCGAGATATGGTGGCATTGATTGACAATATGTTTACTGGGTATTTACAACGTATGGAACGGAAGACTGGCGCTGGTCTGTTTTAAAGGCCGTAATTAGTCCTAAATCCGAAAGTAAACTGTTAAAAAATGTTTTATTAAATTTCAGATTATCAAGATTTTTATTCGGCCTAAGGAAATTTAACCTAAACATAAGGTCCAATTTGTGATTTGTTTCCAACTTCAGAAAATGAAAGGAAATCAGGCCTAGCAAAATTTATTCTGAATTTCGTGAACCATAATAAAATAATTCCGTAATTCTAATTATAAAAAATTGACCCATATAGTTTATAGAACTCGCGAGAGTGGGAAGGCTGCCGATTGGACGATTGGAGCGTAAATTTGCGAAAGTTTTACTAATCAAAAGTTTGGGGTGCAACTCTTCGACGAATTCGACGTTCATTTTCGAAGGCTATCGTTTTCCTATAGTAGACAAAAGAAGCAAAAAGAAAAATATATGAAATTTTTACTATTCTTTTCTGTATTGTTTCTACGCTTGCTATAGGAAAACGAACGCCGGGTATACCTTCGTGTATTGGGTGTGTCAATTAATTTTTAGACATTTTTGATAAAAAAGAAATGTTTATTAAAAGATAACGATACAGTATATTTTATCCAATATATTCGCCATCGTTAGCTATGACTTCCTGCCATCTCCTGGGAAGTTTGTAGATCCCTCGTTTGAAGAAGCCTTCAACTTTCCCAGCTATCCAGGTGTGTCGATCAAATTTCGCACTTCTCCGGCGTTTCGGAAGCGTACGTCAGCCAGGCCTATTTGCATTGATCGAAACAAATTGTTGTCGGAAGGTGCAAGGTCTGGAGAATACGCAGGTTGTTCAAGCCGATCCCAACCGAGTTGCTCTACCTTGTTTTGAGCGGTTTTTGCACGATGTAATCTGGCATTGTCATCATGAAACAAAACTTTATAGCTTTTGTAATAGCGAACCGTTTTTCGTCTAATGCACGTGCCAAATTGGCTAGTTGGCGTCGGTAGCAATCACCTGTAACCGTTTCATTTGGATTTAACAGCTCATAATGCATTACACTTTTCTGGTTCTACCAAATACTCAGCATAACTTTATCGCAATGAATATATCGTTTTGGCTGCGATGGTCCAGCTTGGCCTGGATCGACGTAAGCTGCTTTACGTTTGGGGTTGTCGTAATAGACCAATTTTTCATCGCCAGTAACAATTCGATGAAAAAAACTATGTTTTTTGTACTCATCAAGATTATTTTTGCATTATCGTGCTCTCGCTGGTTGATCGGTCAATGTTTAACTGCATTGCAAGTTCTTTTTGCGTTTGACATGCATTTTCATACAATAATGTTTGTAATTCGGCATCTTCAAATTTTTTTGGCTGACCTGGCCGTTCTTTGTCTGTCAAGTCAAAATCATCACTTTGGAATCGATGAAACCAATTGAAACAGCTTGCTCTCGATGGAGCTTGATTGCCATAAGTATCATAAAGCAATCGGTGAGCTTCAGCGGCAGTTTTCTTGGAATCAAAAAAGAAGAATCCCTCGAAAAAACAACTTATCGCACGATCCATTTTAAATCGATTACAAAAAAAAGACGTATGTAATATGAAAAATAACACTTTCTGCTCTGAATTAGATTAACAATTGTGACAGCTACAAAAAGCAATTGGAATTGCTTGTCAAACTATACGCAATCTCACGTAGCGACATCTAAATTTCGACTCTGAGAATTAATTCACACACCCAATGTTAGTTTTTTGAACGTTTCGATTTTATTGTCGTAGACACGTTTCTTATTGTAACCCCACAAAAAATTCTACGGTATTAAATCTATTGTATTTGGCAGGTGCCAAGTTACATAAACAAGACGTTAAATAATGTTATGCATTCCATGTGCCGCAAAATAGATTTTAATCTTATAGTCTAATATCCTTCAAGTCAAAATAGCAAACAGGGAAATTCTGCATGTCAAGTAACGAAAATAAAATTTGTATTGGTTTTTTAATATTTGGTGGATATCGAACCTCAACAATTATATTTGAACGTTATCTAGAAAAACGGAAGAGCCAACGTCTTCGCCATTTTCAAATTCTAATAGCAGACTACTTACATTTTGTAACAAATGTAACGTAACTTTACGTACATTTTGCTACTCATTATATGATTCTAAAATTAAAAATTACAAGTGAAATAGTGATGATTTCGATTTTATTATTTTTTTGTTCATTTTTGAATTTTTAAATCAAATAATTAAAGGATTCAAATGTTAATATATTACAAAAATTGTTTATAATTCCGCCCAGTGATAAATAAATCACTTCCACACCAGGTAGTTTATTTATTTTTTTTACAACAAATTTGATTTTCCTTACATCAAAATTGAAAATATTTAGTAAGTATTTTTTAGTTTAGACTAAAAATCGTTTCTAATTGAAATCGCCTATTAAAGTAACTTTGAAGTTACCGCCTTTATCTTAGAGACCTTAATATTGTATCATAATTTTCCTTCTGTAAAAATAAGGATATTTTGAGGAAATGTTGGCATAAAACCGAGAAATTTATATTAACCCTCAAGTGAGTGAAGAAAAAGTATCTTAATATGAGTGATTTGTTGCTTACATGCATTTTGCATAGAAACTTATTTTTTCCACGTTCGTCCAAGTTGTAACATTTCTCAATTTTATATATGATCGTAATCTACCAATTGAACTAGAAGTTCAAATAAAATTTAAAATTTTATTGGAAGTAAAACGTATACAAATAGACGTCTAAAAGTGCAAAAGGTACCCGGGTACCTACAACACTCATTAGGGTTAAATACATAATCTACTACTTCTAACTTTGCAAATATTCTATACAGGGTGTTTTGCAGGTGAACCGACAACGTTTTATGGCAGATTGAGGAGATCATTTGGAAGCGTTCAACCCATGGAACCGATGTCCTAAGTCTCACGGTAACTGAGATATGATATTTTTAATTTTTTTTTTTTAAATTACCCAAAATCTCACCTTTAAATGGTCATAACTTTTTTGTTTATAGACGTAAAGACACGAAATTACATTTATTGTATTCTGAAATGTGATTTTATTCTAAATAAACCATTATTTAATACAATCGGTTTAAGAAAAATGAGTAATGGGCTGAGAAGGTAAAACACATAGGGATATTTCCCAAATATTAATCGTCTCTTTAGGAGTAATATCGAAACTGCGAAAGAAACTCAACTTAAATGTCCCCAAAAACCGGGCGGGAGCTAAGCCAAAATTAACAACGCGCGCGAAACAGTTCATTATCAAAAATATTCGTAATGAAACAGTAGAAAATGCAGTAAAAATGAGGACAATTTTGTTATCCAATAATTTAGCCAATGTTTCAGCAGAAACTATTCGACGAACATTGAAGGAAGATGGAATGAAGAGCTATTTTTAAACGAAAAAACCACCCCTTACAAAATGGCACTACTAACTTTAGCTCAATTTTGCAAAAAATAAAAAATAAAAAATCTGGACGGTTTCGCAATGGGCTAAAGTAATATGATTAGATGAGTCCAAAATTAACCGATTTGGCTCGGACGGTCGAAAGTGGACTTGACGGAAACCTGGAGCTATTTTATTACCACATAATGTAAATGAAACAATGAAATTTGGAGGTGGTTCCATAATGGTATGGGGGTGCATGATGGCTCATGATATTGGCCAGATAAAAAAAATCGAGGGTAGAATGACGTCTGTCTCGTATATACAAATTTTGGAAAAAATCTTCTTGAAAGCGTGAAAAAATGGCAGTATAACCTATGGTACGTTGTTTTTAATAAAGATTACGACCCCAAGCATACCGCTAAAATTAAGAAAAAATGGCTGGATGATAAAGGGTTAGTAATGTTGGAGTGGCGACCTCAATCCCCCAACCTAAATCCTATAAACCATCTCTGGGGCGAGCTTAAGAGATCTCTTGCAGATTTTTCAGAAGACACACCGCCTATACTGTAGACGATCTTTGGGATAGAGGTCAGTTAAAATGGCGAGGCATTTCAGCCGAAACAATCAGAAAGCTGGTAGAAAGCATGCCCAATAGAATTACTGCAGTTTTGAAAAGCAAAGGAAGCTATACCAAATATTAAATTACGATTATAGGCTGGTCACAAAATTGATCACTCCCATGAAATATATTTTTAATAAATTATTTACATATGTGATGTCAAAATGAATTGTTTTTTTTATTTTTAAATAAATTATTAAATAAACAGTTGAATTAGAAAAGGAAGCTTGAAAAATACTTTTAGTTTTATTTCGGTATAAAATTTGCAATTCTGAAGAAACCGAAAATGTATAGAGGAACAATATTCTTACTGGATTGCTGGGCTCCGCACATGAATACTACGGAGAATACAAAACAAATACAAAGTTGTATTATTCTCAGCATTTGATTCTCATGAAACTCACATGTCAAAATTAAAACACTTCCATGTGTTGTGTCGGTGTGATTATAAGAAGAAACAAAATCGCAAGCCGAAATAGTCGGCTTTATTCTACAATAATAAAAAAACAGAAAACATTTGTGTTGAAAGCAAATTTTTATGAAATTAAAGAAATAAACAATTTTTTATCAAAAATGCACCCACTCCGCTTAAATTTTGTTGCCAATTTAATTTAGAATCTTTTGTTTTTGAAGCACACCCACCTCTTTCGGAGTTCGCCTTTCATGTTTTGCCATATGCAGTAAAATGAGCAAGTACGGGCCTATAGGTTCGATTTACGCAGAATCATAATCGCATTACAGAGCTCCACGCCAGCCTATAGTAAATAAGATTGGTCGTCAAAGTTGCGATCATTTGTACCGCCGATCGTAATCAGATTGTAAAAAATTCATATTGCACCCTTCCCGGCACCACCCGATCTAAACGCCAAAGCTTTAACATCTATGACGATTGGTCGGTTATGAATTTCTTTGATCGTGTTTTCGTGAACTCTATCCTACAATAGACTACAGGAGCTCTATCCTACAATAGACTAGCAAGCAAACGGCTAATGGAAGCGCGCTCTTTTTTTGACAAGCGTCAGTCTCTATGTTGTTTAGAAGCCTAGGGAAGCATATCGATTTACGTCGCAGTTAAAAAAGAAATGGAATTTAAGCTGAAAAAGCGCAACAAGGCATTGTTAAAAATATGAAAATAATGTGTGTGTGTGTGTGTGTGTGTGTGTGTGTATCGGACCACTACACGTTACAATGGTACTGATAGCATCAAAAAACGTTATGAATGTCAGAATTCAACGAAATCCACGACAAAGAAAGTGTCTGCTCGTAGCATGAGGCACATGTTAAAAACTGAACTACGAAGCCCTACAAAATACAAAAGTGCAAGATTTAACTCCTCCACAAAAGGCAGTTCGTCTACGAGGGCAAATCAATATATTCGTAGTATTGGTAATTTTTTTGTAAAGATGAACAAAAAACGCTAAATTTATTTTTGTTTATACTTCAAAAGTGTATAGTGAATATGGACCAAAATACTCTACAGTAACGAAGTGGGTTAAATTATTCAAAAGTGGTAGAGAATCGCTAGAAGATAATGAGCGCCAGGGAAGACCACAAGACGCCATCACGCATGAAAACGTTATTTTGGCAGAAAATTTTGTATTAGAGGATTGCCGTGTAAATATTACAGAATTATCGAGAAATCTCAGGCTTTCTTTTGGTACCACATTTACTGCATGATCATCTTCAGCTTTCAAAAGCTAGTGCAAGATGCGTTTCCCGTTTGCTAACCCCGAACAGGAAAAAAATCGTGTCGAAACTTCAAGCAACATTTTAAATATGAAAGAAAATAATCCTGATAATTTCATAAATAGAACCGTGACGAGCGATGAAACATGGATTCATCATTGGGATCCGGAATCCAAACAATCTATGTAATGGAAAAAATGTGATGAACCTCCCCCAAAGAAGTTTAAGACTCAACTGGGAAGATCAGCTGGGAAGGTTATGGCCACAATTGTCTAGGATGCAGAAGGAATTTTGCTAATTGATTATATGCCACAAAAGACCACTATCACAGGCAACTTTTATGTGGAAATTTTATACAAATTGTAGGCTGCCATCCGGGAGAAACGGCATGGTAAAGTTAGAAGTAAGATTTTACTTCTCCACGACAACGCGCCTGTTCATAAGGCTAAAATTGCACAAACTGCTCTGCGTGAATGCGGCTTTGAAGAAATTCCTCACCCACCCGATAGTCCAGATTTGGCCCCTAGTGATTTTTTTCTGTTTCCAAATTAAAAAAAAAACAATTAAGGGGCCGAAAATTTTCAAATAATGATGAAGTCATGTCCGCTACAGAAGGTTATTTTGAAGACCAAAACAAAACTTTTTTTTCGACGGTTTAAATAAATTGTATCAGTGATGGTTTAGGCCGCGGTAACTCCCAGAAGACGATCACCACTTGTTTTCATTGAACAGGGCGTAAAGGTAAATCAACTAATCTAAAATGAAAAGATTTTAAATTATGCTTTGTTACCTTGGGCACGTAAACATCGGTAAAAACCATTAGACGTTTCAATAATACTCGGCACGCTTTATGGCAGCCCGTGAAACCCAACGCTTCTTACAAGAAAAAGCTGGTAGCTTCATTCCATCACAACAATGGCCTCCATATCCCCGGACCCAATGCATTTTTGAATATGTTCCTACTAATATAGGAGATGGCCGACGCCTTAAAGATTGCTCTTCGCCGAGATTGGGACAAAATTACATCAGACTACAGTCGTGCAGCGTGTGAAGCCTGCTCTCGCGAAAATGAAGTTTTGAAATACAAAACATAAACATTGACAAATGTACAGCATTTTTAAGTATTGGCAATAAAATAGAAAGTTCCCCTAAAAGAAGTTTATTTTATCAAAATTCGTCATTTCCGCTTAACCTTTTAGAAAATGAGCTGAGTCAATTTTGTTGCACATTTAATTTTGAATCGATCGTTCGTAATCGATTTTTAGATAAGTGCTGTACTTTTGAAAATATTTTCAAAAAACGTTAAAAAATAAAAATGTGCCACTTCCGATGGGTCGAATTCCGCCAAATTTCTTTGGATCTCCCAATTTATGAAAAAAGCTTGTGTGGGCTGTAGACCGCGCACAGACACCACCTCGAAAACTAGTTTTTCACAAAAAGGTCGAGGTCGAACATTTTCATTTAATTAGTTTCAGCACAGAAAATCAAAGGAGATTTTTCATTTGAACTAAAAAATCAAAACAAAATTTATATCTGAATTCCAATGTCATCGTTATATCTGTGATTTTTCAATCAAAAAACGCAAAAAAAATAAAATATTTTTGATTGTGTTCGAGTTTTAACAGAAACTGAACACGCCGTTTAAAATTTTACGTTTATAAAGGATGAAATTACTCTGTTAAGCTAGAAACAGAAGAAGAGCGACGACGACAAGCGTCGACGAATAAATAAAAAATATCGCCGCGATATCGCTGTCGCTAACCGAACAAAAGCATCAACGTATGCGATAAAAAAACATCCACAAACGGCATAACCTTCTGTGTTTTGACAAATGGCGTTGTGGCGTTAGCCTACTAAATTCAAAAAAATGGTTAATAATATGACGGTTAAATGAAACCAACTTATAAAAAACAGTTGGCAACATTGTTTCATCGGCGACAAAAATAGAAATATGTAGACTATTTATTTTGACGAAAAATCGTCGTCGCCTGCGTCGATGGTTGTGTCTGTATTGCATGTTTTCAGTGTTTTGTAATATGACAGGTGATTTCGCTCGCCGCCTTCGTTCTTGTTATTTTGAGCTTTAGGTTGTCTCGGGATTCAGTATATATAAGTTGAAGCACGAAATATTTAGGTATGAATGTCGTGCTACCAAGAAATTATGAAGTACTAGACCTGGGCAACACATTTCCTAGATTTATAGCGTAAACAAAAATGGTATGAGGCTAATCCTATAGAGAAATGACTCTAATGGCGTACACCACCAGATAGGACTTGCTTAGACCCAAGAGAAATGTAATTCTCATTTTTATAATAGGAAGATAAAATATTGGCTTATCTCCATGATAAAAAATAGGTTTTGCTTTGTTTGTAACATAATCAAGGCCTTGTGGTATTGGCTACTACAACGTGTGGGATTGGCCCCACATCATTTGATGCGGTTTGTAATTAACCGGCGCCGAAAATAATTATTAGCTGGCGGCATACAAAAACTAATAAATTAGCGCAATTTAATGAGCACCGGAAACGTCATTATAAAAATTTGTTTTTGGAGACAAAATATTATAAATTGGCAATATTTATAATTTTTGGGAACACAAATATTTTTGCGTAATTTTAGCGACAAAATTAATAAACTGGCTCCAAATATAATATTTGACTACCAGTGAAGAAGAGAAAAAAAAATATTTAACATTTAAAAATATATTTTGGTGAGCATTTTATTGCGTACGATTTTTTTGGAATTTACATACGATAGTTGTGACCCACGAATATTTATGTAATTGAAAATTGCTTCGAAAATATGCAGCCACAAATCAAAGTGTTCGTATCGCGCTTTTACTGCTAGATAATATTACAAATGTTTCAATTTTATTTTAATTATTTCAGTTAAATTTACCTAACCAACCTAACTTTCTTAAAACTTGGCGCCAAAATATATTTTTGATGTTGTTCTTAATATATTATATTTGATACTAGTTTATTAATTTTGATGCCAATCATCGTCATTTTAATTTACTCCGATTTTAGATTCCAATAAATTTATTGTGTTGTCAAAACTATACTTTAGTTTGGTCCACTACATGAATTTAAATGTCACTATATTATTTCAAGTCGATTAAAATAATTATTGCCAATATTACGCTGGTAATCTACATTTGGAGCGTAGGCAATCCTCAGTAAAAACATCCATCCTTGCCGTTGAAACCTCTTCGAAATATCTCACAGAATAAAACACTTTTATTTCGATTTTCAACTATACAACTTTTGAATAAGAAATCCGAATTTCCCTAGATTTTCCGAAAATGTACCTAATTAAAAGATCAATACGAAAAAACGAAAGATGGCCATATTGACGATTGTAAAAGTTGGAAAAGCGCCGCTGGTGGATCAGGTTGCAATTAACTTAACTACAAAAAAATGACATGTGATCGATATGCCGACAAAATCGGCGATATTTATAGATTAATTCAAGTTAGTATTTTTTAGTATATATGTCACCTTAACAATAATTATAAACTTAAATAAAATGAAACAAAGCTAAACTAGCATGAGGCATAAATGTCAAAATTTGTAGTTATTGAAGTTTATAGAAAATCCACTAGGTGGAATTCGTTATGTTCAGTAAAATACGACAGAACACCATTATGGTTTGTCAGGTGAAGCCCCAATACAATTTACTAAGAAAATGTAGATCGAGTAAGCAGATAATCTTTGCTTATTTCGGAGACAAATTTCGAAACAATTATAAAAATATTCTCTCTGCGCTCGAAAAAAAGGACATCAGTATTAATTTAAACTTCGTGAGATATACATAAAAAAATTAGTTAAAATTATTACAAATTACGTAAGTCCAATTAACTTTTGTGTCTACCGCTCGATTATTATTTTTTCTTTTTGGAGAATTTTTGAAACGATGAACGATTATTTCAACATATGGCATATAAAGCAATAACAGAAAAGTTCATAATTTGAATATACTTGGGCCTTGAATTTTTTTTAGAATGCGCTTGAAAGCTTAAAAAAGGGTGTGAAGTTTCGATATTTAAATAAATAAACAATTTAAAAATTAAACAGTATTTTAAAAAAACTAAAAATAATTATCCAGAAATTCAGAAATGGGTCATGCAAAACACTGTCAACGAAGAAAGGACAATTACACTGAAACTAAAATCGGAAGGAAAATCCATTTGGTATTAAATGCCCTTAAAGTAAAACACCTGGCCGAAAAACGTGGACATATTCGAAAAACTACGAAAAAGGAATCCACTTTACTTGGGAGGACGGCAAAAAAAAACCTTTTATGACATCCAGCGAAATCAAGACTGATGACCAAACTTACTAGAGAACAATTTAAGCTGTGCCGCCCAGCACGTTCCACTTTTGTCAAAAAAGAACATAAAACATAGGGTTAGCTTTGCAAAAAAACACCTAGCAAATACAAACCCAGAAACCTGGAAAAAAGTGTTATGGACTGATGAAACCAAAGCAAATCTGTTTGGTTAATGGGCCGACATATGTACGACGCCCCTAAATACAAGTTTGTTGTCAAAATACACAAAAAAAACTATAAAGCACGGCGGAAGATCAATTATGGTGTGGGGTGGTTTTTCGTGGCATGGTCCCAAGGCCAATACATTGGATAAAGGAAAAGATGAATGAAAATGTGCACGTTGACATATTAAATAACGTAATGCTAGAGTTTGTTGAAAATGCAATTTATTTATATTAAGGGTCATTGTCTTGTTGAAAATACCAACCTGAGGATGGTATTTTCAACAAGACAATAACCCTAAATATACTTCGAGAAAGGCGAACCCGATCTAAACCAAGAAACCAATTAGTACAAAAAAGTCAAAAATAAGTACGAATTATGGAATGCAATAAGGTCTGACTGGGAACAAATTCCCGTTAACACGTCTTGCCAACATTTCGTGGAGTCTATGAACCACCACTGTAAAGAAGTGATGAGCAGAAAGGACACTACAACTAAATATTAGTTATGGAATACTCCATTATCAGGAATATCCAGATTCAAGACAGAATTGAGGTAATATTTACGAATTGAAAAGAACTATATCGTATTTTTTGAACGGGCTTTTTTAAATAAATGTTTTATGACGTTTTTTTATTTGTATTGGATTTAATCCATTGATCCAATGAATACATATATTATTGCATTTATTTATATGTATTAAAAAATAATCACTAAATAAAAAAAAAATTGATATTTTATATGTAATTTTTTTTATATGTATTACATTTTCATTCGTGCCATATGTCGTATTTTATTGAACACCACTGTATCTATTCAATCAAAAGGGCGTTGTGCCCTTAGGTTTGATAAAGAAGTTTCGAATTTGACTTTTCGAGTAGTATTTCGAAGTTTTTTCAGAACATTGTATACATTTCTACGTTTGGAATTAACGTGGATCTCTTGATTAGTCAGATATACCAACATAATTTCCAAAAACTGGGATCAGAACATTCTCTGAGATTTTCCGACACTTCTCGCGACCAGCCAATCAAATTGTAAATAAAATTTTCGATGATATTTTTTTTACACTTTTATTGTTTGGGGGCGATGACATGACGGAAAATCTCAGAGGATGTTCTAATACCAGTTTTTTGAAATTATGGTGGTATATCTGAATAATCAAAAGAGCCACGTCAATTCCAAACAGAGCACATTTCGTAAGAGGTCAGAGTACACTAGGCCCAAAATAAGTTGAGCAGAAACGAGATAACAGAGAAATAATGGGTATTCCGTAATTAAAATCGTATTGGAGACTCTTGGAGACGTGTTATAGATATATTCTGAGCTATTTAATAAATTATAGATGATGCAATTAATAAAAATCGGTGCAAATTATTTTTATGCGGTGACAATGATTTGTTCCACATACGTAATAAATATATGTGTAACCAAAGAGAAAAATTTCTACCTCTTAATCTAAATTTAAAAATTCATAATGATTCAAACAAATTAAACCGCGATAAAATTTTATAGCATCAACTTTCCATGAAATGATCTTGAATCCGCACCACGTTATTACCCAAAATGACTTATTCAAAATTACCCAATTTCTCCTAAAGCTTGTTTACTTAACAACTACGAAATAGTTCATCAACCTTTCACATCTAAAGGTAATTTTACAAAATGATTTTCCGGTTTAACGTCGGCTTATAATGACTAATTAAATTTGATTCGATTCACAGACGGTATTATGTATAAAAGAAACCACAATTTTTCCAATTTGTCGATTTTCACTTTTTCGTAAGAAATTTTATTGTTTTATTAATTTTGCAAATAACAAAACGAAAAGTTAAACAAAACATCTTATTATGTAAATTCATATGCAACATACTTCACACATATACATCACCTTTTAAATGTTCAAAAAATAACTTTCGCTCTTAATTGTTTGCATTATTAGACAATTTTATGATTGACATAATTTGCATCTTTATACGTGATGTTCTTTATATCGTTAATTCACCGTTTACTTTAAATTTTTCATTTTGCGTAGAAACAATGAGCCTACACCAACTACTATATTTTCTAATTCGATAATAACTATGTTGAGGTAGTCATAAACTAGATAACTTGAATGCATTTAAACGGTTTTGCTAAATGAGAATAACCTTAAAAGTTGTATTTCTTGACCTCAAAAATCAAATTCTTAATAATTAAATTATGTATGTACATATAAAAAGAAAAGGCGATAAATCGTACGTGTATTTATAGAAAATGCATTTTAGTTGCAACATTACACGATTTATGACTTGAACGGCACATGAAAGTGCATTTACCCTATACCTAGTTACAAGTTTTTTATTGAAGCAACGCTACCAGCGCAACTTAAATCCATACATTTTCTATCATGTCGATATTTTGATTCTTGTACATAATTTTCCTAATATGGTTATGTCGTGGTTTCAATTAAATGCTAAACTTGTCTCGTTTAAGATCAGTATCGAACGAAATCATGCTTTTCTACAAGTTTTGAGTATTTAGCATAATTTCCCAAAAAGTCATAAAATATAGGTCATATTTAGCCATGACAATGACTCCCCGGAATAAATCAATTACATATGTTTCACATTTAATTAATTATAAAGTTTAATTTTATAAAATTAAATGTGTAAAATAAGGAGAATAATTCATAAACGATTAATTGATATTCTTAAGTGGTTTTTTTCGACAGCGAAAATGCAAAGTTAATTAAATTAATTTTACAATTGCTTCCCCGGGCTCCCCTATCTACACTATTTTGTGTATTCATCATGACATTGACACGAATCTGTAAATATTTTCAATTAGTAAAAAAAAAAACTTTAAATTAAGATTTAATTGAAAAGCAACAACAAAATTATATAAATTATGATCGTGTGGTGAATATACTGCACGATGGTATGTAAATACGAAGGTAGCTACGTAATCTTTACGAGTAAATGCAAAGTTGGTAGAGATATAGAGATATTTCAGGGTTTTGTTTAATTTATGATTTATAATGCGATGGTTAGTGTCTTACATAATTACATAATTAATAATGTATATAAATATTTAAGATTAAGATCGATTTGGTGTCTCTCCAAAGTAAATATTATAATCGTCGCCCAGTTATTTACGGCAGGTTATTTTATACGAGTTACGAAAATAAATTACGAAAATAATCTAGCACTGGAATAATATTTTCAGTCTGATACTAGGGAACTAGAGAAAATTGATTCTTGTTTATTGCGTTAACATATGGTGAAAAATTCTTCAACTCACAAATTCACTGTATTGAACCGGAAGTCCTCATTTACATTATCGTTTTTTTTCGTTTGGAACGTGTAACACTGTTGTTGCATAAAAATAGGGATATTGAATAATTTAAAATCGTTATCGCTTATTTTAAACTAATCATGATTAATAAAAAATTATAAAAATAGTAAATTTTTTAGTTCCTTAATTTTCAAAATTACCACCAACTATGTTCGTTTTGAATTTTCTCAAAAACCCATTTCATTTTTATTTTCGTTTTTTTTTTTGTAAATATGTAATTGGAAAATTAATATTTTATAAAACTAGACTAGCATTATTTTTTGTTTTCTTCGAAAGTAATTAATTATTTCAAAAGTAATTTCGTTTTTATTTGGTGGAAATGAAAGGCGATTTTTGTATAGTAGCAGCATAATTCCACGCTCATAAAACTTCTGATCTTTGCTGTTTGTTAGAAGCAAAGGTTTTGCTATCTAAAAAATTTTGAAGAGACCGGAACAAGTAATAATCTGAAGATGCCAGATCTGGAAAATATGGTGGGTTGGTAGTACATCCCATCCAAGCTGCAATAGCATTCGGCGTGTTACCAAACTTGTATCAATCTTGTATGAGGACTATACCTTTTCTATTGATCAATTCTGGCCTATTCTGTTTGAGTGAATCATTCAATTTGTCCAGTTGGTGACAGTACACTTCAGAATTTATCGTGGTCCGGTCGAAACTAAAAAAAAAACGATTGCCGTGAAACCACACCCCACAGACAGTATCACCTTTTTTGACGAATACCGGCTTTTTGTGTTTTACACCGGTTCATCTTTTTTAATCGATGATCTCTTGCTTTTAACATTGATATAGACAACCCATTCCTTGTCCCCAGTAATAATTCGCTTCAAAAATAGATAAATTTCTTGACGTTTGGGAAGCAAATCATAGACGTCAATGCAACGGAACAAATTTCTTCGTTTGCAATGGAGTAAATTTCGTTTTACGTGATCATAAACGGTCGAATCCAATAAATTTAATATGTCAGTGATCTCACGAGTTATTATTCGGCGGTTTACATCAATCAGTGCCAGAACGTAGTGCATCTTCAACATCAAACTTGTCAGAAAACCTGTTTTGACACTGACGTTGGACGCTCAAATCCCGATAGAGGCAGGATTCAAAGGGAATTTTCATTTACAGATTACGATCTGTGATGAAATGGAACACATCTATGACGCCCTGTCGGACTGTAAAACTCCCATCATCCATGCCAGTATAGGCTACCATGGAGTTATGCAATGTGCAAATGGTGATAAAATCGGACTTATAGCCGTACGTCCTCTGGTTGGCTGGCAACGACGTAAAAGTAAGGACGGAAACGCAAACCGTGAAAGAATTAGAATAGACGTGGCCCCAGAACAGATTGCAGGGAGAATAAAAAAGACATGCCTAAGAATCTGTTGCTTCACTTCTTCGTTACTTCAGCCATCCGCAGCTTCTTAAAAATAAAAAGTCTGCGGAGGTGATAGTTTCATGTGATTTTACAGAGAACAATGCATTTTTAATGCAAAATGTAGCACAAGGATTTCATTGGAATAATAAACAAACGACTATTGATCAATTTGTAATTTACCAAAATTCAGAGGGTAAATTTCATGGAAAAGGTTTATGAGATGGAGTAGGGGTACCATCAAAAGAATAGCGTCCAGAGCTAGTCTCACAATGGAATACGGCAGTACCATAATCAATGCCGTTGAATTATTTTGATGGGCTAAAACGTTGAAGATAGAGGTCAATTTTAGATTTTGTTCAGACACAGAACATGAACCCAAGCAAATCAAACTTGCCGCTAAACTGAAGATGAAGAAGTACTAGAAATCTAATAATATTCTAATTCGGACGATTGAATTTTTAAATATAGCCTGATTTCACGTATTTTTCACCATATATATTGCTTGCTAGGATAGTTACAATAATAGAGCACTTGCTAGGATAGTTACAATAATAGAGCAAAGGAAAATTAAGATCGCAGTTTGTTTGTGTGAATTAATTATTTTTACGAAAGTGATCTAAGTATCTAAAATAATATACGACATTTGCGTGATGAAAATGATAAAAACGCAAGAAATTTCTTAGAACTTTTAATGTTCAACGGGATACAAGCTTATTTACCTTGTCTGATGATCTAACATATATCGCTCATTAAATAAAACAACGTCACAACTCAAAAAAACTCTGATAAAGCCAAATGTTAAGAAAATTTTTTGTTTAGATCTTAGTTCTTGATTTTCTCACAAACTCAAAACGCCTCTGCGATGAGCTTAAAACAGACACAACATAATGCGGAAATTTTTAAGTTTAGGGTTCCTAGGTAGTCCCGTCATGTTGGCGATGATACGATGAACCACATACACCTGTTGAAAACAAATATCGGCCAAATCTTCCTCTTCAATTGTATGGAATAAAAAGTCAGTTAATATCAGGCTCTATGGTCATTTTCGATGAAAAATGGCCCTATGATGCCTTTGAACCACATTCCACACCAAACAGTCACTCGGTTTGGGCGTATTAGCTTTTCAAATTTCACGTGTGGATTTTCTGTGCCCCAAATTTTGTGAAAATATACTTCGTCAAAAAATATGATTGTTTGGTAAAAATGTTCATCTCCAGCAAAGTGAAAACCCAATTCTGAATTTCTGACATTAGAGCAATGTGCGAAAAAATAACGGCTAGTTCGAAAACGAACCAAAAGATGCACCCTTTAGATGTACACAATTACTTAACCAATTGGTATGAAATTCTAGTTGCATATTAAAAATAGGATTCTGGAACGGGAATAGGATTCCCAAAGAATTGAGATAGAACTCGGTTTGTATATACTAAGCCAATATTTTGGAGACAACTTGCAGAGAACCTTTGTAACGAACAATGTACTGGCAAAAGGTTAGGGTTAGTAATCTGACCTTCCGGTATTCGGTCTAAAGATTATTTTATCGTTTACCAAGATTACGGAAGAATTCCAAAAGCAATACCACTCTGGACCCTGAAGATTCTGTTGGTTGAATACAAATCCAGCTAACATTTAAATTCGGGCATTAAGTGAATTATATCCTAGTTCTTTATGCTTGAATGTATTGTAACGCTATTGCATTATTTCACCTTCAATTTTTACTTGCTAAGTTTAATCCCCATTATACAGAAGCAAGTCAACTACCCCAAGATATAATAAAGAAATAGTTTTGAAATTTATAAAATTGTGAAAACTTCTAAATTATTTATGAAAAACAGAAGCATGAATATGCATCTAATTAAAGCAGTTGGATATATTTTAGGGTTTCACAATTAAAACAAAAAATTAATACGACATTGAGTTGTAACAAAATCCAATAAACAATCATCTAATTAACAATTCCTATCATTTATAGTTTCATACAAAGGTCGAACAAGCACCCATTACTCAACAATTGTAAACAATCGCTTATTCGATTTAATTGTCGATAGCAATTACTGAACGACTAACTTTTCTATAAAACTTTGTAACATTTGCACAAGTTAACATAATTTACATATAAAGCTGAATAATTGTGTCCACCGACAATACAGTCCAGTGGCGTACTAGATCGGAATAATTTTGATGATAAAATAAATGCCATCATCGTTATAAAAGCTTTTTCGGTTCAAATAACTCAAAATAAAATCTAAAAAATTGTTGTTTTTGACTTACCTCAGCCGCCATAAACGCAAATGTATTAATCCCGCTCATGAGCCCAACGCCAATACAGATAATGAACATTACACCCGAGATTGTTAAAATCGATGATAACAAGGCGACAAGTCGGAAATGTGACCATCCAGGTGTTGTTGGCGAAAAAGATAGCTGAAATACAGAAAAATACAATAATTACATAAAATGTTTGAAGTCCTAATATTGAAGTCAAGCGCGTTCACATTTCGTATTCCGGCCACGAGTTATTATTGTCATATATGTAAAATTTATGTTAGGTGATTTACATACCAAATTTTAAATTAATTTGTTTTTTTTATTGATATTAAACGTATATTAAATTCAATCAACCTGCGTTGGAGAATTGTGGTTTTGGCTCGTTTGTGTCAATGAACGTTTTTGTATTTTTAGATAAAAAATAAGTATTTAGAGTTTTGCGACGCAGCTACTCGAAAATCGGCACCCTTCGGGCAAAATTAGAATAATACTCGTACAATAACATTCCAGCGCTCATCGAACTACCACAAAAATAAGCAACACCACTTTCTACTATAAAATTATTTTGCTGAATCATCCGGAACACTGAAAACCAACATTCTCATCAATAAATAAATAAACATGTCATAATGTCAATAATAAAACAACTTCCAAATCGGAAGCGTACATTACGTAACATTCAATGTATAGTCGTACGTACGAATGGATGTGTAACAGATCAATGGTCATAAATCATTTCTCTCGAATTTCGTTTAAAACCGAAGTGCATTCCAATTTTTTATTGCTAGACTAAAAGTTTCACTTTCAACTTACACAAAACAAGTGTAATAGAACTTAATAATTCATTTCCGAATATTCGAGTGATTTCTGGTGTTATATACGTTACATAATCCACGGTTAAGTCGTTGAAACAATATGTACGTACACTTTCAATCGAGAAATAATAATTATATTTTTTTATTAGATGGTTCAGTCAACGCGGAATCGCAATATTAAAATTTCACTCAACATTTTTTTTTTGTATATAAATCGAAAGAAAGTAAAATATTGTTATGTCTGTATAACAAAAGGTCTTTTTACGTAAGTACAATGGGCTCTCTTACTAGAGTGAAATACTCTAGATAACATTGTCTTGTTGAAAAATTGTTGTCTTATGTTCGGAGACACATAAAAGTTCAAGTAAAAGTTTTATTTTTACCTCATATTCTCTCAATGCAGTGAAAGTTTTTTTTTTATTTTTTATTTTTCGTTAGAGACGCGACATTATGTAACGGATAATATACGAGATGCAAATTGCTTGTTTTGCACAAATCAATAAAGTGTTTTATTACACATCAAACATGCAATTAACAATATAATATACTTACATATTCAAAACGATCTTTGCACAGTTGTGATAGTAGGTGTAGAAAACCTAAAACGGAGAACCAAGATACCCAGAGCACGACCTGTGAAATAAAAAAAAAATATAAGTTTAAAACTATTTTAACAAGTCAAATTTTTAAAATATAACAGGACTTCCAAAAATAACTAATATATATTTTCAATTGGAATTCATACAGTTTAACTGTTGATTATATAATTAAATTGAACTTACATAAGACCTAATCAACGAAACTAATGTTAAAAGATTATTTTTAAAAAATGTTTATCGAATGTAGATTAAAGTAAGAATTGCAATTAAAAAAGGTATTCAAGTAAATTAAATTAGATTTGAAAGTAGTTGAATGACTGTTAATTTAATTGAACATAAGTTTTATGATACTTTACTTCAATTATTGATTTCAATGTGAGTAAAGTGAAAGGGAAATGGCATATAGAAACCGATAATTTTAGAGCAACAGACACGCTACTCCATTCAATTCGCTTTTGACTAGTCGAGCGTTTTTTAAGCATTATGTGAAGCGTTCTACATTTTTACATCTCACCAAGAAATCTAGGCGCCTCAACAGAATTTCATCCAACTAGTCGGTGGGCGACACCACACGCACGAGGTTCGTGTGGAAAATCGTTGGAACTTGAGGCATGTTTGCCTCTTCCATACATATTCTAGCAAGTGGCCAAGGAGTTAGTCAATATAGTTTAGGGAAACCTATATGCAGAGATTATACTCAAAAATTCGAAACATTTGTGTAAACGCTAAATTTTGTAAATATCAGCAACAGTGACAGAAACAGCAGACATCGGATCGGTAGGTCAGAGAAACATAAACAACCACAAGGCGTGAAATTCGATCATCATTTGCCGTTATAGAGGAAATATCCCTCCTCCCCCGGCCGTTGAAGTAAAAGTTAGAAGGTCGGTTAAAGAACTTGGATAAATTAAAGAAGTAGAGGCCAGCATAGAAGGTGGTTCACACACACCGATAAAAGGTGTCGGGGCATAGACTAAAATAATATTACGAGGAAAACAGATTTTTATTGTGTTCCGATACGATATTTGTTTTAATATGATTCGGATATTAGTTACGAGTTTCCAATATAAATGTTCTGAAATGTTGCTTAATCGTAATAAAAAAAAATACTTCAAAATCGAGGAAATTACGTTTGAAATTTGTATTCGATAGTAAGAAATTTACGTAATCTAATAAAACAATTTTCACTTCCGGAATACACAGGAGTATATTCCGGAAGTGAAAATTGTTCACTTCCGGAATATACTCCTGTATTCTTGAAATAGGAAGAATTTTCCCCAATATATTATTCGAATTTTTCGCCGGCTACTTTAACCATTTTTTAAAATTTATTTTTAAGTTTACTAATATTTATCTCCCTCCCTAATAATTTCGAATCGATTTACCCAGTCAGAATTTTTCTCTTAGTAGGGGGGCAAAATAATGTTTCTTAATCTAAAAAAGAAAAGAAAATTTAAAAAAATGATTAAAGTAGCAGGCGAAAAATTCGAATATTATAGAGAATTGCAAAGCAAATTGTATTCCGATTGGGGAAAATTCCACCGATTTCAAGAATACGCGCCCAGGGCACATATCCTAGAAATACAATAGAATAAAATCGTCTACGAATTTTTTCAAATAAAAAACTCTATCAAAAATTCGATGACTACCTTTTGCCATATTTTTGAAACTAATCGAAATTTTTATACACCACTCTCATCGCGACCAACTTCTCCACGTATGGTGATTATGGTTATGTCAAAAAATTTGATGTTAGTTGTGTTGTCATATGGTATCAAAGTCTTATTTGCCTCTTTAAAGTCTATTAGAGCTTCTTTTCGTTGTTATAGATATGCCCTAATCTTTGTTTTTGTTCTCCATTTTCGAAATACAAAATGTGACTTAACAGATAAACGTATGCGAAAATGAAACTCACCGGTTTTATACCAGTAGTAGACAAAGAATGCAATAATTTAAATTTTCGATTGGAATGACGCATTTTGCGCATTTTGAAAGAAAGTCGTCGATTTTATTCGATTGAATGGCCCAGGTCCCAAATTTGTCGGGTGCCAATATATTTTGCGTGTAGCTATGGCTTGTAGTATGCCAGATATTGCCGGGTACATTATTATATGATCATTATTGAAATTGTGTATGTTTTCTGGATATTTCGGCGGGTCATATTTATTTTATTATTGAAACATCCCCGTAATATTAATTTAGTCTGGAGTGAAATAGACATGATAGCAATGGACATGGCATTTTGAAACCACATATGAAGACTTTCTAGGGATAACTTATTTTAGCAACTGCGGATTTATTACAAACTGTATCCAACTGAGTTGGAGCTGAGGAACGAGCATTTTATCCGCAAAAAATTATATACTTATCTATAACTATAGGATAATAGTCCGGTCATAAATTTTGAAATATCCATTAGAATAGTTTTTTATTTTATTAACACTCTTCGGTGTAAAAATAAGCTTAATCCGAAAATTATTTTATTGTTAAACAAATTTAAATTGTTTATGATTTATCGGAATTTAAATACACACCATGCAGAATTTCTTTTAATGAAATAATTCGCTAGAGTGAAATGTTTATACATACTATATAAAAACACATATCGTATTTAATTCGATTTAATTTTTATATTACGGTAGCCACTGTTGGCCACTAGCCAGCTATGTCATTAATGCGAACGTGAAGCCAAGGTATCTACCTGAACAATTTGAAATTTCATTTCGTGGAGTGAGGTGATCATTTTCATGATATAAATCTTTCTCTCTACTACAGATAGGCTCAACTCAATAGCTTGTATTCAAAATAAACAACTAAATTGCCGAAACCAGTTTATTATTTGTCTTGTCTTCTCAAACACATTAAAAACTTGAAAAAGGCAATGAGGGGAATAAAATAATACATATAGGTTTTGCAGTTCAAATTCACAATTTTACATACTTATGATATTCAATTTTTTTTGTTCATTCACAACCTTTTACAAGTCAATCACAATTTTTCTACTCTCTCTCTCTCTCTGGCACTATATCCCATCTAAGGATTTGGCCGCCTCAAATGAGGTTTCATGATCATATTTTCATTCCGGATAATGAGTGATTAATTCATTGATCCTAAACCAGCCGTGAAATTTTTTCCTTGTCACCACCGGGAATCGAACCCGGGACCACCGGTCGCTGGAGCAAGCATGCTTACCACTTTGCCACCGAGGTGGCCAATTTTTATACGTTATTGTCAATTCTTTCTAAATCAACCTCAACTTTTCGCAAAGTAAATTCGTGTTTTTTCAAATTAACTTCAATTAAATGTAAGTTTTAATATTTCAAGTTCGTAAATTTCTACAATTCAAAATCAATTTTTTGCAAAACAAATTCAGTTCTCCCAATTCTTAACCGATTATGATGGGATTCGGTATGTTCGATGGAAATGGGATTCTTAAATTACTTTTGGAAGAAGTTCTGGGATATCTGGTCCCACCTGGGACGTAACTCGGCCATTTCGTAACGAAACATTGATGGGATTTTGTATGTTGGATGGAAATGGGATTTTCAAATAATTTGTGAAAGAAGTTCTGGAATATGGTAACCTGGGACGGAACTCGCTAATCTCTTAACCAATTATGATGGGATTGGATATGTTGGATGGAAATCGAGTTTTTAAATGGAACTCGATAATTTCTTAACCGATTATGATGAGATTGGATATGTTGGATTGAAATGGGATTCTCAAATGTTATTGGAAGAAATTTTGGAAAAGGCCACTTTGAACTCGGTCATTCTTTAACTGATTATAATGTAATTCGGTTTGTTGGATGAAAATGGGATTTTTAAATGATTTATGGAACAAGTTTTGGAATATGGCCATCTTGAACGGAACTCAGACAGTTTTTAATCGATTACGATGGGATTGGATTTGTTTAATGGCAATGAAATTCATTAATGATTTCTAGAAGAGGTATTTTAATGTGGCTACTTAGAACGGAATATGGCTATTTCTCTCTCTCTCTCTCTCTCTCTTGCACTATATCCCATCAAGGGATTTGGGCGCCTCAACTGAAGTTTCATAATCATATTTTCATTTCGGATAATGAGTGATTAATTGATTGATTCTAAACCAGACGTGAAGTTTTTACTTGTCACCACCGGGAATCGAACCCGGGACCTACGGTCGCTGGAGCAAACATGCTGATCACTTTGCCACCGGAGCGGAATACGGCTATTACTTAACCGATAATTATGGAATTCGGCACGATGGATAAATATGGGATTATAAAATGATAAACTGCTGTACTCGCCAGAGGATGAGAAACCGAAACCTAATTTTCCTCTTCTCTGATTATTGCTGTAGTGGAGAGTATAAGTATTGGTCGTTTTCTGGAATTAACTTCCAGACAATTTATGCTCTTGTATGTACCTCAAAAGTGTAAATGCCCGCGTGGTTCGAAAGGTTCTGGAGACCTCAAGATCTTAGAAGACATCATATGCCTGGTTCCCGTGATGCGTAACGGAGGGCCAGAAAAATGAACCGTGAAAGAGCACTTCGGCCCCAGAACAAATGGCATGGATTAAAAAATTAAAAAAAAAATGTTCCCGTGAAGTTTTCGAGGTCGTTGTTGATAAGAATAATATAAATTTATCCGAGCCTTTGTGTAGGGTTCATAACGTGACGCATCCCAAGTGGCCATATTCCAGAACTTCTTCCAAAAATTACTTAAGAATCTCTTTTCCATTCACCATATCCAATTTCAGTGTAATCGGTTAAGAAATTGCCAAGTTTCACCTCACGTGGCTATATTCCAGAACGGAGTGCACTCATGGACCGAACCATCTTCCATGCCAGTACTATAGGCTGGCATAGAGCTATGCAATGTGCAGTTGAATCTACGTAAATCGGACCTATAGCCATACGACCTAGATTTGGCAGGCAATGCAATGCGTAAGGTAGGACGTGAAAAGCGAACTGCGAGAGTTGGAAGTGCTTCGGCCACAGAACAGTTTGCAAAGATTAAATCGTAAAATAAAAAACATTTTTTAGAACATTAGATGTAGGTAGTAGAAAGTTATCGTAAAATTATACTTAAAATTAAGTAACATTTTTTAGCACTCATCGTCAATCTGGCACTATTTTTACTAAAATCCGACTAAAATGCGATATCTCATTAGGGCGAAACCAAGATCCGCCTACGGGAAATAAAGTAAACCGAAAATGTACATAAAAATATTCGTTTACATTTAATTCTTTTATCCCAAAAAATTAAAGATAATGCCGAAATGATGGGAGATGAAGTGATTGGTGGGATATTATTTGACACCAATTCAGAAGAACCCCGTTTTTTTTCTTGTGAACATAGCTCAGAAACGAGCAACAAAGCCTAGAACTGCCACTTCAGATATGTGAGTATGTTCATCATTTAAGAACCAAAATGAGAGGCAAAGCCAAAAATGAAGAATTGTCATTGACACTGAAATATAAAGTAACCTGAACAAGCCTATCATCAGAATCAATAGACCGGTATTCGAAGACAACAGATGCAGACTGCAGAGCCAAGTATGTAATTGAATTGAACTAAATTCGCGTTGTAAAAAAAAATTAAGTATTCACTTCAAATCGTGTTGACGTCTGAGCACCTGAACATTTTAGAAGCAGATTGTTTTAAAACTGTTCTGTCTTCTTTTACTTTGAAAACTGTCTCTAATTGTACATGATTATTATTGCTATAATATAACTATAATAGACCGTTTTGTAATTTTTTTTCCCATAGGTTCTACGAAAAATACCCAATAAAAACACAGGCATGCGTCATCCATATCGTATTTATAAAATACGTATACATTAAGTTATCAAGACGTTGTTTGTGGTCTACATAAGGACATGAGCTTCAAGCAAATATTTTCGGAGCTGAGGTTCTATGTTATAATTGAACCTGAACCGGCAATTCATCGAAATAAAGGAATTAAGTGAAATATTATCAAAAGTTGTCGTGTATTGCAAAGCTGTTAGCTGACGTCAGAGATAATCAAGAAACAACCGAAGGGCGCAGCATAGCGATAGCTAATTAACAAAGTCTGTCCAATTTATACAAAATACTATTGAATTTAATTAATTTTATTATAAGTATTTACATTTTTACATTGTCAAAATATTTTGTGTAATTTTTGTTATTCCAACAGCAATTCGTAATTATCGTCTTCACTGTCTTTTTTCATTATAAATCAGTCATCTGCCTTTCAAGTTAGCTCCAAATATGTTATTTAATTATTTTGTAATTATTTTTATACGGTTTTCAAGGTGTCATTCAAACGTTGCCCAAACGTTACACTGCGCCAAAAAAACGTGATAAATTTTTTTCTTAAAATAAATACGTTTTAAAAGTTTGAAACTGAAGAAAATTTTGTCTTACTGGTGCTGGGAATAATTTTAATATATTTTGATTTTTATCTCTCTCAAAAACTACTAACATTGATCTATCAAAACGAACTATTCCAATTATTGATTTACATTTCCAAATTAGGTAGGTTACGGAGAATTTAAAACCATTGGAGGGTGAGTCTCTGAAAATTTATGTATGATAACTCCTTCTCGAGTAGTATTTAAGTATTTGAGCAATCCATTTCTTTACAGGATGTTCCAACTGAAGACGAGAAACTTTCCCTTCGCCTAATTTAAAATGATGATTCTATGAACCACTTCTCTACGGTGACTCTTTCTAACATTCACCTTCAATTTCACATCGTTTCACATCGCATTCGATTTATGTTATTAGTTAAGACTGATTTTATATAACGAATTTGAAGTCACCGAAAAATAAATCGAAGTTAAGTTCTACAAATAGGCATTCGTTTCAAAAAGCCACACAAAACCTAAATATTAACAAAATCGAAACTAACCAGCGAGACCGACTGTACTATAAATCGAAGTGTGTCAGTTGAAACATAACCTAGACTACAACCGCCACTTTCATTTATACCATCTGAGAAAACAAATCATTAAACAACGCACAGATGGGCAATATCGTGTAGCCTTACCTCAACAAATATACAGCTGGTGTCTTGTACATATACACTTTCTACACAATAAAGCAAGCCATACCACCACTAAAAATAATAATAATATATATAGTCAACAATAACATAAATAAAAATACAATTAAAATAAACTTTATGGATTTCTATTTTTCCAAACTCCACTTTATACGCACGAAACGATCAATATACCAAACATCAAAGGAATTTCCAAGCAATAAAATCATAGTGCAATGACACAATGATTAATGTAGCTTTGACCAGTTTATAAACCGCGCGGAAACTTTAAAAGTTTATAATAATTACGACCCACGTAATTCGCTCGAAAAGAAGATCACAGCAAGGTCGTGTAAATTATTAACCAGGAATCAAAATCGAACTGCCGAAAATCATTGTCATGTAAACTATTTATCGCATATATAAGATTAGGTTTCATTATTCAAGGCAGACTAAATCGTGTATTATTGATTTTAAGTGCAGACACGCTTTTTAAAATTTATAAATAGTCATGATGATTCACACGTACATTCGTTTTCCGTAGATTCCGGTTCATGTGTACAATGTAATATCTATAGTTATATACATATTGTGATTTCATCTATTCTAACTAGCTTCAGACCGATGATAGTTATATAAACACAAAACCTTGATACACTATATAAAAAAAACTTATAAAATCACTTACCTCATGCATATACTGGACATTCACGACACCGAAGACAAAAATAAATTTGTAAAAGATAAAATTCCAAAATTTATCCTTCATGTGTTGCTGCTCCGAAATTCTAAGCTCACCGAAAACAATTTTCTGTATCGATTTGCCCATTAAAATCAACAGACAATAGGCCATATTGATGAGCGTCTGCAAGTAAAAAAAATAAAAATAAATTGATTAGAAAAAATTGCCTTCAGCTGAGTTTGTAAGCCCTGAAAATTTAATAATAACATAAAACAAAACAAATCACATATGAATGGTGTTAAGAAATTTGAAAGTAAAATCAGAGACATAAATAAATTTCTAGTAGTTACTGATGTGATGTGTATACAAGTGTTTACAGTATAAATACGCTTCGTAATTAAAACACTTAACATAATATAACACAGGAAACATGACAGTAAACAGCCTTTACCAAATTATGATGTTTTTCATATTTTCTCGAAACTTCCTTATTTTGATGTCAAATATCATATGGATTACATCACGCCATATAAAATTTATTGAAAAACATATTTTGCATAATACACTGCTTTCTGTTGTGTATACATATACATTGGATGATTTATGATATACTTCGCGGTTCGTAAATAAATAACATAAAATGCAGTGAAATTTTCACAAAACAAAAGAAATTGTTTATGTTTTTAGTACAGAACACTATGTAAGGCACGGTCTGTAATTAACCCAAATTATATAAAATCCATTGTTCGTGGCCGTGAAATTTGGTCTAATTTCTCGATCATGAAAAAAGCACGCAGATGCGATACAATAATTATTTATGTAAATTATGTGCATTTACTTGTAAGTACACCGAGTCATCAATTTACAATTACAAAAATTATTTTATTACATTTAATAATCGCGATTGTTAATTAATTATTAATTAGAGGTTAGCTATATTTGTATAATGCAAGTGAAGATAAATCACGTGTCCCATAAATGCACTTTGCTTATGATAGTCGGGTGGGTATCTTTGTTCCGTGTGCACTCTTTACAATATACGGCAATATTATTCTATTGTCAATATTTTGTATTAAAAATTCAGCGATTGACTGATTTTGAATAATTAACACCTCTGTATGTGCTATGCAAAGAATATTATAGCGCAATTAAAATACAAAGGGATCGACGATTCAATAAGATTTCTATTTATACTGCTTTGCGGTCGTATATATAAAACATTGACAGAAGGTTTTTGTTCGTTCTTTCGTCAAGGTTTTGGGGAAAAAATAATAAAAGTTTTTAAAGGTTTCATAATGTCTGGTGTACATACGATATTGTAATAAAGATGTAATATTGTAAATGTATGTAACTGGGTGGACTAACATGCATGAAGGTTTATTGATTGATGCACTTGAATATTTTATTTTAAATATTGAATGAGTAATAGTTTTAATTGTGATGTTATGAAACCAAATATAGGGCCGTACGATTAGCTATAACCAGCTTTAGTGGCCCACCCAAAATCTATGCAAGAGCCGTGTTATTGACCTAGAATACATTTTAGTTACTCGTATTATAAAATTTTAGTTTCTCAACACTCTTCTTTGACATATAATTTGTCGGTTAGGTAAAATTAAGCACGATTGCTGAAACTGTAAAATATGCACAAACTTACAGATCAAAGCTTTGTTTAGAATGCCGATAAATTATTAATATTTCAAGGTTTTCAAGTTTGTTAACGAAATAGCAAATACTGTAAATATTGTTATACAGATTACTAAAATTAACTATAGAGTGAAAAATCATCCAGAATATCGATGGTTTTATTTAAATTAAGTCGAATATTTTGGATTAAGCGATGAATACTCATGAATAAGAATTAGGAAGTTCAATAAACGATTCCCACAGACTAGGACGGTTGGAATTTCACGGCAGAATGGTTTTGTTTATTGAGTTTAAATTTGTAAAAGATATATACCAGTCAAATCGCCCAGCCCGCTCGACATTCAATAAATCCGAAGCAAAAGAGCCCTTTACTTAAATAGTTTTGAACATTTTATTTTTGCGAGACCTAGTCGTAACATATTGGGCAAAAAGGTAACAAATGTTGGGTTATTCTGGGTCTTAGCCACATTACATCACCACGATGTAAAAAATTAACAGTTTTTTCTTACCCGAGAAACTATATTTTCTGCCACAGATGTCACTAATTGGTCATCTCTTTCGGAAAACATAATAATTTCGAAAAAATATTCGAATTAAATAAAACTGTTAAAAATTTCATTTGTGAAATTCACAAAGAGTCAACTGCCCCAATTCTCACTCATGCAGAGTAGAGATACCGAGTGTGTACAACGGAAATCTCTTTCATAGTTGTAAACCATCTTGTAAATATCAATCAAAAAAACTATTAGTCAGTCGCAAGGTCGCGGCAGCATCGCATTCAACATCCTTGGAATTCTGACATTCCTCAACGGCGCGGGAGCTGACCATTCGTGGCTCCTTGTCAGACGTTTTACATCAATATTTTAACTTCGGTCTGTATAGGACCAAGTTTTTGATATATCCTAAGAAAAACGATCTAGGTCACCTTTCACAACATTCTGAAAATCCTCGAGGCCAAATGTTCTTCTATTTTTAATTCGGAGAACTAAAATGCTTTTGAAACCTGTACGTCAAGAGGATGGCGTCAACATAACAACAACGCTTTACAGAATTTTCTATTAATCCCTTAATCTCATTTTTTGAAAGGTCTGGGAGCAATTTGATAATGTCACTTTAGTACAAAATCTTTAAGAATGCTATAAAATTAGCTGAAGCACCTTAATACTTAAAACTGCCAGTATGGCGCTGGACGAAGGTACATTGTTCTCAGCTTGAAATCTCAGAGAAAAATGTATATAGATATTGTTTAAAACCACTCCCAAGCAACAATTTTGTTATCAACAGTCTAGTTCACAAATGCAACATTTGGCGCTGGTAACCACTTTTTCTGTATAAGTAACATCATTCCGATATAATCGTGCGGCCAATCGTTTGAAAAATTTTGTTATCATAATTTTAGTTCACAAATTCAGTTTCGGCGTTGTTCGGCAAGCCAGAGGGTATATACGACGTTCATATTGTAGCAACAGGTCATTTTCATTAAGTCACCGTTATTTTTTTTTCTTGCCCGCTTTATATAATAATAAAGAAAGATCTAGATTAGGGGTGGTTCATAGCGCTTCAATTACGACCCCATTTGGCTTTCTTGAATTTAAATGTGTCTCGTTTGGATTCAATAATTTCACACTGACGTATTATCGTCTATTAACGAGGTCGTGCGTGCTCTGGGCAAGTTCTCCTAATAGTATTCTGGTTTCATTAGAAAGAATTAATGCCAGTACGTAATTTCAATCTGAAACCATAATCAAACAAATCCAGCATGGTGGTCGGCATGTGTATCGGCATGTTAAAATAAAATATTGCCATCACCTTAACCAAAACTCGTTGAGACGCTGAAAAGCATTTGTAAAACTCGAAACTAAATTAGGTCACATCATGTAATTGTCTCATTCACCGAATGACGCGTCAGTATCAGCACCAAGACCGATAGGTAGCATCGAATCCCGGTGTTCGAAAAAGCTCTCAAAAATAGTCAGCATAACAAGGGGCTGCTTGCGATTCATAAATCAATGAAATCAGGTCAATTTTACTCGGGTCTCGGCATGTGAGCGGTATACAATATCGTCGTGAACACACGACCCACTTCGAAATGGTACAATCAAACAACTGTTGTGTCCATGTGAGGACTACCCCCCACACATAAAATTTCTCCATGCAATTACATGGACGCTCGATTTTTTCAAAAATCGATCTCGTGGGAGCATATCATCTGATTCCGATTGCTACCTGCAATATCCATAAAACTACAATTACCACACCATTTGGCTTATTCGAATTAACCCGAATGCTAATCATCTCAAAAATGCTGTAGATATACATTTTAGCGTTTCATCAACGAAATTGTGAGATATGTCGATTTCGTTTTTTACGTATATTGACGACATTCTCGTAGCATCAAGAAATGAGGAGCACTTAATCCATTTTGAACAACTCTTCCAAAAATTATCAAATAATGGCGTCCATATAAACACAGGAAAATGTGTGTTTCGGATAAGAATTCTTGACTTTCTCTGTCACAAGATTACACCTAATGGCATTCTGCCGTCCGAAGGATGAATTAATGTATTATAGAATTATCAGCTCCGCAAAACATCAAAGAAATACAACAATTTGTCGGTAAAACTTGTAAAGAAACCCAAGAATGTCAAAATGCATTCCTTCGGCTGAAGAAAGGGTTAGAACACATAACACTTTTAGAGCAACCGCTAAATGCTATAAAATGTAGCATCACCACTGACTGATGCATCGATCATAAATAAAGATAGTTGGGAACCACTTGGATTTTTCTCCAAGAAATTATCAGATGGTGAAAAATAATATTCCGCATTTGATAGAAATTTGCGTACCACAAGGAATTAAAAACTTTCACTATTCTGTTGAAGATTTGGAATCCATTACCTTCACCGACCAGAGTAATTTCCTCTAAAGCGGAACGCAACTCAACGCAAGCACGGTACTCAGATTTTGTCTCACAATTCAGGAGAGACAAAGACACTGTGGTCGCCGACACAATTTCTTGGACGCCTGACCACCGACAAGAACAAACATGCATGCGATCTAGAACTAGAACACTACTTTTGATTCTACAAATTAGATTAATCTGAAATTCGATAAATTTCCATTAGCCGATTTAACAATTTACTGTGAAATTTCGACAGACAACAATCGCCCGTACATTATAGAGACATAACGTCGAACTATCATCAACATCCCGCATAACATATCACATCCAAGTGTATGAGCAATCAAAAACTCGTCACTTCAAAAAAAAAAAAATTATCCCTTGGGTCTCTCGCCGAGAAGGGAGTGATGTAGTGGCTTGTTTTTTCAACTATAAAGAAGCAACGCACAATATAATTATGAAATAAAACACAATCGGTGCAAATGGTACCCAACAAAAACAACAACATACGGCCCTTTTGAGTAATCTCTAAAATAACGAAATATATTTTTAAATAAATAAAAATAACAAAACAAAGTCGGTTAACACGACATTTGATTAATACAACTGGAAACGCTAGTATTGCAATTGTATCAAATGACGGTCCCACCGTCGATTACTTAAATGATTAAATATTGTGATAACCAAAGACTTAATCATTTAATAAGATGGCGGGGATTTATTGCTATTAAACGAAATAATCATTGCAATTGTATTCAGCAGCATGACGCCACGTGCACCTCCGGTGGGTCACATGCATATGAGTTTTCAAAGTGAAATAGTTTTTCGGCACTCAGGTCATTTATTTATTGATCCGCATTGTTCTAATACATTTTTTTCCTATGGTGGCAGTAAAGGTGTTAAAATATTTGAGTAACCAGTTAAAACTAGAGTTTGTTTTGATTCAATTTAGATTTTTATGGTCGTGTTTACCAAAACAAAATACTGGTTAAAACTGGATTTTGTTTATAAATCCAGATGTTGTTTATTAAAAAAAATGTACGAAACAAGCAGCTGACCAGCCAAATCACAAAAATATTAGGTGCGTGCAAGTAGAAACTCGGCTCTGAAGCACGCATCCAAATCGCCCGCCATTTTGGATATATATAGATTAGTTATTGCTGTTTTTATGACATAACTTTCAGTTATTTACAAGCAGTCGCTCCGTGTGCATCAATTTTAAGAGATGGATGTTGATCAGCAACATTTACGTCATTAAAAAATGCTGCTCAAGCTATGGAACTGATTAATTCGAATTTGAGTGAGAATTCTGTGAATCATTCAACAGTAAAAAAGCGGTTTGCAAGATTTCGTGATGACAATTTTAGTATTGGGGACGATCCACTTCCAGGTGCATTAAAACAATTTGAACTCAAAAAGAGCTTGCAGAACAGTTAGGAGTTACTCACCAAGCAATATCAGTTTAATTGTAGGCAATGGGAAAAATACAGAAGGAAAGAAAATGGGTTCCTCATAAACTGACCGAAGAGTTGACATCTGCATGAATTTCCTTTCTCGGTACAAAAGAAAGAATTATTTTCACAAAATCCTTACGGGTGATATGAAAAGTGGATTTTGTACGATAATCCTAAACACAGAAAACCATGGGTTGATCCAGTCCACAACATCAGTTGCAAAAATGAATATTTATGCCATGAAAGTGTTACTGTGTGTCTGTTGGGATTAGGAAGGAGTAATTTACCTCGAGCTTCTGGAACCTGGTCAAACTGTTACAGTTAAATATTACCAGGCCCAATTAAGTGATGCTCTGGAGGAAAAAAGACCATTTACAGGAAGGCGGCAGGTGATATTGCAGCACGTTGTCATGCCCACGGATACAGCAAAATCAGGCCGGGAACTCATCTTCTACTTAGGCTGGGAAGTTTTACAGCATGCGGCGTATTCTACGGACTTGGCGTCCTGTAATTACCACTTATTCAGATCGATGTTATTATATTTGAAAGACAAACGGTTCACGAAAGGTGAAGATGCACAAAAATGTCTCGATGGCTATTTTGCTTCGAAACCACCAAATTTCTATCGCGAGGATGTTCATCATCTACCTGATAAATGCAAAATCTCATAGATAGTAATGGCGAATATTTCAATAATTAATCTTTGTAACAATTATATTTTTAATTATGTCGAATTTGAACAAAAAAGCAGAGTTTCTACTTGCATACCTAATATTTTTTTAAATAAATAAAAGTTTTTCAAAATTAAGTTAAACGTTTTTTTTTTATTAACTTTAAGATTAAAAGAGATTACTTTGTGTCGACGACAACCTATGCAGTGAATACTAAATTGTCACAATAACTGTCCTATTTTGGTGCTCAGTGAACGGATAATATGTCGAAAAATATAACTTTTAGTAACATTTTGTCAAGCAGTTGAACGCAACCTTTATTTTCTCTTTTTTTATATGCGAAACAATGAAGTGCCGCCTGCTCTATTCTCTACAACCCTTTCTAACCTTTTTTTTAATTATTTAATCCTTGCAATCTGTTGTGGGGCCGAAGCACTCTCAAATCTTTCGCGGTTTGTTTTTCCTACCTTACGCAGTTATGCCAAATCGAAGACTGACGGCTATAGGTCCGATGTACATTACCATCTGCGCATTGCATACCTAGCCGCATTGCCAGCCTATAGTACTGGATATGGGAGATGATGGGTCGACCCATGAGTTTTGCAAGCCGATGGCGGCCGAAGTTATGTTCCTTTTTATCACAGATTGTAATATGTTGATGAAAATTTCCTTTTGCATCCTGCTCCTATCGGGGTTCAAACCCGGTACCTTCTGATCCAAACGCCAAATCATTAACCACTGTGCTATTTGGTCGGTCTTTCTAACCTTAACGGTAATGATTCTTGCAAAATATTTTTCTTTTGAATTTTGTTTGAGATTATTAATTTCCTCTTGCTCTTTGTGAAAACAATATATTCCGTGCAAATGTAACTGCGTATTCTAAAAGTAGTTGCAAAGATTCCGCTCTACTCCCCATATATATTATGAACTGAAAATCTTTCTGCCTTATAGACTTGACATTTTTAAGGAGAAATGAGACCTCTTCACAATTTTGATCGGAACTGATATCTTAGAATTGCAGAACTCAGTTGTCCGAAATTCATTCAGTTCCGATTAGCGTAATTGTTACTAAAATTTATATGGCACTATTGTACTTTCAAATTCAAACGTTTCTCTCTCTCTTTCTTTCTCTCTCTCTCTCTAGCATTTACATCCCATGAAGGGATTTTGCCGCCCGCACTATGGCCCTCAATCCGTCTCGGTCCATCGCTCTCGTCCTCCAATTTCGACATCCTAATGCGAGTAGGTCTTCTTCGACGTCATCACGCCAGCGCAGTCGGGGTCTTCCTCTGCGACGTACACCGGCTGGGTGTTGATGGAACACTTTGTAAATCATTCGTTGTTGTGGAGACCTTGCAACGTGGCCGAGCCATCTAACTCGATTAGATTTGATGAAGCCGATAATATCGCTACCTCCGAGAAGTTGCTTTATTTCGTGGTTCATGCGAATCCGATATTCATTGTTCGCAACTTTAACAGGATCAAAAATTGAACGGATGACCTTCCTTTCGAAGGTAGATAATAATCTACAGTCGTTAGAGGTCATGGTTCAGCTCTCGTTTCCGAAAGTCAGCACAGGTCTTATTAGTGCTTTATAAAGTGCAAACGTTGCAAAGTGTCAAACGTTGGATTACGAAAATCAAGAATTTTTTACTAATGTTTTCTTATGATTTTTGAAACCTTTTCTGATCGAGAAGTAATCGAAATTCACTCCTAACAATCATAATCGATTTTACCGATGATTTTTATTTTATTTTATATCAATCTACAAAACTCACTTAGACTGTGTCCGAATTGTGTGATAAATATTTTTTAGCACAAATATTTCACACTAACGTGAAAAATTTTCTCTTTCGATATTTTTTTTCAAGTTGCTACCCGAATTCTGTGATAATTTTTTTGATAAAAATTCCCCACCCTCACTTTTGATTTTAATTTGAAAATATTGAATTTAATCATTATAAGATTAAGATTAAGTTATAAATTATTAAAAACACTTGAAATCATAAATCCAGTTATATTTATTTAATTTTAACTAATTGAATTATTTAAAAATCGAAATACAATGATATTGTTGAATATTTAACCTTAAGTCCATTTCTTTTACATATTAAACAGCTTCTAATCATAATCAATGCCCTAAACAAGTACATTCGATAATTTCCATCCGATTAAATTATCACTTATCTGTCAAAAATTACTATGCCCATAGACTATGATAATTTCGTGTGTCTTCGGTGTTTTCACAGTCAATGGACACAATCAATATGGGACAATATATAACGGTAGTTGTCGCTTTCTAGTTGAACGATAATAGTTATTATCAAAAGGGCGGCCACTTTAGACTAGAGATCAGATTAATTCTTCTGATAATAAGAAAATTTATGTGCTAGCTTAAATGTAATCTTAAGACTGGAAAAACGAAAGTGATATCGTTAACAAGGCCAAATATTGAAAAATCTTCAACAAAATAAAAAGCTACACCATATAACATATTTAAATTACCGAATATTCGAGTTCATTTCGATCAACAACATATTTGAAAACTATCAAACAGCTTTAACACAACACAATTTTTCATTCGAATTCTTTAACCCCGGATTAATTTAAATACCCCAAACCGTTATGCTTGAGACAGTGTATTGAATAAAATCTCCATTTAAAGATGTACCGAACGGACAATCACCTTATCTAATCCAAATGCAAATGAGAAATATTAATTCCGGATTATCACCTGCCAATGATTTACATTATTTATCCAATTAATCAAAGGTCAGGTATACAAGGTCAGGCAATGGCTATAGAGGAATTGATTATCCGAATACTTAATACATATATGTTGACGTCTTTATACACGTTGTAACAAATTGTTGATTCACATGTTGTGCTATTTTTATACACTGTCTATATCGATCGTTCAAAATAGTAAGTACATGCAATGATTGTTAAACGTCGTTACAAGCGTTGAAACAAACCTACCCCAAAAATTAAATTACCATATGCTAATAATTATGTCACTGGATATAAACATTTACGAGAATTTACATAATGGTTGGTGTGTTGGCAAGTTATGTAAGCACGCCAAAAATTGACACAAACTGAATTACAATAATAATACTAATTAATGCACCGCCAAGTAAATTTGCATAAACTATTTGTATAATATATTCAAAATATACGTAGCGTAATTAAAAGTACGCTCGATTCACCTAACTATTTAGGTGACACATCCGATTGTAAACATACCATCATACAAATATTAATGTATAAAATACTTTGCCCTCTGTGTATATTTATTTATTTATCAGCAGAAGTCATGAGTGTGCCTCATTCATTGTTTGCTCGTTTTTAAATAGTTAAAACTCAGGCAAAATATTTGATAGTTTGCGCAATGCGACATTGAAAAATGGAAAAATATTTTTTTTGTATGTTTCGCGTTGTGTATTGCTTGCCAATTTTTTTTTGTTTTGTTTGTTTTCGTTAAAATTCATGATAAAAATAATAAGCGAAATATTGGCTGTGGTGCAACGAAGGCGGAATTGGCGATTGTCAAATAAATTGGCCGAATATAAACCAACAAAACTTACAACATAGGCTAGGTAATTATTTTCGTATATACCAACGCATGATACCCAAACTGTATTTGGTGTTGTTTTTATTACAATGTCATTCAACTTCGAGCATAATTTTTTTATTGGTATGACTGTTACATAGATGACTCAAGACTACTACTAAATTATTTGTTTATTTGGTTACCCAGTATTGAGTTGCGCTTGTATTTGTTTGTAGTAAAATGTAACATCGTTCGAGAATAAACTAAAAACCTTCTAAAATTTTCACTTTGATTACATAATATTTGTTATTATTAAAAGTTTGTCAACGTTTAGTTATTATTAAGTATATATGATCGTTTAAAGTTTCAAAGACTCAAAGTGAAAGCGTAAATTATTATACCTGACATGTGGTCTCCAAATAAAGATTCTAATATATTTACAGCTGAGTGGCCTTAATTTAAGCTGCTTATTGGCATTTTACTAAGACTGTTCTAAAGCGTCCCATAAGCAGATTAACATTGCATGCCCAATAGGAAACTTATAACTTTTGCCTTACAGAAAAATAGGAAAAAAACTTTGAGAAAAAAATTTTTTGTTCGTTAGGTTGGTAGTTTCCTTATGAAAAAGTTATTGAACTTTTAACTTTTGCCTTATGTGAAATACAATGAAGTTAGCCGCGTTTTGGATTGAATGCCAATTATTTATTATTGTGGTTCAAACGGAACGATATCCAAATCAATACCCCTTGGTACGTATCAAAATATAAAATTCTGACTAACAGCATCCTTTTGTGGAGGTTTATTAACAAATTAATATGTCAAAATTTTGTAACAAATAAATAATGAAGTATGTATATGTTCAGTTTGTATTTTATTCTTTCTATAAGTTTCTAATAGGTATGCTCTTCCTTCATAAGGCAAAAGTCAAAAGCAAAATTCATAAGGAAAAGTTGTTTGACTTGGGGATTAACAATATATTAACAATAACACGAATGGCCGGTATGAAAATCATTGTATTTAAAAGTTCGAATTCCTTTATGATAAGTATTTGTTTTAAGAATAGACAAAAATTTAACTTTTTGAAAGTAAATTTTTGTGTGGAATGTTTTCAGTTTGCGGATGAGTTGGGACGTTTGTTCCGAGTAAAGTATAACTTCTCATATATCTAAACAATCAAAATACAACCTGCGAAACTTATTAAAATTAGGATTTGTTAGATTTATATATGTTTCGTTTCGAAAAGCAGTTAATTTATTCCTTTAACTATAGCGTAGTATTTATTATAATTACATTTAACGTTATGTTGTAACAATTAACAGCTATCAAAATCTCTTTCTGGCACAAAATGTTCATTTGAAAAAGCCAGGGTAAAACTGCGGCAAATTTAAAAGTTTTCTTTATAAGATTGCGTATCTATCATTTTTGGAGGTGCAAGCCAAAAATTTTGGAAAAATCACCACATTTCCCGAGATTTACATTTTTCCAAAAACATTTGTTTTTTTTATTCAAAAATTAAAAATCTGCGGTTTTTATTTATCAAATCTTAATTTTAATTAGAAAAATTTAAATTACACTATCACGAAACAGGTAAAAATTACATTTGCGTTATTTTAATTCGTCTATACATTTAGAGGATTGGGGCTACCCCAAACCTCCGCTTCTCTAGAAAAAATTAAAACTCAACTGTTTTCATATTAAAAGAGTATTTTTTCACAAATGTCTGTCTTTATGTAGGTATATGATATACTAAAATTTGGAACTCCTCAAAGCCGTCTTGCCAAAAGTCATACCATAGAAAAATAAGTTTAACATAGATTTCTCATTTGTATAAAACAAACTAAATTCCAATGTATTGATTGTATTTGTGACTTTACATCGCGCACAATGTAAAATCACAAATAAAATCATGACATTGAAATTTCATTTTTATCTCTCGTTTTATTCAAATGAGAAATCTATGGTAAACTTATTTTTGTATGGTTATACATTTGTAAATAATTAGTTATTATTTTTCTATGGTTATACACTATGGAAAATTTCCAAATTTTAGCGGGAAATTTTGCAATTTTTCCATAAATTTACAATTCCAACATCAAATCTATTAAAAAACTTATCATTATATATTATTTTTTAACTTGTCATCAAAAAAAAATGAAAATGTGACAAAATTTTCCCGGAAAATGTGATAATTTTTCCGAAATTTTTGGCTTGCACCTCCTAAAAACGATAGATACACAATCCTACAAAGAAATTTAAAAAAAAAAAATTCATCCTTCTCGATTTCCGCAATGTATACGTCATCTACATTTTAGCCATATCTTCTAAAAACCTTCTAGGATGCAAATGGGGCTGAAGTTTTGAGATTGTACGTATTATGATGAATGTTGACCAAGCCCCAAGATATTTGCTCAAATACGAATATACGTGTGCTTGTCGGCCACATAAAAGCAAAAGACCAAATGTCCTGTCAACTCAAACCATAAAAAACTATTTCCGGCTTAGGGAGTTCTTAAGAAAAAAATATTTGTATTTAATATCATCTTGGATTTTGGTAGTTGGCCATGTGTTCAAATTTGATCATACAGCTGGTGCCACGTGTACCATCTTTATATATCAATCGTCATTTCCGATCCAGGTCTTGGAAATTATAGACGTTTTCCGATAAAAATTATGGCGTCATATCGAAGCTGGTATAGATTGTACCGATCCTAACATATGGCCTGGAACTGAGGGTCTAGCTTAGCATAGATTATTCTTACAGATGCCAACCCAAAACATAAAGAATGCGATGGCTGTTTGTTGAAATTTGAAAATGCAGCTTGTTGGTCAGCAATTGCCCTAAGACGAACTATCTCAAAACATGGCCATTTTGTACCTATCATGAGATACGGCTTGTACTGAGAAGCTCACCATTACTTGCCGTTGCCAACAACTTAAAATACGAAAAACTATTTTTCCGAACTTAAAACATAAGGAATTACTAAACGTAAGAAATAAACGAAAAATCTTAAATGTAATATTTTTCTTGTGTTTAATTTAAAAGATCGTCTTGTACAGGTAAAAAATAAAATACTGGGATAGAATGTGGGATTTGATTCAAATGCTTTTGATTTTATTAATAAACGACTAAAATGAGCTTGGAAAGTTTGATTTAAGATTCATAGTTCCAAATTTTGAAATAAATAAAAAACTGATTTACTAAAGGCAGTACTCCTTCCTGAACACCAAAGGCTCTAGGCATGAAAAAGTAAATTTAACTAAAATAAAATGGAGTGTATTAGTTGTGACCAATAGCTGACTTTCTTTTATCGAGAATGTGCCTAAATCACGAATATACATCACTTAGAGGAAAAAAAACTTAGTAAAAATTTGGTAAAAAAAACGATATTTCCATTTAAATTTCAAATTTCATTTTTAATCGTTTTTATCGCAAATGCTGCACATTACAAAAAATTTGCAAAAAAACAAAAAACAACTAAGGAAACTGCAAATCATTATGCAATGATTAGGAAAAGAATAATGAAAATTTTGTAAAGTATAATGGCTGGTCAAATTTATTAAAAAAACAAACCAGTTTGAATACATTATTTGAGCATTTAAATATCGATACCAAAAAGAAAATGGTGTTTCTGAGTGCCAAAGAATGGCTGGTTAGGTCCACAAAAATTTCTAAAAATAGAATCTAAAATAAATCGCCAAAAACCAACTTTCATTATAATTGGGCTTGAAACGGCAGAATTCTGTCCAATATTAACAAATTCCAAAAGTTTGTTAAAACGCATCTTAGAACGCTAAATTGAATCCTGTAAACCAAATTTCATAATAATTGATTAAGAAGTACAATATTATAAAATATTGAGCGAGACCGAGTTCCATGACTTCGCCGAAAAACATGAGGGTGAATTAAAAACACTTTGTTAAAGAAGTTTAAAAAAGTCATTAAAGCAAAAATTGGTTTATTGAAATGTTCTTAACAATTTCGTGGACAAATCGGCATATACAGACGTTTCACGAAATAATAAATAAAAACAAGACGGTAATAACAGTGATGTGAACAAGGCGAGCCCATAAACAGATAAAAATATTAAAACAACCTGATTTTACTTATATACAGATAAACGCCGACTTACGCGTCCTCCAAAAAGGCGGATACGTAATTTTTGAAGTTGAAGGCGAAAATTCAACTAGCAACTTACCTAGAATTTAACAAAAGAAAACAAAGTTTACTACTGCGAAATCTGTCTGAAAAAGCGATACCCCTAATACCTTATTAGTGCAATGATTAGGAAGACTCAATACAAGTACTGATATAGACTTAATGTTTGTTGTTACGTCAACAGACTGTAAGAGATACCTGTAATAGACAAAAGCTCTTTTCTCGACTCAAAGATTAAAAAAACATTTGTTGTGACACGGACGCGTGTATAATGTTGCGTAAGCATACGCACAGGAAAGACACTAATTTCAAAAGATAAGTTGAATCTTTATTGGTGGGGTGCAAGTTGAATAATTTTATTTTATTGGTCAGCGACAGAAATCAGAGGTAGGCAACATCGCGAAATTCTTATTCTCTTCTCTACTGTTTTTAAACGCACTTTAATTTAAACCCGGCAATTGATGGGCCAACAACAGGCGGCGCTGCAATAATTTCTTTATCATTTTCATTGAAACAAAAAAGTGATAGCTATCAGACAAGTATTTCTTTGCCTTTGGCGTCCAGGAGCTACCCATGTAAAATATCTTAAACCTCACATATATTCCTAACGTTCGCGATTTAAATGATGACGTTTACAGATTTATCTGAAACTTTAGTTTTAGATTATTTTACGACTTATAATTTAGCACTTTCTCGATGAAAAATATTTTATACAGCATTAGAAAATCAACTAAAGTAGAGTGAAGGTTTCGCTCAGTTTTGTTCATATTACACTTAGTTTGTAATTAACTCAAAAAATTAAGAGAGAATTACTCGTAAGAACAGGTTTAAATCAAAATCATCAACTCTTTGAAATAATGAAACAAATTGATTGCTCTGTGCCCATTTGCATCATTTGCAACCTTCGTTAAAACTCGCATTTAACCTTTATGTTACACACCTTATTCAACTCACATTCAGATGTTTAGTATTTTGACATAATTTACGAGTCTAGGGTATTTTTTTTAAATAAATTTTTGTGATCCTCATGTTATATAAATATAAATTTAATCACAATCACCAAAAGACTGTGTTCACCAAAATTCACATAACATATACCCAACTGTTTGTATTTGCAGGCAGTTCCAACGTTTCACAACCGTACCACTTGGTTAAATGAGTACATTATTTATCACACATAAATAAACATACAGAAATTGAAAGATGTTTGCCAGTTGATGATGATGACGTGTGCAATTTGATACAAATTTGAAAGCAGTCAGGAAAATATCTATATACCGAAACAACAGCTTGATGAAGTTTTAGATGCTATTATGAAATTCGCACCCTGTATGAATGAGCTTCTATGCTCAAAAAGGGGTGTGGAGTTCACGAAATTTTTTGTCAATAAATAAATAAATAAATACATAAAATCAATACGCAGCACATTAGGAAGTGATAATAAATTTTGAAAGAACGCTTTGAGTAATTGGACACTAAGCTAAAACTGCACCCAGTTTTATTTAATTAAAATTCATACAAACTTGTTCTATCATAGCTTAAAATTAAATAAACACGAGCACAATTTATGTTTTTACGTTTGATATTGTCTATTCGTTGTTGGTAAAATTTACGCCAAAACTAAGTTTTATAGTTTTAAGTGCCCTGACCCAGCCGGCTTAACTCACATCAAACAAATCCACGATATCAATATACAACACTTTTATTCGACTTAAGAATCCCATTTTTAACTGAACTTCGACACAAACAACTAATAAAATTGGCAAGCGAAAAGTTACTAAACCGAAAATATTAGCAATCAGACCTACGATACAAAGTTTAACTTAAAAATATTTCACCCGATAACGAGGTGTACACACCGATAACAAATGTAAGATGACGCATTGATCATTTAACTCATCAATATAAGTAAATACCTAATCTATGTATATATATATATATAATTACTCACCCAAATACAAATTGGTTCCTGTGACATAAACGAGACAACATCATTAAATTGCCCGCTAAAGGTGCGCGGCTCATTAAATAATTTTTCATCGAGCAATTCTCCCGACTCCATACCACCGCCTAGAAATCTCATTATTGCATCAACATTTTGTTGATCACTACCCCTATCACTATTATCACTTGTAATATCACTTTTCACATCATTTTCATCAATTGCAACATCACTAACATTGTTATTCAAATCGTTTAATTGTTCATCACTGATGATATCACTTAATTTTGATGAAGACGATCCAACACTACCACCACCACCACCACCAACAACTATTGACGATATAATCGTCGAATTATTTTGCATGCGCCAGTATGGATCGCTGGTCGCATTGATCGCGTAGTAAACACATCCAGATAGTAGAAGCACACTTATAGAAGTGTACAATTTTAAATTTGGCAATGGGATGCGATCGAGTAAACCGGTTGGCATTTTGAAAAAATTGTATGGTACGGCGGCTTCCACCAAATTAATTTTTTATTTTTTTATTGCAAATAGGTTCGATGTCTTCTATTTCTCAATGACGTTGAGAAGAAAATATCATTTTGTGATTTGGTGATCGATCACCGGATCAAAATTTTCGGCTAAATTGTATTTCACGCCGAAACCTGCAAATAAATAAAAACAAAATTATAACTATGTGTTTAATCAAAAATTATACAATGAATGGAAAATTTTATTTTACAATAATTAGAAACTACATACGAGTGTATAGAAATAATAAATAATTATTGTCGTTTGAGACCGTTTACCCTTTATTGCATTGTGTTGTACGTTACCGGGTTAGTAAAACGTTAAATATACAATGAATGTTATTAATAGAACCCAGTAAATAGTGTGGAAAAATTAATTTAAAATTTTTGTTTAGATGATTCGGTTTACCTTCAGCTAAGAGACCGTGAAAACTTAATTAACGCGACTCTACTAATTCTAATTTAAATGTAAAATAATCGCGTCGACAATTTCGTATGTAGACGTAAATATTCCGATGTACTATGCGTACGCTAAATGAGTATACCATACAAACAACATGTGGGCAATTAATGTTTAACGACTTTATAAAATTAACAATTTTTCTTTTTTATGTTCATCTTTATTTTAAAGTTTCTTGCTCAACTTGCGTTTTATAAATCTTGATGAATATTTTAATTATATTTTTTTTTTTCGAGAATTATAAGATTTCCACTAAGATTTTAAATCATTTACCACATAACAGGGATTAGCTAACGACTAATTTGAAAAATTATTTGTTTCGAACAATCCATTTTCCCGTATATATAAAATGTAGCCGTAAATTTAAACTGTTACTTTGATCATTATGTTAAACTATGTCAGTTATTTAATGATTATGTCATAGATTATATGCCGGCGACACGAATGCACGGTTTCGAATAAAACGGAATTCTAATTAGTTAACTATTAATTGCATTTTGATAAAATATTACACAAAACTTCATCTATCAATCAAATTCCAATATATTACCAAACCTCTCCATTGGAAATTACCGGCAACTGCATTTTTGAGTTTGTAGCAAAATCCGGAATATCAAAATATTTTTAACAAATAAACTCTATAATATTATTCTAATTTGGTTTTAAGGTAAAACGTGGTTTAATTATCGCTACGTACTTTAACTTCTTCGATAGTTTACTTTACCTGCAGCGAAATAATCAATCACCATGTTTTACTCGTAATCTTACACCTTAATTGTTCCTTTCACTAAATGTAAATCGCATAATCATATAACGTGTCCACCTATTTAATGACCAACTTGTTTATGTACAAAAGTACATACTAAGTATAAAGAAACAGGTATACCTCATTTAACGCTGTGTAAGATCTATATACAGGGTGACCTGAATTTTCGTCCGATTGTAGGTATTGTTATTTTTGGATAGATATTTTAAATTTATTAGTCAAGTATTTTATCCTTGATTTACATAAAATTGGCTGTATCTTAAATATTTTGTCTTGCAATACTCAAAGCATGCTTCCCTTAACACATTCGGGAAACACTGATTTGAATTAATCGTAAACATGAATATGCATGCCCCAGAAAAATTTTAAAGGGTCAGCGGAATTCATACATAAATTGTCTATGGTGGCTTCTTTAAGGACACCACCAGACGACCCACCACCGGGAGAATAACCAGTTTTGCAGCAGGTTAAACATACGGTTACGGACCCATCCATTCGAAAAATTTAGAAACCGCTGATAAAATTGAATTTGCTATATAATCTACACTGCGGTTCACTTGATTAGACACACTTGCAATTTTACTTTTTAATGTAAATTTTTAAATTGGGTAGAAAAATTATTTTAAATACGGGAGGAAGGGTAAAAATCGATCTTTACCACTTTGAGGAATTAACCAACCGCGCTATAGCTCGTAAAATCGGGCGTAGTGAGCATGCTGTGCGAAATTATTTAAAAGACAATACATCATTTGGAAGCAACTACCAAAGAAGGTCGGGAACAGTTCTGACACTGCAAGATAAAAGAAAATTCATAGGCTAGCGAAAACCCTGTTCGCAAGCAACAAAGATTGGAATTCGAGAAACAGCACATGACTTGGGAAGTGCATCCGCAAACAATGAATAATATTTGGAAAAAAGTTGTTTTTTCAAATGAAAAAAAAAATTAACTTAGATGGCTATAATTATAATTTTCGTGACATTCGCAACGAAAAATCATTTTTGACTCGCCATCATGCTAGAAAAGGAGGAGTAATGGTATGGGGTGCAATTGCACATTATATTATATTAAATTGAATTTTGTTTCCAATAAAATGACTAGAAATTCATATCAGGATATGCTGATTTTCCAGAAATTCAGGGCTATTTGGGCCTCTTCAGTGGATTTTTAACAGGATAATTCGCGTACTTTAAAATAGTGGATTGCGAGTTAAAACTTTATTACCATGACCAGTGTAGCAACTCAATTATTCGCAAAGTATAATCAATACAAGCTTTGACGAATACGACATATAATACGCGACATAAAACCGTGCGACACATACGATTAATCCGAAATTAATTAATCGACACAAAAAAATCAACTTGCATAAATCGACCGCGCACGAGCGCATCCAAAATAGGCCGTACGATATACTGGCATTGTCGATTTACACAATGTTGACAACGTAAAAAACGAAAAATGAAAGAAAAAAATATAACGGAAAAATTATAATCCACACATTACGTCTGTCGTCTAGTAAACAACACGCGCGCATTGAAATATTAAACTTAATCAGCTATGCTACACACAATTTTTGTTTCTGGATTCAAACTATTGCGCAACAGATTTTAATTTTTAATTTTAAACCCTTATTTTAAATTAAATCATTAAATTTTTTTGTCTTGTTTTATTCTTTTCTCTCGAAAATAAAATTTAAACAAAAATCTACATCTCAAAAATGTCCTTAAATGTTTTTATTTTCATTTCAAATTTTTTCATTTCGGATTCACGGACAAAAATTTTATTACTTAGCTGCGACGTAAAAATTTTGACCGTGAATCCGAAATGAAAAATATTGAAATGAAAATAAAAAAATTTAACGACATTTTTGAGATGTAGATTTTTGTTTAAATTTTATTTTCGAGAGAAAAGAATAAAACAAGACAAAAAAATTTAATGATTTAATTTAAAATAAGGGTTTAAAATTAAAAATTAAAATCTATTGCGCAATAGTTTGAATCCAGAAAACCAAATTATAGTGTAGCATGGCTGAATAAATTACGTGCGTGAAAATATAAATATATACGTGTAAAATAAATAATATAATAAATAAATTGTTAATATATAAAAACGAACACGAATTTTACACTAATTTAAGTATCATCGAAAACGTTTGGGGCTGGCTCACTCGCAAAGTTTATGAAAGGGGCATATAATACGAGTTCAACGAAGAGTTTTGCGCAGGAATTGAAGCTGCCTGGGTAGAAATTTCGTTGGACTACTTAAAATCTTTAATATCACTCTCTCAAGGACAGAAATAGTTAAAAAGATTAAAGAATTTCTTAATAAAAAAAATATTAAAATAAAAATATAAATGTGTTTTCATTATATTTCTAAGTTGCGCCTAATCAACTGAACCGAAAAATAACATTTAATTTTAACTTATCTGAAAAATAAAATAAAATTGAAAGGCAAGTTAACTGGCTTTGTCAGAATAATTATCGATTATTTATTGAGTAGGGATTTCTCTCTCTTCTCAATAAAAATATGTTCTTGGTTCCACGAGAAATTACAGTAAAATTTACATTTAAAAGTAAAAAAGCAAGTGCGCTTAATCAAGTGAACCGCAGTGTATATGCCCCAATTAAATTTGCATTGGCTTGTTTCAATGGATGTACACTTCGTGGGATGCAACGGCATTTTTTAAACCATGGGAATAATGTGTTGCTTATGATTTTGGAATCATTGGGAGTTTGACTTTTCAGTAGAAATGTAAACATTTCAGTGTTTCGAGTCGAAAACGTTTTAGTTACACATTTTTTGTATAAAATCTAAAATTATCAACCTAAAATCAACCTAAAACAATGCGAATGATGCGGCCCACGTGCGCACTAATTAGACGTGTTTGTTACTAGCTAATACAAACACATTTATCCAACACTATTGCGTTCTGGGAATTCTTCTCTCATGCCATTCTTTTTGGACCAAAATACGCGTGCTGGTAAATTACATTGGGAAAGTTAAAAATGTTTGCTTTGCATCATTTTTTTTGATTTACACTGGTTTGATTCATAAACTCTTTGCATCTTTACTCGAAGGTAAAAGTATTACTTTATAAAATAAAATAATCATGAGAAATTTTGATCTCGAAATTTTCGTAGATTTACCATTCGCTATATCACCGAATCCAAAAAAACTAGCTTTTAATCACTCTGCGCGTGTGTATGTGTGTATGTGTATATGTGTGTGTGTGTGTGGTGTGTAATTTTGGTCGGATTCGGTCCACCGGAAGTGGCAGCTTCCATAGGAGCTTTCTCGTTTCCTGCAAATATATGTTACTTTTTAGGTGTCAGTGGAATGCAAACATATATATTTGCAGGAAACGAGAAAGCTCCTATGGAAGCTGCCATTTCCTAATCCACCGACACCTATACCACAGAATACAAATATAAACAGAAGAGACATTGTCGAACAAGAAATTTTTTTCCTACCTTAAATTTTTTATAGGAAACATAACTTTTAAATATGAATATTAATAATTCTAGTAATGATTTTATGTTAACTGTTTTTTGTTGAAATATGCCGTCAAAGCTTCATTGTGAGTCAATAATTGTTTATTTAAAATAAAAATATTCAAAAATAACGAATTTTTCTTAGCTTATCGCAAACCGAGGTCAAAAAAATGAGTCCAAATTTTTCCATATTAAAATAGCGTTGTCTATTCTGCCTATTGTATATGCATACATGTGCCTATACAACGACATGAAAACAGATAAATATATTTTAGGTAATTTTCAACATATTTTTTTTAAACATTTTTTTGCAGTAAGTGACGCAGTTTTCTTAAGATAGTATAAAAAATTAATGCAGATAAGTTATTAAATATTTGTTTCCCCTAAATAAGAAAAATGAATTTTCACGATTTTGAGTGTGTGACAGTGAGTTAGGTTTTGAACTTCATTCGACAATTTCAACGAGAAGACAACGATAAAGAGTGATTTAGAGTGACAACGATAATAACAAATGTCTGCTAAAGATTATGATGATAACTGGATTGATGTTACAGACAACGAAAATATTGTTGAAGGAAAAAATTTCACTGTATGGCGCCCAAAATTCCCAAATATCAAGTTTCCTTTAAAGTTGTAGAGCCACTAGTCAAGAACTCAAATACGATCGAAAAAAACAAAGAAAGAATTCTATTTGGAGTACATGGAAAGATGTGGACAAAGATGAGTTTTGGGCTTTGCTTGGCATTATCCTCAATATGGGCACAATGCCAGTAGCTAACATACAGGAATATTGGTCGACCATTTTTACCAGGCGCAGATTCGACCAAATATTTTGGATGTTGCATTTTTAAAAACACCTGTTACTTAAAGTCAAAATATAAATACTCGGATAGAAAGAGTAAGCTACTTCTTGGAGTTTATACCCTTAAATTCTAAATTGTCTGAATATTGTTTACCTGCAAAAAATATCTGCGTAGACGAGTCAGTAGTAAAATTTAATAGTAGATATTTATTTATTATTTATTTATTAGCAGACAGACAGAAAATTTATCACGATTTTCATTTATTTTGATTGAAAATTAAATTATAATAATCGTAATAAATAAATTACGGTGACAGACAGAAACCTGTTTTTCCGAGTGTGCATAATTTAGCGGGATAGATTGCATTTATCTAGTTATGACAACTTAATAATTCTGTTTTGAAAAAATTGTGTACAGACAGACAGGCAGAAATACCTTAATACATAATTTAAATAACGAGGTTATCTAGTTTGTGTCCGTCTACGGTATAAGAGTCGACGAATTGGGGTATACATTTTTATGTTCTAGCAGATTGTGAGCCAGGATACGCATATGGCATTCTACCATATTATGGTAGTTTGACTACTGAAAATCTTATTAGACCAGACTTACCTGTAAGTACAAGAATTTCGATCACTATCCGTTTACATATTGCTTTATGACAAAATCACTCAAGAGGTGGCGAAATTTTTTTTTTTTTGGGGGAATGGAGATGTGTGCGATCAATTCATATATCCTTTACCAACTTATATGATGAAGTCGAAAAATGAAAAGCCATTGAGACCAATGTGTTAGAAATTTTTCTGAAGAACGTATAAGAGCTTCTAGTTCTGCTTCCGAGAATAGACTAAATGGAAAGCTACATATAATGCGAAAAATGGCGAAAAGGGATCGTGAAGTATGTTCAAATCCTAACAGAGAACAAAAAGGTGAAAGGCACGTACCCCTTATGATTACGATAACTGTGCAAATAAACCAAGGTTGTACGATTGTTTTTATAGATATCGTACCACGAAAGAATTTAAGTACAAAGATTTTTTTTCTTCTAACACAACAGAAATACAAATATATGTAATAAAAATAATCTAATCTACGTAAACGCCTTTATAAAATTTTCTTTCAAAAATAATATTTTTAATCTTTAGTGTTCATAAAAAATGGCGTGGACTCTCTGGTAGGGAAACGATTAAAAGTATGTATACCATTTATGAGAAAGACCAATATGAACTAAGAGAATTTAAATTAAATTTACAACAACAAGATCGGTCCTGATCAGTTTGGTTTATCAAGAAAAAATGGTTTATCAAGAAAAATTCGGCATCTGTACAGCACAGGTGGATTGACTTATAGGTGCCAAACTTCATTAAGCGTTTTTCATAATTATGGAGAGCACAGCGATTTTTGTCCAAAATCGGTCAACCGGAAGTGACAACCAGTTTAAAGTTTTTCAATTTTTGTAATGATGCCGCTATATCTCATAGGGGGCGTTGGCCGCCTCATTTCTAAGGTTACATAATCAGTTTTATATGAAGATTTATAATTGATTACTCCATTGAATACTAGGCAACTCCCAGATCCGCTAGATGATGTATACAAACGTGTACTAACTGTAGCAATGGTTACTTGATGCGGTGATGATATTATTTACGTCTTTTCTCCCTGTGCATATCTATACATTCGTGGTAAAGGAAAGTCGGGTGTTAGCCGTAACATATTCACCTCTCGATTATTTCATAAACATTTAGAATAAAAGGGTTTGTCACAGAATTAGGATGAGTAATTCGAAATATGAGTATGTATTAGACTATCTAGTGTTTCCAGCGCTAAACTTATATAAATTATGAAAGTGAATAAAGCGACATCTATGTATGAGCAATTATTATTTTTAGTTGCTTAAATACTTAATAGATGGAATTCATAACAAATAATAAAAATTTTAGTGCTATATATTTAGGAAAACATTGTTAGGAAAATTTTAAATAATGTCTCCAAGACAGTCGATGATGACATCTATCGGTGGACACCCTATACCAACTTCAAGTTTGACTTTACCCAGTCCATTTGTCTGAAGTGCAGAGCATCCTACATTTGTTAGATTTTTGAAAATTTGTTGAACCAATATTTGGTTTAAGATCGGGCTAACAAAACATGAAAAACAAGATTGTAGTACAATGGGCCCAGACAAACCCCTTTTCTATTGTACTGATTTTTAATAAACTGTACTTGATTAGAAAAAATACCAAAACAGCAAAATGAGGTCAAGAGGCTAGAATATCGAATCATATTAAATTGAGACCTCATTTCGTTATTGTATATTGCTTAAATTGCTGTATACAACATGAACAAATACTTATAACCAAATGCAATAGTCAATAAATCATATTTCATAATTGCAACTGTAAACGTTTCTCAAAGAATAGCAACATAGACTAAAATAATATTGTATGAAGATATTTCAATATAGATAAACATAATAAAAAGGTGGCTGTCAATACTCGTAATATTGATATCGTCTTGTTTGAACCGCAGTATCTCTATATAAACCAAACATAATATAAAGACGTTCCGAACGACAGCTCTTGCATTAAAATTTCATAATGCAGTTCAACGTAAAGCAAACAAACCTACGTTAAATGAGGTACACATTTAAATAAATCCAATTTACACACACAGGTTATTGACATATCGTTATGGTTTCTTCAAACCAAAACAAAATCAATTTCACCGAATTAATATTGGTAAATTTCAATAATAAAAAAAAGAAAACGTTATTGGAATGGATTACAGACGAAAGCCTCATCCATGAATCACGAACATACATACAAATATCCGCAGAATTCTAATCATGTGCTAGATTTATACCTTAAGCAAAAACTTTGTGTGTAACCTGGTTTTCTCCAACCGGTACTTTTAATTTTATTATCACTTTGTTGGTTTTTAAACGCATTCAGCCATTAATAATATAATAAATAAAAGTAAAACAAGATATTTTTGTGTTTGACTTTTTGCGGTGTCCTCTTTTTCATTCTACGTGTATTTAGTACATATATACTCATATTCAGGCCAAGTTCATCACGAAGACAATTTGTTGACTGATTAGAGTTATAAGTAAAAGGTGTAAATGTCTGATGGTGTCGCTTGCGGCATAAACCCGGCATCACGGTCAAACGTATTTAGAATATTATTATTTAGTACAAAAAATTTAACTACATTCGTCTACTTATTTTGATTAACGTTTGTGTTTATTTGGCCCTCAAGATGGCATGCACACATATATATATTATGGTAAAGAGCAACTATATGTACATACGGAGAAGGTCAAATGTGCATCAAATCACAGAATGTTAAACAAAATTTAAACGGTTTTTAATACAATAAAATTGCTTAATATATGTATGCTAATTTATAATAAATTCCAAAACTTGATAATCTCCTAAATATATACATAAATAATCGCAACAATGATAAGATATGAAAATTAATTTAAACAACTCACGTAATTCTGTTTGCTTCGGCTAAATTGAAGTGAACACACATTTTTGGTCTTTCTTCTTCGCGTATCGGGAATCGTACCACTTTCGAAAGTAGCACAATAAATATAAAATTACACACTCCTTATCTCATTAAATTATCTTCTATATACTTTGTTTACGTCTCAAATTAAATTGGCATTTTATCCATTAAACAAATAAATTAGAAAACTTACATTAAACACTACATATACATATAACGAGAGTATATAAGAAACTTATCTTAGACAAATACAACAAAAGTGATTTAACCTATATTTTTAAAGATTTGTTTCTATTTGCAATTTACTATACACTTCGACGGTTGAGTTAATAAACAAACCAATATTTATATACATTTGTTATATGTATACACGTGTGTGTATGCGCTAGATCTTTCAACTTGATTACTCCTTAGAGAATTGTTAACCCACTCAGCCCTTGGGTAAATATATACAAGCACCATATATAGGAATGCGTTTATATGATTTTTCATGTTTTCCAATACAGTGCATCCTATACGCAGAATTTTCATTCAGAAAATTTTCTGCGAAATGCCCCCAAACATACCGTGTGTATAGTAGGTGTGTCGATATTTACGTCGCTGATGATTGTTAAACGTTAAAATCGAGTATAAACATTACACCCGCGAAAACAAAAAATTATGATATTTTGTTTTTGAAATTTGGATATTTGGAGCACATGAAAATTTATAATTGAATTATTGTTTCAAACAGAAGAATTTTAATTCTTTTATTTTTTTAATTTAATTATATATTATTATGAAAAACATGATGCAGGTTGACAGGATGTGTATATAGAATGTGATGAGATGTAAATGCGGGAGGCTGTCTTAATTTATACATTTTGCTGTTAATTTCGTTGTGGGCGGAAATTTGTTTTCTACATTTTTTCGTCTATTAGCAAGCTAAGCATAATAACTAGTGAAAATTATAAACATTTTGACAGATTGGCAGTAGCGATTCTCCTGGAAACTGAATTAGTTTTGAGTAAATTTGTCTAGAAAATAAATTTCGATCGAAATTTAACTAAACTGCGATTTTTGTGAGGTTCGACAAAAAAACTGTAACATACATCAAAATAATTATTTGCGATTTAAAAGTCACCAAAAACCAGTTTTGAGAACAAAACGAAGTAGATTTGAGACGAAGTGGAATCAACTAGTTTTGAATGGAAATTGAGACGAATTTAAATTAATCAATATTAAAGTGACATGATACTTTTAATAGAATATTAATCATAAATTTGAATGACCCGAATTTGGAATAATTAATGAACTACCGAATTTCTTTTGAATAGAAATTCAAATTTCAATAAACAACTTGTTTATAAGTCAACCATGGAACCAATGGAAATATTTACAAATGGAACGAATATATCGCAAATTAGAAAACAGGCCTGATAACTATATAAGTCCCGGCTTCATTTTCAAATTATTTGAAGCAATAAAACTGAGATGTGTTTAAATTAAAATATTTAGTTTTAATAAAATGCTATGAAATATTAATTGACCGACTTTCTGAATAGTGTGGTGCAAACAGGGTGGTGCAATCCTTTGAAAGAAAAGTTTAATAAACGAATAATAATATCGAAAAACAGACGTGAATTGGCCACCAAAATCATGCGATTTAACGCCATTGGATTTCTTCTTATGAGGTTTCTTGAAGAGTAAAGTTTATGCGGATAATCCTCTAACTATTCAACACCTCAAAAACACTAAATCAGATAACGAGCAAATATCACTAATTGAACCATCATTATGCGGAAGTTATTCAACATTTTGGTAAAAGATTGACAGCCTGTCGAGCTAGCAGAGGAGGTCACTTGAACGACATTCTTTTTCATTAATAACCGGAACCAATGTATTTTAATTTCCAATAAAAATAAGTAAAGATTTCACACAATTTATGTCTTTTATTTAAAATTTAAAAGATACCTCAAATTTGAACACTCTTTATAAAAATAAATGGGGAAAAAGAAATCCATTATTTTCTCGCTAGATGGCTTTAGTGACATATATCTTGTGATGTATGTGTTGCAGTAGGCCATTACTTATACTCGTTGGAAAGGGGACATCCATATACTAAAACAATTCTTTAATCATAGTTTTGATTGATCGATTCAGTTGTGAGTTATAACGTATCAACGATGGAGGTAAACAAAGAGAAAATTCGCTATATTTTAAAATTTTGCTCGATAAAGGCGAAGCGCAATGTCAGGCGGCTGAAATTTTGAACGGTGTTTATGGGACCGACACTGGAGTAGATACTCGATTGGTTAGCAAGCAGCAATTTCCTAGCCAAAATCTTGACTGCTTAAATTTCAAATTATATTTTCAATAAGGTTTTTATTTTTCTGCGATTGCACAGTAGAACAGCACAAAAATTTGATGTTTAATTTTTGAAGCCGTAAATTTTACTGTAACATCTCAAAAATGAAACAAAAACTTTAAAAAAAAAGATTTTAAAATTTAAATTTCCTTTGTATAATTAATTGAGTAGTCAGGAATTTGGCAGCAAATTGCTTGCTTGCTAGCCAACCCAGTATCTACCCCACTGTCACAGCCAATCACGCGCAATTTTGCTTTCGTCGATTCCATTCCGGTACTTTCCGGTACTTACTTAAAAATGCACCATGCAAAGCCTATCGTCGAAAATGTCGATAAATCCTGGAAATTAAGTAGACGGAAGCAGACCGGTATGCGAGCTATCGAAGGATCGTCCAGGAGCTGAAGATTGACCACAAAACAGTTTTAAACCATTTGCATAAGGCTAGCTTCAAAACGAACCTCGATGTTTGGGTGCCGCACGAGTTGACGCAAAAAAATATTGATGGACCGTGTTTCTATCTGCGAATCATTGGCCAAACGGAACGAAATCGAGCCATTTCTGAAGCGGATTAAAATTTTAAAAAAAATTGCGTCAGGCACACCGTATAAAAATAATGTGTGATATGACGTATCATGCCTAAACGTCAACATATTAGTGGTAGGTTCATTCAATGAAATTAAAACAATGATTAGCATTTCAATATATGTAAATGGATTAGAAAAGCCGGTCGAAACGGATTTGGGTGTAAAAATGTATTAATTTGTAAAGTAAAAATTAGAAAGAAATGCAAAAAATTATTTTGACAAAACTTATCCTAATTCTTAACCTTCACTATGTGTGGAAAATTATACGGGTATGGGGTAAAAAATACACGAATACATTTGGTACTTAAAAATTATTTTCTATAATAAAAATTGTTATTTTAACTTTACTTCTAATTTATTAAAAATATACATTAGTAAATTCAATATGTATAAGTTCCGATTCAATAATTCAATAGTTTTTAGTAATTAGTTTTTTATTTGCATTTTTGTTGGTCTGGGGTAAATACACAGAGTGAAGGTTCAAAGCCAATAATATTGTCAATAAAAAATACAAAAATTACATCAAAATAACAATAAACCCTTCCGAAAAGCAAAACAATAGCAAATTGTTTATTTTGTATTTGTATGGTGACACAAAACTATCAAATCGAATACATTACTCTCCAAATTAACATAATTAACACTAAAAATTCCTCACCTAATTTTGTGCTACATTGGAAAATATTTTCGTCTAGAAACATAGATGTTTGTTTGCACTGTCGCAAGCAAACTTATTCTGGTTACCATGAATATATTAACACTATTGAAGCTGGTGACATCTAGCAACGCTAGATTAACCTGAGCAGCCTGCAATTTTAATTTTCAATTTGTGAATTGATGGAAAACACAATTGATGATGATTCCGAACAACAGTTGTCACTAATGTTTAAAATTTTCGATTTCCGTCACAACGTCATTTGATTGCACTTACGTAACGAACATTTTGCAACTACTCGTAATATTACAGAGATTTATTTCGATGTCGAAAAAATCTTACCTATAAAAAATCTAAAACAAGTTTGATGCAAAAATCTTCAAACACACCCAGTCGAGTAAAAATGATACAAATTATCACATTTTTTACCACGTTTTGCCATAAAACACACTCATTTTGGTAATGAGTTTTTTAACATTTATTTACATATTGTTAATGTGCTTTTGGTATATCCATTTTCTACTGTAATATCGATGATGGTGCGTAATTCTTCTGTATAATATATTTTGGTCAGTGGTATGTGATTTAAATGGCTAAAACCTGACATTTTGTGTTGGAAAGGGTGGTGTGATGAATTGTGTATGGTGTGATCTGTTTATGGAAATTGTTTTTGCCTGGTAGTATGCATCCTGTTGGGATGTTAACTGACATTATTTCATCGACCAGTTCCAGATTATTTCCAACTGTCAAATCATTCTCTATCTGTATGCGTATTAAGATCCAATTGTTAAGGAATTTTGCTATTTTAAATGTTGATGCAGTTGTATAATTTTTTAAAGGTCGTATTGGAAAATTTTGTTTGTGATTTTTCTACTTTGGGTACTGATGGTTTTATCATTCGGTTATAGTACATTTGATATTTATTTAGAATGTTGGTTGATCTGGGTATGATGCTTTTAATATTTTTCAAGATAAATTTCGTTGAATCATAACTTAATTGTTGTATGTTGTTGTTTACAGTTTCTTTGAACGACTAGTTTTTTGCTCACAAACTGACCATAAAAGCAAGGCACATACATATTTATAACCATGGTTAACTGCCTTTAGGGCTAAATCTAGGTAATTGATTGGAATGTCACATAAGCATCTGATTTAAAAAACTCCCTTTATTCTTATACATATTCGTAAAATGAACCTTCTAAATTCAAGATTATGTTATGATATTTTCTGAGCCAAAATTGACGTTAAAGATTGATGAATTTCAAAAACTTTCTCTTTATGGAAAAGAAAGAAAAGGAAAAAGAGTTGTCAAAAATACACGTAGAAACAAAATGTTTTGGCAAAGAAATTTTGCTCAACAAAATATATCGCAGAGGTTTTCCCATGTTATCAAAAAAAAGTGGGCGTCAAATGTTTTCATGAGACTTTAATAGATTTAGTATGAGGAACAAGTAGAAATTGATAACGACTTACGCGAATCTTAAATTTCTCAAGAGCATAATAATAAGAATAACAAGTATGTACCATCTCAAATTATTTTTATTTCACGCACTGTATCTCTCGCTTACCCATCTTTGATTTCCATATCAATTTATTGTTCACCAAAAATGATGACGAATTAATCTTATGTATCGACCTTTCGATCTATTCGAACGTTAATTGATGACTAACATAAATTTTGGAAACTATGAAACCAAGTATGTATTTTGAATTAAATCTAATTTATCACCGTGCTTTGTACTATTTTCAACAAAGATCAAATTTTATAACAGCTTTTAGTAAATAATTATACTCGGTAAATCTGTAAAATGAGGGTTTCCTTCAAAATCATCGTGTTTAGAGTCCAAATAAAAACCAGAAGAGGTATGTTATCGAAATACAACTCACATTGGTAATGACTGGACGCATCCTTTGAACATCAAATAATTTAGAGACGATTTATCCATAAACATGTAGATCAAACTATAGGTGATGAATATACGTAAACTAAAATAATTTTAGATTTTTAATAAAATTAGAATGTATTCGTCTATTATTAAAAATGTTCTTATTATTAGACGCGAGGTATAATGTATTGGGAGTATAACTTTTTTGGATTTTTTTTTGCAGAAAAAGCACGTTTATTTCTAAGAAATGGTAAATTTTATTTTAAACAAAATATGTTACATCGTTATCTATGACTTTCGACCATCTTTCTGGCAATTTATGGATTCCATTGAAAAAAAAAAATTGCTTGTCTTTTGATGCGATCCATTCGTCAAGCCATTTTTTGATTTCTTCGTGGGTTCTGAAGTGCTGGTCTTATTGAATAGGGAGCATGCGGTAGAATTTCTCATTTAAGTACTTTCAGCGTATTTTTTACTTGTTTTGCGACATGTGATCGAGCATTGACGTGCAGCAAAATTACTTTAAGCTGTTTGTTGGCTGGAATCGGACGATTTTCGTTCAATGCATGGTTCAAATCTATCAATTGTTGTTGGTAACGTTCACCAGTAATATTTTCGTTCGGTTTTAGCAGCTTATAGTACACCACCTCATTCTGTTCCCACCAAATGCCCAATACAACCTTACTTCCATGAATGTTTCATTTTGCTGTTGATGTGGATGGTTCGCCTGGATGATCCTATGATTTTTGCGTTTAGGGTTATGGAATTAAATCCACTTTTCATTGCCAGTCACAATTTGAAACAAAAAATGCCATCTTCGGTGTCTTGTAAGCAAAGAATTGCAAACCGTTAAACGATTTTAAATGTTGGCTTAGTCCCATTTTCCTCTTTTTTGAATCATTGTTATGGCATGTAAACGTTTGATTTTTTCTTTTGATTAAAGCAAAAAAGTAATGCTTTCCGCAAATGTTATTTTGTTGGTACGAAATTCGATATGTTTAAACGGAATTAAAAAATATGTTGTTTACGCTTTCACGAATAATGACAAACTAAATTTTAATGTGGAATGTCAACACTTTAAAACGCCGTAGGTATCACTGTAAAAGAATGTTTAGTACTAAAGTTACGCCATCTCTTAGAAAATCTAAAAAGCTAAGTTATACACCCAATATAATTTGTATTCAAATTATTTTGAAGTTCTGATTTTATGATTTACTTCATATAATTTTAAACCTTTATACAAAAATGAATCGATAGTAAAATACGAAATGTCGACGTGCAGATGGCGGTAACCTCGAAATGACCAACGTAATGTTGATAAATAAAGCAAAAAGTATGTTGGTCCGAAAATAATTTTACCTTCTCGGTAATCGTAGTTCCTTGATATTTGGTGTAGTCACATTTCATGTGTGATGATTTATTGTACGATTAATAATTAAAAAGTTATGCATGAAAAGCTTTACAAAAATTTTATTTATATTTTATTTTACCCTGCTTACGTAAGCACATCGGATGTATCGAGTTTTATGTTCCATTATGTACATAAAGATGAAAGATTGTTGGTCCGAAAATAATATTGCATTTTCGATATAATGATAGAAACTTCAGGCAACGTCATCACCGAAGTGCAAGGCTTTAAACGAGTGGCGCTCACTACCAAGTATCTAATGAAATCGGCATTCACATTAGTCTAATGCCACATTCAAGCCAGAGGTCATTTTCATGACAATATATATATATATATATATTTTTACAATGTATTTCGCATTAGCGGCGAGGCATGAATGTATCGTTTTAATCAAATAATATTAAAGTTATGGGTAAACACATCTCATTGGTTTGGCCATGGTATTTAATCGGTTACGTTTCGCGATCAAATAAATCTATTTATCAGCTGTTAGTCTCATAGACATAAACACTTGCCATACGTACCAATGAACTTCAAATTCGCAATTATAGCAAAGCATAACTTAATTGGGAACCGTGCCAAGTCCCAACCAACAACAAAACCAAAGTGTGTTTACGTTTAGATAGCGACACCAATATATGTAGTTCACAGCAAAATTTATCGAATGTCAAAATCTGAAAAAAAAACCTACGCCGAAATCTAAAATTAAAATCAAAATAAAGCGACCGAAAATAAATCCGGTTGCCAAATACATTTTTTGGCTGGCTGTTTTCTGTTGGTGTCTTAATTCACAATTACTTTATAGATTACCATTTAATTTATGTACGTGTGTATTTATATACATATTATATACATAGCCAAAAATACAACCTTGAAAACACCCAAACAAAATTCCTCGTACACGAATATATAAACAAGTACCATGTTAGATTGGTGGGTTCCATTATTTAACCGCACGATATTTCAATTAAACAAAACATTGTAAATGTGTACGTTGCGTAACTCGACTGTCAATCATTTACTTTAGTTTACAAAACAATAAAAAGATTATAAAATTTATACGTCTGTGGATGTGTTTTTGATTATTTTGCGGTGTACACTCGAATTGAGCAAACAAAAATAGCATTCAACCGCAAAATGTTGGTATTTTTGCTTATTTTCCGCACTAAGTTTATTTAGTACGCGCTGTCATCCTCATCCAAGAGGCTTCCTATCATATCCATCTAAAAATTGGGCACAGTCATGTTTATTTACATTTGACATACGTTATGTAAATTAGAAACTGTTACAAACTAATATAGCAAGTCACTACTAACAATATAAATCTTATGTGTGTTCAAGTTTGTGATATGCACACTTTAAATATTGGTTGTTAACGAAAATATCAACGATTAGGTAATCGGTGCGACAAGAATAAAACACTATTTTATGATGGTGCAATTCGGATACATATAGTAAGTGATTAAATTTCAAAATATTACGGAAATACATTCAAAACTTTTAGTATTTCGTATATGGTTGGATTACCACCACCGCATTTACTTTTTTGTTTTTATAGTTTTTTTGATGCGGTTGTTACGGATTTCTTGTTGTTCAAGGTTTGATTGGTTAGTCGACTCGTATACGTCCGTATTTTTTTTAAATTATCAGCGTAAAACAATTCGCACATCGGTGTAAATCTTGCGTTTAAAATGTGATAATATTTTAAAATTTTATTCTAATTGACATTTTAAATGTTTTTATACGAGAACTGGTGATCGGGAAGTAAATTTAAAGCGATAAAGACGTACAACCTTCAAATCTATCTCATACATATAAAAAAAAAAAACTAACAAATGTTGAACTTTCCCTATAAAGCTTCTCTAATTTTAAATTTTTTAGTATTTAATGTCATGCAACAAATGTTAATTTAAAGAATAAAACTTCAATTGACTCGAAGGTCATAGTACAATAAAGCAGATAAAGCTGAGAGGTCTATTATTAAATTTTGTTTCCGTTGACGGCCGTGCTATTATGAACCTAAAAAGCAAAATCGAGTCGGATTTTTCCGAACACACTACAAAAAATCCGACTGCTATTTAGTTGACGTATTTAATACTCGATTGAATTTATTTTGCCGTTTCATCAAAATATAATGAAAAGTGATTTATATTTTAATAATATGTATTAATAAAATAAATAAATTAATAACATTTTAGTAATTCTAAATAAATAAAAACCAAATGTAAGTTTTTATTATAAGAAATTTTGAATTAATAAATTCTTAATATAACTAATGACCACTAGCTGTCAAATTCTAAGTTAGATGTGCAAAATGGCAAGCCTTCCAGTAATAAAAGACCAAAAAACGAAAGCCTGTCTTATCACAATGTAATGGGACTTCGTAACAAGGCACGCGCAGATTTTCTTAAATTCTAGAAAGTATTTGTATTAAGGGAGACTCATTAACGAGTACACCAAAGGAAATCGATTATCTGACGTATTCTGGTTCACGGCAGTTAATAATATTAATCGCAAATTTATTCAACAACCGGATTTAGTGTTTTCCTCCTAAACCAATAAGACTTAAGCTACAGCAACTGTTTAACTCAGCTCTAGATCTATGCCTTATCATCCACCACCACATTTTGTTTCGGACATTGCTGTTTGAAAAAAAGATTTTTCGATATTGCTTTATGAAAAAGGTCGTTATCTGTTGTTATCTCTGTGGTATATAGAGCACACTCCACAATCTTAAAAGTAAACATTGGAAATTTGTCTAACTAAATCGAAATCAGATTATGTACTCGAATTATTCGAACTTTTCGATGATTATATGTTCGATGTTATGCATCATGCAAACCTGATATATTTCCAACTAAGCCGTTATGGAAATTAATATTCATATCTAAAACAAAGTCTTATGACTACGCTCCTAGTTTAAGATGCAACAATCATTCTTCTAATGTTACTAAATTTATTACCAAGCGGTTTGTAAATTTTCACATGCATCGAACATCACCGGTACTCATCGACATTGATTCATCCAGCCTCGGGGGTTTACTTCCAATTGTTCTAATTATATGACCCTGCTTCATACAATAAATTGTTAAAAGTTAATGTTCCACTACTGACCAGTCGCGAAACTGTCTGGCATTCCCAAGCTGATTGAAAGCATTATGTTGAACACATTATAGTCACATTACAAACCGCTGCAGCCTTATCTTAATCCAGTACGATTTCACTAGAGAAAATTTTAATTAAACGCCTTACTGAGTAGGAACTTTAAACGCTTTGGAAAAGGAAAAAGTAGTTGACATTATTGCCACCAATTATAGTAAAGACAGTAAGACGAACACCTTATAACAACTCAGTATATACGCATTCGGTGAATCCGAGAGTAATCATTTGGATCGAATGTTTTTTATTTTGACAATAATAACGATGGCGAATGTGTGACCAAAAATTCTCTTTCTTTACGCTGATTGTATGAAAATTTCAACCTTGGGAGAGTGTATGAAGATGTTATAACGAAGAGAATGAAGAATTTATTCATTCATCATCCGTGAAAGTGAACTGAATTTCAACGCTTGGTTCCTCAAATGCTGGTTTATGGAGAGTTCCAAGAAACAAACGATACGAAAATCCTTCCCACATCTTTCGAAAGATACCTGCTGGAATATGTCCACATAAATAGAATAGAGCCCTGGACTACATTGGCTGGACAATTATAAATATGTATGTTAAAACCTAGATCATTTACGCCTCATTAACTTAGATCCACTCATAAATCGTCGAATAGTTGCAGAAGTGACTTTCATTTGGTTTTGCTTTCTGAGGTGAATTTCAATTTTAACTCACGGTTATGAAGTACCTTATCTGCCTTTCGACCTGCTCCACATAGGTAATTGGTTACGAGCTTGGGATTAATAAATAATTCAAAAGACCTTTATTTACATGAGTTTTACATTTTTTATTTCTTTTATATAATTAATATTCTGCTCTAATTTTTTTTATTAAAATTTTGAAAAATATTTCAATAATTCCCGTTTTTCATTTCCAACCTGTTTGTACCAATAAGAACGTTTTTTAAAACGTTAAATTAAACACACGTTTTGTTAAAAATATATGTTATTATTAATCGAAATTTATTGTAGAGGCACTTGACCATTTATGAATGAAAAATATTTTTTTTTTTTTTTCTATCACATTTAGCTGTATCTCACAAATGACAAATGGTTTCAAAAAATACTCTAATGGTGGTAAGAGCGTACGTTAGTGATGGTCAACTAACAACCCCTCTTCTCGAAATTAATCGCCCATCAAATCTTTTTCTCAATAAACCGATTGTTTGATTGGCTGTATGACGATTTTCAAGCGAAATTGAATTCATTTACATAAATGGTCAACCTTCTACTGTTAATTTGGAATAATGCAGAACCAACCGTTAATTTGTTCCCGTTTTGAAATTTATTTCAAAGTTTATAGGAGTTTTGGGGGCGTGTAGCAGAAAGAGGTAATGCGATAAAAACTACACCAACCACTGGAAGCAAACTTTGCTTGCGTTGGTACAAATTTGGGTGTCCGCATGGGAATATTATAAAAATAATAGTAAAAAAATGGAAGGAAACGAGATTACTTATATCCTGGGATTAATTTATCCTGAATTTACCGTACTAAAATCAACTTTTGTAATCGATTGTAAAAATGTCAACATTGTTCGAAACATTTAAAGTTATCTGCTGACTAGCAGCCAACTAAGAAATAATCAGTAGCACTCCAAAGTGATCGGGAGAAAATAATGTTCAGTTTGAAGAAGTGCCGAATAAAAGCCCAGCAATCATTCTTTCTCAGCGACTTGATTCACAATTGCAAAAAAAATCACATTTCGAAAATCGTGATATTGAAGAATCAATGCCAACTTGCAACGGAAAAAATTAGTTCGTCGCGCGGTAGGTAGCTGAACGAGTTAACTGATATTTTTGAATAGTTTCATGAAATAATGCTGAAAACAGATGTGCAGATTTTCTGCATGCAGCACCGCATGCAGAGCTGCACGTAAAACACATGATAATTTTTTGACACTTGTGTGCGGCATTTTTTATGTAGAGTTAAAGCAAGCTATCAACTTTTTGTCACACAGATAAATATTTTTGCAATTGAAATGTCTTGGTATCGCATAAAAATTGTTTTTCTTTTGTAAATTCGTTAATTTTCTCCTCCATCTGGACAAAATTTAGTGTGAAAAGTGGAAAATATCAAACAATCACATGAAGTTGCCGACGATTTTTAGTTTTATTTTTTTTCATGTTGTCAACACCGACGGATGCGCAGTCAAATTAGAAATAGAGATGACGTGCAGAATTCTGTATGGCATGCGTCGTACATGTATTTTAACCCATATACACTAGCGTATTCTAATTTTGATGCATGCAGAATTCTGCACATGTGTTTCCAGCATAAAGGAGAATATAATGAGACGTAATTGACGGCATTTATGATTCGGTTCGATATAAACACGACTAAATACAAAATAACATCTTGTGTTATATGAATAACAAATACTTCAGACCGAGATGTCAGCGAATCAACAAAAAACAAGTTCAGTAAAGAAGTCTTATATTCCGACGACACGATGCCTAAATTATAGAAGTGTCATTAAACTTGGAAATACGAATCGACGACACAAATGCTACAAATATTACCAAGTTGTATTCAATACATCAGTTTGCGCTGGTATGACACAAAACTAGGTTAGTGTCTGTAAAATAAATAAAAATCCAAACCGGAAAACCGTTTCAGTCCATAGGGTTGAATTAGATGCTTTGATTGACACCGCCAACAGCGGAAATTTAATCAAACCTAATGAATATTTAAAATTGGGCGATCGATGATCAGTTCTGTAACACGAAATTGTTTAGTATTCATGGAAGCCTCATCTACACAGAAAATGATTTTTAGAATTAAGGGATTTTTGTGGACGACACTGAGGATATGGTTCTAAAACAACAAATACTATAACCATAAAGACGAACAGCCGTATGTATCATCATCCTAGTCCAAAAAATACAAATTGTAAAAAAAATGTGTTCAGTGAATGGTAGACACAAGGCATTTTCAAAAGAGTATGTGGCTACGCTAAACCAGTGGTTCAAGTCCTGAAGAAAATTCCAGTCTAAGGCCATTGTGTGTCAATTAGAACGATTTAAGCACACCAGAATATTAAATATACATACTGTCAAAAAATATTTTAATGTCCCGGTTCGCATCGAAAGCCGAAAGTTAACATCTTTCGTCGCACTTTGCTTCGGGGTGTGGATTGGACGTACCCGCTACAAATTTTAAATCACTCAGAAGAGCATTGGAACGTGTAATTTGATCTGTTCAGAGATCACAATATCGAGGTCGTACGAAACTTTTCTGCGCCCACTCTATTAGAGAATATCTAAAATTTCTTGAAAAAAATGCCGATTGTAATTTCAAGACATTCGATTACACAACAAAATGGAACAAGTCGATGATCTCAGCAGAAACGTCGTAAGTATAATCGATTTCAGCAACGAAGAACTGTGGCATTTATTCGAAAGAAAACGACGAAAAGCTGATCATCAGCTAGAACAACTGGAGGGTAGTATTAGAAACAACAGATAATACACCAAAATATTTCGTGAATTGAAATTTTAGATTTGTAAGAGGTCAATTTTCAATAAAGAGAACGTAAAGACATTGTGGGAAGCCGCTTATAGCCCATAAAATGTAAAGGTCAGTAATGGTAATCGAAACGCGCGGAAAAGCAATATTAGTACCACTGACGGCAACTAATAAGGGTTAACAGTATACCTTTTTGTCGTGGTGTTATAATTAACTAGATAAAACGAGGTAATGATGCGATGGAGTCATTCATTTTTTCGGTAACCTCGAAAAGAATAATCTCCCTCCGATCATGGGTCAGATGTCATATGCAGAACAAATTTCAAAGAAAATTACGACGAACAAAAGATTCATCTAACAATTTGAACCAAAGTTCTAAAACTACAAGTCATCGTGATATTGATAAAAACATTTGACAGGTCGAAGGTTCAAAGAAAACCGCAACCACTTGCAATAATAAGAAGCCTTGGTTTTCTTATATTACCCATATCCAAACGTTGGATATTCGTGATTTATACGCGTGTTCGTGGTATAAAAAAAGGAGGGGGTGGGCCACCTCACAACCTATTTGGTACGATTTCACCTTCCCAATTTGATCAAAATTGGCACCCGAGTTATGAAATTAGTGACATCGTCTAGGTTTAAGTACTAATAATAGGCATTAATGTTGTGTACGGGTCAATTTTTTCGTCTAAATTATGAACTACACTTTTTTGATGTGACCTTACGCTATTCCCCGCAAGGTTACGAACGAAAAGTCTCCTCGCGAGGTAACTTTTCAATTTAGTTGTGAAATGTCATTTTTAAAAATTATATTTTTATTTCTTACAATTTTTATTTGTAAATATTTCGGAGTTTATAATAACATTTGCTAATAATGCAACTTCCATATTACTTCCGTCAATTAAAAAAAAAAATCATTTAATTTAATATTATTTTGCTTTATCCACGAAAAGTCGACAATTTCAGAGTAGTCGCAGTGGAGCGAAAGTAAATAATGCGAAAATTGCTAGTGGTGAATAAAGTGACATTAATTTATGTAATTTGAAGTAATTGTGTAAACAACTTACTTCCTCAATTGTTGAAATTGATGTTGTAGTTATTGTGGAATAATTATCCGTATTTTAATAATATGAATAGAAATATTTCGGAAGTTGTAAGTAATTGAAAGAAAAGTGTATAGTAAAACCGTCAAATTGATAGTTGATTTTGTATGAATTCTGTACGAGTTTGATAATTTCAGGTAAATTTAATTTTCTCGATTCTCCAGAAATATTTTGTCCATTTCTCGAAAATTTCGAGAATCAACAAAAATATGAATTTAGAAGCTCAAAAAACATTCAAACTATGATAATATTTTATTTTATTCCACTTTTTATTGTTTTCCAAAAATGTGCCTAACTTCACTCTAACTATTGTGAACGCATCAGTTTTCGTATTGCACATTTTTGATTGTATACTCAACAGTGTGACATTTCTTTCAAAACATAACCAAAGAAAACCAAGGATATCAATTTTTAATATTCATACTTATGTGTTTAATTTAAACAATAACTAAATCATAATGCAGCATTAATGATCGTACTTTGTCCAGAAAAATGAATAAACAGAACTCAAACTATGCTGATTGCTGGAACTTATTTAAAAAAGAAGATAAAGAAACAGCAACATAAGCTATTTAGTGCAAACAAATTCCCTGTAAAGGTGCGACTACAACAGGTTTGCGAGCTGTGAAAGACAACACATTTTCCGCCAAACGTTTGAAAACTGGAAATGAATCAACGCCTACGATTGTTAGTTTTCTTCAAGAAATAGTTGCGAAGCTGGCCGCAAAAGTCGGGCTATTTATTTCTCAAATATGCCGAAGAATTTACAGACGTTTTGAAATCGCAAAAAGAAGTACTGATGAAAGTACTGATAATTTTAATGAGGATAGTTCTAATTTTCAAAGGCATCGAAGCGGAAAAATAAGCCGTTGGTATCGTTCTTAAGGTTCTTGCCTGACCCAAATAACTTACGGGAACGAAATGATGCATTTTTTTAATTCTAGCTCGAAGTGTAACATATTTAAACTGTCTAAGACGTATATACACAGATTATTTCTTCATAATGAAGCAGATTCAGATATATCCATGAGTCATTTGGAATCTTATCCTGATGATGGCATAGTTGTTTTGGAAGAAAATAATAAAAATGGTTTAATAAATTTGGGACAACAATTAGAAGAGTCTGTTCAAGCAAGTTTAAAAAATTTCTAGTCGCGAATGATTTTGCTGCGATATTCACAATAAAATTAAATCTGTTTGAAGCTACGGCGAAGTTAACACGTAATTTGGAAAATCTCAAAGCTACACAAAACTAAAGAAATTTTTAATTTTCAGTTCATATCATTGCCAAAAAAAGTCGTTTGAACGATTCTACGGCTTTATGTTTTCTAAAACAATATTTTATGAAAGAAAAAAAGGTTAATTCTTATCTTTTATATAGATATTTTGTGTGTCCCGGCCGCCGAAGTGGCATATTTTAAAACGGCATTTTTAAAAACGACATTTCTCAAAACTGCATACTTCAAAACGGCATAAGGTACAAAACGGCATTTTTCAAAACGCCATTTCACAAAATGGCATTTTTTAAAACGGCCTTTTCACAATTCCATATTTCAAAACGACATAAGTACAAAACGGCATTTTTCATAAAGACATTTATCGTTTTTTTAGATTCTCTTCGCCATTTTTCAAAAGTGCATAAAAGTGTTTTTTGTAATTCTGCTAATATTTGCAGTACACCGATATACGGGCGACTAATTGCCTTATTTATAAATATCGGTGAAAAGATTCGGCATTCCCATCGAATTTTGATCAAACACGCTCCATAGATTTGATGGAAACGATGGACCTCTGCCATTATTTTCTAAAATGTAATGCTCTTATAGCCAATCCATTCTTCTCTCAAACAAAAATTGTAGTGGCGACATAGCTTAAAAACGCTGCATATCTTGAAATTAATATTTTTGAATCGAATTTTTTTCGATAAACCCGATAAATTAAGAAAATACTTGCATAAGATGTATTCCAATATGGAGTAATCCGCTACGATCATGCTATTGTAGTACATAACTAACTAGAACTTCGGGAAGCTCTATATAAAAATTTATGTGAAGGAGGATATTATATTCAAACTAAATCTTTTTGCAAACCTTTCTTATAACATACCTACTAAAGTTTTTATATAAAACATGTAAAAGAAATTTGACATGATCAATTTTATTTCATTAATTTTATTTCAAATCATTTCTAAATTCAACCCTACCATAGGAACATGTGAAATTTGATCTTAATCGACTAAGAAATAGACAAGTTCCTTTTCATTTGGCTTTAAGTATCCTAGAATTTAATCCAAAAATCGTTCAAAAATGTCATTCAAGTTCAATTTCATCGTGTTGCGTTAATAAATAACCGTACGGAAAAGATAATTCATAATCGATTAAAATATTCCATTATTCCGGTCTTCCTTTTGCAGTTTTAAAAAATGTCGTTTTGATAAATACCGTTTTGTACCTACTTATGCCAATTTAAAATATGCCGTTTTGAAAAATGTCGTTTTGTACCTATTCCGTTTTGAAATGTGTATTCAGTTTTGAAAATGCCATTTAGGAAAATGCCGTTTTGAAAAATGCTGTTTTAATCCGTTTGTACCTTATGCCATTTTGAAATATGCTGGTTTGAAAAATGTTGTTTTGTACCTTATGCAGGTTTTATATATGCCGTTTCGAAAAATGCAATATTAAATTTTGCCATTCTGAACGTATCCCGTTTTTTGTGTACGTAGATTTTGAAATGAAATTATAGTTTATTTGGGATTAACGAATTTATTTTATAATGTGATTCATCTTTAATTTTCAAGAAGACTGAATTTCTACTTTCTAATAAACAATTATTTATGTTTATTTCGAAATAATAAAATATTGCTTTTTTATAAATATTTAACTTGCCTGGAGAAATCTCGTGAATTCCCGGTAGGACCAAAACCAATTCTCGATTTCCCGAGAATGAAATAAAGTTGAGAAATGCATATCTCTAATTTAGTCAATAAAGTATTCTGTACTGCTAGTAGTCCTAGCATTATCCTGATCTTGTGGAACACGGGTTCTATTGCAAAGGCTGGCGAATAAGCCGAGTAAAAAATGTGTAGCCTTACACAAAAATTGTTAACTTAAAATAATACGTAATACTTAGTGAAAATTATCCAGATACCACGAGGAGTCGTCATAGAGAAATATCAATTTCAACGAAATACCGATTCGGCACGTTCTTAAAACAAGGAAACAATTTTTCGATATCAAACTACTTATGTATACGTATTGTTGCGATTAAAAGTAAAATTAAAAATAATTTGAACTTCATAATAATTATTCCAAACAATATTTCTTGGTTCTTTGTACGTCTTATCTTTCTGTGTTTTGCTAATTGCCGGGTCAACTAAAATTAAGATCCGTATCGTACATAATTCTCCATTATCTCATTCCTGCCAATGAAGAATCACAGAAAAAAATTGCATACTGCATTACAGCTTTTGCGTTGCAAAATAAATTTAGCTTTGTAATCTTAAAAGTTATTGAATTTATTGCAAAACAGTTCAAAACTTTCCGTACAAATCTTTAATCTAACAAGTGTGTGCTCATTGTGAATTGTAAAAACCAAACTTGAAACAACAATGATAAGAATGTTTTCATATATGGTAACGCTTATAATGATAATGTTATCAACAATTAAGTATATAAACCAAAGTCATTGTTTATGAATTAACTATCACGCCTAACGTCGTTGACTCTGTGTATAGTAACAAAAAAAAATTGCAATATGGTTGCACGAAAAGCAGCGATTTCTATAATCAACCCACAAAGTCACATAATTTATTATAAATGAACATCATCATGACGAGTGAAACTACCGCGTCTCGTATATAAATCATCCGCAACAATTTCATATTTAAATATTTTCTTATCGTAATAAAAACTAGTAAGATATATGCAAATAACCTGATCAGAAATATGACGTCGGTTGCGGTATCAAAATAAAATTGATACGATTTTTTTCATTTTCTTGGTATGCATATATTATTCCGATATACATCTTATATTAAATGTAGATGACAGAAAATTGTAATAAACATTTAATACCAGCAACTGTTCATTTCTCAGGTACTATGTATGTATGTGTGTGGTGTGTGCGTGTGTCATAAAAAATAATTGACGTCATTTATCATTTTCAAAACCAGAGTATGAGACCAAGAGATCAATTAATTAAAAAAAAAAAAGTTGAATAAGTTCTAGTGCGTACATGAGGAAGATACATTTGACGTCAGAGCTTAATATCATACTATTAAGGTAAAGCAAATACAATTTGGTATACAAGGTATGCGGCGGTCTACATTAAGATAAGAGGCTATTACTTATTTATATTCAGATTTTATTCTAGATGGCATTTAATTAGAAAGGAATGGGTTTTATGTTGATTTTTATTTTAATTGGTGCCAACTTGCCATCGAATAATGTCACGATAAAAACCAATTATCGCTTATTGAATTGTATAAATTTGTACGATATTGATGGCTAACAAAATTTATATGATATATCGTTTAATCTTTTATCTACTTATCAGGCCTTGAACTTCAGGCATTTGATAACTAGTTTGCAAATGTGCAAATTTGAATATGTAAATCTTTCTATAATGAAGCGACGCGTGTCGCCACATGTTTGACGTGGTACGAATTATTGTGACGATGTTTGAATGGTTTTTAATATAATCAAATATTAATTTCAAGAAATATTACAAATAATTTCTACGGTTTATGACGCTTGACCAAATCAAGTTAAAAAATGGTATAACTATCTATCACCACGGAGATTAAACCAGCTACTGGCACTGGAAAGCTTGTTACTTCGTCCAAGCCACCTTAATATCATCAAATACTGCCAACTTCTTGAATGTTAAAAAAAGGAAAACCCTGACGCTCCGGCAGCCAACTCAAAGGGAAATTTGAAAAAACATGTAAATTTAAATCCGATAATAATTAATACAGTGGATACCTCGCTTAACGAGCAGAACTTGCCGTTTCCCATATAAATTAATGTAAAATACGATAATGTGTTCAAGACGACTATTCGAGTGCGAATTTTTGTGCGGATATTTAGAATCACACTTTTCCACTAATCAAATTACGTCCATAAAAGAGATAGAATATTTTTAACTTTAAGAAAAATATTCGCAGACGATCGATCAACCTAATCATAAAAAAATAAAATTGTGAGCTACATTGTGCTCAATAAATCGGTCTAAAAGTGAGATAATAAATATTCGCACAAAAGTTCGCACTCGAACAGTGGCCTTCAATGCCGAAAAAAATACTCTTAAATAAAAATGAAAATAAGTTTAAAAGGAATACACAAATGTGCCTTGGTTTAAAACACATACAAAAATATATTTTTGACATGATTCTTTTACCTTACCTACACAATTGTGTGGGCAGGCAGGAAAAGGGATATATATATAAAATGGTGTAAAAAATTTATAAACGCGCATCAGATGAGAACGGTTGAACCGATTTGGCTTAATCTTATTTTTGTTGTGTTCGCAATTGCCAGGAAATGGTTCTTACGAAAGAAAATTTTGGGAAAATCCACCGGAAAAGTCGGAAAATCGAAAAATGATGTTTTTCAGTTGAGTACGGTTAAACCTATTTAGCTCAAGCTTTTTTTTTCTTGTGTTCGCAATTGCCAGGAGATGGTTCTTACTAAAGAAAATTTTGGGAAAATCCACCGGAAAAGTGGCTAAACCGCTTTGGCTTAATATTTTTTTGTTGTGTTCGCAATTGCCAGGAGGTGCTTCTTACTAAAGAAAATTTTGGGAAACCGGAAAAGTCGGAAAATCGAAAAATGGTGTTTTTCAGTTGAGAACGGCTAAACCGATTTGGCTCAATCTTTTTTGTTGTGTTCGCAATTGCCAGGAGATTTTTCTTAAGAAAGATAATTTTGGAAAAATCCACCGGAAAATTCCGAAAATTCGGAAATTCGCAAAATAATCGCTGGATCGTTCCATATTGCAAACTTCTATCGAAAACATTTGCAATGTTGAGTTCTGTAACTCCAAGTCTATTAAATATGTCTGCAAATAGGTGAATGAAGGTAGCGACCTGGCAATGTTCGGCATTGCTGCTCTGGATGCACATGACGAAGTGTCAAGATTCCAATTGGGCGTTATGTCAGTTGCAATGAGGCAATTTGGCGTATTTTCTCATTTGCAATACACGAACGTCATCCCATTGTTCAACATTTACCGGTGCACTTGAAGAATGGACAACGTATCTATTTCGTACGACATCATGCATCGAGTTCGCACTGCAACATCGAATTATGAGTTGCCATGAACGACGAGATACGAAACGAAGCTTTAATCTCGATCGAAGACATGTGCGTGCTTATGTGCTATTTGTCGAAATTGAGTATGCCAGCACCAATTCGTTCGATGCACGTTCGAGATTCAATGAGCCTAATAGTATAAACGAATGTCCCTCTTTTGAATGTGCAGCAAAATAACGTGTACGACGCATTGATGAAGGCAGTTGACGAAGAAAAAGGCAGAATATTCTTCTTCGATGCTCCCGGTGGAACAGATAAAACCTTTCTGATTTCATTGATTTTGGCTACAATTCGCTCGAGATCTCAAATAGCGTTAGCTGTTGCATATCATCTGGAATTGCAGCCACATAGCTGGATGGTGGCCGAACGGCACACTCTGCATTGAAATTGAATGATGAAGATCCACACGATGAATATCCACACGAATAACATGCCAGTGTGCTCAATTCTTGCAATATGCAAAATATCTTTTAAATCTTTAACTTGACATACTTTGATTTAAACTAACATTTCGCTTCGCAAGAAAAATTAAAAAAAAAAATAATGCAACCGTGCTAATTTTGTGCACCCACGTGTATGTACCTATGTACATAGAAACCTTTTTAATAAAACGCGGAATTTTAATGCGCGCTGATGCCCGTAATTGAAAATTAAATTAACAAATCAGGGAATAAACATTGAATACAGATCAACTAGTGAACCAAGGACCCCAACATTGGGTCATTAAACACGTTGTTTTGAATAAAAATACGACCCAATTTTTTATTATTTACCCAAATTGACAATTTCAAAAATACTTCAATCAACAATACTTATAAGATTGACCTTCTGAGGTCAACATGGATCTGGGTTATCTCAGATTAGCTGATTTTATGCTATAGTACAACTCAATCCATTTAGTGTTCAGCAACCATAAAATAATTAACGAACTATAAAAATGTAAGCAGGATATTGATAGCCAACCACTAACAAAACTATGCAGTATCAAATTTTCGATTTATTGTACACAGAGATCAAAGTTTATCATGCAAAAAATTCAACACATTGATATTGTGAAGAAGCAACGACACCTTTCAATAATGTATTGCAATGCAAAAACAAAAATTAAAATTTAAAAAATTAAAGCAGCGTGAACATTGAGAATTAAGTTCGATGTCAAGTTTTAAAAACTACATCGATTTCTAGTTTTTATGTAACATCGATGGTAAAATGTAAACATTTTATAGGATTTTGGGAATTTATATATATATATTCGCTTACGGCGGAAATTCCGAAAGCAAATATATAAAATGAACTTGACTTGGAATGTCATACACTCGATTAATTGTCCACCGATTAATTAGTAAGCCTAATCATCTTAAACTAATTAACCATTAAAATGTTCGAGAAGGTCTCCTCATATCAGGAAATCCATCTCAAGGTGTAACAATGCAAGAAATGCACGATATGCATACATAACATATTGTTATACAAAAACGGAGCTACGTCAGAATATTCGAGTGATTTAAATTAATAATCGAACAATAAAAATCGATTCCTTTTCCCCCTCGATATATTCCATCAAATAACCGTTATTAAGATGATGAAGTCTAGTTTTACGGCCACATTTAATTTTTATTCCAATACATTCGAGTGTAAGGTAAGTATATATTATGTTGTACGGGTAGGTACAAAGAAAACCATTTCCAATTTTCCCCATTTTATATTTCTTGTTGGTATACTGTGTCTTTGTAACATGCATATGTACTCGTACGTATATATGACATACAATAGGCATATGAATTGAGGTAGAAACGTAAAGAGTGAAAATTGAGTGTGGCATGATTTACATGAAACAAAGATTTTTTATTTACTTATATACAAACAAACTCGTTTCTTACTTATATTTAAAATTTTAATTGAATGTAGGACTTCACAACACACGAACACACACAGGTAAAGGGTAAAAAAAAATCGAACATAAATCCCGTTTATTTATCGACATTCACTATACATTTTTTGTGAGCGTCTTTTAATAATCACGAATGTCAGACACCCCAAAAAAAAATTCCGGAAATCATAAAATTCTCTGCGTTTGTCGTATTGCACCAATGTCAAATGTTTAGTTGATTCTACCTTCTAACTACTTATCATACTTTTTTATCTTCAGGGTCGCTCGATCAGCGTATCACACACAACTTTATTTTTATGCTTATGATGGGTAAATTTTCTTGTCGATACATAATTTGTTAAAAGTTGTTTGACCTTTTGCATGACTATAAGGAAAATTTTATACAAAAGTAACTAACTCGAATATCTAATGTTTTTTTTAGATTGAACGATAACACTTATATAAGAAGACGTTTCTAGCAACTATACTATATGGGCGCCGGTAGTTCCGACAAATTTGATGTAATCAAAATATTAAATATTTTACGGAATCTCTTCGGGTTATGAAAATATTGAAAATTTTATGAATTTTCACACTAATGTAAGCTGCTCCAGCTTAAATCAGAATGATCCACACAGGTCAACATACTTTCGAGTACCGTGTTTCTGATGCAGAAAGCTAGGATACCAATGGACCTACATATACACTAGCAAAAGTTATTAGGTTCAGAAGAAATTACTTAATAAACACATTTTTATTAATCACTTGTTTTTTGTTTCGCAGAATATTTTGAATATTTTTCAAAAAGTTTAAAAAATCACTCGATCGATTTCGACTTGTTAGGTCATCATCAGGAGTATCTACTATACTCCTGATGATGACCTAACAAGTCGAAAATTAAAAATATTCAAAATATTATGCGAAACAAAAAACAAGTGATTAATAAAAATGTGTTTATTAAGTATAAGTGTGTTTCACCAAGTGCGGCAAATAGCGTAAAAAGTGTCAGAAGAAATTGTAATAAAGACAAATATAATCTTAAGATTTTGAGTCAATAGCCGACTAACAAATTTCTTAATCGATTGAATGGTATTTGTCTATTTTTATGATTATCTAAATCACATAAATCCTTAAAACTGTTTTGATAAAAAAAATGGATCACCTATTTAGAAAAAATGTTAAAGACAACGATAATAGGTACGGTTGTCTAGTCTACCGAAACCGCAACCGAAAATTTTCCTTCGCTTATAATTTACTAAATCGCTATTACTCTATATTGCTGGGAAATATTAGAAAAGTACCAAATAGAATGACCCCACCCTTTGGCAAAAGGTGTGCAAGGCTTTTAAATCCTTTTTTGGATTCGAATGTAAGTATAATATAATTTTTCTATTGTTAGTCTTTTTAGATATATTTAGTACCAAATAATACTTTCAAGGAATTATATTCATCATACAAAATATATTAAGAAACATGCCTTCGTTTTATGACCCTCTATAAAATAATTTATATAAGTACCTAAATTTTTCCGGGGCAGAGCAATGTTTTAAAAATTAATTTTGACAACTATTGTTTTACATATTCTACCTAACCAATATAAAGAGCAGTTGATTTATTGCACTTTAGTCCATGGTTTAAAGGAATATTAAAAAAAATGGGCGATCGATTATAAAATATAATTGCTTTTTTAGTCTAACATTTTTATATTATCTGTCTATCTGACGATAAATGTCCACTTGTCGCCGACATTTCGAACCTACACCTACATTTTACCAAAATTATTTGATTATTATTTACATAACATTTATGTTACGCCATGCAACAAAATGGTTCTTTCAAATGAGATTAATTCGAACTAGTGTGGGCCATCCGTTAGTCTTTTGTCATTTGTAAATAAAACACACATTTTGGGATGAAAAGTCAAAAAATTTTATTGATAAGGAAAGATGGTTGATGGTTCTAAGCCATTTATGGATGTAAACAATATTTTTCATATGCCCACCACGACTTTGTCTACAAGCCTGCATCCGAATATAAAAATCTTCGATGACTTTTCCAATAAAAGTGGATTAGTGACCTCACCGTTGAATTGTTTAAGGATGATTAGCATACACCTTAACTTTTAAATAACCCCATAAAAAAAATCAAGTGGCGTTAAATCCGGGCTTCTTGGTGGCCAAGGAACTTCACAATTTCTTGAAATTATGCGATCAGCAAATTTTGTTGACCATAACTGGATTGTTGCACGACTTGCGTGGCAACCAAAGGTTTCAACAACGCAATTCATTCGATTTGAGCCACAAAAAACCAGTTAACATGTTGCGATAACGTTCCCCATTCACTGTAAGGGCATTTTCCTGTTCGTTTTCAATGGAAATGAGCTTCATCGCTAAAGATGGTTTTTGATGAAAAACCTTCATTTCGTACAACCATCCAATTAAAAAAACGACAACGATTTAAATGGTCTGGTGGTTTCAATTTTTGAGTTAGTTGAGTTTTTTAAGGATGCAAATGAAGATCAACATGCGTCGTAATGTGATTCGTGAAGTCATTAGTTCTTGTAAACGATGTCTGGTTGATGTGCTTGGTTCATTACAAACACTTTCACTAACAGCTGCCACTGCATCAGAGGTACGAACTGGGTGAACATGTTGATACGATCTACGACCTCCCACCGAAGTAGTTTCTTCAAAACGATCAATAATTTTTGAAATTGCGCGCTCAGTAGGACGTCCATGTCGACCAAAACTCTCACGTTTTTGAACGATAAATTTGGACAATCGAAATGCGTTGTTGTGTTGTTAGCGACTCCATGGTGATAAATCGCATATTTTTGACTTTTCATATGTCAAATTTTTTTTAGAATAAATAACATTAAGTACTAAAATTCATCGGTTGAAAAAAAGCGAACAGATGTCCCACCCTGTATTAAGTGTAAAATTCCATGTAAAATATTATTTGTCGAACCTCTTTTATCCGTAATCAGTCACCCGGAAATATTTAATATTTTTTAATTTGCACTGCAACACGATTTTTTTGTTATTATTTTTTGTGGAGTGTCAACGCTTTAAAACGCAGTAGGTGTTATTGTAAAAGAATGTTTAGTACTAAAGTTACGCCATCTCTTAGAAAATCCAAAAAACTAAGTTATACACCCAATATTTTTCTAAAATGAAGTGATATGAAATATAACTAAAACTATAAGTTTAAATATAAACAGAACATTGTATTTCCATCAAAACTATATGAAAACAGAAGAAACCCTTTATCCGGAAAAATCGTATATTCAGAATTGATCTGGAACCGGCCCTTCCGGATAAAAGATTTTCGACTGCATTATATTTATCGCAAAATTCATTTTTCGACTTTATCTCATACATTGAGTTTTTTTAGAAAAAAAACCTAAACAACTTTTTTGGTGCCGCCCAATTGGCACAGTGGGTTAAGCTTTGGCATTTGGATCGGGAGGTACCGGGCTCGAACCCCGATAGGTGCAAGATGCAAAAGTGAAATTTCATCAACAGATTATCATCTGTGGTGAAATGTAACACATCTATGACCCCCTGTCGGAGTGCAAAACTATGGGCCCGACCCATCCTCCATGTCAGTATGGGCTGGCATGGAGCTTGCAATGTGCAGATGGTCCTATATAAAATCGGTCCTATAGCCGTACCCTCTCAAATTGGCTAATACTGGCGTAAAAGTAAGGACGAGATAAGCAAACGGCGAAAAAGCAGAGAGAGCCTTGAATAGACCCCAGAACAGATTACAGGGATAAAAAAAAACTATTTTGTTATTAAAAATCTTGCAAATTAAATTATTAAAATGGTACCGTTGACTATGAACTATTTTGTGGTGTTCCCTTTTAATCTGCCCCTATGAACCAAGTATTTTAGTATACCATGCACTGTTTTGTGATATCCTGTTTTGTGACATTCTGTTTCAGCTCATCCTGTTGTGCAGTATGCCGTACCGTATGGGACCTCTCGTTTACATTACTACATTACTATTACTACGACAAAATCGTTAAAAGCATTAAGGGTAGTAACGCTAACGAGGCACGACATAAGTAGTTGACGCTCTATTCTAGAGTTTCAATCGATGTATAAGGGTTCAAAATTCTTAAACCACCACACCCTTCGATCTCATGTATTTCCAAGTTCTGAAATATTCGAAGCGAACCATTTTATAGAATACGTTGTTTGTTGAAAAATTAACTGAAGGAAAAATGTATAAACCCGATATCTTCTAGAGTGAAACCACTCTTAAAGCTTTGCGCCCTACTTCAAACTAAAATTGAACAATTTGTTCTAGTTAAAGAGGTAATTGCAAGTATTGGACCAACACTTGTGTTCTGTTTTTCATAAAGTTTTCAATAAATAATTATCGAGAATAAAGTCAAGATCTGATGAACGATAGCTTAATACTTACGAAGCATATTGTCATCGTACGAAAAATCGATGTTGAGTTTTGAACGAGTATGAGAATATGTTAAGTCCGCCATAAGATTTTGTGACTGATTTCGAGGTGCAAAATATGTTTCTACCTCTTCCATGTGTGAAAGGCTTTTAACACGATTTCTTTAACGAGAAATATCAAATTTCACGTGGCATCTTGGTTAATATTAACATTGCATTTTGAAATCTCACACACTTGCTAATTAGCCATTGAAAAGAATTGACTACTTTTCGATTACGAACTAAGAAATGTTTTTAGGTTCATCTTCGAGTCTGGAAGTCTGGAGTGCACCTGTTCTTTTGAGATATTTTTTAAAATATTTGAAACTAGTATGTAGTTCCAGTTTTAAAAAGATTCTGTATTCTGGATTAATTATTGATTAATCCACAGTATATTTTAATGTTTTAAATAAATTACGATATATGTGCAAAACAATATGTAGATTCAATTTTCAAATTTAATTTTAAATGACGAAATGGACGAGTCCATGTTCATTTTATTTTCTATCAGTCGATTGAATTTATTTTTCTTAGGTAAATAGTGCAAAGGTCACCATATAGTTGACATACTCAAAACGATAAAATTTTCTAAGGAAATCCTTCCAAACCGTTTCGGGTCACTTTTGGTTTAATACCGTTGGGGATATTATGCCATTGTTGGCATATGAACATATGAACATTTTCCTGGTTATCACCAGGTTTAGTTTCCAGAACTTGCGCTCTCTGGATACCATGACGTAAAACAGTTCATATATTTGGCCAAACGCGAGTGCGCCTGTAGCGCCTATCAGGACGGTACGATTGACTTAAAATTTATATGGTGCGTAGGGCGTATATTGACAAGTCGTTACTTCTAGCATTGTTTAATTATGACTTAAGATAATACCACTGCGAATTACAACAACAACTTTTATTATTTTGTTGCTTCTTACACATTGCAAAAGAAGAGCACAACTCACTTCATGTAGGTTCAAGAAGAACAGAGGTACACCCAATTAATTCAAAGCTGCGATGAGTAAAACATATTTTTGATTTATTATTTACACACAACTAGAAATTTTAACAAAAAAAAAAAACCGAATGAAATGTATTTTCCTCTCTCTCTCAAATGAATATATACAATATATATGACAAAAATAAATAGACACCCTCTCCTCTAAACTTGGCGAATCGAAAACGGTTCGCAAGCGAGGAAATTGATATATGATACACTTCGCAAACGTATCGCTTTAGCGAAACGCAAGCTATTTATTAGTGTTTCGTTTGGCATATGAAAATTAAAATGAAAGCGAATTGATTTATATTTATTAGTAGTTCGCATTTCTCTTCATATTCGATTCATTTACGAAAAGTTTTGGAACCAGAAACGATATGCAGGTGATATGAAAATGTATCACAAGCTCGTGATACGCTCGCTAGTTGCTTCGTTCGAATATACTTACAATTCCTTGTAATGCACTACAATCTATTATTATATGCATGTAATAATTAATATTATGTACTTCATCACTTTTGGGTGGGCAGGCAGGAAAAGAGATATAGTAAAAAATCAACATGTATGAACGTGGTAGTGTTGGTGCCATATAAAAAAACGATTTACCTGCGTTTTGTTTTCAATTCGCTTTGGTGAGGCCTCGATAATTTATTTAGATCTAAATAAATGTTCGAATCCTCACCAAAGCGAAACGCAAATAAATGGTTTTTTTCTATGTTAAAACTTATAAGTATTTAGCGCGCTATTTTTTCATGTAATTAATTTATTTAACTGTAAACTAAGATTTTTCCACCTATTTGTCGGGAGCCGCTATCGGGAGCGCTATCCATTTCAGTAGGATATTTGAAAAGGCCTTTATTTTGTAAACCCCTGAAACCACAATAAAAATTTAAAACGTAGCAAGGTGAATTTTTGTTAAAAACCTCATGTCAAAATAAATGTTAATTAGTATATTTCAGGTGATAAATGTTTGTTTTATGGCTCCGGATAGTGCTCGAATAATAAAACACGGCTAATATCAATTATTAATCAGGGCATGTTTGATTTAAATCATTTATTAAAATCAGATTTTTAAATTCTTGATTTAAATCATATTGGTAAAAAGTATAAGAATTCATTCAAAAATCAACTCTAAAACTTAACGAAAAAACTTAATTTCGTAAATATGGTAAACACTAAAAAACCTCAAAACTTCGATAAAACTAAAAACTTAATTTCATAATATTTGGTGAATCACATAGTTATTAAAATACAACCTGCCAAATTGTCAATTATTTTATTTTTTACGTTTTAAAAAGCTAAAGGAAGTTGAAGGTAAATAACCCCCATTTGCGGGACCAGTTATGTAAGAAGAAGTCATAACATATATGACGTCCTTGAAAGGTGGAAATCAAAATTTGCTTGCAACAAACAACTACAACTACTGCTTCATCATCTAGAGTCGAACGAGTTTTTTCGCCCTTTGGGTTAGTCGGCATGGCATAGGAATTGACGTCTATTAAAGTTGGGAACATCTAGGGAATTAAAAATAAGCTCATTGAGTCGTTTTTTCCATGAAATTTTAGCACGGCATACTTTATGAAAATAAAAATTAGCATACAAAATAAATTATTTTGCAAAGCAGTTGAATAAATAAAAACAGTTTTTCTTTTCATTCTGTCATATGACTATGAAATACTTGGTTTTAATTTTTAAATAACTTTAAAATTTACTTTTTTACTCGATATCGAAGCATAAAACAAGCAATACAATTTACTAAATATCCTAATTCCTCGATATTAAAATTATTTGATTTAATTTATATTTAAATCCTTTCATTAAAAAGTATTTACTTGTTCTCGGGAATTTATTGCAATTTAAGTTCAACATTACAATTTTGTATTCAAGAAAATCTGATTTAAATAAAAAAAAATCTGATTTTTTTCAAAAAAAATCAACAAAATTTCATGCCCTGATGCAATAGATTGTAGTGCATTACAAGCCATTGTAAGTATATTCGAACGAAGTATTTACGAGATAAAAATCGCTAGTGATACGTTTTCATATTTCCAGCATTTCGTTTCTGATTCCAAAACATTTCGTACACGAATCGAATATGAAGAGAAATGCGAACTACTCATAAATACAAATCAATTCGCTTTCATTTTAATTTTCATACGCCAAACGAAATACTAACGTATCGCTTGCACTTCGCCAAGGCGATACGTTTGCGAAGTGTTTCATATATAAATTTCCTCAGTTGCGACTCGATTTCGATTCGCCAAGTTTAGAGGGCAATAATGAAATTGTATTTATGTTTTCATTTTTTCAGTAGTATTCCAACCATGTGTGTGGAGGTTGTATATGATGTTTTCACAACCTTTACAGATATTGCGATGGGAATATTTGTTTATTTGCACTGCAACACAACTTTGTTTTTTTTGTGTTATTTTTCGAAACAAATTAAAACTAAGGTTGCTTCATTCAATGACACCTCCATTCAACCGTATATTTATTTTGTTATATACTGATAGTACAATTGTATGTAAGAGTAAGTGAAATAGCACCCTGGTAACAAAATTTCACCAGAACACAAATTCTATTTTAGAAAAAATCTACCAGACGCTAATTCTTTGATTGTGTTTTTATAAATAATAAAAAATTAAACATTTTGATGATACTTCTGATGATTCTTTTGATGAGTTTCATGAAATTAAATATAAAATAAAAATTTTATGTAGCGCAAAACATAAAGGGAACATATGATGAGCCTTTCGATGATCCTCATGATGATTTTAATGATGATAATCAGGAAACACGCTTGTCTTATTTTTGTACCCATGTAACGAGTACGGTGGAATGAATTATTAACAGTGAAATTGAAAACATCCGATTTAGCTTAATTGTCATACAACTGCTACTAAGTATAACTGATTACAGCATGTAGTAAAGTTCTGACGAAATGATAAGAAGGGATGTGATGTAATAAAGGCCAAATACGGAGAGAAAAGGCATCTTAGCCAGAATTTGCTGCTAATAATGCCGGTTTCCTCGCACAGATGTAATTTTTAATTCGAATTCGTCGAGCTAAATCGTGAGAAGTTTAACACTAATTTCTAACATCGGGCTATCATGTTTCTGTTTATTTTTTATAACGTTTATATAAAGTATGGCCATTTAAAACTGCAGAAAAAGGCTTTAAACCGGTAACATTGATGTTTTAGAAAAAAACGTTTATGCACTTTATTTAAAAAACAAACCTTAGTGTTGGTTTAACACCCAGCATTAAGATCATTTAGGCAGTCACATACAGTTCATTTGAAAAGATAAACCTAATTTACAAAAAACGAAAATCAGGGAAATATTGAAAATTAATACTGAAAACAGTTACCATTTTGCATTATTCTTTTACTTTTAAATTTCCCCTAAGGTGGAAAGGATTCCAAGATGATTGGGATTCATAAAATCATTATACAAATACAAAACCGGACTATTAAGCAGCAACTGGAGTCAACATCAAAGAAAGTGTTTTCTCGTGGAAAGACTATTTCATGGTCCATGGGATGTGGTAGTGAGAGCATTTTGTATGTCACAAATAAGAATAAATGACGGTTGTTTTAATCATAAATACGAAAAACATTAGCATTTGGAAAGATAATTGGACCATACGTTTCTTCAGAGCCGGTTTACTAATATCAGTAATATATAATGTCGGAACGCTTTCCGGTATTTCATTATAAGTACACCATCCTCTGTATAAAAACACCTTTTCCAATTTAGGCAAGGTTGAATGTAATGCTGTTTCACAAAACATGCCGTGTTGATGGTGGGAAATGGCAACGTTTAAATTTTGAGTGACACAAAAATTAATTTTTACGACTCATGCGGTTCTGTCCCAAACTTCGCAATGACCACCCAAGAACACAAAATAAGATGCATTGTAAGCAAATTTTAAAGAAAATTGTTTAGAATTTCTTTCAGCTGATCTTTTCATATAGTGCAGCAGTGACCAAACCCATGTGACCCGAGAATTGATTTTAAGTGGTAAGCTTCATTTACTACTGTTGCAACACAACTGAACAACAAAATAGCATTAGCGCAGTTTTACTTTTGATTTCAATTCGAAAAATTTCAAATCAATCGAAAAAGGCAAAATCTGTGAAAAGTGGTTATACTAAGTTAATTGTTGAAGTATCAAGGCGTAAGCCTGGCCTTAAATCAACATTGACGACAATGCCTCTTATCCATGGGTCGAATCGAAGTTCTTTTTCTGTATTTGGTGAGATCAGCTTGGTGTAGTGTACTATGAGCTGCCCTGCAACTTAACAAAACCATCATGAGCAACCGGCATCAGCAATTGATGCTGACATAGAAGATCCTACCCCAACTGCCATATTCTCTAAACATTCTGATAGCCACTTGTTTTGACCGATGACGCATGGTCTGTCTAAGAAACGTTTCACTTGTTATGAATAGACTAAAAAATTAAAAATAGAGTGCAATGCAGTAAAGAATAACATTTGTAAAGCACGTACAAATGTAGTACGCCCAAGTCTAATAAGTTGAAATCATGGTGAAGCGGAATTTAGTAATTTTAACCCGAAGCTTGTCGTCTTAAAAGTTTGTTCGTAACTATTGTTGAAATATGAAAAAAATTAGTTACATTAATTAGTAAAAGAGAATTACTAGTTTCAATTGTTTTTCCAACACTAAATTTTCGTTTACAAAGAAAATAGATAACGAAATTTCACCAATTCTCACCTCTTCCTCTAAACATAGTCCAAGTTCTCTTATCTTATTTTCATGTAACAACTGTTATGAGCAATTATTGTTAATTTACTAGAAGTATTGGTTGATGGTGGACGTGAATAGAAGGGAAAATAACATAAAGAATCTATGATATTTTTCCATCTTTTCCTTACATCAAATCATCAAACTTCTGTCAATTTTGACAGTTTTTCTAAGCTCATAAAAGACAACTCTTTCAAAAGTGGTGCAAAATTCCAAATGAGTTTAAAATCATGACGTTAAGAATTTTCTCGGGAATAGTGGGATAATTTCCAGGAAAATTTTGCTTATAATCAAATTAAATTGCGAAAAAGTTCGATATGTTTTCACCTCAAAAAACATTAAAAGAAATAAGTATCTTAAATCATTATTTTGCACTTTTACAGCATGATACGCCGGAGTATCGTTAGTGGATCATTTTACAGAAGCTGTAAATAATTGGTAATCCAAAAATTTAACTTCTTAGTTGGAAAGAAGGTAAGTATAACAAAGACCATCTTTGTTTTGTTATAACATACTTGGAATTACCGGTACTAATCCCAGACTTAACAAAATTCCCTATCACATTAATTCATAAAATCTTGTTATTTCCTAACTTTGTAAAATTGAAGGGAAATCAATGAACGAAGCACTCAATAAAATTCCACTGTAATGATGAATGAGGATGTCATACAAACAATGAAAGGAAGAAGCAGTCATAAGCATTAAACGCAATTGAATTACGAATTACCTGATAATTCAACACCAAATCATCACACTTTAATACGAATTTTGTGTCACTCCCTTAAAACGCGGAACAATAATTAAAAAACAAACAAACACCCCGTTATCTTATCAATCATCATGCCCTATCTACGATAGAATCGTATAGTGATATAGAATACATTACACAACAATCAGACAAAGTCACACCAGATCGATACACAATTTACCAAGTACTACTATTTACGGAATGGCAACCATAACAGCTGTTGTGGACGCCACTACATAAGTAACGCAAAATCTACGATTTACTTTTGTTTTGATTTGATTGAACAATGGTCGAGGCGAGGGGGCAGTCTAATTAATTAGTATAAATCGATACACTGGGTAAACAGTTAGCTATGTATTTAATTTACAGTAATGCATGATGTACTTACACGAATTATTATTTAGTTTTTTTTTGTTTTGTATCCAAATTCTATTTAATTTAACCTTCAAAAATAATTTTTTTCTCGTTTTGGGCACTTTTTTTTCACTATCTATTTATTGAAAAAATTATTATCACTTGTTTGATGCACCCCACACACACACAAACACAAAATAAAACAAATAAAACTCGTTTTTCACTATGAATCACTGAAATTTTTCACTTTGGAAAATTTACTCTAGCTAGGTATGGAAATAATTAAAATTTTTAAATAATTTATTTGACACTTTTTTGATTTTTTTTTTTTTGTTATATTTTTTAAAGACAAAATCGACCGTATGTCTAGTCGCCACGAAAGTTCGACAAATTGTGATGGTAGAAGAGGAAAAGGTTATTGTTTTTATGTTTCTTTTCTAAATAGATAGGAGAATGGGTGGAAAAGAGACAAATGTATAATAAATGTATTTGCTGCTTTATTGGTTTGGTTCTTTGCTACTATAAATTGTATAGCAGTTTTTTGGTCGAATGGTATAAAGACCAATTTACTACTCTCGCGATAGTATCGTGATTTCAGATGATACTTAATTTGATAATTTCTATTTGTTATCAATTTAAAAGGTAGATGTATCCTTTATTTGATAGTTTGGAAAAATAAATTAAAAAATATCTTTGGTTGTTACTTTGAGCACAATATTAATTCTATTCCAGAATGGATTTAACTTATACCAAAGTAAGACGACAAATATGAGAGTTCAACCGAAGTCGACGAACTAACAAGACCAACTATCACGATAGTATCGCGACATTAAATAAAACCAATTCTTAATTTTTTAATAATTTTTATTTATTTTTAAATCTTAAATTGATTTTTCTCATTTCATAAATTTTCCGAAAAAAATGTTCATTCTCTCTATAATAATATATATGTATAATATGCCATAATTATTTATTTTTAAATACATTTATAATTGTTGTTATTAATTAAAATTAACTTATCCAATATTATTTTTAATTTAATAAATATTTTATTTATTTATATATACCTACGTTTTAGAAAAATTGTAATTATTTAAGTTTTTTGTTACATAATATTTTTTTTATTTTATAATTTTTCAGCACAAAATCACAATTCATTGCACATTACTTAATTTACTAATTAATATTAGGCCATTAATTATATTATGTATATATATTTATAAATTATGCAAATTAAATAAAACTAAACAAAAACAAATCCATAACCAAATTGTTATTTACATGAAAAAATAAAAAGAATAAATTTAACTATTCAAAAATTAAAAAAAAACTTAAAATTGGTTAAATAATTAATTTCAAGAAATTTACCGAGGCTTTAATTAATTTAATTTACAAAAACTACAATCTTTTTTTATTAAACGGACGGAAAATTACATTCTATAATTTCTTGTAATTAACTATTTAACTGAATTTATATTTTTTTGTGTATTTTTTTCTCATTTATTTTTCTTGTTAATTTATTTAAAATAAGGAAAAATTAAATTAATTTGTTCCCTGAGCTTTGCATTAATTTAAATTTATAAAATAAAAATTTTACTAAAATCATAACAAATTTAAAAATTTTTATCACAAATTTTTAATTTTATACTTTTTTGAATCCTTGATTAAAATTAAAATTAACATTTTAAAATTATTAATTTATGAGTATTTATTATTATATATATATATATATATATTTTGTATTTTATAAAAATTAGACAAATTCCAAATTAAAATTTTTTTGGTTATCACATGGTCATCATAATTGTTTTAACACCCAGCAGGGTTCGTACACTGTCGTTGTACCGTACGAGGACTACTTTGGATGCGCGAATATTTAATTTTTCGCCTGCGCACAGCAATTGCAGGCATGTCGCTTTTTCTAGGAAATCGGACATTTTTAATTCGCGCAGCAGCTCCTTGTTGCATATCGACGGTGGACTTGTTGGACATATCTGCAAATGTAATTTGAAAAAAATTGTATTAATTCTTCGTATTGCTATTTCCGGCTTTCTGCCATAAACTATAGAGTGGATATAGACGTCTTATTTCAGAATGTAATATAAGTCACTATCAACCACATATAGACATTTTTCTATCTATCCTGTTGCTTATTGGAAAAAACGTTATCTACGTTTCAACAAAGCTTAATTTGTGAGGTCTATGTCAGCCCCGTATCATGAATGTTTCTCGGGATGTCAAGTTACTTGCTCGTAGAGGCGTCTGGCTAAATGGACAGAGATTAAGATGACACTAACGGTGTATCCGCGTCCGGACTCATATACAAATTATAGGAACAATAGCATAAACAGAGATGTTATAATCTATCAAACCAGGAGAAATGTCTGGAAAAACCTAACAAAGTTCAATAAGGTTCCGTTGGTGGAAAGGGTGAAGGTACAATAAGGTTCACATTGCCTTGTAAAATCGTGTTCCAAATTTTTTTTTCTTTAAGACAAGAACGAAGTTAGCTGTTTTAGTATAAGTTCGAAAAAAACTCGAAAATCAACACAGCTGGTGAAACAGAAAACTAAATTTAACTGTTTCAATTGTTTAGCTTAGTTGTCTAAAGAAAAAAGTAAACAAACAACGGTAATTTTTCGAAAAAAGTTCGAAAAAACGACAAAAGCGACAGCGCGACAAAAAATCTAATTACGGTAAATGCGATAAGCTAAGAGAAAAAAAGAACACAAACGTCCTATATATAAGTTATTTAATATATGGTATAAGGCTTATTGGAGATTTCATACAGTTAAAAAGTTACAAATGCCAACCTCAAATAGCAAATTTCCTGTAATATAAAATGTTTAAACTTAAATTGTGTTAAACAACGAAATTGACATAAGGCCCATAGATTCCAATTATACCGTTTCTCCAAAACAATCGGTAAACTAAATTTGATTTGTGCTGCTGATTTGCTCAGTCATAGGTGATACATAAATAGCAAGGAACCATATCTCCGCATCATGATATTCTGTTAATTTCACCACAAGGATTATTTCGGCGAACTGACAGTTGACAACATGTTGAGTAAAGTTGCGACCAACGTTATGAATATTTTGAATTCTATGAAATTTTCAAATCCCTGTAAACGCCCATTGACCAATGTAAACGTATTATGCCGTATTGTTTAGGTAAATCCTAAATGTCTATACATTTTATATGCCTATTCTTACCTGTTTTAGCAATGTATCCTTCGATTTAACTTTTAGTAAATTACATAAATCTTGTAGTAGCACCCATTTATCAGTTCCTTCATCTTTCAGTAAATAAAGCGGTGGCAATGGATTTTCCGATTCCTCAATTTCGAATAAATCATCACCGCTCATTATCGCGAGATTATCACATTCGTCGTTTTCTTTGCCTTCATCTATCGCCGCAGTATCCTCACCATTATTATTGTTATTATCGTTCGAGCTAGTTAGTAGAGATTCCTTTTTCATCCCTGGCGAACACAGGCTATTCAAAATGACCGTACAATTTTTATTTTTATTTAATTTCGATGGCAGCACCACGGTACTATTCATTTTGATCACTGATGACGTGGATACGATTGTACCATTATTATCAACCAGTATGGTATTCGATTCATTAAATTCAGGTTTGATCTCAATTTGCGGTTCAACGGTCGGAATTTGAACAATTCCGTTCATCTTGACAGGGGTGGTTTCAGGTTCAAACAATATATTCTCAGGATCGGATGCTGGTGCATCCGCTAGTACTTCGTACCCCTCTGTGTCAGGATCTATATAAAAAAAAATAAATTAAGACGAAAATTTAAAACCAATTAAAATGATCTTACCAAATCGGCACCAAGGACCAATAAATTTCCAGGATGATTTCAATGGACTCGTATTTTGTATGTCGTAAAGATGGTTTTTTAGGAAGTTGGTCATTTCCTCACTTTCACTTAGCATTAACGGCGTTTGGCCTGAAATTTTTGGTAAATTTTAATAAGAAATGTGGGCCTTTAGTACTAAAGTAATATAAATTTACCTGAATATGTCGCAAGTAATGGATCGGCCCCATACGAAAGCAGTAATCGAACAATCTCGATATAATTATTTTCGATCGCTTCGTGCAAAGGTCGAATACCTGATTGTGCAGTACTCGATGGATTAGCTCCGTATTGTAATAAAAGCCGGGCAATTTCAAGATGACCCCGCGAGCTCGCTTCATGTAGTGGCGTATAACCAGCATTATCCTTAGGATCAGGGTCCATTTCCATTCGTATCAGACAATAGGCAATTGTATCCTTTGAAAAAAAAAAAAAAAAAAATTGTAAATATGTTAAACTAGTCGACAAACTACTAAATCAATACTCACGATATAACCCAGTCGAGCAGCCTTATGAAGCACACTCTCTCCCACACCTTTATTTAGCACCCAACCACGAATTTCTCGACACACATCATTCTCATCCTTTTCCTGCAACAATTTCTCGTGCATTGCCGCCAATTTCTTCTTTTTGTTGATCTCAGACTGAATTTCTGCTTGTGACGTGCCCGCATTTTGCGATGAACTTGGTTTTTTCTTTTTCCGAATATAATCAAATCCGGAACTACCTTTACGTCGTGCACTTCGATTCCCTTTCTTTTTTGCTTTCACTAGCGTTTGGAATAAAACAGGGGTCACGGTATTACGTTCTGATGTGTTACTCAATGTATCGCAGGTCGGTGGTTCTTGCATTTCCGGAGGTTCTTGCTTAATAAGAGCCTCGGCTAAAATCGGAGATTCCTCGCATTCTTGTTTTATTGCCAATTCTGTCGGTTGCTCCTCCGCCGGTTTGAACCTAGCCTTAGCATTTATCCTATCAATAAAGTCAACATTAATCTTCTGCAAATATTGCGAATACTTTTGATCGAATGTTAAACACTCGGTTGATTCATTTTCTGAGGTGGGATCCTGTCCAAGAGGTGGGGCCGACGCGGGTCGATCTTCTCCACCAAATACTTCACGAATAATTTCTTTAGTTTTCAGTACACGGTGTTCGGTTCGTGTCCGAGACTTTAACACCGGTGTCTCAAATAATTTATGGCGTCCAAATATGCTCTCGTTAGCTGCGCCTGGTGTAGCAAGCAGCTCATTTTCTGTTGTACGTGGCAATAGTTTTGGCTCCTGATTAGTTTTTGTGAGTCTCTTCGGCTTAATGGGCGGCCGACTCACCCTTTGATGTAACAATTCAATAATTGATTTCGATTTTGGTGGCACCTCAGGAAGTTCGATTTTGATAATCGGCGGTGGTGTTGGTATTGGAGTTGAATTGAGAGACGCAGTCTTACGGTTGGGGAGTCGCGAGCCGGTGGTCTGTGTCTCAACTGAGTGTTTTTGTTGCGGTCGAGGAGTTTTGTCACCCGAGCAGGCAGAAAAACATTCTGATGCGTCACTCGAATGATCCAAATCGGGGAGGGATGTTGAGATTCTATGCCGGATCGAAATTAAACTAGGCGGTACCTTGAGCGCCCGTTTGTATTGGTAGAATTCTTCTTCCCACCCGGGATGAAATTTACGGTTCTGTAAATAAAAAAAAATAAATGTATATCTTAAATAGACCGAAAACCTTTTAAATATACTTACGGGGTCCTCGGTTATTCCATTTTTGGGCGCGTCAACCGTTGGCGAGACAGACGGTTCGGTTTTTGGGGATGGTTCTGGTTTAATTGCCTTTTTAACTGGTGATGACTTGCTCGTCCTGCATTGAGCTACGGACTTATCATCTTTCACCACTGATTTTCCTTTGGTGTCAGCACCTGGAGAGGTTTTTGTTTGTCCAGTCGGCTTAGGCTTTTCTTCTCCAACTGAATTATTCTTGGCCTTTCGTGGCCGTAATCTTTCAGCTACGCCATGTTCATGTCCGCTCTCATTAGGCTCGGAACTAGATGGGGAAGATGCCCTTTCCGAAGAAGATGACGAACATGATTTGTGCACTTTTGATCCTCGTCGCGATTTCTTGTTTTTAACAATCGGTTTAGCTAAATCCACCTCGCCCTCACTCTCCATCGTTTTTCGTTTCAATTCATCAATTTTCTTGGGTTTAGGATTCGAACCAGAAGAGCTCGTGCTCTGTGGTGGAGTTACATTTTTTGAAGTTTTAGGATCCACTACGGGTAGTTTATTCACTTTCGCTCGTGCCTCAAATTGAATATTTTTCACAACCTTATCATTGCGCAATACTTTGCTATTCGATAGTTGCTGCTCAATTTCTCTTTTTCGCTTGGAACGGGTCATCGTTTCCTCGGGTGGTGAAGGAGTTTCGGTTACTCGAGGTATAGCAACCGGTGGCGATGGTTTTGTACTAGACTTAGCCCCGCTAGTAGGAACCTTTTTTGGTATAGCCTTAGTTTTTGGGGTAACTAATGTTTTCTCAGGGTCGTCTCCTTCTTTTTTAGGAGTTTCCTCATCCTGATTTGAAATACTATTTCTTGTACTGCTCCGACTGGTTCGGGTTGTTACTATTCGTTTACTTTCTTGCTCTTTAGGAGTTGGGGTAGTCTCGGGTACAGGAGTCACAGGAATCGGAGTCACTATTTCCTCTTCTTTTTTTACAATGATTTCGGCCATTTCAGTGTCATCGTTTTCCGAAACTACCCGAAGCGATTTTTTTCGAGGTGTCGAAATTGGTTCGGAATCCGATGATTCTAATTTTGTATCACCCGGGGTTGTTTCACTCATATGGGGCGGGGCAGACTCAGTTTTTGGTTTAATTGGTTTATCGTCCTCACTGCTTTCAACCGAAGTGCGCGATTTCATTGCAATGCTCATCCTCGATTTAGGTTTGCGTATTCTTTTTCGGACTCGAACTTTTTGTGCATCTGTTTCACTGTCCGAACTACTCGATCCGAGTCTCGCTGCCAATCTCCTCTCCCGCTCTAATCTCTGCTTTTCTTTCGAACTACGATCATTTACACTAGTCCGCTTTGATTTATTCATACTTGACTGTGAATCATCGTCGTTCATCGTTGTCTCTTTTTTTATTGTGTTGCTACTCTCCTGAGATTGTTTTAAAAAATATAGAGGTTTATCCTCGTCACTAGAACTCGATGACTTATCACTGTTCTTAGCCACCAAACTGCTAAAGTCTTTATTCTCCGATATAATGATATCGACCTGATTCTCAACATCGACAATATTCGATGTAGTCTCGATCAGTTCGACTTCTTTTTCGACCGTCTCTAATTTTGGAGAAATTGATTTAGGTTTAATAGGTTTTCGTGTCCTTACCGGTTTTTTAATTCGCGGCTCGCCTGTCTGTAATTCAGCAACGAAATTATTACACGCCTTTTCCCAATCAATCAAGTCAAATTTTGCCACACCTTCCATATCCGAAGTGGGTTCTAATGTTTTATTCGACAGCCTTGAATTCTCATTATCCAGGTCTAGATCACCATTTCGAGTGATTACACTATTCAATGGTAACGGTGGGGGTTGAATAGCGGGTATTGGTATAAATCCTTTGAGCTCACCTTTGGTTCGTATTCTCGCCGCAAGAATCGAGTTCATGTCATTCGAGCGGCGACTATCATTTGTCGACTCAGTTTCTAAATTTTCAACTTCAGTACGTTCTGGTGTAACGAGCGGCGGTGTCTGCTGAACAGGAGACGCATTTGTCATCACATGATTATTCGTAATTGGCGCAATCATTTCTAAACTGCTCTTCCGTAATAATTTCTGTTTTTCGATCTCTTTCATTTCAAGACTCGTCCTAAGCTTAGAGATTACAGTTTGGTCGGCACCTTTAGGCGATGGAAGTAGCACTGGATTACTATTCCCGTTAACCGGGGCCGTATGATTTTCAATTATTTTTAAATTAGTCTCTAGTGTACGGATCGCTTGATCTGCATGCTGACGGTGATATCCAATGGGATGGGCATACGGAGGTACGAGAGGCTGAGTGATATGATTTTCTGGAGTCACCTCTCGATTATGATTTGTGGGGTGTATCACTTGAAATGATGTGGTGGAATGTGTGTGCGACAGGGTCGTGGCGGGCTGTGGATGTTGTGGTTGTACAGGAGGAGGGGGTTGGTGCTGTGGGGGCTGGTGCTGTAACGGATGATTATAGTAGTCTGTATGACGTGTTGGAGTTTGGGGTATAGGCTCCACAATTTTATGGTTCGGTGGATGATGATTTGGATAGTAGCGATCCGGCTGTTGTTGATAAGCTTGATATTGATATGTCGACTCTTTGGTTCTCATTGGCGCCTCTTGCGTTGTCGGAAGATAATTTTTCGGCTGCGCATTTTGATATTCCGACGAGGTTTGGTAAAAAACCTGATGAGATTGCTTTTGGCCGGACGATGTGCTGCTCTCTTTCGTCGGATAGGGATATTGATACCTGTTCGACGGCGCCGGTGGAGCTTGTTGAGGAGCCAAATGTTGGGGATGCGGCTGCGTTGGTTGATAGGTATTAGGACTCGGATAATGACTCCTCTGCTGATACGGATTTTCTTTATTTTTGTTCATACTTTCCAACAGATTCTCGTAAACTTCAGTCACAGTCTTCTGGGGATGATCACTTCGCGAGTGTTTTACCGGCGGCAACGAAGCCTCATGAGGTAATGGCTCAGCTGCCCGCTTTCTATGCGATTGTGAAGATGTTGTTGTCGAATATATCCCACCCGTCTCATTCGACTTAGGGTCCACAGTTTTTTTAGACGTGTGATTAAATGACCCAGAGTACGAAAATGGATTTATAGACATATTCCGTTTTAGAATATTCTCTACAAATCTGCGATTCTGTTGGTACTCCGGCGACCCTTTATCTACTCGAGTATTTACGATCACCGGAGGTTGAGTAGCTGAATATTTCTTTTCCGGAACTGGCGGTGGATATTGGGGTTGAGGAACATTCAGATTCGCTTGACTGGGATATGTTTTAGCCATTGACTTTTTCGAAACATAATTCGATTGGTCGATCACAGGCCTGGCAGACGACGAGGAAGCTGACGCCGTATTATTGTACGGGACGTCAACCGCCTTACTGTGATGCTGTGGCGTATTGGTCAAATATGTATCAGTTTTCTTACTGTAAAATGTTGTAACGTTTGGATTAGGTTGAGGCCCTACCACTCGACTAGTCGAAGCTGCAGACGATGAAGAAGACCTTTGGTCTTGGTTATAAGCGCTAACTCCATGTTTCGAGAAATTCGGATGAAAATCGACTTTGAGAGCAGAATTGGTTGGGATTATTTTTAGGTCATCTCCGGTCGAATCAGCTTTTGTTTTAATGGTCTTGACAGAGAGATCAAGGGGCGATGAAAGATCCTTTTTGGTCGTTGATGACACCACAGAACTACTAGAAGGTTGCACAATTTTTGTTTGCGTCGCTGGAGGTGCGGGCTGCACGACTTGTGGCTGAGGTTGCTGCACAGGTGGTTGAGATTGGTTGTGCTGAATCATTGCTGAATTTGTTGGATACATTTCGTTATATTTTATCCCGCTACGAGATGTTACTGTCTCAGATGGTCGTGGTCGATCAATTTTCACTGGTTGTTGTGGTGGTGGTTGTGATTGTGGTGGATAAGGGCGCCCTTTCATATAATGATCCATCGCTTGAGGTACTTGGTTAACAACTGCCGATGGTCTTGAATAATTATCATGCACCATCATTTGTGACTGTGATTGGGGGGGACCAACCTGACCAGACGGTTTCGATGGATATTTTACTGACTGAGATGGATGAATTTGCGGTGCTACTCTCTGTGTCGGGGGATGCCCCGATTGATAATACTCCTTGTTCAAATTAGCTTCCATACTGTTACTCCTGGACGTGGCTGAACTTTGGGGATACTGATGCTGGTAACTTTGATTTAATTTTTCATCGGACACCCGTATGCTAACATCTGGATGCAGTGCCTTGTTATAGTAATTGATATCGACACTAGAATGTCGCGTTTCTGGATAGGCCGTATATTGACCGTACCGGTTACTATCTACACTTCGCGTTAAATTCGTTACGTCCATATTGGTATTCGAATGATTGGCATTTAGTGTTCCAGTCGACGCAAATTTCGGATGGAATTTTAAATTCGTTTCCGATTTCTTCCGCGCAGCGGTCAAATCGACATAGTCGACTGTAGCATGATGTTGCTTTAGTTGTGGCGGTGGGTAATTCTCATATTTAATAGGAACTGAATTACCCATTACATTACTACTATTTGGTGATGCTGAATATCCGGCGAACGGTGAGTTGGACATTTTCGGACTCGGCACATTCGAATGCGGACTAGGAGTTGATTTATAGGAATTTACAGGGCTTGGTATATTTTGATGGTGCGTGGGCGATGGTTGATGAATGATAGGGCTTCGTGATGCATCCACTTTGGAGGTGGAAGTACTAGGCCAATTCTGTGGTGGATTCATTAGTCCGCTCGATTGTGGTTTACTTTGAACTTGAGGTGAATAATGATGATATGGACTTGACGTTTGTCCAGATTTTGAATACTGATTGGCAATGGTTGGTTGAATTACGTTGGTTTGGGGTGGCTGATATTGTGGATGACCATAATATTTTTGCTGATTATATACCGGTTGGGGAGGATGCGACGGTTTATAATCTTGTTGATAATACCGCTCTGCCGGAGCCGACGGTGCTGGCTGCTGTTGCAGCTGTTGTTGTTGTTGCTGCTGCTGCTGCTGATGCAATGGTGGTGGTTGTTGCTTAGCTGGCGGTTGTTGTGACTGTTTACTGTAATAATGTGCATATTGTTTTCTATAGAACTCCTCTTGCTTACGTTCATGATCCATTCGATTAATTTGTTCTCTATCGTACTGTTGTTGTGAGGAGAGAGGCGGTGGATATTCAGACACACTGCTTTGCGATGGCGGATTTGTTCTCTGCGGTACATTATTTATATATGGATATTTATGGATCACGTGGGCAGTCGGTTCACAATCGTATTGTGACGATGACGATGTCGGTGGCGGTTGCGACTGTAACGTCGGCTTTTGGATAATGCTATGCTGGTGTTGTGCATGTTGTTGCTCGGGATACAATTTATTTTGTATTTTAGTCGCCGAAAAATCAGGTGCTTTTACATATAAATTTGGATAAGGTGGTGTTTGATTCGGAGTATTTGACGGTGAACGTCCTGTTGAATCGATCGGCTTTTTTAATTGCAGATCACTAATAAAATTGTATTTCTTACTCATTTCGGCAAAATTAGTTTGAGTCACAACCGGCCGATCAGGTTTGTATTCACCAGGGCTTGAGGATGTTGATCCAATTTTTGAAAAATCTGGATTAGAAATTTGCAAATCATTCGATTTATTGTTGACGATTATTTTACTAAAATCTGGTGGCTTCATTTTAACGAGAGATGGCGATGAAGATGTCGACGGCGATGAAGTTTGTAAGGTTTTCGAAAAATCTGGATTGTTTACGTAAAGTGCATTGATTGCTCGTTGTTGATGATGTTGTTGCTGTTGGTGCTGATAGTGCTGTTGTTGTTGATGCTGCAGTTGCTGGTGCTGCTGATGTTGCTGATGCTGTTGTTGCTGCTGATGGTGATAGTGATGGTACGCGGCCTGTTGTTGCTGATAACCTATGTGATTCTCGTTACTTGTATTGGAATGTTGCATTTTTGATTTCATCTCATTATGGTGATTACTAACACTACTACTATCACTAGCGCTACTACTATTTTGTCGTAAAATAATCGATTTTGTAATTGTCTTATCTAAATCTATTGATAGTTTTGTAGTCTCAATATGATCACAGTTAATACTAGCGTTATTACTATTTATATTGTTACTATTATTATTTCTACTACTATTATAGTCATTTGAATATAGTAAAATATCACTTTTATTATTATTACTACTACTATTCTTATTATCATGATGATCATCAGTCCTTTGTGTATTATTGTGATCCACTTTATTATTGCCCTCGTTATTATTTCTTCCACTCCTATCACAATTCATCCCTTGATCCCCTCGTATATTATTTACAATAATTCCACTATCTCGTGTCAACTCACCACCGCCTCCTTTAAAATCACTAGAGCTCATCGCTATATTCTCATTTTTATGATGATCACGATGTAGAAGAAATGACGAATGATGATCGCTTGTTTCATTATGCATAATACTATTACTCCCGCCACCACCACCACTATTACTTCTCGCTGGTGGTGGCAATGGTGGTATCGGTTGTAACGAAGATGACGATACTGGTGGCATGGAATCTTGTTGCTGCTGGTAGTGTTGTTGCTGCTGCTGCTGCTGCTGGTGCTGATGTTGTTGTATACGATGTTCATGTTGCTGTGCTGAATCCATCGTTGTTCAAAAGATCAAATTGATTTCCAATTAGTACGTTTCCTGGAAATAAACGAAGAAAAAGGAAAAATTACCTTTGGTGTTACTAAGTTAAACTGTTTCTCGATTTAATTATAATTGGTTACAAAGACCAACATTAAGTTATAAATAAAAGAAAAATGTGGCTGAGGTAATTTTGGAAAATTATTTTGTCACATTGGTAACGCAATACAAACTCATAGAATAAAAATGTTTATTTATAAATGTGTGGTTCATTGTATGATGGCAAAAATGAATTTTATACGAGGAAATCATAAGATGGTCACTCACCAGATCCAGCAACCTCGACTGACTGACATTAACAATCTTATTATTACGAAATTTACAAATAAGTGGTTTTTATGGCCTGAAATCGATTTGATTTGATTCGAGTGAAACATTAAGCGGAACACGATTAATTTATAAACGGGTTGATTACAAAACGCCCAGTACCATTTTGTCGCCCTCTACGTTCAATCGCCCTTAATGACCTATTGGAATCTTAAACGTCCACATGCCCACATTTCTAAACGGATAATAACTCATTTCTATGTGCATGAATGATGGCGTAAATAAATACATAGCAAATTACAACAATAAATACAAATCCTCTTGCTCTTAAAAACTACTCAAACCATTTATACGATATACATCCGTATAATAATAGACACACACATACATTATCATTTCGATCAAACAGTGAAATTTATTTCATTTTCCCAACTTTTTCTAGGTCAGTTTTTCATTTTATTATTATTATTTTTTTTTTTGTTTGGGTGAGTGGTGGATTTAGGGTAGACATCACCATAGAAAATTATACTGTATATACTTTTTCGAACAACGAGAGTATTTACGTATATAAGCATGTATAGAGTAAGTGGGGGAATTTGTTTTAATTTTCTTCATTTATTTTTCACAACTGATTTTTGTTGTTTTTGCCATGTCGGAAAAATTAAAATAAAACTTTATTAGTTTTCCTGACATCCAACAAATTTAACGTTTCTCTTAATTTAGTTTCTATAGTACAGTGAGTTCCACTAAACTGAATTTTTATTATTCCATCTAAGCGTAACATTTATGAGCAGCTTTTTGCGAATATTGAAATTTCCATTTCCCACGGCTTAAACAAAAAGCAAAACAGCTAAAGATTAATGACCGATTACTAATAGCAAAATCCACCCCCACACAACACACGGGCGAGAAATGCAATTTATAAATGCATTTTCCTTATATATACATACATCTGATATATATACAATACAAACACATCATCTGTTTTCTTTCAAGAAAATAACAGTAAAATCTAAAAAGATTTATGGTTTACCACTTAACACAAATCTCCACATGCTACTGAAAATACCAAATACATAAATACACCATTGAACTTTCATTAATCATTCATAAGATTATTTTTCTTAGCTCGTGATTAATTTATTTCGCATCCAGATTTAGAATTTATTCGAATCCCCAATTTCGTCACCCAATAGTATCGATTTTTAGGTCCTTACTTAAGAATAAATTGATCACAAAAATAATAATAATAACATGAAGAAATTCAAATAGAAGAAACCAACCATGAGAAATTTTTCTTATATTCAGAGATTCATTCAATGCCAACAAAATTGAACGTAGGATGTTTTTATTATAAACGCAAGATGATGAGAGAAACAAAGTACAATACATAAGAAGCCGAAAGGTAATCTTTATCCATATCACAAGACAACACAGTATTAAGTGTATACATATATGTGTTTGTAATGTATGTCATGTCATGAATATAACGATTTTGTTTTGAGATGGTTAGGGATCAAATCAATAAGAAATTGATAAAAGTTTTAATGAAGTAGAATCTCTACGTTGACATATTCTATATCTTGTGCCTGTGACGTGATTGGCTAAGAATGACTTTTACGAGATGGAAATAGTTTTTCTAGTACTAACGTAATTTATGTCGTTCTCAATTAAGTGAGGCGAAGATTAACACTAGATTGCCCAAAGAAGTCATTTTGACTGCATTTTAATTTCAATTAGTAAATGATATAAATCCATTTTTAATGGTGTTATTTACATCCTCCCCCCCCTTTATATTTCTGATATATATGTATATGTGTTATACTTATATTGCTTAAAAGCCGTCATTTTGACTGCTTGGGAAATTTAAAACAATTAAATGACTTTTATTATTTAATTCAGTAAATTTCTTATATGACCAATGCGGCCCTGTATTGAAAAAATATTTCTCATTTTTTCGATTCCCGTCATTTGCGCCCTAAATTCATGAAAGAAATGTAGAATAGAAGTAATTTATTGAAAAAGCTAACGAACATAAGTGAAGAGTGTTCCGATATAGAATCAGATGCAATAAATTCTGAAGTATTATTTGAAGATGAAGCGGTTCACATTCATAGTGTAGCCTCTGAAACTGACGATAGCGATGAAGAATCGACCAGTGATGACGGAAATGAAAATGTCATATATATAACCATAAAAAGGTGTAGGATGCGAAGTATTTCAAGCTCTGATGAAAAAAATGAAAACATCTCTCAGGAGATCGAAACGGCTGCTGATGGTACTGTGAGATCAAAATTTGGCGAAGGTGGTTTCCTGGCAGTTTACTATCTCCTTGTTTTTTGAAAAATGTGGAAGGGCCAACAAATAGCAGATAATGTGGAACCACCGAAAATACGTGCGTTTATTGAGATTTTATATGTTAGTGGAGCTTACGAGGCAAAAAATTTAAAATTGAGTTATATTTATGGTCAGCAATGTGAGTCCCGAATTTTTTAGAAAAAACTATGACCGGAGAAAAATTTAAGCATAACCTATCGATTTATTCGTTTTGACAGCAGAACCGAAAGAAATAAGCGCAGATAAATTTGTCTTGGTTTCAGAAATATGGAATAAGTTCATTGAAAGCAGTCACGCTGGCTATAAACCAGGACAAAATATAACAGTTGACGAGCAATTCGAACCTCGGATACAAAATAATGTCCGAAAACAGATAAAAAATATGCATTAATAAAATTAAATATTGAACCAGCAGGAATCATAGGAGCAATGTATAAATTACGTAAAATTTTAGATAGTTTAACATACAAGTTTTTGGCCACACATAACAAACCCAACCGGAACCACCACAATGCCAGCCGAAACCAGCAAAAACCATATGGAAACAGTGAGAACCATCCAGAACATTACACAATGGGTTCGATGTAATCTAGGTTATGGTGCCCTATCTAAAATTTTAGCCGAAGCCAGAATTTTCCAACCGGAACTATCCGGCGAACGTATATAATGTATTTTTGAGGATGTGCAATAAATAATGTTTCATTAGAAACGGAATAAAGTTAGTCGACCATTTGGAGTTTGCTCAATCAGCAGAACATATTTTGAATTGTTTTGCCGCATACAAGCTTACAATTCAATTATTAATCGTAGTCAACATTTCCGTTAAATTTCAATCAATTTTTATACATAGGTATAACCTTAAATTGTAATATGCAGATGGTGATAAAATCGGACCTATAACCGTACGTCCTCGAATTGGCTGGCAACGGCGTAAAAGTAAGGACAGAAAAAGCAAACCGCGAAAGAGTTGGGAGTGCCTCGGCCCCAGAACAGATTGCAGGGATAATAAAAAAAATAAAAACTTAAACCAATAATGTTTAAATATATATCAGTCCACAAACATCATTTTACATTATTTTAATGACATGACGGTCACCTCGTTACATTCGAAGAGTAGGTGGTTTATGACTTCTGAGCCGCATAAACATTGACAATGGTTTATAATCTTAAATCTCTGCAGGTAGGCTTTAAACTTACCATGTCCAGAGATAACTTGGCTAATCGAGCTCGTTAGTTGTAATTCCATTTTTAGACATGCTTTTACGTCTGGAATGATACCTTCTATTGGCTGTGATGCGATCATTTCACCTTCTTTGCCAAAGGTCATCATGGGTGCATCATGTACATGGTCACCTATTTCATTTTGGGCACTTCTTCTTAGGTGGTACATGTGTGCTCGCTTCTTGATTAGAATATGCACCGGGAGCACGCCGGCCAGAACCACAACAGCATCTTTAGACACTGTTCGGTAGGCCTTTGTTACTGCTAGCAGGATATTCTTCTGAGCACTTTCCAATGATCTGATGTGGTGACAGTTTACATATTAACCAGCCGCGGCATACGTGAAGAGCGCCTCCGCCACACCTTTGTAAATTAACAAAAGTCCCCATCCCTCTCTTGACGCTCTCGCCAAGTGTGGAATAGCTTCTTAGCGTTTTCACAGACTTTTAGAACATGAGATGCTATCCCCATACGTTCATCTAGGTCAACTCCTCGATATCTCACGCACTTGACCAGTTTCATGGTTCGACCGTTTAACGATATTGTTAGAGGTCGACTAGAGTCAAATTTGAATTTTAGCTGCAGCATCACTGTTTTCTCTGCAGATAGTGATATTTTATTTGTATCATACCATTGTATCATATTATTAATAGCGATTTGTCCCTGGCGCTGAAGTTCAAGCGTCGAATTGCCGTGCAATAGAATGACTTTATCATCTGCGAATGCAATTTCGTCCAGGTTATTAATCATGCTCGTGTTAAATACGATATTCCAGACTAGGGGACCTAGGATAGAGCTCTGAGGACATGCTTGAGGATCGGTTGCTGAAGTAGCTCCTAAAAACGATCATAGTGTTTCTTGGGAGATTGTAGACCGATAAACTTGCGATGACACTAGGCAACCGTATTGTTTGTCCGAGAACAGACCGATCTGTTCAATTCGTGGAGTAATACGACCGGCTAGCAACCTTTCTAGGAGTTTCTCCATGACCGGTAGGAACATTATTGGTCTATATGACTTCGGAGAAAGTGGATTTCTATCGCCGGGTTTCCTGATAACTATCATTTCACCCATTTTCCATACTTTTGGGAAGTAACCAAATTTGAAGCAGCTGTTTAATAATTTTACTATGGTAGGCCCTATGATAGGCCAAGCCAGTTGAATTATTTAAGCGTTCAAGTTGTTAAGTCCTGGTGACTTGTTACGCTTAAAGCAAGTAAGGGCAATGCTGTACTCTTCCCACATAAATGGGGGGCCTTCAACATCTGAGGATGCTGAGCATGTCCAACTGCTGTTGGTGGCGATCTCGCGCATTTTTGCTTGAGACCCAGTTTCGTCTGGTGTTTCGTCCGGCACAAGTGAGTTTAGTAACTCCCAGCGTGTGTCATGCCTCGTATCAGTGGCTACTCGATTTGTCTTCCTAATTGCGCTCAAAACTTAAAGTGGTCTTGCTTTGCCGGCAGCAAAATTGTATACAATGCCTCATGGGTCTCTATTACCGTGTTCCGTGACGTACCTTTGGAAACTACTTTGCTTTGCTTTAAATACTTCATGGAAGTATTTATTTCTTGCCTCTCTAAAGAGAGACAATCTCAACTCTTTTGCTATTTGGTTCCTCTCATTCTGGTATGCTCTTCTAACCTTGTGCATAGGGCATCTAAGTTTCCTTAGATTAGAGTTCCACCAACTATTCCGTCTCTTAACTATTCTCTTCCTATAGGAATTCAGTTATTGCAGGCATTGGCTAGCTGTGTTGTGATCAGCTCAACACGTGCATCAATTTCGTCTATCGAATTGGTCTCTGAAATAACTTCTACATTGTCCCGAGAGCCCACCAAGTGTCTAACAAATAGACCCCAGTCAGCTATCTTAAAGGCAAATCTCGGAGTTTTGTTACTTGCAAGCAGATTATTCTGTATTATTCTGTGGCGCGTTTGATAACTCAAACGTGATGACTCTATGGTCCCTACCTAGATGTTCAATTTTCTCTTACACACCACCCAACTATCGAGCCCAGCAAGGCTTTATTGACTATTATTAGGTCAATATTGGAGTTCCCATTAGACGCGAACGTCGTTGGGTTTCTCTGCAAAATCATTATGAAAAGGTCATTCCTGGACACGAATTCCTCTACTTTTCTTCCGTTTTCATCGGTTAAACGGTCATGCAACATTTTACTTCTAGCATTGAAGTCTCCATCGAGTATTACCTTTTTCTTGTTGACCCGATAAAGGCAAAGATCGTTCGATTTGGCACAGATGGTACCCGATCGTTTCACTGTATTGGGCATATATCAAAAAAAGGTAGAATGAACCAACTACCGATGATATTTCAACACATGTGCCAAAATTAAATGTTAATGTGTCTATTTATACATTTTGCTTCATTATTCGAACCTACCTAATAGAAAAACTAAGTATTTGTATACCACATAACCTTTGGGCCCTCTATCGACAATTTTCTGAGTTAGTTTTGATACATATTTTTGGTATTTATGCATAATCTCAATACAAGGTACGAGATTATGGATTTAACTTTATGATTGTAGAATAAAAATTGAGTCTGTTGTTGTTGACAATTCGGATCGAGATTGCACAACTTCTCCAGGTTTGAGAGCTAATTTTAAAAGAAAATTTCGAGAAAAGGAAAAAGCCAAACACGAGTTGTCGATATTAACTAAATCGAACATCAAACAACTCTAGAAGAAAATGTTCCCACAGGGCACAGATGTTTATCGAGCCTGCACAACTTAACCTTACATTAGTAAACAATACTCTTAAGTTGTTGCCATCCAATTATAGTGGGACATTGTAAAGTGTCCCGTTTAGCAAGCATACTATCAGTCCATGTAGCCACCAAACCACCTCTTCGACCAGTGTACATGATTTTGCAACACATATCTTTTGAACTATAATCATAGCAACAGGAGTCAGGCAGAACGAGCCCGAGTCACCTGGAATGAACCAACGAGCCTTCAAGATCCTAATTATTAACTAAAATTTCAGCTGGCACGAAATGAAATACCAACCAGAGACTATTTGAAGTTATTTTGAATTAACCAGACAATCGCGTTGTAGGCTATTGGGCTCAGACAAAAATATCAAAAAACCAACCGCAACCCAGTTTTACTGAGCCAGAATCTTGTGGCGCTTGTACAATGTGGTTTTGTTAGTTAAGTAACACATACTCTGTTATCCAGAACGACAAAAAGTCAGCAGGAACAACTATGGTAACGACCAGAAGTCACTGGGAAACTAACGTACCATTGCTCAAAGAACACGGCGCGTTCTGTGCTTTTAGTTAGAATCGAAAATCATTCAACACAATGTTTTTTTTTTTATAGCTGTACCATGTGAAAAGAGAAAAATCCAGCTTTGTTCAGTGAGCATTTCTCATTCATACTAACTTGATATGATTCCGGCTGATTCTGACTCAATTCTGACAGGCTTTTTTTAAATCTGGCTACCATTGTGCTGATTCTGGCTGACTGTGTTAAAGTTCTGGCTGTAACCTTGTATTTGACACATTGAAATTTAATTTTTACGTTAGGCTCAGCAATAAATTCTACCTAAAGTTTCAAAAAGGAAATGAACTAAATGTCGACCTAGCCCAATCCGCCGAATTAATGTTAAATCGAAACAACTGGTTTCTCAGAACAGAAGTATCAGAACAGAAGGTGGTAAAAGATTGATACCACATACAATAAGGGAATAACAACTATCGCTGATATCTGACAATCAACTAAATGAGTTGTTTTCGAGACCCAATGATAGGCCAAGCAAGATATTTTTTTGGATTTAATGGCTTTCTATCCTCAATCAATGGTATGATCGACAGATTTATATTATTAGAATCGAATGGAACCTAAAGGGTCCCGCACTCAATCACAGAACCCACGTTGCAAACCGAAGGTTCTATTTCAATCCGTAAAAGCGATCTGTTGCCTTAGCAAGCTGAGTAATTTAGATTCTAGGCAGAGAATACAACTGTCCGACCTATACTGGCATCATGGCTATTCCATTACAACAAGGCACTGCATTTGGAATGGTTAGCAGAGATAATACAGAGGAGTTGGTTTGGATCTGGCTTGGGACGAAACTAGAATCGTCGTGGATATTCTAGAAACAATTCAAAGAGTCAGTTTTAGTAGTTAAGCGATAATTTAAAAGCGAAAGTAACAGGTTGTAGTTGTGATTTGGTACGCGATACCGCAAAAACGTATCTTTTTATTCACAATCCCAATACAATATCCCGATATAATATCAAAATTCTTCAGACTATCGACTACCGTGGTACTGTTTTTCTTCTGTCATATATAAATTTAATTTCATATACTCAATATGGATTTATTTGTCCCTAGGGCATTGACAATTACAAATCAAGAACCTAAATAAATTGAATGTTTTCTTATCAAGATGGTTAATATCATATTTCTCTCTCTATCTCTCTCTATTTTTGCCCATGTCAATACCAAGTCCAGTATATCGATTTTGTCCCAAAATGTGTGAAACGAAATGAGTGTAACCGGAAAGATATAGTAGTAGCATTTGTGTTTGTATTAGTGACGTGCGTATGATTATTTTGTTTTACTGCACATGCATGTCACGTGTCATTGTTTTTTGTTTATTAAACCGTGTTATTAACCCTTTGAGTGCCAACATAACTTCGAGCAGTGTATTGAGGAGCGCGATCGCTGGTTAACCATTACCATTGTAAACCACCTCTTGTGGAAAAATGGAGAACAAAACATTCGTAATTTTGGAGCAATATGATTGGTCGAGAAAATTATTTGAATGAATGTCTGAACGAACGAACGCAACACTGAATCCGCCTTTACTTGTTACTTTTCAAATAAATTATGTATTTTCGATTTTTTTTATAATTAACATTTTATTTTTAAAATCTATGAAATTTAAATTAAATCTATTTATAAAATTTTATTAAAACATTTAAAATTGATTTATGATAAAAAAAAATTAAATATAAAATATATTAGCATGTTAAATAATGACACTCCACAGCTCGAGAGCAGACGTAATGTGCTGAGAAAAGGAAATAAGCACCATAACAATTAAACCAATTCACCCGGATCGCGTTATTTTGGTACTGTCCATCATAAAAACGACACAAATACGAACAAAAGAAGAATTCAAATACAAAGACATAATTCCGTATTATACACTGTCTACGTGTTCAATTTTTTTTGCTTCACTCATTTTAAATGAGTAACTCACGGGACAAAATCGATACCCAGATAGTCAGATATATAGGAATTAATTATCATTAAAAGTGGAAAATTGTAAAATTCTTAATTCTGCAAATTTGTCGTGGACGGAACCTCATTAATGACGTAATGGGCACCTCATTCGCCTAGTCTTCCAAAGTGAATTTTGGATCACATATTGATTCTATTATCATAAGCTCGCTTTACAGGCCCCGAGTGTGGAATTTATTGTTAATCGAAGAAGCCAATTATCTACTTTGTTCTCAGATGCTTTGATTTCACATTTTGGGCTCTTGGGTCTTATTACCAACAGTCTAATTCATGATCGAAACAATTTTTCGACAGGTGCACAGAATTGTAATTACGTAACGTTAAATAATTATAATCAGTACATTGTTGATAGACCGTTGCTCATAATGAAAGATTTCAGAAAAACGAAATTTTACTACGTCCTCCCATCTATACACATACATAATTTGAGGCAAATTTGTATTGTACAACAAAATTGTTATTGGGGTGATAGCAGGTAACCTACTCGTTGTGTATTCAACAATTCCCCAAATATTCCAACCCTAACCAAATTAAATGAATTGTACTATTCGAAGTCATTCCTGCTGGCGTACTATACGTTCGTAGAGATGTACGTACCAACACTGATTGTATATAAATGTTTGAGTATATACGTTTGAGTATACTGTATATGTAAATTAATGTTTTCCTATATAGTTGGTGTTGTTGATTTGTGTATTTCATATTGTGAACATATTATAAAAGAGTCTGTTGAACTTCACTTTCTCTTTAATTGTGCGACGATGAACATAACACACAATACAGCAAAAATAGAAAAAGCAAACTAACAATATAGTGAAATGAAATGTGAAAACCTATCGATTTTTTTATTTAGTTTCCTTTTGATAGTTTTTATAGTTATTTAGCCGACGAACTACATATACATTCAACTAAATACAACACTTGTATATACACCACTAATAAACACTGTAGAGAAAAATGGTTAATTTAATTGGTGTAATGAAATTGTGTCTCTAGGGAAATTTATTTGTTGCCATATAAACTTGTGTCGAACCAAAATCTCAACATAAACTAGAATCGCTCGAGACGTGCATATCAACATTCTCAGTAATATCTCATGAAAATTTTTTACTTTTTATTTCAATATACGATTTATTGGTATAAATATAGATAGATCTCTATATGCTTACACAAAATATTTCTTAAGCAGACAGACAGACAGACAGACACAGACAAAGATAAACATGAACATCATAAATAAAATTTATTCCGACGTATTAATCTTTTCTTGTTGACAAAACAGTAATTCACATAATTTATTCAAAGAAATTATAAGATGAAAATGAATTGGAACGCCACTGTAAAAAAACAAATTTATTAACATTTTTCTTAAGCACAAGGGTTAAAGGACAAACATTTTTCTAAGAATTTGATTTTAAATTGTACCGATAGACCAAAAACCGAAAAATATATGTACATATTTATATCTTCAAACGAAGAAAATCTAAACGGAAAAACCGAAAGTCACTCATTTCCTATTAGCAAATTAATAATTACACACACACATCGAAGCACATATACTGAGAACGATGTCTATAGATTTTGCGAAACCATCGCTCATACTCCATCTCATATACATGGAAACACATACAAAGTATAGCGAAAAACACACAAACAGAAAAGCTTAAAATTTGCCACCCATACATTTTTCTCCTCCCACCATTTTTTTATCATTCATGAAAAATATATATGAAAAAATAAAAATAAACATAAAATTTTCCCAAAAAAAAGGAAAATCGATTTTCATTTTATTTCTCATGTTTAACTTTAATTTTGTTCATGAAAATCTGTTTATACGGCGGTGGGATGAAAGTATAAAATCGTGTTGTGTGAGAGGTGGTAAATAGAATTTGCATTTTTACAAGAAAACGAGTATGAATTTAGAGAGAAGAAAATGTGTAATGAAAATGACATTAATTTAATGAGGATATTCAAGCGAGTATTTTTTGGATTTTAGAATCTTGTAATCGAAAAGGATCAAATAAATTGAGGATGTGGAAAAGTCTGTCAACAACATTGACATTGAAAATTGACTATAGTTTTCTTTGTTTTAGTTGCGGTAAATAAATGATTTTGATTTTGGAATTGGTGTACAGAAATGCAATTATAGATTTCGGGGGTGTGCATTTAGAGTATAAGGTCAACTTTGATACCTTAATTTCGATCTGATTAAATCAGCACGTATCTGTTAAAAATGTGTTAATTAGGGTGACTATGGAATTTTTAGCCGTGGTCAAAAATTAAATTGTTTGACAATACATTGGCGAGTTTACAGGTCAAAAGCGGGAACACCGAGTCTTTTGATTTACAATGCAGGTGGAGGTGCATGGATTTTATTTGTTCATTGAATATTTTACGATATCGAAACAATTTTGCTGTTTTAGTGATATTTCTCTATTGATCTTAAACGTAGCTTTAGTATCGAAGAAATAGACTGGGCTATTAAAATGATGGGTACGGCTAAATTTAGAGAATCAGCGAAACATTCTAGAATATGTACCACTTCCAGTTGTCAACCGAACCTAGAATGGTATTATAAAACTCACAAAAGAAAATTCGTAACATCAATTTAATAATAGCAAACAATTTATAAATTTTAAGTTTTTATGCAAATGAAAAAAACAACTAAAGAATTTACTACTATATGTTCGAAATAATATGACGTCAAGGGCTGATTTCTGTGACACTATTATGGTTTTTCCTGGGAATAGGCAATTGGGAAAAATTTGTGTTTTCTGGCCTATACTGAAGGAATAAGTTTAGTGGAAAAATTTTCAAAACAAAGTTAACTGGGAAACTTTTGTTCCACAGAATTTTGTAGTTAAAAATATTTTCCACATTAAACTTTGTTTCGAAGATATTTACCAAATTTATTCCCACAGTATGCCAGGCAACAATGCAGATAGTGCCACAATAGTGGTTCTATTCTGGTAATTCTCCGGGAATAGGAAATTAATTTACTTATAAATTCTATTTAAATAATTTTTTTCTTGTATACTAAGGTATAGTAACATCTTTTTTGAAAACTAAGCAAAATCGGGAATATTTTTCCGTGATAACTTCGCTATGGAAAAATTATTCTCAATTTTCAGAAATTTACATTAAACTTTTTTCTTCAGTAGACCAGGATAAACTGATTTATAGATGAAAGCTATGTCAAGTCTTTCCCCAGTCCCCTATTCCCAGCCTCCCAGGTAATTACTAGAAGAGAGCCACTGGTATGGTCAATAATTTTAATAAAAACTCCAAAGTAGGAGTTATTCACCAAATAGATAGATTCCATGTGAGCTAATAAAATAATCGTAAATTTTAGCAATGCGGACTTTCACAGTTTTATGGGATTTTGAAAAAATATCAACTAATTCCCAACAATGAAAGTAAATTAAACAGGGTTGTTAAGAATTAAAAAGGGCTAGGAACTGAAACTTCCTAGCCCTAGAAATCAGGGGCCTAACTATTGAATTCGACGTTCATTTTCGACGGTTATCGTTTTCCTATAGCAAGCGTGGAAACAAAAGAGAAAAGAATAGTAAAAATTTCATACTTCTTCTTTCATACTTCTTTCATCTTTTTTCTTCTTTTGTCTGCTATAGCAAAACGATTGCGTTCGAAAATGAACGTCGAATTCAATAGTTAGGCCCCAGGACTGCGATTCTTAAATTGACAACTCTAAAAAACCACGGGAAATTTGGGAACATTGCAAATTTCCACTAAGAAAATTGAGCGCAAAACAACTCAGAAAAAAAATCTACAATAGTTATAATAATTACAAACTTGTTTTTCTCATTGGAAAAATCAGACATGATCTAACTTTTTTTCATAACACAAAATGGGAATGGAGATTAAAACTGTTCCGGTTTGCTTGAAATTTAACTGCGGCTAGCGGTGTTACGAGGGCCTTTTATATTTCGGGATTAGAGAACAAAAACAAATATTAATCATCGAAAATCGCTTTATTGTTTTTCAAAACATTCCCCATGAAGATCTATACACTTTTGCATGCGTTTGAACCAATTGTCGAAGCTCTTTTTCCACTCTGATTGAGGTATCTAGAAAACATGCATTCTGAACGCAGCAACCGCTTCTTCAGGTGTCGAAAAACGTTGACCTCCAGTTTGTTTTTTACGTACGGGAATAAAAAGAAGTCATTTGGTGACAAGTCAGGACTATACGGCGGATGACTCATCAAATCGATGTTTTGAGTGCTCAAAAATGCAGTTGTTTGAGTCGATGTGTGAGAGCTCGCATTGTCGTGGTGAAGAGTGATCCGTCTTCGGCAGTTGGTTTTCCTGATTTCTTGGAAGACAACTGGCAAACAAATGGCTGTGTACCACTCAGAATTGACTGTTCTGCGTTGTTCTAGTGGTACGGTTGCGACATGTCCATTTTTTCCGAAAAAACAACTTTTGTTGGATTCGGCTCATCTTGAAACACCCATACAGTCGACTGCTGTTTACTTTCGGGCTCATACGCGTAAATACACGACTCATCACCTGTCACTATGTCATAGACGTGTTTTGAAGCACCGCGATCGTATTTTTTCAGCTTTTCTTTCGACCAATCGACACGAGCCTTTTTTTGAGCGATTTACAAATTGTGTGGGATCCAACGCGAACAAATTTTTTTGACATTCAAATGTTTATGCAATATTGAATGTATGCTGGTCCCACTAATCCCTAAGGTTGTCTCAATCTCACGATAGGTCACATGACGACCTTGCAATATCAGTTCGCACACAGCATCAATGGTTTCCGGAACAACAACTGATTCTGGACGACTTTCACGAAATTCGTCTTTGAGTGAACTACGACCTCGATTGAATTCACCATACCATCGATAAACACTAGTCCTTGATGGAGCTTCATCGCCAAAAATTGAATTTAGTTCATCCATGCACTCTTGCTTCCTTAATCCACGTCGAAAGTTGTAAAAAATAATCGCACGAAAATGTTCACGATTTAATTCCATTTTTTCGCCGAGATGTTGAGTTAATGAGTATGTACTGTAAACAACACAAATAGCGCGCTCGAATGTCAAAACGTTCTGAGTACGTATAATCTCAAAAACGTCAAACTTTACGATAGAGCTGTCAGTTGCCAGATTGCAACACTAGGGTTGTCCAATCCCGAAATATAAAAGGCAACCATCGTATCATGATATATTAATGCTGTGTGCCTCAGTCGATTTTTTCGACTAAAGAACTAAACTAAATAGCTCAGTAATTCACAATAACATTCAAAGGTAACAGTAACACCAAAAAAATTAGCTGTGCCTGACTAATCGAAATACTAAATTGCCGACTTTTTGTGGATAAAGGAAATATTAAATTAAATTAATATAATGGAAGTTGCATTATTAGCAAATGTTATTATCCATACGAAAAGTTTAAAAATAAAAAACTGTAAGAAATGAAATAAAGAAATATTTAAAAATGACATTTGACAACTACTTAAATTGAAAAGTTAACTCGCGAGGAGGCTTTTCGTTTGTAAACTGGCGGCGAATAGCGTAAGGTCAAATCAAAAACGTTTAGTTCATAATTTACCCGAAAAAAATGACCTGAGGCACATAGCATTAATAGCATACTAATACTTTTATAGTTATATATAGTTATATTGAAAGGGGTGAACGCGTAAAAATTCTGAGTAACAAATACCACTACAGATTATCGAAATTTGCTATCGTAAGACATTTAAGCTGTCAAAATTCAAAAATATTGTTTCACCTTTTTACCTACATCTGAAAAGCTGAAAGAACTGGTACCATCCTATTAAAAACGCCAGCTTCAATCTTTTTGAAAAAGTGCACTTCTCAACGATCTCGTTTTCTAACCTCGAAATCGAATAGTAACTGAACAACTCGATTTCTACAAATTTAAGTTTTTAAGATATAAATAAAAAATTTTTAAATTTTAACGACTTGTAACGTCTTAACGGTAGCAAATTACAATAATACGTGCTGGTACATTTTACACAGAATACGTACTGGTATATTTTACACAAGCTCTTTCACCACCTCCCCTTCAATATAATACCATAATAATATAATATAATAAATTCGCGAGAACTGTGGAAGGAATTTAGGGGTTTAAAAGCATACAGAAACAATGATATAATGATAAGACAGATCTATGCTAAACGAGTAAATCACCACCAGCGCCAAAGCGGCAAATTTGTGAATTAAAGTGATGATTTCAAACGATCTAAACGTAGCTCTCTCAACCTATAGCGGTTGTTTTGAGTACTAAGTTGTTTCAGCTAAATTTGTGACATTCTTCAAGACCTTTTCAATGATATGCGAGGCATATCATATATTCTACAATAAACGGATAATTGGGTGACAACGCTAGAAAAATGGATTTGTGAACTAAACTGCAAAAAAAAAATTGTTGCTAGGGCCAAGAAGTATGAAACGATATACCACAAGATTGTAAGGCTATGAGAAAAATAGCTGCTTTCAGCGCTACACCGATAGTTTTGAATACTAAGGAGATTCTGATAAATTTGTTACATTCTTCAAGACCTTTTAAATAATGTGCGACACGAATATATTATATTGAAAATAAATAATTGGACACGAGCGCCAGTACGGCGATTAGTGAACTAAAGTGGTATTATCCAAATTCAAGCCTGATTCAAATCCAAGACCATTCAAACGATATACAACAAGATTACTTGGGAATAATAAAAAAATGATAATCATTTGGGTGGCTTTTGGGAATAATTATATATGTTTGTTACCCGACCCCCTTGACACACAGGTCACAAAAGTTTTCGAGTTTTCCGAATTAAAAGTAAAAAATTTATGGCGTAATAAATGCAAAATCCCATAAACCATTCTTGAGATAGAGTTAGTACAGAAGGACGAACATATTTTCACAGGCCTTCAAAACGTCGAGAAAATTGATTTCGAGCCTATCAGATTGTGTACCATAATATTATATATAGGCTTATCTTACCCGTAAAATACAACACTTACGTGGGAAGTGACATATAGGTGTAAGTAGTAGTAGTTATAAGATTTTGAGGATTAGTATCAGAAAATAGTATGTATGTAGAATTATTCCTTTGAAAAGTGACGAAGAAGTGTCATGTTTTTAGTGACAATAGGAGTTCTGGAATAATGCCGAAGAATAGCTATGGTAGGCCAAATATTTTGTACAGAAACTGCACCATCATAACATGATCATTGAAGACAGACATTCATATTGAAAAGTTACAAAATTAGAGAAATTGAATGGTGCAAATTGATTGATGAAAATTACTAAAATTACTGAATATTATAATTTTTCTTATTATAAATGTGCAACTTTTCTTTCGAAATCAATTTTATCAAGGACATGAAAAAACGTGGTAGGATCACTAAGCTATATCATTTCATAACATTTGTTTTCAATTTTTTTTTTATTTATATTGAATGATAAAAATTTGAAAATAAATGTTATGAAATGATATTGATTTCTATCAAAAGGATAACAGCTGTTATCTTAGTGAAGGTGCTCTACTTTCATTGATATATACATATTCAATTTGAAAGAGTCGAAAGATGTTGAATATACAGGCTGAACCCTAAATTGTGAAATTTTGAGAGAGGCATGTTACGACGAGATGGAACACCGTTGAGACTAACAGTACAGAGAGCAGTAGTAAGTGTGCGAAATGTGGAAAGCAGAATTTGATGATTGATGCAATTTTAAAATAAGGAGCGACATCTAGGTTCAAGTAGTAGTAGTTTTAAGTCTAGAACCGAACCGTTGCGGTCATTCGGTAATTTGGTACGATAATCACAAAGGTGGGAAAGAAACGTTAATAATGAGATAAATAATAGTGAAATAAATAAAAAAGTAATAATAAATTATTTATATGTAAAAAAATATCAAATTTGGTAGTTAATCTAGTTAATTAATCTACTTAGCTTTTGAGATATTGGCCAAAAACTGAAAATAACTTATATGGCCGCAGAAAATCAAAAAATTATAGTGAAAATTCTATGCGATGCAAATTTTACAAAATTTAATTAAGAAATAGCCGAGTTCCCTGCAGTTTTAAATTTATTTATATCTTGTAAAATGTACAGATACCATTTTTCATAAGGACTGGTTATGAAATGGCCAGTTTAGTCCAGCACGAACAGAACCTAGAATTTTGTTCAAAAATTACTTTAAAATCAATACTATTATCAAAATTTCATCGTAATTCGTTAAGAAATGGCGGAATGACGGAATATTGTTAAATTTCTAGTTTCATTTACCGAGTTCCTTAACTTCAGAGATAAATCAATTTGACATTTTAAGGATCACTTACACGTGCTGCCATTTGCGGCGAGCAGCATAATCTCTTATTTTCCGCTGTCAAATTTCCGCTATATTATACAGCATTAACAAACAACTGTTTTCGTTCATTTTAAAGGACTAATACTATAATGTCAAAACACTTGATCGATGTTGATCGATTTTGAAAATATGTCATCAACAAAATAAGAAGCGTGTATATCTGTCTGCGTAGATTTAATCCATTAGATACGACGAAAAGATTTAGTTTTTCATTTTCGACCTCCTTTTTAGGGCTCCTCATACTATCGTGTTGAAAGCACGTTGTTTGAACCTTTTCATAGAAACATTTAATTGCCATATAGTGCTATGTTTTTAATGATCATGTCACCGAAAACCAGTTAATGTGATGTATGAATATTGCTTGAACTCCAAATATCGACCACAAAAAATTCATTTTAAAGATGAACTCTATATTTGTAAATCATTTTGAATAAACCTGATTTCGTTATTGGCGATCAAGTAATTTATCAATCGAATGATCGTGTGTTTATGATGTATGATCATCATTTTAAAAATTACAATAACGTCGTTTTCAAATTTTGAATTTCCTACGGTCGATACTCCTTACAACTAGACAAAGCTCTACGAACATAATTTATCGTAATTCCGATAAAAAATTTCAAAACTGTTTCCAAAGTATGGATACACATAATTGTCCGATTAATTTCTTAACACAAATTGATGATATCTCTTTGGAAATAATAAATTCCTATCGCACATCTTTGTCTATATTTATCATCCGTTAGTTATATATCTTAAGAAGAGTGAGAGTGTATTTTTTAATTTTTTTTTATATAAGTATATTATATCGCGGTTATTGTCTCGCTTGACTTTATACAAGAAAGAAACATAATAATAATAATAATAATAATACGAGTAGTAATGAAAAACAAGTTTTCGTTTTGTTAGTAAATCAATTCAAATTTACGTTAGTTTTGTAATAGTAATAATAGATATATTAGTAATATAATGATAGATTTTATATTGATTACTCATAAATGTATAGTGTTTATGTATGAGTATTCCCGATGGCATACATACGATATCTAGTTACAATTTAGAAATATAGTTTTAACCTTGATAGTGTTTATGATGATGGTCATGGCGCGCGAATATTCGACTAAGTGCTAGAAAATCGCGAATATGATGATTGTATTTTTGAAATTATAATAAGCATGTTTGAGATAAGTAATTAAATTTAGCCTTGAATCATCGTATACACCATATTGTATTTTATTATGTATACATATATGTATACTATAGTGCTGTAATATGTGAACGGAATAGTGCATTTTCCAAAAATAAATTATTTTCTCATTGTTTATATGAATAATCAAAAATCGCATTTAAAATAAATTAAAAGATGAAATAAAATAAAAAAAAAAAAATCGTGAGTCTATCTTGAAATGATTCGTGACTTTGACATTTTTATGCATATAAATGTACGTATGATCGTTAGTCGCGATCTATGTAATAAACTATGTAATCTTATCCTTGACTATATACATATACATATATACGTAATATGTATAGACTTGAATTTAAAGCAATCAGACGTATAAAAGACTGACACATGTTGTCAACTTGAAATGAAAGTAATCGATTTGGCATGTTTAAAGCGATGGCCGGCTTATATACACCACCTTACAATAGAATTGTTATTCCTAGGCCTACCGATACTTACGCCATTGTGGAAGTGGCACAGAGCATATTCCTTCCATACTATACCTAAGAAACCAAAAAAAATCTATTTTTGGTACACAATTTTATTGAAAATAAATCAAATAAGATTCAGACCCGCCCACAAACTCCCACTCCATATTTATATGTTTATATATTGCGTGTTTATTTCATTTTCTATTAATTTCCTATTTCTAGAAGAAAATGTTTGTACGTACCTAAATTAAATTGAAAAGAAAACCCCAAGAAAATAAGACGAGACGACAAAAAATATCAAAAAGTTAATGTAAAGACGATGGAATTTTGTGTGTTTCGTCAATGATGTTTAAAAATTTGGGTACGGTTGCATATCACAATGGCCAATTTAACATTTTTTTTATGTTCAATTGTGAATTGTTTTCTTGCGACTATTGAATTAGATTGTTCAACCCATTGTTCGCAACATTTCACTCATATCAAAAATATTTCACTCATCCCAATATTTTAGATCAATTTTCTTTTTGTTTTTCCAAATTAAATGAACATTATTGACCATCTCTCTACTCTATAGAGAGATTTCGCCTACAGAAATTTTATGCAGAATTGAGAAATTTGAAACAAATCGTCCCATTTGCATTAAATAAAATATGTACTTGATTATCGAATTATTATCGTACTGGATACAATAAAAAGGATTTTATGGTGCCGCACCGCCACACACCTTTATCTATCAATTTTTATTATTATGTACAATTGTTGTGACAGTGGAAAAATAAACACCATCACGTCATTTTTCATATAGCCTATATTATGCTTAATGCTTATAAGCAAATGTGTTAGGTAAATCCCGCACCAAACACATCACCACGCGCAGAAAGCATACAATATTTTATATGTTAAAATTTTATTATAAAATACAAATTGACGCCCTTACAATTTATGAGCTCGCATAAAAACATAATTTACATACAACACACAACATAGAATAATCGATATACGTTCTGTGTTAAAAATTTCATAATATTTTGAATATTGAATAAAATAGTTTCTGATCTCGAATTTGATTGAAAAGGAAAGAATTCTGTACAGCTGCGCTACATAAAGACAACAGAAAGCTGTGAACGTTGAACTAAAATCACTCAAATATTTTCTTGTTATTTATTGACTAATTAACTAATTTATTGATTGAATGCATCCGATTTTTTTAATAGTTATCGTTGTCAGGGGCTCCGTTAAAAATTAGGAGAACCCAAATTGTTGATTTCAGTTTGTCGGTTTGTAGGTTTCAGTTTCAGTCTTGGGTTAATCTGCAGTCATAATAAATGATTGGTTCTCTGCTAAAAAATAAAATAATGATAAAATAGAAGATAATAAACTTCTTTCCACCTTCTCTTGCGGTTATAGCAGTTACTAAAAATTAATCGCAAATTAAGCCAGACACAATTGATATTCACATACAACAAAATTGTGGTAATACAGTTTGGCCTTAAATTAAAAACAATAAACTCTTGAGCCCTGACCGTTCGATCGATGGAAATAAAGTCAATGGGGGCATTAAATGTAACAATTAACGCTGGTTGTCCCAAATGAAAAACCAGAAAACCAGTTTAGCAAGAACAGGTAAAAAGTAACGGAAACGGATCAGCGGGTCAAACAAAGTTCACCTTATGCAGTATGGTCAATTACTCCCAAATATCCGAAACCATAACCATGGATAAGGGAGAAATGGTGGTGTTTCTGCAAATTAGCGAAATTCAAGCAAATCAACTAAATAGAACAAGGCAGGCAGACTCGAGAAGTTTAATTAAAATATCCGAGGTTTGGAGCAAATCAAAATCGCGCAGGAGCTCCAAAATAAATGCTGTATAAGATAGCAGAAAATTTCCAGCAGAAAAAACGTGTTTTGCTATTCACCGCTAGAGGCATCATGATCACAAAAAAGAAATTTTTTCTGCTGATATTTTTCGAAACCAGCAGAAATTTTTTGGAATTTTCATGAAAATTAATAATTATCAGCAGAAAGTTTTATGAAAAATCAAAGAATTTATGAAAAAGAAGAGAAAATTTTTGTTTAAACGTTTTAAAGCAAAGAACGTTAATTTTCTTTGAAAAACGATTTGCGTATGTATAGTGTAAGGACTCTCAAAATATACAAAAACTACCATAATCATCATTATGCAAATACAGGGCAACATAAAAAAAACGACATCATTGATAGCACTCCTTACATTTTTGAAGTCATTTTAATGTGAAATGTTTTCAGTTTTTTAACAAAAGTGTTAGAAAAACCTCCCTCTAACTACCCTGGGTGTATGTTTTTATGGTAGTCTAGATCATAATCTATATGCATGAGCAACATAAGATTCACACTTGCCGTCAGTAACCTTCCATACATTTTTGAAGTCATTTTAATGTGAAATATTTTCAGTTTTTTAACAAAAGTGTTAGAAAAACCCCCCTGTAACTACCCTGGGTGTATGTTTTTATGGTAGCCTAGAACATAATCTATATGCATGAGCAACATAAGATTCACACTTGCCGTCAGTAACCTTCCATACATTTTTGAAGTCATTTTATTGTAAAATGTTTTCAGTTTTTTAACAAAAGTGTTACAAAAACCCCCCTGTAACTACCCTGGGTGTATGTTTTTATGGTAGCCTAAATCATAATCTATATACATGAGCAACATAAGATTCACACCTGCCGTCAGTAACCTTCTATACATTTCTGAAGTCATTTTAATGTGAAATGTTTTCAGTTTTTTATCAAAAGTGTTAGAAAAACCCCCCTGTAACTACCCTGGGTGTATGTTTTTATGGTAGCCTAAATCATAATCTATATACATGAGCAACATAAGATTCACACCTGCCGTCAGTAACCTTCTATACATTTCTGAAGTCATTTTAATGTGAAATGTTTTCAGTTTTTTATCAAAAGTGTTAGAAAAACCCCCCTGTAACTACCCTGGGTGTATGTTTTTATGGTAACCTAAATCATAATCTATATGCATGAGCAACATAAGATTCACACTTGCCGTCAGTAACCTTCCATACATTTTTGAAGGTATTTTATTGTAAAATGTTTTCAGATTTTTAACAAAAGTGTTAGAAAACCCCCCGTGTAACTACCCTGGGTGTATGTTTTTATGGTAGCCTAGATCATAATCTATATGCATGAGCAACATAAGATTCACACCTGCCGTCAGTAACCTTCCATACATTTTTGAAGTCATTTTATTGTAAAATGTTTTCAGTTTTTTAACAAAAGTGTTAGAAAAACCCCCCTGTAACTACCCTGGGTGTATGTTTTTATGGTAGCCTAGATCATAATCTATATGCATGAGCAACATAAGATTCACACTTGCCGTCAGTAACCTTCCATACATTTTTGAAGTCATTTTATTGTAAAATGTTTTCAGATTTTTAACAAAAGTGTTAGAAAAACCCCCCTGTAACTACCCTGGGTGTATGTTTTTATGGTAGCCTAGATCATAATCTATATGCATGAGCAACATAAGATTCACACTTGCCGTCAGTAACCTTCCATACATTTTTGAAGTCATTTTAATGTGAAATGTTTTCAGTTTTTTAACAAAAGTGTTAGAAAAACCCCCTGTAACTACCCTGGGTGTATGTTTTTATGGTAGTCTAGATCATAATCTATATGCATGAGCAACATAAGATTGACACTTGCCGTCAGTAACCTTCCATACATTTTTGAAGTCATTTTAATGTGAAATGTTTTCAGTTTTTTAACAAAAGTGTTAGAAAAACCCCCCTGTAACTACCCTGGGTGTATGTTTTTATGGTAGCCTAGATTATAATCTATATGCATGAGCAACATAAGATTCACACTTGCCGTCAGTAACCTTCCATACATTTTTGAAGTCATTTTAATGTGAAATGTTTTCAGTTTTTTAACAAAAGTGTTAGAAAAACCCCCCTGTAACTACCCTGGGTGTATGTTTTTATGGTAGCCTAGATTATAATCTATATGCATGAGCAACATAAGATTCACACTTGCCGTCAGTAACCTTCCATACATTTTTGAAGTCATTTTAATGTGAAATGTTTTCAGTTTTTTAACAAAAGTGTTAGAAAAACCCTCTGTAACTACCCTGGGTGTATGTTTTTATGGTAGTCTAGATCATAATCTATATGCATGTGCAACATAAGATTGACACTTGCCGTCAGTAACCTTCCATACATTTTTGAAGTCATGTTAATGTGAAATGTTTTCAGTTTTTTAACAAAAGTGTTAGAAAAACCCCCCTGTAACTATCCTGGGTGTATGTTTTTATGGTAGCCTAGATTATAATCTATATGCATGAGCAACATAACATCCACACTTGCCGTCAGTAACCTTCCATACATTTTTGAAGTCATTTTAATGTGAAATGTTTTCAGTTTTTTAACAAAAGTGTTAGAAAAACCCCCCGTGTAACTACCCTGGGTGTATGTTTTTATGGTAGCCTAGATTATAATCTATATGCATGAGCAACATAAGATTCACACTTGTCGTCAGTAACCTTCCATACATTTTTGAAGTCATTTTAATGTGAAATGTTTTCAGTTTTTTAACAAAAGTGTTAGAAAAACCCCCCTGTAACTACCCTGGGTGTATGTTTTTATGGTAACCTAAATCATAATCTATATGCATGAGAAACATAAGATTCACACTTGCCGTCAGTAACCTTCCATACATTTTTGAAGTCATTTTAATGTGAAATGTTTTCAGTTTTTTAACAAAAGTGTTAGAAAAACCCCCCTGTAACTACCCTGGGTGTATGTTTTTATGGTAGCCTAGATCATAATCTATATGCATGAGCAACATAAGATTCACACTTGCCGTCAGTAACCTTCCATACATTTTTGAAGTCATTTTAATGTGAAATGTTTTCAGTTTTTTAACAAAAGTGTTAGAAAAACCCCCCTGTAACTACCCTGGGTGTATGTTTTTATCGTAGCCTAGATCATAATCTATATACATGAGCAACATAAGATTCACAACCTGGCGTCAGTAGCCTTCCATACATTTTTGAAGTCATTTTAATGTGAAATGTTTTCAGTTTTTTAACAAAAGTGTTAGAAAAACCCCCCTGTAACTACCCTGGGTGTATATTTTTATGGTAGCCTAGATCATAATCTATATGCATGAGCAACATAAGATTCACACTTGCCGTCAGTAACCTTCCATACATTTTTGAAGTCATTTTTATTGTAAAATGTTTTCAGATTTTTTAACAAAAGTGTTAGAAAAACCCCCCTGTAACTACCCTGGGTGTATGTTTTTATGGTATCCTAAATCATAATCTATATACGATGAGCAACATAAGATTCACACCTGCCGTCAGTAACCTTCTATACATTTCTGAAGTCATTTTAATGTGAAATGTTTTCAGTTTTTTAACAAAAGTGTTAGAAAAACCCCCCTGTAACTACCCTGGGTGTATGTTTTTATGGTAGCCTAGATCATCATCTATATGCATGAGCAACATAAGATTGACACTTGCCGTCAGTAACCTTCCATACATTTTTGAAGTCATTTTAATGTGAAATGTTTTCAGTTTTTTAACAAAAGTGTTAGAAAAACCCCCCTGTAACTACCCCTGGGTGTATGTTTTTATGGTAGCCTAGATCATATTCTATATACATGAGCAACATAAGATTCACACCTGGCGTCAGTAACCCTCCATACATTTTTGAAGTCATTTTAATGTGAAATGTTTTCAGTTTTTTAACAAAAGTGTTAGAAAAAACCCCCCTGTAACTACCCTGGGTGTATGTTTTTATGGTAGCCTAGATCATAATCTATATGCATGAGCAACATAAGATTCACACTTGCCGTCAGTAACCTTCCATACATTTTTGAAGTCATTTTAATGTGAAATGTTTTCAGTTTTTTAACAAAAGTGTTAGAAAAACCCCCCTGTAACTACCCTGGGTGTATGTTTTTATCGTAGCCTAGATCATATTCTATATACATGAGCAACATAAGATTCACACCTGGCGTCAGTAGCCTTCCATACATTTTTGAAGTCATTTTAATGTGAAATGTTTTCAGTTTTTTAACAAAAGTGTTAGAAAAACCCCCCTGTAACTACCCTGGGTGTATGTTTTTATGGTAGCCTAGATTATAATCTATATGCATGAGCAACATAAGATTCACACTTGCCGTCAGTAACCTTCCATACATTTTCGAAGTCATTTTAATGTGAAATGTTTTCAGTTTTTTAACAAAAGTGTTAGAAAAACCCCCCTGTAACTACCCTGGGTGTATGTTTTTATGGTAGCCTAGATCATAATCTATATGCATGAGCAACATAAGATTCACACTTGCCGTCAGTAACCTTCCATACATTTTTGAAGTCATTTTATTGTAAAATGTTTTCAGTTTTTTAACAAAAGTGTTAGAAAAACCCCCCTGTAACTACCCTGGGTGTATGTTTTTATGGTAGCCTAAATCATAATCTATATACATGAGCAACATAAGATTCACACCTGCCATCAGTAACCTTCTATACATTTCTGAAGTCATTTTAAAGTGAAATGTTTTCAGTTTTTTAACAAAAGTAATATAAAAGTAATAGTAACAACAAAATGAATTCAAAAATGTATGGAAGGTTACTGACGGCAAGTGTGAATCTTATGTTGCTCATGCATATAGATTATGATTTAGGCTACCATAAAAACATACACCCAGGGTAGTTACAGGGGGGTTTTTTCTAACACTTTTGTTAAAAAACTGAAAACATTTCACATTAAAATGACTTCAAAAATGTATGGAAGGTTACTGACGGCAAGTGTGAATCTTATGTTGCTCATGCATATAGATTATGATTTAGGCTACCATAAAAACATACACCCAGGGTAGTTACAGGGGGGTTTTTTCTAACACTTTTGTTAAAAAACTGAAAACATTTTACAATAAAATGACTTCAAAAAATGTATGGAAGGTTACTGACGGCAAGTGTGAATCTTATGTTGCTCATGCATATAGATTATGATTTAGGCTACCATAAAAACATACACCCAGGGTAGTTACAGGGGGGTTTTTCTAACACTTTTGTTAAAAAACTGAAAACATTTCACATTAAAATGACTTCAAAAATGTATGGAAGGTTACTGACGGCAAGTGTGAATCTTATGTTGCTCATGCATATAGATTATGATTTAGGCTACCATAAAAACATACACCCAGGGTAGTTACAGGGGGGTTTTTCTAACACTTTTGTTAAAAAACTGAAAACATTTTACAATAAAGTGACTTCAAAAATGTATGGAAGGTTACTGACGCCAGGTGTGAATCTTATGTTGCTCATGTACATAGAATATGATCTAGGCTACCATAAAAACATACACCCAGGGTAGTTACAGGGGGGTTTTTCTAACACTTTTGTTAAAAAACTGAAAACATTTCACATTAAAATGACTTCAAAAATGTATGGAAGGTTACTGACGGCAAGTGTGAATCTTATGTTGCTCATGCATATAGATTATGATTTAGGCTACCATAAAAAACATACACCCAGGGTAGTTACAGGGGGGTTTTTCTAACACTTTTGTTAAAAAACTGAAAACATTTCACATTAAAATGACTTCAAAAATGTATGGAAGGCTACTGACGCCAGGTGTGAATCTTATGTTGCTCATGTATATAGAATATGATCTAGGCTACGATAAAAACATACACCCAGGGTAGTTACAGGGGGGGTTTTTCTAACACTTTTGTTAAAAAACTGAAAACATTTTACAATAAATGACTTCAAAAATGTATGGAAGGTTACTGACGGCAGGTGTGAATCTTATGTTGCTCATGCATATAGATTATGATCTAGGCTACCATAAAAACATACACCCAGGGTAGTTACAAGGGGGTTTTTCTAACACTTTTGTTAAAAAACTGAAAACATTTCACATTAAAATGACTTCAAAAATGTATGGAAGGCTACTGACGCCAGGTGTGAATCTTATGTTGCTCACGTATATAGAATATGATCTAGGCTACGATAAAAACATACACCCAGGGTAGTTACAGGGGGGTTTTTCTAACACTTTTGTTAAAAAACTGAAAACATTTTACAATAAAGTGACTTCAAAAATGTATGGAAGGTTACTGACGCCAGGTGTGAATCTTATGTTGCTCATGTACATAGAATATGATCTAGGCTACCATAAAAACATACACCCAGGGTAGTTACAGGGGGGTTTTTCTAACACTTTTGTTAAAAAACTGAAAACATTTTACAATAAAGTGACTTCAAAAATGTATGGAAGGTTACTGACGCCAGGTGTGAATCTTATGTTGCTCATGTACATAGAATATGATCTAGGCTACCATAAAAACATACACCCAGGGTAGTTACAGGGGGGTTTTTCTAACACTTTTGTTAAAAAACTGAATACATTTTACAATAAAATGACTTCAAAAATGTATGGAAGGTTACTGACGGCAAGTGTGAATCTTATGTTGCTCATGCATATAGATTATGATTTAGGCTACCATAAAAACATACACCCAGGGTAGTTACAGGGGGGTTTTTCTAACACTTTTGTTAAAAAACTGAAAACATTTTACAATAAATGACTTCAAAAATGTATGGAAGGTTACTGACGGCAGGTGTGAATCTTATGTTGCTCATGCATATAGATTATGATCTAGGCTACCATAAAAACATACACCCAGGGTAGTTACAAGGGGGTTTTTCTAACACTTTTGTTAAAAAACTGAAAACATTTCACATTAAAATGACTTCAAAAATGTATGGAAGGTTACTGACGGCAAGTGTGAATCTTATGTTGCTCATGCATATAGATTATGATTTAGGCTACCATAAAAACATACACCCAGGGTAGTTACAGGGGGGTTTTTCTAACACTTTTGTTAAAAAACTGAAAACATTTTACAATAAAGTGACTTCAAAAATGTATGGAAGGTTACTGACGCCAGGTGTGAATCTTATGTTGCTCATGTACATAGAATATGATCTAGGCTACCATAAAAACATACACCCAGGGTAGTTACAGGGGGGTTTTTCTAACACTTTTGTTAAAAAACTGAAAACATTTCACATTAAAATGACTTCAAAAATGTATGGAAGGTTACTGACGGCAAGTGTGAATCTTATGTTGCTCATGCATATAGATTATGATTTAGGCTACCATAAAAACATACACCCAGGGTAGTTACAGGGGGGTTTTTCTAACACTTTTGTTAAAAAACTGAAAACATTTCACATTAAAATGACTTCAAAAATGTATGGAAGGCTACTGACGCCAGGTGTGAATCTTATGTTGCTCATGTATATAGAATATGATCTAGGCTACGATAAAAACATACACCCAGGGTAGTTACAGGGGGGTTTTTCTAACACTTTTGTTAAAAAACTGAATACATTTTACAATAAAATGACTTCAAAAATGTATGGAAGGTTACTGACGGCAAGTGTGAATCTTATGTTGCTCATGCATATAGATTATGATCTAGGCTACCATAAAAACATACACCCAGGGTAGTTACAGGGGGGTTTTTCTAACACTTTTGTTAAAAAACTGAAAACATTTCACATTAAAATGACTTCAAAAATGTATGGAAGGCTACTGACGCCAGGTGTGAATCTTATGTTGCTCATGTATATAGAATATGATCTAGGCTACCATAAAAACATACACCCAGGGTAGTTACAGGGGGGTTTTTCTAACACTTTTGTTAAAAAACTGAAAACATTTTACAATAAATGACTTCAAAAATGTATGGAAGGTTACTGACGGCAGGTGTGAATCTTATGTTGCTCATGCATATAGATTATGATCTAGGCTACCATAAAAACATACACCCAGGGTAGTTACAAGGGGGTTTTTCTAACACTTTTGTTAAAAAACTGAAAACATTTCACATTAAAATGACTTCAAAAATGTATGGAAGGTTACTGACGGCAAGTGTGAATCTTATGTTGCTCATGCATATAGATTATGATTTAGGCTACCATAAAAACATACACCCAGGGTAGTTACAGGGGGGTTTTTCTAACACTTTTGTTAAAAAACTGAAAACATTTTACAATAAAGTGACTTCAAAAATGTATGGAAGGTTACTGACGCCAGGTGTGAATCTTATGTTGCTCATGTACATAGAATATGATCTAGGCTACCATAAAAACATACACCCAGGGTAGTTACAGGGGGGTTTTTCTAACACTTTTGTTAAAAAACTGAAAACATTTCACATTAAAATGACTTCAAAAATGTATGGAAGGTTACTGACGGCAAGTGTGAATCTTATGTTGCTCATGCATATAGATTATGATTTAGGCTACCATAAAAACATACACCCAGGGTAGTTACAGGGGGGTTTTTCTAACACTTTTGTTAAAAAACTGAAAACATTTCACATTAAAATGACTTCAAAAATGTATGGAAGATACTGACGGCAGGTGTGAATCTTATGTTGCTCATGCATATAGATTATGATCTAGACTACCATAAAAACATACACCCAGGGTAGTTACAGGGAGGTTTTTCTAACACTTTTGTTAAAAAACTGAAAACATTTCACATTAAAATGACTTCAAAAATGTAAGGAGTGCTATCAATGATGTCGTTTTTTTTATGTTGCCCTGTATTTGCATAATGATGATTATGGTAGTTTTTGTATATTTTGAGAGTCCTTACACTATACATACGCAAATCGTTTTTCAAAGAAAATTAACGTTCTTTGCTTCAAGACGTTTAAACAAAAATTTTCTCTTCTTTTTCATAAATTCTTTGATTTTTCATAAAACTTTCTGCTGATAATTATTAATTTTCATAAAAATTCCAAAAATTTTCTGCTGGTTTCGAAAAATATCAGCAGAAAAATTTTCTTTTTTGTGATCATGATGCCTCTAGCGGTGAATAGCAAAACACGTTTTTTCTGCTGGAAATTTTCTGCTATCTTATACAGCATCCAAAATAAGGGGCTCAAAAAAGATTTTTTTCTCACAGTGACGGCGGCAGCAGCAGCGAAAAACAAATGGAAGGAAGGAAAAGTACGAGGATTTGTGGCAGTTAAACGATTGGCAAGATGACGAAAGCAACCATTTGTCTCATCTAACAGACACAAATTCAAAAAATATGTTCGACCAGTTTTAAGGGGCGGAATTGGCAAAAGGGAAAATATCCCACAGTCACGGTTTAATTTGGTGCAACTCTAAAAGAACTGCAACTTTTTAGTTGTTTTAGCGTACCAGATCGGTTGTACATCTTGATATAGTACATTTAAAAAAGACTGATGATATTGTCTGATATAACTTGGTAACAAGCTGCGGCTATCCACAAAACAAATCATTTAGTAATACTCGAAGGGTTACGGATCAAACATCGATTTATCGTGGCCAGAAATACCGATTGATGCATACCAAACTTCAAGTAACGCTGAATTTGACGAAACATGTACAAAAGTGGCTGAGGTTTTTTTTTCTTTTCTTTATATTTTTTGCTTTATTTGTGTCCTCCATTATTTTTACAATATAATAAAAACAAAAAAAAAAAGGTATTGCTCCTAGGAGGAGCATAGAGCGGAAAGGACCTCATTCTAGCGCCGCCTGTCTCTCGTCAGCAGTTTGATTTCTCGCCATGCGCCTACTGTTCGCGATTCCCTTTCGACTGATCTGCGCCATGTGTTCACTGGACGTCCGGGGTTTCGTCTACCTTGAGGGTTCCATTCAAAGGCCATTTTTGCGATATTATTGTCCGGTTTCCGCAAGGTGTGTCCTACCCATTGCATTTCCTACATTTAAATTCGATGGTGATCAGCTCATCATTTCTTAGAGCAAGTACATCCGTGTTTGAAATCCTGTTTGGCCAACAGATGCCACAGGTTCGCCGTAGACTTTTGTTGATGAATATTTGTAGTTTTTGAGAAATGGTGGTTGTTACCTTCCAATCTCACAACCATATAAGAGGACCGATTTAACGCTAGAGTTAAGGATCCTTACCTTGGTGCTCCTGGAGATGTTATGCGCTCGCCACACTTTATTTAATGAATAGTAAACAAAGCGCACCTTGTTGATGCAGACTGTCACGACTGATTCGGACCCGCCTGTCTTAGTAATTAGGTTCCCTAAGTAGCTAAATTTCTCCACTGGAGTGGAGAAGTGGCTGAAGTCCTCCTTCAATGATATACTGCATGGGCTGAAAAGTCCCGGGCCTAACAAAGAAAACGCGTTTTTTTTGTTCAATTTTTTTTTTGTTCAGTTGGTAATAACCTTCAAAAGACAGCTGTCAAAATTTCATTATATTCTATTAATTAGTTTGTGAGTTATTGTGCTAAGAGTGACGCTACTTTTGTTTCGTTTCAAAACAATGAATCAAAAACAATTTCATGTTTTAATTTTACACTGCTTCTTGATGGGGAAAAATACCGTTCAAACGAAGCAATGGCTTGAAAAGTGTTATAGCGACTCCGCTCCATCGGAAACAACAACAAAACGTTGGTTTGCTGACTTCAAACGTGGTCGTAGAGACATCGATGATGCAGAACGCAGTGGACGTCCAAATGAGGTGGTAACACCAGAAAACATAAAAAAATCCACAAAATCGTTTTGAATGATCGAAAAGTGAAGTTGCGTGAAATGGATGAAACATGGATCCACCACTTCACTCCGGAATCAAAACGATCATCATCTGAGTGGACAGCAACTGGTGAACCTCGTCCAAAGCGGCCGAAAGCACAACAATCGGCTGGGAAGGTTATGGCCTCGGTATTTTGGGATGTGCGTGGTGTAATATTGTTCGACTATCTTGAGAAAGGAAAAAACATCAACAGTGAATATTATATAGCGTTATTTTAGCGTTTGAAGGCCGAAATTGCAAAGAAACGACCACATATGGCAAAGAAAAAAAATTTGTTTCATCAAGACAACGCACCGAATCACAAGTCAATCAAAACAATGGCAACTCTACATGAATTGAACTTCGAATTGCTCCCACATCCACCGTATTCCCCAGATTTGGCTCCCAGCGACTACTGGCTGTTCGCAGGCCTCAAAAAAATGCTCTCCGGTAAGAAATTTTGCTCGAATGAAGAGGTTATCGCTGAAACTGAGGCCTATTTTGAGGCAAAAGATAATTCGTTCTACAAAAGTGGTATTGAAATGTTAGAGCGGCGCTGGAATGATTGTGTTGCTCTTGATGGAGATTACGTTGATGAATAAAGCCAATTTTGAACAAAAAAAATGTGTTTTCTTTGTTAGGCCCTGGACTTTTCAGCCCATGTGTTACTTTGTTACAGATTTTTTGATAAAAGCAAAGTGCCTGTCGAAAAAAAAGATCAGCACAGCACGTGTGAAAGCAAGTTATTCACTCACGCGATTTTCCACCCGGCCAGTTTAAATGTATTTGAGACAGTAAAAATTTTAGCCGAAGGATTTGTTCATGATGCCGACGAACATTGAGCAACAATGAATAGACACTGGAAACACCATTTCAAAACGGTAACAAAAGTCAGCCGAATCAATTTATAACATGGAACGCAAAAAAACTAGCACGAGGTTCGTACGAAAAATACTAGGCAACCCGTAGAGAACTTAACTGTTGGCTGTTGTAAACAAACATTTTCATAAGAATTACTCTCTACAAGCTAGAATTTGACAAGTGATGAGGTGGATTGAGCGGTTGAGCATATAGTTGTAAAACTAAATATAAAGGATGAAACTTCCACAACAATCCAGAGCTTGTTTTGTTCCCCATGCAAGCAATACGTAAGACAAGAACAAAGGACTGTTCCACAATCATTGCTCGGATGAAGCTTCAAGTAGAAAAATGCTGGAAGAAATATTAATTTGACGGATCAGACAATCAAGTTCATTGAAAAGGCTTAAAGAAAGCAGACGACCGAAGTGGCATCTAAAGCGCTACTTTTATTTGGACGCACCATTCTGAAAATCAATAGGCGCCAACCGAGTACAGAGGTTCTACACGGTATAGAAGTGTTCCAGAAATTGATGCATACTACCGAGTGCAAATACCTCCGCAAATAGGCTACCGCTTATTCTATGCGCAGTTCGAGACACAAACTTCAGTTATCCGTGTTCCAAGAACTGAGTAAAAAATTTAACATAAAGAAAACCTGAACCGCACTATTCTAACCACAATAAGACGGAATGTTAGACAGGTTTAACAGAATATTGGAAGAAGAGTTGTTACTTCATATTCGGATATCGCTTTACAATACATGTATACGACAGAAGAAGTACCTGAAATTGGCATGTGATATTAAATTTGGTATCAGTAAATCGATCTGACAATAAATTAGGGATTTTTTGGTAGTGGTGAAAGAAAGTGTAAAATCCAAAAAGTTTAAGAAACATTTACACATATTGCTTTATTTGCAATTGCTTTCGTCGTCGTTGTTCGGAATGTTTTCGTTAAGAGCCAGTGCTTTGAAATGTGGCGAATCTTTAAAGTGGCAAACCCAATTTTTTACTCAATTACATATTTACTGGCGCATCCAAACTATTAAAACAAAACATAATAATAACAAGCTTATTGTAATACTTTGGTAAAAGTAAACATTCAGGCGAATTTATATTGCCAAATTTCCGAAGTTTAAAATATTAAGTTTTCAAATAATTCAAACAATATAAGAATTTTATAGGCAGTTACAAACAAATTCAGTGATATTGCTGAGCTGCTTAGACCAAAAGAAGTGCTCTTAGGTAATTAAATGATTTTTTAATGCGTGTAACAGGGTGTTCGTGTACATTCCAAATCTAAGTATTTTAATCAACCTCATTTAGCAACAACAACTAGGTGATGTTGCCGGACTATTCTGAAATGATCTTAACAGATCTCTCTTGAGTGAAGAAATTCGCATACTTCGATTAAAAATAAAGATATCCACAAATTATATAGATCGTCTTATACGCGCTGCTAAATGGATAAAACTAACGTATGCTCCTTTTGATTCGTCGATTCTCTGGTTGCAGAGCCAAGCTTAGACTAGGCATGATCATTACATAAACAATTGTTTACATATAACTCGTTTCTTATAAATAAATTTAGTATTAAATACACCCATAATATAATTGATAGTGAAAGGCAGATCGACGAAATTTCTCTCTTACTCTAATCCCACCAGTAAATTTTAACACCATTCGAAAAAATAATGATGGATGGTTATCGAATACAATGCCGCCCGAAAAAGTGATTGTTAAAGTGATGGGCATTCAAATTATAGAAGCCTTTCATAATTGGATCCAATCCAATTCCATTTATTGATTTATTTCATGATACCGCTCGAGACTTTACTAACCTTTCTAAACGCTATAACAATTGTCACCGCGTGGATATTTCTTATTCAAATGAGTCAATTTAATTAGCATAATTATTTTGTCTTGTGAAATAAAACTAGACAACGCCGTTGCTTTATCGTGCGGCGCGCAAACACATACACATACAAATTTTAATTGTTTTCAACGTTGATTTTTTTTTTTACTTTATTTTGCTCAAGTCAAATCAATTAAGACAGTCACGATTTATTACAAAATTTTTAGATTATCTCTGTACAACTATACTAGGCATGTGTCTCTTCGTACATAAAAAAAAACTAAATTAATTTTTAATTAGTTATGATTTTTTGCGGTATATTATGGCATGCGGGAAGAGAATTTTATTTTCTCGTTAATTATTTTACCAATTAACTCCGATAAATTTTTCAGAACCAAGGAAAACCCCTTAAAACAAATTAACAAATCAATTGATGATGAATATTTAAATTATAGATTTTTTTTACCCCAGATGTTAATGAACCATATATGGAACGCCGCCGCCGCGCGAAAAACTGTTATAATATATACAATAGCATGGAAAATGGAAAAATATATTGGAAAACGTTAAAAGTTTCTTCCGTTTCGTAATGTGATTAAACAAAAAGGAAACGAAAAATACTTGTACAGTATAGAGTGAGTTGATATCGATTAAAGCTTTGCTGGGAAACACATTCTACTCACGTTCGTAGTTTAGATTCTAAATGTAAAAGGCTTAGTACATATATTGAATTTTGTGCTGACTATACACACACACCATCGAATATATTAGGCGACCCTCTCAATATAACAACAACAATCGTGTATATGCGACATTGAACATCGTTTGCAAAATTGTATTGGAGATGTATAAGAAAATATTTTTTTCTCTATTCACCGTCTTATACACCTTATAATTTATTTCTAAAAGATAAACACGTAATTTGTGAAAGACGGTTGCACATGTACTCGAATATACTCAATATCGCTGTGATCCAAATAAATTAAATTTTAATTTTACGTAGAGTAGGAGGTATACATTAGACTTATCCTATATAAATTAAAACGGATTAAAGTTTTAACATGTAACCTCAAATACAAGATGAATGTACATGGCACATACTGTGATTAACATTTTTGTACAGGCCAATTTGACGTTAGCCACACGCCCGTGTCCATTATATAGTCCGCCAAGTAATTTCGAACGTAAATTAATCGGCTATAAATTAACTACGATATCTAAACACAACGTTAAATTTCCACATATCTAGAGGAAAAACTATAAATAGAAATTGTAGTTTTCGAAATATTAAACCAGCATGTAATAAGACAGTTTTATATTTCAATTCACGCACATTCGAAGTTTCTTATTCCACGTCTTATAGTCAGTTCCCTTCGTACAGTCTTATATTTTTACAAGAGATATGTGCTACAGAAAAATAAGAAGAAAACCGCCATTCTCCTTATGGGTTCAATCGACGTTTATATTTTATAAATGTATATACATATACGCATATAAATCTGTATACATGAAAACTATTTTAAATACAAACGTCTTGAGATAAAAAATACAGCAACAAAAAAAAAGAGAAAATATATACAACAAGATGGATAAGTAGGTCAAAATTATGGCAAATTGTATAAACAATTGCAAGGTATTTGTTTATGTTAATTTATTGTTTTGTTTTAATGTGTGTTGTATACATGCTTGGCGGTTTCGGAATATTTATTTGATTGACAGAGGATACGGCACTAGCTGGTCACGTCTAATAGCAAAAACATGCTTAAACATCACGTACCGCAGTTTCATAAGTGAGGGTCAACAATTATATTACAAGGCAAAATAATATTGGTTGTGATCATAATGTATAAAATTTAATCGTACGAAGCGGCTAACACATGCTATACAACCTTCTCGCACAGGTTTATAGTTGAAGGACAACTTATCAGTTTTACCTGACCGTGCAAATGCGGTCAATAGAAACTGCTATGTACGCCTAAGATTGTGTAGAATGTCCCAATTGGTTAGGGGTGGGAATAATAGGTTGAAAGAAAATAATGTTCAGTTTATCATCAACAAAGAAGCTTCACTGTGATACTTTACACAAAGCGGTCAGAAATACCACATAAAACAATTTCGGACTGAAACGCTCGTAAAACTTTCAATCCATAAGAGGTTTAGTGAAGGTCTTCAAATAAAAACATGATGGCGTTTTTGTTAAAATTTGATTTGAACGGAAGTTAAACAAAAAAACAAGAAATGGTGGTTTTTATTACTAATTTATTTAATAGAAAAATCCTGGATTCGTCAAAACAAGTTTATGTGAATCCATTTAGGAAGTCGCTGAGGTCGTCGCTATCATATCACAGGAGAGAGACCATGCGCATAGCCGTTAATGATGGAATGCCTGAATAAATAGGCTTCCTCATAAAGCTTTCCAAAAATAGTTCAAAATGTTCCGTTTGGATATCGAGCATTGTCCCTCAGTTCGAAACAAGTACATTAACAGGCCTTCTTAATAAGTTATAGTAAATCGAACACTGAAAATTCAACCATCTATGCAAACAATTTTATATCATCAGCTGGCGTTTAACAAGTATTTAATGTTTTAGTTAGCGATATTGGAAATATCTGTGATGACATTGGAAATAAACTCAGGTCTTATACAGAGAAGGTCGTGGTGTGATTGTCATCACACATTTCAGAATTTAGAGATACGAAATTTAGTATGCGGTTGAACAATGCAATACGGAAGTACAAATCACTATTTAGCAAAATCGATTGTATTTGTTGGTCAAAAGGTTTATTGAGACAACCGCAGTTAATACCTTGTCACTGTCGTCGGTTGTTCCGTCTATAAATTTTTTCAAATAGCACACTTTACAAGCCTCTCGATTATTTTGGTTGATAGTTTTGTTGACCCCGAAGAACCTAAAACTGATTTTCCTATCAACTGGTTTCCCTCGGATTATTCAGGTTTAAGCCTTTTGCATTGAGGTTTAAGCCTTTTACCATTCGCTATATATATATAGCTACCTACAGTCCAAAAATTGGTTTTCAAAAAGATCTATGTGTTGTGTTTAGTGCTGTGTAAATTAAACGACTGTGGCCTCTTATTTAATCTGAGTTAATTTTTCCATAAATTGGGCGACCCTAGTGATTTTTGGTCGAAATGGGTCTACTAGAAGTGACAGCTTCCATAGGAGCTTTTAAGTTTTTACAAATATTTTGAAAAAGTTTAAAACCACCAGATAAAATTTAAGCGGAAATAACGCATTTTTAACATAACAGTTTTTCAATAAAAATTCAGCCTCTGACAGCTCAAACGGATTGACTGATGGGGATGAAATTTCATACTTAAGCTTTTTCCATAAACTGGTAGATCATAGTGATGTTTGGCACAAATCAGTTCACCGGAAGTGGCAGCTTTCATATGAGCTTCTTAATAAAATGATTAAATACCAAAAGATTGTCATTAAATTTCAAATAAAATTAGTAAAGATCATTTTTTAAAATTTACCGAAAATTACGATTTTGAGAAAAAAACTTAATTCCACCAAAATTTGGCATTACAACAGTCCAAGCGGAATCGGGATCAAACTTCTTGCTTAAGCTTTTCCCATAAATTGGGAGATTCTTGTGAAATGTTGTGGAAATCTGGGTACCGTAAGTAGCAGTTTTCATAGTTTTTTAATTTTTTGAAATAAATTTTAAGAATAAATATTTAACAAAAGTCGACCTAGTTGATTTTCTGAAGTTTAGGCCGCAATAATGATTTTTAATTTTAAACAGACAGGTTTTACCAGAATTTCGGTAAGCTTACTTTATGCGAAATATAAATCGAAGGTGGTGTTTTTGAGATCTTTGTACATTCATGGTAAAAATGAAATTATTTAACATCGAAGTTCCAGCTTACTAGCAGGCCATACCAAATTTTTAGGAACCAATTAGTCATTCGCATCGAAAGCTAGATCAGAATCGAAAAAAATATGATCAGCTGTTTCTGAGCTATGACCACATTCACAACTTTGACGCGTACCAAAAAGATTAAATCTATATGCTTGCAGGTGGAGAATTTCTTACGAATATATTTAATCATGATATTTCATCTTATTGGAATGCGTAGTATTTGTACGTAAAATTATTTTAAATCTTGATGTTTTATTATTTTAAGAGTTAAGCTTTGCTCACACAGCGGTAAAATACTGTTGCTGAATACTATATTCCAGAGGTGTGGATTCAAGATTGAGCATTGAGTAACATCCCTTATTTACGCTCTTAGAAAAAGTACCGTGATTTGCCACAACAATTGTTGCGATCTACCAGAGAACATGCTGTTAATGGTATAGTAAGTAGAATGGACTATTTGAAAGTATTTTCCTTAGCTTGCTGACGATTATCGGCCACTACAGATTATCAACAGCTCCAAGTCATCCTAGGAATACTCCCAAGTCTCTTGGGACTCTTTTACAATGATAATCATGCTTTGGAGTTGAGCGATATTTGAATAACTAGATACTATAGGTAAAAATTAAGCATACGCAATGTGGGTCGTAGTACTGTATACTCTTTTGAGCGACCACATCAAGGTTATTATTGAAAGCGCCAATTACAGATTGTATATTTTAGTTATGCCTCCTACTCTACAGTTTATGCGTAAGGTTTCTGAATACAGAGAAGGTTAATGTTATAATCTTCCCAACATTATGTGACCTCGTAACCAATAACTTTTGTATTTTTCAACTTGAATGTATATTGATCATCAGATGTCGTTGCTAATGAGTTTAGTCAAGGAGTTGTCAAATCCATTTCTCGTTTTGTTTACAACATACACATTTTGAAACCTTTGGTTTCTTTGGGCTGACCTTCCACTCACAGCATGAGTTAGAACATAGTTCGCAGATTTGTTTCGATGTTTTGTAGAATTCTGTAGTATGTTCAACTGACATGGCATTTGAAGCACTTTGTGATCATAATGATGTGTTGAATTCTGCATGAAGACCAATTAAAATATATCCTGCGATTTTTTGTCGTGGTACTTCGTGAATCTGGCGCTGCTTCAATAACCAACATGGTGACTATTGATCCTATTTTGAAACTATGTTTTAAATCCTCAACTTCGATCGTTGAGTGTTTTGCTTAACTATAGCGGCTTATTTAGTGACCGAAACTGCAGTCTTGCGTAAATGTTCCATTCTTTTGCCAGCATAATACGAGGGTTTTAAATAAAACTAGCAGAACAGAAAGAAAGCAAAATTGAAGGTTTTCGTTGGATCGGCACCACTAAAAATTAAATTTACCCTTTAAAATTACAAAATAGAATATTATGGTTTTGTTAGGTGAATACATAAAGCTCTCATTCTGCTAGTTTTGGCAGATAGAAAAGGATTACTGGGTCGACAGCAAATATTTTCTTTGAATTGACGGAGCTGATCATGAGATGACAAAGAAGCAACAATTTAGAACAAAAACTGTATTGAAGTTGAATCGAAATCAATTTTTCTTGCTAAGGATATTGATCTCCACTATTCAATATTCCTTCTTGACACAAACACTTCAACGCCAGTCCTCTGTCATTTAGGCTTGCATTTGTATAAACCTGTAGGCACTTTTTCACTATAGGCATTTTTTTATTCTCAATTTGAAAAATGGCTGAAACCAAAAGAGCCCGCACTCAATGACACATAAGAACATGGTTGAAACCGAAGATTCTCTTCTAATATGCAAACGCGATCTGCTGCCTTACTAAATGAGTTTAAACAAAGGCAGGGGCAACAACTGACCTACCTACTGAACGCAATCATAATTTTCTTGGTGACATTCTTCGCATAAGGCATTTTTGCCAGCCCTATACAGTGAAGATAATCTTTAAAGCAATCATGACTATACCAAACTATAAATTGTAATTTAATCCTCCCTTAATACCAGGACATACTTCATTTAACTCCGGTTCGGTTAAACTATTTGGCCTTACGGCAAGTAGAAGTAAGCCAAGTAAAAGCTCTGCTTGATAATAAATGAATTTTTAACAGCATCTTTAAACCACTCACATTAAAGCACTAAGGAGCCACGGACCCTCAATGTCACCATGAGCCGGCATTGAATGCGACATTTTCGCACTCTTTACAATCCAATCTCATCTCCTCTTATATCAATCAAACAAAAACTGTATGATGAATTCTTTGATCACCCATTTTTAAAGTAATAAGACCATAAGACTCGCTATTAAAAAACATATTAAGATAATTTTTGTAGAGATCGTGTATAAGATATCATATTACCTTGTTCGTTTTCAGATTTAAAAAAATTCTGACCAACTCAACAAATTTCCATTTCTATTTCACAATACATAGACGAACGAGCATACCACACCAAACAGCTTAATTTAACCCTTCATATATGCACGAGTTGAGCACATAAAATATTATTGTACCGTGACATAAGGCGGGAAGAAAAAATTATGAGCGATTTAATTTATATATCATAGTTCTTACATGAAAAACATGTGTGTGATCATCATCATTATACACTAGTAATTCCGCTTATTCGCATCGTTCCTTCTAATTTTCTTTCCAACGATAATAATCGACTTTAAACTTAGCACCGAACGATATAACAACAATAAAATTATTAACCAAAAGCAATGTGCTGAACGGTTTTTTAGTTTTAAAACATCGGGTATTTTAATACACGAAGAATACAACACTAAACAGATCTTCCAAAATAAAAAAACTACTTACATAAAAGTTGTTCTCTTCGTATTTTAAGTATATAAAGTAGTATAGGAGAAAATTCTTTAGTTTTTTTTTTTACTTTTATTTAAGTTCTAAAATAAGAGTTTTGAATTAAGTCATTGAACTTTTGTCTCAGTTTTTTTTTATCATTATTGTATTACAGTTCGTGTTTGTGAAGTAATAAAAAATTGAAATACAAGTATAAAAAGTAAGACTAATTTTGGTCGTATAAAATTGTGAAGATGATAGATTATTATTGTTGTGATTTACGAGATATTTGGATATTGTACCAGAAAGGACAATGTGAAACAGATTATACGGTTTAATGTTATATATGTGTAGATTAAATTTTATGAATCGTAAAATTTTTGGTTGGGAGCGCGAGACCCGATTATTAATACCGATAAATCATTATACTCGTATATAGCGCACAACCTAATTAATGTTTCTGTTTCTCGGAACATATATAACAAAACCCCCATCACAACCATTCTCTTTTATTTTTTTTTATTACCTAATCATAAGTCATTTGTATGATTTATTACCATTTTCAGTAACGGGCAACTAACTAACTATGTACTCTTTAACTATTAATTAATGTTTAATAAGCATCGAAAACTTACCTATTTTCAGCTTAATTTATTTGAGAACTTCATTGAAATATTTTAATTTTGAATGCGTGATTTACAGCAAGTTGAGTTGTTCGTTGGGTTATGTACGGTATCCACATACAGAATTGATAAATGATGTAGTAACGCATTATCTGGAAATAAATACAAAAAACAATAGGATTATAGCAAATACAACAAAACTATCATTAATCATAATCGCGAATGACAATTAATCGAAATTTCGTATTCGAGAAATCAAACCGACCTGCACAAAAAGCAGTATAACAAGTTTTTAGTTATGCTTTTGCGCGCGATGATACACACTCCAATGTGGTCGAGAATTTCCAAGGTGATAAAATATACAAGTAAAAAACGATAAACACGCGTATTTTGTTTATTATGCGGGTGGGTATAGATAACTCTAGCACCGGTTAATTTTCACACCTGAAACTAATATTTCTTAAATCCTATTCTAATTCCCATTCACAACAAAACATAAAATTTTTTATAAGTATATTTTGAAGGTTTACGAACGTCATTTTCTTCATTTATTGAAATATGGTACACAAAAAGCGAATGATCTCAAAAACGCCAAATTAGTATGCAGCCTTGAATATGAAACAGACAATTATTAAGAAATCGCGCAAAAAGCCGTCTTTCGTTTATTTTTGTCTAAGAAGAAAAACAAATTTTTTATGATGAAACGAGGCAAACAAAAATCTAAATCTTAAATAAATAAATTAAGAGATACAATAATTCTCGGTACACGCAATCTAATTCATAAGTAAGACATAACATAACAGAACAATTAGAGTAAATTTATGATTGATTTGCTCATTCATCTCGATTTGGTGTAACTACGTGTATATACAGACATGGCCAACACTTAATTGAAATTGATGTTTTACAGGAATTCGATTGCTGTTACAATTTATTGGGGTTATGGCCGTGGGATGACACAAATATTAAAAAATGTTTGGGGAAGATTACAGCAATATATTTATGTAATTATTAAATTATCAATAACCAGGGTTGTGAGTGTCAGATTTCGAATAAATAATTCGTTTTTTTCGCGGGTGATCATTTGGATGCAAATGTGGATATATACAAATTTAATTAATCTTTCACCCATATTTTAGGTTCAAATGGGAAAAACAGGCTCGATAACGACAAAATAGCGTTTTTAAGTTACACAACAGGCTCTTACATATGTACACAGCAATCGCAACGGAATTATATTATGACTTGTCTATTCATCCAAAATAAACCAATTATGTTATAAAAAAGAATTTGAGGTTTTCATTTTGGACACTTTCTCCTTGATTATGTAGGCCAACATTTGAGTTGAAAAATTACAAAACTTCACTCTTAAAAATCATTTTTTTAAATTAAAACAGAAAATATTGATCATCCTATAGATTTAATATTTTTTTAAGGTCAATTAACACACCCTTGCGTTGCTTCAAGCTCCATGCCGACCTGTACACTGACAGAGGCCATACCACTGCGCCACTTGTCCGGTAAACGCAACTACGATGCAACTACGACCTACTACGCAATCACTATGCATTTAAGTTTTCCGTTCGGGAGTAATATGAATAAAACCGTAATTGTTTTTTTTTTTAATTATATTTGCAATCTGCCCTGGGGCCGAGGCTCTCCCAACTCTTTCGTGGTTCGCTTTTCAAGTCCTTACTTTTACGCCGTTGCCAGCCAATTCCAGGACGTACTAAATAAATTTGTTTTGTCTGCGTTGCTACACAACAGCTGTCCAAGGAAAGTTTCAAATATTGTGGACTCGTTGACATATACTGACATACACCTAGAACAATGTTTGAGTAATACCGTGTCGTAAACAAGTTACTATAAAGCTAGTGACTGGGCGCTTAGAAACGATGGTAGGTTTGTGCATTGATTGAGAAAAAAAAGGGTTATGTTGTTTTTTTTTAAATTAGTTTTTATTGGGTGCAGGGCCGACTTTTATAGACTGTCGTTGCTCCTTGTGTTAGTCAGAGCTCTCGCACCCAGCAGTGTAGGTTAATAGCTCCCTTAAATTTATGCATTTTATAGTCCAATGAAAATTTGAAACCGATTAGCGAATTCTACTTCTTGGATGTTCATTAAATAAAGTCGCGATTGGCTTCCTTAAATCGAGGTTTCGGCAGCTTCGCCATAGACCTATGTGTATTGACCGTCCCTCTTGTTACCCTTCCTGGCGTAAGGCTTGGTGATATTTTCACCTTTAGATCTGTAGAACATTTACCATGCATTACTCTGTAGAATACTTGCGGTGTTGCAGGCGGTCTAGATCTTTTGTAAGGCAGGGGTGGCGTATTATTTGTATTGCACGCCGAACCCTATCTGGATACAATCTGTGGCCCTATTCTGGTTTTCCCCGGGAATAGGGAATTGGGAATTAGTGACGTATTTCTAGCAGCTGGGAATTATTTATTCCCCAAAGTGTATTCTGGCGCTTGGGAATTTTTTTTATTGGGAAAAAATAATTCCATTTTATAGCAGTTTTGACGTTAATTTTTCCCAATTATTTTTTTAGGGAATTGTAATTCGTACTTTTTCGAATTTCTATACATTATTTTTTGTAATAAATATATTTTGAAAAATAAATTAAACTTGTATTAAGGTCGCAACATGCGTTTTAGTATATAAAAAACAAAATAAAAAAATTTTTCCCCAAAAATTATTCCCAGTCTACCAGAATATACATTTGGGAACGGGGAATAAATATTTGGGAATTATTGCAATTTGTAATTACAGCAAAATATTTCCCCAATTCCCTATTCCCTGGGAAAGCCAGAATAGGGCCACTGATGCGATTTAAAGAACCTTTGTTTGATATGAAATAATTTAAAAAACTATGAAGTATATATTTATATTTAAAATGTTCACTGTTCCTATTATTGGAGCGCCACCGCACTAGAGGACCGAACTTATTTTATAATTTAAATTATTCTTAAGTTGTATTCCTAAAATTAATCGCTGTCTCTTAATGTGAAACCGCGTCAATTGTTGTAAATAATTAAATTATTGCTTATCTTATCAAACATAGGTTTAAACTCTTGAAATTAAATCATAATTTCAAAAATGCTGCTATCAAAGATGCTGTTCAAATAAAAACCGCTCATAATTAAATAAAGAGTGTGGTTTGTGTCTTTTGGCAAAGATACATATTTTTTAATTTTTATATATTTGACTCGCTTTTGAATTATTCATTAACGGAATTAAAAATTGATATTATGTGAGTATTTCATAATATTAATTATTTATAAAAGTTATGCATCACGTCTGAGACACATTGACACACAATTTATTCATAAAATATTAACAAAGCAATTTTAACATTCATTTAACATTCAGGAGCGTTGTATTTGGCGGCAAGGTAGTATCTTGCCGTGAAATACAGCTATGTAATCGTCAGTTTATTACGCAAGACAAAGATAAGTTGCCTTCAAGTCACCTATGGTATGTTTTCTCTTTTTAATTTCGAAAAATCAAATATGTTGTGCTTTCCCTAAAAAAACAGCAAGATATTTGAAAAATGTCGAATGTCATGGAAAATGTGCTGAAAACAAATCTTCTACTTAGAAGATATTTTATTTATTTGGGTTACCACCATAGAAAACTATATTTATTTAATTAAGTTTGAAAGGGTATTGCCATGCGCTGTCTAACTCTAAAGGAATATTGTTTTTATAGTTTTAATGTAAAATACAAATCGTTTGTCCCTTTGTTGCTGTTCTATGTTGTGTATATAACCGTATGTCACTAACATATCAGGTTCTAACAACAATCACCAGACATTTCAATGCAAAATTCGAATGTCAAATTCCATTCGATTCTTTCCCGACGATATTAAGACCTATGACACTATTCTGGTAATTTCCTGGGAATAGGGAATTGGGAAAAATATTTTCATAACATTTTTGTCTAAATTATATTTTTCTGGCCTACTGTTGGAATTAGTTTGGTGTAAATATTTTCGAAACAAAGTTGATTGGAAAACTTATATTCTATAAAATTTTCTCTGGGCCTATGTTTTATTTCAACCTGAATAACTTTACTCTGCACACTGTTTTTATTTGCGAGTGCCTATACTGCGCATACTCGTTTCTTCAAACATTACTCTGAAATGAATGTAAGTGTACGAAGAGTATGCAAAGTAAAAAAACAAATTATTACGCTATGCACACTGGATCATTTGGCACTGCACTACCTGTGCTCGGTGTACAATACGCAGGACAAGCCTGCTTGCTCGGGTTGAATTAAAAAATAGGCAGTCTGTTTCAAAAATATGTACACCAAACTAATTCAAACAGTATGCCAGAAAAATATAATTTAGACAAAAATCCTATGAAAATATTTTTCCCAATTCCCTATTCCCAGGAAAAGCCAGAATAATGCCATAGATGTGTGTGGGTAATAACAAGAATTAATTAATTTTATTTTGGATGACCCCATTTTTCAACATCAAAGAACAATGTTGGAGAGTCAGCTCTCATATAAGGGCGCTTGTAACATATTATTACATATTAAACATCATTTCGAAAATCATGCTTTTCGAATAATTTGTTTCTTAATTTATCGTGCAATGTATTCCTAATGGTTCAATTATTTGTTTGATTAACACGGAAATGCCGTTAGTTTATAGCTAAATAATGTACACCTATATAGGTCGCAAATTTGTGTTAAACTACTACTTTTTCGATTGGAGAATATCATTAACCTGAGGCCTGAATATACTTATATATGTATGTAATAAAAATGATCCTATAAATCATGATCCAATGTTAAATAGGCCTTATCTATGATGTTTGTTTATATTTAAATAATTGCCAAGCGAGAAGTAGGAAGAGCACATTAATTTGTTCTGACGTTTATATTAGAGTTATGTAACAACTATTTTTTACCCGTTTTGTTGTTAACCTCAAGCACACTATTAAAGAAAACTCGCCAGACGGAGGCAGTGCGAGTATTTGTAACAGTTAGCTGTAGCCAGATCTGACACAGGAAGCGAACTTATACTAAAACCTGACTACTTTACCTAACAAAACGTAGAAACAAAGATAGGGACTACTACTTCTTTTCCACTTTGTACTCCACTTAACTTAACTAACTAAATAACTGGAAACTTCGAGCATCGAAACAAAAAACTTGTCAAGAAACAATTGTTCGTTCTCCAGAAGGCACTGATCTTAGTTATCTTTGATAACCTTGAAATGATCTGCAAAATGTATCGCCAGTAAAAGTTATCGAAAAATATGAATAATAATTTTTGTTAGGTTTTCCTAAGACCCCAGGGTTTTAGTATAAAGCACCAAATTTGAATTTCCAATTTCAAAATCATTTCTTTAATTATAAAATAATTAAAGGAAAATATACGGAAATTTTATTATATAAAAATAAAAATAGAATTTCGTATCACATAGGAAATAATTTTAAATTACTGAATGCAGGAAATCTATATTGAGTGTAGTCGCGATGTGTGACGCGCCACAATCTTATCCATATTCATGTTCGTGTACATGAGCCATATGTATAATATCAGTTACGATCGTTCGATCGCTTTGATTGATATCCCATTGATCATAAAAACGTATATACTTACGTATTATACACACATATTTCAATTATAATTAAAATGTGACTTACACCAACAAAGAATCGTAATCGTTTGTATATAGTTTAACGTTACGAGCTGGAATGTAATTATTTTAAATAAATTGAATTTTACGCTTATGTAATTTAATGCTATATAATGGGAGAATGCATGAAATTTAATTGGTGCGCAGGGAATTCCATTTCGTTCACTGTATTTAAACGATGGTTTATGGTGCACCAAACCCGCATATGACGCATGACTTTTCCTATATATTACTGGTTTAAGGTTAATGTACTGCTTAATATGTGGCATACTAATCAATTTGACCTAATCGCAGAATTTTTAATCCGCATTTACTTTGTTTTGTAAATAATTGCTTTGTGTATTGTTGTTTTGTTTTATAATTTATGCATAAATGTGCGTGTTTTAAATTTATTTGTGTGTGGCCATGAAACGCCAGACTTGATGACTGTCAATTTTAATGGCTGGTGGGTACCATACACAAATGAATGATCTTTCACATCGATTTGTGATGAACATTTTTCACATATTTTCAATCAAACTACAAAAATTAAAAGAATTTCAATAATAAAAATGTTGTTGACTGACACAAACTGAAATATAACTAGTTGACCTTCAAACGAAAATTATATGTATACAACGAGCATTCGTCGTAACTACATTTTAAATACATACTTAGTTATATTGTTGAACAAATAAAATTTATTAGGTGTTTTGTGTGTGTGTGTGTGTGCGATGGCAAATCGCGCTGTGCCAATGGTGGTGATCTAAGAATACGATGCAGGAAGCAAAAGGTGGTATTTCATAAATACAATACACATGTTTTAAATATTCAAAATAAATTTAACAAATTTAAAAAGATCTCACATCGTCTAACCTAACCCATACACCGAGGGCGATTGGTTTATGAGGTCTGGATTTAATGACATTTTCGTGTACGCGCTAGTTCACCTGATTGATTAAATGGAAATATCAAAAATTTTATTTGTCGTGAATTGTACATAAGTAAAATGAATTTATTACTTATAAATTGGAAGTCAAGGACGGACATTGTTAATTATTTCTTATGTATTCTGAATTTTGCTTTATATAGATGTATACGGTAACATGGCGATGTGCACAAAGATTTTCGAAAGTACAATTTGGATTTTTTTTTTGTTGAGGGATTGCGTATTGTCTGCCTTTGTGCGTAAGGTTAAGTGTTCAATATAACGTTTGGAAAGCCTTGGATTTTTTGTTCCCGTCCCTGATTCGGTAAAAATTCGATCAAAATATTTCATTTGGTTAATTCTAAGTTTTGCAATTTTTTAATTTCGTTCGAATAGACGTTTACACATACTATTACGACGACTACATACTATTTATTGATTGAAGTGTTAAACAACAATAATATATGGAACAATACGCTCGTTTAATAGACCAATTTGTCATGGCGTTTCTTTTCAAGTTATTTCTTTATTTGAAAGTTGGTGAAAACAAATCAATGGCCCGAAGTAGCAGTAAAACTGGTATTCAAATAATTGTGGCCTAGAGAAACAAAGACGGACTACGCCAAAATTACCAGTTTTAGGATTTAAACTGAATTTTCTACTTCTTTTTGTTATTTGCTATCTTTTGTAATATTTGTACTTTTCTTAGGAAAAACGAAGTTTTCGCAATTTTTCACAATTAATACAAAATTAAGAAAGGTTTAAAGAGTAATTAAAATCTTTAATGGCGTATCGGTCCGTCTTTGATACTGACGTCTTAATTGCCCTCAAAAGTTGTTCTAACTCCCTCGTTATACGTAAAAAATGTAAATATAAAGTTTGAACTTTATTTTTGTAATTAAAAAAAATGCAAGATTTTGTTCTTGTAAGATTTTGCAATGCAAGATTTCGGGGCGCTAAGGGAAGACCTCAAAAAAATGGAATACCCATTCCATATCTGCATTTCGTGATCTCATCTACGTTCCTATATAACATAATGGACCACATTATCGTATGAAACCGAGAGAACCGTTAATCGTCAGATCGACACAAGATCATTTATTCGCCAGCAACATCGCCGTATGTTCATTTAAATAAATACTTCATCATAAACCGATTCAGTAATCATTGGACATATCCAACACACTTAGGCTCACTAACGACGAAATATTCAATATAAAACAACGAAATATTTCATAAAAAATTTGCTGAAACCTCAGTAAAAATAGTGAGAATTTTAGTGTGCTGGCAGTGCCCATTTTGTATCCGGTTATGATGAAATTGCGTCCAGGGTGGATATGGATTTCTATATTGATTTTGGAGAAACTTTTACATTGGGAATGAACTTAACCTATTATAAATAATAATTTTACGTGACAAGTGGTTAAAGCTTGGACCGGGACCCTGTACTGGTTCGAATTCCACCAGAGGCGGAATGAAAAAGGCAATTTCCGACATCGATTACGATCGATGTTGTTAATAAACACAATTATGTATTACTCCCACCCCTTTTGCGGTTCACTTTTCACGTCCTACCTTACACATTGCTTGCCAAATCGAGGTCGTACGGCTATAGGTCCAATTTACGTATAGAACCATCTGTATACATTGCATAGCTTGATGGGTCGGCCCATGAGTTGTGCACTCTGACAGAGGGTCATCAAGTGTTTACCTTAAACGACCAACTCATCAGCCCAACTCTGAGCAACAAAAATTCCAACATCCATTTTTATCCAATTCAATTTGATGAAATTAACTGCAAGCAAGATATAAATTTAAATAAGGTTTGTCATACCAATATATGCATAACAATTATCTACAGACCTCCACCAGATAATGAATCAAATTTGGCTTGAGTCTTGTAAAGGGCAGAAAAATGTTATGCAGAAGTTAATAAAATTATTTTGTGTTAAATTCAACGAAAATGGATTCGGGCCATTATGCCAAATCATTACGAAGTACTCGAATGAATTGAGCTCTATGAGGATTTCATTATTGGTTCCGTATACGGTTCTGGAAAATCGCCTGGCCATGCGTGATAGAAATGAGATTCCAGAAAATGGACTATTTGGAATTCAACTATCGAGCTATTTCTTGTAATTGAGATCCAGGTGGAATTGGTAATCTCAATTGAACTCAACCTTTTCACAGTTTATTGACAAGAATTAAGTAAATAAATAAGTAAATAAATTTAAAAGATAAGGTTTTTAGGACAGATATACTAAAATAAATAAATCTTGAACATAAAGTACGGTTACAACGTACCTTTCTTAATAGACATTAGGAGAATAATTTCAAACCTCAAGATAAAATCTTCCATTTTTAGGTTTATTTATTTTTTATTTTGGCCGCACTTCCCATGGAAAGATTCGGCCAACCATTACATAATTAATTTTAATTTTGGATTAATGAAACTACCACATACGAGCTACGTGTTTAAAAATGATTTCGTAAATTTGAAAATTTCACATTAAAATTTAAAATCTGTTCTGTTCCTCAGTTCTCCAGACTGGTTCCATGAGAATTGTTGCACTTTTAAAAAATATATCGTGCGTTCTGATTGTACTGCCCAGCTTTCTCCATTACCCAACATCATGATTTGGCTTTTCAAAATATAAATATATTTTCAAAAATTTTCGAAATTAAATGCTGAAACGGAAATAAAGGTTCTGATTTGAGCAGGTGTTTGACAATCGCAGATAAAACTTCACAATCGATTAACTCAAAATGTAATAAACTAGAATTTATGAACATTAAATTCTATATGATTATAGGAGCAATTTGTGAACCGCCAATACCGCTTTTAACCAAGTCCATTATAATTCATTTGAAAATTATCGCTTATCTGATATTATATTCCAGAAGGCAAGGAAACGCCTTGAAATCAAAATGTTTATCATTACGCCGTGTAATAAACATATTAGAATTGACCTTGTCAGAATAGTTTCTATGTAAGCGGCATATTACAATCTATAGTGTATAAGTGTAACGGCGGTGTTATCAATTTTTCATTTAACTTCTATACCAAATTATAATACAAATATATAATAAAAATATTTTCTAATCGTAACACTACAGTATATAAGCAGTTAATCTTACAAAATATACTTATACCACAAACTGATAAGGCGCACGACGAATGTATGCATAAATTATAAAATAGTGCAATGTATAGTCAGCTGTGTTGTCAGCTGATAAATAATAATCGTGATCAATTCAGCGAAAATCTATTTTTAGACTAAATACGTACATATGTAATTTATTTACACCCACGGTGCTTTTCGCTTTATTTGTTACAATGTACAAATAGACTTTCTAATTGGACAATTTATTTTGTTGTTGTATGGAAATTTCAAGTTCAATCAATATTATACTCGTATATTATAAATGGAAAATTTTATTACTCACATAGGTTGTCAATTGTATAACGACCGCACACTAATTTTTCGCGAACAATAAATCTTGGGCATGTGATCCTGCGCTCTCACACCCCCATACAAATGTTTAATCTGCCTTTCTCAATATTACTTTTGCATTTTCGTAAGAGTTGCTATTACTTAAGATCCCAACTAAAAATACAATCGCGAAAACCAAATCGGTCCGCTGAGATGTATAAGCGCATACAAAAGAAGAGTATGTACTATATGATTATAAGTAGTGCACCACACATATTTTATATATGTATGTTCTCCCAACAAAGTCGCAAAATAAGAACGAACACAAAAAATAATCACAATATTAAAATAAACAGGGTCTTTGACCTTGACGACTTGATTACAATGGTTGAGAGATGAATGAATGTTTCATATACGTAATGTAAAACAGAAAAGCAATAGACATACAAAATTTTCCTCTGCAAATAGAAAGAGATAAATCTATGTAATACACTGTACATATAATGTGTATATATGTACGTATATAATGTATATTCACTTAACTGTTGGTAGACACAAAACATTTTTTTAGAGAAAACGATAAAAAAACTGGGTATAAATGTACATTACCCTGGTGGTAGGAACGACGACGATGAGGAACACAACGATGGGGATATAATATGGATTTTTCATTTTTTGTGCTCCATACTACGTGTTCATAGAAAATTCTGTTTCATAGAATTTACGCATAATTCAACCACCGTTTTGGGGATATTTATTATAATTTACTCGGGGATTGAGTAACATTGGGAAAATAATGTCGATTTCATAAAAATTAATAAACCGAAAACGGGTAACATTACGAAATATGAAGATTAAATATTAAAATGAATACTAACACTCAATAACATTTCAAAGGACCAGTAAGTCTATTAAACTATATAGACCTACTTATATAAGATCAACTAGTATGGTAAATCTGTATGTATTATTAAATTTAAAAATCACCTTAAGTATATCAAATTTTGGATTCTCTAATTAATTTTTTATGTTTCTTTATATATATACTTAGTATCGATAAAACAAAACAAAAAATCCTTAAAGGCCACCCACCTTTTAGCTTGAAGACAATTTTCTGAAAATAAAATAAAAAGAAGATTGTAAATTTACAGAATCTAAAACAACAACAAAAAATATAAATATGTTCGAAAAATATACCAGCAGGTTATAGCATACCACCACACCACCAGAATGAACGGTGGAAATATGGAAATATACCTGGTAAACAAAACAATATAATAAATAGAAATACAAGTGAAACAATGTTTCGATTTTTCACGTGCTCAGAAAAATTACCATTTTATAATTTGGGTGTGCAAGCGACATAGGTTTTTCATTTTTTACGTCAGTTATGTAGAATATTTTTAAATATTTGTTTGGCGTCAATCAGAATCAATAGTGTGTGTGTGTGTGTGTGTGTGTGTGTGTGTGTGTGTGTGTGTGTGCATGTGTGTGTGTGCATGTGTGTGTGTGTGTGTGTGTGTGTGTGTGTGTGTGTGTGTGTGTGTGTGTGTGTGTGTGTGTGTGTGTGTGTGTGTGTGTGTGTGTGCATGTGTGTGTGTGCATGTGTGTGTGTGTGTGTGTGTGTGTGTGTGTGTGTGTGTGTGTGTGTGTGTGTGTGTGTGTGTGTGTGTGTGTGTGTGTGTGTGTGTGTGTGTGTGTGTGTGTGTATGTGTATGTGTGAAGGGAATATAAGCATTTGAAAGTTTAAATATAAATTTATACCAGAAGACCAGGACACACCATCCGCCATGTCTATAATTTTAGCATTAATTAACATACGGCATTTAGAGCCTTCCTATGCGATAAGGAAGTTTTAAGTGTTCAGGAACCACAGCGACGCTTCATTGTTTGGTTCAGTAATAAAGCGGATTGCTTTGACACAGCCTAAATATAAGGAAAGATCTAACGGATTATTTTTCTACCCTGAAGTACGGTTCTCATTCTTCCATAATATTTCAAAATCATAACTAACCAGGGGTGGGATGTTGTAACATCACTTTTTTCGATACTATCGAAATTTACATCTTTTTCATCACAAATTAAATTTATCGTTTTTCCATTTTTCAATTTTGGTGCTTCTATTGCGATCTCTAACTAATAAAACATTATGTCGCTCTACTCTTATTGTATCACCTACTTATGAAGGTGAGAGAGAGTAATACTTTATCGAAAAACAAAAAAAAGATAAGTAAACAATTTATTCTAGTAGTGCGCGATCGCAATATAGAAAGCAAAATTGAAAAGTGAAACGACAAGCAATTTTATTTTAGGAAAAAGAGATAAAATATTCGTTAAATATCAAAAAAATTGTGTTACAACATCCCACCCCAGTTTGTGGATTTCATCAAATTTATCACACCGGCCGAGGGGTTTAAGTACAATTACTACAATAACGCACAAACTTCTTCGGTTTACATTACTAAACTTAAATAATTTATCATATGGGCTTTTAAATCATGGTTTTTCTAAACTAACACTCAAAACTCTCAAATTTTAGTCGTTACTGTTATGGTTAATGTACGAAATCGGTAAATGTGCAAATAACAATTAGAGCCATTTAGACCGGTAAGGGACAGGGTCTGGAAATATTATAGGCAACATGGAACCTTTTTACAACCATTTTTTAAACGAATTTATAAAAAAAATCGTATATTTGCCGATTTCGCACTTTAACCGCGACTTATACATTAAAATAAAGTGTTTTTATTAAAAATCAATCCCGTATTTCATTCAACTTTTGGCCGTCATGATAAAAAGGCGACTGTCTTGCTATTACCAATTACTCGAAACTAGAAATTTGACAAAAACATAATTCAAATTAATTCCATTTTCCGCGTTCAACAGTTTTCAAAGCGATAAAACGATTAAGCGATAAAGCGAGTTAGATAATCTTTGAACCATAGAGGAAGATGTTTTCTGCGCACCGTCAACATGCCACGGCTGGCGGAAATAAATCTGTAAATCAAGAAGCGTTATGTAACCGGTCGTAGTAAACAGATCGAAAAAACCCATTTTTGTTTATGAGAAACTGTTCACAATTTAACAATGTTATAATCGTCCAAAACCGGGGAAGCTAAAAATAAATTAAAAAAAAAAATCTGTTACTTATGGGTTGGGCTAGAATAACTGCTGAGAACATTGCACAGCACTGTACAGCCGAGAACACTGCATAGCATTAACTCGCCATCGTGCTCAAGAATTGAACATTTCACGCAGTTCAGTGATGAGAATTTTGCATAAAGACTTCGGTACAATGGCGTACAAAGTTCAATTCAACAAGCAAAATTGTCGCATTTGGGGCTCAGAAAATCCAACATAACCATGGAGATGCCGATGAATCCACAAAGAGTGACTGTTTGGTGTGGATTCAATAGGGAGCGTTAATGAGCCATGATAAACGAGTTTTTGTTAGCCAGAATTCAAAGACACATACGACATTTTGTTTCAATAGGACGGCGTAGTTTGCCACACAGCAAACGAATAATTAGTCGTAACGGAGATGTAAATTGGCCACCACGCAGCTGCGATTTGACTCTATTGGTTTTTTTGTGGAGATCCGTTAAGAATAAATATTAAACTAACCATTCAGAGACTATTCAAGACTTGAAAGATCTAATCGCGTTGCCATTGATGACATACAAGACCATACAATCGAAAATGTTCTAAAAATTTGGGTTAACAAGGTGGAGTCTGCAAAGCCAGCCATGAAAGTCATATGAATGAAATTGTGTTCTATACTTAATAAAACCGTTTTGAAATTGATCATTCGTCTTTCAATTAGAGCCAAATTAAATTGCAAACGTTAGATGGGCCACATTACAATTCAAATTGGCTGGCTCCAGCCTGCAAACCGAGGATTTCACCAAAAATTACTAATGTGATTAGCCGCTTTAATGAAACTAATCAGCTTGAACGACAACTGACCTACAGTAAAAGATCTAAAGCTAGTATCGATCGTATGTGAGTGAACATTGAAAATAATTTAGTGAATCTGAAATAAAAAATTTATAATGATAGCTCCGAAATTGTGATTACAATTTTTGTGATTACAATAATTTTTATTGACGCAAAATTGACGTATTTTGGGCACAGAACATCCACATGTGACTCTTTGTTGTGGAAATGATCCAAAGACTAACAGTCAATGGCAACCATTATCGTGCCATGTTAACTGACATTTTATTCCCTATGATTAAAGAAGAAGACTTGGCCGATATTTGGTTTCAACAGAAAAGCGCCACTTCCCACACAGCAATACACAATACAATCAAAGTTTTAACATACATTTTTAAAACAAAGTAAAAGTTGCCGCACCCTTTATCTGAAGACGATTCCACCACCTAACCATTTTCATCAAAGATCACAGTTCCGTAGATCAGCTCACATAATTTTAATGATGCTCTATTCATACGTTTATCAAAACACGTAATATAATTTCGTCTTACACTTAACGTCTCCAATGTTATCTCCTATTATTATTACCATGTAACCAACTTTTTCGTATTTTTCATGAATGATATGTTATAGAGCTGTGAAGATAAGATAATTTTCTTGAGGGCACGTGCTTTCTCTATTTTCGTGTTTTTTTAAAATTACTTTACATCGAAATATCAGATTTCATAATAATACTGATAGGAAGAGAATTAGGCATTTAAGTATAAGTAGTCTAGGTATCTACGGAATAAAAAATTCCCAGCACAAATTTAAATTTGTTGTTTTAGTTTAGAGAAAGTAAGTGCCTTCCAAAAAATTCATCCACGGTTGAGTATAGCGCACATCAAAGTTCTATATTATAGTTACTAAATTTATCAAGCTTTCATTTTTTAACAAATAAGATGAAAAACTTGTTAATAAAATTCAATATCAAGTAATGCTAAACGAATTTACTTCACGTTTCCGAATAAAAAAACAAATAATTTATATTTCTTAATTTTGTCTATAATCATTGACTTTCACCACATAAATTAAATACATAAAATAAAGTTTTCGATTAGGAGTGCTACTTTCGCTCGAGACTCACGTGAATTAAAATTCGCGACGAAATATTTATACGATTTTTAAAGACGATCATAAAAAAGTAAAGTATGTATATACTACACTCGTATACTGGCGGCGCAAATAATGTAGAAAATTTATGTTAACTCATTTGAAACCAAGAAAAATGAAAATTTTATACACTGCAAGTAGGAAAAAGTGAAAAATCGATTCGAGATAGGGAAGTGTTTAGTTATCAAACATATATGTATATACATATATATAAAACGACGATGGGATGGTATGGGAATTTTCTTGTCACTTTTATGGGAAATTCATATGTAGATTGTCGTGGAAACAAAGTTTGTTTTGAATACATATCGAATACAGAATTAATTCATTTGGTTTAAAACTAAATACATAAAGATATCTACAGATGACAATGGTGTATGTAACTCAATTCACAAGTGTTATGGAGAGACTGTTGGCTGCATTGATTTGCTTTAAATTACGCGCGTATTAAAGGCATTAAAGCTACATAATATGTAACAGATACATTTTATGATAGCAAAGTAAATTAACGAAATGATATAATGTGGCTGGGATACATTTCTTTTCATGTGAAAAGTATAAAACTTTTTATTAAAACTTTAAATGTACGAGACTCCACCATGTCTAAAACGCATTACTTATTAGCGATTAATCAAATGTATTATGTCTGTGAAACATAAATAATTAAATGTAATATGTCATTCTCGATATATCGTCTCTAAATTAGTTCTGGTAATAATAGGTTATTGTAAAGTATTTTCTACCAAGTAATATATATCTGCACTGGCAACAAACGGAAGTTGGTATGTATTAATAATATGAACTATACACATACTTACTCATATAAATATACATATAAGTATAAAACGAAATGTAGAGAAATATAAATACACAATACATAACATGATGTGCAAACATTAAGAAAATTCTCTTACGATTAACACACATAAGAAAATATAATAAAAGACGGTTATGCATAATTTATAATATAAAATACATTTATCATCTTACTTCATGTTTGTGTGTAAATGGATTTTTATGTGTATTGTGCCGCTCCAAATTAGGATAAAATAGAATTATATCCGGGGAATAAATAAATCTCTGACAAGTACAAAATTAATCCCGTTAGAATTGTTTGCGTTTGCTCAAAATAGTAGTACGAATGCCTGAATTTTAAGGCGGCAAAAATATTTAGACTGGCTGAATCTGTGGCGGTTTTTCTAAGTGGAATGCACTGAAGTTTCACACTCTCTATGTGGAATTTGACATGCTCAATGTCTTACGAACAATTTTGAAGATTTGACAATTCGTTTCACAGTTCAAACTAGAAAAAATGGTTAAATAACCCGGCTATTTTAAAATTACCTAATATTGTTCTCGCTCTGCCTATACCATCATAAAAAAGGTACGAGTAGGTGTTTTGTTAAGTTGCGACAAAATTGAGAACTTATCTTGTCTTTAAGCAATACCTGACATTTTTTGAACCACATAGATTTGACGTGCTCACGCTTTATCATTCTGACAGCTACTCGATAATTAAACGCAATCAACCTTTACCACAACTTGACAAACAGAAAATATACTTTCTCGCCACTGGAATAATTTCATCTAGTTAACTTCCAATAAGTAAAAAATAGAAAAATTATATAAAGACGATCCCAGCCAGAAATGTAGTTAAAAAGTTATTGAACAATTCACTCCTCTTCTCTCAAATACATTATTGTACATCGAATCTAATTTTGTTAGACTGATAACTTTGTTAGATTTGCAACGGTGGGCGCATCAGACGATATGTTAATTTCACATTTTTTCACTGAATTTTATCTACTAGAAATACAGTTATACAAGAGGATAAGCTGTCATAATAAAAATACCTAAACTTAAAGGAAGCTACTTGCCATAAATTGCTGTGATTAAAGCCATTAAAATATTTATTTGGAATTTTCTTTATCTAAATTATATTTTGCTATAATATGCATACTTGACATACTTAATATTGATTACAATTTAATTCGAATATATCAACTTAAATACTATGGAGTGGCTTTTATAACTTTTGAAAAATCGGCATATGGGTCTTATTGGGAACAAAGGACATAGATTATTTTCAAATCTGCACAAAACTTAATAAAAAAAATAATTTTCCAAACTCGGCCGATCGAATAGCTTAACGTAGCCTTATAGCCTGGACAGACTGCAGATTATAGTTAAAGTGGTTTAACTTTATTTCCTAGAATGCTTGCCCGAATTTTGCTAAACCAGTTTAACTAATCCGCAGTCTGTCTGGGCTATTACATTAAAAACGAATACTGAACGAATTCTACTCTGCGTATGTTAAACAGTATACAGGGCCCCTATTTGGGAATTCGATTCGATTCGATTGATATTCGATTCGAACATGAATTGGTATTTGGGAATTCAATAGAAAATAGAAGTGTTCTCTGTTAAATAATGAGAGGAATAGGGGAGTGTTTTTTTTTCAAACGAAAATAAGTTTGAAAGGAATACACAAATATGTAAGTTGGTTCAAAACACATGCAAAAATAAATTTTTGACATGGTACTTTTGCCTTACCCACACAATTGTGTTAATGGGCAGCAACAGGGATATACTCAACAATGTCAAAAGTGAAAGTAAATTACTAGTGGTGAATAAAGTGAAATTAGTTGTCTGCTCCGAACATTTTACAAGCGATTGGTGTTAATTTTGGTGTTAAATTCTCTAAACTTTTAGAAACAACGTTTATAGAATTTTTCCATTTTCTGTTCTCCATTATCCTTCTTTTTTCCACCCAGCGCCAGAATTTATTTCTACTTCATTTTTTTTCTCGAAGTTTCTTTTAAATTCGGTCTACTTAATCTGTATCTGGGCTGAAGATAACTATATACAGGCAAGCCGAATTGATAATTTATTCAAAAACTGTCGCGCTTATAAAATTACGTTCAGTAAATACGTCAACGGAAGAGGTTGGTGTTATCAGGGAAAGTACATATAGAATTTAAACTTACGTACTAAGCTAATTAAATATTAAGCCCGGATTTCTACCAAATTTGAGTACACACTTATACCGGATGTTGACTAATATACGAGATAGTTTTAACGCGTTTTAATTAATTCATTTTAAAATATACATACATCGACTAAAACAGGTACACACACATTGTACTTGTTTGTACACGCAAGTACTTTATCAACCATCAACCAAGATAATACACAGAAATATATTTTTCGCACAGGTTGTTGTACGATTGGATTTTTAATACTCGTATGTATAGCGATTAGGTCGAATAAAGTGGCAACGCGAAAAACACGTTTCATTCAAATGAATTGCATTTCAAAACCAACTTGCCCTTGACATTTTTCTTCTATTTTATGTTATGAATTTAGATATCGATATTTAACAGCAGATTTTCTAAGTTTTTCTGTTCATTAGAAGAAATATGTGTAAACTATACATAATGATGACATCATGAATTAGCTATAAACTATAAAGTATATGTATTGTATATACATAGTTTGTTTACAATATACAATATAAAGAAAACAAGAGAATAATTTAAGAACGCGAAATTACAGTTACAATTTCTTGTTATTGTTGTTATAATTCCGATTTTGTAAGAGAAACATAAAATTTTTTTGTGGTTTTTAGTACTTTATATTATATATACATAATTTATAAATATATATATATATATATATATATATATATATATATATATATATATATATATATATATATATATATATATATATATATATATATATACATATATATATATATATATATATATATATATATATATATATATATATATATATATATATATATATATATATATATATATATATATATATATATATATATATATATATATATATATATATATATATATATATATAATGTACATATTCATTTTCTATTTACCATATACATAATATAGATTAAGAATAAAATGTCATAATTAAAATAAAGTTATATAATTTCGCTTCTCTCGAAAACACGAAAGTCTTTAATCATTTAATTAAAAAACCATTATAAATTTCGTAATTAACATATTTTTAAACAATATACGTAGTAACTATGTTTGTTCGTAAACTTATAGTAAATTAACAAGTTAGAAATGAAATGATGAAATTCGTTTCCTTTCACTATATTGTCTCTAACGGGTGAGTGTATTTAAAGCAATTTATGGCGTCCTCTATATATTACATTCTTAAAGATTATGTCGCCGAAAAGAATAATATTTAGTTTCTCACATCGTTTGATCTAGTTTTAAAAGAATGGATAGGTGAAAAGTTCAAATGGTATAATGCGCATGTTCTTGTTCCACTCTCGGGCTCACTGCTTCAAACTCTGTTTAGTTATTAAAATTTTCGTTCCATACAAAATGTAATCCGCCCGACCACTCTTATTATTACAATGCAGTTCTTATTTTATGACGATGAGGAAGCAGGGCAATTGGGAGGGAGTGTGTTTATTTGAAAATATTTGTGATGTAGTCTTGTGTCGTTATACAAATCATGTTTCGCACCATCACCAAAAAATTCACAAGGAACGAAAATAGGAAAATAATGAAAATAACAACCATCCATATTTTTCTTTTTTTTTTTGGAAATACTGGTGATTTACGAGTGTGGGTTTTATTATTGAATGATGCCTTATAATTTATGCAATAATTATAATTTTATCAAAAACATTCGCAGTTAACGTAAAAATGTTGGCACGTTTTTGACTAATGTGAATGCGATCTCGAGCTTAGAAATTGTTGTTATAATCTAGAGGGGGTTTCGTTCTATGTAATGATCTATAACGCGCTCGGAATGTCGTTCTGTTCGTAATTGAATTATCAATCATTGAATAATCAGATCTGTTCTCAGATCTGTTCTTTGTGAAGATTTCCTCCGTTGATATTATGAAAATTATTGTTCAGCTTGATTGTTGGTCTGTTGGAAGCTTTTTGAAAACATGATGGTTGGAATCCGATGTACTGTGCCATCGACCCGAACGTCACGAATTGTATAAGAGTTACGAAAGTTAAACGGTGTGATTTTAATCGTAAGCACTGGATGTCACACATTTTGTTAAAACTTATTAGCTATAACCGGTGTTTCAAAACACTACTTAGTAAAAATTGTGATGACACTGTCTTGAAGGAAACGTGAATACTCCCAACTCCCAGAACAAGACTTCAGCGGGCTTTTAGGTCTCGAAAATAGATCAAAGCTCAGAAAAACTATTCCATAACAGAGCTACCGTGACTAGCAGTAATATTAGCAGTAAAAAAATTGGTGCGATATAGAGAGGTTACATTAATAATTTACCGTGCCAGTTTCAAATGTGATTTCAACAGAATAAAGCTGGATCAGCTACATTTTATTGATTGGAATTGTATTGTACAATGCAAAAAGTTATTTATAATCACGCTAGTGAATTAAGTACTTATGCAATAACAAATTAATTTAATTTAGTTAATAAAATATATTACGAAGATAAAAATACTTCAAAAGTTTTTTATTCCACTTTGCAAAAATATCAAATCCTTACTTTTCAATTTATGTTATATATTTTCGTTTAGGTTTCTTAATTATTTTATTGTTCGAAAGATGGCTTCAAGAAGGAGAATGCGGTTAATAGAAAGGTTTCATAAATCCTGTAGATGTTTGGTATAAGACGGAATATGAAATTAAATATTATTACAATAATATTAAATAATTAGTCTATATGAGTACGTCGAATCAGAATGTCAAATCCTAAATGGCATAGAAAAAGATCCAGCGAGTCGAAAGGATGGCAGCTTTGGCAAAACAGGTACCTGTCTAATGTGTCTTTCGTAAAACTGTAAAATGTCACAGATGTCTAAGGACACCACGATGTTTGACAACGAAATAGTATCTGCTTTAATGAACGGTGTGAACAAAATTATTTAAATTTACCGTTCTTTTCTTTTTGTGTGTTAGGAAATTAATTATGATGTTGATTATAGATACAACTCGGCTAAAACTAGGAAAAACTAACTAAACTCTTTTTTTTTACATGACCAGAAAGATGTCGTGCAAAGTTTGTTCCTGAAGTCATCGAAGCTAGTGTGCCAAGAAAAAGTGTTACAGTTGACTATAAAGTAAAGGAAATGGCAAGTAAAGATCAAAATTGTTTAGGAAAAATTGTTTCTTAAATACTCTAAAACAAGATAAACTGAGAAAAATTATAGAGAATCCTTTGTCACACAAACAACATAATTTCTAGTAAAGTGCTAGCAAACTATTATATCGGCTAAAGAGCGCTACAGACGATCCAACTTGTCGGTTCAACCAAATTAGTTGCTGTGCACCATATTCATTCCACCTCATGCTCTTACCATCCATATTTTTCAGTTTCGTTCCGTTTTTTCTAGGCTTTAGATGCCATTTTTCATATTTAATTAACCGTTTTTTGTTATATGTATTTAAAATTTTTAATTATTTTAGATTTTTTTTAATACAATTAAAGCTTGAACACTCCGAAATAGTTCTTTTAAAAAATAATAAATGCAGCGATGCGGGTTGAATTTGGCTTTATTATAATCGAAAAATAGTTCCTCGTAAAATAATTCCTCGTAAAACAATTCTACCAAAACTAATTCTTCAGGGGAAAAAAAATCGGGTAAAGAAAGGGCGTCGAGGCCGGCACATCCTCAAACTGCCTCTTGTTCCGAAATTATTCGAAAATTATTGTTATACGAAGAACTATTTTTTTAAAAAAATGTCTGTGTACAAATCGATGCCTTTTTAGGGTGTACGCCGACTTCTTCATATTTCTATATGCTTCCGATTTTCGAAGATTCCATCTTGCTATTGTACCACAGAACCAGTGAATAAATCGTCAAAAAGCAGTTTATTGCATAATGCGAAATATCCGGGTAATTGGCCATTAAACACACTTGGAAAGTATTACATCCTAATATGAAAGAATGGTAACCGAAGAGGGTCAACCAAGTTTATAGATAGTTTATTGGAACCCCAAAAAATACCCCAGATCGTTTCCTAAAAGACTAGGGAGTTTTGTCTCTTAGAAAAAGACCATAACGGGATCGCACAATATATCGCGATTATATACTAGTTAAAGATTTCAATTGCAAAACGGTCCTATTTGGAAGGGAAGAAAGTTTTCTAAGAGCCTACTTAGGCAGCGATTAAAAATGGAAAGCTATTTATTAAAGCCTCCACCTTCGACGCCAATGAAAATGAAATTCTTAGTCTGACTAAAAACATAATTTTGTATGAAAAACTAAAAATATTTAAAACACGTGTAATTCTGACTAAATTATACTTACTTATTCGATAGTTTAATTGTGCATTTATTTAAAATTCTGAACTTGCAAATTGCTTACTGACAAATTTTAATTAGTTCGCTTACTATAGTACACCAAATTTTCATTTCTTTAAATTTAAATCATTATGCAAGCAGCAAACTAACCCATTTAAAAAAAAAAAAACAACATTTTTGTTTAACTTCATTCAGCTGACACGAAAACAAAATAACAAATGACTTCCTATATTAAGTAAGTGAACTTCCAAAAAAATATATTTATATACATATATATATTGTCATGCGCATGTGCAAAAAACTCCAGGAAAAATATGATTTGCGGCAGTACAACAGATACATATGTCACCTATAATCAACAAGTAACAAACAAATTACGAGAAAAGTGAATGAATTTTCAATTAGCATGTTGATTTTCTTTTACAATGCAAACCTTTTAAGAAAACATATTTATAAGACAGCACAAAAATATAAATCGCTACATTATATTGAATATAAGTAAATATATGTATATACGAGTATATAAGAATCATGTTACATTTCAGTTCATTGTCATCGAAAAATTAGCTGATTAGTCATTATATATTTAGTCATGCCATTAATCTATGAAGTGTAACCTTGATTTTTTTTATTAAAAATATATAAGCGTGTATTTTATGTGCTGTATCTCTAGACTAGAATATTATTAGAATTGTTGTTTTACTATTTTGTAAAACACGGTTCAGATTAGCGCGGAAGATAAAATAGGACATGACCTTTATAAAACACTTAATTATAATGAACAGGTATAGAAATGTGTATCTTGTGAAGATTAGGATTCAAACCTTATTTACGGCCAAGGTTGCATTTTGACATTAGAAACATATTATTAGATTTCAACATGTTATCAAACTTCAAACAATATCACCCTACTTAATTGTTGCAAAGAACTGTTTAGTACGTATACACTATACATAAATACAAACACACATATACGTATATATTTACATTTCTTATCAATCTATTTGATTTGATATTGTAAATAAACCGCAAGTCAATATCCATTTGGTATGATGGTAAATAGAAAAATAAAACATATCGCATTTCTTTCATTTAAGACAGCAAAAAACTATCACGAGGATAATTTATAATTATTATATTATTTAATTCGCGCCAGCATTTTATAAATGAAACAAATTTTAAATGCAATTTATATAATAAAAAATTTAAATTTATTTATTTTTTTTTTTAAATTTACGTTTATTTTTAGAAATTCGCGAAAAATGAATTCACACACACGCACACACACACACATTTATATTAAACGCTAAATATTTTTTATATATACGTATTTATTTTACAATGCTTTATACATTTTCACGGTTATTAACATTAATTTGATAGAATATACTGTGTTTTCAGATTTTATCATTATGTATCGATTTAAGTATATAGTTTTAGGGCAACAAACAATATAAATTTACTAGTATGTTACCAGGTAGTGCGATTGTTACCGAGAGTTATGTCCACAAAATGTCTCGATTTGGTTTCGTATTTGAATGTCATGTGAAGTCAATTTCCCTACATAAAAACTCTACTTGACCTTATTTATTAAATACATATATACTTACTACCACCGTAACGTTCTCACCTACTACCTAATATTATATAAATAAATTCAAGCCTTTTATGGTACCCTATAAACCAAAAATCGAATTATCATCGAAGCAAATAAAACAAAATAAAAAACTTATTCATTTAGTTTGTTGTGTGTAGTAGTTTTTGGTAAGTTTACCGTTTCACTCTTTCTTAACTTCTTTCTTATTTCAAGTTTCTTGTTTTATTTCTTTAAATTTCTTTTCATAATACCGTTATTAATTGGCTTCACAACACACAGCACAATAAAAAGCGCAAACTATTTTATTAACATGGTCATTGTTTTGAAATATATACGTGTATACACAGCGACAAAATTAGGACATCGCGAAACATGTACATACCCGCAGTTCCACGTGGTATAATAACTGCAAACTATAAAATACAATTAGTATGTATGTACATACATATTCAATTGTACATATCGAAAATACATATGTATATATTCGAAGGAGGCGGATGTGCACTGTCTCATCTCACCTTATATTGCATTCAAAAAAAGAAAAAAATATTTAAATTGAAAACATCGCATATAAAGTTCGCATAGTTACATTATAATAAAATTAGAAATTAGATTACAACAAAAACTAAAAAAGTGAAAAACAATTGAATAAAATAAGTAAATATTGTAATGAATATGACCTAAATTAAATTGCGTAATAGTATTATAATAATTTCAAGGTTACTTTTATAGAAAATTATATATTTTTTTTCTCCCTCGTTTCATTTAGTCATTGTTTGATAAAAAAAATTAGATAATAAACATTAGAACATATACATTAAATTTAAATTAAGCGAGAAACGATAGAAATTTTGCAACAAATAACTTTGGCGTAAATGAAACAGTAAATAGTTTTGTGAAGCACATTTTACAGTGTAACCAATAAAAATTTTAAATTTTCAGCATTTTAAGTAAAGGCCGTTATCGCAGTAAGTCGCAGTAAGTACTAAAGCTATGAATTTAATAGTATCATTGGATCAACAATTACTATTACTTTCTGTAACGTGTGTCCATTCCATATTTTTGTCTAAATTTCAGATTACCCAAATTAGTATTTTTATAGCTCAAGGCACAATTCCCTCAATTCCGATAATATTTAATAGCAAAAAAAAATTTGAATACTTTTTGGTAGCAATTACGTTTCTCTGACGCATGTGCCACTAATCTGGCTTTCCAAATTCTATATTTCCAGGGATTTGGCAATTCCAAAACTGTAAAATCATTGAATTTGATAATGCTCACCCTCTTGTAGACATAGAAACCAACGCTATCTATATTCGATTTAAAATGCGAAATTTTTTTGGACCTGCTGAGAAAACAGTTTAATGTAAATTTTTTTAAATAGGAAATATTTTTAGTAAAAATTTGATGTTATGTATAAAGGTAATACACTTATACCTGTAAAGAAATAAAGAAAATTGCGTTTGTGATCTATCTTTAAATTTGGAAACGCCACATCTGTGAATAATTTTAGGATTCGGCCATCGTTGTAGGTGTGGCTTATTCAAATATGGCCTAGAAGGATGTGATTTGATTTTTAAAATTTATTTGTACTTCAACTAAATATCGCCTTGTTCTTCAATTAGTTATATCAACAAATATCAATTACAACGAATAATTTCAGAGTTCTAACACATGGGCTCTGAAAAGTTCCGGGCCTAACAAACAAAACATGTTTTTTTGTTCAATTTTTTTTTTGTTCAGTTGGTAATAACCTTCAAAAGACAGCTGTAAAAATTTCATTATATTCTATTCATTAGTTTGTGAGTTATTGTGCTAAGAGTGACGCTACTTTTGTAAAAATTTTGTTTCATCAAGACAATGCACCGAGTCACAAGTCAATCAAAACAATGGCAAAACTACATGAATTGAACTTCTAATTGCTCCCACATCCACCGTATTCGCCAGATTTAGCTCCCAGCGACTACTGCCTGTTCGCAGACCTCAAAAAAATGCTCTCCGGTAGGAAATTTTGCTCGAATGAAGAGGTTATCGCTGAAACTGGGGCCTATTTTGAGGCAAAAGATAAATCGTTCTACATACGTGGTATTGATATGTTAGAGCGGCGCTCTAACATTTCAATACGCTGATTGTGTTGCTCTTGGTGGAGATTACGTTGATGAATAAAGCCAATTTTGAACAAAAAAAGCGTGTTTTCTTTGTTAGGCTCGGGACTTTTCAGTTCATGTGTTATATGACACAGAAGCATGTGAATCGAAGTTTTAGATTTGTTTCATAGATTTATAATAGACATGACTCAACTGTCACATAGGCTTGGTTATAATTCATGGGATTTAGTATTAGACAGAGCCATCCAGTGCAACTGACGAAAGCCTGCGACAAATTTCGAGAAGCGATCATCGTGTAGTTGTACCATATTTCACATGCCAGAACAATAAAAGATCATCTTAATTATTCATGACCAATAGTTTTTGAAATAGCTAACTGAAAAAACAAAGTGTGATTGATGAGAATCTGACAAAATGTGGCGTATCATTCTGTTAAAAACTAAAGCAAATTCTAAAAGACAACGAAAAGTTACTTACTTGTGGTGGGCCAGGTTTGAACATCCTACGACTATACCAACTACCCTGAAATTATTCACGGGCATTGGAGTAATACAATGAGATAATTCCATCTTGTATATTTTCTGCCAACTTTTATTACAATAAATAATTAATAATCAACTTTAATTTAAAATATATACATTTAAATAAAATTAATAAGTAGTTAAAAAAGTATTTTTCGACAGCTCGACAGATTTACAATCTAATCTAATTAATCGGGATTATTAGCGCACTTTTATTGTACAGCTTTTTCGAGTTAAGTAATTTAGTTATTATTTTCTCATTCAAAGTTTTTTTCTATCGATCGCGCTGACTAACAGAAAAGTTATTGTGATTTTCTGCGATCATCTCGCGGCAGGCAAAAATATTTTTTTTTAATTTTGTCACACTGTGATCAAAATTCTTATATTATAAAAAATGAGATACAATTATATACTTAGTTTAAGTACCCCTGTCCGGTTCTATAAAATCGGTAGAAATGCTAATCAAAATATGCTCTTCTCCGGCAATTTGATTATAAAACGTTTATCATTAAATTACTCCAGAGAACTGCTCGTTAACTTGGTGGACATTTAATCGAGTAACACTTGAGAAATTCTGATCCAGTATTACGAAAAAGATTTGACGAATACGATAAAATGCTCCAGTGTTTGACATCATTGCCCATAATAAATACGAAATAACGAAAAACCAATGTCTTCTTCAAAAACATCTTCGAAGAAATAGCGAAATAACATAACTTTAATATTTAGTAGCTACCGACCAAATGACACAGTGGTTAAAGCTTTGGATCGGGAGGTGCATGGTTCGAATCCCGATAGGAGCAGGATGCAAAGTGAAATTTAATCAACAGATTACGATCTGTTGTGAAATGTAACACATCTAAGACCCCCTGTCGGTGTGCAAAACTTATGGGCCGATCCATATTCCATGCTAATCGGTCATATAGCCGTACGACCTCGAGTTAAACGTAAAGTACGGACGGAATAAACAAAAACCGCGAAAGCGTAAGGAGAACCTTGTGCCCAAAACAGATTGCATTGATAATAATAAACAAAAAATTAAAAAAAAATATAATAAAAAAAATTAATATTTCCTAAAAAGTGCGACTGTTTGAAATTATTTACTAAATTTCATTGTCATTTGTTTTGAAAAATGCAAATAATTTAATCAATAGTAGCAAAAAGTCAGGATATGCAATCATCTTCGAATAAGTTTACGAATTAAAAATTTCAAAATATTCCGACCATAAAAGATCATAAGGTGCAATAAAGTTTGGACAAGCTGATGAAATTAGAATACATTCACCGATTCAATAGATGAAAAGGTGGAATCAATTACAAATTCTTTCTCTTCTTCCGAAAAAATTGCGATACTTTTCAGAAGATAAGGACCGATTAGGTCGAAGATTCAACCGTAAGAAGTTGAAAACACTGGAAAATAAAACTCTAAAAAAAAGCATACCAAAACCAACAAACATACCAGGGATATCAGATTCATTTAGATGTGCTACGATAAAACTTTATTTCGCAAGCAGTGTGTATATAAAAAAAAATTTGTAGAACTAAAATGATTAAATAAAACGCTAAACTTATTAAAAATTATGAATTCTCTTACGAACTAGCATACTACTGCCGAAACTTGCAATCACCGAATGTAGCGTGGAGCCAAACTGGAGAGTATAAAAATAATTACTTTAACCCATATTAGCCCAAATTAATTTTCTTTGTAAAAAAGATAAACTATACTTAGTAAATATTTCGAATGATGAAGTTGGAAAACCAAAAATTGTTGGCAAAATAAAGAACAACAGTTAGGTAACTGGTACGAAAAATGCAAAAAAAATACCAACTTAAACTTCAAAGTCCTTGAAATTGTGTAACAAAATATAACTGTAAATGTGTTCTGTAAAATTATGGTATTTGAATAATTCACCTGTGTACCGCTGCGATTGCAAAATCATACTAAATATTTTTTCGAAAGGATTTTTATTTAAACAGAACATTGCAGTAAAAATATTCCGTTATAATTTCTCCAATTCTTTTTTTAAGAGATTTTTTGTATTGATCTATAAATAGATCGCTGGGCTAATAACAGCTTCAAGTTCTACACAATTGAGATTATCACAAATATCGTAAATTTTAGAACCCGAGATTATCTTATGAATTATGAATTCAAAAAATGGTTACCCACACGTGCTAGGTAGTGGATTGTTTGGGGCACGAAGTGGGGCAGTTAAGTTCGTAGCACACTTCAATGGAAAATCTCTTCAGGATATTGATTTTGTACGTTTTCTCGTGCGATTCTCATTGTAATTTTCTATCATTGTGTTTGTGTCAATTCTCACAAAACTGCGCCAAAATGTTTACAAATGCACTTAAGTAAATGTTCATTATCGGTCGAGAAGAAAAATATCATGATAATTTTTCCGAACCTCGACCTCGAGACGTGGGGAATATTTAACAGATGATAAGTAAATAGTTGCTATTTGCATTTTTTTCTGTTAATTTTTTATTTATATTTTGATAAATTTTAAATAAATTTTAAATTACACCAAAGTTTAATTTAATATTTGTCTATATTTTTATTACTAAATAATGAAAATAAAATTGAGAAAAAATGAATAAATTAGAAAGTGGATTAACTGAGGAAATATGAATGATAATGAAATTAATTTACACATTAATTAACACAACACTTTATTAATTTAAATATTATTTTGGAAATTTAATAAATTCACAAATTGTGTACTTAAAACAAATCATTTTATTTAAAAGACGCCAAAAACGCAACACAAAACGAAACACGTATAAGTACTAATAGAAATACGTACACCACTATACTAAGACGGTAAATTGTCATGAGCATTGAAAAAAGCGTACAAGCAAACAATTCTGCGGGTTCTAAAACAATCGGTCAATAAAGCTGTTGGTTTAATAATACCGGGCAAAACTCAGCTCACTTTGTTACCTTTTGGAAAATGTAGAATCCTATTTAAAAATATCGTACCATTGCTGATTGAATCAAGAATTACGTCAAATTTACTCATCGTTATCTTCTAAGAAGGTTAAAGGATCTACATCTCCTTTAATTCACGGTCCGATAACTCTCATAAACCTTATAAAAAATGTTTTACAGAAAGTAAACTACATATCATTAAATTAAAATGGTATATTATCATACAATTTTTAACATAAAAAAGTAAAATAAATATAAACATGATCGATCGGAAAGCTTTCAATTTCGTACACACATTAAACTAGCATCTCCGCCGCAAATTAAAATTCCATTTCACTTAACGCAAAACTCATCGCGTATAATGTTTCGACGTATGAAAAACACACGTAATGTAAACACCTTTTTGAATTGAAAGTTTTATCAAAAATAAAATGCTTTCACGATTTATTTTTTTTTTTTTTTGAGGTCAAGTGAAAGTTTGGAAATAATAATACAAAAAAAATAATAATAATAGTTTTACCTTTGTAAAAGTTTATATTTAGTAATTATCATAATAGTAGTAAGTGACGTAAATGAGGCAAGGCTTTAATCTATATGAATATTTAAATGCTTTTTCTCCGACAGGTATCCCTTAATTTTCAAGGTACGTATAGTGATAAAAGTGTGTAGAGAATTAAAACTATTTCCGTTTTATAATTTTTTTACTGTATTACAAATTTTATATGTGTGTTGGGGCAGGCAGGTAGAAATGTTTATTTATGTTTTTAATTGTTTTACTGTGAACTTTTGATCTCTATTGTTTAGATTTTACGAATTTAGAGAAAAAATGGATGTATGGGAATTTTGCCGGAAACACGTTTTGCAATTTAAATCACGCATTGAATTTTGAGTTCGACCGTGAGAAAGCTTCAAATGAATTATGTTTTCCACTGTTTGATTAAATAAATCATCGAAATTTCTAGTGATTTGTTTTTCTTTCAAACTTTCAATTTATGGGATTTACGTTGTTAGTAAATTTTCCTCCTCCGACTTAAGACAAGTTTTATTTAAACCAAGGTTAACGACCTTATTCACAAAAAATATAAAACATAAAAGAATAAGAAACAGAAAAGTTCACAGACAGAAATACAGTTGAACCTATCTCAATATAATAAAGTGAAAAATAAATTTTCCGGCAAAAACTCGTTTCCACCTGTTGTTGCGCGCACACAATATACATTAACAAACTCCTTTCTCGTATACCCAATTCGTAAATTACAAATTTAAAATATACAGGAAAATGCGGAACCTCATCTCTAGATTTTATTAATATATTTTATGACCAGCAGCATGATAAGAGCGAACAAAAATAAAAAACTATAAGTAACAGTTATCATTAGAGAAAATCGCGTTCGTTCGTCTTGTCTGATTATATTACGATATGTATACATTACAACACGAGAAGCATTTTCATCTGTTGTGTATGTGTGTGTATATTGAATGGGTATACTTTTTATGGGAAAAACAAAGAGGGAAAAAATGCGCATGTCCCATTAAATTTTCCTTTATGTTTTTTTCGTCTGGCACAAAAAAAAAATAACAAGAAAATTGAATTGGAAAATATATAACACACAAACAAAAAAATTTAATGGTATTAGCATGAAAAATTTGGAACGGAAGAATGGGAAATATACAAGAAAATAATTTTTTCGGTATTTTCCTTTGTGGAAAAGTGTGAAAAATTGAAGCATCATGAAAAATCAAATTAAATTACTTAATATTTTCGTTTTTATTTTACTTTTGTTGCCTTAGTTTTGTGTGTGCGAGAAGATAAACAATGGAAATCAATTAGCAATGTTTGGTGGATTTTCGGAATTGTGTGTGTCTATGTGTGTGTATACGCCGGTTTTAATTGGGCAACGTGGCACACAGTTTTGATAACAAATGAGGAAATTTATACAAACCCGTAAAAATTGTGTTGAGACAACGTAATTTATTATATCTGGATGTGAATAACTGTCAGCCATCCATCTTATTTATCAGATTTGGGTGGTTTCTTTTATTTTCGGCGACAATTTTTTTATGTTGTTCTGGTACATCCACCCAGATATAGTAAGCAAGATGAGAAGAAGGAAGGTGATTGATCTCAATTTATTTTCGATTTGCGTAGGATAAGTAAATAATATTTAAGATTAACTGTTGTGCGGATAAACAAGTTCAATGACCTGTAACAAAGCAGCTATGGGAAAAGGTAATTTACAGTAATTTGGGAATCCAGAGGATTCTTTTACTGCTTACTTACATCTTTTTTTTTCGAAAATTTAAAAAAAAATATTAGGAGCTCTTCGATACAGCTATTACTCAAACTATACTGGTAGAAATTATTGTACCTGATCAAGCAAATTACTTCGTCTATATCTCACACAACGATAAATCTAGGATTTAAAAAAGCGTTACTAAACGTAAAATTTTCACCAAGTTTTTCCGATGCTAAATGGAAAAAGGTACAAGAAAATTCTCGTGATTTGGTGGTAGTTTTTGCTTTCATAAATCTTGCTCTTATATAGAAGAATACACACGAAGCCAGCAAGTTAAAATAAATTAAGAATGCTTTAAGAAAAAAATAAAGTGACCTACTTTCTAGAAAAAAAAATTGTTTCTTGTAAGATATTCTGCTGCTGCATAGAGCAATAAAAAAAATCAATTTTTATCTCTCGTGGTTGTGTATCTATGGTATTTTTCCATTTTTCCTGCTTTGCGTGGTATTCATTATTCCTTGTGTAGTGTTCTTATATCATCATTTCGTTTTTCATGTCGGTTTACATTTTTCCATTTGCTTTTCTGAGAAAAACAAAATTGAAAAAACCAAAAATAATTTTGGTATGTATAACCTATTTCGCAAAGTATATCAAAAGCCTCCACCGTATTACTAATCATAATTAAACATTCTGCCATTAAACCATGCAATTGTGATAATAATAGAAAATTAAAATTTTTTAGAAAATTTGCTGTGTATTCTAACTACTACCAAATATACTACTACACATACATACACACACATTAGACACAGTTTATTGATAAACTCCAAAAAGTAACCAGAAACGATATAAGACGTCGTCAACGACGAACAAATTGCCTTTCCAACATTTAACAGTTTCAATGTTTAACAAACGAAGCGCGGAGAAAGACAAAAAAAAAACGTTCGAGGTTGGAATACGATACCAATTTTTTATATTTTCATTCTGGTTTTGTGCTGAAAATTGTATTTTAAAAATTTTGTTGTTGCCTTTTTGTGTTTTATGTGCGCCGATGGCAATAAACTAAATTTGTTTATTTAGAAATATTTCTTTGGAGTTTTAAGTTCGTATTTTATTATTTATTGTTGTCTATATGTGCAATTTTATAAAATGTGTGTGTAGAATTGTAGTACGTAAAGTTTTATTTAATTTCAAATGCAGATTTTATTTTAACAACTCAAAATAATAAAAGATCGATATGAGTTTTAGCTCGGGGCTGTTTTATATCGGGTTTTTAATAAATTTTTTAGTAAACTAAAGCGTACAGTAAACAAACTGTGTATCACAATTCTGGGCCACATTATTTTAAAATTGTTAAAATTGTTGAACTAGTTATTTTTGGGTGTGAAGTTGATTGGAAAATTTCGACTAATGAAAACGGAACTGGAAGCACTGGAGAGTGAAAGTGTGAAGCTTTAGAATTGTCGATTATTCGGCATTTATAGCTTTTCGACTGTTTTTATAATTCTTTATGGTCCAATTGCATCAAGCCTTGCGCCTTTACGGTCCTAAACAACTGTAACGAAAGGAAGACATGTGGTTTTAATAAAACGGCGGAACAAGAGGTTCTAAAACAATTTACTGAAAAACAGTTCACCGAAAACGACAAATCACTGAAAAGCAATTATCCGAAAACATAATTTACCGAAAACGACGGTTCACCGTAAACAACAATTCTCCGAAAATATTGTACAAACTGACAATTAAGAAATCGATATGGTATTTAAATGGAACTAGGCAAGGATACAGAAAAATCCCCAGTTTGAAACGAACAAATTCATTTCTCAACCAGTTCGATTCATATGAAGAAAATTGAATTTCAATACGAATTACAAAGGAGAATGTATTCTTAAACCGAAACTTAACGAAAAAATGAAAAATAAAAATATATATTGAGGAAATACAATTGCAAATTTTCAGCAAAATTTTAATTATTTTCATATTTTAATTCATAAATTACGTAAAAAGTATTTAAAATAGCAGTGTAAGCTTGATACTTATGGCTTTTGAAATTTGCGATAGGTTTCGTTTCTACGCCCACTGGGGATAAAAAAAAACTTTGGAGTTACGCAAGGGGAGAGCTACTTAAACCGTTAACTCTCACAATGCTAAGTATTCGAATTCATTTTTAGTTTAAAACATTCCATTTTATTACAATTTTTAACTTTTATTTATATTATTAAAATTGATAATAATTAATGTTACTTTAATTTTTTTTTATTTTTTAATACTGTTAGCTTTTCGATAAATTTAAGAAAGTTTTAAAAGATTTATTCCTGGATTTCAAATTTCCAAGATTATCATTAATCTTAAGAATTTTTTATTTCGCTATTACAATTTTCAGTATCTAGTTTAGTCTAGTCTAGTTTATAAATAATTTTAATTTGCAAAAACGTCGAATATTATTTGTCGAAAATTGAAAACCGTGGCCAACATATCTGAACTGAGATAAAGACAACGTAAAAAAACTCGTTGTCTTAAATACCTACATGATTGTGTTATTTAAAATGACCTCCAAACGAAAACGACCGTAAAAAATTAAAATTCATACTTCGCGCACACACATCATACCAGGTGAAAGTAAAACATATTTTTTAATTAATTGTATAATATTGCCATATAAATCGAATCTGCCCAAGTTTAAAAAATATACATATATGTTTATGCATGCATAAAAATTAACTTGAAACATATATATATATATATAAATTTATACAGCATACATATATAGAGATCATCAAGAGATAAACAAATAATAATTGGCTTGTGTGAAAACGGAAATATGATTTATACAACTTTCAATCATAAATTTTGCCATAGTCACAATGCCTGAAAGTAAAGCCAAGCTACACAATTATTATTTCGCTACATTTTTAATAATATTTAGTCTAAAAATCTAGGTCATTTAGTCACGTTCCGGATATCTCGCTAATCATCAACGTCATGCTGATCACTACTGTAAATACAAAACTTTTCTTTTTATTTTCTTATTTATTTTTTGTATTATTTCGTTTGATGACATACGCGACCAGCAACTACATAATATATACGAATACGAGTATATATAGTATCATCGTATACAGAAATACGTACGTGTAAAGTAAGTATAAACTACATATTTCGCGATAATTTATTTATAGCAGTTGCTTTAGCTAATTATTTATTTCTTGATATTAATTTAAAGTCATATGTTATATATCAACATACATACATGTAATACATAATTAGTATAGAAGAAGTGCTAACTCATTTAGAATCGAAAATAAAACAGCTAATTCGCTATATAAATAAATATACATCGCTAGTCGTGTTTGATTAAGTTGTGATTCTTGTATATTATATTTTATGAGGTCAAGTCATACAATTTTGTGTACGCCATTTTTCGCTTAAATCACTCGCATAATCGTCCATATAAATAATAAGACGTATGCGTAACTTCCGTTACAAATTAATAAAACAACAATAAACAATTTTTTGAGTGGTCATCAAACAATTTGTTATTTGTTGGGTAAAACTGAAATCGCGAAAAAAAAATTTAAATATTTATTGTTTTGAAATAGTTGAACGGAAGTTTAGTGTGAGACAAAAATCGATTTTATTTGATAAGCCAAATCATTTTTAAAGACCTGACTTTAATAATCTTAAATCATTTTAAAGTATGTAAGTATGTATACGTACATACAAGTTCCTTAAAATCATCTCTAATAAAAAATTAACCCAAATAAAAAACAAAAAAGAAGAAAACGTAAAATCGTTTTACCCATCCCAAACATCTTATCAACATGAAACTAACCAAACCAAGCGCAAAGAACACAACATTTACGAACAAATCCCAACAATTATTCCTCTCTTTGTTAGCTATATACATATTTTTTCTCGTCAGTTTTATTTTATTTTTGTTTTCTTTATAAAATCTTATTATTACTTGACCTCGTTCACAAAAATAAAAAAAAATTATGTATAGAAAAAATAAATAAATAAAAATAACGAATAAGATACCGACGAGACCCATATAAACATTAAGACAAATTGTTGTTGTACAACTTTTATTGGTACATTAGTGTGAGTGTTCCAAGTTGCAAGAAATTTCATGCAACACCAAAATACCAAATGCTTTCTTCTTACCAAGCATGCATACACGAGATAAATTAAGAAACTAAATCTGTTTTCTTGAAATTCCCCAAAACGGCAGATTTACATGAAACTTATGAGTTTGCTCTGCTCTTTCTCCCCGTGCCGCCGCCGCCAGTTATAACCCAATACAGCACTACCCGAATTTAATCGATCTCTTTCAAGATGAAGAAGAACATCAGATACAATGAAGAAAAACAATTTTTGAAGTGAAAAGATGCAGCATCAGGTCAAATTTTATTTTATTCCTCTTGTATAATCAACAATAAACCATCCTAAAGAAAATGTCGTTCGAGAAAGACAAGAAAAGAGCACGTGTTTACATTAAGATATAAAATGGAACACAAGCAAGATTCACGCAAAAATATTCGCCTTCGTTCTTGAGAATTTGTGTTTCGATTATAAATTTTAAGTAAATAAAATTTTACAAAAATGATTCATGGCAAAATTCCAGTGAAGACGTTTTTTTTTTGTTAAAATTCTATTATCTAATCAATTTAATATGAATTTGGATGCTATATGTATAAGGCAGTGATGTCAGAGTGTTTGCACGATAATATGTAGATTGAACATATTATAGGATTTGATTTGTTGTTTTGTGATGTAACTTGGGTGTTGAAACGTCATCGTTTTATGAAAGATTTTTTAAAATATGAATGTTTGGTACTGCGTAGGATACGTTTTGTTTGATCAGCCTGAAGCTCGTGTAGGTGTACTGGAAACCAAATTATCTTAATCATAATATTTTTCAGTAAGGGGGTTTCCAAAGTATTATGAAAACTGATGCAAAGTATATTCCTTCTCCCGTGAATAACGACCAAGGCTCGAAAGACAAAGTTATTACAGCGAAAAGTAATGCTAATTGCTACCAAGAAGGAATAGTGAAAGTAAAGTGAAAGTTACGGAATGCAGCAGTTAAATTACTTTGGGAATGAGTTGACATTTTGAGAAAACTTATAATTAGTGCCGTGAAAAATTAAATAATTCCTCTTAAACGAACATGGACTCTTCACTTGCAATTGCCAGTTACTTATAGTATTAATTTTCGACCAAATTGCAAGAGGGGACTCGCAATAATATAATATTTATATTCACCGCCTGTATGTCATGTATATGTATATGCAATCTTCGCATAACTAGATTGCACATGATGTTTGGACATTTCTTCAATTTCAATATGGCGGCATCATAATATTTGGTGGTCGTTCGAATTTATTTGTGTTTTAATTTGTTAGTTTTAAGTATTAATTTTATTTTGTCAAAAAAAAATTATTGTTAAGTGACGTTCTAGATATCGAAAGCGCAATGATTTCAAAATGTCAAATTATGGCAAACTCAATGCTAATTTTGATAGAAAGAGATAGTAGATTGTAAAGGTATGCCGAAGAAGCCGGCTAAAATTGACTTATAAGATATGCAAGAACACCATTAAATGCTACTGAGGGAACAGTATACAAATATAATTCTATCGAAAAGAACGTAAATAACCAAGACGGGGAGGCCATCATTAATAAACAGTGGTATAAGACGTCATCATCTTCAGGACGAAAATAATATGAAGAAGTACAACCAACCGATACACATACTTTATGAACACATATCCGTCGGACAATAAGTGCCAAGGCTGACACATAGATGGTGCATTTCTTATGATTTTTACGAAGTGTCAACCTTCAAACGATTTGCGTTAAAATCTTATGAAAATCTGACCTGATTACACTGTGCTTGAATTGCAAACTTTTTTGCGTGACAAGCTGGGCACCCTCGGTTGTAAACCTAATTCGAGTACGCTGAATTCAATGGTGCTAGCCCCATCTCAAAGTTTGTCCCCATTTTTGAGATATCACTACTCACTTTCTTCAGCAAAGTTGTTGCGCAATTTAAGACAAATAACTTTGCCGAACATATCAAGGCCGAAAAACGACATCTACAATCACATTTCTGTGTTATTTTATTTTTTACTTTTCATTTCGACGAAAAACACGTTTTTTATCATTTTTTGTCCATTTATTGAATTTAAATCGATCGAATAAACATCTCATCGACAAACATAGATACAATAGAAGCTACTTAAAAGAAAACTAAATTGATTCAGTTGATTTTATTGTTTTTTATTGAATTCAGCGTACTCGAATTAGGTTTACACAGCACAGTGTTATTAGTACACAATTTCAGCTGTTATAGTAATGCTAATTTTGTTTATTTTCAAAACACTGGAAAAAATAAATTTTATGTGTTGATTAAACACTGTTTTTTAATGGGAAAATTCCGTTCAAGCAAACCAATGGCTTGATAAGTGTTAAGGGGACTCTGCTCCCTCGAAAGCAACCATCGAAAGTTGGTCTGCTGAGTTTAAACGTGGCCGTATAAACAACGATGATGTTGAATGCTCTGGTCACCCGAATTCTGTAGTTAGTCCAGAAATATTAATCCATCCATCGTATACACAAAATACAGTAAAACGTATGACGGAAAATCTCAAAATGCTACTAAACAAATTGTTAAGTACGGACAAATCGGAAGCCTAAAAGTTAATTATCTAAATCGATTGGCGTTGTTAGGTAGATCGATTTAAACATTTAATTTTTAAACCTTTAAACAGTCTAAATTCGAATTTTTACTTATTGACGATATTGGCAGTTTGAAATATTTGTTTGTAAACAGGATAAGATATGGCGTGTAATGTTAGAGAGTGCAAAATATTTGCAAGTAAGGGACCATAAACTCGAACCAAACGTAGAATGCAGAACATAAGAACAGGACGTTACTGATGTGTATCGACTAGTTTAGCAAGTGGATCGAAGCGTATCCGAAGAACTGGGAGAAATGTTAAACAAAAAGAAGACGTAAACTATTATATTATAAATCTACAGACAGACGGAATGGCAGGCAGGTTTTACATTAAAAAACATCTGCGGAAAGAAAACACCTAAGTAGTCAGGATCACCTACCATGTGACATTAAAATCAGCCAAACCAGCAAGTGACATAAGCAAAAACCAGCGACATATAACGCTAACGAAACTCAACCTATGAGTAGGTTGAATGGAAGGAAATTGCCGAAGAAGATTTGGTTTGATTTTTGGTTGTATTATCCTAAGAAAAGAAAAACGATCACCGAATTTGCAGCAAAATAGGGAACGATCAAATAAAGTCATAAAGCCGATTATTGTATTGTATATCGCATTCAACAAAGCCCAAGATGTACAGTGAAATTATTTTACATTGACACGTTATAAGCTTATAGAAAAAATAGCTAATCTGTTCGAATCGACATCCGCATGAGAATATGAAATGTTAAACTCACAACAAAATTCAATGGTGATGATAACAGAAGACAAATTGATCACATGATTATCTCTAAGTATACAAGTCGATTTTAAGAGTGACCCTTGTTATTTTTAAATTTAATTGCAAACTATCATACATACATAGCATTCGCCCAGCGCAATTGGAAGTCGATCATGGAGATTCCGTAATCCGATTAACTTGAAGATCAATGTGCTATTCTCAAATCTAATTCTAATCCTCATCAATACAATTTGGGATTAGAAAGAACTACTCGAGCCATAACGAAATACTGCGCTCATAAGCCTGGTGTCTACTGGATAAAACAGCAATCGTTACAAATGTAAAAATTAGTGCGGCATAGCCCTGGAAAACAAAAACGACGGGGTTTTCGATAATGTTGTACTTGCCTGAATAACACTCTCACCGAAAATATCATCGGTGATTAACTATGCGTCTTCCGTCCCCAACTAATGAACAACCGACCAGTGTTTGTAAATTTTGCAAAATTTTGGGAGTACAATAAAACTATTCACCAACTCTGCACAGATTACAAGAGGCGCATGAGGTTATCAATCGCGAAAACGTTTAAGCTGAGTTCACATGTCTTGAAATCCCAGAGAAGATTGTCTCTTTGTGTAAGTTAACAATATCTAGTTCTCTGAATAGATTTACAGTAGGCAATCGGATATCTACGAAATAACATTTGGAGCTCAGCAGAGAGATACAATCGCACTTGTGTAGCTTATAGTTCTTCGTAAATCGGACCTAACCGTACGACCTCGATTTGGCTACTGCGTAACCGTAAGGTACGACGTTAAAACCGAATCGCGAAAGAGTTGATTTGCTTCGACTACAGAACAGATTTCAAACAAAAACATTCGCATTATGAACACAAAAACGAAAATACTACGAACAATTTGTTTTCCTCTCAAAATAAAATTTTAACAGCTCTAGCTCTGGACTGGTCGGATTGTGACAATGTTAGTGCTTGATGAATGATTCAACATTTTAATCCTCACGTTAATAGTTTAAAATAATTTAAGTACTAAAACTCTAATCGCGAATGAAAAACGAACTGTAATTTGACGCTCGAGCGTGTTGTATGATCGTAAAGTGGTCAAGATCAAATGCAAATGACATCGCCCTTCCTCGACGAAAACTAACTGATATTAAGGACAGTTCAATAGCACTTAATAGTCACACGAAACAACTATATGTTTAGAAGACTTCTGCCTCAACCAGTCAGACTTAAGAGCTTAAGTTAAACGCTGATTGCACCACGTCGGTTAGTGCTACAATCACCAAAATTGTATAGGCTTCTCGTCACAAATAAACAACTGACCTCTAAAATTTTGGTGGTCGTACCGCTCTGCTAAGTGGTCCAAAATGGAGCACAACTTAAGAACTTAAGGCTGACTGGTTGAGGCATTAGTCATCAATGTTAATGAATTAAGCGGCAGACTTGATGTCATGGAATCTTCGCGAATCCAACTACATAAAATTGTTTACAATAGTATCACACAAACACAACGATAACTACACTAACAGCATTTATACAGGTATATATGTTACGGTTATACTACCGAAATGCTCATTTATCCCTTCTCCAAAATATACGTGGCCTTGTATATTCCACAGCAATTTTCCGCGTGCTTGAAACACTTACGGCGGCCATTAGTCAATAAAATTTCTGTTGACTAGATAGTAAAAACATATGAAATAATCGATCGAATGAAGAATGAACGAATATGACCCTAATTTCGATAATTTCGAATGAGAAAAACAGTTTTTTCTAATTTTAATCACACATTCACCGATGTTGCCATTTAACCATACCCTAAATAATAATAGCGAGAAATTTATTTTATGGCTGCAGTTTATAATCTACAGTATACGGTCTACCTTTAAATCGTGCAGAAAGTGATAGTGTGAAAAAGAAAAGGGAGAAAAGAAAAGTGTTTATAACGCCAATTAGTGAAATTGTACAAGTTTGTTTATTGCAATCCAAGAAATTAGGAATATATTGCATATGGGGAGGAAGTTAATTAATAAAGATGGAAAAGCTTATACACTGAGTAGAGCCTTGACTGTAATTCTGAATTATTATGAATTGACTGTAATTCTGAGTATAAACATTCTTAAGATTTTTAAAAAGTGGGTTCGGATTTTTGATAAATTTTATAAGTACAATTAGTAGTAGATTTATAATAACAATAAGTTTAAACAATTCTAGAAATTCAAGCTGCTAGTATTACTTTGCGATTCTAAAGTTGGTCGGTAGCCCGATCCTATATAAAAACACTTGACAAAATTAGTTAATCTTATATATACTTAATAACACTCTGAGTTAAGACATATTAGTGTGCGTTTCAACCATGGTCTATCAATTATATCTAGGGTTGAAATATTTACTTATATCATATTACATTATTGCCTCTGCCATAAATTTGACTTAAGCCTTGATTATTAAATTATTTTTCTAGGTTAAAAAATCGTGTTATAGTGGCATTGATGATTCGAATTTATGTATCTAGCTCAGTTTTTACAGATAATGGTTTAGCAAGTATACAAGCGTTTTTAAGCGCAAAGCCCATTAGTATTTCTTAATTCAAAATTTGTACGGAAAGCGTTAGTGTTAGCAATTTTGTTAAAATATATTAAATGCCAATTTTTAAATTACCTGGAATATTCAATGCTACTGCTGCTACCTCTACTTATCCAAATTTCCAGAATATTTCATCTTCATTCATACCGTCTTCGCTAAATTTAACTTATACTTTACTTGACGAGTGATCAAAGCCATTTAAAGAAATTCATCATCCAATAGTATACAGTACACCAGCAAAACTGTATGCTAATTTATTTTAATAAAATTATAATTTTTTTATGTAACTTATGAATAAAACGAAATTACGTTATAACATTTATTCAAGCTGAACATATATTTTTAATTTACTACACTCATAAAACACACACACATACTTAGTTACGCTGATTGGTAATGGCAATGGTATGTATACGTGTGGTTGTGTATATCAAACAACGAGTAAATAATATAATCGATTAAATATTAATGTTGGTTAAATACGTTTGTGAGGCAAAAAAAATTTTAAAAATTTTTCTAATCGTGCAATGAACTAATCGTCAGCGAATTTTATATCACTAAACTAAATACATAACAACTGATGTCTGAACCATTGTGTCATTATACCAATTTTTTCTGTTGTGTTCAATTTTGTTAGATTTTGTTATAAGTTTTATGAACCTTGAAAACTATATAAATTTTAAGTTCATGTGGTTTCGAATGTAATATGATTACAAAAGCATATTTAATAATAAATTTACTGTGTGTAGTTTATATAAATCTCATATCTTGAAACTAGTTTTTCTGGTATTGATAATTAATTCATTATTTTTTTTTAGTAGTAGTGTATTTATATATAAGTAGTTACTATATTATTAGTGGATAGTGGCTGGCTAGGTGTTTAAGGTATATTACAGTTTTGACGGCATAGTTTTACTAAAAAGGTGTAACAAATATACCAGTCTATTTTTACCTGATCCCCGATGAGTATATAAACTGTCGTAAAATTTAATATTATTTCTATTGTATTCTATTTCAAATATAGTAAACAATCAAACTATTCACACACATGTTCGGGTTCATATGTAATATTAAAAACCTATCGCATGTGTAGCATTTTGATTTAGAATAGAATCTGTTTTCTTTTCAGAAACATCTTAAAGAATTACAGATCATTTGGCAGGCAGGCACATTTTTATGTATAGTATGTGTATGTGTTGTTATTTTAATACAGTTACATTCGATAGTTTAGTACGTTTGACGTCAACATCACACGAAAATCGACTTAATACAGTCTACTATATATATTGGCATATGGCCAAGATATGTGCTGAGAATTTTCAATTTGCCTTCAAATGTTGTGTTATTCACACATGAATTGAGTCAAAGAATATAAATTTAGCTCGACAATTTGCCGATCACGACTGTACAGTCAAGCCAATGTTTTATATACATTTTCTATTGTTGTTTACAATGATGTGTACGTATTTCGATAAATCCAGGATTTTTTTGGTGAGGTTTCTCAAATATTACCTAGTTATAAACGACCTTTACATTCTGGTATTATGGATAAATGTAATATTTAATAAAACTTGCAAATGTATTAGTTTACATATATACATACAATGCATAATGTATTTATTTATAGGAACGTAAAACTAAAATAAAGTAAAAACACTTAAAGGTTACGTAAACAAAGTTGCTTAATAAAATATTATATAGCAATTATATCACGGCTGTGTTGAAGAAAATCGTAACTAACGAGGGTGGCTTGCTAAATGTTTAGATTAATGCCACCTATGCGTCATTAGTAACAACTTATTTTGTTTGTAGTGAAGTATGTTCTTTTAAACGAAAGCTGCCAAATTTGTATGACATTTGATTGCATAGTTCCTTAGTTAGAGTCGTTTTTATAAGTCACTTTGGAATTGTGTTATTTACTTTCATTTAAAAGGTTTAAAATCAATGAAATCATCGATGAGATGGAGAAAGAAGTAACAACATCAGAAATGGTCGAAAAGTCGCAAGCACGAGCTTGCTGTCAGAATCAAAATAATATTCAAAATAATGGGTAGAAGCTGGCTCAAGTGCTCCAAAGAAAGCAAAAGTTGTTGCATCAACTAGTAAGGTTATGGTAACTGTCTTTTGAGATGCTCAAGGCATAATATTCATCGACGATCTTGAGAAGGATAATACCATCACAGGTGAATATTATGCATGAAACATAAATAAATAGCTCGGTTTTAAAGAAGGTTTAATGAAATTGAAAAAACATTGGAATAAGTATCGAGTGAAAGTGAATTATACTTTAAAAAGTTATGTTTTCTGTTTCATTCTAATGACTTATCAATCCATCCTCATACAAAGTGTATCGTTAATCTGCCATTTAACCGAGACAGTTCATTATTCATTACTGCAAAATTTGTATTTTGATTGAGATTTAATAGTGATGTTCTTTTTTAAATCTGATTCGAAGCCGTAACCGGAAATTCACAAACTCGTTACTACTGTTTTAAGATCTTAAGACGCTATGTCCGTAACGAAGTATAGTTAACCAGAAGTATGCTCAACGCTACTCCACGCTCTGTGGAGGCGGTCACAGGTTTCTGGACGGATTCATATCTAGTGATCGGCTACATTCAGTTCAATGTTGAGTTTACACAATAACGGGAAGGCATTTTGCATATTAGCCCCGGTGGGATTTAGCCTAGATAAAGGTTTTTTTATTTTCCTTACACGTGCCCCATTGCTCTATTTATCAAGTAAAAATTGCCAAGATATAATAAAATCTGTTAAATATTTCTTGAGCTTTCTTTTATTATTATTTTCCAAAACCATAGTCATAAGGAAAACACAATTTTACAGTAATAAATAACAATTACAGAAAATTCCCGAACCTGGATCAAATTTCAGATCAAAATTCAACCCAAATCCATCCTAAATAAATCTGTATTTTGATAGTTTCAACTTTGTCCAAAGTCCCTGTTAAAATCCTAATCACATCCAAAAAACCAAAATCAGTTAAGAAACGAATAAGTGCTACCAGCATGCATGTTTCATTAGTTATATGACTATATCGGTCTAAAAAATAGTCGAGTTGACTCAACAAGTCCGACTATCAGAAGTTCATTCAATATTCATATAAGTAAGGCCACCTACAACACAAATTTTACCAAGACCGTGTAGTCGGTCAAGTCCATTCAGCACTGCCATATTTCACAACTTCATCCAAAATCAGCATGTCAGGTGCAGGAGCTCTGATAGTTACAAGGAGCTAGGAGAGCTGAAAAATCCGCCATGAAACCAATTAAAAATAAACGTAAAAAAAATCTCCAATATACCACATTTTATAATAATCAGCTAAGAAATTATCGAGTTCCACTGACCATGACCAAATTCGCATAAAATTAAAATTGGATTCTAAAATTTAACAACCTTTTAAGAAATTGATAAGTTCTATCTTACAATAAAAAATTCCTGAACTAATCGGTTAAGAAAAAATCGGTTAAGAAACTGAAGAAGTAAAATTTATCAAAGAACATCAATCAAAATTCATGTTAAAATGCCAATCCTATACCCTAAATTCCAGGTTTTCAGGAATTTTCTCCAAAACTAGTGTTAGTATCCCAATCAAATCCCACAATCAAAAAATTTGACAAAAATCGATCAAGGTACGACTAGCTCCATTCTGCATAGGCATATTTCAGAATTTCACATCTTAATCCAGTCCTGTAATATATAGATAATTGGACTTTAGTGGAGCTCAGAATTTCGTTCATAAATATTAGTATTCCAATACCATAACACGGATTATTTTAGAAAATCATAGTATCAAAATCAGTCACAAAATATTGAATAACACAGAAAATTATGTAATTTAGAATTGTGTTATCATTATTACTGTAATGTATCAAAACTAACAATCCTATCCCATGCCCCGGTTTTGTTTTATGTAAAACAGGTGTACGGTGGGCTCGGCGTATTCCGGGAGATCCTGGTTAATCAATCCTTGGCTGTACACTAGAATCAATCAATAATCTGAACCGGACTATCCAAACACGATACTCGGTTACATTTCTAACAAATTCTCAGAAGCTTACATAAACTTCAAATAAATTATAGTAACCAAACCGTTTGGTGAAGTACCCCATTGCACCCACATAAAATATATTTAAGAGTCAAAAGAAAACACAATATAATAAGGATAGAATTTTATAACAAACTTACCATTATATTTGTTTCCAATTTTTTATGTAATTTCCACAAACGTCATCTAGATTGCTGATACTGTTGCTGTGTATACAAGTTTTATGTTTGCACCGAATAAAATTTAAGAGAATAAGGAAGATCTACAAATAACCCACTTTTAAATTTATAATTTTACAAGAACTTGCTTTCTTAATTTTTTTACTCTACGTAAATCAACTTTATATATTCTTTTGATTTATATTATGTATTGGTATTATTATTTATTTAAATAACAATTATATAATGCACATATATAACTTAATTTATTTACACTAAGACTTAGCCCACATTTTTTTATATGAATACTTAAATAACTGAAAAAATTACAAATTACACAGGCACTGCACTTACTATACAAGATCCTTCCTAATTAAACATCTTTTCTTCGTATCTCTTTTATACAAAATGATTGATTTTTTTTTTGTAATTATATTATAAATGTCTAGCCAAATTTTAAAATTTATAAATAGAAACAGTATTATAGAAATAAAAATATAACAACATAAAATTTTAAATATTAAAAAGAAATTAAAATGTTATAAACTAACAACTATATATATATAGTTTTTATAGTTGTACGAATATTTATTCCTTCCGGGTTTATTTACATCGTTACAGTAATTATCTGAAAATGATAGAAAAGTTTTATATTAGCATACGCGTAAAAATAAAAATATATGTATTTATAAAAAAAATTAAATTTATACCATTCTAATTCTAGCCATACATAAAATAATACAAATTCTTCTTCACACCTCGTTAAAATTATGGCATTTCACCATACTCACATACAGTCACAACATATCGTACACAACTAATTTGCCTCACATCATTATCCATTACATTTCCATAAATTTTCATTATTTACTACACATACAACTCACATCTTATATACCTGCCACTACTTGTAACTCATTTAATTTGTGTCGTAATTCATTTATCATTCATTTTATTTGGAAACATTCCAGGAATTCTATATACTAAGATTCTCTTAATCGTAAAAAAATGTTAAATGTGCCTTACAATTTTTTATGGATTTTATAATGTAAATCTACCACTATTAATCTAATTTGATTTAGTAATAGAAACCAAATACTTAAGTGATACAAATTTAATTTCAAAATGATATTTTAGTAATAATTTAGAATTGTTGCGTAATCCGTTTACGTCACTCTTTACAATACCTAAATTGTAAGATAGGTTGAAGAGACATGGTTTACGAATCATTTTGGAAAATAGAAATTGGGTCGTACAAAATTCATTAATCTGCAGCAAATTAAATTTTCCATCCTTCCAATGTATGAACCATTATTGTTTGGCGTCAAAAATAATTTGTGAACCCTTAAATAACATATCGGATCTTTAATTAAATAGATAGAAGCTTTAATAAAATAAATATTAAATATCGGTCGTTGATAGATAAAAATAAATATCTATCAACAACCGATTACTCGTTTTATGGGAACTAGGATATCAAACTTCTAAAGTAATATAATTGATATTCCAAAAACAGTGACTCAAAATATTACTATAACTTTCTGGTTAAACTCATTCCGTTTCACTCATTTTGAGACAAAATCGATACCCTGTTATGGAAGTTGGAAAGGAAATTGATGTTATTACCGCGGATTTCAGCAAGGCGTTTGACAGGATTTCACATAAGATAATTTTGTTTAAACTCAGGGCTCTCGGTTTCGGACCTCAATTCTTACTATGGGTGGACTCTAATTTGAGGGAATGTAGCTAGCAGGTGAGCTTTAGATCATCCATATCTGCTCCTTTTAAAGCTACTTCCGGGGTACCGAAAGGCAGTCATCTTGAGCCTATTTTTTCATCTTATCCATCAACGATGTCGATTTCATTATCAAAAACTCGTCAATTTAAATTTATGCAGACGATATGAAAATTTACAGACAAATTTCAAGTTCCATCGATGTTAACCTATTGCAGAAAGAACTCAATAACTTCACAACTTGGTGTACTAAAAATAACCTTGATCTGAGTGTGAGCAAACGACAATCCATAACATACTCAAGAAAACGCGCAAATTCCATTAGTCGAGAGTATACCATCAACAGCGCTGTTGTTGTAAACGTTTTAACCATACGGGACTACGGGGACTACGTTTTAACCATATGGGATAATTTGTGACCGCGAACTTAACTTTAAAGATCACATCGATTTTATTGTCAACAGAGCAAACTCTTCGCTTGGATTTGTGAAACGCTGGCTTAAGGAATTATTAAACCCTTATGTTACGAGGGCTCTTTGTATGACATTTGTTCGGCCCCTGCTCGAGTATGCTAGTCAGGTTTGGTCCCCATACCATGGAGTGCACATACGAAGACTTGAAGCGGTACAACGTAGATTTTTGCGCTTAAAAAGCGACAAAGCGTATAAAGTAAGCGACAATCTGTTGCCGACATCGTTTTCATTCATCAACTTGTATCGGGCGGAGTAGATTCTTCAGCTCTATTCGAAAAGGTAAATCTTAATGAAAATGCTCGCGCTTTGAGAACGACACCAGCTTTTAGAATTGCTCATCGAACGAGCCTAACATACTTATTACAAGAATGTAGCGTGAGACTAATAAATATTTCGAACTTTTTGACTACCACGTTAGCAAAATCGCTATTAAGAAATTATTATTTGCTATAATCGATAAAGCAATTTTTGTTTTATTTTTAGATTAATTTTTTTTCTTTTTATCTATTTGACTTAAATACTTACTCTATCGAGTATTTATAATTTTTAACTTTTTTTTTTTATTTTTGCTCTCTTCATTGCGTTTCTTTTAATTTTATTTTTGTTAAACTTTGTTTTTTTTAGTTCTCTTTTTTTTATTTTTTTTTCACTTTTAATTTTGCTTGCTCTAAGCAAACCAGCGGTCGGTCGCTCCTTTATTCCGGCGGCTTATCATTCTCCAAAATTTAGTACATATGGATTCAGCCTTTTCATTTCCCTAATCATAGCTGTTTAAATACATTTTTTATTTCGATTAATTGGTAATACAGTGGAAACTCACGGTACCGTAAAAAATGGCCAACTTATATAGGTGTCCAACTTGAAAAGCTTTTTTTAAACAAAATGTAAACAAAAGCTTTTAAACAAAGCTTTTAGAGAAAATCGCGCTATTTAACTTTAATCAATGAAACCTAGAAAAATTAGAAATACGATTCAAAATTTTGTGCCACTATCCATGGACCTGTACGTAAAATCCAGCTTGTTCAGCTAAAATGAATTCACATCAAAACAACGGTACTGGATGTTTTTTATACAGTTAGCTTGCATGTTTAGCAAACAACAATTAAATTTTGCTAATAAGTTGTATACACGGTTGAGGCAAATTTGACAGGTGATATATAATTAAAACATGCAAATCTACATTTTACATTCCAGTGTAAAAATTATCATTACCGATACAATTATTTTGCGAAGTACGCTAAACTATAATTCAACCCACCATTGTACTGTAGATAAATACATTGTATTGAAAAACCTTACGAGTAATCTATAAGGCAAATGTTATATTAGTATATGGGTATTAAACTGATACGACCCAATTTTCGTCAAAATATTTCACTAAACCATTCATAAACAATTTTGACACGGTATCAATCACCTTTTAAAAAATTTACGATAGTTTGTTAGTTTTTTGATGGATGGTTTCTTTTTAAAAGCCAGATACAAATAATTTACATTAATTTAGTATGGTATGTCAATCAAATATCGGCGTGTATAGAGAAATTTATCGATGTTGTGTGAAACATGTATTGCTCATTCTCACTCTGTAGCCAATTGTTTCTAAACCATTTGACAAAATATCTGTTTTAGTCATTATACGGATTATGATTTAATAAAAATTAACTCATTTCCATTTCCACTTATATTTTGTATAACGTTTTTTAAAAACATTTTTCCGATGTTCAACATACATATGTGCAAAACTATTATCATACTTAAAGCTGTTTTTTACTGTTTCCTCGTTACTTGTGCAATAAATGCATCCAATCCCGTATATCATTTTTGCTAGCTGTATGCAACACACAATGCACATTTGTACTTCGTGTATGTTAATATGGTACAAACAATTTTAATTCAATAAATTTAATTTTTTTTATTGTTTTATGTATGTACACAAAAAACGAACGAAATAGTTTTTCTAATTTGCATATTTAAATATACATACACGTAAGTATAAAGTATTTATATAAATTTACTTATATACTCGTATGTCAATGTGTGTTCAAGTTTCTTATAGATTTGTTTATTTGTATAGTAAGAAAACAAAACAAAAATAAGAAAAATGTGTGTCATGTCAAGATCAATGCTGTCGATTTTATATATTTGTTAAAGATAAGTTTTATTTTAAATTTATTTCTTAGAATACTTACGACCATATAAATGTATATTAAGTATATAAGTAGTTTAATTTCTAGGTGATTGGCAAATTAATTTTTTTTTTCGAAATATGGGTTAGACAGAATTATTTTGCGTTCATTTATTTGTACATTATACATTCATTATACAAGATGCTTAGATTCCACATATGTACATGTACTTAGCGGTTGCAAATACGAGCATATTTTACACGCAAAACTATTATCATAGTTCAAATATATAATATATTAATGAAATCTAATTATGATAACACTACATTATAAAATACAATTTTAATTATTTTTAGTTGAAAATAACACTTTATACAGGCGTAGACGAATTCACTAAAACTAACATACAACTTTCATACTTGATAACAGCCTTCAGATAATAAAACGAATGAATTTTATCAAATTATGAAGAAGCAGTTTGTCACGTTTTCACATAGTTTTGTTTTGTTGACGTCTGTAACCGTCTCACATGATAGTTAGCACACAATAAAATTGTACTGTACAACACATCCTAATACAATCCGCTACGTAAATATTTTTTAAACTGTCGACTTCTTTAAGAATTCTAGAAATTATTTTTCTTCAATCGTACACGGTGAGCTTGTGTGTAAGCAAGCATTGTAACGGATTCACAATAATAATAAACAAAAGTTTACGAAAATATCTATTTATAAAATATTTAAAACAATTTTTATTGTACAGCCGCTACCTTCCTGGAAAATCGCCATGGAATACAAAAAAATTAAGTTGAACACAAAGCATTGATCTTGTTAAAAATATAATGACCCTTTGTCAAGCAAGGTGTAAGAAATTGATTTAATTTGAAAGAATTTTCGGTTGTCTACCGATTTTTATTTGATTGTCTAGCAACACAAAAGGGATGTTTTCTTAAAATATTTCACTACCATTTCCTACTTTCACTATATGTTAGAAATATGTATCTAACTTATATGCCCAAATTTTTCCACTGGAAGTTTGTGTTACGACCGGTTTGACCCTTTAGACTAGAATGCCGACTTTCGACTAACCGCTGCGTTTACCTATTCCGATTGTTTTCACTGAAGGTGGATCTAAATCCAATAAATCTTGTTAAGAGTGTTTCTAAAAACAGTGATTTCGACAAGGGAAAGACGTTAATATGATAACCATCGATTACATCAAAGTCCTCAACAGGATTCCTAACAAAATCATTTAGTTAAACGCGAGGCTGTAGGGTTTATAGCTCTATTCCCATGATAGCCAGTTTGCTCATACTACCGTATATATCAAATCATTTTCCGATTTTTAATATCTGAATCTTTCGGAGCAAGCTCCGGTTTACCATAGGACAGCGGTGTACTATTCGCCATTTTGTTAATAAACGAGATGTTGAATGTGTGATTGAAATTTCCTACGCTCTACTAGAGTTAACTAGCCAATCTCGCAGTTTAGTGCGTTCCAAGTGCACATCCGACAGGATCAAAAATGTCGGTTGCAAGTGCAGCAAAATATATAATAAAAAGTCGAAAACATTTGTGCAAGAGGATTACACATTATTCAATGTATAAGAATGTTGACGATTTACCAGATAGAGGCAAAATCCGACCCACTACAAAAAAGAGGATGACGCCTTCATAAAGTTATTTGCTGAAAATTCTTCGTTTATGCTGGCTACGCCATGTTGCATAATACATCATCAATTCCAAAATACACTGAAAAGCGACTACAGTGGGCTAATGAACATAAAAACAAAGGTTGGTCGAATATTGTGTTTACCGATGAGTTATCCTTTTGGAGTTTTAATGTTAAAAGGCGTGCTTAACTAAGCAAAAAAAAAGGATTGTCCGAATTGTGAAGCACTGTCCGAACTATGAAGTCATCTGTTTCCAATCCGATCAAAATTTATGAGCACTCATGAAGATTAAGCTGAAAATGTACAACATAAAAAATTTGAGAGGCCTAGCGCGAGTTGTCCGGAAGATATGAAAAAATTTATCACAACAGTATCAGAAAATTTAGTTGATGGTGTGGACAAAAGGAGCCAGGCAATTATTAACAGTAATGGTGACTTTGCTATGTATTATAGTTGATAGCGCCCAAGAAAATACAATAAACTTTCATAATAGAAACAAAAGAATATCGTAGTTTTATTTTTTCTTAGTTTTTTGCCGTATCTTGGTATACAAACTTTCTTCCATCAGAGATTTGGGAACTTCAGGAATCATTTTGGTAACATTATTAACAGAGCAAACATTATTCTTTGATTCGTCAAACCATGGATTAAAGAATTCCTTGACCAAAACATTCCGAAAATCCATTACACGAGAGTCAGACACATTACCAGAATATGCCATTGGTTTTCTTATCTTGTTGTCCGTTAAATAGAATCAAAGCTTTTCTGCATAGATTTGCACCAATTTGAACGGCCTTTCTTGGATGGGTAATTATAACTTGCCTTCAAAGTTTCACTAGTTAAACCCCATTAATTTAGAGACACTCGTAAATCCCAGAATAGTACCAGATATGATTTTCGTTCACATGTTATTATTTGATGGAATCGACAGTCGACTTAGGTTTTTACGATGAGTTTCAAATTGAATTCACGGGCCTTCAGAACATTACCGTCTTTCGAACATCCACACACAGAACTGAAATAGTTAGAATGAGTTACAATCAAATACAATTTTTGCAAGGAACAAAATGTTAGCCGCCCTATGCCTGCCCAACGTTTAAATGCTTAGCAAATATCAGATTTAATGACATTACGTCCTCAGCCTCTTCTGAAAATATAATCATCAGCAAATATGATTTCCATCAAAAATTGGCAAAGAAATAATTCAAAACGAGGGAAGAATTGGTCTATGGTAATTACAGGGTTCACGAAAGTTGGTTAAAGACATTTGTGGCTGAAAACTTTTAGTGGTTTAAGAATAATGTAAAATGTTAGCAGTGGACCAAAAATAAAAATTTGCCAGTAAATAATTAATACTGAATTTTATAAAGAGACCCATTGACGACAGTTCGCCTACGTAGGCAAATCCAGCATAAACTCTAAATGATGGCAATTTTGGGTTTAGGCTCTCAAAAACTGACACGAGTTTCGGGATTCTACTAAAATTATTTTAGATAATTTTTAGTTATTGATAAGGTAGTATGGTTCAACTTTGTATTTTCAGTTATCATCAATAGCACATCCAATTGAGAGCCCCAATCCTGTAATTCTAATTATTTCAATAACTGTGGCCCTATTCTGGTTTTCCCCGGGAATAGGGAATTGGGAATTAGTGACGTTTATCTAGTAGTTGGGAATTTTTTATTCCCCAAAGTGTATTCTGGCGATTGGCGAAAAATTATTCCATTTGTAATTCGTACCGTTTTGAATTTTGAAATATTATTTTTGCTAATACTTATATACTTATATGTATTTATAAAAATACATTAAACTTGTAATAAGGTCGCACTCGCAATACGTGTTATAGTTTATAAATATCTACATAAAACGAATTTCCCCTAAATATTATTCCCTGTCTGCCAGTTTACACATTTGGAAACGGGAAATATATATTTGGGAATTAGTGCAATTTGTTTTCCCAATTCCCCGGGAATAGAGCCACTGGACTATTTATAAAAATTAGTGTGTACTAATTTTTCTGCTCCACTGCAAGTTTTTATCCACAACTGTCTATAACCAAGTGGCGAAAAGGCCGCAGTGATCACAGAGAAATGCTTCACTCAATTTGAATTAGTTCTTCGCGAATTTATGGCGCAAAGTCTAACTTTGGGTATGCTTTATTGCGCGACAATTTAATGCTTATTTAAGCAGACGATGTCTTCTGTATGCTAGCGTGACTGTGGTGTGAGGTGAGACGAACTGAAGAAATATATTTTTGTGAAAAAAATATTCGTTCGTTTTTTTTTGGCTTGTATTCATCGTGTCGCTTTTTGTTTTGGAATTTTTGTCGTGTTGTTTCCGTGTTGCATGCATATCTGTTGAGTCTGTTGAGAAATTTACTCTGTTTGCACTTACAGTGTGATGAGTTAGCGATGAGCTTGTGAAGTGATATATTTGCGATATAAATATGTGTGATTAGAATATTTAGATTGCAATAGTCTAACTGCTACAAATTTCTGATCTTACTAAATAAGTTAAATACGGAAAACCAGACGGAGGTAGTTCATTCTGATACTTCACCTAGTAAAAACATATTTTATAAGTGATTAGGACTATTCAAACAAAAAATGTTGCAATTGAATTTAATCTTATGATCCAACGTCGAAACAGAAGTTTATGTAATAACGTAGAAAGTGTCATCCAAACCCCGAAAAATTTAAACTCGTTAATTTTACTATAGATAAACAGCGAACTTTTGCGGCTCGAGAAATTTTTATAATCAACCCTAAAAGTAAAGGTAAAGCATTAATAAAGGCGCATTCTAAAACTAAAAGAAAAGGAATATTGGGCAAACAAATAATGTGCACTTATATATTAGAAACTGTTTTAAAAATATTCCGCACCAATGAAATGTCGATTTTTTATACGGGTGTTAAAGATGTAGAGTTAATCAAACCTACCTATAAATAGCAGCCTTCACCCCAAATTTCTCAAATAACACTAACCGCGTACATAAAGGAATCGTTCTTATACTCTTCGAAACCTCAATAAAAATCAAGCATACATTTTTTAAAATTTCAAAACACTATAAAGGCCTGACCTTTCTTTATTAATTATTATCAGCAATTTAACGACTAACAATATAACTTTGCAACTACGTACTATATAAATAGCTATATTTATAGATAAATATGATTATATATATATATATATATATATATATATATATATATATATATATATATATATATATATATATATATACATGAAATATATATATACATGATACTTAAATACTGTCTTATCTTATCAAGCAACGTTAAATGGTTCTGTGCGATAAATTTAAATTTTACATTAATCTCATCTTAACCCAGTTATTACTAAAGCGTTATAGTATAGTCGTTCTGATAAAATATCTAAACATAAATGGATAATATTGGAAAATGGATAATTTTCAATTTCCCAACAAAGTCCTTCTCACCCCTTTTTATGTAAAATTATAATACACTTTGTGTAAATGAAACACACATACAAAGTGGAAATATTTTGTTTTCTATTTAGTACAAGGAATTTATTTTGCTCGTTTCTCCTTGACATATGTGATATTCCCAATGGTAATCATTGAATTCGCCGAACGTGTAAAATGGGAACACAGCAAAATACGTATTGTACATGGAAATAATTTTAACATATACTCTTGTAAACGCTTGTACATCTATACATAAGAGATACACATTGAGGGAATTTATTATATACAATATAATATACTTATATGTGCAAAGAATAAAATAGAGGTGATGAGCTGTAAAATTGGTGGAGAGTGTAATAACGGTTGCGGAAAATAATTTTCGCAGACATAATATGTATTTGGGTAATTTTGGGGAGTTTTATAGTTTCATCGGTATCAGAAACAAAAAAAACCTGTTTATAAAGCGAAATAATAATAAAAGGGCGTTATGTTCGGTTAGTCATCGAGCGAAAGGTGACAACCCTACGTCAACCTAATTCTAATAATCACTTTCCGCCCTGTTTCACATGCTTAAGCTAAAATTATTATAAATTCGCCGTCGCTTATCATGATTATAAAATATTATCATCAATTGCTCATAATTTTTCATTATTTTTATTTTGATTTAAAAAACCATATAAAAATTATATTCATGACTTAAAGAAAAAAACCTTGAACTAAGATTTATAATAATATTTTCGAATTTTCTCTTCTTCGTAATACTCAAGTATATGTTTACTTACACATAAGTATAATACGTACAAATTTGTGTATATTGCTTTTTTGTCTTATATTTTATAAATAAGTATAGACGTAAAGCGTTTCAAGACGATAAATAATTTATGTTTCAATATTAATTCGTCGACGGCCGGCTCTAAATAAATCGCCGTAAAATTATTTTAGGTTCGCACTGTATTTATTGATTGATATCTATCAGCTGCAAGATGAATTTATATATCTTATATGTTAATGGACTCACTAAAAAACGTAAACGAAAAATACAAAAAAATTGAGTGCAACAAAATATTCACACAAGCTAAGTTTACCATGATGATTCCGTCTTACTGCCAAAACAAATGTAAAATAAAATCAACAGACTGCCCACGCCTACATAATACGCATATATTGCGAGTATATACGCGAGTATTGTTGTAAAATACATTTTATAAATAGAAGAGGACTCTGTGAAATAAATTAATTTTATGTGAACACATAATAAGATCACACACGTCGTCGTTATACATCTTAAATAAAACCGCGCATAGTACGCCTGTGTGTAAAGTATATTTCATATTTTAGATCATCATCCAATTACAAATGACGTCCTTATCTTGCTGTTTTACTTGAGAATATAGATAAGATGACTAAGATGTTGATTGTGTTTGTGTATAATATGTGTATAAGTATATGCACTCGTAAGTAAGTTCCGACCCATTTATTTTAATTGAGTTTTTAAGTATAGAAGTAGATAGTTACAGTTGTATGCGCCTGACGTAACCTCTGTAATTAGTGATAATGCAATGCGAATGGCTTTCGTGTACATATGCGGATAAAATAAATATGTAGCTTAGATATTTTTATTGTTTTTATGTTGTTTGTTTTGTAATTTAACAAAGCATTAGGAAATTTGAAATTATTGAAATACTTAACGTATTTACTTTGGAGTAAATGTCATGATTTTGAGCTTCTTATCTCTTGAACAACCTTAATAATCGTTTATAATTTTTATTGATCTTAACCTATTTAGAGATATGTATGTATAAGCATTGTTTAGAATGATTTTGGTCTGTCTCGAATTTGAAATTTAGAATAAAATTCAATTCTTGGGGTGGAATTTTGGCCGACGTGAAATGAAAAAATTATCATCGATAAAACACAAATTACAAAGGCGGAAATTTGTTTTTTATCGTTTAACCTTCATTTACCTAAAAATGGTAAAAGTAAATCAAAGAGACAAGTCTATAGAGTTAGAGTTAGTTCGAGAAGTCTACACTAAAATTAAAAGCGGTTAATATTACGAGTTTTCATTGTTATATCTGAAATGCGGAATTTAAAACGTAACAAAAACTCAAAAGCAGTCTTTGCGCGTCTTTCATAATGTGGTCTAACGAAACAAGTTTACGTGAACACTGTTGAAGATTGTCTTTCACCTAGGAGCCCTATATATAAATACGAATCGAAAACAAAAACACTAAGTTAGGTTCTTATTTAATTAAAAACCGAACTGATTTAATTTTGATCGCATAAGGGTATGTGGGAAGTTCAAAAATGTGTAGAACGATCGGAGAGAAGATACCTAAATGTGGCTGATGCCTAGGAGTAACTTAAATGGCTGCGTTGAATATTTTATACGAATATTTCCTTCCTGCTCTTCAAGAATTGACAATTAAATTATAATTTTATCGATTTTCCCGTATCGAGTCCTCCGCCTATTACATTAAACAACTTTTTCATAAAAACGATAACGGTATTCTCATGATGCGCCATACAATAAGTAAAACAATATTTTGAACAAGATACAAAAAGCTGGGTTTGAAATTGAAATTGTAAACCGGATTTTTGGCATATTAGCTACCGGCCTGAAGTTGAATATGAATACGCCTAATTTATAGACATCAAAGTCAATCAAATACTTAGCTTAGACCTTGTTTATCGAGTTTTGATGTTTGTCTCATATTCAAATTGTAAGCATACATGGTAATTATGGGAGGCCGTCTGCAATTGGAATGATTTTAAAGTCAGATATATAGGAATTCTATGCGGATTTACTTAGCTTACATGTAAAAATAGAAGATCCTACACCTTTAAAGGAATGAAGATTATTTATTTATTATTAATTATTTAATTAATTTATTTATTATTAATTTATTGTAAGTTTTAATAAATCAAGAATAAAATTGAATTACGTGCCAAATATTTTCCATGTCGATTAAGACGAATACAAAATTCTATATTAAAAAATAAACAATTATTTTTCTTCCGATTGAATTTAACGTCTGTTATAGATCATTGCGTAACGGGTGGACACCTCCTCTTTTAATTCGTTAAATTTAACGATACGATTAAACGGTCGTTGAACATTGAGATTGATTAAAATTCGAAACCCGATGCTTAAATTGTTTGAGTGTCGCCCGCGTTGTTACGCAGAATAATGTCGCCATTATATTAAACGGCATCAGTTTCACACCCGACCAATTTTTCATAATTCAAGATTACTATGCCAACCAGAAGTGGTATTGGTATGAGCCCCACTCTATATAATATAATTCTAAGTTGAAACCCATTTATCCGTTTTCTGCGCAACATTCGAAATACCTGAAGACATCAGATGCCACCAGGGTGCCAGTCACCTCAGGTACTGTTGGGCTAACACGCGGAGAAACTGAAATTGTACACAGTGTTGATCGTACCCCCCAACGAGTAAAGCGATGTGTTAGTTGAACCTAACAGGATAAGTAAGAGAGCCGGCTCTAGAATTTTTTAAAACAAGCATGCGTGTGATGCAAATTACCAGATCGAAAAGTGAATTTCGAAAACCGTCGGAGCAGTCGGCCATTAATAATTTCAGAAAGTCACCAGAGGTGTTCTGACGACCTTGTTATATACAGGGATACTTAACTCTCGGAAATCTTTAAGCAGATTAACAGATGCCCTCAACTGTTAGCTTATAAATTTCTAGGTATGTATATTAAATGAAAATAACACCGATGTAGAAAAGCAACCATTTCTTCCTACAAAAGCGTTACAGATTAGAACAGAAATATATCGATATTTTGCAGTATTTTTTGGGTATTTTTATGACATAAAAAACGAACTTGTTGCTATAAACTATATTGCCGTGGCACGGCTACGAACCTGATCGTTTCTATACCAGTATTTTTGGACAACCGTAACCTAACCTAACCTATACTCATATAACTCAGATATTTATTTTCAAATTGCAGGATTGTATCAATTCGATCTTAATCCTGAAAGAAAAATCAAAAATGATAATAATTTCGTACTTTTGTCGAACAAAAATCAACTGGAAATAATATCTTCAAAATTATAAAACACCATTTAGGCATTTCACAACAAAATGCTGTTGGTAAAGTGTTAAGCACTAGTTCAAAAAACCCTAATGGCGTGTAGCACATTCTTAGTTTAATTTACAGTATTAATAATAAGTTAGTAAAAAATGTTGTGTGGCACTGAAAAAGTAAATTGTCTCACTAGCAAAAATATTTAAATATACGAGTAGAATGATATTCATGCTGTACAAGATAGCGAATACTAATATGCGCAACACATTAGTTTGAGCTACTCTAGAGATTAGGTTGGGTTTAGGTTTCAGTGGTAACCCATTCACCTACTCACGCAACTACATTATACCACCTGCACATTGCAAGCTCCATATCAACCTGTACATTGGCATAGACGGTGGGTCGGCGCTGAATTCTACACTCTATCAGAGGGTCTTAGTTGTGTTTATTAACATCACCGATTGTAATCGATGATGAAAATTCGATTTGCATCTGATGGGATGGGATTCGAACACAGTACCTCCCGGTCCAAGTGCCTAATACTCTAGAGATTACTCAATCCTAAAATTCTAGACGGAATTCGATAATATCTTATCCAATCACACAGACAAAACTCCGGAACCCGCTTCTATTAGACGGAACTCTTCCATCTCTCAACCAACCGCGATAAAACATTTGTAAGGCTTGATGAGACTTTAATTAGTGTTTGTATATGATAGACAGAATTCTTTCAAATCTTGGCCAAAGGTGGTTTTTATACACAGCGTATGCACTGCCAGTAAACATTAATGGTGTGGCTGTGACAGTTCATAACTGAAGTAAATCATGTGATCTACTGCCAGTTATTTACTATTAGTAAAACGCTACCACTTTATTTAACTAATATCGGTTAAAAAGTATGTAGTCAGTAAAGCTATTCAAATGTTAAGTATCAAAATATGATGTTCTCAAAATACCCGCAACCATAATTGTTTAACCAATAAACCATTATGTATTATAAACTATTTGATTATTCAGTATTCGACAAATTATTAAACCCGCAAATATTAAGATTTATAAACATAGTTTGTGTAACTTGAACTAATATATAAATAGTTTAACAATTTCCAGACGAATATAGGCAAATATAAATTTTCCCAACATTTTCCGTTCTTATTAAAAAAACGATTGTAAAAACTATTGTAGTTTAACATTTCTCTTTCGGAAACGAAAAATATTTTGTTTTTATAAATTTCTGGTTTTTCAAAGTTTAATTACTGATTTCGTTTTGTTTTTTTAACTTTCTATCAGTTTAATTTGTTGTATTAACCTAGTTTTTTTTTTGTAAATTTATAAATAAAACGAAAACTATCGAAATTTTATGTGTTTCTCATTTCTTTTCGGTTGAATGTGCATGTATACAAGTATATAAGTAATACAATGTTAAATTATAAAATAAAATTGAAGTTTAAATTTTCACTTTTCAATGTGAATGGATAGTGGTTTGATTGATTCTTTAGGCCTCTGCATTAATTCGTGCGTACCATTTAAAATATAACATCGCATATGTTAACATAAGGTTGAAGTTCATTTGTATACAGCATATAGCATTTGACATAAATTCAATTTAAAAGTACTGCAAAATTGACGTCAAAGCAATTAAGAATTTGAAATTTAATTAAAAATTTAAAACCTACGCATAAATAAAAATATACTCATACTATGTAAACGAAACGCACAGTCAAATCAATTTTAAAGGTCAAGGCGCTGCTGCACCATACATCTCATTTCATAAACTTGTTAAACCACAAAATGTAACAGAGATCTAAAGTCAAGATATGCCCATCATCCCCATTTCACAATCATTATGTATTAGAATAAAATTAACAATTTTCGAAGAATTTTCTTATGTTTAATATAAAAAATAAACCAAAATATAAATAAGAAAAATCATTCAGTTATGTTTAATGATCTATTTTTGTGAAAATTTCGGCTGTATGTGTGAAACTGTAAATTGGTTCTTATTTAAATGTGATGAAGAAATTTTATAGAGAAGAAAATAAAAACAAAATGTCATAAGTATATAGATCTATTTTTAAAAAGTAACAATAAAATGATTTTATTTTAGTTTACTGTTTTTATAAATGAAAAGAAAATTTATATAAATTTTCTTTTTTCATTTGCGCTTTTATTTATTATTCTATTTTAATTAGAAAATAATGATTTTGAATTTTTGTGTTGTACACAATTAATAAACTTCAGTGAAGGGGAATTACTTTCAGAACAAGAAACTTTTAAATATGCCAAATAAAGTTTCTAAAAATAGAGAACTTACAACTAAGTATTTCCTAAAACAATTAACAAAATATTTTTGAAAAAATTACATAAGTACTTAAATTATTTCAAAATTTAGAATTTATTAACTTCCGCAGGTCAGCCGATTAGTATAAAAAGGAAAATGAAGTTGGGCCTAATTTTAGTATTTTCAAAAACCCTATAAAAGCCACTTATACTTACAGTTTAAATCGGACAATAACCTTGCAATTTATTTTGGAAAATTATAAAGGTTGAATGACTTGTGACGATTCGCACCGATAAAATAATGAATCAGCAAAATACGTATAATAAATTTGTTGGTGTTGATTTTTGGTACGTTTTCGTTTGTTAAATAAAACACCTAACATTCCATTTGCACTAATATACATATTCCACAAATTGTTTATCATATTCTGGAAAATAAGACGTAAAAATCTTCTAAAGTTTCTATAGAAACCATTTATATAATATTTATTTTGATGACTAGCAGCATTATATGGCTGGCAAAATAATTGATATTCTAATTGTAAAACATCAAAAAATATTTTTCCAGTCATCTATCAATAATAAACCGAAAATAAAATTTCTTTCAATTTTGTATTTATATTTCGATGTTATACATACTTAAGTACTTTAGTTTTCTATTATTCTCTGAAATGGGGTGTTGTTCTCTGAAAAGGGGTGGGTGGTGGTCATAGGAGCTAGAGATTGAGTAAATTTAGGCATATATTTACAATTTTTCTCTATTTAGAATCTTACTCTCTCTTATAAAATATATTTTTACGATGAATTAGTTTTTGGCCTTGAACCATAGTCAAAATTTCCATTCGCTTATGATAATAAATATTTCTGAGTAATTGTTTTGTGCTTAATGGTTTTATAAATAGAGAGATATTTACTTACATACGCGATTTAATCGCAAATATATAGACATTGAGCCAATAAATTACTAAAAATAAATGTGTATATGAACTGAATTTCTAGTTCATTCCAGTAATTATTGATGGCCATATACAAAATAATTAATGTATATTGTAGGTCAATAACACATACACTAAATAAAGTTGATTGTACGGTCATGACAAACAAAACTAGGAACAATGGAATATTGCCTAAAAGTATAGTTTTCTGAAATCAAAAATAATAATTTTATCCTAAGACCTTAGTGTCCAAACATGATATTTATCTACATGTACAACTAGTGAAATCATGTTATTCCTCAACTAATTAACCCTTAAGGTTTTTTTTTTAACCTCCTATTATGAATTATAGCTTGCACATTATTAACTAAAGGAAACAAGTTACAACAAAGGCGACTTCTGCATTACAGTGAAAGGAAAAAATACAGGGTGGCGCACGAATCGTGCTACAAAAACAAAACGTAATAACTATTTTTCTGTGTGACTAATCTGTTTTTTATTTTTTTTATTTTGCAGATTATTATTTAAATTTACTAAAATGGATGCTTGGAATACCGAAACGAGGATTTGGATAGTGCAGCGCTACCATGCTTTGCAGTCCATCATTTCCGTCCAGAGGGAATTTAGGCGGGAGTTTGGCGGCACTCCCCCGAGTAGATGGACCATTATGAGGTTGGTACGCATGTTTGCTGAATCTGGAAGCATCGCACGTAGACCGTACAATCGAGATCCCTATGTTCGGGTCGAAGCCACAATCGCAGCTGTAGCATCATCAATTCAGGCAAATCCAAGTGTTTCGACTCGAGAGTTATCGGCGCAAATTGGAGTTAGCAGACGGTCATTACAACGGATAATTCATGATGACTTAAACTTGTTTCCGTACAAAATCCAAATTACAAGCAAATTAAAACCTCTGGATTTGCCTATTCGCCTGGAATTTTGCCGGAAAATTATTGAAATGGCCGAAGAAGACAACAACTTCATAAATTGCTTGTTTATGTCTGATGAGGCCCATTTTGATCTAAACGGCAATGTAAACAAGCAAAATTGCCGTATATGGAGTGAAACTAATCCAGAAATACTCCATGAGACGGAACTGCACCCAGAACGAGTGACAGTGTGGTGCGCAGTTTCATCAAGATGCATTGTCGGGCCATACTTCTTTGAAGTAAACGGTGAAACAGTAACTGTAAATGGGGACCGTTATTTAAACATGTTGAAAGATTTTTTTTACCCAGAACTGCGGCGAAGACGTATCCCTTTTAACAGCATTTGGTTCCAGCAAGATGAAGCAACTGCACATATAGCCAGACCGGTTATGGAGGAGCTCCAACGAAAATTTCCAAATAAATTAATATCCAGAAACTCCACTTTCCGCTGGCCCCCAAGGTCACCTGACCTCACTGCACCAGATTTTTTTTTATGGGGTTATGTCAAACAAGAGGTGTTTAAAACGAAACCAAGGAATTTGACTGAATTGAAGCAGTCCATTACAACAATAATTAAGGCGATCCCGACTTCAACCCTTCAGTGCGCAATGAATAATTTTCTGATCAGGTGTCGCACATGCGTGAATGAGCATGGAGGTCATTTACGGTCTATCATTTTCAAAACTAATTAGTTAAATAAAAATAAAATTGAATTATCTATACAATAAAAAAAAATAAAGCCGATTAGTCACACAGAAAAAAAGTTATTACGTTTTGTTTTTGTAGCACGATTCGTGCGCCACCCTGTACTTCCGAATAACTCAGATCTGCCTAAAAATTGCTTTAGCAAAGCTCAGCTAATGTCAAAAGAAAGTACCATAAAGCATTTCCAAATGACATTCATCGTACATAGACTCCAAGTTACTGATAAAATGATAATAATTATTTTAGTCTAAACCATCTGCTTAATGTTAATGGGTTGGGGACTTAAGAATGCTAAATAATAGTCATGCCGAAGTGTAATTGTATTTATAATTTAAAATAACCACTGACTAAGCGATCAGCTGTTTTTTACGAAATTAATTCAATTAATCAATAAAAAATCATCATACTTATAACGAATTATCTTACAGATAACATGGCCTTCTGTTTTGGTTAGCTGCGAAAATTAAAGTGACAACAGTATGTATTAGTTGCACATTGCCATGCAAGTTAAAGTAGCCACTTCAGGTACACAGTTCTCTACCACCGCCAGGACTGTAGAGGGCCGAATTTTGGTGTAATAAACTCTCTTCATCAAAACTCATTTAAAAATGACAAATTTAAAAAAACAATCTGAAAAAATTTTGTTTGAAACTGAATCTATACTATTTTTTAATTTAATGCTGTATATTTTTCAAAATAAGTGTTTAAAACAACGAAAAGCTCTTAAGGAAGCTGCCACTTCCGGTAGACGAATTTCGACCAAACATCAATGGGATTTCTCAATTTGTGGAAACAGATTAAGTATTAAGTTTCACCCCGATCACACGCACGAGGCCAAAATTCTTTATGATTATTATACAAAAAAGCAGTTTTCTGTAAAAAAAGCGTCATTTCCACTTAAATTTTGGAAAACAGATTTAAACCGGTATCGTTGAAATTTAATTTAGAAGTTTTAGTCCATATTCGTTTTTTCGTAAATGATATACAGGCAACCTTCCAAGGACACGGTTATAATAAGGTTTCGAAGAATACGATTTTCGTTAAGTTTTATTTGGTTTTTGTATACCGTAACAAAAGAAAACGTAACGTTTGTTTTATTTGCTTTTTTGTGATCTCGAACAACACGGTTTCAATCAATTCGTCTGAGCCGATCAATCAATTCGTCTGGGCAGTAACGTTTACCCTTTTATCGATTTTCAACAGTACACAAAACACAAGTTACAATTTCTAAAATCCAAATTTGGCTATTTTTAATTTCTGAACGTAGATGCAAACGAACTAAAGGGGCGCCGCGCCGTCCCTGTCCACAGTTTTTGATTTATGTTCTGTGTTATTTTGCGTTATCCTAACCAAAGCATCATTGGTTTCTGAGGGACGTTTTGTTATGAATAGTATGGAGTAATTTTTGTAAGTATGGAGTAATTTTATGTTTAAAAATGGACAATGCTCCTAAAGTACCAGCAATGCACCTAGATTACCAAGCAGTACTGCTTAAACGTCATTCAAACGTCTGAATTATAGATGATAGTAATATTCACAAAATTTCTTGAAGTTTAGGTCTTGAGTAACGTTATACGAAAAGGATATTGTACGAAAAATAAATCATTACAATTATTTCATTATGATGCCATCCTTAGTTAAAGATCTGAATCCACAAGGTAGTACTGCTTCTTACACGTCGTAAAATTTATGTCGTCAGTTTCTTTTCTGAACTGTAGATGGCAGATATGTTCTTAGAAAGTAATACGAGGGCGGAGTGAGAAGTCTGGTAAAAATTAAACAAGGAATAATATTTTCGGCAAAAAAAAAAATTATTTTTCAACGTAGTCGCCTTTTAGCTCGTTCAACGTTTTTCCAATTTTTCGATTCCTTCCGAATAATACGATTTCTCCAACCCTTCAAAATAGGCATTTGTTGCATCGATGATCTCCTCATTAGACCCGAATCTCTTTCTGGCGAGCCCTTTGATCAAGTTCGGAAACAGGAAATAGCCGCAGGGGCTAAGTCTGGAGAATATGGCGGATGTGGAAGCAATTCGAAGCATAATTCATGGATTTTGGCTATGGAAACTATGTGCGCACGCGTGCATTGTCTTGATGGAATAGAAATTTTTCTTCGCCAAATGCGGTCGTTTTTCTTTCAAAACGCCGTTGAAACGTTCTTTGGTCTCCGGTGTAATGGATTCATGTTTCATCCACAGTTATGAAACGACGCAAAATCTCCTTTTTATTTCACTTGAACATCGCCAAACCGGCCTCTGAAATTGTCACACGTGTGCGTTTTTGGTCGATTGTAAGCAAACGCGGCACCCAACGCGCGTATAGCTTTTTCATATTCAAATTTTCGTGTAATAACTATATTGCGCACACGTTCATCTGAGATACCTACTATCTCAGCTATCTCGCGCACTTTCACTCTGCGGTCTTGCAATACCGTATTATGGATTTTGTCAACATTTTTGGTGTGGTGACTTCATTTTGGCGTTCTGAACGTTCGGCATAAGTTGTGCTTGTACGACCACAACGAAAATCAGTAAACCACTTGTGACTCATTTTAATCGATGGTGAAGAGTTCCCATAATATTTACCAAGCTTTGTTTTGGTTTGCGTAATGGTTTTTCCCATTCAAACGATAATGTTTAATTAACACAGGAAATTCACTTTTTTCAGGTTTGCAAAAAAACGGTGGGTTTTTTGTTTTCAATGGCTGTTAAAACTGAACTAAATGACAGATCTGTTTGAAAATTTTAATTTGGTCTAGTGACAGATGGTATATTGACACATGACATCTGGGATTTGCGATTGAGGCGCCCTCTGTTGCAATTTTACCAGACTTCTCTGGTGTTGTTTTAATGGCGGAAAATATTAAAACCAAAAATAGTATGATTCGAAAAACTTAAGAGAGTGGATGTAATTGTTTACATAAATAAGTAAATACTTAGATGTGTAATGAAATGTTGAATGTATAATTTTAGAATAATGTAATAAATTAATTCTTACAACAACAATGATGTTTCATGACAATCTACTACTTTCGTTAACACGAATAGTGTTTCACGATAACAAACAATAAAAAAATAAAAACAAAACAATTTGCATTATTTGACTATAGTTATTGCAATCTAGAGTCGAATATCGGAGTCATCGACATAAAATGACGTTATATTGCCAACTTTTAAAGATCCCATTAGTATTGCACTGATTTTAACAAATTTAGAAAATTATTTTGCGTTATTCTAAATTATCTCAACAACTAGTTGGAGTTATAGAGGTTATGTTAAAAAATCGCGCTGTTACCGGCTGCATAAAATTAATATGTTTGAAGGTGCGGTTTGAACAACCTTAATGTTACATCGAATTATTATTGTTTCTGGAGACTTACATCGAAGCCTCAGCCTTGGCTTCATTAATCAAAATAGACAAAAACATCGAATTTCGGTGAAAGAAATACCAGTACTACCATATATGCTTGTGAATGTAACGTTCGAACATTTTTGAACGCAAGCATGTAGAGCGTTTATCAACTTCTCTAGATTGTCACTAGACTTTATAGATGAAACACTTGCTAAATTTCTTGTTGATAACCCAAAAATTAGTCCCCAAAACAAAAGAATATTTCAATAGTTTCCAGACTTCAAATTTCTTATAACCTGGAAACCAATGTGTGATTAATCTTAGAAGTACAGCGTTTTCAGGCAGGCCTTGGGACCAAATAATATTTCCGATCTCATATGCACCACACAAAGATTTAATATTTTTGCTAATTTATTTTCCAGTAGTAAAATTAGATTAAAAACGCTTGCCTAAACTCATTAATCACTTAAGACAACAAACGCGAATATGGCCATGACAAACAACACACAATTGTGTATAGGTCATTAACATGAACTAAATACGGTTTTGTTAAGATCAGTATGAGGTAAGGTAGTTTACGATAGTTTGTCAACTATTTTATTATCGTTATTTTTGTTTTGTTAGAATATTTTATTGAAATCTATAAACTAGTTTTGGATGTAGTACGATTATTATACATAGATATATATTATGCCGTCTATAACGGTAAAGAAAACTAACAAAATTTTAAGAATTTGGTATTTTATTAGATACTTATATTCATGGATGTATTAAGTGGGCGCCATAATTGCGATATAACCAAATTTTTATGTATGTGCACAACATAAATAGTTTGCAAAAAATTCACTTTTTTATTAATTGTCGTTTCCACTGAGATTAAAGTACATTTATTATGGAGGTGGTGTGGATAGGTGCTAATGCGCATTGTAGATTTTTTTATAAACTACGATTGTTGTGAGTGTTATGTTGTTTGGTGTGTATGTTAAATATGTGTATACATGCTATATGGGTTGCAGTTTGGGCGTTGGTTAGACAAATTGTCTTCCTATAATTATGTACAATATTGCTGAATTATTTCAGCATATTTTCGAGCTAATAATGCACGGCTTCTTCAATCTCGTGTGCGTAACTATGACGATATACAACAGAAAATATATGTATTTGTTCGGTAAAATACGGGTAGTATTTAATCTCTACTAGGAATTTATAACAATGTTTAAAGGGGAAAATCGATTTTCTTGGTTACTCGCCTTTTTAGTAATCGAGATTTAGTGTGATACGAATCTAATTATATTCTACGTAGGTATATACGAAGCACCTTTAAATGAAACAAGTTACATGTATAGAACAGCAACAGAAAAATACCTTCTTTATATAATTAAGTAATATAAATCTTAAAAGTTTTTCTTCTTTCCATTTAACATAACTTTTATTTCTCGCTCTTCAACTTTTTTTTTTTAGTTGTGCTATTCAAGAAAAACATAAAATGAAAGCTGGATGGAAAATGAACAAACGAATGAACGAACGTAAAAAATGCGAATAATAAATATAAAGGTATATGTATGTATGAGTGTACGATGAAGACGACGACCAAGATAATGATAAATAATAAGAAGAAAATACTTGATTTAGAAAGTTTCTTGGGGTTTTCATTTTTATTCATTTTTCGGGTTCTGTTTTTCATTCAAAAGGTAGACTTTTTGTTCTGCATGTATACATTTACAGTATAATTGAGTGTTATTAATGCATGGGTATACCACTTGAAGTCATATGTGTGTTGTAACGTTCCATTTTCACCTAATTAAAAGTTTATTTTGGTAAATGTTAAAACCTTAATAGTATCGCGCCGTATAAAATGTGCACTTTCTGACCAAATCGAATGCACGGAAGCGAGCGATACAAACAAAAGCACGCCATTGTATGCTTGTCGATTTCCTTGTTCATGTTTTTTTTTCTAATCGTTAATGAACCATTCAATATATGTATTCAACTTTCGCTCGATACAATACCAGCCAACAAACGATTTGATTATAATAATAAACTTGAAATGTTATTATGGTTGCGTGGAATGTAGCGCTGCTAGCGTATTGATTAAATAAGACAGGAGTAATGTAAAATGTACACTTATAATGTATACTATTTATTCAGTCATATGTGTGATTAGAAATTGGGGCGATAAATTAGTATAGGTGAAAGATAATTTTCCATATCATTGTTTAAATATTTTTTGTGGTTTGTTTGTTTTTTTAAGTGGATTTCAAAGAAATGTTCAACTTTTAAATGGTGTGCGCTTTGTGCCAATTACCTACCAATTGAAGTGCAATTAAATAAAATAATTGGATACTGAAAAAATAACCAAAACATTTTTGTATGTATGATATAAAATAAACAAATATCAAATAAAATAGCAAACAAACAATTAAGTATGATAAATTTAACCTTCTAATAAATGATTTCTTCTAGTTTAATGAAGCTTGAATTTTAGATAATTTTATTATTGTTTAAATTAATGACTTCAATAACACCAAATAAGTATAGCATTTCTCTTCCTATTTGCAAAAAAATTGATTTGCTATGCTTGTATATCCTGAAAAAGTTATATACTTCTGCAACATCCTATACAAAAAACACTATTAACATTAGTAAGGTATCGACAAGATAACAACCTTTTAATTATAATTTAGGCTAAGTATTTAGCACCCGAAAATTAGGAATTCCACAAATACATAAGTTTTTGGGAAGGTTTATAAAAATATTTCTGTACAATATGAAATCAGGCACATTAAATGTTCTCAAACAATATGATATAAAATAATTTCACCACGCCATAATTAGCATAAATTTTTAATTCTCAGTATTTTATGATATAAATGTTTTATTGTATTTATCTCAAAAACATACACATATGTACACGATATTCAGTAAACTTGTAAACAATATACATTTAATGGCACATGTGCATAAATCTAATAGTTTCTAGGCTTAATTAACTAATGTTGGTAAATATGGAAACATGTAAGTTATTATCAAACAATCTTTATTAATATTCGATATCAGTACTAGAATCTGATTTGGAGTGTGTGACTCTAAATCAAGCACTAAATATTTACCCCAAAATGTGATATAATATACCCAATGCACAATCAAATGAGATCTAAGTACATATATACGAGAAATGTGTAGATGTAGGTATTTCCATTGCTACGATCATAGCATTCGAAAAGTAAAAGTTTTTTAAATTAAGTATATTATGCTTGAGTATGATTCGACTTCTTTGTTTCAAGGTCAATCACCACAAATAATTTTAATTCCAAAGAAAAATAAGGAACACACGTATTTTCTCAATGGCTTCTTAATAACGAAAATCAGAAAAAGATTAATAAATATTACACGTGTAATCAACAGGTGCCGAAAAGATTCTAAAAGTAATCAGTTTATAAAAAGGGTTTGTGAATGACCAATCTTAATATAGCCTATAAGTATTATTAAACGAGATTGCAAAATCGAAAAGTAAGAAAGCGGGTTCGGACCGTACCACAAGTTTTATGTAAAAAGCGATACATACTTATTCGTGTCAATGTTATTTATAGAAAAAATGAAAATGAAAATTTTTCTGGCATATAGGGTTTTCCAATAGGAATGATATGATTCTTAAGTGACGTTTCGGCCATTTGTAATATGTTATGATCTGTCATTTTTTGTTTCATTGTATTCAGTAATGTTTACAATTTCATCAAGGATAATACGCAAGAACAGTAGGAGATATACGCAAGAACAACGTTTACAAATTATTTAGTTTTTTTACCAAAATAATCGTTCTGCAATTGCAAATTTTCGTGCGCTTTTGCCATTTTATAATCGTAATAATCGTTCTCGCTATTCCTCGAATTGTTGAAAATTTTGAGCGTACATTTTCTTTACATAATGTTCAAGTGCCAATGAGACAAAGAAACCCTCAAAGTAATGCAAATATTGCTGCCGTTCAGGCAAGTGTTGCTGAAGACCGCAATTTGTTCGAAATGAAGCTGGTAACACCGTTACTGTCAATGGAGATCGGTATAGATCGATGATAACATACTTTTTATGGTCGAAATTGGAAGAAGTTGATTTTGACAACAAAGACGGGGTTACGTGCCACACAGCAAGTGCAACAATTGAATTATTGCGACAAAAGTTTGGAGATTCGATTATTTCAAGAAATTGTGATATTGAATGGCCTCCAGGAAGTTGTGATTTAACGTACACCATTAGACCATTTCTTGTGGGGTTATTTGAAGTCATTGGTCTTTAGCAATAAACCAAACTCTTTTCAAGCTTTACAAGTCAATATTGAACGTGCTATTCATGACATACGACTTGATTTAGTGGAAAAAGTGCTCGAAAATTAGGCTCATCGAATTCGTTCCTGCAGAAAAGTCGTGGAGGCCATTTCATTTGAATGACGTTTTATTCAGAACTTAATTGTATCGATTGTACTTCACATTAAATAAAAAACATTTCAATTTCCTTAAAAATTAAGTAGTGTGTTTTTTAAAAAAATCATATCACTTTTATTGGAAAACCCTTTACTAATGTAAACTACTAATGTAAAAAGATAGTAGCAATTTTTTTAAAAACAAAATTAAAATGGGAATATTTTTCCTTAGCAGTTTCGCTCTGAGAAAAATACATATCCAATTTATAAAAATGTATATCAAACTCTTTTCTCTACCAAGGAAATTTAAATTTCAAAATACATTTTTAGTAAAATTTTTGTTTATTTTTGCGATATTACAGTAAAATTTACGGCTTCAAAAATTAAACAGCAAATTTTATGTTGTTCTACTGTGTAATCGCACAAAAAAACAACAAGCGTATTGAAAATATAATTTGAAATTTAAATTTCTTTTGTAAAATTGTTGAGTAGTCAGGATTTTGGCTAGCAAATTGCTTGCTTGCAAGCGGATCGAGTATCTACTCCAAATTATCTTATTTGAAATGAGCGTCCTGTTTGGCCTAAGTTTGTCAACCTCCAGTTGTATTTAGCCTTACCTGTGTATGCGGATCTCTGCACAGGTGAACCCATCGTTCTCTAGACGGCAAGGTAGGAGCCGGAGTCTTCTGTGAGAAGCTTTTGCTAAAACTGACAAGACCCTGCCTTTTTGGGGAACATGCGAGAAGGCTGGATCTACAGATGATTGACTTTGTAGAAGTTGCATGGACGAAGAGGAGGAGGGGACTTTAGATAACTTCCTATGCTCGTGTCCGGCACTATCACACAGAAGGCAGTGGTATTTGGGCGTATACAGTATAGCCAGGCATTCAGATCTTGCAGACTGTGGAGTGCGAGACATTTTGCGCTACGTACGTAGCTCGGAATGATTTTGAACAGGGGTAAAGGGTAAATAGAATCCTGTTGCATCACAACGGGCCACTACTGGTCTAAATGTGCGGAAGCAGCCACTCTAACCTAACCTATCTTGGCCTAAGTTAACCACACATACATATATGGTGGATGTGGTTTTTCAGTTTAGATATGTTCGACAAAGTTGTTTGTATTAAATTGCGCAGCAACTTTGCTGAAGAAAGTAAAACGAAAATATTAATGGTTTAAGAGTTATCAACGTCAAAATAAGTATATGTTGACAAATTTTTGACTCAGAGCCAAACTTTGAAATGGGACTAGCACCATTGAATTCAGCGTACTCGAATTAGATTTACCCCCTGGGTGCCCAGCTTGTCACATTTTTCAACTAGCAGAGTGTTATTTCTCCAAATCTCTATCAACGGGGAGCTACCAGAATAGTATGGTGACCTGAGGCACACTTAGTTATAGATGATAGGCAATCAATACAGCTTGAGGTTGGATCTAGAGATACGATTTCAACAGTATTAGCTGAGAACCACTAAAATCAGCTATAGGTAGTATACTCGCAAATGGCTGACACGAATGGTACGGGTTGATTTCTAGTTCAAAACTAAGCTGACTTTAGTTATTTATATCACTTCGCACTTGGAGGCCCACGGCATGTTATAAACCTTTAAACGAGGACACCCTGTATCGCTTATCCAATTACAATACATGATCTAGCATATCAAGACCCTTAACGATGTTTGATAAATAGGTCGGCCACTTTCTGGTTCAGATTTAGGTTGGAATACTTATGGAAAAATTTAGGACGAATTGAGTGCTTCGATTTTGTCGAAATGCGTACTGGGCTTTAGTTAGAAAACCAGTTCTGAGTAGGAATTTTAAGAATATATCTATACATAATTATTTTCTCAAATACCTTGGAAAATACTAACATTGAGATAGGTCGAAAATTTGGAAGAACGAAAGTATCAATATTTTTAAATATGAATAATAATTAATCACTGTCATTTTCATGGTTAGAGAATATTCCCATTTGGAGGCTTATTGACTAAGTGTACCAATGGAGGAACAATACGAAAGGCGATCAACTTAAACGTTGCGGCTAAAATCTTATCCCCGCCAGTAGAATTGGAGTTCCTCGGGTCACAAATTATGGAAAGAACGTCACACGAATTGACAGGTACAAAGCATGAGTATGGCCCATGAGCATGAGGAGACAGAACATAAATTTACAATTAATCAAAAGCACAGTATCTCCAAGGAATAGATATTGTTATTGGATATGGTTAATCAGATATACTTGTTTTACAGGTGTAATTAAATATTAACGCTTCAATGGGATGTCCTACCCACCAGCCAGATTCACCAGTCATTGCAATTTCTGACTACAACTTGCTCCGGTCGATGACCCAGGGTCTGGTCGAGCAGCACATCACTGCTTACGAAGAAGCCATAAATTGAGTCGATTCTTGGATCGCCTCAAAACACGAGGAGTTTTCTCGACGCGGAATCCTTATTTTGCCCAGAAAATGGGAAAATGTCGTAGCTAACGATGGAAAATACTTTGAATAAAATACACTGTACCAATTTCTCTGGAAAAGCTTCGAAGTTCTAAAAAAAACTCAAAACTTATTTGTACCCCCAATAGTTCAAATTCCCCTAAAACAAAAACAAATAAAAGAAGCCGAGTATAAAAAAAGTACGGTGGGAGCAAAGGAAATCAATCTTCTTGAGGTGATAATTGGCCCTTTTTTAATCAAAATCGCCATTAAATCTTTTAAACATTTTACATACTTCATGTTTTAGGTAATCCATTTATCGATTCTAACTAACACCTTAAAGTTAACCAGTGGCAGCAACTGTATTCGAGTTAGTGAAGACAACATACAAAGTACAAATCGACAACCTCACAATTTCGAGTCATTCGCCTAGTCTATCTGAATTTATGCCCCGTTTACATGCGACCAACATTTTTCTTCTGCAAAATGAAAGCGATATAACATTGACTTTTTGCACGTGAGAGACCAGAAAAGAAATATGAACATGCAAAATTTTGCTAAAGATATTGATTTATTTTTTGACCAAAAGCCGCCACAAAAATGAAAATGTTACCATAAAATATATTATGTTCGAATATGTTTATGGTAACAAAATCAAAATTAATATTATTATTATTAAAAATTATTTTATGTTTATAAATAATAAAAACAGACACCCTAGATAAAAATGTAAATGTCGCTCTTGGATCAATTAAAAAAAAATTAATAATAAGTAAGTACTTAAATCCTATAAAAAATATATGGCATTACTAATACAATCATGATTATTTCTTTCTCGCATAATGAATATTTTTATAAGCGGATGCTTTTCTTATTTACGTACAAAAATTTGCAGACGAAACAATTTTCTACAAGTAAATGGGCCAGAAATCTTAAAGCTCTGTTCACGAGTACCGATCGTGTGCCGCGTATTATTGATCTGTAAATATTTAACATTTTTTTGAATTTATACAAAACAATATCACATCACAGAACAAAGTATTCACTATACAACCATATACTTAGAGCGATTACACACCTCGTTTAACCAAATGTCAGAAACACATTTCGTTCTTGAGATAGTGAAGGAAATACTATACATACTTTAATATTTTGTCTACAATGACTTACATCTCCCAACTTCCTGACTGGGACTGGCACTGAATGCAACTTGGGCTGTATCTTGCCTATTTTGTTTTGCACATAACATAAAAGTTTCATTACATAGATGTAATATTTATTGAGACAATCGCTTAATGTTAAAACTGACCGACCTTTGGGGCGGATACCCCAAACAATGATTTAATTACTTCGTAAATATAAAATAATATTTCGAAAAATGGTCAAACGGCTTGACTGTTTTATTTGAAAACACAAAATAAACGAGTTTTACGGTAAAATTTTACCCGATAGCATTATCAACCGTTTCTTAAGGAAATCTACTGGTTATACTGCTTACCGTTAAAAGTCTTCTAATAGAAAACCATACTATATTCCCCAAGGCAAATTTTACCAGTTTTGATCGACTATAAGTTAAAATGTTTTACAATCCAGTAATATTTTTGCTCGGCTATCATGATCCCCCACAGGGGCACTATTCTGGTAATTCCCCGGTAATAGGGAATATTTTTTTATATCAGCTATTCCCCAGAAAATTTTTCCCTACTTCCCGTTTTCCAAAATTTAATTCTGTCAATTGGGGAGTAAATTTACGGAGAGGAGGTAAAATTTGGGAACGATACGCGATCGTAATAAAACAAGAAAACAAGTCTCTAAAAATAGTTGACTGTATTTAATTGATTTTTGTTGAGATTTTATTCGGATTTGACTAAAAAAGTAAATTTTGTTTGTTAAAGTAAAAAATTGGATATTGATATTTACAATTTATATTACCAATTTATTTTCAGTATAAATTTTCAGCCAAAATATAACTATAAATAAGTACAATAATACATTTCCGTTAAATTCTATTCCCAGTTAATGCTTTCGTAAAATAGGTATGGAATAATACACGTCAAAACTGCTATAATTGGTAATAATTTGGGAAAAGCCAGACTATACACTTTGGGAAAAGGGAATAAAACTGCAATAAAACTGGAATAAAAATTTAAAATATCTATTCCACGGGAATTACTAGAATAGTGCCACAGGAACAACCGAAGTCGACATTAAGGTAAACAAACCAACAAAACATGCCAGATTTCACTTAAGTATTACTTTGATCTCCTAATGCTGATGAATCAAAAATGCCAGATTTTACCAGATGAATCGGTTTCATAAATCACGTGAAATGAATACTTAGACGAGCATATCGAAAGAATGTGAGTTATTACAAAGTATTACAATTCAAGATACATTGTTTGCCTCGTGATGCAAACAAACCAACACTGAATATGTAACAACCACTCAGGGTAATACCCAGAACCAAAACGCTTTTTATATCTGTTCCAACAACAGCTTGTCTAATAAGCTGAAACCGAATACATGTACGAATCCTTAGAAATTTATAATGGCTCCGTAAGATTTTTTTACCAGACAGAGATTTTTTTTTATCAAAATAATTTGTTGCGTAATTCTGTTCTTAATTTCACAAACCACCATAATTTTTCTACTTCAATCCCACTTGGTATTTTAATTGAAACAAATTGCTTTAAATAGCCAAGAACAGAATATGTACATAAAAAATAAACGAAGTCACCCGAATCTTAAGCCGAGATAAATCACTGCATTTTCACATTGCACGAATCACTCTTCCACACACACTTCTCATTTTAGCATTTAAACATTTCGAACTTCCCTATAAATAATCACTTGTTCAAACATACTCACACACAAACACACACACACACACCACCACACGACTGCACGAGCCAACTATAAACTGAAAAGCACAAAATTCATCGATTAAATTTTGCCAAGCCAAGGCCATGAAAAATGCAGTTTTTTTTTTTATTTTCTCAATTTACTCTAGCCTTCAACGGCGATGATGACTACAACATCGACAACGACTACACCTACAAAAAAAAAATAAACTGCACTCGCATTCGCATATCGAAAATCAAGACGTCGTCGCGTACGAAGGAAAAACCAAGTCGAATTTCTTTGTTCACTTTTAAAAACACTCAACACACCACATTTTATTTTTTCGTTCGCTCGTGTCTTATTTTTTTTAATAAATAAGATACACAGCAACGAAAATCACAGCGACGAGCGATTAAAGTGCTCACCAATAATTTTTTCCTATATACACTTTGTACGTCTTATAAAGTTATTTACTTAAAACAATTTTTTTTATATATTTTATTTTTACCTCAATTGGACGAACACGTCACAATGTAAAACGAACGGTATTTAATCCATTTTTTTATTTCTTCGTGTTACAATATACGTCTTATGTTTTCGTATAATATATTATGTATTTCTTACAGAACACAAAACACAATTTCTATTATATTAGGTACGTACTTCACTTAATTATTTTTATATTAAATTTTAAAAATTATTTCTTATATATAAAGAAGTCACAAACACTTAAGAAATCACAAATTTACACAAAATTTTCTTATTTATTCACTTACATTTATATAAAATATATATCTATATACACAATTTATTTATTTAATTTTAACACATATATAAACCGTAATTTTATATATTTTTCTTATTTACACATCTTATATACTTAATACAAATTAAAACAAAAGAATTTATTTTTGACACTAAACAAAAAAATTATTTTTTACTTTGATTTTCTGTTTCACTTTAATATTTCTGTCTTACACATTCATATAAACAACAAAAATTAATTACACAAAATGAGATGGTTTTTTTTATTAATTAACACGAATTAAATTAAATTATTATTTTATAATAATTTTTTTATTTTTGTTTAATTTATTTAATCAGAGAAGTAAAGAAACGCGGTTTACCACCTCAAACGATTTCACTCAACTGACAGAAAAAAGGAAATGAGAATTCTATTTTTTGTGGTATCGGAAACCGAAGATCAGAAAATGAGAGAATTTATGATTACGAACCATTCCGAATACACGAATTTATTAATAAAAAAAAGTGGGGACGTATAAAAATACGATAAAAACGTATTTTTTAAATAAAGATAGAACTCTACGCTGAAATTGACTATACGTTAGAAAATAAAACTTGATTTAATTACAACAACAATGCACATAAAACGGGGAAAAGTTTATTATGTGTACACATAGTGTAGTTTTGTTATATCTATCTCATACGCGATTTTATGCGTTGGAATGAGAAGGCAAATAATTTTAAAATAACTGTAATCTTAATTTATAAGCTGTTTTCGTAAGAGTGGAAAAAAGTCATACGGGAAATTGTAATAAACGTAAGCTAAAATATGTGTAGGAAGACCATGATTTTGATGCGTCGGAACATATTGATACGGGTGAGATAAATATTTTACCTTGATCGTAATAATATGCTAAGTGTTCAAGCTTTTGGCGGATTGTCGGTTGAAAATAATAGTAAGGTGGGAGATTAACGAAAAACACCTTCTTATATCTTGCCATAAGTACCAAGATATGTCGGAATGTCGAGAAACTAATGAAGTAATTCTATTACCATTTTATCTTTAACAAAATGTCAAAACTCTCGTGTGAGTCACGACAGAAATCCCATTTTGGAAATCCCACGGTTTTCTTATTTTGTCGAGTAGTATTTGATTGCGCAATTTTGTGCGTCTAACGGTAAAATTTGTGCATAACGTGTTTTGGGAGATAATGTGGGATTTCTGACGTGACTAGGCACACCAGAAATTCCATAGAGTGACTCACACACACCCTCGTATTTCCACATCTTCGTTCGATTTATTGATCAGAAAAGGCTTACTGCTTTCCTTATGCATCACTAAATATTTTTTATTATGTTTTTGGACTAATTCCATTTTAATCGTTTTATTACATTTCGTTTATTTAATTTTGGTTGGGTTAAGTTTCTATAAGGAGTACGGGAATTGTGTTTGTTAGTCTCTAGTTTACTATGTACATGGTTTTGATGTGTTCAGGTCCCGGAACCGTTAGCACCAGCACAGTTGTGTGAATAACTTTTTATGAAAATCTTGCGTTTCTATTCCTTAATTTTTCCACATGTGTATGAAAATGACAAATTAACTTTTGGTATTTTTTCATAATATTTCGGTTAAATGATTAATTTATGACAAGTAACATTATAGTTTCTCAAATGAAGCATCCCATGTCTATCCACGATCGAAGACTAGTGAAATACATGCCATATTTATATAATTCTTCTTTCATGACAATATGCTAAGCAAAACATATATGACAAGTCTTTGACGTTTCTTATCAAAAACCATTTAATAGGAAGTAAGTAAATGTCTTTCATTTCAAATTCAGTCGTTCGCATTTTTTTGATTTATAATTTTTTGTTATACAGTGTCGAATTAGTAAATAAACATTTTATAATAGAGTAAGTTTAATTAGAAAAATTTTCACATAACTAATTTTTATTATATTTGCTAAAAATGTAAAGTTCACCGATTTGGAATTTTAGAAGATGTGTCTGAAAGATGATTTTAATATTTTTTGTGGTTTAGTGAAGAAATGGGACTAAGATGAAAAAACAAATATTTAAATCAAAATAAAGCCGGTACCACTGGCGGTCACCAAAAACCGGAGCAACCTGGAATAAGCAACTCAAACCGTAAAGGGAAGGCTCATTCATGTTTTAGGAAGTAGGATTCCAAGGTACATATGTTGAGGACTGCTTGAATAAATACTAGTCGTGGGGGCGGTTACAGCAGGGAGTGGCGCTCGATGATAGTTAGATCACTAAGGGAAGAACTGGTGAATCTAGATTATATTAACCAATGTTATGCTTCGATGAAGATTTCCGGATCATCTGTCCTTCGAGGGAATCCTGGAGGAAGGGATCAATACTGGAGAACGAGTCTTCAGGAGCCGGAGTCTTCAGTGAGAAGCTCAATGTTAATATTTCTGTTCGTCTCCATGACTACTTCAGCGTGTATCGGGCGTAAGTTGTGGCGATATAGGGGGTATTTCTGACATGGTTGAAGCATAACGTGGTATCCGTGAGGGGTATCGCGATTTGTGTGGACAGTCAAGCGTTACTCAGGTCACTAGGGGCGGTTTCTCTGAAGTCACGGGTGGCGCTGGATTGCCGATCATCTCTAATGAGCGAGTATTTCAGTTCATTATTGGCCTAAGTGTGCGATAGCAGCCACTCTAACCTAACCTAACCTAACCTACCCCAGGGCATTTTATCATCAAAGAACCTCTAATTTCGTTACCAGACGCAACCATAAATATAAAGGTAAACCAATTTAGACATAGGAATCATTGTTCCAAGACATTAATAATTTAAAAGGCAGTAAATTTCAGCCTAAAATATCAATGAATCGATCATCAGTCAGCCCCCGTTGAAATACATTATTTTGAAATTTTGGTCCAATGAGTTGCGGAATATTCTAATTAGAGAACAACTTGACCTGGCCATGATGGTTCATCAAAATATTCCAAAGATATTAGTCTACCTGAAACTTTCCGAATCAACATACCATCTACACTGTTAAAACAGTTACATACAATTGTGAACTAAGCATATTAGAACGTGCGGCAATGTTTTTATTGTGTAGAATTCAAAGAACAAAGATCCTGTAAATTTTTTTTTTTTTTTTTTTTTTTATCAAATTAAAGCACGCAGGCTTATCATTTATTTTCAAAACGATTTTTTCAATTTGGTAATATTTCGTCTAATTCCTGGACTACGTTACAAATTAACGTTTTGTAAAGCATCAAAGAATAGTCAGAACAGAAGTCCATACTTCAGTTAGTTCGCTAAATAAATAATTCGTGCTAGCAACCAACATCTCTGAGCAGATTTTGAAAGTTTCATATTACTCCTTTGACAATTCTGGTTGATTTTTAGTCAACAAAGAATAATATGCAGGAGTAGGATAACATATACAGGCAATGGATAAGCATGTTCTTGCTTCAATACATCTTGTACACCTAATTTAATATTTATAGTTGTAAAAAAGTGGACGAATACGACCCAGCATAGACTCATTTCAGAACTTCAATCAAAATACAAATATTAGAATTACAATATAGGCCTACGGCCCAAATTCACAATTATTGATCAAGAATTTGCCTATAGTTCTATCCAGTATAGCAAATTTAAAAACTTCCTTATGTACATTAAAAATTAAAGTGAATGATATTTATTTCAAATAACTCAGAATCCCGTTATTTTAGAGCGTGATAGAGGAGGAAGAGAAAAAAGCATTAAAACAATGGAATATTCCAAATGAGCCATGCTACACACGGTTTCATAAAATCGGATTCGCACCTTCCTTTCTTTCCCCTTTTACCTACAAAATCCGTTTTTAACTGCGACACTAAATTTTTCGGTGAATCCGAAATGAAAAAATAGAAATGAAAATAAAAAAATTAAGGCCATTTTGGAGATGTAGATTTTTGTTTAAATTTTATTTTTGAGAGAACAGAATAAAACAATACAAAAAATTTGGTGTTTTAATATAAAATAAGAGTTTAATTAAATTATCAATAAAAATCTATTACGACTTAGTTTGAAACCAGAAGCTGAAATCGTGTGTAGCTTGGCTGAATGCAATTTTATTTTAAATGTCAGTTTCCCTTTCCATTATGGGGTTGATAAAAGAACAGCAGCTTCTCGTTTTAAATTTTTTAGAGAAAAACGTTAGTTTTTCAGTAAGTATCAAATAGTGTAAAAAGTGGGGTTCAACATTTCAAAAGGTACATTAACCAAGTACCAAAAAAAAAAATTAAATTCCGCTAACGAGATGTAATAAACTAATTTAAAATACTGGGCGAAAATCATCCTTGTCAAAACGCCAAATTTCAAATTTGCAGAAATTGGTAACCAAGCCCAATTCACCGATGCAGAAACATCTGGCAAAACATTTTAAAACAAAGGTTAGACTTGATAAGAAGCCTGACGCTTCGGCAATATGTCTGTGCAAACAATCACCAACAAAACCAGCGCTCCCTGGGCTTTTGCCGACTACTGAAAGGCGATAAATGGAAGAAATATACTACAGTTGACGAAGTTTGGTTTTATTTAATGATTTCTGATGACCAAAAAAGAGTATAATGTTTGAGTCGCGGCCAAACTAAAGCGGAATTAGTTGCCTTCACAAAAACGTTTCATCTGAAAGGCGGTATTCTTAGTGGTATTCTTAGGAATATCCAATTTCGGTACAACAATACCGATTTTCATTGAACCAGGTGCTAAAATAAATGCAGAGAACTACATAAGCCATTGTTTAAAACCACTTGTCAAAGATTCGAAACGCTTATACTCCGATGGTAACTGGAACTCCATCACACATGGCAAAGAAAATTTGCATTTCTTCATCAAAATAACGTATCATTTATTCATTCTAATTTATGGACCTCCTTATCACCTGATTTGGTGCTCTATGATTATTTATTGTGGGGCTACTTAAAGTCACAATTGGCAAAATCTAAAGTTGACAATATTGCGCAACTACGAGCACTTAAATCTTGGTCACATCGGTGTTTGACTTTTTATAAAAACTATACCTGTATTTTTATTATTTCAATTCAAAATCGTTTATTTTCATTTTTGACAGATGCCAGAATTAAATTTAAAATTTCCTTTTCAAACCAAAATTGGATTGGTTATGAAAAGAAGGAGTTTGGTCCAGTATAGTTAGGCTTAAAATTTTGTACAAAATATATTCATCATAATTCGTATGAAATCATATAAAGCCTCGAATAAATTCCAAAATCTACTAGACCTATAAGTTATTGATTTCGGATGTCAAGAAATTTGACAGTTTATAAAGATGCTTTCAAGATTTGATTCCACTGAAGTAATTTCTTTTATGAAAAAGACGTTTGCATAAATGAATTTAAAATTCTGTCGGTTGTGAAATAACAACCGTCATTCTCTTTTGTGGTAGTGCTGCCACTTATGGCTTGCAGCGTAACTTCTTAAGCTAAAGTAATGAGCTAAAGATAGATGAATCACTACTCTAATTTGCACCCCTATGATCCACACCTCACCGAGTGACTACATACAAATCTAGTCACATTTTCTTAGTATTTTTAGCTGAGGTGAAAACAGTAATAGGGGCCTAAGTCTCTCCTCTAAATTGGCACAACATTAACGTTGAAAGAAATACAGACTCTAAAACATCAGAGCTTTTACGGCTTCCAGTTCGTATTTTCAGGTTTGTGTTTCTTTATTGAATGCTAGCTCCCAGGGCCACTGAATAATGCATCCTGGGGCATAGATAGGTCGTTAATTTGTTTTATATTCACTTTCTTTTTTCCTAACAAATGTAATGATTTGTGATGAGTTATTTTCGTCTTATCTTTCTATGCCACACTACTACCGATTCTGTCGATGATTCTGCAAGTTTGTGATGCTCATTTACGTTTACGTTACGTAAACTCTATAAAAATTATACAAAGGAGGAGAAATGCAAAATATATCTCCTTTGGTTGTGTTGTCAATTTTTTCGTAATCAAAAATATTCAAACAGGTGTTTTTGCTCTGTATATATGGAAAACGAGACGAATTTCCGCTTAATGATTTTAAGTTTTATGAACTTTTTATATTCATTGATAAATGATAAAACAAAAATAAGAATAACAATTTTTATTCTCACGGTTCAAGGTCGATGTTTGATATTTAATAATTTTTATGCTTACAATAAATGAGGTCATTGAACTACTACGGTATATAGGCATCAAGATTTATAACCTTTTGTGTACATTTTCAAAATAACATTCTAAAACTGATAAGCACAGGGAGTCATATAAAATTAGACATCACAATATTCAAAAATATATAGTAATGATGTAATACAACACCAGAGTGGTTACCACCTTCACCACCAAACTGACCTAAAAACTAATTTAAACACCTTGTTAAAATTCCAATAATGTGTCAGTCCATAAAAGCCATAATTTTTTCGTTTATTATACAACGCACAACAAATGGATAAGACTACTCACAATGTAAAAAAATAAACAGTAATAGCGTAATAAAAAATGCGCGATTAAAAAACGCGGTAGTGTTAGTTACTATATACATTATATACTACATAACATGTACATACAGTATGTAGACACAAAAAGATCGCGGCGCGCATCACAAAAATTAAAAAGCCGCAAGAATTTTAACTGTCTGTTGTTTTATTCGCGATTTTGTGTACATGTTTATGTTGGATTTGGTGTTTTTATTTGGTCGTATGTGTGTCGCTGTTGCGCTATTAACACATGGGGAGGACGGTGGAATTGATTATCGACGCATACATAATTCAGCTACATTAGATTTATGCGTTTTATTGTGTAGTTCTGTTACCATATACATTTCCATCCGCATGAACAAGAAAAACCGGTTCAGGTGGAACATGAAAATGTGTATAAAACGCCACGCAGAAAATATCACACACCATAAAACATACATAATGAAACAAACTATTGGATTTTGCTCATTCCGTTAGTTCACTAATTAAAGCTAAATTTATAATTTGGTTTTAATTTGAACCAATCACAAATTAATTTAAATCATTTTTTAATTTGAAAACCGCACTATTCAATGCAGTTTCTTCAATTTTAGACGGTTATGCGGATTACCTTCGTAATAATACAAAAAACACATAAAAATTTGTGAAAAACTCTGTAATATAAAATAAATTGAAAAATTGCTTGTTAACGGTTTAATTAATTTTCACAATGCTCCTAAACAGTCATGAAGCCAATTCATCGAAATTCCATATGGTTTTCCAATCAGGTAGATTGAAATTTAATTATTCCAATCGCAATGAAAAAGAGGATTCTGAAGACGGGCGGCGGATCCCGCTTTCATAGTTGAAAGAAATACAAATTTAAAAATTAAAATTTCTGCTTAATATGGAACTACATGTCTCTGATGAATACCATCCAATTGGGCACACACAAATTACTAATCATATCTCTATATAAAGGTCTCCGTTGACTGTAACGTTTTCACCACCATCATTTTTGAACGCATATGGTCCGATGACTCCTTTGGCCCATAAAACAAGCCAAACGGTAACTTTTTGTGAATATAATGGTTTTTGACCAATGGCTCGAAGATTATCCAAATGCGTCAATTCTGCACGTTGACACCAAAAATGATTTTCAGCTCCATAAAGATGTTGGACCAAGCCGCAATTATTACGCACGATGACGAATCAATTCATTTGGATTCTCTTCAATACTACGCACTACAGCTGCCACCGCTTGCTCGGTACGCTTCATATGGGGTCTTACACGGGGCGCGTTTATCATTTAAAGTGCGAAAGTGATCCATAGTTAATCGAATTAACTGCTATGATGGACGATTATGTCGAGTATAAAGTGAGTTTCACGAACTAAATCATTATTTTCAAAGTCCAAAGCTCTTTTGATAAACCAAACCAACCAAAAATCAACTGTCAGCTGTCAAATCAGCTGTCCTGAAAAAATTGCTGCCAACTTAAAGTTGTATACCTCGAAGTGAATCACTTAGATTTAGTTAACTATTTAGCAATAAACTGCGGCATGTAAGACCAAGTTATTGAAATAATAATGAAAAATGAACCAGGTTCAAAACTAGTTTCTCGACATTTTGAACACCTCGGATTCTGCTTGAAATGTTTGTCAGTACGTCTGGATGTCTGTACCGATGATATTTCAAGACCTGTTTATGTGATGCGAATTGTTTTTCCGCCAATCTACTTTAATTTTTAGTTCAGATGATTGAAAAGCTTTTCGGATCACTACCTGAAGGGGGTCGCTTACATGCTATAGGAAATCATCCAAAATACCACCACATTTCTTTCTATATATTCGTGCAGTATATCGTTTGACAGCTCTTCGCCTTCAAATAACAATTTCGATATAACTTTAGTTCAGAAACCCACCGTTTTGGCGCTGGTAGGTAATTTTTCGTTTATTATAGAAGAAATGCCGCAAATTAGTACTTAAACCTACCGTTGTGGCACTGGAACAGTTATAACTTTTGTTATTCCCATATAATCATGTGGTCACTTCAAAGGTTTTGAAATTTAGCGCTTTAGTTCACAAATACACCGTTTTGGCGCGGGTAACTAATTATACAATTATCGAATAATAAATACGTGTCGTATATGGAGGCACCTAAGTATTCAAAACTACCGCTGTGGCGCTGAAACAAGTTACAAATTTTCCCATTCCCATATGCTCATCTAGCGTATCATTCATGAAAAGCCACAATTTTGTTGTTAGCGCTTTAGTTGATAAATCCACCGTTTAGACGCTGATATCTAATTATACTTAGAGATAGGTCCCTAGACATCGGTTGTAAATCGAATTCCATCAGGAACATAAAAAACCAATGCTATTAACATAATTCAAACCTGTATTTAAATTTAAAAATATAATAAAAATCCATAAAATGAATTGGAGAAAAAAATCGTAAGTGTGAATTGTCGTAAGTCGAATGGTCGTAAGTCGTGGAATACTTGAAGAAAGTCACTACTTTAGCTGAAGCTCGAAAATTTTTTTGATCAGCAATTTATTTCACAAATTCAGTTTTTTGGCGCTGCTGGCAATTTATTCCTTGGGTATAGTGGTGGTTGGTTATAATACTAATTTTATTCTTAGAAAACTTCATATACATATAACATATTTGTTACCAAATGTTAAGGAAATCCGAACTGTCGATTCATTGTGTATCAGGTCTAATATTCCAAATCAATGATAATCATATATTAAGAACGTGTTTCCCTGAGCCATTTTGTAACAAATTTTCTTACTATGAAATTTGCGATGTTTCCCAATTTTCAGTGGGTTTTTCGGGTTTGATAATTTCCAGCCCAAATTTCTGATTACCTCGTGAGGTTTCAGCATCTAGCACTAGAATATTACAATGAAATAAAAGTGATAGAAGCTGAAACCCTCAAGATGTAATTGAAAATTCGATTCAACCTACAAAAATCAAAATCTGTGGGAAATGGGGAAAATTCACCATTTTTACCATTTGATCATCAAACATAAATTTTGTAAACATTTGGTTTTAATTATCAGCGATTTTGCACAAATTCATGTTTTACAGGGTTGCGTAAAAGGGAAATATCCATGGAATATTTTTTGTTGACACCACGTGGTATGGGCTACAGGTGACTCAAGTGACATGTGGCGGCCAATTATTTTGCACTTTATTTTGCTCAACACATTTCGCTTACTCATCTGATCGTTAAAGCTTAGTACTCAGTTCAAAGTGAAATGAAATTTTAACTCGGTTTTCAAAAATCCATTATTGAGATCCCCAAATGCAACTGATGCACAGGAGGTGATGTACAGGAATGGAATGAATTAAATGAACGGGATAAAACAGCACAATGGAAAATATCATCTGGAACACTTACCCTGAATGACGGATGTATGATATCTGATGATACCATTAATTGGTTTTGGGTTTAGTCTATTAAAAGTTCATAGAGTGTGAGTATCTCAGATAAAGCTTGGAGTGTGGTGCTGCCGTTTGTTCGAGGGTAAATGCTTTAGACTTAGATCTAGTGACTCGTCGATTTTGTCGCTGTATTTTGTTAATCCGCTGAGGTCTGCCCTTTTTCTTCTTATCCTTAAGTTTCAAACTTGTCAGCCCGTCTTAAAATTAATTAACAATGATTGTGCTAGACAAATCAGAGTACCATAGTCCACAGTGTCCAGCGCTTTGACCTCCGGGATTGATATGGTTGCATTATGGTTTGTTACGACCATTCTGTCGCTACCAATTTTCCCAGTTGCCAAAAAATTTCGTTGGTAAAATGATTTGTCATTTTGGTGATTACATCTCCCATCTATGCTAAATCTTTGCTACTTGTGTTTGTTATGGGTTTGAGTCTAAGGAGTAGCTCAAAAAAATCGTGTGAATTGTCTGTGTTAAGTTCTTGTTTTACACGCGCCGCGCGATTGTTAAATAAAGGGTGATGAGCGAGACCAAAGCGAATTGATGTAAACGAAAAACAGAGAAGAAAGATAATTCTTCTAGAATGTTTTGCGCGTCGTTTTTCGGCGCGAGAATTTTTCTTCATGAGTCTTGTTTGGAATTTTGAGAAGTTGATTAGTAAAAAAAAAAAAATATTTGTGAAAAAGTCGAGCAGTAATTTTGGGGATTGTGTGTTGCTCTCCCGTAATGAGTGTAATATATGTACAAACAAAATTGTAATTTGGAAGAAAAATAAAAATCTGTGTAATAAAATGAATTAAATAATTTGGTGCTTAATTATTTATTTATGTTTTGGAAAAATATAAAATAGAGACAAATAAAAATCAGTGAAAATTATAGTTGACTACAAAAATACAGTTTTTCTCGAATGGTTTGATAAATGGTTTAGTTTTCATGAAATCAAATCAAAATGTGAACTTGAAGTGTGAGTTTTTTTTGGAACAATCGCAAAGTTTAGACGACAATATTAAATTATTAATAAGCGAGTCTCATTAAAAAAAAAAATAAAAACAATATTAATATTGATAGTTTTATCGGTGCAAAGTTTGTGTGGTTGTTTTGGTGTTAAAATAGTATATCCAATCATACATTAACGGGCACCGCATTTTAGACGGGTTGTCACGTTTCATCGGGTGGTCATTTGAGGCTATCCCTTTTGGCGGTATTTTCTTTTTATTTTTATTTTTTATTGCAAAACAACGCCCAATCAAAAAATAAGAGAAAACATTTTAAGTTTAACGGTGAACCAACGCATAACATTTACGGGTGGCGAGGCAACGCCCAACCTATTTCGGCGACCCAAATTTTTTTAAGGTAACGGCCGCGCAAGGTCGCAACAGTTTATTTTTTTATTAATTAAGGTACGATTTCTTTTTATTCTTATTTTTATTTCATTTTTTGTTGTTTTTAAATTTTTATTTTTTCTAAATTTTTTTTTTTTAATTTTTTTACATTTACATATATAAATTTTTTTGATTGTAATCGAGCGCCAAAATAACGGTCGTAGGTCGCGCGCTCGGTGTGCATTGTTCTCGCTCCTTCATATTTTTTTTTCTTGAGGGAAGTTGTGTTTCATACCTTTTGTTGTCTAAATTTACATAAAAAAGTGAATTATTAATTTCTCGGTTGGGTATGATGAGGGGGGAATTCCCATTCTGTGTCGGTGTTACATTTCGTGGTCCCTTGGTGCCCGCATCCTAATTCGAAACCGGTGTTTACCACCGTTTGAGTTCGATTGGATGCGCGCATCAAGGCACCTCACTCAGTTATAATTGTTGCTGTTCGTTCCTCAGGTTCCGGCCGACAAATTTCGACGGAACTCGGGTTTATTATTATTATTTGCGTTTTCATTATTTTTTTAAAATCTATGTAATCACGGTATAAGCCAGGAGCCACGCAAGCCTCAAACCCCACGACCCATAGCACTTCTCCCTGAGAATGTAGAAGGCAAAAATCACCGTGTAGGCCTCTGCGTGCGCTTAGTGATATCTGCAGGATGGCAGTAGCCAGCCTGTAACAGGTTTCCTGGAAGAGCTTCAGAAAACCCAGCACTTCAGATTTTTTTATGCCTAGAAGGAGATAGTTAAATAAACACCAAGAGTCTTATCCCCTCTTGTGCAACCATATAATAAACGGTTTATTGATAGATATGAATATGAAAAAGGGCCATCGTTTATGCGAATGATGTCATGGTAGCTCTCTTGTGGGGAGTTTGTCCTAAATGATTTTAAAACAACAACAAATTTTAGGGCAAATTTAAGCAAACTTCATGCATGCGAATAAAGAACAATTTCCTTTATTTCACACAAATACATCCAGAAGATATTTCCAAGAGGTTGCTACGGCTGGAATGGGTGTTTTCAGTTTGTACTACTAGATCAAATCCAATTAAAAACATGAATTTCCTGAAAAATCTAGGAAACGCTGAGTGTAATATTCATGTTTTGGAAAGTTCACATTTTTGAATTGGATCTGGTCTAGTACATAGTGGAAACATCCATTCCAGCCGTAGTAACCTCTTAGAAATATCTTAGGACAAAACACTTTTAATGCAATTCTGATGTATACATATAGCTCACCGTCAAATTGAACTATAAACGTTCTTGTTGGTTTTTCGACACGATACAATCAATCGCAACAAAAAAGGCCAACAAATGATTGGATATGGCCTAATATAAAATTCCAATCTGAATATAGCACTACACTAAATTTTCTTCGCAGTGAGCTTGTGGTGGCCAGCCCTTGACAAAGTTTCCAACAAAAATTGTACCATACGTGGAAAATGTAATAGAAGGCGCAAAGAATTGCCTTTGTGTACTACAGCAGGTCGTTGAGAATAACGCTTTTTTCTTCTTTCACAGGAATGTCTTTAGATAGAACACTCGATGATAACCAACTCGCTAATGGAGGAATAACAGTAATCCTCTTTAAATCTTGATTAGATTTTTTCCAAGACCATTTTGCAGAATTTATAACTTCATACAGTTAGACCTGAGACGGCTTTAGATAGACTATTAAGAGATTGATGCCTGACTAGGCCACCGCTAATATTTTATGGCGGCAATGGCTCGCTGTGACCTGTAGCCCGCTGTAGAGTTCCCCACGGAGCACCGCTAGGACTTGTGAATTTTTTAAATTTCATGTGAGATTACACAATACCACAACGTACCGCAGGCGATCTATGCTATAACTTTTTCAGAACAGAACAGGATTAGAGAGTGGCGACACATTCTCTAGTAGGGTCTCACACTTGGGTATTGTGTGTAACATCTTTGTTTTGTTATAGATCTAGTTAGTTGGATGACTGTTGTTTAGGCGGCCAACATACAGGGCTTTTATAGAAGTAATGTTTAGTGGTAGACCAAGAATGTCAATGTTAAAAGCGATTCACTGTTGTTTTGAAACTAAATTATACCGTAATCAAATGGTAGTCTTCGGTACCCATCTGTAAAGCAAAGATCGTGCACGTATTTCGTACATTTTATTAAACCTCTTACATTCCCATACCTCATGTGTAAATAATATTTTCAACATGGCTGGCAAAATTACCACCCCTTATTGAATGCTTAGATATAAAATTTTTATTAGCCATCAGAAATTATGAACAGATACTGGTATTCTTGAAATCAGTGGAAATTTCCCTAATCGCAACACAGCAATTTGTTTGACATTCTTCATATTATTCTAATTTTTCGCCTACTATACTTTAATCATTTTTTCAAATTTATTTGCAAGTTTGCTAATATTTATTTCCCTACATCGAGGGAAAAAATTAAGGGGGAAATATTATGTTTCTTAATTTACCAAAAGAAAAGAAATTTAAAAAAATAATTAAAGTAGTCGGCGAAAAATTCGAATATTATAGAGAATTTCAAAGCCAATCGCTGTATTCCGATTGGGGAAATTTCCAACAATTTCAAGAATACCGCCCCTATCCCCTACCTAGTTTCAAATATCAAAGTTATCCGGATTTTCAGATATAGAATGATCTGAAAAATAAATAAGCGAAACCAATGAAAATCAAACTCATACAAAGTGTACAGCAACGCTGCAATATTTATGCACTTCGCATTTTCCAATTAACCTTCATTGAATTTATGCACATATGTAAGCGTAAAACTTACCTTGCGACGATCTACATTTGCCGAATTCGAATGTGTTACATATAAAATACTATGTATGTTACATAGAGAACAGCAAAACCAGGACTTTCATGTAAACGTTTTTTCGTTAAATTGTTGACCGCCTTGGACCAATAAAATGTAGTCGTGGTGTACCGTGTGTATGCGTGCGTACGTTCGATGAATATCGTGTAAAATATTTTATATGTTGTTACAATGTCAAAGCGAATTTTTATTTATTGTAAATCGTTCGTTATATTTATTTAGTTTCGCGCATATAAGAAATTGGAATGGAAAAATCTTATCTTTTTAAAGGTTAAAGAATTATAATTAAAATGTCGCCGATTGAATGTCGCTTTTGGTGACAATTTTGTAAAATGAGCTTTAATTGTATACATAACGACTAAGTAAATAATGCTAACTATGTATTTACTTTCTAAAACACTATGATAAATATATACATTGACCACCAAATGGTTAATTTATGGTAATCAAGATTAAATTTACTACTTTCACTTGATCGCGCGCGCGCGCAGTTTTTTATACAGTTTTATGTATAGTTTTGCAATTTTTTAAACTTAAACTCAAATAAAAAATCGTAAAATTTTCTTTTCATTCTGTTGAAAAATTTCTTTTCGTATTTTTATTCGTTCAAAGTCATATTTATATCAATCTGTGTATGGATGTGTGCGTTTATGTTACGTCAAACTCGTTTCGACATTTTCTTATAATTTGGCCAATTTAAAATGGTACGAGAATTTTCAATGGTTATACGGTTTGGTTAAGATTTCGTGTTTTTATAGTGGAGTAACTCGGTAAATTAGGGTGACACAAGGTTTTCGGTTTGTTGGATGGAGATGTATAATTTTGAGGCAATATTTTACATTTGAATGGCTGACCGTCATTATTATACTAAACCGAGATTTCACAGTGAGTTTTTGTTGGATTTTGCGACAGCGATTATATCGTTGATTGAATTTTTCTGTTTCTCTTTTTTTTTTTATTAAATTATTTATAGCTCGCATTAATTATTAGACATCATTGACATTCCACATGATTTAAACTTTTACAGGTGTCTAGTGTCCGTAAACCTAGCTTAGTAACTCGTAAGGTTGCTTTTCGTAACGATAATTTCGACGAAATAAAGCGTATACCAGCTTCAGTTATTACCTGTAACAATTCCAGTTGGTTGAGGTGACACAGACCAGCTCTTGATAAACTAAGAGTTTATCTTATTGGAATATCTTTCACAATAGTAACGGGCTGTGCTGAGTTTAAGCAAACGATGGCGAAGAAGAAAATTGCAGCACGAATAGCCGGATTGGCTCTACAACTAGAAGAATATCAATACAAGTTTGAGCACCCGCACCGAGGCAGTATAATGAAGCAGACGCATTAAGTAGAAACCCAGTGGTATTAATAGTCCCATGTCTGATATTGGAAAGTTATATTGGAGCGCAAATTTTACACCTCTAAATTAAAAGACAAGTGCGCCAGATACAGATGAAACTGTACAGACTGCATATTGGGAAATCGAAAGCAAGGAAAACAAGAGGGGTTTCTAAATCCATTGCTAAAAGGAGATTATCTACCCTCCATATAGATCATTTAGGTCCTTTAATTTCTACTAATGAAAATTACAAATATTTATTTACAATTGTAGATACGTTTTCCAACTATGTGTGGATATACCCCAGAAAAACTACAACCACAGAACAAGTTTTGGTCAAGATGAAAAATCACCAAATCACTTCTGACAATCCCGAATTTATAGTTTCTGATCGAGAGACGGCATTTGCATCAAAGCAATTCGAGGAGTATTGTTCAGAAACTAAAATAAAACACACTTTAATTACATCCGGGGTACCCAGGGGAAATGGACAAGTGGAGCGGATACATGGTATTATTATCCAAGTATTAAAAAAACTTGTGGGAGAGTCACCTCAGACCTGGCATAAGCACACTGAAAAAATACAAAGTTTTTTTAACGCCACCTGGCAAAGAACAATAAATCGTACTCAATTCGAGGTTATATGAAGCATTGGGGTCATAGCCAGTACGATATAGGAAAATTACATTTACTTATCCGTAATTTAGCCACTGCTGCAGAGTTCTTTTCAAATTCCGGTTCTTTTAATCTAAAACATATCCACCATTAAGACGAATTGTTCAAGTAAGATGTGCCAGCTGCCATAAACGAAATTTGATCGTAAGACGAAATAATTTTAAATACTTACCTCAAATAAGGGATCCAGACAAGACGAATGTCTTGAAAGGCGAAAAAAGACGTATCTAATATTCAAGCATGATAAGAGGATTTTACAAAGAAGAATTTGATGATAATTAAATAAACAGATTCGCTTAGTCGACGAATTCTCAGGATGGCCGAATTGTGGGAACACCCTGTGTTAATACATTGGTAGAATTGCAGAAACACCCTGTTACTTATTTAAAATTAACGTTTTGAGAAGAGAGTGGATAAAATTGTTGGTGGCATTAGCTTTCTTTACTTGATAAAAATTTAATTTGGATTTATTTTATTCCCAAGGAAACAGCAAAAAGAATTTTTAGATATCATTTTGATTATTGCAGACATTTGTTAAAATAACTTCCGAATTATATAATTATATAATTACAATTAATTATATATAATTTTATAATTATGTTGCGAATATGAAATGTAACTTTACCGGGTGACAACATTTTAGAATAAGATATAAAAAATACCAACTACGTCGACATTTTTCGGCAAGTACGAAAATTAAAAATGGGAATTGGATTTAAATAATTCTAAAAAAAATTGGATTTAACTAATTCCATTTAGGAATTGTTCAGTGCAACTGTTGTTGTAAATGTCTCAAGTAAATACAGCTATTGATGTTGATGATTACGGTTAAAATATATCAGCTGACAATTTTGGATGATAGAATATAAAGACATCGAGGGTCGAGGGACAATCAAATTGCGAGCGTTGATAAGTATAGACTAACAAAAAATTATAAAGTGTACAAATTGTTATAATTATTAAAAATTTAACTTGAAGTCTTTCATTTTAATCAGTGCGTAGTTGTGGCTAATTGTAAGATTACACATTTTGTCCAAAGTTTAAATTTCTGTTGGATCAACGCAATTACGACCTGAAAATTCTGCTAAAGCCGCAGAATCGCAAAAGTTAAGTCGTGGCGGCAAATTGGATTTGACATTCATTGACTTAGCGCATTTGAAGGAAATCAGTGAGAGACAGCAGCCAATTGGATGCTTAAAGGTATAAATAGAGCAGCGAAAGTTTAATGAAGAGGAAGGCTATAACCAATACGACACAGATCGGACAAAGAGCCAAAGAAAACAAAAAATATCATTAAGAAGTGATGGGCTACCAAAATGCTAATTTTACCGATCAGATTCGGAAGACATTTTTAAATGTTTTCTGTCTGCACACCCCATATTACGTGAAACAAAAACAGAGTGGTCATTTTGGCGGTAAGACCACGTCGCGGTGCGTTGCCAGGTTATACAAGAGTTTAGTAAAAAAAACCGAAAATACAGAAAAAAATATTTTTCTAATCCTTCGGCCGAATGCAATATTTTATTTGGTCAATATTCGAAAGCAAATTGCTCCACTTTAGCAAAGTTCAACTATCAGTCAATATTTATGTGCTTTATTCACAGCCAAAATTGACTAATGCCAAAATTGAGTATGAGACATATGCCGGAAAATAAAACAATTAGCTAAACGCTATAAACTTATTTTGACTTAGTTAAAAAAGACATTTTTAGTTAAATTAATTAATGGACTGCTTAATTATATTTAGAATTTAACGAATTTAAATTTCCCATAAAATTATTATTTTTTCTTTAATATTTTTGGACAAATTAGTCTACATTTGTTTTAATAACAGACTAACAATAGTTTTGAAATTTTTAATTTAAATTTTAAATTTAAACCTATTTAATAGAATGGATTAACAGTGGGCAGTTTATCAGGCCTGTAAATGACGATCATTTGAAACTTTATTTGGGAACCAATACTGTAGGTAACCATGAATGTATTATTGGCATTGGCTTTAATTAAAATTCCGCAAGCTTAATTCCGAGAATATTGCGAAGATAAAGACGATAATATATAAAAAACATAAGGAGGTTATTCGATGGAACGATCCTTAATTTCCGAGGTACGGAACAAGAAAACTGGCGAGAAGAGTAGAGAGCGGGAATGCAGAAAACCACAAATTGTGCACAAAATGACCAAGCCCAGAGGCAAATGCTCAGTCCAAGAACCACAAGGCAGGGACTACGAGTAAACAGTGCATTTCAAGAGGACTCGAAGGATGAACATTCCAGTAGTATTGTTGAGAGTGAGTCCGGTAGTGGAGATGAATGCATACGATGAAGAATGCATAACTGAAAGGTGCGAAACGACAGGAAGGGCAAAAAAAGATCTAGAGTTCGTCAGGTACAGCGAAATTGGAAAGGTCTATTTAAAATTCAATCTATCGAATAAAATAAAATTTGTGCAATGCGATAGGCTGAATTGATATGACATAGGATGTGTGTGTTCAGGAAGAACAGATTTAAGGTGGGGATAGTATTACGAATTCTACACTATACAAACAACACACTCAATAGTCTTGTGGCTAAGATATGACCACCAAATGTTATACCATTCCAAAGGTCGCTGGTTCGATAGTTTTCTTGACCAGTTTTTATTATAATTATGCAACGAAATGCTAATCTTTTGCTAGTTTCATTAATTGTTTTTGTGTTAGTGATATTACCTGGGTAAGACGGAATATTACAGTTTTCTTGAACTATGACCGTTTTATTTCGTCTAGTTACATGAATCTTTAATTTGACTCAAAAATACATATATTTAAACTTCTCAAGAAGACGTACATTACACTATAATTATCAACTTAGGCTGTGGGCCAATAGTCCGGTAAATCGTTCACTATGGTAAAAATCGGTTTAGAACAGATTTTTCGATCAATTTGCCATAGAGTTTTTGAAAAATAATTGAAATTATCGAAAAATTTATTTGATTTTTACCTTAAGTTTGGCACACGGCCTTAGAGACGAAACTGTTTTTTAAGAATTCAAAGGAGATATCAAGTACAACCTCAGGTATATGGGGCGTTAGATATGGATAATCTCAGTTAGAAAAAATTATCAGGAGCCCCACTAAGGGTGGGGACAATTTTCTGAATTGTGTATTATGACCAAATATAATAAACACTTAGGGTACCGCCCACTGAGATATCACTAGAAATCTTAGATATTTAGGGTGTTAGTTGGATACCATGTTTAGTTGGAAAAAATAATCAGGAGCTCTTCATCCAGGGCAGGGGCTATTTAATAAAATTTTGTATTATGGCCAAATATAATGAAAATTCTTAGGCCAACTGAAGTATCGCTAGAGATCTTAACACAACCTCAGGTAAATGGAGTGTTAGTAGGGGAACATGTCAGTTAGAAAAAATAGTCAGTTAAAAAAATAATCATTAATTTATTATTCAAACTTTTAAAGGAATACTTTAAGTGGATTATTATTGTCTATCTAAAATAATCCATAACTCCTTATTCCGGAGGTATCTTTAGAGATATCTCAGTCTTAAGAATTCTTATTATATTTGGTGATAATTAAAAATTCTATAAATATCGTCACCCCTGGGTATTTCTTGCCAAGCTTATGCTAACGTACTACAACTTCAAATGTGTGCATAACCAATTCGCATGTTGTCCTTGTTAGTCCTTGTTAGCTCCTATAGTCGGTGAGAAACGTTCATGTCGTATGTAGTATGTATGTATGTAATCACAATGAACTTAATGGGCGTATATCCCGATACCAATCTGGGAACACTTAATAAATTTAAAATCTCACTTCTTGTATATGCCTGTTCCTGTTCGTCTGTCGAGCTGATGTTCGATCTGTTACCACTATCTCATTTCTTCGAGCCCATTTGTTAATTATCATTTCTACATCAGTAGAGCATTTCTAAGTCCATGCTAGCAAATGTTCTAGCAAATGTAAGTCGCATTGCCTCGGTTACAAATTGGTTTAATAATATTAATATTGGTATACGAAACCAACAATCATTTTATACAGTCGCTGGTTCACTTCAACACGTTCTGTTATCTTGATGGTTTACTTTATGTGGTAGCCTAAAGCTCAGACTGAGCTGGTAGCAAACAACTAGTTCAATTAAAGAGAATGATTTAAACGCTTGTTGGATAGGAGGAGCGTGCGTCATTCCACAATACTTGCTTGCGCGGGATGTGAGATAAAGTTGATTCCCATCAGACTGTGATTATTACTGAAAAAATTGGGATAGAGGCTACCTCAACCAGCAAGCAAACAATTTGCGGCTTAGAAAACTATCCAGCAATTGTTTGTGTTGTTTTACTGTGTGCAATTGCAAAGATAAACAAAAATTTAGCAAATATAGCAAGTTGCTTGCTTGCGAGCAGACCGAGCGTCTATCCCATTGGCGACAATATAATGTTCCAATGTACATGTTCGCATGTTCGACCTGAACTTGATCATTGAGAAATTATTACAATCCTTATTACGAAAGTTTCTTGTGGTATTTAAATTGACAAAAAGGGTCACTCATTAAGACAGCCTTCATGGACATTGAATTTAACACTGTTGTTTCAAAATATACCTGGAAGGGTATTGAAAACATAAATCGGCCTTTATAATGTTTGAAACTGGATGGATGAACTGTAGGCACCATTTATAAATAAATAAATAATAATAAATTTAGCCAAACTATGAAAAAACTAAATACCGTTGTATTTAACTTTTGTCTATATTCCGGTGTATTTACGCTCAACTGGAAACTTATTATTGGTACATGCCTACAATTTTCGCTGTAAGTAACGAGGTTATCCTAGATATTTGCATCAAAAGAGCGTTGGACTCGACCATATACAAACTTTATTTATAAATCGATTACATCCTATTTCAACGTAAGAGGATTTGTCGATATCTCTAGATTGGTTACACGGGAAGCTACTTAGGACACAAGTCTAAACAAACAAATATCACGCATTTCGTGTAGCTGTAAGCACGCGATCTCTCTCTAAACCGCAACCGCGATATACGATCAATGTCATACTCATAAATAAATTTCGTTTCTTTTTCAAAACCGTTTAATTAAAATGCGGTGAGTTCCGTTTTATAATTGGATAGTGTTTAGGCGCGATCGAAAATGATTTCAGAATAATTGAGAAAATATTTGTAATAAGTAATTTACTGGAAACGCCAACTTGAATATAAATGATGAAATTAACTTTGTGCGATTTTATAATCAGGTCATAAATAAATTCGCGAAAGTACGGTCGCCCCATCAAAACATTTTGATGACATCGATCAGGTGAAATTTGTTTTCGGTTTAATTAACGAACATTATCGTAATTACACATCTCTTAACTGTCGTATATGATATACTTGTAAAAGCGCAATTACCATTAAACAGACTCGTACCGCGCTTTTGTTTGTGTACGAGTACCTACTCGTTTACCATTTGGAATCTCTACAGTCTGGGCAAAAAAAAAAAAATATTATATAAAAAGTAGAACGATAATAGTTCATGTTAAATTACAATTTTGAAAAAATTGTTTAAATAGTAAATAAAAAAAAGCAACAAAATACTCACACCACCCCAAATTCCAACCCTCAATATCATATCGCTCGTTATACATTTATGTGTTTTGGTTCCTGTTCCTGTATTTGTGTTACGAACAGAAAAATTTCATAAAACCCGTATGCTATCATAAATTTTGTGATGATAACATCAACCAACACCCAACCTGATGTACAAAAATATATGAAAAGCGCGGTTGTCATGTGCGGCCGGGGAAAATATATACATCTACCCCACTCCCCATTAGGTACATTCAGCAAAAAAAAAATAAATATTTCCATGTGATTTACATGGCGAATTTAACAATTACCAACCTTGAAACTATTACCTTATACCAGACTTAAAAAAGAAAAACCAATAAGTGGTGTAGAGTAATAAATGTCATGCAAAAATTTTCCTCATATCGCGAACAACATAAAACCTGCTTGGTGGTAGAACGAGTAGGGTTCATTTTATGATTATTCGGGAATATCGATGCAGACATGTGAATTATGTAAATTTATTCATTTATAATCATATAAAATGTATTCGGTTTCTTCAATTCGATATCGTTCTAGGGCATCGAGAAAGAAAAGCATAAAATGGAATACATAATTCAATTCAAGTAGCTAAATAGTTGTAGGTCATACTGATTTATTAATTTCTACATTGCAGACGAATGTAGTTCAAATTATATGAATACAACCACTGACTAGCGAACGACCAAATTTGTGGAATCTCAACAAATAAATTGGCAGTAGTGACCTAATCTATATTCTCCTAATCCCACCAGCCATTAGCAAAATCTCTTTGTAGCTACTAAAGTGCTGACTATAATTACGTCATAATATTTGACTAAATTTGCTATAATTGGGTTCAACGTAGAACTTAAAAACGTAGCAAGTGGAAAGGACGTGACCAACAACGTATGATGTGCACCTCTACCAAGATTTACTTTAACTCATCAAGAGGCAAGTTTTATTGACACACTTTAATATAATTTAACCGACATACAGATCGAAAATAACACAACTGCCGATCGTGATAGCACTTCATCGGGCTTCTTCCTCCCTATATACAATACGTACTAAGGTTGAGTAACAAAAATAATAACAGGAGATAACCAAAATTTGATGCAAGTAGATCAAGTAGAAAATCCACTGCGATCAGTCAAAGAATCAAATGGTGAATAGGAGAACAAAGGACATTCGACCTTTAATCCTCAGGTAGGGGAAATTGAATTAATCGAATGACAACTTATTAGGTTGTACAATAATTCACAGAAAAAGACAATTCATCGTAAACGACGAGTCACCAAAAGCCACAAACGATAATTTTACTGAAATGCCAAATGAGTTAGGGTTGCATTTTGGACGTTATGTTTGAAAAAATATCATATAAGTTTAAGAGAGCTTTGCGAATTCTAAAACGAGTAATAAAGAAATAATAATGAAATATGGTTGTTATCGATATACAAACCAAATTACACCTGCTAAATAAAATTGCCCAATTTTCAGGCCTGATGACAGAACAACAAATTGTCAAAGGCATTTATCGATCAGCATTTCCGAAAGGGATTAAATCGAGAAGACAGCCCTGCTGATACGCCCATAAACTTATGTCGACAGTTTCTATTCTGAACTATAGATGGATGATATCAAAATATAGTGCGGAGAAATATTAAAAACAAAAGAAGTATGGGTTGAAAGATGAAAGAGAGTGGATGTAGCTTTTTCTTTAGCAAATAAGTTTTATGTGAGTTTTTACGCGCATAGGTGTTTATTGAAATATTAAATGCACATTTTAGCAATAATGAATTAAATTATTTCTTAACTTTTGCTCGAATTATAATTTTTAAATGTTATTTTTCAGAATTTACTGCTTTTTCAAGAAAGAATGACGTTTCACGAAAACAAAAAAAAAACATTGAAGCAAAAACATTTCCTTTAATTAAATGTACTGCCATGCACTGCCGCGTCAAAACGTAAAGCAAGAGACTAGCTGAAGTATTAGAGAAAAGTCTCACGAATCCCAACCCGTATATTTTTAGCGGAAATTCTAAGCTACATTGAAACATTTTAGTAGCTTTTTAATAAAACTAAGCTGTTAAAGTAAAATTACCCATTTGGGTCTCCAGATCAGCCTTCCATTCTGTGAAACAGGGCAATGATCTCTAAGCGAGGGGGATAGTAGCACCGAACTTATCATTAACTATTCCAAGAGGTATTTAAGTACAGTGAAGGATTAGTTAAGCATACAAAGTAAAATAAATAAAGTCCAGCTTTCAAAATCCAGGAAATCAAAATCTCGGAACTCAAAATATGAATTTTAAATCAAAACGAATTCTTATTTTTTATAATCCTTAATTAGTTAGTAAAACTTTTATATTTTCAAAATTTGGTTTTGCTGTTAAAATTCATACCAAATTGTGTCCAAACTTTGTTTTTAAATGGTATAAGGTATTTGGGACCGGATTGAAGTTCTAGAATAATTTTAATATTTTAGTTGAATCATTGTATTTTTAAGTCAGCCTTGCTAGCGGAAATTCGCTCATTTCTTAACCAATAAAATTATGTTTTTAGGAAGGAATTAAGATTTAAAAATTGTTTAAGAACATCTCATAGAATTTTGTAAAATTTGTGAATTCAATGTAGGGCGGTATTTGTAAAAACATAAATTTTGTATAAAATTTGAATTTTTTTTAATCATTTTCAACGAAATTATAGAAGCTGAACTTCATACTTGATTATTTGTTCTGAAAAATTCTGAACTCTATTTGTTCTCTATTCTGAATTCTGAAAAATATGCATGCCCACGTAACCTGGCCTCTTCTCATGGTTTCTTAGCAAATTTAAGTCAAATTTGAATTCTAGATCTTGAAGTCTTCTGATCATGGGATTTAACTAATCAAACTTGACACGAAGTGGTAAATAAACCAAAGTTCCTAAAAATGGCCTTGCTGTTGGCTTTTTTTAATCATATAATTATGGTTGAATTCAGTTTTTAGGATTCGATTAGTGTTCTAACATAAATTTTGGATGAAATTCTGAAATCTGGTTATACTGAATGAATCTCTGTCATTTTTAACACTTCAGTTTCATAATCGCATTGTAAGTCTCGATGAATAATTGTACGTATTCAATCATTTTACTAGTCGATCAATTCTACGTATTGGAGAGTTCAGTTGTGGTCATAATTGCCTTTCTTTAGTAAACATTTGAAGTTTTTTGGCAGCCTCTCGTTTGTCAAGGCATTCGTTTCATTGCCATTTCCATTTGCAGCTGTAGTTGTCACCCATACTAATCGGAATTATTTTCCATTTTCTTCTATGTGACTTTGTCCAGATTCGTTCACCACTCGCTCATTACATAAGTGCAAATCATACAACGGAAAAGCCAGTGTACAAGCTCCGGTTCCAAACCAATACCTATTTAAAATTCATGAATACAAGTCTCGAGCGACTTTTTAAAATATTCTACTTCCAACTCAACATACCAACTTTCAAGTAGGTAGGGGGACTAACTGATAGAAATTTTTATTTCTTTGAAAAGAGGATTAACCCTGTCTTCGACTTACTGCTAATTTATATAGATAGCCTGTTGTGGATTAGTACTCACAGGATTCATTTTTTATTAACATTATTTTGTGTGTGTGTATAGCAAGTTGGTTTTTCGATAGTGCTCTATCCAGCGCTCGAAGCCTCTGAAATTTCAATAAAAAGCTACAACTCCACTTTAAATTTCTATGAAGCGTTCGGTTCTCCTAGTTAGAGTTCCTAGTGCTTATCTAGCCTCTCTAGAACTTTTGGCTTTAATGAAAACTTTACACATACTTTGTGATAGGTTTTAGGTTCTTCATGACTTAAGGTCACACCCAGCAATAAAAGTTTTTCAAACATTTCCTTACATATGCCCCAGTTTTTGGTCAAAAACACTAAACTCCTTATATAAGTCAGAAGCAAAAACCACTTCTGGTATGTCCAGCTTATTTTTCTTAATAAATTGTATTTTGCAAATGTTCCAAACTAAGAGTTTCGGGTTTAATAAATTTTCAAAACTTAACAGACTCCGCGAAAACATAATGGAAAACTACTGGAAGAATACGTGTCCATTATTTGGTTTGATGGCAAATGACGGCTGTGTTGAGTGGACGATGCAATCTCTCGACGAATTCATTGCATTTCGGGTTCTAACTGGTTGTTCTCTCACGTTCGAACATTAACTTTGAGAATTCGTTGAATAATTTATTCGGACTCAAACTGAATTCTTTGATCCGCCACAATAACTGCCTGTACACCAAAATGCGAGATCCATGTATTAAATGCTGCTACGGCTACAGTTTCTGCTTTGATGTCTGGAACAAGGCTCGTTTCTGGTAAGGCGATCCATAATGGTTACACAGTAATGCTGTACCTCTGACTCTGTTATTGAGTGATCGATGATATCTAGAGATAGTTCGTTGAATCTTCTCAGAACTGGGACGTAATTTATCCTGCTTATGGTATATGTTGAATAACTTTTGCTTTCTGTTAGACCAGACAACATTGGATTATTTTTTAACATCATTTTTGACACTGGTCCAAATAATTTGTTCTGACATGCCTTTAACGGTCGTTTGAATACCTGGATGGAATAGATTATTTATATATGTAGATTTAAATACTAACTTGCGGAAATTCAGTGGGATTTGTGATCGAACGTACCCCATCGATACGTCACGATAGATGCTCAAATTTGAATTGAAAGCTAATGGAAGTTTCACGAATTTTAACGTATAACGTTAGTCTCCAGATTTTTGAATTCCTCATCTGATTGTTGTACTTCTGCTATATTTTCGTAGCTTATGGCCTCGGGTAAAGTTAATGAATTGATTCTTGACAGTGTATCTGCGACAACATTTGTCGCTCCGGACATGTGTAGTATAGCGGTTGTAAACCGTCCAATGTAATCCAATTAACGGAATTGACGTGGTGATGTCTTATCAGTGTTTTGGTAAAATTTGTAGATTAATGGTTTACGGCCGGTGAATAATGTGTATTTACGACCTTCAATCAGATAACGGAATCGTTTGTTTGCGGAATAAGTAGCGGAATAGTTCTCTATTTTAAGTGCTATACCGTTGTTGAGTTTCCGTTAACTTCGATGAATAGAACTGTAGCAGCTGCCAGGCATTGTCCAATTTTTGTTGAATAATTGCTCCAATGGCTTTGATAAATGCACCTACCACTACTGTAACCTCGGATGTGGGCGACAGGTGTGCTAACATAACAACTTTACTTCATCATCTTCACTTAATATTCTCAAGAATCTACCTACTAAAGCTGGATTATCTCCTTAACCTGCATTTTTTAATCCCTCGAATACAACCAACTTTTAAATGTTGCAAATGTTGTGTAATTAAGTACGAAGCAATCGACAAGTCATCAACGTAAAAAATAGAAATCCAAGCCATTAAAGCGTTAATTTCTCAGACTAACTGTCATTCAAACGAAATGAAGTAGTTCGAACGGTGTTAACATTGCGGTTTTTGGAACATCTGGGAGGCACGCACTAAGTCGATGGTAGAAAATACTGTACTTCCTTCAAATCCTGGAGGTAGGTATCGGGTAGCTGTCTGGAATGGTTATGTTACTAAGGGCGTGGCAATCATCACACGGTCCTCATTCACGGTCCCAGAGGATGGATCAAGGGCTTTTGATTGATCTGCAAATACCCTGTGCAACCACACAATCGAACTTTTTCCCTGCTACAGCATTTTTCCGTGGGTAAATGTATAGTTTTGCATGCGATTGAATGACCTCGAAACAGTGCTCAACAGGGTTAGTCTTGATTAGCCTTAAAATGAATGTTCATGTGATTCGTCCTCGTTTGGACTGTTGATCCGTTGGCTGCGAAAAGCTCGAGAATAACGTCTGTTAATCTTAATGTATGACCAACACCTTATTAAGGCGACAATTCCATATTTTTCTTTCCGAAAGACACCATTTGTAAAGATTTGTTTAGTATTTTGCTTTAAATTGACTCCATTCCGGGCAACAAAATTGAGAGCAACAATATAACAATTCTTGAATTCGTTCTTAAATCTCCGATGGAAATAGCATATTAATAGATCTGATCCGTTTGCTGAATCAGAATTTCTACTGGTGAATCTATTTTGTGGCAGAAACTTGTGATCAGGAATATTTCGTACTCACCACGGGTCATCACGTCAATATGACGATGTATTTCATCACTTTGCTAGCAGACAGTGGATTAAATTTGATTATCAAGCTGGTTCGATGATATCGAAATAACGCGGGATTGTGACATCTCAAGAAAATTAATTACTAATTTTTCGCGAGTTTAGTTGTGTTTAATAAATCCATAGTTGGAGCTATATCTCTTGAGCACGAATTGGTAATCGTTTTAACCAAATCGTTTTGATAAATTTAGATAACCGTGATGGTTTTATATCACCTAGGTCAAGACTCTGCAACAATCTATATACCCGCATTTGTTTGGAATCACACAAACCCTCTAGAATAGCTCGAACCCAGCGTCAACAACAAATTCGTCTCTCTTTTAAAACAAAATACTCCACGCACACTGAGGCCCTGCATTACAATTTCCTGGTGTAGCACAACATAGTTCACTAAATCATCATGCAAGGTCAGTATATTTACTAAACCGTAATAATTCCAAAGGATGACACCACCAATCGAAAGACAGGGTTGATGTCATTTCAGACTTTCCAGAGTCAACATCGACCACGTTTAGCTGAACTGTTATCGTCTATTCACCAGTATTTAGTTACTTTACTTAAGGTCAAGTGTTAAGTTGCTGCTGCCACCATTTTGCCACATTTGAACCTCTCTTACAACGACGAAACAAAGGATTTTGGCAACCAATGGTGTTCAGTTTAAAGAACCTCTCCCCTGCGGAAATTAAATACTGTACATTCGATAGAGGACTTCTTGGTATGTACCAAGCAAACAAACGTCATAATAAACCTCAGCTATGCGTCAAAGTCGATAGTGAAACACTTCTCACAGAACTCAGCGTTGATGACGGAAGACTTGTTTCAATGCGACGGACGACCTTCGATGATCTACATGGCTTATCTCATCTTGGTATCCGTTCCGCGCGAAACCTATTATTACTTCGAAATACTTCTGACCAAGAATGAATACTGAAACAAGCAATTTTGTATCCCATGTCAAAAGTTTACCTCCATTCAAAATCAGAATTTATTCAAGCTACTAAGTGGCAATTTTAAAAACATCCATCTGGTTGATACGGTGGCCCAATGGAATCTTCTACAATAAGTATGTCTGAAGATATGATCACCCATTATTTATCGTGACAGATTAAGGAATATAATTCGAATCAACAACAGATCAAGGAATATAATTACAATCAACGTTGGTCACCGAGCTGACACAGTTCCTAAGTTCTCATCGAATTCAGACATCTGGTCCGGTGGTAACTTAAAGCTTGCATGCCACGATGTAAAATATTCATTTGGAGATCAGCTTCGTACTACTATGAGAGCCTTAGTTCACACGTATTCGTGAACTATGAGTTCATAAAATCAAACCACCAGATGGTAGGGTTTAGAAAACGGAACCAATTGGTTAATTCTAAAATTTTCGTGTTCAACCGTGTCAATGAAACTAAAATACTCCAGCAAATCAAATCTCCCAGAATTCATACAGAAAATTTATTTTCCCGTTTCATCGGCTCCTGAACCACCATTATACAAGTTGTTTCCCATAAATACTATTGAGCACCAATTGGGCTTTAACGGTATGCAAAATTTCATTTTAAAATTTCTAAAAGTTTCCCTGCCACCACCGTTGCCCACATGATTTGTGAATATACACAAAATAGCAAAAAAACTGTTAAAGCCAGAATGGGGAATGGGAGTAATAAAAGAGTTGTTATTGTTTTATTGTCTACCATTTCAAAGAATGTGGGGATATTTTTGTTGTTGTGTTTATGCTCACAATGTCGATTGATTTTTTTAAAGCTTGATGTAGTTATCGTTTTCTAGAATAACTTTCATGTGGAACGTTTAAAACAAAATGTTAGGAAATTATGATTTTGTGAATAAATTTAGGGTTGACTATTTTGTTGGCATATCCGGCTGAAAAAGGGGTAAGAACAAATAGGGTAGGAAAAACTTTATGTAAATTTTGAGGTGTTGGTTACATAAAAGTTCTGTTATACAATCATTTTTTATATTCACACATAAAATCTTATAAATATGGATGCGCTTTTCACGATAATCTTAAATATTTCTTTTCTTAGAACCTCAGAAACGATTACTGGTTGATTTTAAAGAATTATCCTCAAGAAATGTACCAACCGCAACGTTTAGCACCGAATTACCATACCCGCAAAACACTAAAATCTACTGTATAACATAAACAAGACACACACACACACAAAACCGGAAATTAATTAATAAATAATTTTCCCATTTAACAAAAATTTAAAAAAATTTCTTTCTTCTCTCGTTTGTTTTTGTTATCTCGGTGTGGAAAAACGAAGAAAAATAACAAACAACAAAACCAGACATGCCATTAAAAATATTTTCATCTCTTTGCCCCACACTCTCTAACAATAATAATAAAAAAACGAAATAAAATTCCGTTTGACCTAAAAAACATTTCCAAAAACAACAACGCCGAACAAAACATAAAGAAACTTTTTTTTTCGTATCTTACATTTTCCTGATTTTGTTATATGAACTTTTAAATATACTATACATAAAAAGCTCATTATAAATCCTCTCTCGTTAGAGGGGAAACAATTTGTTATAAAAACTTGATATCTCATTTTCGCGCAGTCATATTTCATCTGGTTATTCTATCGTTTTTGGATTTTTAATCAAATTTACTCTCTGTCGCGTTCTCTCAACAATATGTTTGTATAAAAAATAATAATAAACTTTATATTTTTATTGCAAAGTGGAACACTTTTTGTGTAATAAAATTAAAAAAAAAATTGTTTCGTGAGTATACAGACGAATACGAGTATATGTGTATATACATAAAAAAAGAAAGTATGTCAAGGTATATAGTCTGTTTATTATGTGAATAATTTATGTCAAATTTTCCGATTTTGTTGTTATAATATTCGTGAAGTAGTTTAGTGTTTTTTAGCTAATTATAAAACAATAAAAATGTTATGTTTATTATGCATAATGTGAGTGATTAGCGGTTGGAATTGCCTATGATAAATACATATGACGAGGAGGTATTATTAGAGGTAAGTGTTTTCGGTTTTTGTTAATTAATTGTGGGGCACATTTTGGATTCACACAATAATTTCGATTTTGTATGTCTTATGGTATGTACGTAAGTTGATTTTGTGAGATTGTTCCTCATGAATTGGTGTCAGTTGAAAGTAAATTTTTTTTTCTGTTATTTAGCTGGAAAAATATGTGTGTCACGTAGCGTAGGGCATGAGGTTTTTGTCAGATATACGTACATAATATGTACATATATACATTTTAAGATGAATATGAAATATTTTGGTAAGAAATTTCTGAAAAATGCCATATGGTGATGGGCGGGGTACTTGTTGAATATTATTTAATATTATGCTCTTCTCAGAAAATTCTGCTGATTCATGTTTCAAAATCTGATTTCATTACGATAAAAATACCTAGCAGTACGTTTAGGAAGTTTTAAGGTTTCTTTAAATAAAACCAACAATTTGAATCTGTTTTACTCGATTGACGTCCACTGAAGATTAGTCCTCTATCATTTGACGGTTTGGTGGTAATTAAAAAAAACCCAACAGCCGATACAAAAATATGTTAAAACAACGGGAACCGACTTAAAGCTGCTTTACTTTTTATTTTATTTTGCTGGTGCTACATCAAAGTGAGGGGAGGATTTGGCCGCCTTATTCCTAACGTTACATAATGAATTTAATTTCGGATTAAAGATTGATTGGTCCATTGAATCCTAGCCAGGTCCCAGAGCTGAGCTACATGCTGCTGCTTGATGATGCATACTGGTATGGTTGCTTGACGTTGTCGGTGAAGTTACGCATTATCTCTGTCTGCTATGCGCCCCAAAAACCTGCTTTTGAATGTGTAAATGTTCGTCATTGGTTACAAAAAAATTATGATTCATCATCTCCACTGCCGCACTAACGCTCATCTATCGTACTGAAATAATCGGCTGGGCTAATGATCTTTCCTCTTCTTGTTAAAGCAACTCGTTCCTTCTTCGAAAACGATCATTCCATCGTTGCTTAAATTTCGGACGTAGTTACCTAACATACGGCGTCTGAAGAATCTCTCATGTTTTTATGTTACATGGCTCTACACGTGGCTGTTGTAATACTGTGTGACGCCGATAGCTTTGGGTTACCTACCTCAACTTCTCTCTTATTATCGCCTTTATCCCCGCAATACCATTGGAATCAACCTTACGAAACTTTACCGTGTCTGTCGCTAAATTTGCCTTATATTCTAAAGCCAACGCCAATATTTCATTCGTATTGGTTCTCAAATGAAGTTTCAGATGGTCATCCTTTACAGCACTGATACACGTTCAGTGTTAGTTCGTTTACCACATCTGCAGGGTGCATTACCGTAAGCTTTACTCGCCAAGTTTGTTACCCACTTGCTGGGTCTTGCAGCCTGCCCTACATAATTGGGCGCCGTTTGTTTTGGAGTTGTATCTTAAATAATTCTCTGGTGTGTGACTGTCTTACTTCCATCTCAGTCATAACCCACTTCCACGGCCCAACCATTGTGTTTTACTTCCTTCTAGCGGAATTGAAGTTTAAAATTCTCAAATGGAGTCTTGCCATAGAATGGTGGATGCTTTAAAATTCTCATTGAGCTACCGGCGACTGGTTGTGTTAGAAAGGTTTTATTCACCTGACTTCCCCCAATAGTTTGTGAAGAATGAACTTCTACGGGTGCCTCAACTTCCCTAATCTTAGTTTTAAGCTCCTTGAATGGATCGTCAACTTCTTCTTCAAGATTATCCATCTCTCGTTTAAGATATCTTGCATTTGAAGCTCCGGAGCTGGCCTAGTTTAGAGACGATGTAAAGATACATGTCCTGTTGATATAATTTCGCATTTTGCTCTTAGAGCTCAGAAAAATATCAACCTTATCCCTCTAATTGTGAGGTAGGGCGGCTCGGTGCAGAAGTGATCGAATTTTGCACTTTGTAGTTTTAATTATACACTGAATTGAGCCTCCAGACCTTTCAGTTGAAGCAAGAGAGCCTTCGTTATATCTCCTATGGTGGTTAATTCGGTTGTTCAGGAGTAGGCGGCTGTACTAAAATGGTTATTTCCATTTGATCCATCGCTTTCATCCAAGGCTGCATTTCCTGGCATCTGTGATGATTATTGCGATCTACGCCCTCCTATTTCATGGCACTTTTTAGCCTCAATAGGAGCTCGTTTTTAACACGCGCACGGTTAAAACCCAGACACTCTCTAGAGCGTATGTCTTAATTATTGAGATGTATACGTGTTTATGGCTTGGCTGTTATCTACAAAACTCCACATCTCGGCCGTTCGATACGGATTCGTGCAGGATTTTACAAAAAAATCACACAGCCTTTAGGTTGAGTTTTATTTACACCAATAAATATAACTTTTTGAACAATTCACTATTTATCACTGTGTAGGCGGCAAACTCCATTCTTGGGTTGTTAAAGGTAGAGGAAGAGAGGGGAATATGCCACTTCCGAGAACCAATTTCTGCCAAATTTATCTGATGATTCTTCCAGTTTATGGTAAAAGTTTAAGTTTCACCCCGGACCAAGCAATTACTCCGTAGGGGATGTAGAGATCCCGATACTTGACAGAGGAACTGTTTTTTATATCAAAAATCGTCATTTTCACATACATTTTGGAAAACTCACGAGATTACACACGAGGCTACGCTTAAAACGGGGTTTGTAATTGAGGTTACAGAAACCCAAGTGTGTTCGGACTAATGAATGATCGATTGCTTGACACGCATTTTTTCTCTCGGTTTCGGAAATATACTATATTGACCCTAATTTGTAATACAAGCCATCGTACCGGAGATTTCCGGTGATTTCGTTTGTAATATAACCTTCGCACTGGGTCTTTAATCCGTCCGATTTTTAAATCCGGTGAAGGATTTGAAATCAATAATTATTGTTTCTGCTACTTCTAAAATTTATGAAGTTTTTTGAGAACATTATTCTTTCCCTGTTCAATATAGGTTTTACCCAACTAGCGGTAAAATTCACGGTTTCTAATTGAGTTTGTTTTCCAGATATCTATTTACTAGGTTAATACAAAAATCGAATGCTATGATAAAATTGATTCAAACTCAATAAATTTTATTGTCAGTTCACCCTATCAAATGGTTAAAGCTAATGTTAGGTTTCATTAAACGGAACTGTAAATAACTTTATGAACCGCTCACCAACCATTCAAAAGCAGTTTATTTGTCCGCACTTTGGGGTTTCCAATTACAATGATTATAGGTCGTCGACGTAAACTGGCATCTGCTATCCCTATTCACAACTTGCTTTACAGTTTGTGAAGTATCTGTGACTGCATGTCTGTATAGAGTGTTTCTACCTCCTCGCCCACTTCCATGATATTCAGGTTGTACCCGGGCCTCTACCGGTATACCGGTATCGGCCACCTCTAGATGTGATTCTCATCTTTTCTTGCAGATCTTGAGTGTGACTGCGCTGAAACCATATCTAATTAAATTAATACAGCTGATCTATAAACAGCCTTTGGTTCTTTCATCTCGGTGACTCTCCAGTCGACGGTCGACAGTTCACGATTGCTTTGTAGCATTTCCAGGATTTCTTTCAGGGGACTACGTCTACTCTAACACCCAGACTAGACTCTAACGCCCAGACTTATGGGAACTTTCGAAGAGCACGTGAGTAAATCTAGCTGAAATATTCGAACGAATATAGTCCGCCGGCTTAAAGTTAAGTCCTAACAAATGATGACTCTTCAGAAAAGAGGTAAATTATTTGGATCACAAAGCGACCGCTAATGGCACTCATACAGATACAACAGTAAGCATTCTTGGATTTTATACCTGTTATAGACGATTCGTTCCACGATTCGCCAATGTTGCATAAGGTCATAAATTCCATTTACGAACAGACCATGGGTTTTTCGATGGTCGCTACAATTAAAGAATCTGGAGGGACTGATGGCACGTTGGATCGAATGTCTGCAAACCTACCACTTTGTCATCGAGTATCGAGAAGGAAGCGCATATGGAAATGCTGCCATGTCAATCAAGTTGGCCATGTCAAGTTGAATACTGTGGACGAATAGAAGGAAACGAGACGACAGAATCAATCAGAATGGAAAGCATCAATTCGGAAGGAGCCATTACTAGATCGGAATTTATCAATAATATTGTGTTATAAGGAAGAAGATCGTGGACCAACTTGGAATGAAATTTCAGATAATACACCCTCAGTGAAGGCCCGTTAGACACAGAAGGAAAGGCTTTTATAGAGAATGGTTGTTTAAAACGAATATGGGAAAAATAGATTTAATGAAACACTCGAGGAGTATCATGGAAAATAAAGTGGAGACCATCTCGAAATTAATGAAATACTCACAAATATTCACCAACGGTTTTATTGGTCCGGATGTAGACAGCCGGTAGTGGAGTGGTGTCAAAAATGTACAATAGTAAAAGAGCCTGCACGATGGTTATTGGAACAGGACAACGTCGGTGTACCATATCAGTGAATTGCCACTGACATGGCGGGACCATTCCATATTACGGAATAGGTATTATGTATTAGTAATAATGGACTATTTTACCAAATGGTCAGAGGTATAACTTACACCCAATTAAGAGATAACAACCACCGTTGATGCCGTAATTAACAAATAAATTAGCCACTATCGAGTTTCGATGGAAATTCACTCGGGTCAAGGATAAAATTTCGAATCATGAAAAGATCTCTAAGATAAACGATGTAGTTTACAGAATAAAGGACAGCAAAGAAACAAATGATAGTGCGTTTGGAACGGGCGGTGGTACGATCTTCTTAATAATGCACAAATGTCCGTAGCTTTTTTCAACTCGAGAAGGGTAATAGGTAGAACTTTGATATTTGACATGTTTTAGGGTTCGTTGAGAAAAGTTCATAGCCGTTGGAATTACACTGATAGGTTCTTCCTGGGCTGAGCCGTGGCGGATCAAAGTTTCAGATACTTGCCATTGAAAATACATGGGATTCAAAATTGATATTTCTAAATTTTGCAACATAAAAATACTACTTATTACAATGCTTAAAAGTATATTAATCTCTTTATTTCGCATATTTTTTTTTATTTTTTTATTTTTATTTTAATTCATCTTTTATTTCTAATCAAATCATAAATACCGACCCATACTGGCATATGGGTCGCACGGGTTTGCTGGTTTAGTATATTGGGCGTCACTACAGCATAGATTGATTACTTGGACTGGTTAATTCAGCGTAAATTGCTCAATTAAGGGTTAAAAGTTTATTGACATGTATTAAAAAAAATGGTGACATCTAGATTTGAGCATCAGAAGTAATATTATAACAGATTGGTTCTATAGCAGCGTGGAAAAGAACCGAATGTTTGTGCGGAATCTGAAATATTCAGCACGATACATAAATACATGTGCAATAAACACTCATTCATTCCGGAGATTCAGTACGCGATAGTTTAAAAGCGAGAATGAACAGTGCAACAATTGTAAGTGGTGTTAAAATGAAATAATAATAAAATATTGTGAGAAAATTATTGTGTTTTAAGTGTTAAGTAAGTATTTGGAAAATTTTTCTAAGCTTGTTATTGTAAACCGCCAAATTTAATTCAAAACTATATTCACAATCCAGTGATTCGAACCGGATTTGAAAGGGCAAATGCACCGTACAACAGTATGTTGACTACGATTCAAATTTAGTGTGATGAATATATATTCCGTTTTCCTAACAGTGCCCTCCCTAAAGCGAACCATGTTTGACAAGTCTGTGGTGTTTCTCATTTTATCGTGCTGTGCTCTTTGTCACTATCGCGGTGCCAAAAATATAATTTAGTCGGATTATAAGTACCTAAACATTTTGTAATTATGTTTTATTAGAATTTTGAAATACCTACAAAGTTTTATTAATCTTATTTTCGATAAAACTGCAAAATTCTGCCCTTTGGTAACACCATATATTATCATTCTTTTTAATTAAATTTATAAAATTATTTATACGATTTATCTCAGACATGTAACATAAAATTTATTTATGAGTTATTGTAGCACTGCCAATGACTTCTGGCATACGAGTCATCCTAGAATGTCGTGAACGGTTCAAATCAAACATGTCATACGCGAGAATTAGTATCATTCGCTGATAAATGTCTATTACGTGTCATGCTTGACTGTCACTGATGAGCCATTAAAGTGTTGCGATTAATTTCCCTGCTGGAAATACGTAAATTTCTTTACATTTCACCAAGGCTGTTTCACTGTTATTTCTGCTCATACTTCAGTTCCCAAAGTGCGGCATTCTAAATGTTTAATGAGATAAAGCATTTAATATGTTCTAGCCATCCCTAAAGCAAATAGCGTACAATATAATGTTTTATCTGAATAAAGCTAAGCAATGTACTAAGATTACAAACCCAATCTCAGTTGGCAAATATTTTTGAACTTCATCTAAAACTTGGTGCAGTTTATTTATAGAGAATTCCAAATTGTAGAATGGGTTAAAAAACCTTCCTCACGATTAGCCAAATCTCGAATTCTCATAACATATGTCGGTTTTTTGCCATTAACGTTGTTTCCTTAATATTCCTGAATATTCGTTCATCCAGCAAATCTTTTGAAATCCCATTACCTTGGTTCACTATAACTTCCAATTTTGCAATATCCTAAAAATTGAGTATACTCAATTTAAATATAATTTACGTATAAATTAAACAAGTCTAATTTCGTCACGACGGCTAATTAACATACATTTCGTATTTTCGTAAATCACTTATAAATCAGCTATTCCATTATCAAATTGATCAGTTAAGATTTAGTTTATTCGTTACAATATAAGGTACATTCCAGAAATTAGTCGAAAGAATCCCATTTATTACGAAAAACAAACAAAGCCGATTATTCAGCAAAATCAATTTAGAAATGTTCAACCATTAAAACTAGTTCGGTACAAAATATTACAATCGCTTTATGCATTAACCTAATTTTATAATTTTGACGTACTAACTCGTAACTTAAATTCAGCTTGAGGCCCCATAACTCGATTCCTAGACCACTTTTCAAAATTACCTTTGCGGCGATGAATTGAGTTTGGTCATCTCCTTTCATACAAAAATACAAGTTTCTATCGTTTATAGATTTTGAGTTGAAAAATGCCGACGGACGGGCTGACATCATAGGCGGGCATATACGCTACTTTTACATTATAATGTCGTTTTCGATTGAAAATAAAATGTTACACTGAGTGTAAAAATTGTACTCGAAATGCTGCCAAAATGTTAGATTGAATAAACTGATAAAGGAAAAATTCCCGAAATCGATATTTAAAAAACCAAATATAAAAATTAGCACTATAAAGAAAAGCGCTTTAAGCCATACAAGTAATAAACATGCAAATGCTGGTACCGGGATATACCATTAGATGGCTGTTTTTTCTTGTGTGGTGACGGCGATTTAATTTGTTTAATTTTTTTTTAAATTGATGTTACATTTTTCTGTTTTTTATTTTTGCTGTGCAGTCGAAATAAATTAATTAAATGCATTATAAAAAATAATGTATATGCATCAAGTCAGATTTAGAAACAGTTCCTAAATCCTCATCCTTGACGATTTGTAAGAACATAGGAAGAAGAAATTCTCATCCTTGACGATTTGTAAAATTTTTTATTTGTCGAATGTGCACCACATATTTTCAGATATAGCTATTTGTCGCTAGAGGACACTATCGGTGACAGTTTGACAGTAGTTATGTTTTTTACGAAAAGTTGGCGAATTTAATCAAAACTTGAGAACTAAAACCGCCTATTGTGCATATCAATACTAGAGTAATGGGCTAGTTATATATCCGAAAACGAAACGGACTGAAACGAAACGAAAGGATTGATTGCATGAAAACATAATAGGCTAGTTATGTAGAAGAAATTAATGATACGAAAACGAACGGATGAATTGATTCAATTCAATTTGCTTTCGTTTCGTCTTTGCGGTTATACACTATCGGTTATGATTTTTTTGTTATCCTTACAAGCACATGTCAAATTGTCAAAATATTTTATATTTTAATTGGATTCAAACGCAGTATATTTAGTTTGCCAAACATAAAATGCATTTTTCGAGTTAGTTTTCATACTCACGAGAAGTAAACTTCAAATAATATAAAATTATAAACAAATATGAAAATGTCAAAACCGTTTTCACTAATTCGTCTATATAACCATGCCTACTTCGTCTTTCCGTTTCATTTCGTTTCAGTCCGTTTCGTTTTCGTCTATATCTAGCCCTTAACTTGAATCCGGTAACTTTCCCCCTTTACCTACAAAACCGGTTTCGTCGTGGATTCTTTTTTAAACTAAAATTTTTGTAGATTCAAAAATTTGAACACACCAACACAAACAAAAATGAAATAAAAATATAATCAAGGTCATTTTTTGTATTTTTTTAGTTTGATTTTGTTTTTGAGCCGCGCGCAAACACAGAAAATTTAAAAGTTACCGGATTCAAATAAAATGTGTGTGGACGTAAAAGGTGTAAGCCATAAAAGTTAACAGATTCAAGTTACCGTAGTATGGATATGCACATTGAGCGAATTGTCCCATGCCAATGTTGGAATAATTAAACCTTGATTTGAATTTGTTTTGTGACAACACGATTTGTTATTTAGGCAAATATGCCAATGTTGGTATGTCGTTCAGTTACGAATGAGACGAGCTTGACATCTAGTAGTAAAACCTATGCGAGCTTCAAAAATTTGCCGCAATTTCTCTTATAGTTTTAGATTTTTGTATGCTTTAACCACTTCATTTTTATAGTTGTACCGTCTCGAAAACCCCATAGCAAATTTCACTCTCCACGACGCAGTGTTCCCAGTGGTTTGTTATTTTAATAATTAAATTTATTTATTTATTCAATATCACAACTGATTCAGGGATCATCTAGTAATTTATCTATCTTAAATTAGTTTCTCGTATTGCTTATTCTAATTAGAACTGCCCAACTCCAGCGGTTTGTGCCTTTGGAGTCTTCTCGCTCCATTGGTGTTGTCCAACATATACGACGGATATCTGCATTTTGATGTCGAGATACTCGCTGTACGTGTTTCTTTATTTCATCGGTGACCTATTCAATATTTAAGTCCCTATGCAGATTGTCATTCCTAATGTGCCATGGGGCACTCACAACCCCAAAGTTGCATACCATAGATCCATACTGATTTTAGCATTTGCCAGTATATCTATAGGCTTCTTGATGTTTAATCCTTCTTTTTCTTCTTCCTATGTTCTTTCAAACGTAGCTTGGCATCGAGGGTCATGCCAAGGTATTTAGCATATGGAATTTGGTTTGAGTTGGGAACCACGGGAATACAGTTTACATTTAGGTTTGTATAGCGGACGTGTACTGATTTGGCTTCATTTACACCCCGATTACGCTAGTCGTGTCGTTTTAAGTTACTCTTTTATATGTATGATAAAGCCGTAGTCGGCTAATTTATGTTTTTTCTAGTCACTTTTCTAGTCACACAAAATTTCACATGACTCGAAATGACAGTTTTTAATAGACACTTGGAACGGCAATCAAATCGACTAGCGTAATCGGGGTGTTAATAAGATGCGCCATTTTTTTTCTCTAGTTGCTCACAGTGTTAACTGCATTTTGAAGTTTGCTTTTTCCTTCCGATATATCTTTTCCAAGAGCTAAGATAACTGGATCGTCTACATATATTGCTTCTGTAGTACCTTGAATAATTCGAAATGAAGCCCCTCGTATAAAGAATAAACAGAATAGGTCCAAGTACGCTACTTTTTGGTATTCCTTCTGATTTTTAATCGTTTTAATCAGAGTACTCGTTTTCAAATTTGACTCTAACCTATAGAGTCTACACTACGCAAATTTACTGATATTTTCTATCGGGGTATCAATTACCGTGTTTCATGACGCTCATTGATCCGGATCAGTTCAAATTTTATATAGAAAACATGATACAAATTTTGTTTTAGATTACAAATTTTGATTTTAAATCTAGCAAGCGCCTTTGTGTTGTTTCATGAAACATGAACTGAACTGGGGGTCAATTCGCGTTCCATGAAATAATGAAAATGAAAAGTTTTTTCATTTTGCATTCTAGTAGTTTGAATTGTTTGCACGTAATTTTAAATTCCACTGTGTGAAATTATAATTTCTTATAGACAATTCAAACCTACTCGATTGCAAATGAAAAAAACGTTTCATTTTCATTATTCCATGGAACGCGAATTGACTCCCTGGATCAGATCAAGTGTTAAGAAACACAGCTTGTATGTGTGAGTATTTTATATAAATTTTGACACAATCAGCAAATTATCAGGAGGCTATTTCGCGATAAATTATTATGAAATTATTACGAAATGTCATCCTTTTGAGATTATGTTTCATCATTAATAATTTAATTTAAAGGGTGAAGACATCAGTCTGTACTAAATTTGTTAAATTCGTGTGTCAATTTGTGAAAAAAATTATGGAAAGACGTACACAACTATTGAAAAAATTAAATAGATTAAAGAAAATTAACACGAATTACGAAAATCACGAATTTCGATTTATTAACACAGAATACAGAGTTAAATAAATATACTATAATAAAAATGTATGTCTTCACTCTGAAAATTAAATTAATCAAACATAACCTCAATACCCTGATAGAAAATATTAGTAAATTTGCATAGTGTAGACTCTAGGTTAAGTGTCGATCTGCTATGTATTGTATGCTACATCTAAGAAAATACTGGAGCATATCTCTTTATTCTGAAGTGCATCATCACTGAAATCCTGTAAAGTTGATCCCAAATTAGTCTAGAGGAATTAAACATCTCTCTTCCATTATAGGTTTGAGTCTCTTCAGCAACAGGTTTCAAATATTTTTGATATGACCGGAAGTAGGTGTATCGGTGTATATGATTTTTTATTGTTTGCTAGTTTACCTGGTTTAGGAATTATAATTACTTCAGAAACCTTCCATTGACGTGGAACATAATTCAATCTGAAGGCTGCATTAATTATTTGAACTAATTTACGCAAACTTTTCTCGGGAATGGCTTCCAAAATTTGCCTAGTAATTAAGTCATAACATAGAGCTTTTCTGATATTTAAGTTACATTGATTTCAGTTTTAAGTTACCTTATTGGTCACATGTCTTATGTATAATTTATTTACGACCGTTGCTTTTCAATTGCTGTTTGCCTCGGCAACGGTTGAACCATATCTTCCAAACAAGCAGCAAATAGTGAGACTTTCTGTTTGTCACTTTTAGCCCACGATCCATTTTCGTTCTTTTTAACCCCTTCGTTGCTTTCCAAAGCGAGTAATCGTCATCCTTTAGTTCAGAAAGACCTCAAACACTGCTATTTAGGCTTTACTTCTTTATTTTCTTAATTAATTGTTTTATTTTGTTGCACAGAAAATTGACGATACATATTTTTGTGTTGCAGAGGACAAGTCTGCTGCCAGATGTGGTGTTTTCATTATAATTTTTGAATAAATCCCAACTGGTCTTATTGCTTGTTAATTTAGGCAAGTTATCTTTTTTTATTATCATTGTACTCAGAGTCATGATCACAGGTGAGTGGACAGTTTAGTGATAGTCCTTCACTATTTTCGACGACTTTTGTTACAAAGAAGTCATTAGGATCTGGTATTTTATGTATGTCAGCAGGCCAATAATAGGTTTATCGCCAGAGTAAAATCCACACTTGTTCTCGCAAGCCGCAATAAATAACTCTTTTCCTTTAGATGTTGTAAGTCTGGATCCCCCCAATACGTATTCTTTGCATTAAATTTGGTCTTAATAATTTCTAAAGTCGACTGTATCGTCTTCTTTTTTAACTGATGGCGTGGTGGACAGTAAATAGAGGAGTTATGAAATCCTTATTGATTCAACTTTTATGGTTTTAACTTGCGTAATTTCTGCTTCAATACCTGGCATTTCATAGTTTTAAATATTATTTTTAGTAATTACGGTAGAGCTACTTCTAGCGTTTATTCCTGGATGAGCATGGTACCATTCATAGTCACGTATTTTAATAAATGAAGTGTCTCAACCCAAAGGCAGACGTTTAGATACCTTAGAATCTTACGAAATTCGAAAATCAATATTTCTTAACCATAATATCCTTAACGAACAGAGAGAAATCCGGTTCTCACCAATTACAGACCCCGCCTTTTTCTATTCTCACGTACGCAATAATATACCTTGAATTTTGTTACTCAACCTATGACTCATCGCCTACCTGCGCGATCCGTAGATTAATTTTTATTGCTTATTTTTTTCCCTCTTTCTTTTATTTTTATTTTGCTTTTTTCTACTATATAACAAAATTTTTACTAATACAAATCAGTAGATACTCCTGATGATGACCTAACAAGTCGAAATCGATCGAGTGATTTTTTAAACTTTTTGAAAAATATTCAAAATATTCTGCGAAACAAAAAACAAGTGATTAATAAAAATGTGTTTATTAAGTAAAATGAAGTGTCTGTTAAATGAGTTTCCGATATATATATATATTATGCATATCTATTTTTTCTAAGTCTAGAAAAATGTCTAGCTCAAGGACATACTGTGGTAACCCATTCGCGTTTCAAATAACAATTCTAAGTGTTCTGTTCATTTGATTAGTAAAGCATTGATGTAAGCTCATTCGTAGCTTTTTGCGTATCCAACCGCTTATATACACTCTGTCAAAAAATTAACGGTAATCGGTAATTTAAAAAGCCCCGAAACCCAAAAGTTTGTTAACAGTGCTCTATTTTGTCAGTTCATCTCAAGTGTGTTTTGCAATTTTTATAATGAATAAAAATATCGAACAAAGAATTTGTCTCAAATTTTATACTGTAAATAGAATTTCGTATGCCGAATCGCTGCAAATGTTACAGAAGGCTTACGGTGAATCGATTTTATCAAAAACACGTGTATATGAGTGGGGTACAGTATATTCAAAAGCGGTTGAGATGTTGTGGTTGATTTGCCTCCTCGCTCTGGTTGGCCTCTCCGAAGGTAACATAAATAAAGTGAAGGAAATGGTCATGTAGATTTGAGAGAGATAGCCGCTGAAGTTTCTGTGACTCACGCATCAATTTGTACCATTGTACACCATTGGTTCGGCATGAAACGCGTTGCCGTTGGACTAATTCCGAAAGACCTGCCATATGGCATTCAATTTATCGCTTTTGTTATTACAATTTTCTCCTATTTAAGGATGTTTACTGCGTCTTCCATTATATCCTTCTTCTTGCAGGGGGGATGGATACCTCAGGCCATAACATTAATTTCTCTGTTATTTTTATCTTCAAAGGTATACCACTCTCTCCCTTCTTCCGTGAGCTTTGTTTCTAAAGCTTTGTACCCATCGGGATCTCTTGTGTTTATCGTCCAAACTTTATTGTTTATTGCCACTACCCTATAGTCGGGACACCGATTAGAGATTGAATATTCGCAAACTCTTTAATATCTATCACATTATTTCGCGATGGTGCCTCAGTCTTCATTGTAACCCTGCGTTCTTCTTGTTGCTGGTGATGTTGAGATACAGGTACTGGTTCGGTATTTTGTTTAACTTTTGCTTGCCAGTGCTCCCCAATTTCTGGCGAGAATTCTGCTCTTCGTTTTTTTCTTGGTCTTTTCTTTTGTATGTGCATCCAATCAGTTTCTCTTGCAAGTTCTTCATCATCTGTATGGAACTCAGTGTTAGTACAAGCAAGTATGCCTGATTTCGTTATAGCTAGTCTAGTCTTCTTCAGCTCCTCATTTTCTTTCTTTAACTTAGCGATGTCATTGCTAAGTTGTGATGCCCCTTTTTCTATTTCACTCAGTCTTCTGCATAGTTGAACATTTCGATTTCCTGCTGAGTCACGAACTGTATACCTGTGGTGATCTAGATATTTTTGAACTTCGATCGAATAAGCAATGCAATGGTTGGTTCTCCCCAGCATCCTTTGAGCTGGCCTCGTTAGAGGGTAGATTAATCAACTGAGCAGTTGAGATACCAGCTGGGGAAAAAATTATTTTTTATCTGTTGTGAGGCTAACTGCAATTTTATGCAAATTGAAAAAATTTAAAAGTATGTACTGTCGCGAGGAATTAAATCGACTCAAATCTTCAGTAGTCAGTACTTTTTATAATGAATTTTGGATGAAGACGCACCCAAAATTTATGTTTAGTGTTGCCACCCCCCCCCCCCCCCCCCCCCCCTCCTTGCGTCCACAACGATTCGCATGCGGTTTCCCATTGACCTTATTAATGTTTTTACAAAGACTTAGGGGATCGCACCACACTCCTCATCTAACGCAATGTAGATGTCACTGATTGGATTTCTGGCTTGAACCCTCCGATTTAGTTCGTATCATAATTGCTCAGTTGGATTCATGTCGGCTGAGAGCTGGCCACTTCATCGTCTCGAGTCCAACCTCATCCATAAACTGCCAAGTGGTTCGAGCTGTGTGACACCAGGTGTTGTCGTGGATCAATATGAAATGTTCCCCTATATATCCTGCGAAGCATCCGCATTCCCCTATACAACCTGCGGATGCTCTTGATCCAAGAGCAACAAGCGTTATGCCAACCCACGAGACTGTTTCAGCAAAACAACACTGCGAAAATCGCTCTCCTGCGCACTCGCATAGATATATTCTGCACTCGTCAGTGAATAAAACGGACCTCCCGGACTCCAATGCTCGAAGCTCCAATTGATGTGTTCACGAGCAAATTCGAGTCGCTCTTTGTTGTGGCGTGCTATCAATTTTGGGCTTTTATCGGGCCGCCTTGGAGTGAGGTTGGCTTCCATCGCGCGTCTTGTTACTGTCCATTAACTAACAGGTTCATCTCAAACTTGTCTTAGCTCCTGCTGCACATCCACGCCCGGTAGATGGGGATTTCGCAGTGAAGTTAGGACGAGAAATCGACCGTTCCTCTCATATGTACACCGATACCGGCTGGAGTGTGGTCTCCGATTGAAGGTACCAGTTTCTTGAAACCTTCTGGATACTCTTCAGACAGCAGATGGGCTCATGTTTAGCTGACGAGTGACTTCTTGTTGATTACTGAAACTGGTAGATATTTGTTCAGTACAACGTCTGATAAGTGACTGATGGCGTATTTCTATTGTTTTCACTGAAACATGGCATTTGCTACGATTGCTTTAATTTGAAAAGTACTGTATAGATTTTAATGGCAAAAGTGTCCTTGTAAAGATAAAATATTGAGCTGTCAAAAAAATTTGTTTTAATAAAATCGATTAAGCCATTTTAAAAATATGCGCGGAGGTTTGAGTCGATTTAGTTGCTCGCGAGTGTATTACAAGCAAAACTAAACAAATATGTAACAAACGTTCCCATTGTATCCTAAATTCGATTTAGCCCAAAATGTCTTGTTAACATTAGATAGGTTCTTCTGTAATATTTACATGTTACATGTTGAACATGAGTTGGCTTTTAATATAAAAAGATTTCAGAATTTAGAGACGTTGATTTCCTACGCTCACGAATTTTCTGAACTATTCAGCGAGAAAATGTTGTAATACCTGCAATTGGTTCCCTGATTATTTATTTCAGCTCATGCTCTGTTAGCATATGAACATTATCAATTGAATCTTATGAACCAATTCGAAAAACTAAATTAACATTCCACCGCTATACATCGTCGCAAAGTTTTTAAGGTTAACGATTCGCGTTCTCTTGTGTTCCACAATTACAAACCAGTTCATACTATTAAAAATTCGTTTTGCATCCGCCTAGGTACTAGAGCCATTTCTTCCGACCGAATTAAGCCTGAATATTCTGATACTTTAAACGTACTGAATGAACTAAACCTTCACGGTTATACAGTTCTTTTGGTGAATGGGAAATAACTCGCGAATCCATAAAATTTGTGCATATCTTATTTTTTGAAGTATCATGAAGATTTTCTGCCGTGATAATTACATCAGAAATTTCATAAACCTGTTTGATTTGAAGTACTTATTTTACTTTAGTTAGATTTTGCCAAAATAACTTAATTTTTCTCCAGAAAATCTCCCAGTTTTATCAGTAAAATCATTTGAACTAGGTAGACACATTTAGCGTACTGCGACTTCGGTTTACGATTGTGTATACTACCCAAAATTATTATTTGTTTAAGCTTTTGTACCTCAAGAATCCCTTCAACTTTATAGCCCATTTCGTATTCGACATTTTTCTGGGAATTTGAAACTATCTAGTTTTCATTTATCATCGGATTCAATTCAATAAGCGATCCATAAGTTTTAGTAATTTCGTTGAAGAATGCTTTTCGGCAAACTTCCGGTTGAATCATCACACGCAAAATATGTTAAAAGTTACGTAAACTTATACCTACCTGAATACGGAGGATGAATGGACAAAAACTTACCTTTATACTCAGAATGGGTATGATTACAGTAGGCCACCCGCAACCATATATTTATTTGGCCTCAAATCACAAATGCGAGTAATTGAAACACACTGTATGAGTTCTCATAAATGTTGTATGTATATATTTTTGTTTGCTTCTAAAACATAAAAATTCTACAATTGTTTTTTTTTTGTTGTTACACAAGACGTATATAAAAATGATTAATAAGAAAAAAAAATTTGTAAGAATGAATACTTTTCAGCTAAGAAGTAAAATTTCAAACGAAAATCAAAGTAAGAAGAATTTTTTGTGTATTTAATGCGTGCAGATATGGTTCACACTAACACATAAAGGCGAAGATGATTAATTGACTAAAGACTGAAAGAAAGTGTTGGAATTTAAATTGGGTAACTAGGGCGCGCAGATACCGCGGGAATTAGAACAAGTTTATGGTATTTGTTAATGTCTTTTTGGTATATGATCTGGCATACAAAGTTCCGAGAAATTTAATTAGCATGGAAAATGTTATGTAATTTATTAATCATAACAATTTTATTATGTTCCAAATTTTGGAACAAAATAAAATTTGATTAAAAATTCAAGGCAAGCGATTTATTAATTATGCGAATTTTGAAATTATGCAGCGAATTTAGAAAAATCAATACAAAGAGAAATAATATGTACACATATCTACGTAGATGGAAAATAATTTTGAAAAGTTGATCTTTCACAACATAGTTTTACTAGAACGTAAAATAAGCAGAAAGAAAATTTGATTTCAAAATTTAGAAAATTTGAACGAAATTATATTTTTATCAAGCGTTAAAATTTTGTTATTTTAAATATACCAGATCGGTGATTTGGACGGATTGTACGTGCACTTCTTACTTTGATTCTCGTATTCACTCTTGTTTTTAAAATTGAATACGATAACGGTTTTCGATCGATCGGGCTACACTATTTGCCCTCTTACCATTTTTCGAATCCCCTGGTTTGGGTGGTAAGGCTGCGCCTATATTTGAGTTACGTTGATTTGGCGATGGTGACGAAGATGAAGTAGGGGAGGGATGTGGCATAAGGGAATTAGGATTATGTTGGTACATATTGTTCGAGGATACCGGCAGGCCGGATATTTTTGTACCACCATACCCTTTTTTGTGTGATATAAAATTTATTGTACCACCCGGACCACCAGGTGATCGATTATTTTGATTTAAATTATTTGGTTGAATATTTTGATTTCCATCATGATGAATGGGAGGTGGTGTTAAACGTATATACTTGGGTGGCGTCCTCGAGTGATGATACTGCTGACCGGTCATTTGATGATGGTGGTAGATTATATTCCCAGCCTCCTGGTTTATGTGGTGCATTGGAGATGATCGAGAATTCTGTGAATTATTCGACCCACTCGAACCGCCCGAATTTATCGAATCGCGTGATATTTTTACCATATTTCCGTTCAAATTGTTATTTCGCGAACTCGGAAGCAACGAGCGCTTCATCGAAGGGGATGATTCCTTTGAATGAATCATTTTTAATTTAGAATTATCATCGAGCCGTTGATAATTTTTAGTTGAGGGATACTCATTCGGGTTCATTGATCCGTAATTTTTATGTTTTATGCTAAAATTAGCCGATGGTGAATATTCTCGAGTCGCCTTTCCCAATTCTCCGCGCTTCAAACTCGACGTTTTTAATTCATAATGCGAACGATGACTCGATTTTGGTGGAGTTTGTGATGATCGTTGTTTTTTCAGCTCCGAATTATCTGTTAGCCGATCATATTCGATCTTGCGCGGTGGCTTTAAACTACGAGGAGGCCGCGGCAATGCAGTTGGTGGTAAAGATGACCCACGATGTGAAGGAATATCTTTACGCGGCTGCAGCATCCCTGTTTGGGAAATGTTTGCTAAATTTACAAATAAAATGTCGATTCACACGAACTTATTTATCTCGGACTTACCAATGTTACTGATGTCAGTCATATTTTGTCCCACAGTTTGAGAGACTTGTATCAAATTTCCCATCGTACTGTTGCTACTGGAATTGCTGTTATTTCGCAGCTTCTGACTACATCGACCCTGTTTCTCGAGCAATTTAATTTCCTCATTATTCTTATTTACGTTTGACGAATTCGATCCAGTCATCTCCTCTTCAATTATTTGTTCATGACGTTCCCGCTCACGTTGATCAATGTGTGCTAATTTTTGTAAAAATGCATCACTATTGTTTGTTGATAATACTGATACTTCGTCTGCTAGAAGAGATTGAATGGGTTTCTTGCCGGTCAATCCAGGGAAACAGCATAACCCTCTCTGTGAGTATAAAGAAACGAAGTCGAATGTTTTATTACAGCGCAAATTAGATTGAATCAAATATTAGTAAAAAGTACATAATTTTAACAAACCTTGCATTAATTTTTGGTACACACAAAGCGCCTGGTCCAATATAACACAAAACAACACCGCCGTTTTAAGATGTAGGTCACACAAATCACTTGATTATTTTCACTCGTTAAAATAATTTGGTTAATGGTAAAGCAAGACGCATTCATTATCGGAGGCAAACTAATTTGACATGCCATGCACTTTAAAGGAAGTGATTATTGGTACTCTGGTTGAACACTGCTGACAATTGTGCCCCTATTTCTATTTTTAAATTCAGTTTGTTTAGTTACTATTCAAAATGAACACCAATCTAAAACGAAATTCTTAACGGTCAAATATCATTTACGAAGGATAAAAGTAAAAGGAGCCTCAATTCTAGCTGTACGAAATCATATACTCACAGGATAGACGCAAGACTCGCTTACTGAGCCATAACTTCTTATAACTTAATCAATTTATCCGATGCCTCTTCGCGAAGGATTCTATTCTTTCTATTTATTTTATGTTTCGCTTAAACAGCCGAATAGCCTCGATGAACTTCACCCATCAACAATCAACCTCATTTTTAAAGATGTAATTACCAGTACAGCAAATATGCCATATTAAGGATAACATACCGGCATATTAAGGACAACAACAACATCGATGTAGCTATACATCAAAGCATAGTGGAATCAGCATGAATATGTCTCATCACTGATCTGATGATTGCAAAATAACTTTCCGACTGTACATCACGTATAGTCAAGGAACTACGCGATAGAAAATTGAAACTAGGAGAGGGCGAGACCCGGAACTTCTCTTATCGATTGAAGAATAGTGGAAGTGGAACAAGCCAGTTTGAGATTGCCACCAAAGATGTAGATAAATAAACTTTCATTTTCTTAGTAAACCTATCTACAACCAAACCAGACGTGATAGAGCTATCGCAACAAATAAAATTAAAATATTCAGACTCGAAATGTGGCGGAATTGATTGTTGGCCGCAATACAGGCAATCGTGAGCAGCTCCCTTTTCAGGTAGCTATAAAATCGAAATTATACCACCACTTCTAAATCGAACATGTCAGATGATTCTTGAAAACAATTACCGCTTGTTTCAGCTTTGTATCATAGATGTAGGCTATATCAAAAAATTTGGTCCCCCTCGCCATCACGTATATATGTAACGGATTACACGATTGATAATTGAAGTTCTCAGAAGCTAGGCTACTCGTGACTCTCGTTACCTGTTGAAGAAAAGTGAAACAATTTGGCTAACCCTAAATTGACCAGTTTGAGAGATTGCAACCTATTCAACAATACTGGTAGCTTAACCAAGTTTCAATTACGTAACGCTGGTATTTGCAACAAATCGAATTAAAGATGGACGGTACCCAGCAACTTAAAGACTTGCAATAGGCATACACGAATATACTTAGGGGCCAGCTATATGGTATCTTGTTCAAGCATGTGGAATGGTTGACTCAAACAGAAAGATTACAACTTAAGACTAAGCCTTTATTAAAACCTCCAGTGCCCGACAATAAGAACCAATAGGTTTAATTATTTTTAGCCTATCGGTAGAGTTAATCATTCTGCTCAATATCGTGAGGGAGCAGCCTTTACTTTAAATACGATTAGTTCAGTTTGCATCATGAAACAAAAAATCAGACAGATTACAACGTATGAGCAAAATAGAGCCCATTACAGGAAACACACAAGCTTTACTTACAGGAAAGTACACAGAACAAGATTTAAAGCATTGAAATACGTGGAGTTGCTGGGGTAAGATACCTACCATGCTTTCTGTAGAAAATAAATTGCCTAGACATACGACGAGATCTATACAAAAAAATATATTTGTGTGAATGTGTCGACAAAAGGATCGAAGTCGTCAATTACTTAGTAGGTTGAACTCCAAGCAATTGGCTGTCGTCTTGAATGTCGTAGATTTTTTTATAAAAATTATGTTGGCTATATTTAATACTGTCATGTAGTATTTCTCATCCGTTGAAAGATTTACGGCACTTATAACATGAAATACGCAAAGCCACATCGTTTTATACGGGTAAATATTATTAAATGTAATAGTTGGTGAGATTCTCCGCTTTCTGAACTTGAAACTTGAAATCAGACAAAGTCTAAACATAAACTTCCTTTTCTAGTGGTCAGATATTAAAACTTTGGTAAAACATCTGACCTAAGCATTCCAAGTTTTACAGCTCCAACAGTTTTTGGAACCATGAACAAAAAAGGCATTGCTATATTCTAGCCACGTCACAGAAGATTCGTAAAATCATTGAACCGTCCCCCAAATCTAGAATTCTTTTTTTACTTACAGATTTCTGGTTCCACCTAAGTAATGTAGACAAATTAATACAACGTTAAGTGTGAAAATTAATTGTTTACAAACAAAATATTGCTTGCACAGCGCTCGACTATTACATTTCATTACACCATTTATTTCTTAATCGAGTCGCTATTCTAAACACAGGTGGATCGCCTTCTGCCTTTAAATTTTTAAATCTATTGTCCCACACCGCCTGTTAGGCATTTTGAATTCTTTCTGGACGACCCCACAGTACAGAGTCTAGTAATCTAAGTCTAATAAAATCACTTCGACTTTTTTCGAATTTCGATTCGAAGTGATGGTACAACATAGCACCCCTGGTGTCTTTCATTCCCTAATTTGCCATATTAGCCGTATTTCTTGAAGCTTCATCTGATCCGGTTCAGTTGAAATTTCATGAAACAACGCTACTAGATTTCATTTCTAAATTTAGATCCAAAACAAAATTTGGATCAAGTTTTCCATATAAAATTTGATCTGATCTGGATCAATGGGTGTCATGAAATACAGCTATTGTTGTTTTTTATAATAATTAGCTATACATGAGCAGATTTTCGACCGGCAGCGCTGCCGTCAGAATTTCAAGTGAACCATATGAGCGTCTTTTTTGACAAGCAGATTGTTTTTATTGCTGTTATTGTTTTATTGCTCTACAATATTTTTCTCCATTTTGATTGATAACTCAATTGGTAATGCATCAAAATAAAACAAACATAACGTAAAGCAACTACACTTGGGTGCAAACAAATCGCACATTCCTCAATTTTCCACAAACGTTCAAAAATATCAAAAAAATCCAATATTTGTTTAATTTTTTTAAATGCAGATTCAAAGTCTAGTTCAATACCTATCCAGTGGAACCTTTTTTGTATTTATACGTGCCATCAAACTGATTTTTTGGATAAACATCTGAAGTACACGTTTTTGTGAATTTGTCAGCATGAAAATTAGAGGTAAAAATCGGATTAAAACATGGAAATAAACAAAAAAAAAACAGTTTTATTAATAAGAAGTATTCTCTCTCCTGGTCCGAATGACAGCTTCCATTCGATGCTGCATTGATTTCACCATAGTTTTCACAAAATCTTGAGGTATCGCCTCCCATCTTGAGGTATCGCCTCAAAATCTTGATTTATCTCAATCCGGCCTTCGAACTGGCCACTCCATAACAGACACATCCACCTCTTGAAGGTACTGGTATACTACATCGTTGTAGAGCCACTTCAACCTTGGTGCTGCCCCGCATAAATTATCCATTTCTTTGGTCCGGTTGAAGACGTAATCAATAAAGGATCGTTCAAGCTAAACGTCGATATGCGAATATCACAATTCCGAGCGAGATATTTCATGGCATGCTATTCTATTGATCTTGTTGAATTATTTTTAGAATTGAATTCGAAAGCCTGCTACATGCATTTGACAAAAAATCACTTTGTTGGTGATTACCAAGTACAAAAAGAGTACCACTGGATAGGTATTGAAATAGACTTCAAATCTGTATTAAAAAATTGAACAAATATTGGATTTTTTTTGTTGATATTTTTGAAATTTTGTGGAAAATTGAGCAATGTGCGATTTTTTTGCACCCAAGTGTATGTCGAAAAAATCGAATGAACATAGATGCGATTTTGTTAGATTTGTTTTCTTCTACGTAGGAAAAATTAGGAATGGAGACATGAGTCAGAATTCTGATCGCAAAGCAGAATACATGTATTTGACACCATATAAACGTGTGTATTCTAATTTTTCTGCTTTCAAAATTCTGCCCATGTGTTTCCTGCATTAGTTTTTTCAATAAATTTCCAGTTTCGACGTTTTATACACAGATCTTGTTCGACCTTGTCGCACCAGCTTAATCTAGACCTCGCCAACACTTTTGTTATTTTTCGGTATGATGAGGATGTAATGGTAGGCTCGATTTAAAAATCTATTGATGTCGCAGTCTTCAAGATATATACTCGTAACAGTGATTGATTCGAATGCGATACTGATTGTTCGCAGCCTTGATTCGAATGATCTTTCAAATGTAAGACACAATTTTCGTTTCCTAAGTCCTATGAGAACTTTGTAAAAGCGAGTGTATGCAACTGTGAAAGATATTTTGATCACAATAACCCGTGACTAATAGAAAAAGCAATATTCGCATGCTGTGTGGACTATATTCTAGTAGGTTTTAGCTTCCTGTATCTAGAATTCGAATCTCTTTTAAATTTGCAATTTTAATTCTTTGGATAGTATTTTTACTCTTTAACTCTTCTTCAACTCAAATACAAGCTTTCAATTTCTTTTTAAATTCTACTTTTGATAGGTGAGTTCATTTTAGAATTATTTTGTTCAAGCAGAAATTTTTACCTTGGATGTCCCATTATATACCTAACCCCCTTTTTTCACTTAATTTAGAATCAGTAAATATAAACTATATAAAGGATTTTGCCACTAACTGTCTCGATTCATTACCCTTCCATTTTCAAATTCCTATTATTTCTAGATATTGCTCAATATAGTCGCGCCAACGTAGTCTAGGTCTTCCCTTAGAACACTAGTGTGATGGTAATCTTTCAACGTGGATTAACCATCTAACTCGGATGAATTTAATGAATCCGATAATGTCAGCCTCCAAGATGTTTAATTTCATAATTCATTCGAACCCGATATCGATTATTCCTACAATGTTGAAGGAAATGTTTAATCATTGGTGGTTACGGTCCAACTTTCGCTTCCGCATATGGGTCCTATTTCAGAATACGATACGCAAACAATGTTACTAGATTCATATTTGATTTGAATCAGATTCATAAAATTCTTAAATCGAATTTAGTACTAGGGCCCCAGGTCTTATGAATGCTTTGTAAAGAAGTTTACATGACTGCAAAAGAAATTTTGATCGCAACAACCATCCACAACCCGGATATCATTCGTTGATGTTGCAAATGGCCCGAGATATTTAACGTAGAGATACTCCTTGGTGTTGTTAGAAATTTTTTTTTGCTGGTATTCACTTCAAGATCTATTTGAGTTGTCCGACTTTGTAGAATCTCTTTGTGATTCTTAGAATCTCAAAATATTATTTAATAAATTAATCCCAAAAACCCGAACATAAGATTAGTTTCGTTGCGGGGTATAAGGTTTCTCTATGAAAAACGTAAACTTCGTTATTCTTTCAAAAAAAATCGTATGAACGGAACAACACGAAACGAATCGTATTTGCCCTGGGCTTAAATTTGTTTTCGATTTTTGCTGCTTCTTAACTACTTTTCCAATCGCTCCCAAGAATTGTTTTAAACATCCATTTATGGTACGATTTCTCTGTCTTAAGAATTTCTAATTGGGTCGTGCATCACAAAAATGTATTTATTCTAATTTGAACTGTCCAGGGATGCCATGAAGCGTTGACAATGGCCGCTTTCAGATCCCCCATCATGATTAGTGAAATCATCGCCCAATTGTTGGATGCCATAGGTCCACAGTTTTAAGCATTTGCCGGTAAATAGCAATTTGTTATGTATTGGCAATTTCTATCGCCTTCATGAACCACTACATTTTTCTATACTTAACATTTAGCTATTTTTTAATATGCTCTTTCCATCTTAGCTTCGCGTCCTGGATAATGCCGAATCCATTTAATGAATTGTTTCATTTTTTAGACCAGATACTCACTATTCAAACTACCTTTTGCAGTTCGCTTGCTTTCAATATATGTATACATAATTTCCAACTAATAGCGGAGCCATGTTGCTACACTACTGTAATTTAATACCTTCATTATTGGGTAGATCCCACGTAAACAAGATGAATAGTATAGGGCCAAGTAGGTTATCTTTTGGTAAACTTTCTGATGAACCTGCAGATATAGGCTTTAAGAATTTGGTACAACAGCCAGGTACAACTACAACTGTTTCGGTAGGTTTTGATGCAGTTTAAATTTAAATTCGCATGATCTTTTTATGCTCAAGTGCATCTTTCCTTTCTTTAGACATGTTTGATATTACTGGAAGTAGTGATATCGGTCTATACGATTTTTTATCGTTAGCAGGTTTACCTCGATCAGGAATGATAACTTCAGATACCATCCATTGTCGTGGAACATATTTCAGTCCAAAGACTGCATCAATTATCTGACGTAATCATCTGATTGTATATTTCGTTTACGGTTGTTGTGGCATTTGTTGGTTGACAAGCCTGTTCCAAATAAGCAGCAAATAAGAAAAGATTTTTTTCTGCTTGTCATTTTTATCGTAATATCCCTCATCGTTTCTAATAAATGGCTCATGCGTTTGGTAACTTTTAATCCATCCCTAGTGAGTAGTTTCTATTCTTCAATTCAGAGAGGCCCCCGGAATCACTGATTTATGAATTCGTTCTTTATCTCCATTATTATTAGCTTTAATTTATTGCACAAGAAATTGAAAATATTTTTATGTTGCGAAGCACGAGTCTACCCTGATTTTTCTCCAGGTAATCTTCTGATCTCAAGAGGATATTTTTCTTATCAATGTATATACTCAGAACCATGATGACAGGTGAGTGACCATATAACAGCGCTTCTCTGTTTTCGAGGCTGTTATATTTCACTTCCTTTTGTTGCAAAGAAACGAGGAAGATTTTTATTTTTATATGGGAAATGTTGATCCCCAGAACGGAATTCACAGTTGTTTGCCGAGCTCGATTAAATAACTCTTTTCATTTAGAGGTGGTAAGTCTAGATCCCCAATAGGTATTCTTTGCATGACGTGGATACTGTTTTAATAAAATTGTTTAGATTTTTATGCCAAATGGAAGCATGCTCTTTTTCAGTTTCATTGCAATGGGCTTGCATTACCTTTTCTATTATGTTGGATGGATTACGTCTCCATTACGACTTCGACTTACGAAAAATGACGTTAAAAGGTTTTTTTATTTAAAACATTTTGGGTTGTAATTGTTACCTTTTGTTGTTTTAGTCATATACATTTATAAATTCGGAACACAACTCGTTTGATTAATTTTTTTCTTTCCATAGAAAATTTGTCAAAATTAGTTTGAGTCGAAAGTTGTATTCGTAATGATTACATAATCAGCCTGGTTGTATGTTCCGTTTTCTATTGTTGCGCCTCACCCCGAATTTTTTGTCTAAAGTTACGACTAACTTAATGAACAGTTAGTTCATGGCTGTGATTCGCGATATAGTTAGTTTGAAATTTAGATTCAAAAATCGGCGCCAGACACACAATTTAAAGGAAACTTTTTGGATTTTATTCCGTTGGAGTGTTTCCGTTTCTTTTGCAAAATGAGACATGAAATGATTTTAAAATATCAGCTGGTTATACAATACCAACAAAAATTCTCTTTTGCGATAGTTCTGCCATTTTTTGTGAGTAGGGTAAATTGCTATTTTCTGCTGAAAAATTTGCGTTACCTTATTTTACAGCATCTATCAGGCATTTCGAAAGTTATTTAACTAATTGATCAATTCCAAAAACAAAATCTAACTTTATTTTTAAAGGATTATTATGAATGAGATCTCAGTCTTTCAAAATCCTACTTTTATAAATTTTCAATGTTTGCGATTTATATTACAAATTTAATATGTACAATTGTACTTCATAAACTGACCTTCTTAAAATGCGTTTCGTCTAAATAGTGGTACATAACAAAATCAAGCACAGCCAAATAGAATCTTGGTCGTAAGCAACCGAGGAGTCCCTTCATTTGCATCGTATCGTCAGAATTGTAATGCGACCTCCCACCTAGCGAAAATACAACAAATTGGAAATTTGATTGGGTCCAATTAAACACTAAGCTTTATCAACATGAAACAAGTTTCTTTAGGTTGGGAGCCGCGATAGAAAGAACATGGTAAAATTTAACAAAAAGTGTAGAAAGAGGGAGAGATAGGGTTTTTCAGATTTCTCCTAGGCTCCAAACTTCTAATTTAAATTTTTATTTATCATTTCATACTTGATAATCATCAGATAACACGAAAATATTCAGCAGACAATACAACTCACAGCCAAAAAATAAAAATAGTATAAAAAAGCAAACAAAACAAACTACATTCACCAGATTTTTGGGCTGATATATTGTCGATAAATTAGGGAAATTTTAATCATGACTGTGTTAATAGGGTATTACAAACTCAAAAATCAGAAAAACACAAGTTTCATATAAATTTTTATAAAATATTATAATATTGTTAGGCTCGTGTATTTTATTAAAACATAAAATTTTATTTAATAAAAACAAAAAAAAAATTAAAACTGAACACATTTGGACCAGATAGCAAATATATAGTTTATATATGTATATATATAAAAAAAAATTGTATATGACTTGTTATTTATATATTTTGTATATAATTGTTTTTAAGGCACAAATTGTATTTTAGATAAATTTATTTATTTGGAAGCATAAAACTGTTTCACCGATTTATATATTGTGTATATAAAATAAGTAAATAATTTAATTTGTTTTTTTTTTTTAATTTTAATTATTATATAAATTACCTAATTGGCTAGACAGATCTGATATATAATATAAAGGCACTAAATTTTTTGTTGAATAATCCTCTCATATTAAATTATAATTTGAATAAAATTAAATTATTTATTTTACATTAATTGTATTTTTGGTAGGTTAGTAGTAAAACATGTAGTATCTATGTCGTTTCAAATCAAAACTAAATAAAAACTTTTTATTATATATTATTTGTTAAATAAAATGAAAACTTATAAAATAAAAACAACAAAAAATTCATTTGTTAATGTGAAACGATTTATGTTAAAAAAAATATTAATTAAATTATTTAAATAAGCTGCGAGGTTTCTAATACGTTAACCTAAATCTACGTAAACCGATATACTTTCACCAAAAGCGACGAAAGGGCATGAGATATGTAACGTATCACATAATTAATTAATCACAACCTTATTTAAGTAATTTAATTAAACAATTTATGAGATTTTTATAATTCATCAGATTCTCATATAATAGTAAATTGTCATGTATGATGTACTAGAAAAGTATCCGTTTCCCTTGATTTTTGATTAAAACTTTAAATAAATTTGGAATGCTTGTTTAATTTTCTCCCTTACCTTAAGAAATCTTAAGTAAAACTTTTTCTAGCTGCAAGAGTAAATAACTTATTTAATTATTTAATCTAAACTAAAGCTTTTATTAATATTTAATCTTTGGCTTAAAAGTCATAAAATAAGATTTCTAAACAAAATAAAATGTCATTTCCTTTTCAACACATAAGAAAGAGAGCTAGGTGTCTTATGTAATTTACAATTCCGAGAGCCGGTCGCAAATTATACACAAGAGGTACCCACTTCTAGCTAGATAATATATATTTAAAATTGATTAAATGGTGTACCCCTCAGTCGGCCCTAATGAAAATCTATTTATTGGGCGGATTTTTCTAATATCAATAAAACGTTTCCTTTTCTTTAGTAATATCACGTGCCGAGCTAGCAATCTCTTTACTAGCTTTTATTTGATTTAAAATTATGTTATTATTTGGCGATATATCTTGGGATTGCGTGCGTTTACCTTTCATTGTCTGCGTTACCATATGCTGATGATGTTTATTATGATTATGACTCACCTTATTCAATTGCTCGTCAAATTGTTTTTTCATCATGTGATTGTCAATTGATTTGCGGGCTGCATCATATTGATGATGCTCGTATCCCGTATCATACGTATTATTATTTGGCGAATAATTTGAATTCGATACATAATTTGAATTGTAATTCGAGTTATTTTGTCCATAATTTGCAATCGTTTGTAGATTTAGGGCACTTTGATTGAATGGTGTTGGGGTCGTTTGGCCATAGGCATTTGTAACGTGAGAACCATACCCGCCACCGTATGATGTGGCTGGATTGAAACTTGACGAGTTTTGACCGTACGAGGGTTCTAAAAGTGATGTGTTTGCCGTTGTGTTGAACGAAGAATTGGATACGTTAAATGACGCTTGGGAGTTGTATACGAGCGGGTTTAACACAAAACTTTCATTTGATAAATTGTACGAGTCGTATGAATTGGAAGATCCGTAATCTTAAAAAAAAAACTTACATTAGTACCGAGATCTAGTACACTATAACTATTCCTACTCACTTTTTTGACCTTGTAATACACGAATCAATGCATCCTTCTCGGCTAGTCGGCTTTCTAATCCTTTCAAATGATTTTGTAGCTCACTAACCTTACGCTGAGCCGAGTGCACTTCCTCCAAATATCGCAACTTTTCTTGTTTCGCCTCGGCTATAATACGATCTGCTTCCTGTGAATTTTTTTCCATAACAATTTTGGCGGCACTTTGCCTAATCGCCGATTCGTCCAAATGTCGTTGCTGTTCTAATTTTGCGCATTCGTTTTCTAGTCTATAAAACCAGTAAACTTTGAAATCGAAACTCAAAATTTAATAAATTTTACAACTTACCGTAATATTTGACCATCTTTATCGTGGAGTTGCCATTTCGATTCGCTATTCGTACTGCTGCCACTTCGATTCGAATCCTTACTTAATTCGTTATCATATTCTAAACGCATTTTACGTTCATTTTGTTTTGATTGCAATGAATTTTGTTGCAATTTTAGTAAATGTTCAATATAGATTTGTTTTTTACGTGACTGAAATAAATAGAAAATTTGGTTACTACTAATGTAAGTGGTCGTCAGATGATTCTGTGAAGCAAACCTCTTCCTCGAGTCGACGCATATTATTTTGAGTATTCGTTAAGGCACTGTCTAGTATACCAATATGATTTCGCTGCTCCTGTAGTGTGGCCCGTTGTGCGGCCAATTCAATTTCTTGCCGCTCTTTGGCTGCTGTTAGCTCTTTGTCTATACAAAATAAGAATAATTAATCACTAAAATCTAATATCGCAAAATGCATCCCCCGGACATACTTTGAGTAAATAATTGTGCAATCAGAAGTTGGTGTTCAGACGGTGCTAACAATTGGCTCTGTAATACATCCACCTGGTCGCGTAATACCCGATTTAATTCTTGTGCTCGATGTATTTCGTTTTGCAGTTTTGTTCGAATTGTTAATTCCAATTTTTCGCGGCGTTGACATGATTGCTCCAATTCCTCATGGGCACGATATATCTTCGCCACTTCATCTTCCAATTTTTGAGTTTTTGCCACTTTTAACAAACAATTTTGTAACTGTTGCTTTAGGTACGCATTTTCTTTCATAAGACTATCCAATGTGTCCAAATCAATTTCCCCTAATCTAATAAATAGAGTACATAATTTGATAAAACATTTCGTAATTTATGTAATCGGTTTATAAAAATTTACCTTGTTAAATCCGGTTGACTTTTACTTTTGATTTTATTACTTTGATTCTGTTCATTTTCTCCAACAATCCATTCCGTATTATTGTTGTTAGCATAGTTCTGCTCTTTTGAATCTGTGTTTTCGGATAATCCTGAATCCCGAGGTGTACTATCACTTTTATTCGTTTGAATTTTAACATCTTTAGCTAAATGTTTTAAGACATGCGATTGATCTAAATAATCATCTGGAATTTCTGTTATTTCTTGCATACCTTTCTCTCCGTACGATCGTGGGCGATCTTTTTTCATTAGAAACGGATGGTTGGGCGGCGGGCTTGTATAATCGTTTGTCGACGAGTACATACTATCATCGTTGTGTATGATAAGTGTATTATATGAACATGTTGATACGTCCATTGATGAACGATTGGAATTAACTTCTTTTAATGAGTTACGATTGGAATTGTTATTGGTATTATTGTTATTATTAGTTTGTTGAGATTGTATCTGGGGTTGGCTATAAATAGGATTGCGTGTCTCGGACATGCTTCTGTTAGATGATGCGTATCGTGTTGAATCTGTTGAGGCGTTTGATGATAAACGATTATCGTTTGAATAGCGCCCTAGTATGTAAAATTGTATCGTTATGTTCTGTACGCAAATTAAGTATTATAATTCAAAAACCACTCACCTGGAATTAAATTATCCGGTAAATTTTCTTGGCCTTGTGGCTCAACGCGAGCCGTATGGCGTAATACAAATCTTTCCTCCATCGATAAATTTTCAATTGAATTTGATAGATCTGTTTCAGAGTCTGAAAAACTATTTGACGGATGATTATTATAAATAGCTTTGGTTTTTATTAATTGAGCTTGTTGAGGTTGTTGCTGTTGTTGAATTTGCGGCTGCTGAGACTGCTGTTGCATTTTCAACTTACTAATATTGTTTTTATTATTATTATTATTATTCCCAGTATTAATATTATTATTTGTATTATTAGCACTTTGTGTTCCAGCTGACGAAAATGGTGAAAATCTTAATCCAGGTGGATGTGAAGACATTTTTTAGTTACTCAAAAGGGGCTCAAATTGAGATTTGGGTTAGTTTTGTGTTTTAACTGCGGCTTTATTGAACTCCTAAATTTAATTATTATAAAGTATTCATTATAAAGAAGAGCCAGGTTTACGTTATTAATAAAAATTCTTTGTTGATATTGTGTATTTTCCAGAGCAGTTATGTTTCCATCTGAAACGGAAAAACGTAAAATAAATTCAGATGGGTTTCGTAAAAAAAAATCACTAAAAAAATTTTGCTGATTTTTAATTTTAAATAATTTGCTAATTCTGCGCGAATCTTGTGATTACTCACTCAATATGTCTTTGTATTTATAGAACGATATATTTGCACACAAAATTCAATGGTGGAATTAAAAATAGCAAAATTGCAAACAAGATTATGCAGTCGAAGGCCTGTGTGTTCACTGTTCAGTAACCTAAAATATAAATGATAATTCTGCCTAACCAAACTTAATTATCAACGTTTAAGGTTTACCAAAATACAAAAGTCCTTTTTAAGCAAGCCTTGATAGTTGCAACCGCCGTTATGTGTCTGTATTATAAACACAAGAAAATATAAACATCGGAAATAATTACCTTGAAATACTTAATAATTGTGTAAATATTAAGCAAAACTATTTTTATATAAAATGCTAGACACATTGCAAATTATTTTTAGCTCTCTAAACTAAACAATATTTACAAAACATAACACACGCGACTCTTGAAATTCAACTGATAACATTTATGATAAACAATACTAAACAATTTTAGCGTGTGTGTTGTCACATTATTTAGTATCTCTTTTTGATAACAAACCGAAATACCACCGTAAACTAAAATATGTCTGATAATTACACGATCGTGAATTTCGCTTATTTGTGATTCATATGAAAATATTGCGTGCGTGGGAAATTAAAAATAATAACGCGAAATTCGTAAAATTTATAGTATATTTACTCGTTTTTGTATTTGTTTGATTCTGCACACACCACACAATCATCCATAAACGTACGCCAGATGAAGATAATTTTAATTTTTTGTTTGTTTTTTTGTCGATGTCATGATTATTTAATTAGCTGCTCACACTCAATGGTGTCATATAAAAATAATTAATGATCGGATACATGAATGAAATGAGTTTACTGGCATTTAAACAAAATATATTCGCTAAAATAGCCTATACCAATAAGTGATTGACCCCGGGCCACATAATTATTTAATTAAAAATCCCATCCGATTTCCGACTAATTGACACCCAACTCACCGGAATTTACTTTCGATTTTAAATGAATTATTTTTTTTTTTTTTTTTGTTAGTTTTTACATTTTATAAATAAACACTTTCTATTAATAAAAACAAGATACATTTTTCTTCATTTTTTTTTTACATAAAAATGTAAAAGTGAAAATTATAAATATTTTTTATTAGTTTACAAATATTTTTTAATTACTGAATTTGTTTAGTACTATAGTAGCCTATGTACAGTGTAGAAGTGTTATAGTTGAAATACACGGTTATGGTAAGGACTGTATTGTAAGCACTGATCTATAGATCAGTGATTGTAAGTTTCTATTTGAATGCGCACTACGATTTTGCAAAAAATTAAATGCTAAAAAATTTGAATATGAATTAGTAGCAAAATATTGGAAGGTATCAGCTGCTATTAGTATAAATTTTCAACAGTTTGTTCAATACAGTAAACACAAGTAATACTAATAAGGCGGTTTCAAGGCAGAAATAACAGATCTAACCTGAAGATGAATGAACAATTTACAAGCCAAACTTGCCGAATTTCCCCATTAATAGTTATTTAATTATTTTGTGCTGCTGAACAAGAATTTTCCTGAATATTAACTAAAAGTGACAGAATGTTAGAGATAACATTAAATAAAATTTCTAAGAGTTAGTTTTTCAGAAACAGACGCTTTCAGAAAAGAACAAACTAAAATCCAAGCAAATAGAATAATTCCCATTATAAGGTACCTATATCAAATTATGCGAGTAAACATACATAAGATTGTGAGACCGATTACGGAAAACGTAGATAAACTGGGTATCGGACCATATAATCGCACATGTTTAATCTTATGGTGATATCATCATACGAACATTTAATCGTATAAAACAGAGCTTCCATTTCCCGGGTTTTTCCAAATCACGGGATCCCGGAATGGTCCCGGAAAACCATGTAAATAATTCATTTAAAAAAACACTTTCAATATGCATAATATAAAAACATAAATTAAAATAAAACGAAAATGTTAATCGTTTTTGTCATATTTAATGAAATATATACGTTTTTAGAAAACATAATATATCCAACAATTTATCGTTAAGACTCGCTCTTTTGTTTGTGGAAAATGATCCCGCTATTGAGAACACCCGGTCTGATTCAGTTGAGTTGGCTTAGTTGTTTTTAATGCCGCCAACGGCAATGCAGAATTATTTTTTGCTTTCGTCGATGCATTAATAGCAGCCTTCAGAGCTTTTTCCAATACACCAGTGTGGCTCAAGTTTTGTGATCCAGAAACATCAGATAAATCCGTGATAATATCCAAAGATTGGTATGCAAAGTATTTTGCCATCACTCTTTTGCTAGTTTCCTAACTACGATTTTGTTAGATTTTTCAAAAAACGATTGAAATGTACTTGATTTGAAATGTTTGCAAAAATTGCATCAATGCCGCCACTAGCATTGAATTTCTTCTTTCCAACATTCTAATTTCCAACTGAGATAAAACATTTTTGAATAATGGAGTATTAATGGCTTGCAATGATTTAAAGAGGAAGTTTAAAATTCCCTCACTACTTAAAACATTCGCCTCAGGCCTTGATAATGCTAGTATTGCCAATTTTAATGGTTTTAATTTATTTAACATACTATTACCTTAATATCTGCTAAGAGCTTTTCATTAAAAACCTGCGTTATTTGTAAATCAGGTAGAGCATTTATGACACTGTTTTTTAGAAATAAAAATCGGGACAGCATTGGCTCCAAACTATTCCATCTGGTGGCGCAATCTAATAATAATGAGAGCTCTTTTCCAAGTTCGAGTTTAACATGGTTTTGTAAAATATTGTTCCGAACGGGCAAAGATCTGAATACTTTTGCAATTTTTCTTTCCATTTCAATTACTAACCGCGGGGATTTTTTCAACCGAAGGTCACGTCCAACTGTTCTATTTAAATTTTCTTCATCATATTCGTCATCATCAGAATTCATAGTCGACTGGCTCGTTTCACTCACAGATTCAAATTCGACAAGCGATTCATCAGTTTCTTGTTTATATAAAACGTCAATAACGGCCAAATGAATACCATGATTGTAACACAATTGATGTACAAATGATGCGTTTTTGCTGAACTTAACCATTACCGCGGCGCCGTGTAGTTCCAGCTAAAACGTTACTATTTAATTTTAAACCGAACTACGGTAATTTATTTTCGAGTAAAAACAACGCATGTTCAGCATTACAGCTTCCTCGCACTCTTATGAGGCCGTAAACTATTAATATTTCAACTACTATTTGTTAGGAGCGCTACTTATTGTCATCACTAACCGAAATAAAAATACAAAAGTAACAGCGCGTTGGTTGTATTATTTAGTCCTTTGCTACACGTATAGAATAAAGCATAAGCTGACACATCGATAATTTTATGTTAAACTTTACTTTATTAAATATTGTTGCTACTTATTAAAACTAGATGTGTTATTCCATGCCTATTGTATTTTATTGCCTTGCCTATTTTCTCCCAGATATCACCACCATAACAGTATGATTTAATGTCTCACAATTCAAGTATAAAGGGCAAATTTTTGAGCGTTACCTCCGTCTAAATATTTTGTATTTATAAGTGAAGCTAAAATATCGTCAAACAATTATACAATTGATGAAAAAAAAAATATTTTAATTAGAAAAGACATTTAGGTTAATATTAAAAAATATTAAACAAAATTAAAGAAAAAGCGGATAAATAAATTAATCCCGGGATATTGCCTACAATTCACGGGAATCGGGAAATAGAATAATCTCTAATTTCCCAGGAAATCCCGTGATGGAACTACTAGTATAAACATACCATCGTTTAAACTCTTAATCGTTTGTGCAGTTTATTCGAAAACTCCATCATCGTATGGACATTCATTCGTATGATCATGTGAACATATGAAGCTTGTAGGTTTTTTTAGTGCATCGATATTCCAGCGCCCCCGGTGGCAAAGTGGTCAGCATGCTTGCTCCAGCGACCGGAGGTCCCGGGTTCGATTCCCGTTGGTGACAAAGAAAAAATTTCACGGCTGGTTTAGGATCAATGAATTAATCACTCATTATCCGAAATGAAAATATGATTATGAAACCTCATTTGAGGCGGCCAAATCCTTTGATGGGATATAGTGCCAGAGAGAGAGAGAGAGATATTCCAGCGCAAGGTCTTCTTTGCTTTTTTATTAAATGTGGATGATAGTTTGCACTTATATTTTAAAATAACAATCGTATGATTACTGTCAATATCTGCGACTCTATATTATGATATAACGACAGTCACTATCTGACCAAGACACCGTTTCCTTGTTACCAATAGTGTCTAAACTATTTGAAAATTTGCTATTAAAAAGACTTAAGCCGAGAATCGACAAAAAACCTTAGTGATTAAAATTCATCAAAAAGTTTCTTAGTTGAATACATTGCTGGAACATTAATAATGTTTTAGAGAACTCGTTTTTGCAAAATCTTTAGCTCTTTGACTTTATGATTTGCAGCATCATTTCAAATCGGATTAAGGTAAGTCAATCTCGACTGAATGAATGCGTAATACATGCAAAGGCGCTTTTTCGAAGGATATATTTTAATCGATTAATCACCACCCCAAGTTAGTAATACTTGTTAAATCTTTCAATTACGAAAGAACTATAAGTAATTGAGTGGTTGTTAAGAGCATCCTCGTCCAATTTTCGATTTGTAAATGTAATATTGTACTTAGATTTAGTAAATGTAATATTGTACTTAGATGATTCAGCGTTAAATGGTTTATATTAAGCCACTGTTTCAATGTTTGTAAATCATTTTGAATTTTTATAAGCAATTCTTCTAGTGATTCTGCAGTGTACATTATCAGATAATCATCGGTATATAGTTGAACTGTCCCTTCATTCAATGAAAGTTATATCGTTAATATATACGTTAAAGAGGGCGGGACCTAAGATAGAGCCTTGAGGAACTCCTAATTTCGCAATTTTTTCCGAACTCACACCAAAGAATAACCTTTCCAAAAACTTTATATATAGCAGTTAATATTGATATTGGCCTATAGTTGATAGTTTGAGACATCCGTTTCACAATCAGGAAAAATTCCTATGTAAAAGGTTTCATTTATGAAATTTGCAAGGAAGGGACTGATATAGTTAACAGTGCACTGCAATACTTTTGTAGAGATGTTATCATTACCAATTGCTGCATTTAAATTTAGACTTAATATTGTCTGCTCCACTTTGTGGGCCAAAATTCGAAGGGATATGAAATGATAATACATAATTAAAAGCGTTTTCACAAGGATGATAGAAATTTCTCGCAAAAATACTCGTGGCACTTGCAAAATAATCGTTGAAGTGGTCTGCAATTGATTTTTCTTCATTTACTAATATATTCCCTACTTTAATGCAAGTTACAGTTTTTTTTAGTATGACTTATTCTATTGAAAATGAGTTCATTTAAATGTTTCCAAAGTTTTTTGGGTTTATTAATATTTTTGGTTATACAATTAAAGCATTTTTCTCGTTTGCCTTTTTAATTTTTAAAGCTACCAGAGCACTAAGTGATTTATGTTTACTAGCTAAAAAATTATCGCTAATAAATTTATTTTTCAATGAAGAATTTTTCTAGTTGTTTAACACGTTCGCGGACGTGAATGCTATAGCATTCAAATACCTTTTTCAGTTTTTTACACGTTCGCGCAAGCAAAACAGTCATTCAATTCATTGCAATAACAAAAGTTATCAAATTTGTGTTAAACACATTTTGATAGCGTCCGCGAACGTGTTAATCACACTCTTTATTTCAGAGGTGATCCAAGAAGCACCACATGGTTTAACTTTTTAGGCTATAATACGTGTGCTATTCAATACTAAGCGTTTCAATTCACTACAGAAATCATCTAGATTTTCAGAACTACAAACTCTAACCCATGAAGCACCTCTACAAATGTTCATAGTCTAGAGCTTTGAATATAATTTCATGCGATTGTCGTGGGATTACTTTGCTCACTTTTAAAAGTACATATTTGTAATTAAAATGTTAAGGTTTTATAACCTTTTAATTAAAACCATGCAGGATTTCTCGTATGAAGCAGAATATCTAGACTATAGAACGATAGACCATCATTTTATCTCACTAAGAATTATTGTTGGCCCGCTTGAACTCAGTGAAAAATATTTTACTTAATAGTTTTAATGAAGAATTAGCTAAAGTGTCGTAGAACACGGTTTACACTGAGATCGATCGATATTACGTGGCAACTAAGCATAGTCAACCGGACATGTGGTGCAGTGGTTAAAGCTTTGGCACTTGGACCAGGAGGTACTGGGTTCGAATCCCATCAGAGGCTAGATGCAAACCGAATTTTCATCATCGATTACAATCGGTGATGTTAATAAACACAACTAAGACCTCTGATGGAGTGCAGAACTCAGCGCCGACCCACCGTCCATGTCAATGTACAGGTTGACATGGAGCTTGCAATGTGCAGTATACTGTAATGGTATACTGTAGTTGTGTGAGTAGATGAATAGGTGAATGGGGTTAATGATGTGGCGTGAATGCGTGGGTAAAACTAAAGACACTTTTAACACAATTTTTAAACAAAATCTAAGAGGACATTTATTACGAAATGTAATATGGTATCAGCCAGTTTATAGACGTTAAAAAGGCTTCGATCATCAAGCTGGCTTCGATCCTTTATAAATTAAGTGTTGCGGGCATTACAGCAGTAGCAAATGCCTGGTTAAACTCGTACTTGATCAAAACAAAATGAATTGTTCTCTTACAGGAAGACATAATGAGGTTGCACATCTACATAGAAGCGGTGTTGTTAGCCTATGTCAATGCTGTTGTTAGCCTATGTCAACTCGATCTTTTGGCGATGGCATTGTTATCTCTTATACAGCTAAAGATAAGATTTCCTTGATTAATTCAATGAATATCTGTTACACTAAAAGATGGTTTGAATTGCACACCATACTTCTTACGTGAAAGCTAATGTTTTAATGTTCTTCCATTACGCGGAACATTGATTTTAATAAATAGTAGAAAGGAAATATACAACAGCCCGAAACTGTTCAATGAATATTTTGACAATTATTACAGATTTCACTAATATTCCTGTAGTTGTTGAAAGTTTTATGGTAGATGCTCAATAGATTGATTTTCTCAATAGATTTTTTGGTAGATACTCAATAGATTGATTTCAACAAAAGTGGAAACTTTTATGGTAGATACTCAATAGATAAAGGGTTGTTCTGGAACGGCACTACGCTGTGACCTAAGTTATAGCGATCGATATGATATTCAAATTACAATTGCCCATTATTCTTGAAAAATAGTGCAATACAAGTTTTCCGGAAATGGATTAAAAAAGATGGATGGATACATTTCCTTGATATCTAAACCAATACTTAATCCCTCCTGCAGGGTTTCCATTCGTCCCGATTTAACGGTGATTTCTCTGAGTTGTAATACTGTGTTCTGCAACCGATTTTTGTTTGCGTTGGAATGTTACGAACGATTATTAAAACCAAAATATGTGTATTTATTTCAACTCGAGTGCAAACCAAAAGCCAATGCATGATGTATGCATAGAAAACATATAAAACTGTAAATCGCTGATATTTGGTTAAGAAGTTTAGCAAAATGTTACCATAATTTGTATCGTTTTCTCTGCCATAGTCACGACTATGATAATATTCACACGAGTGTGTATGTATAATGAATGCATTTAAATTGCATACAGCTTAACTCATGGCCTTTCGTTACTTTCAACAATAAATACTCCTTGATTAAAGCCATTTTGTAATTCTTCGATTTCCTTTACAAGGTTTGTAATTTTATGATACGTACTTTATTTGATTGTCCAAAATTTGTTAGATTACCGATAGATTATCGGTCAAAAAGCAGTGATTAGAGCTATGGCAGTTTATTGACCGCGTTCGAATCTCGTTAATAGTCAGAATGCAAAAGGTATTTTTCATCATCAGACGATTGGTGATTTACACAACTATGACCTCCTGTTGGAGTGCAAATTCACGAGTCTTCCTATCCATATCATGACTATAGGTATTAATGATCTACTTTAACCGAACCTACAATCGTAGGCCCTGGATTTGGCCGACATTTAGAAAAGTGGTTGAAACTTCAAAGCTAACACATTCAATAGTTTAGATTTAGAGCATTAATTATGGAGACAATCCAACTTTTCAAAATACAATGTACATATCTTTTTTTATCTACTTTAAAATTCACAGTAAATAATTTTTGTTTTCATGATATCAAAGTGATAGGTATATTGCTGAGTAGGTACTTGCTAGATAGTGGAAAGTGAAATTAGAAGTCCCTTTAATTCCAGATTCAAGATAGTTAAATAATCAAATTTATTAGATACGATTCGGAAAATTATGCAATTAAATTAAATTTACAAACAACATAGAGCAAGGTACACCAAATGGTTAAAATTTGAAAACATCTGCTAATCCCATTGAAAACAATGAAAGAAATAACAACAACAAAATCTTAAAAACAAAACAAAAACAATCTTCCAACACACTGTAAACGTAACCAAATTCAATAAACTAAAAACAAAAATAAAAACTACGTAAGAGTAAGAATGAGATTACCGTCATCAACACAAACGAAATGAATCAACAAGCAACAACGCATTTTTTACACAAAAAATTCACATCATAAAATCACATATTCCAGAACGAGACAGCTATATATTAATTATATACACATTACGGTCATATTACCACATTACACAAAAATTAAAAATGGAATCAACATTGGAATGCGCTAACATATTTTCTTATCTAGCATAAAAATCTATAATTGTTTTATCACACATTAATAAAAATATTTCAATATAAATATTTATGATATACCTAATCGTAGTACTTCTGTAAATAAATCATCTTCAATCGAGCAGACTAATAGTAAACTTTTCTTGTTCCCAAGTCTTTTGTCGACATTTTTTCATCGAATCAAATCGCTATTTACTTAACAAAACGCACAAAAAACACTTTATTTATATAATATACACTTACAATTATATTTCGGATGTGTAATTAACTTTAAATCGGACTACAGTTTTAATGAGAGACCACGAAAAACTTTAAAATAAAACTATTTCTTCTAAAAACTTTTTTTCTTGGCACATTAAACTTGCGACTGCAGAAATTCCTCACCTGTGGCGCGTCGATAGTTTTTATTTTTTTTTCGTATTTTTAATTGTTGGAATACGAAAAATGGAAATAATTCGATAAATTCATTCTTTATACTATAGTAAATCACACAATTACACTTTAGTTTTCACATTAGATTTACTACACTGCTGAATTTCAGTTGCATTCGAGTTTTAGTTGGTGTGCTGTGAAAATATACACTATACTGTCTTTAGAAAAATTCACTCCCCAACCACTCGTATCGTATGTTTTTGACACTACAAATGTGTGACTACACTGGTTCTCGAAAGAAGAAACGAAGCAACAAAAAAAAATATTTATGAAATCAGTTGTACCAACTGTGTACAATTTTGTATTTTGAAAAGAGTAAACGCCTAAATGTATTTTATATTAATATTGTGAAACTAATATAAGGCGTTAAAACATTTAAAGCTGAAAGATGTTATATTGCTGGCCCTTATTCACTCTTTTCAACTGTAAAATTTAAGCCCTAATTGATAAACGAAAAGTATTAGATTTTCGATCATATTTTATTTTGTTTTTCCGGGATAAATATGCAGTTGATTGATTAATTATGGTTTTTAATACGATATTCGTTCAACCTCCAATATAAACACCAAAAGTTAACTTGGAGTTAACTCGACTCAATCCAAAAAATTTCTTAGGTCGAGTTAACTCTGGTTAATTTAAACGCCCAGAGTCGAGTCGAAAAACAACAACAAAAAATATGTAATCAATAAATTTAAAAATAAAAATGGCGATTTTTCATATTTTTCTTGTACGAGCGCGTCTGTGTTTAAATTCGGCAGCATATTTTTGTGTTTTTTTTCGATTTTTTATTTATTTTTTAATTTTTTTTTAAAAATATATTTCTATGTAACTAGTTCGAAAGAAAAAGTTAGAATGATATTTTGAAGGAAAAAATTAGAATGATTTTGACATTTATAACCTGCGGCGGTATGTTGTACCATCACTTCGAATCGAAATTCGAAAAAAGTCGAATGGCGGTATGTTGTACGATTTTCGAAAAGCAAAAATGATGCAATTTTCACTTTTTCTATTCGTCTTTTTTCGAATTCGACTTTTTTCGATTCGAAGTGATGGTACAACATACTGCCCCTGGTTTCGACTCAGCCTTAAGATAACTCTCCAATATAAACACTAAAAGTCAACTTCCAGGTTAACCTGAAGATAACTACAAGTTGACTCGACCTAGTTTCAACCTCCAATATAAATACATAGTATATATGTAGTAACTTTAAAGATTTTCGGCTTTTTTATAGACAAATATTATTTTCTATGACATTCACATTGTTTGAGACCTTTCGGGCCACCAAAAAATGAGGTCATGCAACCTGATGAGTAGACCAACTTTTATCGGTACGAAACCAAACTGCCAAGAGGAAACTTGAGGAAGTTCTCATTTTTGTAAAGGGTTGTGTGGCTCTGTACACACAAATACCCTTGGGGTTAATGGGGGGTTGAGTGAATTTTCTACTTCTTTTTAGTAGAGTATTGTAAGTAAATGACCTCATTTTTTGGTGGCCCGAAAGGTCTCAAACAATGTGAATGTCATAGAAAATAATATTTGTCTATAAAAAAGCCGAAAATCTTTAAAGTAATTAATACAGACGAATTTAAAATTTCTTAATATGTAGTAACATTCGGTCTATTTTTTAATTCAACCCGAGCAAGCAGGCTTACCCCGAGTAGTGTACACCGAGCAAAGGTTGTACTGGGTAAAATTATCCGGTGTGCATAGAGTAATAAATTGTTTTTTTATTTTGCACACTCTTCGTACACTGACATTAATTTCAGAGTAAAATTTGAAGAAACGAGTATGCACTGTGTAAGCACAGTTCACAAATAAAAACGCAGTGTACCTAACCGCAGTTTGACGGTGAAAGGGAAGGAAACGAGGAAAGAATCACGATGAAAGAATCAAAGTGTGAATGAGCCAATCGAATAAGCATTAGTGTAGTAGTGCCTTTACTCCGAAAAAGCGCTACCAACCCCCCACAAAACTACAACGACAACCATAATTTCGTTATTTACGTTTTTCTTCTCCATTTCTCTTTAGTTAAATTTGAGGTTATAAATAGTTATATCATTTTTCACATCCTTCATTATATTTTTTACAATTCAAAATACATTAATACAGATTTAATAAAATAAAATCAAAATATACGAAACGATAAGATTAACAAAATGTTATCTAATCATAGAATCCGATTATGTCACAATTTACTATCAATTCGAACGAAATACACTGTAATCTGTTCGAATATCCATCAAAACATTAATATAAACGTAAATAATGATAATGGAAAATTATGTGGAAAACAATTTAAACAATCAGTTGATAGTTCAACATCGTTGAAAGCGGTCAATTGTAATTTGTTTAACAATAATATCAAAGGTAGGTGTTAAATTTACTTTATAAACAATCTATAGTTATTATTGCGCATGTTGTTGTTTTCATTTTCATTTGTCCGGCGAATCTAATTGGATCGTATAAAGTTTCGTAAGAAATGTTTAATTTATCCATCAATCCAATCAGAAATGGGATTCCAACAGAAATGAGTAAACCGGTTTTGTTCAACTGGGATTAGGGTCAGTGAACTTTGGGCGAGTTAAATATTTTAAAGTCAAATAACTATTTAAAGATACATAATTCAATTGATAGAGAAGTTATCGTTATTTTTCAAGTATTGAGGCATGTATAAAGAGTTTATGTAGGTTTAGCTATCGAAAATCCTTTTTTATACAATTTTGTTGGTATCCCCTATAGTACTGCGTTTTCATATGATTACAATTGACATTTTAATTAATCAAAAATATTGACATTGAGTGGTCGTGCATTGCTCTAAGTGCTTGGGTAGTAAACAAACTCTTATCTCAAATTAACTTAATTTTTTCTGCAATCAATACCTCAATCAACGAGTATTGAATGCATCGCAACGACAAGGGCCAAAAAGAATTAATTTTTTTTCTAGATTATTTGCTTTAATAGTAAATATGTATGTAACGTTTGCTTTTTGCACGTTTAAAATTAATTATCTCGAAATACATTTATTCATTAGGAAAAACACTTCTATATTTGTGTTATCATATATTGTGTCCCATAATTGTGTGGAAAGATTTTTCAAGTACACATTTTTTGTGTAAAAATCTGACAGATGTTTCAAAGAAGTTGTTTTATTTAATTTTGCTACGGGATAAACACTCAGAATTACTTTACATTCCTACCAGCACCCTCAACTCGGCTAATTGCAAAAAATTTTCAATTGGCAATGTATCATTTATGTCGGTTTGTAAATTGTTTATTATTCATCGTACTTTTATGTAACAAATTTGGTTTTTCTCATGAAATCTTATACATCGAATTTCATCAGGTGTTGATTAAAAACACGACCATGGTCATAAATAATTGATTATCTCTACACTCTGAGGGTGTTAATTCAATTATGTATCATATTTGACTGTAATATGTTTATTCAATAAATTTTAGTCTGTTTAACCTTTAATGAGATGCATGTAAATAATTCAATGAGTCCGCAAAATTTGCATTAAAAGTGCAAATTCCAGTTAATTTTGTTTACTAACTTTTGAGTTTGAAGAGATAGATCACGTATACTTATTTGGACGGGGTGCGCTTCAACGGAACACACAGTGCTTTATATTTTTTAATATTTGGGAACGATCACAGGATTTTTGCAATATGAGCAGCTGCAGTGTTACATGATCCGGTCTCTTCATAAAATTTTGAAAACTTGTGGTAAACAAATTTCTACAAAAATAGGAGATACTATTATCTCATTGGCGAAGTAAATCGGCACGGTTTAACTGGAATCGGCAATGGCTTAACTTACATATATGGGCTCCATATCATAGATTGCTGTTTAGTTTCTAAGTCGGGCTTATAGAACCAAGAATCATCGCCTATTACGATATAATAAAAGCAGGTAGAACTAAAATTTTGAATTTTTTTTTAGAAAATCTTGAGCGTCCCATTGTCTTTTTTAGTTATCATTCAAAATTCTTAAAATCAGTTAAACGATTGCTTCTGTAGTTCAGATAGTCGCTTATCATTCATACGAACAAGCCAAGTTTATCAATTATCATTTTCTGGGTTATTCTTGGATCTTCGTCAATCTTTTCGATGACGTGGGCCTCAGTTGTGCTGTCTGTTATCTTCACGGGGTTCGCCCTCATCAGAAAAACAATTTGGAAACAGTTACAAATCATGGCACATTTACTCTAAACGTCTTTTAACTTTCACTCAAAGTTTTTACTGGTTTTATTTTAGGTGACTTCCATTTTTGCCGATTTAAAATGACACTAATTTTACACACAGTTAGGTACGTGCCGTACTTGAGTTTTGCGTAGAGAGGCAGGTGCTGCTTATGTTATGTTTGAATAATGAAATGTGTGAACTGGTTAAATTAACAACTTTGATTCTCTTGGAAAAATATAAATTGACAATCAAAGCGAATTTTTATTAGATCCTTCGTATTATTGATTTCAATTTTTATGTTTGGGTTGCCGTTGCCTGGAGAAGGACTATTATTAGAAGCATATTGGATATGTTTGTTTAACACTTCAATCTCCGGTATGTGAGGTCAATTTAGTCTGTTTGGATGTATGTATGTTACCAAGTTCAAACTTTTGTCTAACAGAATATCATGCGTCCTCGCGATTTTCTAACAATGGATTTTAATACTAAAAAGATTAGCAAAGTTGCCTCCAGACCTAACTGTTAAGTATGGTTCCAGGACACAGTAAACGATTTTTAAAATATAATTGATGCAACAAATATATCCAATAATTAATTTCAATAATTTTTCTATGTACTAAGTAGTGTTCCTTTTTTACAGGTGCGCATTTTTTCAAGCAATCCAAGATTGTATTTCAGAAATGAATAATCACCTACGCTGAGGGTGTATTTATCACATTTCAATCTAATGGCACTAAATTATGATTATTAAAGAAATTTTAGTCAATTTGATGCAAGTAAATAAATGAATATCAGCAACGAGTAAACACTTTGCATTAGAATGTGCTAATTTTAGTAAAATTTATTTTAGGAATCGTTTGACCTTTTTCGGCTATAGTTGGTGACGTTCTTATACGCTGTTGTTTGGAGGATAGATAATACAAAATTAATCTGTTTTAAGATCTTTTCTGAAATTTATTAGAGCGAAAAACGGAAATATTTCGTTTGTATATTATTTAAATTGTATTTTTTTCTGTCCTCGCCAATAAGAATAAAAAACATGGCCAATAAAATCATATAAAGGTTAAGGTAATACTTAAGAGCATTTTACAGGCCATGCTGGGATTTGTGGAGCCTATTTAGATTTCTGCTCAGCCAAAATAAGTTGCCAGGAGGTGCATCCCGCTGCTCAACCAACACGATTTTTTCATGTGAATTTTTGTTTTGTAAATATTTTCTGTTCATTTTGATTTAAAATAGTTAAACTACCCGTAGTTTTCAATAAACTAAATTAATTCCTTATGAAACGATGTGCAAATTTAATTATACATTAAGATGAGGTCACCGAACAAGTGGTGCAGTGGTTAAAGCTTCGGCACTTGGACCGGGAGGTACTGGGTTCGAATCCCATCAGAGGCTAGATGCAAATCGAATTTTCATCATCAATCACAATCGGTGATGTGTTAATAAACACAACTAAGACCCTCTGATGGAGTGCAGAATTCAGCGCCGACCCACCGTCCATGTCAATGTACAGGTGTTGACATGGAGCTTGCAATGTGCAGGTGGTATACTGTAGTTGTGTGAGTAGGTGAATGGGTTAATGATGTGGCGTGAATGCGTGGTATCACAATGGGCCAAAAATGGCCTAAGTGTGTAGTGCCTAACAAAGAATTCTTTGTATTTAAAAATCCGGTCGTCTCATCAGACTGTGTGACCAAACTACTTTTTATTGTATTTAACGCATACATGCGATTTCTATATGAGCCATGCTACACACGGTTTCATAAGACCGGCTTCACCTTCCTTTGTTTCACCTTTTACCAACAAAATCCGTTTTAACTGCGACATTAAATTTCTCGGTGAATCCGAACTAACACCAATAGAAATGAAAATAAAAAAATTTAAGGCCAGTTTTTTGTTTAAATTTTATTTTCGAGGGAGCAGAATAAAAGAATACAAAAAAATTGGTGTTTTAATATAAAATAAAGGTTTAAATGAGCAATAAAAAATCTGTTACGCCGTAGTTTGATACCAAAAGCTGAAACCGTGTGTAGCATGGTTGTATGAAATTTACAAAGAACCAAGCTACACACGATTTTAATTTCTGGGCAGTATATTGTACCATCACTTCGAAAATCGATTCGATTTTTTTTCGAATTTCGACTTTTTTCCATTCGAAATGATCGTACAACATACCGCCCCTGGTTTCAAATTAAGTCGTACTAGATTTTTATTGTTAATTTAAACCCTTACTTATTTTATATTAAAACACCAAATTTTTTGTATTGTGTTATTCTGTTCCCTCGATTATTAAATTTAAACAAAAATCTACATCTCAAAAATGGGCTTAAATTTTTTATTTTCATTTCGCATTCACCGAAAAATTTAATGTCGCAGTTAAAACGTATTTTATAGGTAAAAGGGGAAAGAAAGGAAGGTGAAGTTGTCGGTCTTATGAAATCGTGTGTAGCATGGCTGAATAAAATTCGAGGTTACGAAGGGGTTGGGAATTGCGTAGCGAATCATTAAAATTCCCTAATGCATTGTGATTATAGTTGATTGTGATTAGGAAAGAAGTCAAACTCCGTTATAGGATACTATGTATCAAAACCAACTAAAAATTAAATCACAAAATGCATCACGCAGAATATTATGTAGAACTAAGGTTTTTTTGATAGTGCTCCGAAGCTGGAATAAGTTAACGGACAATAACATTTTTTTAGAGCTCTGCAATTGATATTTAGGTAAACTAAACTGTTTAAATTTATGTTGTTTTAATGGCATATCTTAGAGCCGGGTCACTGGTTCAGACTGTTTATATTAAGTAACAGCAACACCAAACGTATGCGTTTCTTTAACCTATCTATTCAATTCAGGAGAATGAATTAATACCGCTATTCTAACCTAACTGGTAATTTTGTAATCTTATGCATAATTAACATCGTGATTCGAAAACAAGTTCATTTAATTAGCATATGTTGTCCTGCTTTAAGAACCATTTCTATTGTTGTTTATTATAAAGTATGACTTGAGTTTTTATTTTTAGGTAAACATTTATTGAGGTAAAAACTAGTTTTTTATATTTGATCTTCCAATCAAGGTTACCATTTCTGTATGTCTGATCATATTTAGTGTTTTCCAAATTATGAGCAACATATAAATGTCCGAGGAATTTCATAATCAATAAATCTGTAAGATATGCTCAGTTCGTCGTCTTATCACCTGTGTAACTGTCTCTCATTTTACGTAATGTGAAGGTAGTTGATTCCATGATACGCTTAAATGCTGATTCGTTTTCAGTTTGATTTTATATTGTAACACACTGATGAGGTTGTAACGAATATTAATTAACTTTCATTTCTCAAAAATTATTTCGACTTTGTAGCATCAGTTGTACAACTTAGCTCGTCGTTACAGAAGGTTTACTCGTTTCAACAAATTGCGTTTATCTTAAACAAAGATCCATCCATGATGAATTCATTCAAGTTTTTTTTTCTTTTTCTTTTAGGTTGCTCATTACTCGTGGCTCGTGGATATTGTACTGTTAACATGGCACTCGCAACGTATGAGGAAATTAAAGATTTACCAAATCATCCCGAAAAATTGTTAATCGATGTACGCGAACCAAAAGAAATTCAAGAGACTGGCCAAATCCCAACAAGTATTAATATTCCACGTAAGTTGTCTTTTGTTCTTTTGTCTTCAGTGTGTTAGGCTTAAGAATTTTAGTGTCTTCTATTATATATAATATATATAAAGTGAGTCAGGTAAGAGCAGCTTTATCCGATGAAACAACGCCGGAACAATTTGAAAAATTATATGGACACGCTAAACCGCAAAAGGACGATCAAATCATAGTATCATGCCGTAGTGGACGCCGCAGTGACCAAGCCTTTAGTGTTGTCTCTGAATTAGGTTACACGAAGTAAGATTTGTTTAAGGTTTTAATTGGATATAAAATGTGGTCATTGGCTCATTTCTTCTCATAACAGATTGGTTCTTTTGTTTGTATTTTACTGTTTAGTATTTATTAGTCTACATCTATTTTACTATTACAAAAAGCAGTGACAATTTTTGTGGGATGGCCAAATTTTCATTTATCCATTATTTCTGTGTTTTCCATTTTTATTATTATTTTACAGTTGGGGAATTGGAAAAGCAATTACAACTCGATCCGAATGAGTTTAAGGCAAAATATGGTCGCGATAAACCGACACCAGTGACTGAAATCATATTCCATTGTAAATTAGGTGGACGAGCTGGAAAAGCAACTGACTTTGCAACCCGAGTTGGATTTAAGAAGTGAGATTTTGTTAATATTTAGTTTGATTTTCAAATTGACTCCACTTTGGCTTGCTCCATGCTCCACTACTACTAACTGTTTTAATATACACAAAAAATAAATATGTTTTTTTTTTTTGGTTAATTTTATGATTAATTTGTAAATAATTTTAATAACCTAGAAAAGATTTTGTAAGGACATTGTAAGGTAAAGCACTGCTACACAAACATTTAAAGCGGTTCAAACCAAAACATTAATTATTATCACGGTTTTTAGTTATAATCTTTAAGCATTAACTATTGGTTATCAGAGAATATTTACTAACATTTTTCATTCTAACCCGATTCATATTCCTTCCCAATTTAATTATAAATTTGTATTATTCTAGAGCTAAGAATTATAAAGGATCCTGGTTAGAATGGGCCGAGAAGGAAGGACTACCAAACTAAATGTTTGTTCATTCCTATAAAATGTTGTCGTCTTTTAATTAAATATTTTGCTAATTTTTACTATCGATTATGTTTTTGTTAATTACTTTGTAATTGTTTGAGAAATTATTAAAGATTCTATTATTTTCTATGTATCAAATAAATTGTTTAATTTGCATCGATCGATATATGTAATTACGAATGAAATTTCTGGATTTCCTTATCAAACTATCTTATCTTTACAAAACACCAAATAAACCACAAAACAGTTACATATTCATTATAAATTAATTTTATATTATTTTTTTTAAATATACATATTCTTGCTCGATTTATGTTTCAAAATTATATATAAATTCTTTTTTGTTTTCTATAATATACACACAATAATCTTAGACTAGTAGAGGGTCATAAACCCAGGCATCAAATTCCAGAAAGTGAACTATCAGTGAATTATGAGATAAGAATTACCAAATAATGCTTTATTGATCACATTTTAGTTGTTGTGAAAGTTGCACCTTCTGGAATTCGACCGATGGTTTTAAAGGGAGGATTGTTTAAATTTGGAATGCATGCACTCAAATGTGATTATAAATGAGATACTCAGTCTAACAGACATAAATAAAAAACAATATGAAGATTAGATAAAAAAAATGTAGCAGATACACAAAATGAGTTGTACTCAGCCGAACGGATTTAAATTTTTGTCGTAGTCGTTAAGTTTACGATTTGTTTTTGGTGGATCGCTGGAATCATCGCCAAACGGATTTACTGAATCAACTTCGTCATTGTCATCATCATCTTCGAATGGATTTTTTGATGTACGATGGGTTTCTTCCACTTCAAATGGATTTGTGGATGGGGTTTTTAATAGTATAGCATTTCGTTTCTGGGATTGTGCCACACTTGGACTTATATCATGGCTCATATTTGCTTCTAAGCTCGAAGCATAATTGGCTTGTTTAAAATTGCGTTCCTGTTGGCGCATACGTCCTTCGGGTATTTGATTCGGTATTATTTTAGATTTGATTTCATTTACGCGCGTTTTAGCCTCGGCACCTGGACCATAATCAATTACTGGTTCACTGGGTTTTCTCATTCCCATTTCGCTTCGCGCCACAATATGATTTTGTTCGTAAGTTTGCTCATCTTCTTTGAATATTACAATTTTATTAAATAAATCACGACCGAAATATTCAGCAACCACACTAAAGGGTTCAGCCGACCGATCGAGTAAATTATGGAATACTTCGTGTTGTCCGCGTGACTCACTTTGAGCGCGTAGAACATCAAGGAGTTGAGTATTCTTCGTGTGACACATGGGACAGTCACGATCACTTTCGGAATATCCGCGCACACAATCCTGATGAAATGAATGCTGGCACAGGAAATATAATGAGGGCTGATTAAGCTGTTGTTGACACGTGTTGCACACAGTACCTCGAAATTCGATCGTGTTTTCTCGTAGATTTCTAATATGCTCCTTTAACGTATACGACTCTTTACGATATTTCTCCACCAGTTCTTCTTCGTGTTTCGTCGATTCCTTTTCTTTCTGGAATACCTGCATGAAATAATCTCGGACGGACGATAGATTAGGACCATTTTCCACGGCCAAACAATTTAACACCTGCAAAGGTGATTGCAATTTCTCAGATGATATAACATTCAAGATCTGCGATAGTAAATTCGACGGCGCATTTTTATCGTTCCTAAGTCCGGTCAATGCTTGCAGCCACAATGACGGTTGATTTGATCCGAGTCTCTTACACGTAGCTAATAAATTAGTATAATCCCGATTTTTTAAATGAAATCTCAGGATTAAATGGTACAATTTTTGTTCTTCATACAGTAACATGATTCCGGGCCAAAATTCATAATTTCGACAAAGTATTAAAACGTGATTTTTATCGTAATGCTCTTCGTAATTTTTTAGTATTTTTAACGTTTTATCCTCGTAGTATTTTTCGTTGGTGGTCAAATTTTTTAAATACAATTCGATCAGAGTGTTGTAAACGATTTTATTTAGTTTATTTAAATGGTTTTCGACCATATACTCCAGAAAGTTGATTAATTCGATTGGGTAGTTGATAAAAAGGTGAAAAAAATCTTCCGGATTTCCGGATGTCTTGAGATCGGTCATATCATCGAATATATTATGGTGAGTATCGGTAAAAGGATCACTATTGTTGTTGCTATTTACTGTAATTTTATCGATGGTGAACATTTTTTTGAGGATTTCCGTTGTCGTGTTCGGGGAATTTTCCATGAGGATGAAACCGTATTTTTTCATTAGCTGTTCAGAACTGTAATACGAGAGGTTTGATAGATATTCGAGAGCCTCATTATAATTTTTCATATCTTCAATTAGGATTGAAAGTACGAAATCGTGTTTATTGTTCCGTTTGGCCAATGCTAAAGCATCATCGACCGATGCGTTTCGGCATACCGATATGGCTACATCCAAGTCGAATATTATATCAGGGTTTTCGTCATTCTTCAAGAATTGTTTTAATTGATCCGTTTGATCTAGTCGCGTAAAACAATTGAGTAGCAAGGTAGTGTGATCTGCAGTCGCGTGCCGCTTTTTGTGTACGGCTTGTAAATATTCAGTTAGGCATAAAATATGTCGTGAGTCCAAAAATCTACGAATCACGTACGATGGTTCTAAATAACCTATGGTCTTAGAATACTGCTCCACGGCCCCTGTAAAATCACCTTTATTATATAAATGATCCCCGTATTGGCGAAATATATCGGCCAACCCTTCCTCATCATATTGATTATTCTTAGCAATTCGGACCGCAATATCGTACAAATTTTTTTTAAACAGTAAACTCAATTTACTTTGCAAATCCTTTTCATCCAAATGATATATCTCTTTATTCTTGGTTACTATATAGCAAGTTCCGAATTCTATAATTATCGATGCCACTTGATGAATTGGTGTCGAAAATACAATAAATTTATTTTGTACATCGATCACGGTCAATATCGAATCTTTCTGCGTATACATTGTGTTCTTTGACGGTCTAGATACGGAGAGTAAATGAGATCGAAACCACTGTATAAGGTATTTTTCACCTTCTAATGCATAACATGGCCCTTTCCCATCCGATGTGTAACAATAGACGGCATCATCTCGGCCAACCATAAAACTAGATTCAATGACGGATGCTTGTGCCCTTTGAATAGCACAACATCGGGTTGGAGCACACATTGTGTCTAATATAATTTTATTTTCCCGATCACGACTTTGAATTTGGTACACTAGGATTCCAGAATCACAGCATACAAACATTTGAAATATTTTACCAGAGCTATTAAATGCGATTCCAGTGATTGTTGTAGTGCCAGCTGATAAAGATTTTAATGTTTTCGAGCGATCACGGCCAATGTCTCCTCGATAAAGCGAGATGCTGCCACGGTCGAATCCTATAGCCATGTATTGCCCATTATCGGAAACTCCTAAGGCGGTGGGTTTTTGCAAAGCCGTCTTCACCGTTCTTAGACACGGAGCACCAGCTGGTGTTATTTTCGATAAATTCCACACCTTATAGGACGGCGTGCTGTCAGTATCCTCGACCTGCAAAAAGGAAAAACAGTATTTTGTTGTAATATGCGTTCAAACTGATAAGCTCTTATCTTAAACTCCTACCCCGATTGTGACTAATAAGTTGTGCTGCAGCACGATCTCGCACAGAATTATGGCAAAACCTTCATGCCCACTAAACGATATCACGTCCCAAGATTTACTAAAAACGTGAATAAATCCTTTAGAATCGCATAATATGACCTGATTATTACCATTTGTTGCCGATGTTATCGCAGCATCACCAATTGCTTCAGCAACTTTTCCATTGTCCGGATCTTTTTTTAGGTCGAAAAAATTAAATTTACGCCACTACATAAATATACAAAAGTGTTTATTTAGTTCATGTTTGTGTATGTACATTAGTTTATTTCACTTACCTCAAATATAGCCATTAATTTACGATTTATAATTTCTTATCGAATTTTTTGACAATTCACTCCCTTTTTGTATTTTGGTTGTCAAAATAATGTAGTATCCAAAGGTTTACAATGCAATGTATGTTGAATTATAGACTGCGTTCACTGCATGACAGAATGTTACAAAAAGTTACACCTATGTACAACTTTCGACATTTATTCACTGAGCACCAAAATAGTACAGTTTATTTTGACAATTTGGCGTTCACTGCATAGGTGTCGTCGACACAAACACAAATTATGTACAAACCATGGACAGAATAAAAAGAATAAAACATAACGTAAGAAACGAAGACAAAAGTTTATTATTCCAATTTGAGTTTTCGGCTATAGATAACTTAAAATATTAAGTTCATTCATATATCTTTTGTAATATTTTTTTGATATATTTCCTAAAATCTTGAATGAAACTACAATAGTTTTGAGTATAAACGTATTATATATCAACAAATGTATGTTTTTAGAATTATAAAAATTATTTATATGCGATTTAAATGACCGCAATTCGATAAATTATTTTTTAGGTTAGGTTTAGAAAAATACAATTCTACAGTGTATTGAAAATTATTTTTGATATTATATTCATATGTGTACATGAATAATTTATAAATAGAAAAGATAATGATATAAAAAATATAAAAAAATAAAGAAGCATATTAGATTCAACGAGCTAAAATTTGTTTGAGTTTTGTTGTATTTATTAAATTTTTTATGAAGAAAATTTTTGCCCGTAAAATTGTTTTCTTCTACAAATTTTTGCAGGTAAATAAGAAACATCCACAATATAAAAATATTCAATGTGCGAGAAAGAAATAAACATATACATATAGTAATGGCATAATATTTTTTAGCATTATTGTTAATTTAATTACTTTTTTAATTAATTCAAATGTGAAATTTACATTTACATCTATTGTGCCTGTTTTTATCAAATATATTTTATGGCATCATTTTCATTTTTATAGTGGTTTTGGAAGTGTAGTGGCTCAAAATGTCCTGCAAAATGTTGTTTGGATATATTTCTCTTTTTGTCTCTGATGTGCAAAAAGTCAATGCTATATGTATCTCTTTCATTTTGCAGAAGAAAAATGTTGGTCGCATGTAAATGGGGCATTATTATTTTTCAGTGACATTTTGCAGAAGAAAAATGTTGGTCGCATGTAAATAGGGTTAAATCCTTTCTTTAGCTATGTTTTTTTCTATTTATTCTTTCCCACTAACATGTTTTAACTACAGACGCGATTGCTGTCGATTGATATTGTCTCGTGTTTGCCATAGTAAATGACAGACAGCTAAATGTTTTTGTGTCAGATGATAAAAGTCGAAAAATGTAAAATTGTTAGAGGTTGTCAAAATTAATAGTATATTTTATTACTATTTACTATAAACTTAATTATTTTATTATATTATAGTCATAATACACAAATTGTTAAAACTGATAGGAAGTTTATTTGACATTACTAACACTATTCCAGACAACAAATAATTTTTTGCAGTGAACGCAACCCATGACATTAGCAATTTTACAATATGTACACCTAAATAACATACTAGAGTCACTGTTTCGGTTTTCTCTTGGGGCTATTTAATCATGGCAAATCAGATTAATTCCGTGATTCGTCAGTGTGAGGGGAGTAATCAGGATCATTCGCCCAACTATTAAATTCGACGGTAATTTTCGACCGCTATCGTTCGCCTATAGTAAACATAGAACAAAAGAGAAAAGAACAGTAAGCATTTCATATAATTTTCTTCTTTCTATCTTTGTCTACTTAGGAAAACGATAGCCGTCGAATTCTATAGTATTAAGGCTCTATATTGTTCTGGTTACTATCACGATAGTAATATCGACTCGATAAGTTTTGCAATTTTGGAATTGTGAATTTTTATTTTTTCGGCCATATTTGTCGATCAATTTAAATTTGACAGTCGGTTGAGTTGTTGTGTGTGTGCCTTTCGTGAATTCGAAATATTGAAGAGTGAACCGAAAATAAAATTTTAAAAAATTACCCGTGTAAAATATGTTTTCACAGTCATTTAATGTTGGTGATGAAACGTTAAATAATTTAGCAAATATAGAAAAACAACAGGGGCCAGTTGTAACCCGAAGTCAAAAGAAAAAGTCAATTGAGCACGATAAAGAAAACGACAGGCATGAGGAAGAAGTGATCGATGAGTCCCCAACCAATAAAAAGTCTACACAAGGTACTATTATGCGTGAAAGATTAAAATCTACGTCGATCCGATCGACTCAGCGCCGCTTGCGTAGAAATCAATCGGTAAACAGTACATTGACTACTAGCAGCAGTGAAGCTTTATCAAAGGTGCCAACGAAATCTACAACGCTTTTGAATGATGATAATTCGGAGTTTTTCAATATTGCCTCTCAATATTTGAAACCTAACGAACCACAGCCAACGAAATCAGATACACGGTATTCTGCTTTATTTGAATCGGGATTCGATATTCCTGTGGGAGCAATCGACGTTACCTCACAATCTCCTGATTCGGAAGCACCACCTCAACACATAAATATAAGTGAAATGGAAAAATTTTTTGAGCACACCGTCAATAATCTACGAATGGATGCTAGTGCTAACGAGTTTGATATGTTCAACGATGTAGACAGTCCGGCACACGAACCCGAAGAAGAAACTAGTAATATAAATTGGGAACGATCGATGCATTTTAAAAATATTGTTACACCCGAAACGCTTGCTCCAATAATAATCGAGGATGAAGTTGAAAATTCTAAGTTAGACGTAGAAAATGTCACATTTGTAGAGCCACAACATCACGAGGATCCAAAACATCTTAGAAAATGTAAAGCAGATATACAAAAATTCTTCCACAATGAATCGCTCGACACCTCATTTCGAAATCTATCGTTGCTGAGTGATTCGCTTCCAAATGTAAGTAAATTTCAAAATAATACATTTTGTATCTCGGCAACGGGTTCAAAAATAATATCTAAACCCGAGAAAACATTATCAAAACCAGAAATAGTCAATGTTTCTAATAATATTGATTTAAACTCGAACTTTTTAAGTAATTGGGGCCTTCCCAATACTGTTCTGGCTGAATATAGTAATAAAGGTATTAAAGAAATGTTCAATTGGCAAACAGAATGCCTACGCAATCCTAAAGTCCTGTTCGAACTTAGTAATTTAGTATACAGTGCACCAACGTCGGCGGGTAAAACTTTGGTCAGCGAACTGCTGATGGTTAAATGTGTTCTAGAACGACGTAAACAAGCGATTATGTTATTACCATTTATTTCGGTTGTTCGAGAAAAGGTTTACTATCTTCAAGACCTACTAACCTCGTCAAGTATACGAGTGGAAGGCTTCTATGGCGGATATCATCCACCTTGTCGTTTCGATAAAATCCAAATAGCAATTTGCACAATCGAAAAGGCAAACTCTATCGTAAATCGTTTGCTTGAGACAAACAGGCTTGATGACATTGGCATCATCGTGCTAGATGAGGTTCATTTGATATCCGATCCATCTCGAGGTTATATACTCGAGTTGCTTTTATCTAAAATTTTATACGCATGTCGAAAAAATAATCTTCAAATCCAGATCGTTACGATGTCAGCAACTTTACCCAATTCCGAGCTACTCCAAAAATGGTTGAATGCGGAAATGTATCGTACCACATTTAGACCAATAAATTTAATTGAAATGATTAAAATTGGTCATGCGATCTACGACAATAACGGTGATCTTATTCGTAAAATTGATCAAAATTTATTTGATGAGATATCCACTAGTAAACTAATCGATCAAGATAATGTGGCGCAGCTCTGCATCGAAACAGTTTCAGACGGATGTTCAGCGATTGTTTTCTGCCCATCAAAAGATTGGTGTGAAAATCTATGTATAAATATAGCGGAGTTTATCTATAAATTCGGAAAACTTGGAAAAACGGATAAAATGAAAGCGATTCGTGAACATCTAAACATGTCCGATATCGAAGAGATGAAGCAACAATTTCGAAATTCACATGCCGGCCTTGATCCCTCACTAGAAAAATGTCTATCGTATGGTTGTGCCTTTCATCACGCTGGTTTGACCACTGACGAGCGAGATTTAATCGAAAACTATTTCAAAAGAGGAACCATCAAAGTGATTATTGCTACAAGTACTTTAAGTTCGGGAGTTAATTTACCAGCTCGACGTGTTATCATACGCACACCATTATTCTGCCGAAATATGATGAGCCCGTTAACGTACAAACAAATGATAGGTCGAGCCGGCCGGAAAGGCCAAGACACAATTGGAGAATCGATATTGATATGTTCTGATTCGAATTCAAAAGTTGGGAAGGAGCTGGTTTTATCGAAACTTACTCCAATTTCATCCTGTTTGAATATCAACGAAGGCCATATAAAACGCGCGTTGCTCGAAATTATTGCCTCGGGTATGGCAAAAACGATGCCTGATTTGGAATTGTTTGTCCGATGTACTCTACTATGGACGGAAAACGACTCCTATTTCGAGCGAGAGGATGACCCAATACTAAAATGTATCAAATTTTTAATCGAGTATGAATTTATCAGATCACAACTTGATGAGGATACCAATGAAGATATATACGTCCCCACAATGCTGGGAAATGCTTGCCTTGCGTCTTCTATCCCGCCGGGAGACGGAATTATATTATTTTCGGAGCTGCAAAAGTCGAGACAAAATTTTGTGCTCGAGAACGAGCTGCATGCTGTTTATATCGTGACTCCTTACTCTGTGGCATATCAAATAAACGACATTGATTGGATGTTATATCTAGATTTATGGGAAAAATTACCTTCGTCGATGAAACGGGTTGGTGAATTAATCGGTATAAAAGAATCGTTTCTAGTGAGAGCGATGCGGGGCAATTCAAATCTCGATCCGAAATTATTTCAAATACATAAAAGATTCTATATAGCCTTGGCCTTATACGAACTAATCAATGAGATTCCGATTAACTCTGTCTCGTCGAAATATAAATGTACTCGTGGCCTATTACAAAGTCTACAACAAATGGCATCAACATTTGCTGGAATCGTCCAAGCATTTTGTGGGTCACTAAACTGGCAAATGCTAAGCGTGATTGTGTCTCAATTCAAGAATCGTCTATTTTTTGGTGTTAATCACGAATTGATTGATTTGATGAGGATTCCTAATTTAACGAGTTTGCGTGCACGATCGCTTTTCAATAATGGCGTAACATCCCTGATTGAATTGGCTAATTCTGATGCGCTTACAATTGAGAATATTTTGTATAAAGCGGTGGGATTTGATACGGAGAAGCGTCGTGAACATGAATGTGATTTTGATCTACAGCAACGAAATAAGTTAAGAAATGTGTACGTAACTGGAAAATCAGGTGAGTTGTTACATAGCAGCAGCCTAATTGATTTGTAAATACCTAATTTTATTTCTTAGATTTATCGGTACAGGATGCGGCGAAATTATTGATTTCTGATGCGAGATCGTAAGTATAATTAGTGAACACATGTTTTGTAACGGCTAAACAGTTCAAATTATTTTAGATATCTAGAAATTGAAATGGGGGTAGATAATATCAATTGGAATCAACGTGAAGATGATAGTGAGCTAACGGAACAATCTAAAACTCTCAAAAAGCGTAAATCAGACGAACATGATAGCTCAAGTAAATTACCAAAACTCGATACTTCAGAACCATCTATTATAATACCAGCTTCTCAGGAATTACAGAAATCGGTTACAAATAGATCAACTCGTCCTCGACTGCGTCACCAAAACACTATTTTGCCAAGTAAATCAACGAAGAGCACAGATCTTCCCGAAATCATTAATCTATTTGAAAATAGTGATATATTCAGTAAATACTCGGCCGAAATATTATCCGCAAATGAAATTAGTTTATCTGTCGGGCTCGAAAATAATGAGAACGCCAAGCAACATATCATAGGAGAAAATATCTTGCCTACTGACCGAACCCAGGGAGAAATCATGAAAAAATGTTGTGAGTTTGAGGGTGGATTATACATTTCGGGTATAGCGATTCGGTGCAATAAACACAATTTTTTCCTAAATTTTCAAAATGCTACGACAAAATTCAATCTATCTAATAAAATAAAGTTCCTCAAGCATTTACTTTCGATTGAGAATTTAATCGTTATCGTATACGAATTAAAAGAACAAATTCAAGCGATTATACACGGGATCCCTGAGATTTTAATCCACGAGATTCAATGTAAATTCTATGACCCGAAAATTTGTAACTGGCTCATGAAATCTCAATCCGATTCGGATTTTAGTGACGACACGATATCATTAGAACGGCTAATAGAGCTTCATGCTCCGGATACATTATGCTTTTTAAAGTTATGCGGCGGCAGTTCTCTTAATCATAGTATTGCATTGAATTATAAAAGCTCGATAAGCGGAAGGCAACGAAGTGTGATCGAAGCCCTTGCCGGTAATGAAATTATTCAAAACCAGAGACAAAAATTTATAGAATTTGATGAGAAAAATTTGATTTGGAAACACTTCGGCGAAGTCGAGATGCCGATTCAAATGTTGCTGGCCCGAATGGAATTGTGTGGTTTTCCTGTTGATCATGATGCGACCAAGGGTTTAGCAAAAAATTTAAACGAGATCCTGAAAAAAATTGAGACTATGATTTACAAATTGGTCGGACGGAAATTTAATATTAATTCATCAAATGACGTAGCCAAAGTGCTCGGCCTGGTTAACAAACCTGGTGAAAAAATATCCGTGACCAAAGAAAAATTGGAGGAAATCAATACGCCTTTATCAAATATGATATTGCAGTACCGTAAAATTGGGGCCACAATCACAAAAACTATTGTGCCTATTTTGTCAAAAATTCGTAACAATCGAATATACACAAAAAATATGTGCTACACGGCGACCGGCCGAATAACTATGCACGAGCCAAGTCTACAAACCATAGCCAAAGATTTTACGATTGAATTACCAAAATCGTTACAAAACCAAAGTATTCCAATTTCGTGTCGTAGCGTATTTCGGATTCATGAGCAACGCTTTTTAATTTCGGCCGATTTTCGTCAGCTGGAATTACGAATCTTGACACACTTGTCACGTGATATGGGACTTCTGAAAATCATGGCTTCTAAAGAAGATGTATTTTGTAGAATGGCTGCACAATGGAATCATATGCCAGAAGATTTGGTTACCGAAGAAATGCGAAATAACACAAAACAAATTTGCTATGCGTTAATCTACGGAATGGGAAATAAAAGTTTATCGCTTGTGCTTAAAATCGATGAAGGTGATGTAATTACGTTTGTTGAAAAATTTCATAATACCTATCCAGGGCTAAGGCGATATACGGATGAAATTATCGTGAAAACGCGAGAGAAGGGGTTCATCGAAACGTTAACTGGAAGACGCAGATATTTTCCTTCCATCAGTAGTGATGATTTAGCAATAAGGGCTCAAGCCGAGAGGCAAGCTGTAAACACAACAGTACAAGGTTCCGCATCTGACATCGCTAAAATGGCAATGCTTCGTATGGAACGTAATCTAAAAAAATATAAAAACGAACTAAAAATTGATTTATCTATCGATCATCCAAACTCTGTGAATTTAGTACATCATCTCCACGACGAGTTGATCTATGAAGTGCCAAGTAAACAGGCCCGACAGGTTGCTAAAATTTTAAAATATAGTATGGAAAATTGTGTCAAGCTAAAAGTTCCACTACCGGTAAAAGTGAAAATAGGTACAAGTTGGGGTGGGCTCGAAGAGGTGTCGCTATAAAAATTTAAACAATACATATTGAAATTAAGGTATTTATTTAATTATTTTCCGGTTTTAAAACTCCTTCTCTTGTGGCCCAATCAGTGAATGAACCCTTGTAACTTTTCGAGCTGGAAATAATAAAATATGTTAGTTACTAGAGATAATCAATAAAAAAAAACTTTGATTTACTGTTCATAACCTAGTTGTAAGCCCAATTTTGTTGCTTTACCGGCACGGCCACCCCCCATACAGTGAAATATTAATTCAGTTTGTTTAGTCGGCTTATCACGACCAAATTTTTTTTTAAACTCTTCATCATCCAAATTAAGGGTTTCCTCTAGTGTTGGCCCTAATATGAAATCGGCAATTTATAAGATTTAGAAAATATTTTCTTATTTAATAAACTCGTTTTACATGGGATATTTATACTGGTTGGAATTTTTCCATGTTCTTCCACTTCATCTGCATTCCTAACATCGACAAGAGTTTTTTCCGGATGATTGGGTAAATCTTTGATTACCTCGTACTCAACAATTTGTATTTCATCAGCCATTTTATTAGAAATAGAATACAAAATAAAATATTTTATATTACCTACTATTTTAGACGTCTATGTACAATAGAGTTATACTAGACTACAGAGTAGAAATTTTTTTTCCCCCATATGAAGAAGCATATAATATTTGCTATTTCATTTGAGGCACGTCGGTGAAGGATGGTTATATAAAAAAGCATATGGCTTACTCATATTTCAAAACGAAAAACCCCAAATCATGTTTATTTATGTGCGCAGTGACACCCTATGGTGACGACTTAAATTTGTGCTTAAAAAATTATTAATTAAAATACATTAAAATAATAAAAATATTTAGTGGTTTATGCAGTAGTGCGTGGTAGTGCAACATTTGATAAAAAAAATTACAAACGTTTAATTGAAATGAAGTGTATTGTCAAAAATTAAAATACGCATAAAAAAATTTCAAAAAGGCGTATCTTACCATCAGTAAGTTAACTAAGTGTTTATATAAAATAAAATGTAAATTATGTTAAGAAAAAAGTGATTTGTGATAAATTTATCCATTATTTAATTTATAAATCAGAGAAAATTAAGTAAACAATTTTGATTTCGGTGTGGGGTTTTTCATTTTGTGTGTGTGTTTGTAAACATATGTTATATTACCAGTGTCGCATTTCTCTTATTACTACGTACATATTCTACGTGCTTTTCTTTTCATAATTACTTTTTATTTTGAAATACTATAAGTATAATTTTTTACCGAAAATAAAAACAATTCGAATAAAAATAATTGTGAATTTGTGTAGTTTTACACCCCCTACACACGATCTGATTTGGTCAGGCGGTCGGGCTGATTTGATCAGGTCAGATGTAAAATCAGGTCGTGTGTAGGTATGTCGTATGACAATTTGCTGTCGGGTGATGTCAGGTGGAAATTCCATCCGACCGTCATCCAATCATACAACCGCCTGACCAAATCAGATCGTGTGTCGCGTTGTTGGATGGTTGGTTAAAAATAACAATATACCTATTTTAATAATAAATAATTAAATTTTAACGATATAATACATATTTAGTAAATTTTTATTTAACTGTTATATAATATTGAAATAATAAATAATTTTTTTGTTGAAAATTTGAATTCCATAAACATATGACATCCCACAAACGTCAAAATTTTATCATTTGTACTCAACGCAAGCAAAAGTATAAATGAATATCAGGTAGTTTGTTGGATCGTGTGGATGCAATACCTGATTTGGTCGGACTGACCATCGGCCCGACAAGTCAGATCGTGTGTAGGGGGTATTAAATTTCGATCGAAAAAATTCTACCTTTACCCTCCGAATTTGACTCACTTGACAGCTACTTTCATGCACTCTAAGGTTTTTTGAGTGCTATAAAGCAAAAAAGATTTATTTCTCAACCAAATACGCCAATTTAAAGTGTCACGATCGTCCTTAGAGTAGGACGATCGTGACACTTTAAATGGGCATATTTGGTTGAGAAATAAATCTTTTTTGCTTTATAGCGGAACCAGTCAGAAATAAGAACATAACAAAAAAAAATTCGAATTTTACCAAACCGATTTTTATTGTGAAATGTCTTTAAGAGAAATTTCATATTTGTTCATGTTGTTATAAATTTTTATATATAAATTTCGTATTTGAAAATGTACACATACACGAGATGCTTTTACATCACAAAGAAAAAAGAAATACACTAAACAAAATTAAAATATTATAGTAGTAAAATAGCGTTTACACTATGACTATAATATCATACCATTAACAAATTAATTTTTAACAAAATTTTCTAAAACACCATTTTTACTTTATCACACATTATTAAAACTAATCACATAATATGAAAAAATATTAAAAAAGTTTTATTTAATAAATAAAATAGTAAACAAAAAATGTACACAAAATAAATATGGCTTCCACCCGTATCAAAAATTTATCTTCTTTTGCTGTGTATAAAACAACAAAAACATAAACACAATCGTACATATTTTTAAGATTTTCTTATTTTCGAGTGAGAAATAGCGCGCATATGAATTCATAAAAATAATTTAATAATGATCCTATAAAAAAAATTACGCCATTTATCATGTTTCCATGAACCAGGTTGGAGTTAGGTTGAGTTGAAATTAGGTTTTCGTTAATTCCAAAATGGTGTTGATCGTTTCCATGGAGTAGAGTTAGGTTGAGTTGAAATTTTGGTACAGCTTGATAAAGTTAATTTAATTTGTGCCTAATAATACTCTATGTATAATTTTATATGTCCGGAAAATTATTTTAAAATAATTTTTTGTTTTAAATATATATATTTGTGGTTTAAAATTTTTAATATAAATTTCCTTGACATTAAAAATGAAAATTTTTCATTTGCCACCATTTTGAATTTCAACTCTACTCAATCCCATTAGTTTCGTCGAGTTCAAAATAATTTAACGAAAACTCAACTCTACTCTGTTTCCATGAACGCTAACTCCAACTCAAGCCACTTTCAACTCTGCATGGAAACAATATAATTACTATATATGTTTATTTCTTTCTGGCATATTGAATATTTTTATATAGCGGATCCTTCTTATTTACCTGCAAAAATTTGTAGAAGAAAACAATTTTCTACATGTAAATGCCCCATAAATGGGGCATAATGCAACAAATACACAAAAAACTACTCGATAGTTGTATTAGAATATATGCGTACATCGTATGTGCGCACTAGTTTAATAAGTAGTAGTGCGAAAGAAAAAAATTAACATGGGATTGTTAGTGTAACCAATACAATCTTCTGTAGTGTGTTGCATATTGGTATCTGGCATTCTATTGGGGATGCCCGGTAATGAATGTAAAGTTTTTTCCCATATAAAATTTGCTATTTCATGTGTCACAAGCCAGAGCAGAATGGTTATATAAAAAATGCATATGGCGATCTCATATGTCAAAGAAAACACACCAACAAACTATTTTTTGTTTTTGTACGAAGTGACTACTTAATTTTGCGCTCTTATAAAATCTTGAAATAATTAATTAAAATGATTAAATATGTTAATAAAATGTGTTCAGTGCATAGTATAGTAGTGCATCATATAGTGAAAAATTTCTACCTTCTTATTAAAATAAAGTGTCTTGTGAAAAGCTGCCAAAACACACCTAAAAATTACAGAATGGAATTTTCTACGATCAGTAAGTTTACCAAGTTTTTTTATTAAATAAAATGTAAATTATGTTAAGAAAGCGATTTGAGGCAAAATTATCCTTAATTTAAGTTATAATTCAGAAAAAATTAAGGAAATAATTTTGGTTGTTAGCGTGGGGTGTTTTCTTTTTGTAAACACATGTTATATTACAGTGTCGCATTTTTCTTATTACTACGTGCTTATTACGTACATTACTACGTGATTTTCTTTTCATAATTACTTTTTATTTTGGAATACTACAAGTACAATTTTTTACCTAAAATAAAAACAGCCCTGATTTATTCGCTTTCTCTTTTACTCTCCGAATTTGTGACGCTTGGCCATAGAATTAGATTATATAGAATGAATGTAAGCATCTGTAAGCATATAACCATTCTGCTCTGGCTTGTGACACTTGAAATAGCAAATTTTTTATGGGAAAAAACTACATTCATTCTATAGTATATAGTTCTATGAGCTTGACAGTCGATGCTTACGTTCATTCTATATAATAGAATTATATGCTCGTGTTAAGATTTTACCCATATAACATTTGCTATTCCATCTGTCACACACATAAAGTTAAATACTACAGAGTGAATGATAGCAGCTGTCAAGTGAGTCAAATTCGGAGGGTAAAAGAGAAAGCATATAAATCAACGGGTCGTATTTAGAATTTGCTCGATTGAAATTTAAAACTTCTCAAATTCCCAATTATTTTTATTCGAATATAGTACGCATTAATTGTTTTTATTTTCGATAAAAAAATTATACTTATAATATTCCAAAATAAAAAATAATTATGAATAGAAAAACACGTAGAATATGTACGTAGTAATAAGAGAAATGCGACACTGGTAATATAACATATGTTTACAAACACACACACAAAATGAAAAACCCCACACCGAAATCAAAATTGTTTACTTAATTTTCTCTGATTTATAAATTAAATAATGGATAAATTTATCACAAATCACTTTTTTCTTAACATAATTTACATTTTATTTTATATAAACACTTAGTAAACTTACTGATGGTAAGATACGCCTTTTTGAAATCTTTTAGGCGTATTTTTACAATTTTTGACAATACACTTCATTTCAATAACAAGTTTATAATTTTTTTATCAAATAATGCACACCACACACTACTATATAAACCAACTAAATATTTTATAATATTTTTATTATTTTAATTAATAATTTTAAAATCACTAAATTAAGTCGTCATCATAGGTTGTCACTGCGCACATAAATAAACATCTGATTTGGGGTTTTTCGTTTTGAAATATGAGTAAGCCATATGCTTTTTTATATAACCATCCTTCACCAACGTGCCTCAAATGAAATAGCAAATATTATATGCTTCTTTATATGGGGGAAAAAACATTTCTACTCTGTGTAGTATAACTCTATTGTCACACATCTGAGCAGGATGGTTTATAAAAAATGCATATGGCGGCCTCACATGTCAAAGAAACCACCAACCAAACCAGTTTTTGGTTTTGTAAAAAGTGACGTGCTAAATTTTGTGATCTTAAAAAATCTTGATATTAATTAAAATAAATAAAATATTATAAAACAATTAGTGGATCGTGTATTAGTGCATCGTTTGTTAATAAACATTGAAAACTTTGAACATTGGTGTCTTGTGCTGCCAAAATGCGCCTCGAAAATTTCGGAAAGTGTTTATATACAATAAAATGTAAGTTATGTTAAAAGGAAAGTGGTTTGTGGTAAAATTATCCTTAATTTAAGTTAGAAAAAATTAAGAACAATTTTGGTTGTTCGCGTGGAGTGTTTACTTTTTGTAAACATATGTTTTCCCAAGTATAACAAAATTCGAGTTTTTTGTCATTTCTCGAAGTAAAAACTTCTATTTAGTTTCGGCTTTGACTTAGTTTTGCTTTCGACTTAGAATAAGATCCTGTATGAAAAGTGTCGCGATTATTCGAAACGGACGAAACTCGATACAATCAAATTGTGCTTTTGTATGTGTGTAAATAAAAATTGGTGGAACAATTTGGTGTAAGTATGTGTGTGAAACGTCACAACCGAAACTATTAGGGGACGAGATGCTGGCGGAATTAAAAAACTACTATTTTGATTTCAGAATTTTATTCTATACCATACGACTAACATAAATCTGTTGATTGAAAAATATTATCTATTTGAAATTTTGCCATAATTTTTGTTTTGATATATTATAACAAGGCTTGCATATACACTTTATGTGCTTTATTATAAACAAATCACTATAATTCCTGATAACAATTTCATTGTTTCCACAATATGAAAGTTTAATTTACTGGCCCACCAATTGAATTAAATTTTGTGCTGAAATTTCGATGAACATAAATTAAACCATTAATATCCAGACAATTAATTACCTAATAAGTATTTAATTTTGTAATACTTACATTTTAAATTAAAATGTTAAACCTGCATTTCGCCTTTCACATCACTTATAATTATGATGACGTCTCCATTCTTAGTTTACAATAAAATTTCTTTCTTTATACAGGACAGTATACATATACGCACCAATACTAAAGTATTGATTCTTCGACTTTTTTCTAATATTTCGAAGGCAAATACGATAGCTTAATTTTGAGTTTCGTTTTGTTATACTTGGGATATTACAGTGTCGCATTTTCTTTATTATTACGTGCTTACTACGTACATACTACGTGCTTTTCTTTTCATAATTATTTTTTATTTTGGAATACTAGTGCAATTTTTTACCGAAAATAAAAACAATTAATAAAAATAATTGTGAATTTGTGTAGTTTTTAATTTTGATCGAACAAATTCTAAATACGACCCGTTCGTTTATATGGTTTCTCTTTTACCCTCCGAATTTGACTCACTTGACAGCTGCTTACATTTGAAATAGAATTTAATTTAATTTAATTCTATGTTTTATATAATCTATCCAGGGTATATACCTCACTGCTATCCAAAAGAACAAACATTTTGAATTTTTGGAAATATAAATTTTTGATAAATGTTAACTGTCGGCACAAAGCTGTTGTGAAACCAATCTGAAAAAATGATTCGATCCATTAACGAGATATTTTTAAGAGGCCTTGGACAAAATGATCTTCCAATAACAAGTAGATCTATACGATGCTTTCCAGCAGCATTCGAACATGTGAGTATGGTTATTCTACTTTTATTTTGGATACAATTAGCTGCGGTAACTTCACTTTTAGCTGTCTTTGATGAATTGGGTTGATATCGCGAAAGTAAATCTATCTCTTTTGCATTGTAAACTTGCTTTCACGTTAAATCGTGTTTTTTAATGATTTCTAAAAATGCTTGATTATAATTTTGAGCAGCTTGTTCATCAACCAATTTCGTCTCATCCGATACATTTAGTTTTTAAAACGATTTAGCCATCCTGCTGAGAAAATGCAAGTTTCTTTTATTTTAAGTTCTCCATAAACATATTTTGCCTTTTCAAAAAGCTGTAGACCAGTTATTCATATTCCGTCGTTCCTCTGGATAGAAAACCAGTCGAATAGAACTGTCTCAAGTTGTTCAAATTTGGGTTTATGGAAGTTTTTCCGATTGTCTATTATTCCTTCGCGTGTGAAAAGAAATTTCCTTTTTTTATAATTGTGTTTTCACACTTGAACACAGTACACCTTGTCATTGTAAGAAGATAGAGCACTTATTTATTCAATTATATTTTTTAAACTAAACAGTTTTCATTCAAGACGACTGTTTGAGTGCGAATTTTTGTGCGGATATTTAGAATCACACTTTTTTACTAATCAAATTACGCCCATAAAAGATAACATATTTTTAACTTTAAGAAAAATATTCGCAGACGATCAACCTAAGCACAAAACAAAATAAAATTGTTAGCTACATTGTGCTCAATAAATCGGTGGAAAAGTGTGATTCTAAATATTCGCACTCGAACAGTTGCGTTCAAGTTGACGACGTCACGCAAAAAAAACACTTAATAATGTCGAAAATTTTCCATTTTTCACCTCATCTGTGTTTCTCTATTTTATGCATATGTACCTCTCGCTTACCCATACGGTGGTCGGCATTTGTTTGTCGTCGAGGAAAGACGTGTTTTTGTCTCTCCTCGAAATAAATAAATAATTTAATTTAAATGTATTGTAATAATTAATTAACTAATAAATAAATAATATATAGTGTTGATGTTTAAATAAATAAATAAAAAAAAAATAATAATAAATCGTGTAATTTAATATGTAAAGTGAAAAGTTTAACATATTGTATATTTGTATTAATTTGCGTGTGGTGCGCTTGCAATAGTATAGAATATGTACATAACAATTTTCGTTTGTATGTATTTTGACACCGTTGCTTTAACGCTTCATACGCATTGTATGCAAACCTTCAATATGTGGGACTATTTTGATTCCAGATGATGTATAAGCTAAGTGTTTTTTCATTTCTTCATTGTCTTAATACATATTTTACTACATATTAATTATTAATACATATTTTTCCTAATAAATTTTAATGTATATAAACTTTTTAACTGTATTTTGTAACACATAAAGGTGTAGAGTACAAGTATTTTCATGTCGATAGTATTATTCGAGTATTGTTTGAGCGAGAAAGTGTTCTTCAATTCTGTTCTGTTTTGTTACACTCGCTAACAATTTTTGTTGTTGTTTTGCGACGATTATTTTTCTGCTATTGCCATGGTAATTTTGAATCCTGTATTTTGTTTTCTATATATATACTCGTACGACGTTTGTACGTACATTATATTTTGCATGGAGATTACTATTGGAGGTGTATAGCGAGATATACATTTCAATAATCACCGAAAATGTGGTTTTGCGATGTATATAAATAATTGTTATGTATATGCTTTTGGCTGTGTATGATTGGGTATACATTGATTACGAACAAAGTACAATATCAGGGCAGTTTTTGTTTTCATTTTGTTTTATTTATATCATTACATAATTGTTATATATTTATTATTTGTGCTTGTGTGTGTAAATGTTTATATATGAAAAAACGATTCAAACATGGATTTTTGTTGTTGTTTGCTACCGAATGCACTATTCAAATACGCATTTTTGAATTTTCATTGATTTCATTCTGTGTGATCAATTTGCGCAGAGGCGGCGAGGATATGGTGGACCTGTGTGCTTTGAATTGGTTTCGTTCATAATGAACATTGTGTTTCTTAACTTACGGAAGGTTATATTCATGTAATGTGCTCTGTCTTTGCCTGTATTTGCTATAGGAAAGCAAATTTGCAGTTTTACATAGAACCCTTGTCTGATTTTTAGATTTGTATGTTCAAATTAGTCTCCGCTAAATATTATAGATGTTTTTGTTGAGGTTTGCCATCAAATTTGCGGGAGTGGCATCATTTTTGAAATTTTAGGATGATCAGTCGTACGATGAAATTTGGGCTATATGGTTACCACGATACGTTTATAATTTGTCATGGATTCATCATGGCTTTGTAAAGCATAAATGTTGTTGATTAGTGATGTAAGCGGTAGATCGCATGGTTACCGTGTATTGGGATTCGAAAATGACTTTAAGGTTTGCGTATGTTTGGTTTTCATTTGAGAACAGCGGGTATCGAGCACTCCTTTATAAACGTTATATATTTTTCTAGGTACATTTTACTATGATTATTTATAAAAATAATTCTTTCAACAATTTGATTTCAGAGATTGAAAACCATTTAAAAAAGAAATGCCATGATCCCTGAAAAACTATCTAAAATGTAGTAATCAAAAATGTTTATTAGAACCAAATATATAAGCTTAATCAGGAACTGCAATGAATAGTAGTATTAATAATAAACATTTGATAAACCTCCATAACTCTAAATTGCAATCAAACCAAATAAATATAATAATTTAATACTCAAACGTTGAATAAAATTAGATGAAAGAGTATTAGTAAAATTAGTCATTTTCAAATCAAATCAAATGTACCTCTCGCTTACCCATACATTTTTAGTACTTCAATTTTGGTTTGTGTTTTGTATTGAAAATTGTATTGTTGCTTTATCTATAGTATAATCAATACCACTACAATAATAGGCCATTTTTCTACATAGAAAAATTACATGAGTTGGTGTAGGTAAATACCAACAAAAACATAGGCGTCATAGGATGAACAAAAAATTACATGGGACAAAAAAAAAATCTTTACTTGTCCCAATTAATGTGGTTTATTATCTACAAACATAATTTATCTGAAAGATCACGATAAAAATTGATATTTTGAGAAACATTTCCAATAAAAATATTTCCCTGCTGAGAAACTTTTCATTTACTAATTTACTGATAAAGCAACTACACAATTTTTCAATGACACGTGCGCGTATAAGTTTTTCAATTTCTTGGCTCCTCGGCACTTGTATTATTTGTTTTGGTTTTGTTTCTCATACAGTAGCAAAGAAAAATAGTAAACTTAATTTCACACATTTTATTTGTGTAATGAATTTTAGATTAAAGATTATAATATTTTGTATGTTACAATAAAATTTTTATTTATATTCGATTGTGTTTTGTATATTATGAAAATGAAACATAGGAATATTTTACCACAGCACACATAATACACAAAATTATTATGTGTGATATTCTACCTTCGCAAGTTTCAATATCGTGAATAAACCGTATCCTAATTTTTAATCTTTACTGTAAATTTTACACAAGCCCACAAAAAAATCCTATTGTCGATAAAATTGGATTTTTTTAGTAATTATGTACAACCAACTAAATTACGCAATTGGGGTTATCAATAGTATTGATTGATTAAGCTGTATTTTGGTTTAGTACACCGTATTAATTAAAAACCAAGTTTTATTTGAACAAAAATAAAACACAAAATATTTTGTTGTCATACGCAAAGACGTACACCCATCCCGTTCAACATATTTTGGTTTACTAAAATAAAAAAAGTAAAAATGCATGCAAGAGCGGCAGTAAAAAATCTCGTATATTTTTGTTATTCTTTTATTTGTTGTTATGGTGTAAAACTAAGTTGCTGCTTTAATTGGAATATTACTAAATGAAAAGTTTTCTCAAAACAATTTTTTTTTAAATAATTCAATAACAAAATATCCCTATTTATTTTTGACAATGTATTATTCAATTTAACTTGAACGATACAAACTATTTATTAAAAATAATGAAATTGTTTTTTTGTTGCCATGTATTTTTGTTTCGTGGTGTATGGAATTCTCATTTCTTTTTGTATTTACATATACCAACAAAATTATTACAAGAAATGGCCTGTTATTGTAGTGGTATTGGTATAATCCAAGCTCTAAACATACAAGTCGTCGTGCTAAGGAATGGCTTCAAGCGAAACATATTCCGCCATTGCACACTTTGATTCTTTCGTCGTGATTCTTTCCTCGTTTCCTTACCCTAAGCTTCACCTACAAACTGTTAAGGACAAGCCACACCAAGCGCGGCGCGTCAAATTCCAAATGTTCCTTGTTACAAACAACTCGACGCGCATATCCATTCACACCAAGAACGACGCGGCGTCGTTTTTGTTTTGTTTAATTTTGAGAATTTTAAACTTTTGTTTTATTAATCTTTAATATTGGTAAATAATATGAGTGCGTACGTGAATGACGAATGAGAAATGTATGAACCACAATTGAAGTATGATTATTTTTACCACGCTTATATTAGCTCACTCTGTGTGTCTGTTTGTATCGTCAAATTTTGTAATCAATTTTTCAACCACATGCGATAGATTGAGCTGAAATTATGCATGCATTCTTAACTCCGATGACAATACAAGATTCTAACATTTTTGGACATTAAAAAATTTCGATGACTAAAAACTAGAAAATAAAATATATTTTAAAAAAACTTTTTATAAAATCACGCTTATATTTAAAGGCTCTAAAAAGTAGATAATATAATAAAAGGCTTTGAAAAGTAGAAAATAAAATTTTTCTTCCTTACTCTTATCAAGGTATATTTATAACAAGTAGAAATTTAAAATTAATATGACTAAAAACATAAGCGTGGGACGCTCCTTTTGAATGTATATACTATCTCTCAATATATCATTTTTACGTTAATACTGAAATGCTCCAGCAAAAAATCTATGCTTAGGATCCATCATAATAGACTGTTCCATTAGTGTTACTAAAAGACTTTACTTCATGTGTGTCTAGTAGTCTTAAATTACTAATACCGTAAAGGAGCGCCCCACGCTTATATTTTTAGTCATATTAATTTTAAATTTCTACTTGTTATAAATATACCTTGATAAGAGTAAGGAAGAAAAATTTTATTTTCTACTTTTCAAAGCCTTTTATTATATTATCTACTTTTTAGAGCCTTTAAATATAAGCGTGGTTTTTTAAAAAGTTTTTTTTAAAATATATTTTATTAGGTTATGGTCGGCGGGGATGGACGAATTTTTTTGGTCGTTTGGTGTGGGATATAATTTCGCGGCGGTGGGTGCAACTTCATTCGATACAATTTCTTAAAATTACAATTTTTCTATTAAAAATCCAAAATTTGTAATGTTTTTTATAAATAATTGGTATATAATTGTTTATACTATCGTTTCTATACAATACATAAATAAATTAATGCATATTTAAGTTCGCCGCTCGCCGTCGACGCTTGGTGTGTCTAGTCCTTTACTAGTTTGTAGGTAACGGGGAAGAAAATGAGGAGAGAAGTGTGGCATCATCCCATGAGATCCCATTCATGTGTTATCATCCCTTCTTTAAATTTTTTTTCGGGCACATTGCCAATATGTATGGTACGTCTTGTTTCACCATGTTGCGTCATGTTGAGTTGCATCATGATTCGTATTGTTGGTGAATGTTAAGCCTCAGCCAGTCAGACTTAGAGCTTAAGTTACACGCCGATTACACCACTTCTGTTAGTGCTACAATCACCAAAATTTTATAGGCTTCTCGTCACAAATAAATAACTGACCTCTAAAATTTTGGTGGTCGTACCGCTCTCCTAAGTGGTTCGAAACGGAGCGCAACTTAAGCTCTTAACTTTGACTGATTGAGGTTTTATGTTTTTTCCGTTACGGCAACATGTTGTAGGTAGTATGTAAGTAGTATATGAGTGCGTTGATTGCGTCTTTTCCGAAAATGTTGATTGTTATCAGTAACAATTTTGTTACATAAATTAGTGATTGTTTCAGTAATTTAATAGATCCAGGAATCGATTGGGATGAGTCACATTTTCGAGAAAATTCATTTAGGGCTCTTCGGTGTGACCTGGTTTGTTCGGCTCGGACGGATTTTGATAAAACTTTCAAAATTATCGGGTTCGAGCGATTTTGATAAACATTGTTGAGAAGTGGTTTTCGAGTGTCAGGAGCAACTGCAACGTTATATCATAGAAAAATAAGTTTAACATAGATTTCTCATTTGTATAAAACGAATTATATTCCAATGTCTTGATTGTATTTGTGATTTTACATTGCGCCCAATGTAAAATCACAAATACAATCATGACATTGGAATTTCATTTTTATCTCTTGTTTTATACAAATGAGAAATCTATGTAAAACTTATTTTTCTATGGTTATATGATGAAAACGGCAAAATATATAAGAAACACATTTCACTAACACTTAAGTCTGTGCTTAAGTGTTAGTGTATTTCGCCTACGGCAAATAGTGTTAAAAGTAAAATATAAGAAAACAAATACAATTTTTGATTGCAAGTATTTTGCTAATGCCAATGGAAAGTGGCTATAATGAATAATAACAGACTCAATTTTTTCACAATATTACAATTTTTTGTTTGGTGGGTTTAGAAAGTAGCATACCAAATGAACAAAAAATGTGTATGAAAAAATAAAATTAATTTTTTAATTTCTGTTGTGGATTTAATGGAAAGATAAAATATGAAAATCCCATACATTCTCCCATATTTCTCTTAAACAAAAACAATTCAAATTTTTCATTCACATTTTCTGTTCATGGTCGAGCAACGCTTGATGCTCCAGGGCCTCATCATTAAACTGTAAGAAACTTGACATATTTCCATTTTTTGTATATCAGGTTTTTATTTGAAAATACTAATTTAATTCAAATTTTCTTGACTAACCTACATACAATTTTTTTTAAATCATCATTGGAGATCCGACCTGATTGGTATTCTCAGCATCTTTCTTGATAATTTTTTTCTTCCGTCGTTTAATCGTTCGTTTAATTATTCTAATTACCTTTTTCTGGAAAATAAGAAAAGCATTAAAGTACGCAAGTAAAATTTATAAATAGGAATTTGGTATGTGAACCGATGCACATAGATTAGATATGATGAATAATTCCGATTACAAGTACATATAACATAAATCATGAAACAATGTAATTACTTTTATTACAACATTTATTTTATTAATACATTTTTTTAAAATAATATATTTTTCACATTTATATTCTTCATAAAAATGAATAGTAAGTGATTAAAAAACAATTCAATAATTAGTTAATCTTTTTTTTTAATTTCAAAATCTTCCAACTTTTCTTCGATATCACAATATTAAAATTATACAGAATAAAGATTGCAACAAAATTTTCTAATTTAACAATTTTTTTTTTTATCAAATTAACTTTTAAAATAAACTTTTAAAATTGTTCGGATCGGTTTTTAAATTTTAAAGTTTACGCGGTTTTATGAGTTCGTTAACTACGAGCTTCAAATTTTGTTAATAAGTCACGCAAAGATTTTTTATTTTCCTAATCTACAATGGGATAGCATAATATTTGTTCAAATTACAAAACATATGTAATTATGTAAAAAATATTGGATTACGAGTTAAAACAAAAAATGTTAACAGTTCATTTTTAATGGTCCAAGGAGGCCTGTTACGAAACCGATGTGAATCGAATCGCATTTTGCTTTTTTTGCGATTCAATAAATGCGATCTGCTTCGAATTGATGTAGTATTGAAATATAATAAGATGTTCATGTTATATTTATTGCCATTAAAAACTTTTGAGTTGCTAATTTTCACGATATTCAACTACTATTGAGCATTCGCATTATTTGTGTTTTCGCAAAAATTCGGCTTTTTGTTTTACAATATAGAGACGATTTCAATTATTTATCCGACTAAACTAAAATCGATACTCAGTTTCGTTATAGAATTTTATAGTATAAAATTTGAGTAAAAATAGTCAAGTAAATAAGTCAATATTATCAGTTCAATTGGTCAGTCGATAAACATTCCCATCCACAAACCAACAAAACTAGGTATTCGATTATTAAATATGTATGTTTAATTCAATTTCTTGTTAAACCTAAAATTTTTGTAAAAAATAAATTCAATATAAAAACAAAAAAAAAACAAAATATCCCAAGTTTTAAGATTTCGTACTCCAACCAAACATCTTCTTTAATTTCATAAAAACTAAAAGAAAACAAAAAAAAATAGTTTAATGCCATCCAGTTTTAACACGCGACTTCTTTCGTTTCAGTCCCGTCATCGTAGTCTCATTTTTTATAATACGTTTCTTTTTAATTTTTTTGGTCGTACCCAATGCTGGTGCCCCATCGAATGTTAGTTTTTTTGATAGATTTGGAAGAGAATTCGATTTACGTAAAGGATTGGCAGCAGCATTAGGTTTTGATGAAGTGGTGCGAAAACCACCGAGTACCGATTTTACTACAAATGATGTACCTGGTATTCCAGCTGACCCAGTAGACGATGTGGATGAAGTTGATTGAACGGTGGCTGGATTTGTCATGATAGGAGTTGGGATTGTTGTTGTTTTAATACATGTGGTGCTACGTTTCAATGATTGTGAACAGCATGGTACATCATTATCCTTGACGATTTGCTGGGTAATCGGGACAAGAATCGATGATACCAAATTTGAAGAATCCATTATATCAAGTTTGGTAGGGATCGCTGACGTTACTGTAAAAGGCGTTGACTGTAAAAGATGTTGTGTTACTTTAATACGCTTCCTTGGCACTTGTGAGATTGATGATTGTGGATCTGATACACCAGACGTACCAGCTATTTGATTATCACAAAATGTTTTAATTTTTTTTGAACTTGTAGCGTTTTCCTTTTTCCCGTATAAAGTTTGGCTTGTCTTTTTCGCTTTAAAACTCGTGGTTGTTGTGAGTTTCTTCGTTTTGAAATCACCAGACGCCACCGTAAACGACATTGTCGACGGTGAAGATATTGGGCTTAGTATTAGCGTTGACGTAGTCGATGTTGATGTGGTCAATGCTAATGCGGTCGACGATGATGAGTTTGATGATGCACAAGATGACGATGGAAGTGATTGATTTGTCTGCATAATGTTGTTATTGTTCGATAATGTCTGTTGAGTTGTTGTTTGTAGTGGCAAGATAACTAAAGGGTTATTCTCTAATGAAACATTAACGATATTAATTGCATTGGTAGTAGCATTAGAGGATCCCGTTTCTAGTAAATCCCATGACGCCGGCATTTCATATAATGCTTTGTTCTCTTTTAATGGATCGGCATGTGATGAACTTGCCCGGGAATAATTACTACTAATGTTACTTTTGGTTTTCATGCGTCTTTTAGGACGGGAACCCTAAAAAGATGAGAGAGAATAAAATAAAAAAAAAACATTATTTTAAATTAGAAATGATTTGTAAAAGGTTATAGGTCGATTCGTTTCGTGTATGCCGAAGTTAGTTTACGAGCGCAACCTTTAAATTAGGAATCGCTTACACTAAAGTGAAGTAAATTATATTTTTATTAATTCGCACGACTGCAATTTTATGTTAGCATATCCTATAAATAGCCGAAGTACCTCTCTAAACTGAAAATACATTATAGTTTAACAACAGCTGTTAGTTTTATTTAATTCGAGAATCAACATAAAAAAATATGAAGACAAATAAATTAAATATATAAATGTGTGTGTTTAAGTGAGCTTTACTTCTAATAACGTCACTTCAAAATTAGACATCACACACATATTTTTCTGTTTTCAGACAAGATTAATCAATATTTTCTAGCGACTGCTTTGCGTATTATTTTTCTGTTTATTTTATTAGTTTTGGTTTTCTTAATTTAGAAACGGGCCAAATAAATAATAATTTTAATTAGATCACAGCATTCGACGGTTAATTACACAAAATAAAATTAGAAATATTTGTATACCTTAGTAGATGATGCCGCTGAGGCAGTTCGACTGGCCATATTTCGATCAAATTCCAAAGATTTCAATGCGTTTCGCATACCTTGTAGCGTGCGAAATTCGGAATTTCCTAATCGCGACGATGGATTTGAATTGGTTAAATCGAGTATCGAAGGCCCAAGTGCACGTCCAACCTAACATTATAAAACAAAATTATTAAAATTTAATTAATCCTTTGTAAAATAATAGTGTACCTCATCAAATACGGCTGGTGTATATTTTGGAGGCAACGGGTTTATAGTTTTTGGCGGACTCTTATCCTTGGCTTTTTGTGGTAACGCATTAATCATTTTCCCAGTATTATAGTTGCTTTCGAGAGTATAGCTTTTAATCAAGCCAATCGATTTGTACATTGCAACACGACCTGAACCTTCTTTGGATAAGCCATCACGTTTCCCTCTGGGCAGTTAAAAATTCGATCAATACTAAATCTTTTATCAAATTAAATTGTTCAACTTACTTCAAGTACATATTCCGTTCGGAGAAGTTACATGCATCAAAATGAAAATGAGCACAATTCATGCTCATTAAGCGTGGCAGTAGCATGCATTCAACCGCTTCCCAAACATTCGGCAAATGGTTTCCATACATAAAAACCCCCTTTTTTGAGGCGTGTCCATGAAAATCAATGTACAAAAATAAATTACTTTTATCATCCAGAGAGGGGTAATATATTTTATCGTCTTCCGATTTTAGCGTAATATCTGCACTCTTTCCCATGCGACTTGATCGAATGCTATTCTGTTGATTCGAACCCGATTGAAGCGATCCCACTACAACTGGATGCATTGGACTACGATTACCAGTACTTACTTTCTCTTTACGCGCACTCAACTTTTTATTCGACCCAATTTTATTTTCATTGCACCCGACACTGAATGGCCTGTTGTGATCTTTACTGCCACCAGTTATAGTGGAAGACATAGTAAACTTTGATAGTTTTAGTGCACCGCAACTTCCGGTTTTTATCACATTTAATTTATTTTGCTTTAAGAAGTTTTTCTTTTTATTCGCCGAAATCGAGATGTTTAGAAAGGCTTGGGATGCTTCTAGCGAGTTAACAGGCGAAATATTTATTTCAGACGGTTTTGAATTATCATCTTCGCTTTCTACAGTATCCAAACCACTCTTACCATCTCCATCATTATTCGAGGACGAGCTAGCCATCGAGCTGCATGATTGTATTGAAGTTATTGATCCTTCTTTGGGATTAATCGGTGGCGCCTCTGGAGGATCATTCAAATTCAAAGCTTCCACATTTTCTTTGACTGCTGGAGACATTCTCCCTGAGTTTAACTTTTTCTTTGCCCGTTTTTCATTTAAAAATTCTTCCCTTTTATCGAATCCGTAATGATAAAATCTTATTAGTTTACGAGCAGCATATATAGTTGGCTGCGTTTCTTGTTTCGGTTTAAGATACACCCGATTTAGATTTTGCCCTAACGTATCCGATCTATACATTCCGTTGAATACGCCGTCAGGATTTAAAAATGGCACGATTTTAAATATGTACATTTGCCGCAAAATTGAAGCGATTGGATTACGTTTTTCTAAGATAAAATTTATAAAACCGTTTAGTATAAAACTGGCTGGGGTTTCACCTGGATGAACCCGAGACGATAGAAAAATAACTTTTTTATTTCTAAAAATGTGGCAACGTTTACGATTTTTTTCAGGGAATAAATTTTCTAAAACTGGTTCGGAATCTTCGGTTATGCCATGGAACGAGGTAATTGTCAATAGATAAACTCGGCGACCCTGCAGTGAATATGTAACGGTTTCGCGATAATAATAAATCTCATTTTGTAAATCGCCTTCAATTTTTTTTAACTCCTCAATTCTCCTCAGTTCAGACTGATTTTCCGAATTGACCGTGTCATACTCACTGGAAGTTGGATTGCTAATAAATGAGGAGCTACTATCACTACTTAAATTATTATCACTGTCCTCAATTCTTTCGGAATTGGAATTCGCTGCGGCTGATAACCCTTTTATTCGATGAATTATGTAATCACACTCCTTTGGTGATCGTTCAAATTTGTTATCCAACTGGACTAGAAACTCGTTCAGCTCAGTGCATGAATATGGGTAGGTGAAGGCGTAATATGTTAAGGTATTTGGATTATCGGGGATCCGATGCATAAATCCCAGGACAAAATTATCGTTTTCCACTTCAAAAGATGGTTTGTCTTTAATACGTTCCCATTTTCCATGCGAACCAATTCGGACGACTGGTTGCATCCCTTGACCATACAGCTTGGCTTGCCGGTTCAAATTCATGATATAAAATTTTGCGACATGATTCGATTCTCCTCCTTTCACCGAAAAGTAGAACCAGGTTCGGTTTCCATTTTCGTAAGGAGTACCAGCGCAATCAGGAGCTGTGTATAACTTGAATTCTAAACCATTAAAATGTTCTGCTTTTAAATCTAGAAAGGGAATTGCATAAAAATTTGACCAAATCCAAGAAACCAAAAAATGATGTTTTACCTTCCGTTTCCCCCAGGAGTTCTACGGTTCTGAGATTCCCTGAATCAAACTTAGAATTGAATATCAGTCCACCACACTCAAAATCATCCATCATGGATTTTTAAAATTTTTTTGATTTTGTAATTTATAAATAAAACTAAAAAACAAAAAAAATTAGAGCAAAAAAGGAAAACAAAATATTTTTTGTGGCGTTAAAAAATATTAGCCATGGTGTGTGTATCAAATAAAAAAAATTCCAATATGAACACAATTATTTATTTGTAAACAAAAGTACTGTATGCAGTTGCGATTTGTTTTTATTTATATTGTCAAAATATATGTAATAAAAAAACAAGACAATTTTTTTTGGTACATTCTCACACAAAAATTAAAATCGACCAATAAAATCAAATTTTATTACGTCACTACACAAAAAAAAAATATTAGAAAATTCCTTTATCACAAAATCCAATAAGAGAGAATATCAAAGTTGAATGACAGAAAACAGCTGATTATGGTAGTTTTGCACTATATTTAGATTATTTTGTTATTTATAACTATGATATAATACTATTATTAGTTTATAAATATGTCAAACTCTTTTTTTATTAAATTAAATTCGATTTATAAACAATTTAATAAAAATTTATAACAATGGTGCACTTTTTGGTGATGAAAATTTTACGCCATTTTGGATTTATATAATTTCCCTCTAGCCAAGACACATTTAAATTGAAACCAGAGACATCTTTTTAAATATTGAGAAATATATGATATTTTTATTGTAAAATAAATGCATCGGTTACAAAAAATTCAGAAATTTCTATTTATAAACAACAAACTTTAATAATTAATCAATTGCTTGATTCCTTCGAAGCATCGATACTTGTCCGGTAAATAGAATGGTTCATGTACATGAGGGAATGGAGTGTCCCATCCGGTGACACGTTTTATTGGCGCTTCTAAATGTAGGAAGCATTCGCTTTGAATAGTGGCTGCGAGTTCAGCACCAAAACCACCAGTTAATGGAGCTTCGTGTGATATTAGCACCCGACCAGTTTTCTTGGCAGACTGAAATTTGAAAACAGTCAATTAAACTTGTTATCACGGGTAGTTACGTAATGCTTACATTAATCACGGTTGTTTTATCCCAAGGCAGAATTGATACCAAATCGATTACTTCACAGTTAATTTTGAGATCTTTTTTAGCCATATCTGCAACTTCCAGCAGTACATGAATCTGAGTTCCCCATCCTATTAATGTAATATCATTACCCTTTCTCAAAATATCCGCCTTTCCAATCGCGCAAATATAATCTCCCGATGGCACCTCTTCAACCGCATTTCTATACAAAATTTTTGGCTCGAATACCAAAACGGGATCTTTTTCTCGCACTGCAGCTAGAAGTAACCCCTTCGCTTTGATTGGGCCTCGAGGCACAACTATTTTTAGCCCTGGGGTATGTGCAAAATATGCTTCAGGCGATTGCGAATGATAAAGACCACCGTGACCTACAGCTCCACAAGGTGCCCGAAAAACTAGTGATCCACAATCAAATAATCCACCACTACGATACCGATTTTTAGCTGCTTCATTAATAATTTGATCAAATGCTGGAAAAATGTAATCGGCGAATTGCATTTCTGCTATCGCAGTGGCACCAGTATTTGCTAACCCAATACCAAATCCAGCAATTCCCTGTTCACACAAGGGGGTATTAAATACTCGATCGCTTCCATATTTTTTCTGGAGACCTACAGAACATCTAAACACTCCACCAAACGCAACATCCTCGCCGAATATTACTGCAGATTTATCTTTTTCCAGTGTAATGTCGAGTGCGTTATTAATCGCCGTGAACATATTCATTTTGGTCGTGGGACCATCAACAGGTGGTTTAGCATCAGGTACATACGTAAAATGTGCGGCAAACCTTTTATTTACTACATTATTTAACACAAGTTTACCAGTATTTTGTTTTAAAATAATATTAACTAGTGAGGAAGACATTTTCTACACTAAATTTGCTTAACTATAGTTAATTGATTGCGTAACCTTTAGAATCTTTAAATTAAATGTTCTGACGTAGCTGATTTATATGTTCTGAAGCTGAACCCGGAATACTTTATAATATACGAGCTGGGTTCAAAATATAAACTTACTATTCTTACACTTATCTTTAGAAAACAATAAACCGAAAATTATATTACGTTTATAAGTATTACAATGTAATTATATGGAAGGGATTCAATTTTTCTTAAAAATTTGCCAAAAACTATTATCTTCTTGCACTATAACCTAACAATAACATCACGTTGACAGTTGACACAACACTGTTGAGCTTGAGACAATAGAGGTAATAGCAGAACCAGTCAGAAATAAAAACTTAACTAAATAAAAAAAAAAGAATGCGATAAATGTCATTTCAATTACCCAGTCAAACTTAATTTTCATATAAAGAAACCGAAAGAAACCGAATTTCCACTTCGTTAAATTATAGCTGTCACTTAATAAAAAAATAGTGCGCGCTATTTCTCGCTCGAAAATAAGAAATATGTACGATTTGTTGTTGTGTTTTATGCCCGGTTTACATGCGACCAACATTTTTCTCCTGCAAAATGAGAAAAATATAACATTGACTTTTTGCACATGAGAGACAAGAAAAGAAATATATCCCAACAAAATTTTGCAGAAGATTTTTAGTCAATACACAGCAAAATGTTGCCATAAAAATAAAATGTTGCCATAAAATATATTCGATCCGAGTATTTTAGTGGCAACATTTTTAAAATTAACAAGAATAAAATTATTTTGTATTTATAAATGTTGAGGATTCATAATAAAAATAGACGCCATAGATAAAAATGTAAATTTCGGATTTTAATTCATTAAAAATAAATTAATAATGATCCTATAAAAAAAATTACGCCATTACTATGTATGTTTATTTCTTTCTGCCATATTGAATATTTTTATATAGCGGATTCTGTCTTATTTACCTGCAAAAATTTGTAGAAGGAAACAATATTTTCTACATGTAAACCGGGCATTATACACAGCAAAAGAAGATAAATTTTTGATACGGGTGGAAGCCATATTTATTTTGTGAACATTTTTTTGTTTACTTTTTTATTTATTAAATAAAATTGTTTTAATATTTTTTCATATTATGTGATTAGTTTTAATAATGTGTGATAAAGTATTTTTACTTGGTGTTTTAGTGATTTCCTTTTTTTTTGTGATGTAAAAGTATCTCGTGTATGTGTACATTTTCAAATATGAAATTTATATATAAAAATTTATAACAACATGAACAAATATGAAATTTCTCTAAAAGACCTTTCACAATAAAAAACAGCTGTTTGTAAACGAACAGCTGTTACTTAAAATTATTTTTTTTGGCTGGTTGGAATACCAAAAAAAAAATAAAAACAATTAGGTTCGGTAAAATTCGTATTTTTCTGTTATGTTCTTATTTCTGACTGGTTCCGCTATAAATCTTGTAGGTTGAAGTTAAGTTTTTCCCCATATAAAATTTGCTATTTCATTTGAGACACGTCAGAGCAGGATGGTTATATAAAAAATGCATGTGGCATCCCTTTTCCAACCAAAACAAAAAAAAATCAATTTAAGTCCAAACCAGAGAAATGTGTGAGTAAAACCACAACAAATGTGTGAGTTACACGCGATATCTCACCCAAAAATAAGAAAAACTTAAAAAATTGTGTAGCAAAATCCGATTTTTATTAAATAAAAAGGCGGAAATTATTTTATTTGTATAATTAATTACTAAATTAATATATAAAGTTATTCGAATAGTTGTACGTACATCTTTCACTTATATACATATGATAAAATTATTGAATTTATGAAACCTTACCTAAAAATTTGATTGAATTGTGCACGTTGCTAAAAATTAAATATTAATCGTGGCTTTTCTATTATTAAATGTTTGTGTTAATAAATTAATCAAAATACATAAACATCTAATCATATTTTATTCATAAAAAATATAAATTGACATCGCGTTAGTTTTGTTATTACTTAAGAATTATAAGTTTAGTATGGCTGCAATAAACTTCTTATTTTTTTAATTAAGTTTTTATTTCTGACTGGCTGGGCCATGACGCATATCTCAAAATAAGAACCCACCAAACCAGTTTTTGTTTTTGTACGAAGTGACGTCTTAATTTTGCGCTGTAAAATTATAAAATATAAATTTTTAAAATTATTAATTAAAATACATTAAAATAATAAAAACATTATCAAATAGTTAGTGCTTTGTGTAGTGGTGTATTATTTGATAATAAAAATTACAGACTTGTAAAATGAAGTGTACATTACATATTGTGAAAAGTTCAAAAATTTGACAGAAAAAATTCAAAAATCAAAATGGCATATCATACTATCAGTAAGTTTTCTAAGTGTTTATATAAAATAAAATGTAAATTATGTTAAGAAGGGGGTGATTTGTGGTAAATTTATCCTTAATTTAAGTTACAAATCAGAGAAAATTAAGAACATTATTTTGGGTGTTTGCGTGGGGTTTTTATATTATGTTTGTTTTTGTAAACATATGTTATATTACCAGTGTCGCATTTTTCTTATTCTTCTACGTACATATCCTACGCGCTTTTCTTTTCATAATTACTTATTATTTTGGAATACTATACTTAAGTATAATTTTTTACCGAAAATAAAAACAATTAATGCGTACTATATTTGAATAAAATAATTGTGAATTTGTGTAGTTTTTAATGTCGATCGAACAAATTCTAAATACCCTCCGAATTTACTCACTTGACAGCTATCATTCACTCATTTCTTCACCTCTATCCTTGAGACTGAAAACAAAAAAAATTAAATTCGGAATTGAATTCCGAAAAAATAAGGTCGTTATGAAGTTTTAAGCAAACGTAAATACAGTTCGGGAAGCGATACACGATTAAAATTGTAAACATCGCCACATATCCCTTAAAAAAAATGGCTCAATTTAAGGCCTAACCACACAAATGTGTGAGTAAAAAATCATAGTATGTAATGGCGTTTTTGATAAAAAATTTCGCTTGATTTGAAGTACAACCAACACAATTGTGTGTATAGTTATAAAGTTTTTTCCGGACGAAAATAAGTTTTAAAGGAAAACACAAATGTGAAAGTTGGTTAAAAACATATACAAAAATAAATTTTTGACATGGTAGTTTTGCCGTACTCATACAAATTTTTTTATCAAATACGCCATTACCTACTATGTTAATTTTACTCGCACATTTGTGTGGTTTGGAATTAAATTGTGCCAATTTTCGTTTTTTTGGTAGAAAAAGGGATATCCCTTTTCCGGCCCGCGATCACCGTTGTGTACGTAAAAATCGTGTAAGAAAGAGAACCATGAAAAAAACACCATTACAAACTCTGGTTATTTACATTCAAATTGTATGGTGGACTTAAATTGAAGGAAAAAATTTTTTCTGGCTGGGATATCCCTTTCGGAATCTGCGGAATCGCAACGAAATTCATGTTAATGGAATATGGAAATAGACACAGTTGCCAGTATTGGATATTCTCCACCTGAAATTTTATTTAATCGTCATTCTAGAACTTCTGAGAAATTTATGAAATCAAAAATTTAGAAAAACTTTAAATAAAGCGTAATGAAAAGTTAAAAATTCAGCGAAAAAATCATTGATCAAAATTTCCACCGTATCTTACAGAAAAACAATGTTTTGATTCAATTTTAACGTCGATTCATTCAAAATAATCTAATGTTCAATAATTGTTGAAATATTAGGTGTATAACTTAATTTTTACAGATTTTTGAGCAAATTCATTTTATGTAACAAAATAGATAATAACGAATTTAATCTTGAAAATATTGTTCATCATTTTTATGGCCTTGCGCCATCTCTCAAGTAACATACGAATGCCGTCGTGAAAGAAACTTGCAGGCTTCGACGCGATAGTCATCGGCGACATCGCACATCGTACAGCGTTTTGAACTATTTATCAACTAAGGCCTGCTGCATGTCTGGTGAATATGCTGCGTGCGGGGGGACTTCCCATTCCAAGTTAGAGAGGGTCTTCTGATTCCCGCGAGTAACGTGAGATCGAGCGTTGCCATGCTTTAGTATGTCGTGCTTGCTTCCGTGCCTCATAAATAGCCTTTTCTGATTATTCTAGTTGGTTCAATTGTCGGGTGTAGGTTTCTACAGTCACCGCCTCACCAGTTTCCAGGAGTTCGTAATAAAGCACATCCTTTGAGTCCCACCACATACACAGGAGAACATTTGGTTGCCCGAGATCTATCCACAATTTTTTACGTTTGGGATTCTTGTAAAAAATATACTTTTCATCACAATTTTCCATAAGAAGTCTTTTTTTTTGTTGCAAGGCACGTGTTCATACGTTGACCTAGGTCACAGAATATACAGAAATGTCATAACGCTATTTTTGTATGGATAAAATATCGACTCCTTTTGTTTAACTTTGCTTCGCGAAAAGGTAGGAAACATTTGTTGCATGGTATCCAACAGAAGGAAAAATTCGTTATTTTGAGTTTAAAATTTGAAATATATATTAACCCTTAACGGATCAATGCCGCCTTATAAGCGGCATGACATTTTTACTTACTTGGGCCAATGCCGCGTATATGGCGGCAGTAAACATTTTATTACTGTTATTGTTGTTATATTTACTAGTAACGCGTTAAATGTTCTGCCATGCATGTCCTATATGTGAATTTATTTCTGATTGTTATCTTTAGCTGTTTATGTGTACGTGCCTTTTTGTGTTATTCGCATGCTAAATTTATTCTTCTTTTTCTTTTAAAATTTTTTATTTAAAAATTCTAGCCCCTAAGTTGAATATGATAAACAATAAATTCTTTTACACAAAAGTATATTCAGGCACACGTCCAACCGAAGCGTCTGCTGTGGAGAACTTGAGTTCTAGACGCCTACCCGGCTGTAAAACCACATGTTTCTCTTCATATAAAAAATAGCTAGGACCTGGTGGGAAATGAACTTGAAATACTTTCGGACCATTAAGGGTTAATAAATATTAAAAAAATTATTAAAAGTTAAATATATTAATATCAAATGGTCGATAGGTAACTACTCAATGGCGCTTCTGGATAATATCTATTATGTGCCTAAGTTATGTTCGGTTAACACAAGTGGGACCCACCTTTAAAGTTTTTGAATTTTTCCCATTTGGTGCAAACGCTTGGAAATAGCTCTTTGAGTAACTCCTAGCTGAGAGAGCCTGCAACCCGCAGCTTCATATTTTCGAGGCTATCCAGAGCGCGGCTGGCCACTAAATTTGATATCACCACTTCTAAAACGTACCAATAATTACACGTTTCAAAAGACACAACGTCGGTACCAAGAACACTGCAAGTTGATTCCCGTGCTTTAGAAGCATTTTTTTCTTGTTAAAAGACGTATAGAATGTAGTGTTAAATAAGCTGTTTATCAGTTACCATCGTTAACCCTAACCAAAAACATTAAATTATTTGACGAGACAGAGGTATTTTTATTTGAGATTTTTTAAGTTGAATCATTGATCAAAACGTCAATTGCAAACGTTGATTGCAAAAAAACTAATGTTTTCGTTCAATTTTAACGCCACTTAGTTCAAAATGATCCAACCTTGAATAATTACAAATATTTCACAACATTACTACTTCGAGATTTGAATGTTTTTCATTAGACCTTAGTGACATGTATAAGATATGTATAAGGTTTTTAGGGATTTACCTTTAATTTCTTATTGCTGTGTAATGATATTTGATGTTTGTAATTTAACTAGACACTTACTACGATAAAATCCACGTTAACTTTTGTCCGTAACACACCAGGGGGTCTATTATGAAACTTATCCGATTTCGGAAAATCGATTCGCGGCGTATTTTGGTATTATGATTTTTTTTCTATCGAATAATTCGAAATCGACAAATTCGCCAGATTATGAAACAAACAAAATACGAATCGAATTAAATGAAAATGTGACGTCAAAATCCGGCTGGTCATCTAAAGGCGGATGTCGTATTGTGTCAATGTTTTTTTAAAATATTAATTTCTTTTTATCATGTAAATAAATTCTGTCGTGTATTTTTATATTTTTTAATTAAGGCAATTATAATTATTGATTTTAAATATCAACAGATATATTTACCAAAATGTAAGTTGTAAAATAATTTAATACAAATAACGTATATATTTTAATAATACCTATATAAAATTGATTTGACAGTTTCACAACAAATGGACGATTCGCTTTGTTTCATAATGGCAATATTCGAAGCGTATCGAATTTTTAGATAATGAATTTCCGAAAGTGAATAATTTTAGAGAGATAGACTCAAAACTCCAATTATTTTTATAGCATTTTTTATTATTTTTATATATCATAATATAATAATATTATAATAGTTTTCATTATATAAGTAATATATATATATATATATATTTTTACAAACATTTATATAAAAAAAGATTTTTCAATTTTTTATTTTTTTAATTTATTTTATTTTATTTATTTTGTGTTAACATTATTAATTTTTATTTTGTTCCTATTTACAAAGCGCACGAATAATTTTGTTTTAATTTAAAAATAATAATAATAAATTTATTATTAATAATAATAATTATATATAGGTAATATATATTTTTGATTTTTATCCATTTTTTGTTTATTAAATTAAAATTATTTAAAGGAAAATAATACATAAATTAAAAACACTAGAAAATAATAGTAATAATAATAATAATAGTAGTAGTAGGTAAGTAGAGGAAACTTTATATTATTTAGTTATTATGTTTTGATAGCTTCTTTGTATCGATGTATCGATAATTTAATAGGATTTCCGGAACGATATTAAGCCAGTAGTTAGTCGTTGTTTTATATAAAAAAAATGTAACTGGTAGTGAACGCACTAAGCACACCATACTTAAGCCCATTTGAAACCATATTTGAGTACATTTTATATCTACTTATATAATTTTTATCTAACACTACTATTTATTTTATATTTTAGTTTATATATAATATTGTTTTGATTAATATATTTATATACCAAACTATTTTGTTTATTGTCCACACCCAATCTGTTTCTCTTCATTAACATAATTTTGATAAGAATTTTTTAGCTAAAGTTTAAAAAATAAATAAAAAAAATTCAAAAAGTTTTTTTTCGTTACACTATCAAAAAAACTATTGACTCTGCACGTCTCCCCGCGGAACTTAATTTCCAATTCGTGTTATTTATATAAAATCAAATTAATTAAAATATTATGAATATTTTACGTTGATTTAATATAAATGCGTTGCTTTTTGCTTTGCTACTACACATACAACAATTCCATTCCACATCAAATATTTATTATGTTTCGGCTCAAAAGTTTAAACAGATTTGGCTCGGTCAGCGCTAAGTATGGTGGCATTGCTAGGAGCTATGGTTAGTAGTTTTGTTTTTGTATATGACACGGACTTCATTTTGTAATTGTTTTGTTATCTATATAAGTATTCAAGGAATGTATTATTTTGTGTTTAATAATTTGAATAGTCTAATGCCCTCAAAACTAATTTATTTTATAATTAGGTAATTAAATTGTATGCAATATATAATTGGTGCTGGTTGGTGTGTTATACCTTGGCTTTTTACTTTATGTACAAATTTTGTTTTATTTTAGATTAATAGAAAAAAATATATTTGTAACGGTCAGGGGAGTAAGACGACTGGTTTGGTTATTTAGTTCATCGACGAATTTCTAGCCATAATTTCAATTCCTTAAACTGTTTTTCTTTTTTAATTTGGACCATATTGCGATTATTGTCATTGGTCAAGCGGCTATGAAATTCACGTGACAATGACAGATTACACATTAGGAGATTACATTAAATTTTCTTAATTTTATTCTTTTCATCGAATATTAAAATATGAAAGTAACAAAATTCAAGGCAATTGTTTTGTTATTACTAATTATTTTGGTATTTTATATATTATAATATATAGAAAATTTGTATGTTTTGTATTTTATAATAATGTATGTATATAAGCAAATAATAAATAAATTAACCATTATTTCTTAATATTCTTAAATTATTAGAAATTCTAATGAAAAAAGCTATCATTTTTGTTTGTTTAGTATTTTAAAACATCAATTATCAAAATATATATAATTTACTTTACTTTTAATTATTTATTTTTACAACGTCGCCATTTTTAATAAAAATTTATTAATTAGTAGTAGAAAAGAAAAACAAAGCACAGAATTTACCTTTATTATTATTATTTTTAGTTGGGGAGTGAGGGAGATAAAATGATTTATTCGGCTCCCGCCGAACTGTCTTGTGTTATATTTGAATCGAGGCTGGCACAATCTGATTCTTGGCCATCTTTATCTGCATAATTTGCGGCTTCCTGGAGTCGAAGCAGCATATTTAACTAGAAGTTAGAATTATTTAGAGATTTTGATAATTTAGTTAGAGGCTAATTCGAAATTTACCAATGGATCCTGCGTGTCATTATCATCTGGCGGATCACTTTCTAAACCAACATCCTCAGCTGTTATGTGTCTTAGAGGTGCAACTGCTGATGGTGGTTGAGGCCACGGATATGATTCTTTGATGTATGTTGATGGATCGACCCATGCCCCTGAAAATTTGTACAATAAATGTTATTAAGAATGGGAGTTTCGATTGGAACCGCAAGCCAGGATTTTAATCAGGATTTACATTATAACACGTTAGTAAGCTATATCGTTTAAAAGGCCCTGAACTATATAACACTTATTCTATTACGAGTAATTTAGTCCAAAAATCAACTGTTTTGGCACTGGTGGTACATTCTTCGTTTATTATGATACATTTACATTATCAACAGTCAAAAACAGCATTAAAATGTAATCAACCATAAATACAATCGCTACGGAACAAATCGCAATCCCGATATAGTTCTGGGAGCAGCAAATGGCACCACAATAAACACTTTTGTACCAAATTAGACAACCTTCAATCATCGACGCGGATATCTTAACAAAATTTAGTTTGTTAGTGAATTTGAAAAAATTGCAAATTGATTGATCCATCCACTAAACTACAATCAACGCAACATTAATACGCGTCGATACACCATCACCGTTGTTTTACATAATCCACAATGGCTATGGCGCATTGCTATAGAAATTTCCACATTAAACAGCTCCACCAAACTACAACTCTCCGGTAAGGCTTAATGTAGTACACCATATCGTGACTACAGGCCATTTACCATTTTCGATCACACGTAAACTGAATACAATGCGCCACAAAGCAGCTTTCATAGAATTCCAACATATCGCAGATGATGTGGAAAACGAAGAAAGTCACTTCGCGCTCTTTCATTTTCTATACAAAAATGTTTTTATTGTGGGACATGAAATCTAACATTGCGCATCTTTCTGGTGAATTAACTCAAAAAGTTTATTTTTTTTGGTTGTGTCACTTTTCCACATTATGTGCGATATGGTGGAACTAGAAGCCTGCCGACCATCTTCTTCAGCAATATCATGTCCACATTGCACATGGTGAATAAGAAGTAGAACAACAACTGGAGACCGTGTGGGGACTACAGAAGGCTTAACGCTGGCACAATTCCTGACCGTTACCCTATTCCCCACATTCTAAATTTTATCATGCAATTACATGGATGTTCAATTTTTTCAATAATCGATCTCGTCAGAGAGTATCATCTAATTCCAATTGCTCCTGATGACATACATAAAATCGCTATTACCACACCATTTGGCTTATTCGAATGCACACGAATGCCATTTGGTCTCAAATGCTGCACAAACTTTCCAGCTTTTCATCAACGAAATCACGTAAACTACTACTACCGATTCATACTCGCAGAGAAAAAAAAAAATTAACGATGCTTCGTTAAGTTAAATAACATTTGTCACTTATCTAAATTAAACAATAAAAAGATGTCAAATAGAATTTCGAAAATTGTTTGACTTGATTCTGTCAACCGCTACAAGTTTTACGGCGAGTATAGCTGGAACGCCAACAAAAGTTAGTGTCGTAAACATTTTTAATTTTTGTACGGTGGGCCCTTAACAAGTTAACAAGTATTAAATAAGTATCGATTTTGGAAAAGGCTTTAGATCGTAAAATATAAAAAACTTACCCCCTCGTCGGCCATACAGTTGGACACCTTCGCGTACCGCCTCTACTAGATATGGTGCTAAATGATAATTCCAAACATCGGTAAACCAAACTTGCGAATCCTTTATATCGAGCGGACACGATAAAAACAGTCTGGGCCCAATTGTTACATCACTCGAACTATGCGTCTCTAAAAATCTATTGATATGTTGCCACACAGTAGGCAACCATGCGAATACAGCGGCTAATTGAGATTGTGGTGTCGATGTTGATAATTCCAGTTGATAAAGTCGACGACGTAAAAATCTACCTAAAAATCCTTTGACCGGCTCCATATGATTTGCGGTCAAAACCCATCGGAAATTATGATGTAATTGTAAATTTGTGGTGTTGCACGTTGCCTGTGACATTATACCAATGATACAGGGAAGCTTTTGTACCGGCCCCGTTAGACAAGAAAATACATCACCCGATGTATGATGTAAATTGTCTAAAATGATTATTGATGGTAGTTCTGAAACACCATTCGCCATCGATGCCTGCTCTACAATATGAGTAAGGTATTGTCGTAGCTCCTTCGACGACTTGTGGTCAACACTGGAATTAAAATAAAAAAAATTAGCTATAATCAAAAAATAAATGTAAAAATTATATACTTAAAACAAGCAATCGCTTCCGTAATATTGCCCCGTCCAGATCGTGCAACCAAAAATTCAGCTAGTTTTCGCGCCAAATATGATTTACCGGTTCCACTTGGGCCGCACAAAATAAGTCGACGGTGCTCATTTAATAAACTAATATATCGATGAACGATACTTTTTGGTATTAGACTATCGAATGCAAGGCTCCCGACGCCTTGGAGGCATATATACAGCGTCCGTACATTACCCACTATATAACCACACGGCAGCAGTTCAGGGAATCCCATTTCTGGACCTCTCTTCGCTTCGCCCAAATGATACGACGTAATTGAATCCGTATTTAAACCTAAATTTGTGCCTGGATCGATTTTAGCGAGATAATCTTTGAACGTTTTACGAACGATGTAATCTAAATTTTGCCACGTAGTTTTACCCGAAATATAGGTAAAGGCGATTATAAATTCATAAGGATTTTGTTGGTGTAAATAATGCTGGCTGTGATGATGATTATGGTAATTATTGTCATATCCATTCTCTAAATTATCTAGATTATCTAAATTTGTGTTCACATAGTAATTATCACATTCGTTCATTTCTTCCGCATAACGTAAAAATGATTCCGGTTGCCCGATATAAACAGCAATCGCGATACGTTTGCCATCTGTGTCGCCCGTTTCTTCAACCACCTGGGTTGATGATAGTATTTCTCCAACTGGATGGACGTCTAATTTTGGCGGTGGTGTTAAATCAACATGAGTTGTTGGACTTAAACTCGTTAGAGAATCTGGGGCGGGGGCTGGTGGTATATCTTCTTCTTCTGTTTCTTCGAGACTTTTGGGTAATTCTAGAGGTGGACGATTTAATCCGTCGACCAAACTAAAACGACGTGGTTCTCCGTTTACCGATCCGTTCGGACTAACAGGACCACCACCAGTCATACTACCGCCACAACTACTATCACGACCACCACCACCACTTCCACTATTCCCTATAGCACCTAAAGAAACTTCACTGCCTGCTAATGATCGACTTGTCACCAGTTTTTGTAGTCTCTCATTATTTTGTTTAAGGTTCATCATTTCGGCCTAAATTATATAAATCATAAATTCCTGTATTTCGGTGAATATTTTTCAATCGTACTCACCCTCATTCTCATCACAGTGTCTTTTAACGTTTCTAATTGAGATGCGGAGCTAAGCGCCTCTAACCTAATATCAGTCAAAACTAAATCTTTCTCGCGCAACTGTTTCTTTAATTCATCGATCATTGGATTATTTTCTGTATCGATTGCATCTACGGGTTTGGCTAGAAAATATAAAAAAGGAATGTTAGGTATCAGTCCTAAAATATAAAATTAGTGGGAAGGACTCACCATTTTCAACTAGCGTTACAATTTTGTGCGGACTTTTATTTGGCGAAGCTGGTGGCAAATTCGATTCATTAATCGTTGAATTATTTGCCGAATGTATTGTTGTATTTGTAACTGAGTCATTTGTATTACTATTATTACTATTGCTTTGATGATGGCCACCACCACCACTTAGGTGACGTGTAGTTTTAGAAATTTTTGCATTCCTTGAGAACGCTTTTGTAAAGGAACTACGTAACCAACCTTTTTTCTTTTTTTTATCCTGTGCCGAACATCCTGAACTTAAGGAATTTAACGAACACATTGAGTCGGTGCTGTGATGTCGCTGCATCGAACCATTTCCCGTTGTTGTATTGCTATTACTATTTTGTTGATTATTTGTATTATTACTACTACTACTATGTTGATCGGTGCTATTGCCTAAATTTTGCATAATTTGAGTGTTATTCGATTGAACGCCCATACTTTGCATATGGGCCGATGTTAGTCCGGCTTGTATCGATGATTTTCGTAAACGTTCAATAGTTTGTCGCAACTCAGTTAATTCGCTATCCTATATATTATAAACGGTATTAATAAATTAGAAACACGGATATTACGGACGCAAGTTACCTTTTTTTCTGCGTTCGCTGTTAATTGCTGTAATCTTCCGGTCATACTTGTTAAGCTTTGTTCGAAAGCGGCAACAACGTGAGCCTATAAAAAAAAACAAAAACAAGAAATCTCATAAATAAATAATTTTTTAATTTTCTTAATTTGTTTAATGTGATCTCTTCCTCTCATCTTCATATTCATCATATTTTCGATTTAATGATCACGATAATATAATGAGGATGATTTAATTTTATTTTTGACGTCGTCTCGAAAGACACAAAAAAGATAAGAAGTTGGGAAATTTATTATACAATTTAACGTTAATATTTTTTACATATTTTGTTGTTTTCGTTCTACTGATCGGATAATTATCAATTTCTGATTAAATTATGTGGTGCGAGTCTTAAACCCACGCTATAGCTAAACTAATTAATTATTGTGTTGATTGGCACTGACGGAATAATATATTATTGCGCACTTAAACAGTTATAATTGCAATCGGAAGTTGAGAATTTGTAAATAACTGCATTAGGGTGCAACACCAAGCTGGTGTAATCCATTAATGTTATTGAAGAGATAATTAAACATTTTTACGATTAAATTACCTATATGATGCGGAAAACCCACACTAAATAATGTACAAGTGATGTAATATGAGTAATTGAAGCAACATACTCGATATTACCCATAATTAATCGTAAATCAGAAGTTAAAAAGAGTAAATATGTAATTTATTATAAGATTACACAACAACAAATACAAACAGGTGGGTTCCTGGTATAAATTGTTCACATTAATATTAAGATGAAAGAAAACAACAAAAAACCCTAAAATGTACCGAAAAGCCAAAACCTCAAAAGTTTTCTTTGTGACTAATTTTTAAGATATTAACACACATGGATGGTGGTGGATACGGTAAGAAAGATAATTTGTCTCTTAAAAAAAATTTGTTGCGGTTCATTAAATTTACACTACACCATTACAGTAAGGATCAAATAAATTGCTCAAACACTTTTTAATCTTCATGGACGAATACAATATTTAATTATGTACAACTTTTTATGAAAACATTTCATTCTATAGTAAAAAAAAAATCATGAAATCGCCATTAAGGCGTAGAAAAAAAAATAATTATCGTTTGACGTAATTTTTGGATTGGTTCGAGTCGAAATTTTAATTATTTTTGAAAAGTCAGCATTAGATTTAGGTGACGTTCAAACAAATAAATTAATAAATTAAAACTTAAATATTTTTGTTCTAAATTTTCCAAGAGGTCGATTGCAATCGACCCAAAAATTGGCGTAAACCCATAATATTTTGTTTTTACGCCGCAATGGTGATTAAGAAATTGAATTTTAGTTTATTGCCAATAGGTAGCGAATCAATCGAAAGTTAAGAAATTTATTTATTTATTTAACACATATGAACGCATTGTGTCGAATTTATTACAGAGACAATTCAGTTTGGACATTTCAATATCAATACCAAAAAGAAAATGGTTTTCTGAGTATCATTTCAATTTTCATCGACTTTGCTAATAATATTGTGGACAATTTTCGAATATGTAGAAGAAATAACCAAACTAGACTTTGAGTTTAAGATATATTTGAGATTCCACATAAATTTTGGCTAGAGTCCTTGGTAGTGAGCTGCTCGTCGAAAAACAATATATTATAAGCGTGCTCGGCTTGAACCACTCACACCATGAATTACAGAGGGATTAGAGCAATTACCGAATACATTCTCGAGGGCAGTATAAATAGAAATAAGCGCACACTACATCAATATGTAAAAAGAGTTATAGAGAAATTTACAAACTAAAGACCAATAACACTTTTGGTCAGGTCCTGGTAAGTAAAGCAAGAGTAGTTCGAGGACGATTACATAATTAATAGCGTTCAAAGTAGGGTAACTGAGACAATAAATAATTAAAATAAATCAGCCAATAGAGCGGGAAGTTAAACAGCTGTACAGAATTAAAATCCACTAACAAGAACTAGAGAATGAAAACTGGCGAATATTCAACCCGCGCAGTACTCGTATAATGCAAAAATTAGAAATAATTATTTTTGAGCAAATATCATCAACAATTGAGGAGCTCAGACATCTCGGGTTCTGTGAATATGTTCACGTCGTGTCGTGAAATTCGTCAACAACGCTAAGCATGCATTTTAAAGTTATGGCATTTTCATCCTTACATTCAGAGCGTCTCTTTCTTATTGATTGTCTCCTTGGTGAGCGACTGTATTTTAGGAGCGTTGTCTCTGTGAATGCTTGTTATAGTTAGTAACTATAAAATGCTGAGGCAGTGCCTGAAAGTCAATCCACTAAGAGTTGTCAACGAGAATTTTGTTGCGGTGTAAAAGTCAAGGTTCAAGAACTGCAATGTTATATAAGTGGCGCACTTGGCAGTCGTGACAAATATGTCGGTAACTTTAGCACATCCAAGAATTTATCGGACAAGAACTTCCAGACCTCACTGATCAACGAAATTAAGTAAAACTCAATGAGCAACGGAACGCTAGGAAACTTGGGATAATGTGTATTCGACGTCACTCAGACTTTAGACGTACTGATAAAATGTTTCAATAACGTAAACCATTCAAAACTCTGCCATAAGTCCAGCGAGGGACACATTGTAAGGATACGCAAAAAGTAGCCGAGCAATGTACTATAATCTTGCAAAAAATGGCAACGTTGAAATGTCAAGCATGTCGCGGATAGTTCAAATGTCCGAAATACCAAGAGTTATAATTTTGCTTCTGCTACACATTAGTTGAAGCTGCCATTTGAAATTGGGCCAGCGGGTATCCCAAAATATTGGCTGAAAAGAGTCTGGTTTCGCCAGAGTATGTCATTGAGTGAATTTTAAATTTACTTTTATTTAAGATATCGACCTCTTATGCTTATCGCAAGCTGCTGAATAGGGTGGCATCGTAACAAACAACCCCGGACCTCAACGGCAGAACACTAATATTTTAGAAGGGGCTGATGGGAACTTCAGTTCTAAACTTCTCTTCAAAGTACAGTCGGCAGAGTACAATCGGCTCAATCGGGCTGTTGTGTTAGCTTTTATTTGCCTTTTCAAAAATTTTAGGGTAAACAAGGATTAGCTTAAGTCTTTGGAATTGCAACGAAAACTTTTTTACCGCCTTAGGTATAAATATAACTTTTACTTTAGTTCGTTTCCTAGGATTGCGACTAAGTGATACCATTAGGTCCTGCCAACTTAAAAGGCTTTAAATTGTTTATTGATTACAGCATTTGCATTTTGTTTATTATTTCATTTACAAGGTCCAGGACCCTAGTAGCGCGATTTCGCAGCAGCCGGAAATGTGAGTTTCCATTACCAGGTCCAAAGATTCACCGCTTGTGGTGGTCCATCCCGTCGATGCAGATAATTGGAGTGGGTGGGACTGGTATAATATTTTAGAATAGCCTAGATATTTCAAGTTTGTTGGTTCGTTTTTGTAACTTATGAGGATTTTCTTATATGAGTCCTACATTTTAGAAACTCTTGTTTTTTTTGGTTATTCTCGAGAGCTTCCTGCATTTTACGAGTGCGCTTAGGAATTTTTTCGACCAAAGTTTATACTAAGAAAATACAAACCTTCAATACACAAAGGTCGATTAACGAGACTCAAATCTACAATAGCTATCTGCGAACTTAACGGCGATAGGTAATGAAAAGCAGCAATACAACAAAAATGAAAGTCAGCGATTAAAACTGTCCGATAAAGGCATGGTTTTGTACATGTTAGAAAACATGAACTTGTCGAGAGTTGTCGGCTGACAACAAAGTGTCTTCTGTTATCAATAGCATTACAAACGCCTATGACGCAGCAATGCTCAGAAAAGTAGTATAAATTATTCGAGAGTTACGGGTCTATTTATCAAGAGGTAATAAAAAAGGAAGGAGTGAATATGTCGTGATCAACAACACCTGACTTTCTTTTACCTTGAATGTATACATACGTCGAACACACCACACTTGATTTCTAAAACGAAAAATTTAACTTATCGGACTTTTGGTGAAACTGTCTTGTATACATAAACCTATCGGGGATCCGTTCAGAACAGCATAATTTAAAATTGCATTTTTCAAAACGGCATATTTAAAAACTGTATAAGGTTCAAAACGGCGTTACCGGTGCGTTACCGATTGTTGAAGTAGCGCGCTCAGATTTACTGAAGCAAGTACATCACACAGCTCCTTTTAATGTAAATAGTACATTTTACAATAAGTTTATTTCAATAGATTGCCATTTCATCTCATCCATGTCATCTTCTTCTCTCATTTAGAGAAAGCACGGTTGCGCTGTTTGAGATTCTTCGACAGTGTTTTTTCAATACCCCCTGGGACTCAAACGGTAAAGACCAAATTTCATATGTTTCTATTGTTTGGATGGACTATGGTTAAATTTTCAAATGATTTGGAATACAATTGATGAAATGAAATTAATTATGACAAATGTCTTCTACATGTTTTATATAAAAGCTTTAGTCTTTAGTAGTTATGTTATAAGAAAGTTATTTACCTTAATGGAATTACAAATTATTTGAAGATTTAGTTCTACAATTGCATGATCGTAGCAGATTACTATACTCTCTTGTGCGCCTACATAAAATTTACCGATGAAATTTTAAAGGTTTAACATTGTTAGGTTGGTATTGAGACGAAACGGTCGATATAATTTTGGGATGTGTATGCTATGTCTTTAGGTACAATAAACGTTCATTTGATGCGTTTACACATAAAAAACATTCTATTTGGCTGATCTAGGACGGAACCATAAAAAAAGAAAAAACCCGCAATCAAAATTGTAGTGACGACGAAAGCTAATAACGCTATACATAAACTTGAAACTTTGAAACCTTGAAACTTATATCTTTGAAATGAATTTTTTCGATCGACGGATATTGGAATATGATTTAATATATTCTGCGACTAAATAAATTAATTTGAAGATGAAATGGTATACCTATCTACAAAAAATATTCCTTCATCAAAAAGTTATGAAACAACAAATGTACATATTTTATTACAAGAAGTGCAAGTGCAAGGACAAATGCCGTTTTGTACCTATGTCGTTTAGAAATATGCAATTTTGAAAACAGCCGTTTTAAAAAATGCCGTTTTGTACCTAAGTATGAAGTTTGATTCCGAATAGTCAATTCGCCTGGACTGTATAGAGATGCTCGGCTACATGGATTAAAAAAGTCTGAATTAAAAAAGATTTGTTTCTGGATTAAAATAAGTGTTTTTAATTCACTTTAAAAATGAATTAAAATCAGAGTTGAAAAAAATAACAAAGTTAGATAAAATGAATTTAAAAAGGCATGTCTTAATTCATTTTTAAAATGAATTAATATAAATGTAAATTAAATAATATAAGACTTTTTTATTTCGTTTTATAAATGAATTAAAATATTTGTTGTAAAACAAAACAAAACTCTAAAATGTGTATCTATATCTATATATCCAATACCAATGTAAATCCATGCAACTATAGGGTTTTCCAATAGGAATGATATGATTTTTAAGTGACGTTTCGGCCATTTGTAATATGTCGTGATTTATCATTTTTTGTTTCGTTTCATTTTTTGTTTCTATTCGTCGATTTGTTGAAAATTTTGAGCGTACATTTTCTTTACATAATGTTCAAGTACCAATAAGACAAAGAAACGCTCGATGCAAATATTGCTGCCGTTCAGGCAAGTGTTGCTGAAGACCGCAATTTGTCGATTCCAAGACTTTCTCAATAATTGGGACTGTCTCAAACCACAACCTGGCGGATTTTGAGAAAGGATTTGGATTTGTATCCATATAAAATTGTTCTCACTCAAGAACTGAAGCCATTGGACAACCGTAAATGTCGTGAATTTGCTGATTTTGCCTTGGAACAACTTGAAAACGATAAGGATATTTTTAAGAAAATCATCTTCTCCGATGAGGCTCACTTTCATCTGAGTGGTGCGGTAAATAAACAAAACAAGTGCGAAGAAAATCTACAAATTATTCATGAAAACCATTACATTAACCTAAATTGACAGTTTGGTGTGGTTTTTAGTCTGGTGGAATCATCGGTCCGTATTTTTTTCGAAATGAAGCTGGTAACACCGTTACTGCCAATGGAGATCGGTATAGATCGATGATAACCAACTTTTTATGGCCAAAATTGGAAGAAGTTGATCTTGACAACATTTGGTTCCAACAAGACGGGGCTACGTGCCACACAGCAAGAGCAACAATTGAGTTATTGCGAGAAGTTTGGAGGTTCGATTATTTCAAGAAATTGTGATATTGAATGGCCTCCAGGAAGTTGTGATTTAACGTACACCATTAGACCATTTCTTGTGGGGTTATGTGAAGTCATTGGTCTTTAGCAATAAACCAAACCCTCTTCAAGCTTTACAAGTCAATATTGAACATGCTATTCATGACATACGACTTGATTTAGTGGAAAAAGTGCTCGAAAATTGGGTTGGGTAATGAAAATTTTTTGGAATATAAATTTAAATTTGGAACGTAAAAATTTGGATGTTTTGTATTTCCATCAATGAAAAAGCGAATAAAACTGGAAATCAAATGAGATATTTTCATTACTGAAAATGAGACATTAGAATATCTTATTTTCATTAATGAAGACATTTAACTAAAATTAATTAAATAATAAATGAACGAGGCAACAATTATAGAAATAGAAATCTATAGAAAACAAATATATTACATTTAAATTTATTTTTATTTAAAACTAAAAATGTATGTATGTATATATAATATTAATTTCATATTTTAATATTAATGAAAATTGAATGACCTAAAATGAAATAAAATATGACTTTTTTAATTCATTTGATAAATCAAGGTACGTGTTTTAAAAATGAAATATTATAAGCCTTTGTTAATTCATTTTTGAGTTTTCTCATTTTTCAAAATCGCATTTTTTTATTCATAATTTTAAGTTAAAAGTATGAATTAACCCTTATGTGAGTGAAGAAAAAATTTTTTAATTTGAGTGATTAACTTATCTTTTATACGTTCGTCCATGTGTAAAATTTCTCATTTTTAAGTATGATCGTAATCTATACCAAATGAACTAGAAGTTCTCATAAAAATTAAAGTTTTTATTGGAAGTAAAACATACAAAAATAGACGTCTAAAAGGACAAAAGGTACCCGGGTACCCACGTCACTCACATTAGGGTTAAAATAAGTCGCAGATGGTCATACAAAAATCAACGTTTTTAATTCATTTTTAAAGAACTTTTTTAATTCAAATTTTTTTAATACGGTATCCCGAGATGCTCAATTGCTGTGATTGTTTTTTATCAAAATGTCATTTTCGGTAAAATTTAAAAAAAAATCACCTAAACTATTTTGTTTGCAATTTAATTTACAATCTTTTTGTTTTTAATCGTTTTTTTTCGAAAATGCTACATAATTTTCAAATATTTACAAAAAACAAAAAGCTTCTTTGGAAGCTGCTACTTCCAGTGGATTTATTTCTAACATCATTATTTCCGCTTAAATTTTGGATAACTGATTAGCCGCTATTGTTGTAAGGGAAACTTAATTTAGAATATTCTAGTATTTAATCGTTTTTCTCCTGAATGAAATACTTATCAAAATATTTGCAAAAAACGGAAAAACGCTCCTAGGAAGCTGCCACTTCCATTGGGCCGATTTCGGCCAAAAATCACAAGTCGTGCAGACAACATTCTGAATTAGGCTGGTCAAAGTAGCAATTCGAATGACACCTAAACAATGCTAATAACTTCGATTGCCTAAGGGAAGATGTTCTTCTAGACAGATGGAAAAGGTAAAGATTAACAAACAAAACTTACGCTCAATACAGCGGGTTCGTTGTTGAAACAAGCGATTGCTACCAGATTAAAAAAAAACCCAATTGTAAGGTCCCTTTAATTGGCCATACTTCAGTATGGCTTAAGAACGGGACATTTAACAGATGGTGCCATTAAGTTCATTAAGAGAATTGAAGCAAATGCGATCACTGGAAGCCGATAGAAAGGAGATAAAAAGAAATATTGAGCGACTGTAAGATATGGATATGTATATGCAAATATGTACTTGGTGAAAAATGCGTATAAGGAAAGTTCATAGATACCTGTTAGTTATCGTCGAGGTTTACTTTTACAATGAAATGCTTACGTAGAAAACAAATAACCGCATGGTGGAATGTATTATCATGGATGGTGTTCCACAAAGATCGGTGTTGCGCCCACCTTACATGAGGTGCAAGGACTTCGAATAGTCATAGAACCCAACGTCACCTTACCAGACGATTCGCGATGAAAATCCTGGCGAAATAATGGAAGACGTTATTTGTATCTATGACGAACTTGTACGTACGATTTGTTAATGGTCGCAGTCGGGTAAATAAAACAAGGGGTAGGCGATTGTGTTATTATTTCACAACCAAGAATTAACTACCTAGTTATCACCACCTGGTTATAGCAGATTCAATTTCAGGGATTATCAGATCTCGAATTTAAACCGAAATTCTAAAGCGATCTAATATAGGCTTAAGTTAAAATTTGAATTGACTAGTTCTAGGGCAACGAGGATAAATAGGGCCGTGTAGCAAATCAAATTGAATCAATCAAGCAAAGCCTGATTGTCTTCTCGTGTGATTTCTCAGATTAAAAGTTAAACGAATAGAAGACATGAGGAAATCGACTTCTACTTGTCTCAAATATTGACCGGGCATACTTGCTACCTGATCTGCTCGTTTAACCACAAAGACGACAACTATTCTATTCAACAAGTTCTAAGTTAGTGGAGAATGTCAGATGTGGAAGCATCTGTGAATTTCATAACATTTTTTCATCAAACATCATATACAATTCGAACGGGAAAGTATCCTTCGAGGGATAGCAATTGTTCGAGGGATACCATACATAATATGTATATCTACCCCTTGAAATTCGAACATCCATTCGACTCCATCAACAGAAGTGCAATCTGGAAAGCATTTTGCGAAAAGACATCTGAACAAAATAATCGAACTCATCAAAAAAATGTACAGGTATGCTAAGCGATGCAGTACTAAGCAATGCAACACTGGACGGCACCATTATGGAATTTAATTAATCGACTTCTACTATCGCACAAAGACGAAGATTGGGCAGAGGAGTTAGTCTCAAAACTAACATAAGAAAAAAGGCTGAACAAGAATATTAACACACCACTACGACAAAGTTCCAGAAAAATAAGATAATATATACATATAGTCCTTTCTAGTAGACGCTCTTCTATACACAATGGGATTATCCGGATCTTTATGGATCTTTCTGTATGAAACTAAAGAGGACGCTTTAAGTGGTAGAACGAACTATCAATGACAAAAGATCAAAAATAATGATTAATTGAATTTACAATTTTTGTCTACTAAATGCATCACAACATTTTTCCTCAAAATCAAATTAAATTAACCGCCCTCAAATCAATGTAATTTAAAACAACCAAGGAAAGGATCAAAGGAAATGACTATGAATAAAAATAGAAACCCAAAATTTAAGATTTAACAAATTTCCAATCGATTTAAAACCCATTAAAATCTGTAACAAACAAAAAATTAGAATTAATGAATTTTTAATTAAATTAATTTTCAATCGTTTACGCGTTTTTTGTATTTTAAATGAAAATTGATTGATTTTGTACAATAAAAATGTGAAACAAAAAATATGAAGACATTGAATCGTATAGAAAAATTTATGTATTTTTTATGTTACTTAATCATTCCCAGATGTTAAACAAACAACAAGAAAAAAAAAATTCAATTAAAATGTTTTATTACGCTACTGGTGGTTCAATGTGTTTGAAATAATTATTTATTCTGTTGACAAATTATTTTGCTGTTCAATGTCGCGCGTTCGGTCAGCCAAGCGCACCAAAAATAACATTCTTGTAGTATTGAATGAAATAATTGATTTTTGATTAGAGTGGTCGAGAAGTTCAATGTCTTAAAACTATTTGTGTTTTAATGTCGACAAATTGTCTCAAAAAAAATCTGAATTTTTATAAATACATTTCAATTTTATTAACAATTATGCTAATTTTATAAAAACAGAAAAAATCTGTTTGCTGCTTTGACTTTTAAAATTGAGCTCGTAAGACGGTCCATTAAAAAAAAAACATATAAAGTGACAGAGATAGCCACACAACAAACCACACGATCATCGTAATTTAAATATTTTTATGATTGTGATATTTCCGATGATGGTAAATTATGTGTGATACAATTTTTTTTTTCTTATGATTTAATTATTTAGTTCTTTGTACTAAACCACAAATTTATTAATTTATTTAATACGATCAAAGATTTAGAGACGAGATAAAAAGAAAATGTTACTAAATAAAAACAAAAAAATTTCTTTAATTCGTATCATGCCATACAGTATATAGTGTGCCTTATAGAGCCAACCTACGCGCGTGCACGTCTTATATGTAGCTTCAAACTAATTTAACTAATAATTTAGAGATGTTTTGTACGCACAAATACCTCACGTCATTAATTTCTCCATAGTCTGATTAAATTATTATTTTTCTACATTTTTGGTTTGGCGGTTTAGCCAACATTGGATCATCTCAATTGAATTATAACAAACCGAAACGAATTTAATTTAGAAAAATAAAAAAACTAAATTTATGTTTAAGTCATTATAGGTCCCGCTTAATTGATAATGCAGCACAGTTTCGTGATAGTCATTACACTAATTAAAAATTAAACGGAAATTGTTTTATTTCCTAATTTGATTTTAATTAAGGAAGAAAACAAATCAATTTATCCAAATGTCAGTCGGTTACATAATTTTTTTTTGCGTAGGAACTCAATATTTACTTTAAAAATACAAAGTGAATGCATATTTAGAGGTAAAACCACAAGGTCTATAAACCGAACACACAATTCAAATGTTACGAGGTACCAAAAAATTGTTAAAACAACAAAAAAAAAACGTTTAGGAATCTCGTTTATCGCAGAGCGGGAGGAAAACTGTTTATATATATGTAGTTGATATGCATTTAGAAATCATAATTAGTTAAGATCATTTTATCACGTTCTGTACACAATATAAATTAACATAACATTTTGTATTCATGGTCACATTGTATTTATTTAAGATTATGTCTATGTAATTAAAACAGCAAATTTTATTATTTTGATGTTCTTCGTTGCGACATCTTAGAAATTGCATGCATAATCATCTCAGAGATTTTAATTACTGTCTCGCAGCACATTCTAATAATTTTTTAATTACTCTCAACCTCAGATTCACGCCTTAAAGACGAACCATTTTCTTATTTGTCTGTCTCAATTATAAACGTCAACCCACAAAAAAGTTAATCATCTACCTAATAGGAAATTTCCATTTAATCGTGGTTTAAGCTTCTTAATTATATTCTTGTATTTTCTTACTTGTCTAGAGAGTACCATAATCGGATTTAATTTGGCAATTTACCAAAAAAAAAAAAATAATAAATTTTTTTGAAAATAAACTTTATTAGATGAAAATTAAATTAGGTTGTGATTTTTGGAAATCGTTTGTTTAGTATTTCAATTTCACAAACTTAATTTCGAAATTAAATCGAGCGTACGATTTTAAATGTTGTGACTAGATTTATTAACTTTATGAGAGGAGAGGCATATTTTTTGCTCTTTTCCATGATACTCGGTTCATACCCAAAATCACACATATTCTGTCTTTATCCTTAAACACTTCATTGAGTTGGATGTACAGACAACTTAAGAATTTTTAAGCTGAGCGTCTCTGCTAACTTTTCAATTATCATCCCTCGGTGGATAAATTCCGAGGCTGATACATAGATGGCGTGCCTAATGAAAAACTCTTATGATTTTTAAGAAGTAGCAACCTTCAAACAATCACAGTTGATTTAGTAACGCTACTTTTGTTATTTTGAAACCAATGGGAAGGAATGAATTTTGTGTGTTGATTAAAACTGTTTTTTGATGGGAAAAAATAACGTTCAAGCAAAGCAATGGTTTGGCAAATGTTATAGAGACTCTGCCCCTTCGAAAGCAATCGTTAATAGTTGGTCTGCGGGGCTTAACTGTGGCCGTACAACCACCGCATCATGTTTAACGCTCTGGTCGCCCAAATTCGGTTCAGTTCATATCAAAAGAGAGGCACTATTTTGCATGAACATTTGTCCCTGAGAAAGCTCTGTTCAAAGTGGGTGCCGCGCTTGCTAACAATGCATTAGCCTTTCCACACACTGCGTTTTGGAACAAAACTCAAGCTGCAGTTGACTTTCATTTCATAAAATTTCGTTTTTTCGTTTGTGTTAGTGAGTATACAACACGCGCCGCACTTGAAGTAATTGCTGCAAACGTGCTGCAAATTTCCCCCACTTTAAAATTTAGTTTATAGGCTCAGAGGGAAATGGGCGAAAAAAACTCATCGTGTTACCTCACTGTGTAGAAAGGCTAGAACAGAAAAAAAATGGTTGGCTCGGAATACTAGAAGCACTCTAGCAGAATCTCTCCGCGGTAGAAAAGCCACGACTAAATATACATTCGACAAAAGAAGCGCGATTATATGAGATCATGCATCGAAAACACTAGCTTCCAAGTGGAACTAGGAAATTGAAGTAACTGTTTTGCTAACGTGAGAAATCTCATTAAAGACTTCCACCCAATGTTCTCTCTTAGTATGGCAAAGCTACTTTCAAACTCTGCTAAATCGGAATGATAAAGTGATTTTTTTTGTGATCATCATTGTTATGATGAAGAACATCAAGAAGATTGATCAAAAATATCATAGTATGATAAAATCAATCATTTAAATAATTGTATTTAATATTCAATGATGATATTATGGTAAATGCAATCATGTATTTAATAAAGTGTTCCATCAACAGCCAATCGGTGTGCGTCGTAGACCGCGCTGGCATGACGACGTCGAGCAAGACCTATACGCATATTAGAATCTCGAAACTTGTTACGACTATTCTGTCGCTAACAATTTTTCTCTGTTACCAAAAAATTTTCGTTGGTAAAATGATTTGTCATTTTGGTGATTACATCCCCCATCTATGCTAAATCTTTGCTACTTGTGTTTGTTATGGGTTTGAGTCTAAGGAGTAGCTCAAAAAAAAAATCGTGTGAATCGTTTTTGTTGGGTTCTTGTTTTTCACGCACCGCGCGATTGTTAAATAAAGGGTGATGAGCGAGACCAATGCGCATCGAGTGTTTGCAAAGTAAAACGTTCTAGAAAAATGTTTTTTCTTATATGCTTCTCGTTTATATCAATGCGAATTGATGTAAACGAAAAACAGAGAAGAAAGATTATTCTTCTAGAACGTTTTGCGTGTCGTTTTCGGTGCGAGAGTTCTTGTTTTTTGATCAGTCTACTGTGGAGTTTTATACGTTCCAGTTTAAATTTTTGAGTTGTAAAAATAAAAAAAAATAAAAATAAATATATAAAAAACTCGAGTTGGGGTTTCAACCATTTTGTTTCTTTGGTCAAAATTAAAATAAAGATATTGTTTTTGTTTTGGGGAAAATTAAGTTTTTATTATGTGAAACAATATTGGTAACGTAATGATTAGAAAACAAATAGTGAAAACAAGATAAATAAGTCGTATTTTGACTTTTCTGTGGTTGTGAGTGCTAATAACATAAAGTTATAAAAACAATATTCGATAAAGTAAAGAAAAATATAAACACCAACAACCGTTGAAGTTGGTTGTCGCGGAGGTGGTCTGGAAAAGACAAATTTGGTTTCCACGGACGACACCATAATTTTCCGTGTGGCATCAGCGTGGCGGATTAAACCTTGTGCGTCGGGACGGAGTGGCTCACAGTGTTCGTCGGTTATACCTTTCGGCTGGCCAATTGAGGCTCGCCACGTTCATTGGAGGTTTCACCTTATATTGAAATACTGTACTTAATAACAGTGTATGCTGCCAATTTTCAAAGTACGCGAATTTTTGGGGGTGACGCGAAGTATAACGGGTGTTGCAGCCTAACACCGCATTTTCTTTTTGCGCACCGCTGGTGTAACGTGTCAAAGGTTTCGGTGTAACGGTGAAGTACGCCGCAACGGGTGGCCTGCCACGAGGCTATTGGTAGTGCACCGGCGGACGTGTCGCACCGTTGGACGAAATTCACGGGTGGCCAGCCGGCCTTTTGTATTTATATTCGTATCGGGGAGAGGCCTCGCAACGACACGGGTGGCCAATCTGCCATTTGTATTTTGTATTGGTATCGGGGAGAGGCCCCGCATCCGCAATGGGTGGTCAACCAAGGTCATTCGGGGTTTTTACGGCGGGAAATCGTCCGGGTAACTGGAGTTACCTGTGGTATGACGGCACCAAGGCCGCAACAGTAATTGTTAAGGTACAAATTTTTTTTAGATTATTTTATTTCTTTATATATTTTCAATTTTTTACTGTTTGTTGTAAATTTTCATTTGAAATCGAGCGCCGCATAGCGGGTGCGTGTCGCGCTCGGTGCACATTGGTCTCGCTCCCTCGTATTTTGTTTCTGGTGGGAAGTGTGTGTCCTTTTGTGGGCAGTTGCCTTTTCCTTTCTTTTATGTTTCTTTTTTAAAAAAAATAAAATGAATTATTAAATTTCCGGTTTTGGTATGATGAGGGGGGAATTTCCATCCTGTGTGGGCGTAGAGTTGGCGGTCCCTTGGTGCCCGCATCCGGATTCGAAACCGGTGTTTACCACCGTGTGAGTTCGGATGGATGCGCGCGCCAAGTTGGCACCTCTCTTCCGTTATAATTTTTATATTTTTTTTAGTTTTTTTGCTGTTCGTTCCTCAGGTTCCGGTCGACAAATTTCGGCGGAACTTGGTTTATCATTATTATTATTTGCGTCTTTTTCCTTTTAAAAATCTCTGTAATCAGGGTGTAAGCCAGGAGCCACACAAACCTCAAACCCCACGACCCCCCAGCCGGCAAAAATCATCGTAGAGGCCTCTGCGTGCGCTTAGTGATATCTGCAGAATGGCAGTAGCCATCCTGTAACAAACTGGAGGACGAGAGCGATGGTTCGAGAGAGATGGAGGACCATAGAGAGAGAAAGGTATTTTGTTCGTGGACTTTTTTCAATATAAAAGGACAAACGATCAACAGCGAGCGAAATTACGTGGTATTATTGCTGCGTTTGAAGAAAGACTTTGCGAAAAATGGCCAATAAATAAAAATAAAAAAGTGTTCTTTGACCAAGACAATGCACCGTGTCACAAGTCGTTTGCTACAATGACAAATCTGCACAAAATTTAAATTCAAATTGCTTCGTCGTCCACCGTATTCTCCGGAACTGTCTTCCAGCGACTAGTACCTGTCCGCAGACCATATCTAATGTCCCGAGGCTAACTACAAAAAAAACACAAAGTCGTATTTTGCAAAACAAAAAAAAATGTTTTTTTTTGTAGTTAGCCTCGGAACTTATTGTCCGACGAGTTACAGAAAGTTGTGAATATCGGAAGTGTAGATGTACAGTTGTGGCCAAATTATTATCACATTTAGATTATTGCTTTAAAAAGTTAATTTTTCAAATAAAAATTAAATTTTTTTATGATAACTAATTTATTAATACTTGGCGAACATTCCTTTAGTACTTTTTAATAACTGTATCCTACGGGGCATTTCACTTATTGCATTTTTTCGCTTTGGTTAGTAGATCGGCGTTATTTTCCTAGACTTCCTTCATCGTTTCGATCAATTCTGATTTGGTGCGCGGGCACTTTTCTGTTTCTTTTTCTTTAAGAATATCCCAGATATTTTCGATGGGATTCATATCTGGGCTATTTGCTGGCCAATCACGGATTTGGATGCCGTTAGTTCTTAAATAGTCGGTGACTTTTTTCGCGTATGGCATGGAGCCTTGTCAGGTATGAAAACTCCTTCCCCATTGAATTTTTCATTCATAGACGGTGCCAGTTGTGATTGCAAAGCATTTAAATATTGATTCGCGTTCATTATCCCGTTTACTACATAAAGTGGGAAGAGTCTTTTGATGATATTGCTATCCAAACCATGACTCTAACTGGTTGTTTGACTGGCTCTTGGGCACAGGAAGGTAAATATTTTTCTCCTTTTGATGTACGAACGGTCCTAAACATTGGTGGTGTCAAAGTTATCAAAGTCTCGCTACTGAATACAACCTAATCAAGAAATAAAAAAAGATAAAGTTGAAAGAGACATTTATTGAAAAGTGTAACTTTACAAGATTATTAAAAGAAGACTTTTGTTGTTTGTAAATTTTCCCAGCCCTCTCTAGACCATGTAAAATGTCCATTTGCCCATGTTTTTCTTTGCAGTATCATCCTAGTGTTTAATCTTTGCTTCTTGCTAGGTCGTCTTGCACATAGCGAGAGCCCATATTGAAAAGGTCGCCGTCTCACTGTTCTCTCCAATATTTCCACACCAACGTTACGCATTGTACCTCTCAGAGACTTACTGGATAACGTTGGATCTTCTCTAGCTTTCTGCATTAAAAATCTGTCCTGCCTGATTGTTGTTTTAGGATCGCGGCCAGATTTTCCTCTTCTTCTGGGACTTGTTGAAGACTGAGATGTTAATTTTTGTGAAAATTTGCTGACGAATGATCACCTTATTCCTGTTTTCTGGGCTCCTTGAGCATGCGTATACTGGCCTACTTCCAAATATGTCGAAACTTAGCACTGATGTCCTTTGATTTACCCATAGTGCATTTCACTAATATTACAAAAACAAATTTGTTGAAGTCATAAACGAGACCGAAATTCTTCAGAAAAATACTAATGCTTAAATACTACCTAGTTGTCATAAAATCAAAATAATTCGGAGGTCAAACTAATTAACAGGACAATAAATACTCGGAATTCATATTTTGTCGAAGAGGGTTCTCGGGTATTAATAACTCATAATAGGCGTATTTTCTGGGTATATTAAATTTTTATTGCACGAATTCCTTGGTTTGGTCGATATCTACGTTAATGACATGCCAACTATACAGTTGCACGGTTGCAGTTCGGGCTTCGAAAATCACATTACCATGAATTTCGTATGAGGTGATAATAATTTGGCCACATCTGTACATTGCATGGTTGCGGAATATATAAGTATTTTTTTTGGATTTTATGGCGTTGGATAACGCAATTGTTTGGTGTTAGGCCCATTTTGCAAGGTAAAGATTTATTTACTAGGTTCTACAAAGGCCTGGGCGATTTAAAAAAAGCGAAATTTTAAGTAATTAAAATTACAATTCATTAAAAAGTTAGTAAGGTAGTGGCACTGTGTACCCCGTCTGCTAAAAAATTAAGAGCTCATTTAAATTTGGGTCTAGGTACCAAGAGTACAAAATTACGATGTTCTGGTTTCCTATTTAGATTTTAGACGAAGTTCACAGTGCTATAGAAATAAAATAATCTTCTTTAGTATGTTTTTTTAATTACAACGGAATCCAGGCCAAATTGCTCCAAATCGAACACAACAAATTGATCCAACATGCCATGATATTGTCAAATATAATATTGTTCACTAATTACTGTTACGTTTTCGTTTCTAGCATCCTGGAAGAAAAGCGGTCCACAGATACTGCCGGAGTAAATAGAGTAGAGCTTCTAATGGCCATTGGTATTCAAGATTTTCAGTATAAAATAGCAAGTAATTTAGCCGCAAAGTAATCCAATGCTAGAAGGCTTTGAGGAGTTCATTTTTCTAGTATAGGAATTAACAACAAGAAATCTTCCGATTGACGGTTATTCTTGTGCAAACGAGGCTAATGCTAAGCGGCTTTGCATACTTTGTAATTTCAGTATGAGGATTAGAAATAATGGATGGATCAGTACAAATAAACTTAATAAATATTGAAATATAACAGGATCAAAAATAATGATACTTAGGTTGTGGGCCAATTCTCAGGTAAATTGATTAGTACAGTAAATTGAAATTTTAGTACAAATTACTTTTCAAATCGTACCAATTCTCTAGTAAATAAAATTAGGTAACTGCGGTTTAAAGAGACACATGGTTTCTAGGAATATACAAAAATTGGTATGTAGGTACACGAACTAATGTCATAATTTAATATTGTTGTTGTTCCAATTATTCGTATTGTTTATATGAATAAATTTAAATTGTATATTTGTTCAAATTTGTTGCGTAATATACAAAATAAATTTATTGGAAAAATAAATAATAATTTTAGCAAATAAAACTGTGTTCATAAATAAACAACAAGCACATTTTCATTTCATGGGAAATGCTAGTGAATATAAAAAAATTATGTCTAGAAACATGGCCGTTTCGTTTAGCAAAAACAAAAACCACTACTATTTATCTTCGGTGTCTTCGCTTTACTATGCTTTTTGTACAGTATTTCAATTTGCCGCATACACTGTTAAAAACGGCATTTACTCTAGATTTACTTGAGAATTGGCCCACAGCCTTAGTCGAGAATCGTTTTAATGTTTTTCGATACATTTTTTTCATTTAGTTGTTTTTGCAAACTGACAACCTAAAATTTGGTAATAAATCTTGATAGCAGGAGTATCAAAAGTTGTTTATATTTCGCACTAGAATTCTCAATTTTTCCAACTTTAATCAACAATACCAAGTTTGTAAGGTTGCTAAAAAGATTCAGGTGATTCAGGATTTTGCTTTCCGGGATTTCATGCTTCAGGATTCCTTTTTTCTAGATTATGTTTTCGGGATTTCGATTTTTGGATTCGCTTTTCGGGCTAAGTAGGTGTTGCTTGCTACCCCGTACATATATGTTAAAATAACCTATGGGTTTAACGCGAAAATTTTAAAGGCGAAAAAATCATAAAAGACAATCCCGAAAATCAAAATCCCAAAAACTGGAAAGTAATAATCCCAACAAAAATATTTACATATAAAAAATTAACCGAAAATAAAATCCCATCAAAATCCCAAGTTTGAAAATCTCAAAAATGTCCAAAATGAAACCGAATTAGTCGAAATTTTGGCGCGCTGGTATCGACTAATTAGGTTTTATTTTGGACAGTTTTAGAAGGTTTATATTTTCAATTTATTGCGAAACTTTTCCATTGTTATCGTTAATTTTATTATCTTCATTGTTTTATGCTGTTCTATCAGTAAAATCAAATTCAAGTATTACGGTTGCTACAGTTTCAATTTCGTAAAAATGCAATAATTATTTATAATCCTGTCATTTATCTTGAACGTTATATTACAATTTTTTCCTGCTGTGTGACGATAGAATAGATTATCTTCCATTTTGTGTAATCAAATAAGAGGAAAGAAACGGGTTTCTGTAAGGGACACGGTTATAATTTGGACAGAAGCATTGGTAACGTAACATACGTGACAACAAAAAAAAATAAATGCAAAGGGCGACTCACTACAATTTTAAATTGAATTACAAAAGAACATATAATCGACACAACATAGTCATGATACAATGGCCTACGAAGTAGATGTAACAAGGGCGAAGGATAAATTAAACGAGCTTCCAACTACGGAAATGCAACCAGTACGTAGTGTTCGTTGGAAAGAGCCTCAATCTCTAGAAGGCCAACTTTTCGTTCCTTCAGCAAATGAATTTAACTTTCCATTATAGCAGCTGATTGTGGCAATGGCAGCTGTTAAAAAATCAAAGATGGAACCGAAGCTCCTCGGCCTAAAAAACTATTCAAAATACAAACAGATTAAAATTGCGTTAAAACAACAACTATATATCATTTTTTCTATTACATACATAGCAAAAAATTTAAAACCTTTCATAAAATAAAATTATATTTTCTAATTTTTTTGGGATTTAATAAATTTCGCATAACAATTTTATTCGTCCATTCACTCGAGAAAAAAACTATTATGTATTAGTTTTATATTACTCATCCACACTTTATAGCAATATTCAAAAACGTAATTTTGGGATTAAAATTTTCGAGAAAATGAATGTGACCCCGTAATCTATATGCCTAGAGTAACAAAATGTTATGATCGAAAAAGTAGGAAACAAAATTTAAATTATGCTAATTTTGCACCATTTATCTTAATGACTAAAATACGTCGATGAACTAAAATGTTAGAATTAATGATCTCATGTTTTGCGTGGTGTTTTGAAATAACTAAGATCACACCGAAAGGCCAATAGTTGCACAACATAATACATAGATTAAAAGCCCTTTAATAGTCTAATTTATGAGGTCTAAATTATGCGTATCCAAATACATATTCAAAAATTTATTAATATGATATATGTCTTCTACATAAATTTTACATTGAATTAGAAAAAAAAAATTTAAATTACAAATTCTGTGACACTAAATGGCGAGCGAGTGAGCGAGCGACACACACGAACGAGATGAATAATTGATGTAGACATTTTCGTTGATTATGAAATATGTGTATGCTGATATCATATAAAAATGAATTTGATTTATTTTGATTTGCATAAATTATGACATTTTTCGAGTTTATTATTTATAAATAAATAACAATTGGATGAAATTGATTGGAAGACATTATTTAAATATTTTTGATATTTATGTCGAATTGTATTTTGATTTGATATGTAACCTCCTTTTTCGTGTTAACCACCGCGGCATCGTAATACATATAGTGAAATTTTTATTTTGCAGATTTCATTTGGAGATATGTATTGAAACCATTTTGGTGTATTTATAATTAATTACATTAATTAATTAACTAATAGTGTTGAGCACAACAGGAGGTCGTGCTAGTAATGTGTTTTAGCAGGTTATCTCCGGATGTCATCGTTTATAAAATGCAATAATTTGATTGATACCGTGTCGTGGTATACATTGACCTCCATTCTTTCGCAATTTTATTCCGCGTGCTTGTTTTAATTTTTATTTGATGCTAATCAAACAATTTAAAGAGAGTTCGGGTGTGACACTTATTTAGCCTTGTGCAAATTTTGATATGCGCGGTTTCGTAGCTACACCACCTAATGTGGTCGTACAAATTTAGATTTAGAGGAACACGACATAAATAGCTTACTTTTTCTCTTACCCTATTTTCCGTAATTAGATTTTCTGGCACAGGTGTGGCGTTGGTCGTTTTTTCGAACTTTGAACTTCAACTAGTGATCGAAACATTGCAGAATATGCAAATGTTAAGAAACCGAGAGGAACAAATAAAATAATGGTTGGATAATGAGCCGGGCCTGGGCTGCTTCAACATACTAGATTTGTACATCGGGCGTCCCCGTTTCAACAGGGTAACTTATAGGGGGTCAACTTTGAATAAAGCTACTTATAATAAAAATTTGTAACTGGTCAAGTGGTTGCTTGTCATTTGAGGGATCTTTATCGCTCGAACTGCATCGTCCGGAATAGTTCGATCTATTCCGCTCGATTCTTATATAGGTTTTCCCAATAAGAGGTTTCATTTTGTTATCTAAAAAACCGAGTATTTTGTAAGAGAAATCAATGAATGTTTATTTCATTGTAAAGAGGAAGGTATGCCATTAACATTTGAGAACCATCAGCCAAAAGGACGCCACGGCTACGCTTGCAGCACCATATCCCTTTCATGATTTTCCATGACCAATTCACACATTTGCGGCTGTATGTCTTCGATAACTTCACGAATTCCATCTTTAAGGTCTTGAATCGTTTATGGAGCATTGGCATAGACCTTATCTTTCATGTGCTCCCAAAGAAAAAATCTAAAGGTGTTAAATCACAAGATCTCGGTGGTCAATCGTGGTCACCTCTTCGAGAAATAACACGGTCAGGAAACTTTCCTTGCAAAATTGCGATTGTTTCATTGCTTGTGTGGCACGTAGCGCCGTCTTGCTGAAAATAATATGTCGTCCACATGAATATCTTCCAATTTCGGCCTTAAAAATCATTAATCATAGCTCGGTAGCGCAACCCATTCACCGTAACAGTTGCACGCGCCTCATTTTCGAATAAGTAAGATCCAATCACACCATGGTGGTTATTAGTAAATCTAGATAAACTTTGGACCCCTAGTTGCACAAGCGTTTTTAATTCTGTATGCACATATAAAGTTCAGAAACGAATTTTGTTTAATCTAAAATTTCCAGTGTTGATTGATAATTTTTATTGTGATACTTGTCCAAGATATCGGACAGCGTTATAAGTACATAAATAAATCAAAAATGTCACAGTACATAAATAAATCAATGTCAAAAATGTCATCACGATGTCTCCGATTTTTGAATTCTTTTGCTATTTGTTGTAATTTCTCGCGTATTGGACCTTTCATGTTGGACTGAATGCCAATTACGTTGGCAGGAATAATGTGTAATGTAATGCTTGCATATAATTCTTGTCCAAATTAAATGGCAGTGTCTAAATCACACGCATCTTTAACATCAACACCAATCGATTCAAAGTGATCGTGAACATATCCCCCCCACGAAAAATTAAAAAATACTGAAGTGGTTCGGCTGAACCGGTGATTTCGAATTTTTTTTACCGTACAACACATTTTGAGACGGCGTGATATGTTCTCAATATCGGCTAACATTAAAATATAACAATACGAAATTTATTGACAATTGGTTAAAACATAAAGGATCAATTAAATCACATAATGGTTCCTGAGCATTAAGTTTTCCTCCTAGCATATACAGTTCGTTGAAAGCCAACGTAATATAAACGACATCGACACGATAATTTTCGAAACGACATAAAAAGGCTGCATTCAAATATTTCTCGTCCCAACATCATTGTTGGCAGACCAGAATACGATAAATTTTCAATGTTATCAGACCTAAGAATGACCGATACTTGTATATAAGAAATTATCACATGTTTGTGCAATATCGAGGTGCGGTTCCTTAAGAGCATTCTTTACTAAATTAAATTTGTTGTTGAACCTAACCTAAAAATTAAATTTCAATGTTTCTATTTATACATTTTTCTTTACCATTGGAACCTACCTAATAGAAAAACTTCTATTAGGTAGGTTCGAATCGTAAAGAACTATCGGCAATTTTCTGAGTTAGTTTTCATAATTTTTTTTTTTTAGGAATTATGGGTAATCTGTTTTTATCAATTTTTTTTTTAAAACACACACTAGGTGAGAAATTATAGTTTTATCTTTATTATTGCGATATCAATTTGAGTCTATTGTTGTTGTATATTCCGACCGATTTTGCACAACTTCTCCAAGTTTGAGAGCTAATAACAAAATATTAAAAGAAAATTTCGAGAAAAGGAAAAACCTAAGCACGAGTTTTCCATTATAGCTATTGAATGCCAAAAAAAATTCTAGAAGAAAATGTTCGCATAGATGCTTATAGAATATGCGCAACTTTATTTTAGTAACGAACACTCTTAATATCACAACATCACATCATATACAGTACACCGCCTTTCAGTACGAATCAGTTGAGTTCCGAATTTGTCGTTTATATTAAATTTTAATTTATTTCATGTGTCGAACTATCATGTCGGTTAGGTTTTTGGCATTTCTTTTCTTTTGCGGCAAATATATTGGCATGTCTGGACAGACTAAATTTACTAGTATCTTTGTTTCTCGGGAATGGTGAAATTACGTTGAATTCTGGATGCAACTTTGGTAAATTGCTGTATAAAATTGGACCGTAATACTTCTTTCATCTTGATTGAACTTGATTGTACTAAAAGATTGCAACTTCTTGATTGAAGTTGCAATCTTTTAGTACAGTCCGTTCTGAGCCTTTACTTCACGCCAATCAAATATTATGTGTTCCCATGTTTGGTTTTGAGCAGTGTAATGTGATTTTTTCTTCACTTCTTCGATTGTTGCGAAATTGCTGTTTCTTAATTATTTTGAAAACTTTAAACGCCCGTCTCTGCGAAGTTCTAAAGTTTTACTGACTTTTAGTTTCAAAGTTTTACTGACGTTTATGATTCTAAACCAGGCTAAATTAATACTACGTTGTTGCCCAATTATTTCCCAGAAGTTTTAATGTGAGATTTATGGATAACATCGGGTAAACGGACTAATATTTTGCAAAGACTTACGCTCGAAATACATCTGGGCCACTTTCTTATACCCACCTCTCCAATTCTTTCGATAACTTGATAAAATTTCCGATACATACGCGGGAAATTTTCCATGCATTGAGATTTGCTGGTAAGTTTCAGGGCATTTTGCAACAACGAGTTTAAGTCCATGTTTTTTACCTAACCTCACTTTATATTTTACAAGTGTTTCACTAAGTTTCTAGGTATATTTTTCTATCAACTTAAAAAAATTTATTACTGTTTCAATTTTATGAAATAATTAATATAATTAATTGAAAATTTTATATAAACAGTATTTATTTACCTTTTTGTTTTGACAAATAAGCTACACAGTTAAATTTTCTTCTTCACAGTACGTATTAATATGGCCGTGTGATTACTTTTTCACACAGAATGCGTTTTGCCTTTTCGCATACTACTTGAAAATTGTACAATACTTCTTGCCTGTATTTACGTTTTTTGCTTTTAATTTATTTCTATAAAAAACGTAAACAAAGATCTAATTGGTGCACGTGACTAGCGCTGCGCCAACCAAAACGCAGCAAAAAATCAAAACATAATAAAAAATGTCAGCAAAATAGGGAAAACTTAAAAAAAAAATGAAATTATGAAAGAAAAGTTTTTAAATTTGTATTAAAAATAGTCTGAAACTGTACTTGGATAAATTACGATTAATGTCATTGAAAAATCATAAGAAAAACTTAAGTATTTAAGAAAATATAACCGAAATTAAACTTGCATAGCAAAAAATCCCATGTAATCGATTTTTTTTTCTATGGAAAAGTACACTCCCGAGCATTTGATTATAACCACTTTAAATTTTGCCCTAATTCTTCATGTGGTTGTTGTTTTGCTATTATTTTTTTTTTATGTCTTTTGTTGTGTACTAGCTGATGAGAGAGAAGTTAAAATAAATCAAAGGAACACGGTCAATTGAAATATTATATTTTGCGAATATTTAAACATGAGCACTTGATTATAACCATTAATTGTTTTTAAACTTTGAAAGACTGAAATGCCTGAAAATTATTTCATTTGTTTTTTTTTTCTATTGCTGCGATTTATTTCCCGTAACACAAAATTAAATAATAAAAAATTTCCATTTTTATAACAATGGGTCGACGTAAAACGTTGACAAAGGAAGAAATTGGTAAAATTGTTGCATTTAAGCAAGAAAATTATTCTAATCGGCAAATAGCGAACAAAATTGGTCGAAATCATGTGACAATCAATAATTATCTAAATAAACAAGAAAATTATGGGAAAACCGTAAAGGGTGCTCGCAAAATAAAAGATAAAGTTGGAACTTCAGCCAGTATCTGGACAGTACGCAGAGTAATTAAACAGTGTCTGCATCTTAAACGGAAAAACTTATGAAAAACCACACAACAGCGTCATAAAGATGCTAGATTAGAGTACTGCCAGACACATTTTAATTGGAAGGAAGAATGGCATCAGGTGATATTTTCTGATGAAAAGCAATTTAATTTGGATGTACCTGATGGGTTTCAGTATTACTTCCGTGATTTGAGGAAATCTGAGCAGTTTCTGTCTCGTCGTCATACCGCTGTTGTTACCGTCATGGTATGAGCTGCAATTTCATTTCATGGCGCCATCGATTTGGTTGTTTTGGAAGGTCGACAGACCTCAGCGAATTACATTGATCAATTAGAAATACAGAAAATTAATTTCCAAGAAATGTTCAATGGCCAACAATGGATTTTTCAACAAGTTAACGCGCCCATTCATACAGCAGGACGTGTTAAACAATCGTTTGCCACAATAACGTGGAAGTTCTGGACTGGCCAGCTGTATCTCCCGATCTCAACATAATCGAGAATTTGTGGGGATGGTTATCGCGCAAAATTTATGCAGAAGGAAGGCAATTTCAAAATAGGGATGGGCTGATTGCTGCAATTGAAGATGCTTTCGAGTAAATACCACTAAATTATGTACAGAGCCTGTTTAATTCCTTATCAGATAGAGTTTTTGAAGTTGTACTGAAGAATGGGGGACTTACACATTATTAACAATAAAAAAAATTAAAATCGTCTACAATCTATAAACCAATTAATGGTTATAATCAAGTGCTCATGTTTAAATATTCGCAAAATATAAAATTTGAATTAACCGCGTTTCTTTATACAACAAGAGAAAAAGACATTAAAAAAAAATTAATTATAATAATACAAGCAGTTGCCTGCCACTAACGCTAGCTCAACGATATTTTTTTGGTTGTAGTGGCCATTTATATAGCGGCAATTAGCGTATTGCATTGGTCATTTACAACAACTATCGCATTAAATGTTAACCTAAATGGATTCATCTATATCCAAAATGATTTTGGATTTACGTAAATCCAATCCAATTTTTAGTACTAAAAGTTTGTACTAAAATATTTAAACGGATACTTAAAACTTACAAAATTGACAAATATCAAAATGGTTGTTGGCTTGGAAAATTATAAATCCAAAACTAAATCCTAATCCACTATTACCAATGTAGTACGCTTAATGGTTTTTCACTAGCTCTGTTGATTTTCGATTTTTTTCGAATCTGTACTAAAACAGCTAACTTCATTTTTACCCCATAGAAAAAACATTTGAAACACGATTTTATTATATTGATACTTTTTAATATTTCGTAATACTATAAATTATGCCGCAAAATTCTAAGTAGTTTATCATTATCTCTAAAGTCATACACAATTTGAATGAAGATGAGTTTCTTAATTCTTTATTGTTTGTTATTTTACTTATTTATTCTCTCTGGCTTTTGTATTTAATTTCAAGTGGAATTATAAATATTACTAGGGAGTATGTACGTTTTCAAAGCATGAAGCTCAAGTGAATTATCTTATCACTGAGTATTTTATTTGTTATGTATTTCTACATAACATACGAGTATATTGTAAAGGTTTGATACACACATGTCAGTTACCTCGGATTTAAATGCATATCTATATAATATATGTATGTATATGCACATTCTGTTCTGACAATAATTAAACATTGCATGATGCACCACATACCAACCAGAGAGCCTATATTTATATATTCTTCAATTGAATCTAATTTGTTTGGATATGAAGATAGATTTATATTTTCCTTTAATTGTTTGAAATGACTCACCCACAACCATGGTCTGCATAAATAGCAGCGGACAATTATTAAGATTGAACAAAATGTGACACAAACAAATGTGCAATGTTTATTTTCAATTTATGAAATGAAGGAAAAATTAAATCGTCTTTGTGAGGATTGCTAAGTGTTTGGTCTTCTACTTTCCTGTCTTGGATTGTCCATAATTGAATAATTTGACGTTTCATTTATCTTGTTTATCCAACAAAAATTACTGTAAAGAATTTATAATTGCTGTGAATATATTTTGTGCAGCCCAAGGGTGTTCAATACATTGAGTACTTCTGACATAATATTTAACCTTTTATGTTATTTTTGGTGTTCTCTAAACATAAAACATTTATGTACTTATATATAGAACAATACGAATGTCAAAAACTTGATTACGTAATTACATAACTCCTACATAAGATTTATCGTTTAGCACCGTAATTAATTGGATTTAACAAGATATAGTAATTTTATTAGCGAAACAAATTTGTTGAAACTTATCATCCTGAAACCTTCTCTAAACACATTCGTTCTTCGTGTTATAAGAGCCAAGCAAAAACGTTAATTTGATGCATTGAATTGCATCAATGATCAATCATTCTGTCTTCAAGTTGTAGAAATGAATTAATTTTAGTTTCGATTGCTTTTTTTTAAGTAAAATGGGAAATCGATCGAATCGAATTGGTATATACGAAGAAAGCATTCACGTCGAAAGAAAGTTTTCCAAAAGATTGATTATCGAATGCACTGGGAATTTTATTTGGGAACAAATATTTGGAACAAGAGGTCTTTAAGTACAAGTAAAATATTGTAAACAGCTTAAGGGTTTGTAACTATACAAAATTTTATTTAATGGACGTAAATCTTTTATTCTAAAGGTACTAATGATTTGGTTTTAAAAAAACCATCAACGACTTTAATCAGCCATTGACAGACAGCTTGAAATGTAATTATATTAAACTGATTTATTGCTTAACTTCATACACATTAGTTAGTGAATGTTGTTAGATTTTGCAACTTGGACTGTTTTAATTTTTTTTTTTTTTTAAATATACAAAAACCTCTCTAATGGATAAATTATCATAGTTTCCGGTTTTTTGTCGTTTGGCTGATCTATTATTAATACGACTAACCTTCAATTTCGTTTAAATGGTCAAATTTTTACACAAAAGTCAGGAAATTTGTATACAAAGCTATAAAATAGTCTAGATAAGAATTTTGGTTTATCCGCATAGAAAAAAGTTTGCGCTATATTAAACCACTGTATTTATTTAATTTGTCATATACTCGTATAGTTACTTATAACAATTTTATTGACATGTTTTTAAAAAAATGTATTGATTACAGATAAGAGCAAAAATTTATGTGAAATTGTATTTATATTTTTAACACCTGTAAATGAATTGGGTAGTGCCCCAAACATACCAAAATACTAGTCATATATAAGGCGATACAAACTAGAATTTGTTTCGTATCCCAAAGTTCATCGAATCAAATTTTTCGATAAGCATATAAGTGACACTGGTTTAAGCGTACTAAACAATAATTTAACCTTTCCAAGTATAAACATACGAGTAAGGGTACGATGTATGTATATGGGGACGACAAAACGCCATATCAATAAAAATATATTATCCATCAATAAATTTAAATTACTTCAATTGGAATTGAAATCAATTTATAAATTTACTCATCACATCAACGTATTATATTAAATACAAAAATTATATACTCGTTCGTATATATAAAACTATTTGTTTTCGAAATTTCGAATCAAGGACTATGATCTCATAAACACTATATATTTAACAATTATTATAGTTTATTATAGTACCGACACGGGTTATCTAGGATTTATCTCAATTGTGATGAAGGTAAATTGGTTTGAACGGTACAAAGGCGTTTATGATTATATCTGTCCTCAATATGGCGAAGGCCTAGAAAATAAACCGTTCACAATCATAATGATAATTCGGATTATTGGTTAATGCTTTTATGTCTAAATTGATCAATACAAAGAAAAATTAAATAAACTATTAACGAATTTTTGAAGCATTACATACATCAAATTTTATTTTATTCGGCATGAATTAGAATAACTAAATTTGACCCAGGATTATAATTAAGTAAATGTACATTGAGTTAAAAGAAAGTTTGGAATATCATTGCCCTTTAATTACATTTTTGATTAACGTGTGTATTACGCTACTTGTCAAATTGAGAAAACACTCGAGAAATTGAGATTTAAATTTTGTCAATTTATTCAAAAACAATGATGGTTGGCATTAAACTAATTCGAAATAACTTTTTACATAAAAGGCCAATAACCTAGTTGAGATGAGCAGTATTCTTTGGGAATAGAAAAATATTAATTTTTTTTTTTTTTTTTAATTAAAGCACGCAGGCTTATCATTTATTTTCAAAACGATTTTTTTACATATAATAATAATAATAATATACAAAATGAAAATAAATGAGTAGGGTAATCATCACCGATTTAACGGCAGTATTGATCTACCCTTTAACAAGAAAAATTTGAAAAAAAAAGTTATGAATATTACAATAAAAATTTAACAAAAAAAATATAAAAAATATAAACAATTGAAACTAAAATTAAAATTAAACTGCATCAGACTAAAACTCTAAATAAGAAATCGATATTAGGGTGCTCAAAAAGCCAAACTTTAAGTAATTTGAGAAATGATTTTGAATTTATTTGTTGCCGTATGCTAAGTGGAAGTTGGTTAAATAAGGAAGGAGCAGTTACCAAAAAATATTTTCTAAAATGTTCACTAAAAAAATGTGGAACAACAAATAAGAACTGATCATTGTTCCTAATGTTGTATCGCACATTTGATCTCAATAATCGGTGCCCACTTCGCAAATAAAATAAACGTAAAACCTTATAAACATTATAGATGTTGTAATGGTAAAACTTTAAAACTCAAAAATAATGGCCATGCAGAAACCCGCGAAGACTTAAAACACATGATACGAATAGCATATTTCTGAACAATAATTAGAATTTTTAAAGTTGAATGATAGCAACCAGCCCAACACGATAAAGCATATTTGGGCCTAGAGTTAATGCAGGCATAGTAGAATTTTAGCAATACCGATTTAGGAGCTACAGGTCTTAATAGATATAAGGTTCGTAATGCATTGCTGAGAGACTTTTTTAATTTATCGACATGATGCTTCCAACTCAGATTACAATCAACAATAATTCCAAGATACTTGAAACTCTCAACAGCTTCAATGGAAATGCACGAGCTGGAGCAATTAACGGCATTACAAAAACTGGAATGATACGTTAACGGTGAATGTAAAATACTGCCACTCAAACTAAAATGCATAATCTTAGTTTTGTCACTTAAAATTAAGAAATGCTGGTCAAACCATTTCCTAAAAACTAAAAGGTCCGCTGCAATTTTACGGCAAACATCAGTTTGTGAGGACGCACGATAACATAAGCTCATATCATCTGCAAAGGCAACAATCGTGCCTGCCAAATTTGTACTAAAAATTGAGTTTATGTAAATCAAAAATAAAAGGGATCCCAAGACGGAACCTTGAGGAACACCAATGTTTAAGACATAAGGACAGCTCATAGTTCCATTCACCTTAACAACATGATTACGATTTGCAAGATATGATTTAAACCAATTATTAATGTTTCCTCTGAAACCGATTTTAGAAAGCTTATGCAATAGAAGATTATGTTCAACCATGTCAAAGGCTTTTTTTATTTTTTAAAATTCAATTAAAGCAGACTCAGTGGAAAACCCATTGCGAAAACCGTGCTGATAACAACTTATAATACCATGCTTCTCTAAAAATACCACCATTCTAAATTTAATAATTTTCTCCATTATTTTTAACAAAACTGGTTGTAGTGCGATCGGCCGGTAATTATTTAAATCGCATCTGGAACCATTTTTATGAACAGGTAGTACAATTGCTGACTTATTTCAGGAACAATACCGGTTTCAAAACAACAATTAAAAATATGACATAAAAGAGGACATATAAGACTAATGGAACTTTTAATTAGGTTATTGCTAAAACCGAAAATATCGTAAGAGTTGCTTGATTTTAAAGAAGTAATTGCTTTAGAAACTTCAAGATCGTCAATAGGGTGGAAAAAAATGATTGCTCAACGTAATCGCCGTCACGCTCCATAGAACTCCTATAAATAAAAGGAAGACTAGACTTCAGATTTGAAGCAATACTTCCGAAATAATTGCTGAACTCATTGGCAATATCAGCGGTATCAGTTAATAAATCATTATTAGAAGAATTAATAGAATTAATGAGCTTAATATTTGACGAATTTTTACTTAATATGTCATTGAGAGTACGCCACATCAGTTTGGAATCTCCGGAACAGCTATCAAATCTCTTTTTATAGTAAGCAACACGAGCAGCAATAGTTTTCTTTTTAACCTTAAGACAATAGGCTGTAACATATTGCTGGAAACGTTACTGGATTGTTTCTAGCATATTTTGCTTTTCTCAATAACCATTTTTTTCGTTTAATCATGTTTAATAATGCCTCAGAGATCCATGGTTTAATAGGACGATTACTACGTGACTTTAGTGAATCTAGGCTAGCTGAGAAAACATCATTCCAAAGCGTTAGAAATACATCAATAGGAATAAATAGGAGAAATAATAGGAGAAAAATTAACATTACTTAACAGTTCCAAGAATTTAGATATAATGATTTTTGGCTTAACAGGTAAACCATCATTACTTTTCATCTGATTAATCTCGATCACAACATGCATCAAATGATGGTCAGTAATCATATAATTAAATAATTCAACCTTGACGCGAGATAAATTATTGTCACGTAATCTGCAAAAAAAGTGATCAATACAGGTAGAAGTAGTATCGGTTACTCTAGTTGGATCATTAATAAGCGATGCTAGACCTACGGGAGACATCATGCAAATATAATTGGAAGTGTAGCGGCTCAGAAAACCTTTTCACTTCGTGGCACTCCTCGTAGCAAAACTATTTATACACCGCGCCGCTTAATTACGAGGCATTGCTCGTTTTGCTGAACATAGCTATTTCGCCACCTACATTCGCGAATCTCGATATTTATCGATTATCGATAAATATCGAGAATTCAATTTCTTGATACGGAATGAGAAACGAAAAAGAACACGAGTCGCGTTTTGGTAGTCAAAGGAGACACAGTCTCATACATCATAATATAAAGTGTAAAGTGCCGAACAATCGTTCACGCCATTTTGTGAACTAAATTTATAATTATATTTTAAGTGATAATATATTAAATAATAAATATAATATAAACATAAATATAGTGTGTGTTAATCATTAATATAACTAATAAAAGACGGTAACACCGCTATAATTGGTGACCCCGACGCGCGAGAATAACGGTAAAACAAAAACAGTTCCATCGTTACTAAAATTCCGCGCAAGAGCACATTTTTATTCCAATGTGTTTAATAAAAATGTAATTAATTAACAAGCTCTTATACTACAAATAACTATAATAATAGTGCAACATATTAAAAGTGTACAAAAAAAAAAAACTAAAACGCTAACTAAAAGAATACCAGGCGCACATGAACGCCAACAAAATGTGACAAAAATTATTAAAATATTAAAATAAAAAAAAAAAAATAAAAAAAAAATACACTAAACAGTAAAAGTTAATAACAAATTAATAAAACGTGTGTAGTGCAGCAAGTTAGTGCGCAGTGTGTGTGCTTAAGTACTCGCGGTATCAGAAGTTCGATTCCCGGTCATTACTTTAAACACAACAATACACAAAAAAGAAACATTTTGGGCCAGTTGCCCCCGCAAAGGCGATCGCGCCCATCGCTAGGAACCTGGCAACAACATTATGCATGCGGATAAAAATCAAAACGGAACTGAAGAACAGTCGGCAGATCAAGGTGGTAACGGATATATACAATCATACGAGTAATTATTAAAAAGAAAATTACATTTATTTAACATTTTTTTTAAATTAATTTTTAAATTTTTATTCATAAACCTTTTAAACATTTTGTTTTCAAAAATAAACTAAACTATCATTTAAAATAACTATATACACATAACATAGAACATTCAAATTTTTTTTCTAAAATTTTGTTTTCGTTAAATTCTAAATTTTTTTTTGAATAAATAAATTATACAACATATTACATTACAACTAGCAGTATGGCACAACGGATAGCGTTGATGGCTATAGATATTAAAGTCGCAAGTTCGAAACTCGACGAATTCATTTAATTTTTTTCAAATTTTGGTGTATATAAATTTTTTTTTTCTCAAACAATTTCAATTTAAATATTTTTTTTTTACAAACATATTTTCATTAAAAACATTACATTAAATTACATATTAAGCATATTTATTGTAAGTGTACGATTGTTCGCTTCAACTTCGAACTATTTTACTATAACTTCGTTAATATTTCAATTGACTTTTACCTTTTTCGTTTCTGATTTCGCTCGTTACAATTTGCTATTTAATTAATTTTTTTGCTGATTTTATTCTTATTCGATCTGCCCATTCCCTTATTCGTATTCGCAATACTCCTTGGTTGGAAAAATAGTTCTATTTAGTTTGTTCGCGTTCGAATATTTTTTTTAAGTCTACGATTAGATAGACAAGTAAATAAAATAAATATTTCTGCTACGCCGCCATTAAAGTGAAGTGAAAAATAAAATAATCAATTTAAAATGCCACATAAACAACAAAAAGCCGTTTCATCGTCAGAAGATGAGAACGACACTCATGCTGGCACACCAACATCGCGGACAACCAAGTTATACAAGATACCACCAAAGATATCCCCATTCTGGAACGAGCAGCCGGCAGCTTTTACACTGGCCGTGGTTTAATAGTTTTGTGCTCGATTATCGTAAAGTTTTGCAATGTCGAACAAGGGTGGTGGCAAATGAAAAAAATCTGCGTCTAGCCGGGATTTGATGATTCTGATTTTAGTGCGTCAACCGAGTTGGATTATTTTTAGAAACTGGTTCAACCTATTCTCACTGCTGATGTCTCATCTGCTCCCATGACTCATCGTATTCCAGTACCGCGGTTGGAGTGTATATTGGTTCTTGCAACGAAATTGATAGAAACTATTACAGCCCCTGTTCAATGAATTATGAACACTATTAGTATTTTGAAAATTCCTAATTTCTGCTATTGTTTTGTATTTTAAAGTATTTCGAAGTAATAAAATTCATTTAGGATCACATCTGTCGCAATAAAATTATTACCTGTAAATGACTAAAAAAGATCAATAGCATGCATATTTTACTTTTAGTTTATCATCTTATTTTATGTATGACGCGCGGTTTAACAAGGTGTTTTTAGAAATTTTGTGACTGAGCTAAAGTAAGAAATAATCTACGTTAAGTGATTTTTATCATTTAGTTAAAAACTTGTGTTTAAGTTAAAGTGTGTGTGTGTGTGTGTGTGTGTGTGTGTGTGTGTGTGTGTGTGTGTGTGTGTGTGTGTGTGTGTGTGTGTGTGTGTGTGTGTTGGAAAGTCTAGACTAAGATATTTTTATAAAAATTGGGTGGAAAAAGGGCCTAAGCAGTGAAAAAAATGCTATCGGAGCATTATTAAAAACAAAAAGACGGGAAAGATTCGAAGCCGAACTTTATAAGCATTTTTGTTACCTATAAAGAACTATAGGCATATAAAAACTATAAACATTATTACCACCCCACCCACTACCCATCTCACCCGCACCCATATCATCACCCTTTAGCACCTCTATACCCACCCCCACACACGCACTACCCACACAAACAAACCCTCATCCACCAAATCCTAAATTGCGAGACCAAACCCAAAACACCTTATCCCGAATTTTTAAGTACTCATTATACATTTTCAAAAATTATATAAAAAAAAATCCGAAATTAAAGTTTTTTTTTTTAATTTATAGGTTAAATTTAGTGACGAATGCAGCCTGGAGGCCGTTACAGAATCGGCCCAGTTCGCCAGTATGAGACCAGAAGAGAGGTTTAGAGAGAACTGCGTAGTCAGGAGCATAAAACATCAGCATTAGTAATGATATGGAGCTGCATTAGTGGAGATGGACCTGGTCTAATACTTCGTAGAGGAAACCACGAGAAACGAACAATAAAAAAGGTGTTAACAGATGTCTTATTTCCTTACATGGGGTTGCTATCTCAAGGCCAATACTCTTACACTTTTATGCAAGATGGAGATCCTTGCCATACAGCAAAATTAATAGAGAATGTGTTCCTAAACCAAAATATTGACATCCTAGCTTGGCCGGGCAACTCTCCGGACTTAAACCCTATCGAGGATTGTTGGACCTTATTTAAGTCAAACGTATATAAAACGGTCATTCGCTCCATCTTTGGTCCAATTAAAGTCGCGAACAATGAATATCGGATTCGCATGAACCACGAGATAAAGCAAATACTTGGAGATTGCGATATTATCGGATTCATCAAATCCAATCGAGTGAAATGGCTTGGCCACGTTGCAAGGTCCCCACAACAACGGATGACCAATAAAGTGTTCCATCAACAACCAGCCGGTGTGCGTCGTAGAGGAAGACCCCGACTGCGCTGGCGTGACGACGTCGAACAAGATCTACAGGCACTAGGATGTCGAAACTGGAGGTCGAGAGCGATGGACCGAGACGGCTGGAGGACCATAGCGCGGGTGGCAAAATCCCTTCATGGGATGTGAAGCTAGAGAGAGAGAGAGTATATAAAACCCCCCGCTGTTTTAAATGATTATGGGCGCAATTTGGACTTGGTTTTTTCATCGTTATATTTTATTGAAGTTAAATCTTGCCTGGAGGGCTATTATGAATTTTTTTTCGATTTCGTAAAATCGTAAATTCGACCCGCCGCAAATATTCCTATTATGAATTTTTTTTTGTCGTAAAATTTAAGACCACGAAGTATGTGTTGGCTATTTTGTGTTGGTTTTAGCTAAATAATTTAGTCAATTTTTGATAAAATAATTGAGTAACTTACATTTTCAAAAATAATTAAAAAATAATAAGTATACATTGTTTTCGTAAACATGATATTCGTTACCTACCTATAGAATAGAGCAGTCGAATTTTGACATTTGATTTTCGTAAAGTTCGATTTCGTTTTTTTGTGGTTCATATTAGGGCAGATTTTACGATTTTTGAATTTTACGAAAGCAAAAAAATTTCATAATACGAATTTTCGCGGCGGATCGAATTTTACGAAAAAATTCCTTAATAGGCCCCCTGGATTTAGCTGGGCACGCTAGGATATACCAGACACCACTTTTAATTAAATTTTTTTATTTAGATTGTGTTTTGGTTGATTTTGTTAAAGGTGATTTTAGATATGATTTGGATTTCGTTAGCTGTCTCTGGTTCAACCGTCGCTTAAAAAATATAACAAACCGTAAATCTAGAGTTTTCTGGGAGCGAATTTGATAAACATCAACAACGCGAATTAGAGAGTTTAAATTTCTTAATGATTTTCTTCATAAAATGTATATTTTAGAAATTGAAAATGAAATTTCGCTTAACCCGAAACGATTTTTTTGTTTTTCATTCATAAATAATAAAAAAAAATCAATCCCGATATGATTAGAGAATTTATAATTTTTCTTTTTCGGATTCGATTGATATTGCAACGAATTCGCAAATTTATTCCAAAAACTCTTTTGATCATTCTGATTTGACCTGGGACAGGTACTGATGGTATAGCATCCTTGATCTTGCATAAATGTGCTCGCTCTTTGCGGGAACCTATATTTTATTTGTTTAATGATAGTCTCCCGAGCGGAGTCTATTGATATTAGGAAAACGTCGTTTATTTTTTCTATATTTAAATCGGTTAGAATACCTAAGCTTGAATCATCAGTTAAATCTACAATAGAAGTGCGCATAAAAATAGATTAAGTTTGCGTCCACATGCTTTTTTCACGACAATTACTAATTTGATGGTTTTTTCCAACGACACTGTTGGAAATCGTGGTCAGGTTAATGTTATATACACAGACTTTTCGAAAGGTTCTGATAGATTGGATCATACAATTTTTTTTCCATTTCGGATCCGACTTCATTCCAATTAAATGGACTGCGTCCTACCATACTTCACAGAAGCAATGTGTTAATATCTGAAAAGTTTCCTCCATACCTTCCGCAGTTCCACAAGATCACCTGGGGCCGTTACTTTTTACAGTATCTGATGCCAATTAATGTTTCGAGTTTTGCAAATGTCTTATGTATGCCGATAACTTGAAAATTAATGCTAATATCGATTCTGTGATGGATATTGAGCGTATGCAAGATGAGCTTTACATTTCTTTCGACTGGTTCACGCTTAATAAAATAGATTACGATTTTCTTGCGTGGAGGCTCCGTATTTTTTATTAGGTGTTCAAATCAGCAGAGTATGTGATATTCGTGACCTTGGAGTTATTTTTTCAAGTACCTCAAATTTAATAAACACATCGATCATACAATAAATAAAAGATACGCACTATTGGGTTTTATTAAGCGTAATTTTGCGATACTTACACTTTCAAAACCTTGTATGTCGAAATTTATGCTTTACGACGTTTATTAAACCTGACTCAGGGATTTGTTCGGAAGTCTTACATAAACGTATTTTGTTGCTGAATTTACAAACTATCTATTAGGTGCGAAATTGCTTGCGCTGTGTTTGTGGAATATTTTGTTGTCTAGAATCGATTGACCTAAGTTGTTTGAGAAATTTTGCTTTTATACGCTCCTCAAAGAGGCCGTAGATCGTGACGTCGCATTTTGCGTATTCCTGTTTGTGTTGATGATTTTAATAATTCCGAACCACTTGAAATGTTTTTAATGCGTTAAATGGGTTTGATTACTGTTTTTATTTTAATATTTCGAGGGAGTTGTTTAAACAACGAATGACAATGCGTGTTTCATTGCAGATTTATGGAGCTATTTTGCTATTTTTACGATGACGTTTCACTGGCTTGATATTCTTCTTTGCTGGCACTACTTCCCATAAAGGGATTAGGCCACCTCTTGCAAATAACTCCAAGCATAACAAGAGGGCACCAGACACGAAACCAATACTTTAAAAATTCTCTTCGACTTTACCTATTCATCGAATAGGAAATAAAGAGCATATCAGAGACATCTAAACCTTGATGAATAATTTATTATTACAATCATATCGATGTTGAGATCATTCCTAAGCTCAAAATTTAGACGCATCCAAAACTCGATACCAAACCATGGCAAATGGCAATGGCCTGTAAATATTCACTACATTTTAGAGTAGACCTATTTTGTAAAGCGCACCTCCAGTGTATTGAGTGCATAAGCAATCAGAGAGCTACATCAACATTGGTCTATTAGTATAGACCTATATTTTGAAACCTCCCGGGTTAATCACCATCCGGTCATTGGGCGCACAATATCCCTTTCACATATATCTAGTAGTACATATATCGATTATAATATGCGCCACCTGTTCGACCTTCAAGGTGGTCTTGACCACGGTAGAATGCGATTCAAATTTTCGATTAAAATCACGGAATTTATCATCTTTTGTCATTTACGGATTGCTCTTGTTAATTTTGAAGCAAACTTTTTTTTGTTTTATTTGACGCACGATAACAGAAATTCACATCGCTTTATTGCTGTATAAATTTTACTTCACTCCTAGTGTTCAGTCCGACCAAAAGGATAATAATTATCATGATATTTTTTATCAGCTTTTGTCATAAAACGCACTCATTTATCACAAAAAAAACCAAAAATATTTTCGATTCTGGCTGTCAAAATTTATGTACATTTTATTTCTAATGTTATTGCGCTATGATGTTACATGGACCAGGACAACATTTTGTTCATCTTTAATGTTACATTTCCGTATTAACAATAATACATTAAAAACAATGTAGTTCAAATCAGTGGCTCAACAACAAATATTGTTTGTGTATGATTTGAGTGTGTAGTTTCTTTTCTGTGTTTTTGTTCAATCTTCAATGCCCATTTCATTTCCTCTGATGGCAGCCGCATGAAATGTGTCTCGACTCTCGAGCTGAGGCAACAAAGTTAAAAATGAGTGATATAATGCAAATTGTTGTTGAAAATTATTGTTGTTGCAATGCAAATGTTGTTGTACCGCCTTTTTGAGATCACACATTTTTAAGTTTTCACTTTGTTGGCTCGGCTCGAGAGTCGAGAGATATTTCTTGCGGTTGTCTTCAATGATTGATTAAGTGCGACGTTTTGTGGTTAAAATTATTCGTGTACATATTCACGAATTGGGCGAGAATGTGATTTCCTTTACACATATAAATGCCATCTAAAAACAATTTGTGAAAGTTTTTAGCGCAATCAATTATCTGCAAACCTCTGTCTTAAGTTATAATTGAATGGTTTAAATGAGTGAATTACTATGCCTACTCCCCGAGTTTGTTTTATTAGCTAAGAAAAGATGTGAAGTATTCAACTATTGTGAAATACACTTAGGCATCAGTAAATAGTAAATTTTTGTTATGACAGCGTCAAAAATGTTTTGACGTGCAGAATCCATTTATAATTATTTTTTCAATTTGGTTGTTCATTCGGGTTTGACATAAAATTATACGAAATGAAGTTAGGGTCACAAAAAATATCATGATAATTTTTATCATTTTGGTCGGACTGAACACGCCAACTGAATTCAAATTTAACTAAATATTTAGAAATTTTGTCGTAGTTTAGGGATTACTTGGGCCTATCATGAACATTTAGCAATATCGTTCGATACGATCTGCTCCAGATATTTCTATTATGAACATAATAATTCGTTTCTGTAAAATATTAAATCGTAAAACCAGCTGTATATGAAACTAAACACGAAATCGAATTTTATGAAAATTTAATGAAAAATCCGTTATTTAGGTGACGGATATCGTATTAAATAAAATACAGACAAGTAGAGACAAAATTAAAAATCTTATTATTTTGGTTTGTAGATTTAACATTTTGTATAACTTGTAACGGTCTGGCTTTCATTTTGTAATTTTACTGTCTATCCTTATAAACCGTTAACAGAACTCGTGATGACTTTACGGTGGAGCAGCAGATTGCCGGCTAGGTGGCAGTCGTTAGGGTGGGATCTTTCCACCGGTCACCATGAGCTTGAAAATTGCTGCTTAATATTTTATATTTGAACACTTTATCACGCACATAATAGGCATTCACAGGTATTGGTATATAAAAAAAAACGTTAAATCACAGATCTATTTATTATGAGGTGGTTTATATTAGTTCTTAATGAACATAACAGTATATCACTGCACTTTATCACATCCATATATACACAACTGGGTTGGGTGACCTTCGATATTATGGTCACATTGTTCTACACCCACGCCTCCAAAAATATAACTTCATTAAAAAGAAGTCCCAAAAAAAATGGTGCTCGAGGCTTACACCATCATGGCAAACTTGTTAAGCCTATTCAGCTACACATCATATTCTATCACTTAGATAATTAAAACGACACTAAATTCGCGACACTGTACATAACATCCCAGAAACACTTGAAAACAATAATTTCGAGAGAAAGATTAGAAAAATGTAAAACAACACACCTATAGTAAATCAACCGAATATCACAACGCTTAAATTGATTAATATATGTTCAAAGATTGTATAGGTATATTTAGATATAATAAAAAAAATTATAAATTGTAAATATAGTTTGAATATAGTAAATAAATAAATATAATTATATAATAATATGAGTATGCAATAAAACTAAATATCTTAGTACGACGGAACCATGGCCCTTAATTTTCTAAAAAAATTTTTATCATAAATTAAATTTTTAAATTTTCTTTCATGCAATTAATAAATATTTAGACACATTTGTACATATATATATAAATAATTTAATAACTAGTAAATAACTAAATATTAATATTTTAGGTAATTGATTAACGGCGTAATCGAAAATTGTTATATGTGGAATAACGCCATATATACCGTCGCGTCTCGTGAGAAAAATAATTGTTCTAAGACGCCGGTATCCATTTTATTTAATATGCTTCTTGAAATTTTGAAGCTTATTTTCCTACTATCATATGCAGCTTAATATAGTTTTCGTTTACGATAGTAATTGTAGTTTTAGGATTTAATATAAGTAAAAAAAAAAAATCGCTTACCAAGCTAAACGGGATTTTTGCAGATTGCCACAGATTTGATACACCTACACGGTTTGATACGCTACAGAACATATTAGAAATAACAACAACAGAGTTAGTAATCATTCATGACTATAGAACACCAAAATTTTATAAAGAAAATTTACCTTGGTAAGCTTCACAGAAAATAAACAGTATTTTCCTCTCGATTCGCTTATGGATATCCGTTTAAGTATGTATTGGCTACCCGACTTTTTTTTCGTATTTTAATTATTATTTTTTTTTTTGTGAGCCAAATAAACCACTTGCACAAAAATAACCTTTAAACAAATTTTCAGACACTATTAAAATCACAAAAAAACCTTAAGGTTTTTATGCTACTTACTATTTCCACTACCAAATGGTAATTAATGATACGATTTAATCAACACGGAAGATGTGACAATACTGATTTGATCGATAAGAATATTATTTATTTTCTGCATATTATTAAGGGGAAAATTAAAATATATAAAACTTGTTTTACTCCCCCTCAATACTGTAATGTTCGATTTATTTACTACAAATCAGCTGTTCGACATTATCTTGTAATAGATACACTGCGCGACCAAATTTTCAATGCGCGCGCGGCTGGCATGTCATGCGAGGATACTAAATTTGAACGTTATTATAACAACTGTAACCACGCAACGGTTACAATCGTGGGGACGACCCACACCCAGGAGATAGTCTCAAAAGCCGGGCATTTAGTTTCTAATTATTTTGTTGCGACTATTCAGGTTACACATGGGGTATACGACTTCTAACTTAACGTAGTATGATATGCTAGTATACTGTGTACAATCTATCATCCAGTATTACACCAAAACATGTTAGCGTATATCTTTAGCATGATAAATTCCAATGGATTTGCCTGATTTATTACCAACTTCATAGGATACATTTCCAATCTTATTTAAAATAATACCCGGTACAAACTTGAAGGCTAGTTTTCCTGAAAATTGTTTAGATGCATTACTCTGCACAAAGTTTCGCACAAAAACTTCTTGACCAACATTAAATACCCTGTTCCTGGCACGAAGATTATACTTAGAAGCATTCTGTTCATAAGCTTTGCGAAGATGACTCAAGACAATTTTTTGTACTGAAGATAAAATATCAGCATTATTCGGAACATATGACTGGTTTTCATTAAGACAGTTTAATTCTCTCATCAACTGGTACGTTGATCCATGTGATATTCTGTGCTGACCAAATACGAGAAAATGCGGAGAGAAGCTTGTGCTGGCATGGATCGTATTCCTTAGTGCGCCTGCAATTTCATCGAGGTGCTCATCCCAACGTTGGTGGTTGTCTTTTATGTACGCTCTAATAGCCGACAAAACTGACCTGTTCACCCTTTCAACTGCGTTGGCCTGCGGAGAGTATTTAGCAGTAAAATCGTGTCTAATACCATATTTTGATATTAATGACTCACACAGCTTCGAATCAAACTGGGGTCCGTTGTCGGTTAGTATGCTTTCAGGCACACCAAAGAGATGAAATATTTTCCTTTCTAGTATCTCGACAATTTTTGCCGAGGTCGCTGAGCGGATTGGAAATATTAATGGGAATCGGCTGTACTGATCCAATAATATGAATATGTGGGTGAAACCGTTTCTCGTTCGTGGATAGGGACCAAGAAAATCCAAGTACAGCCGCTGCCATGGTCGCACTACCTCGACCATTTTTCCCATCATTGGTCGAGTTAACATGTTGACTGGTTTGGAACATTTACAGATGTCACACCTATTTATAAAATCCCGTACCTGCTTATTCATCTGAGGCCAATGATAGTATCTTTTCAACAAATTTATTGTCTTCTCTATACCCTGATGTCCCGCGGATGGTGGTGTATGTGCTGCTTCGACTAACTGTTTGGTTAAGGCCTCTGGTACTACGAGTTTCCAAGACGGTATATCAGTGATAATATCAGTGCCCGTGTTCACGTATATTTTACCATTTTGAACTTTATAATTGTCGATTGCCGTGGTGTTTTCCTGTAGGGCCTTAATCCGTGCGACATACTCTTGGTCATTGAATGCTGTAGACTCTAGGTCAACGTGTAAGACATCATCGTTCTCTTCCAATGTTTCCACATAAATTCTCGATAAGCTGTCGGGTACCACGTTCAATGAACCCTTCCTATACTCTATCTTGAAATCAAAGGCTTGCAGTTTCATGGACCACCTCGCCAACCGACCTGTCAAGTCTCGTTGATCCATCAACCAACGCAAACTGGAGTGGTCCGTGATCACGGTAAACGGATATCCCTCAATGTACGGCCTGAACCTTTTGATGCTCATCACTGCTGCCAGACACTCAAGTTCCGTGATGCTGTAGTTTCGTTGTGCTTTATTGAGCTTATGGGACATGAACGCGATGGGGTGCTCATCCCCATTATCAAACCGCTGAAATAATACACTCCCTACTCCAGATGTAGATGCGTCGCATTGTATAAAAAAGGGCTTGGAAAAATCTGGATTAACCAGAACTGGTGCTGTCACAAGCGCTTTCTTCAACTGCTCAAATGCTTCTTGGGCTTGAATATTCCACTGATTGCTTTTGCCCTTCTTAAGCAAATCCGTGATAGGAGCAGCTATACTGGAGTAATTGGGAACAAAGCGTCGGTACCAGCCGGTCATTCCCAGGAATCTGCGAATCTGCTTCGTAGTCTTTGGGACGGGGTATTCGTCTATGGCTCGAACCTTGTCCGGGTCCACTCTGAGACATCCCTCACCGATCACGTAGCCTAGATACTTTGTTTCCCGTAGAACAAACCTACTTTTCTCTACATTTATAGTCAGGTTTGCTAATTTAAGCAGTCTGGCTACTTCAGATAACAATGATAAATGCTCCTCAAAAGTTGCAGATACCACTAGTAGGTCGTCTAGGTAAACAAAGACGCGATCATGAATGTGGTGAGGGATTACCTTGTGCATTAACCGACACATCGTTTGGGCTGCATTGCACAACCCAAACGGCATGACGGTAAATTGGTAGAGTGGACGACCCGGCACGGTAAAGGCAGTCTTATCCCTTGACGATGGATCTAGGGGTATTTGCCAAAAGGCGTCTTTTAGGTCTATTGTACTTATAAATCGAGTGTTGTCCAACCGACCTAGCAACCCATCGATCAACGGCAAGGGATAAGCGTCCTTTACCGTAACCGAGTTCACCTTCCTAGCATCGAGACATAGACGAACTTTCCCGTTTGCCTTTTTCACCAGTGTTACTGGGGATGACCAAGAACTGGCACTTTCCTCGATCACTCCCAAACGAATCATACGGTCGAGCTCTCTATACATGTCGTCTTGAACTTTTGGAGATACCGGATAGTATCTCTGCTTTACCGCAGGTGTACTCCCCACATCTATAGAATGTGACAGAATGTTTGTTCTCCCCAACCCATACTTTTCGCACGAAGGGAAACTGTTAATTATCTCTTTTAATGAAGCTTGTTGTTTTACGTCTAGCAAATGCTTATTGCTTAAAGTCTCATCGTTTGAATTCATGTAGCTGCAGTCTAACTCATTAACCATTAACGGAACCAAACCAAAAAGTTCCCAGAAATCTATTCCTAGGTATAGTTGCTGAGTAAGGTTTGGGGCTACATGGAGTCTCATTGTTCTCGACTTACCACTATATGAAACCTTGACAATGACATGTCCAAGAATCCGCTGACGCTCGCCGCTCGCAGTAGATAATAGGGAAGTCATGTTTCGCAATCTTATATTATTATCATCTATGAACTGTAATGCACCCTGTCCCAGAACCGAGATGCTTGCTCCGCTATCTAACAGACCCTGGTACGGTATGCCATTGATAAGTACCTCTGCATATGGTCTGTTATCGTTATTACATAGTAATTTCGATTCTGAAATAATCCTTTGGATTTCTCGCCTGGTTCTAAAATATTTTACGCTGCGATGTAGATCATTTCTCGTTTTGGAAAGAGGATTCTGAGTGATTGTGGTTTGAGTTGCTGTGGATACTTTAGTTGTAGTTATTCTTTCTTTCGTTGGAGAATCCTGTAAAATTCGGGATCCGTATTCGTTGCAGAATCTGTCATCTGTGTCTGGGGGGAATTCGTAATTGGATTTTGGGATCTCAGCACCCCAGTATTTCTGACACCCCTCGAGTAGTTTTCCGACGTTTTGTTACGGCATGTCTGGCAATTAACCTTAATAACGTTCTTGGCTCCACAGCCAAAACAAAATCGGTGTGATATTGGAATTGAACAATCTTTAAACAAATGCGTATTTCTTCCGCAATTCCAACAACGGTTTCGATCAAGTGTATTATTCGTTTTATTTATTGTTGAGTTAGAAACAGATACAGCACACACGGAATCGTAGCTCATTGGCAGCTCAGAATAGTAGCCTTGATTGGGTAATCCCTCACCGTAATCGAAATTCACATCCAGCTCACTAACCTGGCGTTTCGATTGGTATGCTAACTCCGGTATCCATCCAAATCGATTCCAGGTATCTTCAACTGCAATCGAGCGATTAACTAAAGTTGCGACATCATTGAACCTTTGGCCCGCAAAGTTCGACTGCAACCCAGGCCTCATATTCCGGATCAGTAATGCTAAAGTTTCCGTTTCGGACATGGGATTCTTCAAAGGTAGTGACATTGATAGAATTTCATTATAAAAGTCTATGAATGACTCTTTCACTCATTGCTTCCTTCGTTCCAGTGCCTGTTTTATATCCGCGTCCGTTCTGCGATCTTGGAAACGGTGGATCATAGCATACTTCAACTGTTCCCAGTCCACATTCCTTTCCCTCTCCATATACATCCAGTACCATTCACGTGCCTTCCCAGTCAACAGTACATTAATATTTCTAACAAGAAATTCTGTGGTAGTAGAATTTGAAACTGCTAAACTTTCTACCCGATAGATGAACCGTTCCACCGGAATTTCACCACACTCGCCACTGAACGAAGTACCCCATCTATGAATTTCAAGACGTCCATGTTTTTTTAAACAGTTATCAGATACAGTATATTCAGGATTGATTATAGGTATTTGATACTGTCCAGCAGTGGAATGTCTTGGAGGTGGTACGGTAAAATCAAATTTAGGTGGAGGTTGCATGTTTGTCGGTGATGTGATCATAGATGAATGCATACCCGGTTTGCTAGATGGATTGGATCCTGATGCATTACTGGCGTGAGGTTGAAGGTTCGTTCCAGTTAACTTGAGTTTAGCAATGATAGCGTCTACTATAGAGTCTACTTGCTGCGAATATACCACATTATTTTCCCCTGCAGTCAATAATGCCTGAGATGGTAGTTGATGGACATCTTTATTTTCCAACGCGGTCACTAATACCTGAAATGGTGGTTGGGGAGTATATTCAGGGTCTGCGGCTTGGGCACTTGAGCATGGTTGGTTATTATCTTCTTGTTTAGGTTCATTAGTTTGTTGCAGCTGAAAGTTGTTCGCTCCTACATTATCACTGTCTTCCTCATCATTCTCGACCGTTATAATCATCAACTCTTTCAATGATTTCTCAGCATCTGTCATGCTAATTTGCTTGTTTCGTAAGTCATTGAAATAGCCTAAGAGTTTCTCGCAGGTTCCTAGAAGACTTTGGGCAGACACATAAGTAGGACCTGTTTTAGTCAACGTTAGTCTATGAAGGCGACTTGATATATGTTCAACCCCGGTTACCAATTCTTCTAACTTATCAAGATCCATCGTTTCGTTAGCTTGCATGCACTTTTCGGTTGCATTGTACATTTTCCGCAATTTCTCGGCACAGATGGTAACCTCTCGTTTCGGGTAACGTGTTGCGAGAAAGTGTGGCTCAGAAGGTTTCTCGGATTCATTCGTGTTTTCTCTTTTTACAGCTTCTTTAAGTAAATTCAATCTATTTGCAATCGTCCCAGTAATTTGCCTAACCTGGCACTCAATATCCAGCTCGTCGCAATCAAGATAGTTGACGTCCATTTTGGAATTCTTTTAATAAAATTTTTCACGATACTTTCCTAAATAATAGATTGTTCACAGCACTTTACGCAATAATAAAAATTTGAAAATTTGATTCTAACACCAATTATATAATAATAGATTCAACTGCATAAATCCCAACTAAATTATTAGCAAAGTCAAGAAAAATTGTGTAACATTAGTTTTAACCGAATAGTTTCAACTATAATGGTAATATTTTTATTTAACTCTTTTTTTATAACTTTTGATTCTACCATGATGATACAGGCCTCGACACCCATATATAACATAACTCAGTTGTATATTCTGAATGTGATACATAATAATAAAGATCTGAAATGTGAATGCTCATAAAAAAAATAATAATATAACCTGAAATCTACATTAATTGGAAATTTAAAATTTTGCAAATGGCCAATGACGGTGAATATATGTATTCGAGAAGGTAAATAATTACCATCAAATGCTACTAGCAGATAACATATACAATCTAGTTTTGACCTTAGCAACCATAAAACAATATAAATACAAGTGAACGTTACTACTGCAAACTAACAGTCTAACCACGCAGTGAATATTAGCGCGCGTAACCTTCAGTTCTCTATTTCTATACCGGTATAAGCCATCTTAATCGCTAAAATCTAAGGTTGCCACACAACCAAACATTTTACTTAAATGGAATTAGGGAAGAATGACTCAAACCAAAAAAAAAATAATAAATTAATTAATTATCAGAATTAGGATGTCCGATCAGTTTAGATGTCCAGTCAAACACCTGAGTGGAAGGAAACAACAAACAAGTTGGAAACCCCGTTTACAATTTTAAATGAAAAAAAAAAAATGATTCGAAAATAAAATGTGATGTGTTCATAATGTTCCGCTGGAACTAACATATGCTTACTTTGGGCGCCACTGTAACGGTCTGGCTTTCATTTTGTAATTTTACTGTCTATCCTTATAAACCGTTAACAGAACTCGTGATGACTTTACGGTGGAGCAGCAGATTGCCGGCTAGGTGGCAGTCGTTAGGGTGGGATCTTTCCACCGGTCACCATGAGCTTGAAAATTGCTGCTTAATATTTTATATTTGAACACTTTATCACGCACATAATAGGCATTCACAGGTATTGGTATATAAAAAAAAACGTTAAATCACAGATCTATTTATTATGAGGTGGTTTATATTAGTTCTTAATGAACATAACAGTATATCACTGCACTTTATCACATCCATATATACACAACTGGGTTGGGTGACCTTCGATATTATGGTCACATTGTTCTACACCCACGCCTCCAAAAATATAACTTCATTAAAAAGAAGTCCCAAAAAAAATGGTGCTCGAGGCTTACACCATCATGGCAAACTTGTTAAGCCTATTCAGCTACACATCATATTCTATCACTTAGATAATTAAAACGACACTAAATTCGCGACACTGTACATAACATCCCAGAAACACTTGAAAACAATAATTTCGAGAGAAAGATTAGAAAAATGTAAAACAACACACCTATAGTAAATCAACCGAATATCACAACGCTTAAATTGATTAATATATGTTCAAAGATTGTATAGGTATATTTAGATATAATAAAAAAAATTATAAATTGTAAATATAGTTTGAATATAGTAAATAAATAAATATAATTATATAATAATATGAGTATGCAATAAAACTAAATATCTTAGTACGACGGAACCATGGCCCTTAATTTTCTAAAAAAATTTTTATCATAAATTAAATTTTTAAATTTTCTTTCATGCAATTAATAAATATTTAGACACATTTGTACATATATATATAAATAATTTAATAACTAGTAAATAACTAAATATTAATATTTTAGGTAATTGATTAACGGCGTAATCGAAAATTGTTATATGTGGAATAACGCCATATATACCGTCGCGTCTCGTGAGAAAAATAATTGTTCTAAGACGCCGGTATCCATTTTATTTAATATGCTTCTTGAAATTTTGAAGCTTATTTTCCTACTATCATATGCAGCTTAATATAGTTTTCGTTTACGATAGTAATTGTAGTTTTAGGATTTAATATAAGTAAAAAAAAAAAATCGCTTACCAAGCTAAACGGGATTTTTGCAGATTGCCACAGATTTGATACACCTACACGGTTTGATACGCTACAGAACATATTAGAAACAACAACAACAGAGTTAGTAATCATTCATGACTATAGAACACCAAAATTTTATAAAGAAAATTTACCTTGGTAAGCTTCACAGAAAATAAACAGTATTTTCCTCTCGATTCGCTTATGGATATCCGTTTAAGTATGTATTGGCTACCCGACTTTTTTTTCGTATTTTAATTATTTTTTTTTTTTTTGTGAGCCAAATAAACCACTTGCACAAAAATAACCTTTAAACAAATTTTCAGACACTATTAAAATCACAAAAAAACCTTAAGGTTTTTATGCTACTTACTATTTCCACTACCAAATGGTAATTAATGATACGATTTAATCAACACGGAAGATGTGACAATACTGATTTGATCGATAAGAATATTATTTATTTTCTGCATATTATTAAGGGGAAAATTAAAATATATAAAACTTGTTTTACTCCCCCTCAATACTGTAATGTTCGATTTATTTACTACAAATCAGCTGTTCGACATTATCTTGTAATAGATACACTGCGCGACCAAATTTTCAATGCGCGCGCGGCTGGCATGTCATGCGAGGATACTAAATTTGAACGTTATTATAACAACTGTAACCACGCAACGGTTACAAACTTTCATACTAGGAATATCCGCCGCAAATCGCATTGTACGATTTTGTATTTCGACGAAATCGGATAATTTCATAATAGACTCCCTGGAACAGAGAGGGTTTTGATCAGCACTCTGAATAACACAAAACTAGTAGCAAGAATTGCCTTAACTTTATGAAGTCTTAACGTTTACCTAGGTTTTAGCAATTAGTGTATAAACCATTGATAAGTTTTATGTTTTATCTGGTGAAGTGAACTTACATAAGAAATAAATAAAAAGTAAAGCTACTATCATTGACAGTGGAAAAAACTATCGCTGCGGGCCATGCATTTCAACAACGCCAATATGAAGTAGATCAACTGCGAAGAAGACGTATACAGATGCAATGTCAGCATGATCCAGCTTCAGATATCATCGAGTTGCTTTTTCATACGAACCAGATATTCAGTTCAGTACCTCATGTAATTTCGTTCAAAAATCGGAAAACTGGATAAAATTTGTACGCGCACTGCACTGTAATAAAATTTAAAGCAGAAGACCGGGAATGTTCTGTGCGAGCGGAAAAGTCAAGCTATCTGAACTTGAGCAGCCACAAAGAAGCACTGACAAGTTTGTTAAATGGAATTCCCGATGATTCAAAACAATTCCTCAAAAACATTAGAAAATAAATTTCCTGCGTTTTCAAATGACTTTGGCCGGCTCTAACGTTATGGCGGAGCGTTTTATGCCGATATTTAAAATTCAGTGTCAAATCTCTAGAGTCAGAAGACATGTTGTTGTTGAGTCGTAGCAACAAATGTTACAAGACAACAATAATTTAGTCAATCGTCAAACGATATAACGCACTAACAATTGATGAGGTAGCATTGTCATGGTTGGTGAAAAATTTTGTCCTCGCGATATCGTTAAAGTAATGCGGACACTTAACAACAAGTGTGATAAACAGTCACAGGTGAATACACGGACAAAATGTTAGTTCATTGAAATATTATTCCTATGAAGTTGATAATCGTTGTATAGTTCAACAACAAGTCAACAAATGCAGCAATTTGTCCGTGTTTGGAGTATCAACCAACCTTGCTATTTATCATGAAAACGGACAAAGAAAGTATTTCATGGAACAAAACATAAAGGACAGAGACATTGACATTAACAGCGGTTTTTTCAATTATGTCAAACAGATGATTTTGCAAGAACGACTTATTACACTTGAAACACATCACGAAAGAATTTTAAAAGAAGGAAGAGAGACAAAACAGTAGTTGAACAACTTGGAATAATTTCATCAAATGCTTTAGGAAGAATATGCACTGCATAGTAACAACGCAGATTGCTTTTATTTACGTTTGCTTCTGGCCATATTTAAAAAATTAGCACAATACTTTATTAATTTAAATGGTATTGTGAAATTTAATAAATCCACAAATTATGTATCTAACATATTATTTCGCGTTCTTAAGTGACGTCAAAACACAAATCCAAATACATATGTACATCACTATATGACGTTTCGGTAAAATCCAAGTTGAATTGTAAAAAGCGAACAGAATCCATGGACTGATTACCGTTCGTGGTCTAACATCATTTAGACACTTGCGAATAGATGGAATAGTACATAAAACAACTCGGAGTGCGTGCGAAGCAGTTAATTAAATTGCTGGAAAACGATAATCATTGGGATAAGTTAATTGAAGATTCATCCGCTACTTCTAGTCCATTTCAAATATGGGCTGCTCGCAATTATTTTATCTACATGCTTGCTATCGCAGCCAGTACAATTGTAGGAGAAATACAAGGACTACATGATCGAAGATATTCTGCACAGAATGCGTCAAGAAACAAATACACTGTAAAGTTGTTGGCAAAATTGGGAGTGTCAGCACCGAATTGGTCCGGAAGTCATTGAAAGCGTTAGACCTTATACATTGAAAGACTTTTCGAAATAATCAGGTTCCACTTGGTGGAGCATTGGTGTTACTATCCGATGACTTCAGGCAAACGCCTCCAGTGATACCTCACTTAAAACCAGCTGATGAGATGAATACCTGCTTGAAATATTCAACTTTTTGGAGCACAGTAAAAATAAAGTCAGTAACGACATTGTACCTACAAATCCATAGGATTAGGAAATAGTGACATACAAATCTATCGACCAAAATGAAGTGAATTTTCCAATGGAATTTCTTAATTCACTCAATTACCGTCACACAAACTGAATTTGAAAATTGGAGTGCCAATTATATTATTCCGAAACATCAATCAACCATAGTTATGTAATGGTATATGATTAGCAGTTAAAAAATTGATTAATAATCTTATTGAAGCAACAATTCTGATTGTATCTCATATAAAGGTGAAGACGTACTAAGACAGATATGGCGTTCGAGTTCAAACGAATTCAATTTCCAAATACGCCTTGCGTTCTCTATGACTATCAATAAAGAGCAAGGACAATCTTTGCTAGCGAATTTAGAAAACGAATGATTCTTGGGCAATTATATGTCGAACGTTTCCGACTGAGCTACAGCGAAGCGTGGCTGGGTTCAGCTAGTACTTTATAAGCAAAGGTCGATTCAGGTCTAAAGCTGTTTGAGAAACAATGAACTAAAAATTTTATATATATATATATAACAATAAAGGAGTAGTGTATTAAGTTTCATATCCGATTGATTCATATTTTTGCACCAACCTAAATACATTTGCAAAAGATCAAAAACCTAATCTAATAATGTTGATTTAAAACACACATACTCGTAACTCGTATTATTTTATTACCACACTATGCTTATTTAAGAGTATTTTTAGAAGACTATTGACTCCAATAAAACATTTTTTCGGTATTAAGTTGTGGTTTACAACAATTTTTTTACTTAAATGAGATAACTTGACTCTTGAGTAAATATACAATTTGCGGTTTTATTTATAATAAATTTTCGCACAGTACTCACAACGTAAATAAATATGACATAATAAATAAATCTTAAGTAATTCCAAATTTTAATTTTAAGTGCATGAAAAGAATTTTATCGATCGATTTATTGAATAAGCGCACGAATTTTTAGAATTATAAGTGGGTGGATTATTTATGCCAGGTAGCCTTAATTTAAGGAATTGCTGTACGACATAATTTAATTTATGTAGCTATATGGTGAAATATATTTCGAACCGAATTTGGAATGTTACACAAATATGTGTGAACATTCCGAAAGTTTACGCGCTTGATTAATGATACTTGACGAAATTTAAAGAGGTGGGGTGGTATGCGGCTTAATATGGATATATTGATGTTACCGAAAATTAGTTCGCACGGTATTTTAATCACAACAATAATTTATGACTGATAAAAATATTACGTTATCGCATGTAATTTGGTAATGTATGCGTGCGTGGTATGCCTCATTTGTAAATATTTCCTAATTATATAAAAATCGAAAATAGAAATTTAATAGCTGTGCACTTGAAGCACTTAAGATTATAAAAAACTATTAACTATGCGTATAAAAATGATTATTAAAATCGTAGTTATCATCATCATGTGACTTGGCTGATTTTATATACGAGTATACGTATTTTATACCGATATTGCAATATGACAATGTCGCAGACAGCAAGTCGGCATATATAGGAACTTTATAATTCTGAGTCATCCAAAGCGACTATAAACTATTTAACCGCACTCGGGTTGATGTTGCACGATGCATGTATATGAATAGCGAAAGTATTTTTTTATATATTGTTAAAAAATATAAGAATTCTACTTAAATGAAAATGTGCATAATGCAGCGTATGCATACAGCAAGCAAGCATATTCTGTAGAAAAAAAAATATTAATTTAATTTAATATTCATAAAACATAATTATGCCCCCTTAACAAATAAAATTAACAATAGAGATATCATTTCATAATAGATATTATATTACTAAACTATTTTATATAAATGCATTAATAATAATGATAATAATTTCAATTTAAGTTTTTCATATTTAGAAAAGATATAGTTTTGTATAATTTTGTAATAAAGAAAAAATTCAAGAGGCGAGAAAAATGTAAATACGTTTATTACTGTTATTGTTGCGTTTGTTTTGTACTCGAGAATTGTTAAGAGATAATCGTATATTAAATTCATATTCAGAATGGCAATAGACCAGACGACGCGAACAATTTAATTATCACTTTGGGCAATTTTCTATAAATGCCAGCTGTATACCATATTGAATTAACAAATGTTATTTGATTTGTCTCGCACTTTTCTCGTTAAACATCATTCAAATTTTAAAATAAAATGTAAATTTAACTGACGGCTGTGACGGCAAGATATCTAGCTTAAATATACCAATAAGACTATAGGCGACCGAACTACTAGTAGACTCATTAGTAATAGTGGCGGGGAATTTTATTAAAATGAGGGTAATTTAATCTGCTTTCTCAACTGCGTAGGAAAGTTACCAAAAACGTGTTTACATATCCTTATACAATGTCCATGCATTACAATGTCTTAACAACGTGTTAGGTGGTTGTAGCCGCTAAAACCTAACTATCACCTTTTCTTCTTTCTTTATTCTTAAATATATTTTTATTTCGGATGGATTGTAATCAACCAAGTACACTGCACCTGGATGGGACAAAATGAGCGAAGAGCACCGTTAAAATCACACAACTAGGAGCGGATTACAAAAGTGTCGCTGTTTTTGGCGTATTGGCACAGCGTGAATGCACCTTCATACTAGAAACCGGAGATACCAATATGGGAGTTATGGAGCCTGCGAATATCAAAAATAAGGGGTTGCTGTGAGCGAGATCACCTTAGCGAAATTCAGAGCAGAAAATACTATACCAGTACGTGTTTTGGAGAGTTCATGAATAAATGTAATCAGGAAAGGGGTCAACTGTATTGCTAATTGTCAGTCGAGACAATGACGTCATCCCTCTTAATAAACACATTTTTATTAGCAGTTGTTTTTTTTATTCCGCCCAGGATTTGCAGAGGGGGTTTGACAATCCCAAGAGAAGAAAACGGATATCACCGAAACTACAACAAAGTTGGGAAGGTCCTTATAATGTCATCAAACGGATTAATGATGCTGTATACCGGATTCAACTGGGCGATTGAACTAAGATGAAAGTGGTCCACATTAATAGATTACGACGACCCAACATGAATAAAATGGACGAGTTGGCTCGGTGGTCGAGTGGTAAAATTATGCATTACACCTGTTATCAATCCAAAGGTTGAGAGTCCGAACCTAGATAAAGACTGATTGGGGATTGGATTTTAAAGTGGCATTCCAAGTGGAGGGGCGCATGGAGCTAATGAAAGCAAATGTAAACGACGGCCATAATCATCATGGAAAGTACTAAAATTAAGAACGGCGTTAATCATCAGGATAGGGGAATTGATGACGTAGAATGTTTGCGATACCAACTACAGTGAACAGTGCAAATCAAAAAGTAAACAGTGCGAAAAGTAGTAACAGTAAAAGTGAATTAGTGAACAGTAATAAAGAGTAAAATTATAAAAGGTGTTGGTGAAAATAAAATCACAGCTGAGTTGCAATCGTTTGTCAGCTTTTCAAAATCCCGAAATTAAAATCCCACTTTTCCAAAGTCTAAATTCAAAATCCCATTTTTCAAAATCCCGCTTTTTTAAATGTTTTTTATGAATTTGGGTGCGCAGTACAATGGAATAAATGCACAAAATAATTGTTGAAATTAATTAGAATTCATTAAAATTAGAATTCATTAATTAGAATAATTAAAATTCTGCATTGTAAGAAATTTTGAATTGCCAAACCAAACACCGTCCTTTTGAGGACAACCATAAAAATAAATTTTATTAAAATAATATATTTATAATCTACAATACATATATTAATTTATTTATTTATCATTAATGTAATTAAGCTAGGAAGCTTTTATTTACAAAATAACACAAAACATTAAAATATATACAAAATTAAGAATATAATACAAATATTAACAATAATAAAAAAATATGTAAACCAGTAAAAAGTGTATGCCTAAAAAATCAAAACTATGTTTATTAAATTCCTGAGTCGAATCTGCATACTAAATTTGACAAAAATATGTTAAGAAATGACTTAGTTCCAATCAATATTGCCAACAACTAATTCTGCATCTAAAATTTATGTGAAAGTCGCAATCCAGGTCCTAACATATATTATTCAATTTGTTCACATGTGGCCTAGTTCCAAACATCATGGAACAAATTCCAGAAAAATTCCAAAATTACTCCAAATTCTTGTAAATAAGAATCCTAATCTAGTTGTACATAATAAATTTGATCATAAGAGGTCAATAAAATTCGAAATTCCATTCAATATAAAGAAGAAATGTACCAGTTCAATTAAGCAACGCCAAATTCTTATTGGTTACGAAATGTCAAAGATCCATCACACATGGCCAAAAACCAAAACTTCAGCCAAAATGGATGTAAGAATGTCAATCCAGCTCTAAAATTTATATTTGACCATGCTCGGTTAAAAAATGGCTAGGTTTCTTTTATAATGGTCTAATTCCAAAACTTCATGTTAAATTCACGTTCAAATTCAGAAGTACATACCAAAGGCCTAGTTATATTCAGCAAGGCCGAATTCTGGAACTTCGTTAAAAATTCAAGTAAGAATTCAAATCCAATTCTGCGTACCAAATTTAACAACTAATGATTAAGGAATAGCCAAGTTCCGTTGAGCATGGCCAAATTCCCAAAAATTCTTGAAGAATTCTTTTAAAATGCAAACCACATCCCATAATTTGACCAAGATCAATCAAAAAATGGCCGATTTCCTTATACATAACAATTTAGATAAAAATATTATAGTCTTTAAAAAAAAACCGCTTTTTGGCGGGATTTTGATAATTCGAGATTTTGTAATTCGGGCTTTCGTAGGGATTGCTACGCTATCACAGCTACATATTTTTTTTTTATAGGATTAGTTTCTTATTTATATCGAAAATGATTTTAATTATTATCGTCTAAAAAATGTATCTATTTCTCATCTGAAAGTATAACCTGTATCCGTTCTTTTCCTAAAATTGGTATTTTTCCGCGAAATCTACTTTCAGTCGCCTGATGGCGAACTGTTAACTGTGGTTTTACAACTGGTTTCTTGTACTCATAGTTACTTTCAGTTTCAAAAATCTGCAACACCCATTTTACATTCATGTTGAGTTTGCGAGAACTCCGAATTTCAGCAAAGCCGTTTGCGATTTGTAAACTGCTAATCGTTTACCTCCCGCAAATCTCTAACAGAGCTAACTGATTTTCTCCCTGGGAATTTCTTTTGACCACATACTGTTCGATCAATTTCAGCAAATTTATAACCACCGTCTTACTTCTACCACTTCGAGCAACTATTTCTCGGGTAGTCATTCCAAATGCACGGTAGGACAAAATTTGTCCTTGTTCACTCGTGCCCGTCAATTCTTTACCTCGAACCATTTAGCTTATTACAGTTTTTAAGTTTGTATTGCAATAAATTATTTTTTAAGTATTTAAAAGATTCTATACAGGTAACCCAATTTACAAAATCTGAAACGGCAAGAATTAATATAAAATAGTCAGCGTGGTTTGGTCCTCCTATGTTTATTTCGCACTGCGATTTTGTTAAACCATACTATTTAATAGTGCACACAAACTTAAATAAAAAATAATTACTGTTTTTAGAAACAAAATAAATTTGTTAAAATTATAACTTTTCCTTTCTAATGGTCGGTTGCACAGGAAAATGTAACTGCATTTGTGAAAAATTTGTTTTCACAACCAGAAAAAAATCAACGCAAACTTGATTAAATATATTTTATTCCGTGAAAATATTTAGCTTCAGGCACATTCGATTGAACTGATTTAACTGAATAATCTGAGTTAGCTGAATATATCATATCAGTTTACCTCAGTTAACTCAGATTATTCAGTTAAATCAGTTCAATCGAATGTGCCTTTCGTATAAATAATTAAATGGCCAATTTTGTTTGAATAATTTTTTAACTAATCGTTAAATATTTCCATGGAATAAAATATATTTAATCAAGTTTGCGTTGACTTTTTTTCTGACTGCGGAAGCAGATTTCATATAAAACATTTTATACAACTGGCGCATAACTAACCGGCCGTTAGTCATTTTTCTGTAGAACGGGCATAAGGCCCGTTGCACACTTGAGCTATGTTTTATTTAGCGAGATTTGCTATGTTTTGAGGTCACAGCTTCTCGGGTTATTTTACAAAGACAAAATAAGTGAAACCGAATTTGTGGAAATTAGCTCAAGCTATATTGAAACCTATGAGTTAGAAACATAGCTCACATCGCTCATTTTGTGAGCGAAGTGAGCTAATTATTTATCTCCAAGGCGAAAATAAAATATATAAATATATTGCTTTACAGATTGGGTTGATCCTGAGGTTTATCTACAATGTTTCGCTTATTTCAGTTTTGGAAACCAAAACGGGAAGCTGGTAAATGAAAAATAGCTCACAAAAACATATGCTAGTAAATTGTTGGTTTTGTTTTTTATGTGATTACTTTGTTTGGCCCTATTACTATTTCGTACAGTGTATATGCTTTAAGTTGATAATCCTGATAAAAACTATGATAGTGTAAAATCATTTACATCCCAATTGTTCCAACAAGCTTCGAACGTTTGCTATCTTCTGGTTTTGACAGATACAATACTGATTGTGGCTTCCTCAGTTAAAGTTGCGATTGCAAATTTAAATAGTGCAGTTCTCCATATAGAACATACAGTGCTTTTTGTGTAACTTAAGAACGATTCTGGCTGAATTTTCAGGTTCTGGGCATAACATCCAATGATTTGGAAGTTCATTCTATTGTTCTATTTCAATACTGATTCAGTTGGTTGACGATGGTTCCGGTAACTATTATCCGGCTCGATACACCGTCTGATATCGAGTATATTTTAACTCTACAGTGCGCGATATGAAAATCAAAGTTCGGAAAAAACAATTTTTTATTTAAAAGAAAAATCGATGCATTGCAATTTTTGGGTTTCATTCCAATTGAGAAAGTGGTTTATATTATCTAAACAATTATCTTTGGTATGTAATTGTTGTACATTTCGTTTCTTCTTTTTCTCTTCATATTGGTCTTCCTCGTTTTACAAGCGTAGGTCCACGTAGGTAGGTCCAAAAATTTGAATTTTTGGGAATGTCTTGAACAAGCCGGACCACTACGTTACTACTAGCGCACAAATCAGGTTCATTTGAAAGCGTTTCGTTGCGTCATTTTCAGTTCAATTCAGTTAAATCTCGTTAAAATCCGAAAATTCCTGATAAAACAAATAATTTGTACCCCCATTTGTATGGCTTTAGCAGCAAATATTGCTTTTGGTGGTTGCAAGCTTTTGTGGCGCATATTTGCTCGTCGATTGACAACATTTCCTCCATGGGGACCTCTAAAAATTTTGATAAAAGCGCATCTATCACCGGCCGTAGCTTGTGCAGTTTATCGTTCGTTTTCTCAAAATTATCGTTAAAATGTAAATTCGATCGTATTTTTTCTTAAGTTTGTTCGCTAATTGAATTTCGAATAATGTCCTTCCATCCCAACAATTTCGTCCCAATACACTCGCTGGCAGATTTATGATTAAAACTGCAGCAGATGTTGAAGGTTCCTGATTAAGATTTTTTTCAGAATCAGGCACCTGAATTATTAATTCTTCAATACCATTTCTCTGTAAATTATCGTCTAATATCTCTTCAGAAGCAACAATTGCTTCATCTTCGTCTAATAATTCAGTAGAAGCAACACATGGTTCACCGTCATCACTGTTGCCTTCTAACTCATCTCATCTGCGTTAATATCAGGAATGTTTTCGATAAAATCAAATAGTTCGTCGCTTTTCATACTCGGTAAATCTATAATTTTGGATCTATGTTTATAAATAAGAGGCATCTAAAGTAAAATATAGACCACTCTTAGAAGAAAAAAAAATGAAAATAAGGTTGACAAACACAGCTTGAACGCGCTTTATAATTCATAATTATTATATAATTTTTTTTAACATTTTTTTTACTTATAAAATTTACAACAAGACTCGTCACATCACACTGCCCTACTCACAACTAAATACAAATTTTATTGAAAAAGGGAAAATAAATTCAATAAAGGGGAATCCCCTTAATACAAACCAAGCAACAATTTTGTATATAACATTTGTCGTACAAAGTTAAAAGGTGAAAAAAGAAACAATTCATAAATGAATCATTGCGCATCCCGGGATTTCATAAAAGTATGTATAAATATAATTTAATAATTCTCTTAAATTCATTAATGGACCGCTGACCATTAACACTTTTAGTTTATTCCTTATATTTATATTCTCTTTAAAAAATATTTATCATTGTGTAAAGCCCCCCACCCCCATACACGGTCAGTTTTGAATGGCAATCAACGTGATTGACATTCATGACTGTTGATTGATAACTTCCATATTCGGACAATCAAGAAGGTCAATCTTCATTCATTCATATATTTTGTTAAACTCGTAGGTTGATGTTCACTATACTTTTCGGCCCGTTCGACTGACATTCATGTACATACACGAGCAGTCATGAATGCCAACCATCTTGGCTGATGATAAAAATTCAAACATGTTTCAATTTCATCAATCATAAAATTTGAATGTCCATCATAACCAGTCATACACATACACGGTCAGTCATGAATGTCAATCACGTTGATTGCCATTCAAAACTGACCGTGTATGGGGGACTTAATGTACAAAACTAAATAAAACTGTGTTACCCATTATTTTAAACGAATTCGACACCATATACGAGTATTTTTTCTTTAATTAGAAAATATTCAGAGTTAGACTACTCGGTTACTGATTTTTTTTCTTTTCATTTTTATATAAAGCTAAAACGTTGATTCGCGTGTAACTTTGCGTGTGACTTTATTGCAATTCCGCCGACAAGTGTAGAATCGGAGCGGGCATTTTTGGCGGCAGGAATTGTAATTTCTAAGCTGCGGAACAGAATAAGAGACCACTCGATCGATGCTATTTGTTTTTTAAAGTCATATTTTAAGAATAATGTGAAAGATAATATTTAAGATTATGTGCCGCGTCTTACCTAAGCTGTGACAAATAATGTTTTATCTTTTTTTAATATGAATTTTCATTTATTTTAATATAGATTTAAGTTTTTTGAATAAAAATATTTCTTAGGTAACTGAATTATTTAAAATACGTATATCCCGAGAACCCAGGATTTAAAATAACTCAATCCCGTAATCCCGAGATTGACAAAATGGCCTGGGATTGTAATCACTAGGGTTAAAGTCAAGTTAAATAATTAAAGAACTTGCAGAAAGAAAATGGTTTCATGTAAATTTTGTCCATTTTCCATCTAACGTAGATAATATCAGTAACGCAATCAGTTTTGCTCATAATTTTAAAAGTATTATTTTGGGTATCGTGACATTTAATAATATTAATAGGATGTCATTACAATCATTATTCATGTGTGATTCATGTGTTGGCACCTAGAAAGCTAATTATGATCAGCTAATGGTGTTAAAGTGGTGAGAAAAAAAATAATATTTAATTAAATGAGATCTTGTTGCTTAAAATTTGCGATCAAAATGCTCTGGGCTATTCGGAAAATACCAACCAATCAATTAAGGAGTTATTATAATGAAATTTAAAAACTTACGATACATTAAAATTATTTTAATAGCAGCGAACTTACCTAGAAAAAGAGAAAAAAAAATAATTAGTAAAAGTCAATTTTTCACGAAATTATAAAATTAATGAGCAGAACCCATAATCAACTAAATTAATCAATTGACACTACCCGTATGTCTGGCATCCCATGTACTCGTATATGTGTATAGTATATAAGAAAATTAGAATACTGTCGTACATATTTCAAAATACTATCTTATTTTTTGTACACATTAGAAAACATTAATCCAATATCTTTACAATTTCTGTTACATAATATCCATTAGAAAAATAATGTTGGATACACACACATAATGTTATGTGGCATATTGATTACATATCAACTATTAAATACCAAGCATATATTGAGAGATCAATATTATACCGAAGTAACCTGAGATCGTATTTGTAATTTTGTACTACACATAAATTCTAATTACCAATAAATAGCAGAACTTCATGTATTACCATAAATAAATAATTGGACAAGAAAAAAAAGGAAATTATAGAGCTTTACAGTTAATTATATACTTAGTATAGTATATTTTGTTGTTGTAAGTTTTTAAGAAAGAAATACATTTTCGTTAATACATATACGTTTTTGTGTCGATCACAGTATATGTATTTTGTTTTATATAGTTTGAACTCGATCAATTAAATTTACTTAACAAAAATAAAATTGAAAAAGGCGTTAAAATATTAACAGAATTAAGAAACATATCGCTAAAAATCGCTTGGGCGTTAGCGTATTTTTTTTTTTTAAGATATACTCGTTCGTTCGTATGCATACAACAATTGTTATGATCTGGTCAACCTTGACAATGTTTTTTATTTTTATTTTTTTTTGTTGAATTACCGACCAATAAACTATTTTTGTTTGTCGTTTGTGTCTATAAATTAAAAATGTTACATTTAATGCTGTTACCGTAACAAGAATAGTTTTTCTGTTTGTAAATTGTAATTGATCTTGTTATGAATAATAAAAGTAAGTAAATTTTGGTTTTATTTATGGATGATCAAATTACGATCACGTGTGCGACATATATCACATATACATATTTTGGAATAATTTTGCGTAGATGGAACCTTGGATTTTATTTGGTGGTGTATGTTAAGTAATTTAATCGTAAACTATATATTGAATAACCTTTAGCTATAGCTATTTGAGAAAGAGGACCATAATTATAAACAGATATAAATTTAAAAGCCCGAGGAAATAAATTAGGTGGTCATGGCAAGCCTAAAAACACAAAAAAAAATAAAATGTAACGAAATTATGTTAATTTAATTATGCAAAATAGTTGTCATTCTTGATACTTCTTTATAATCACCCGCAACGCTATTCACAGAATATACAAACATATGCTAACCAAATTTAATGAATGAGAACTACATATATAGTTTTTATTTTTCATTAGTAGCAGTTTAAGAAGATCACCACAAGTGTTTTTTTATTATTATAAATTCGTTAAAAAATTTAATTTGCTATATTCGCGAAGGTCACACATGACGTATTCAATTTCACATGTGAAATAACGTATTTTTTTTGGTATGCATAATGATGATCAACCGAAGACGATAAATTTTTTAGTTGGTTGATAATTCGATTTTAGTATAGTGGTACAGAGATTATAAACATATAAACCTTCACTTGCATCAAATGTACATAACTTCCGACTGTAAAATTAAGTCACTTTGATAGTTGTTTTAAATAGCTGTTGTATTATGTGTCACAATATTTCTTGTGTATAAAACTACATAACAAAACTTTTAAAGTTTTATTATTTATTTTCTTCCAAAAAAACAGTTTTTTTTTATACATACAACAAAAAAATTTAGGTTGCAAGGCAACGAATAATTTTGTTATGTTGATAAAATTATTTGTTTATATCGAAATGTTATGCTGAGGAAATGAAATTACGAGGAAATAACATTTCCTACACAAAGAATTATTATTTTTTTTGTCGGGACCGGACAAGCAACACAGTGTGGATGACCACACTTTTAAACAAATTGCGCATCGCCCAAAACGAAAACAGGTTATTTATATAAAATTTTAAGTCAACCATCACCGAAAGCTTATTAATGATCGAACATTAATTATTTGTATTAGGATGAAAATTTGTCATTCTACTTTGTCTCTTATATACGGGTTTCATTCAAAACGACACATAAAATGACACAAAATTACGTAATTCCGGGAGATTGAAAATTACCGTAATTGTAGAGACACATATATCTATACAGGGTTGGTAAATCACAAAGTCTTCTTCCACCGCTCTTAATTTGTGTTTTTTTATTACGTGATTAAACATTCCCATTGTAATGTTATTAACAGCTAATTTGGGTCTATCTCTACATCGTTAATCTGATCGCTTCGCTCATGACGAATGCACGTTTTTAACATACAGAGTGTCCCAACTCAAATCATACATTGATAAAGGCTTAAGAGTACTTTCTCGAAGTTTAGGCCTCTGCATCTGCAAAAGCAAAACATGCGACCGTTCGTCTGGATGGCACGTACCGACGATATATTGATAATGATTAATTCAATTCCTGCCTAAAAACGGGACTATTTTTAAAATTTATTAAAATCCATTTTTATCTATACATATTCCAAAATCAAAATTTGGTTATCAGATGTGATTTGCATTTTAAATTTCAAATTTTTTAAAAATTTTTAGATTTAGCCATGCCAATGGAACTTGGCCAACCAATAATTATCAAATTTAACAAGCAGAATTGGATTGGGATTCTAACTTGATGGAACTTGGCCATTTGATATATTGGTCTAGATTAGAATTTTAACATGAACTTGACGATAATTTGTTAAGAAATGGCCCAATTCCATTTAGCTTCTGTCTTGGATTCGGGCGCCCAATTTTGAACTTCACACCCCATTTGAGCAAGAAGCCCATTCGTTTAAGGTGCGAGGATCATGATTAGTTTTCAAATTTTCGATATAACTTTTTTACGTCAATATACGCTTATATCAGGCAGCTCATTCTAAAATATTTCTTCATTGCAAACTTCTGCTGAGGTACGTTAACAACCTATTAGCGAGCACCTTTTCGCTCTGGCAACAACAATACAATCTTCAGTTTCTCACGAATGGTCATTTAATATACAGCTCTCAATAAGGCAGTTGAAGTTATTTTCGTTTTAAAATATTCGATTTTCAGTTTGGGCGAAATAAAAATAAAGAAAAAATGAAACGAGGAAAAAGCAAGGTCGCATCGAATAACTATTTCCTTTACTGTACTATCTTGAAATTAGACTATCAAAGTCGTGTTTTTTGATTTGACCGATCCGCGGGCGTCCGAAATCATATAAAAAAAAATCCAAAAATCGGGATTTTTATAATTGGGATTTTAAAAAGCGGGATAATGAAATCAATAGATCGATGGGGGGTTATGATTTCGGGATTTTGAAAAGCGGACAAATATCCCCAACTCAAAGTAAATGTCACAATTTTAAAACTAAGATGCCCTTTGATTAAAAATATAAATTTTCCTGCAGTTTATAAACACCTGGTGTAGCTCAAACAAAGTTTTGTCTGGGAGAGCACATTAGACGCCAGAAAACCTGGTCAGTGTCAGTATACTGCACCGATTCGAACAAAATCCTTCTTTCTTCATCCAAAATATTTTGCGTTTGGGATTCTCATAATAAATCCATTTTTCATCTCCAGTTGCTAGCTTTTTCAAACATTCCGATTGTTTGTAAACGTTTTGCAACAGTTGATCGATCAACATTTAATGCTACAGCCAATTCTGATAGTGTTTGAGAAGACTCTTTAGCCAATAACCTTTCCAATTCAGCATCGCTAAATTTTTTGGATGGTTTTCCATGCCCTTTATCTTCAATGCCAAAATTATCATTTTTAAATCGTCGAAACCATTCTTTGCTCGTTGTATTCGATGGAGCATGGTGACCTTAAATTTCCACTAGCAAACGATAAGTTTCCACTGAATTTTTCTCTGCAATAAAATAATCTAATAAAACTTCCCGAAAATCATGTTTATTTGGAATAAAAATCGGCATTTTAAATTCGGTATTTTTAATTAAAACTACTAGTTGTTTACACTTCAATCAAATGTCGCATACTGCACTGACAACAAAGAGCGAATTCATATTTACACAGTTTCAAAAAGTGCCCGGGCACGGTTAACTACATGAACTTTGCAATCTGCATTTGAATGAATTAATCAGCAAGAGCACTGACTTCAGACACTTACAACTGTTGAACACAATAACAAAATAATTAAATGTGAAAGAAAATTAGTTCAGATCATTTTATTAATTTTACCGGAAATGACGAGTTCAGATAAAAAAACAATTATTTCAGCAAAATTCGACATCTCTATCAGTGGCCCTATTCTGTCTTTCCCTGGGAATTGGGAAAAATATTTTCATAGTATTTTTGTCAAAATTATATTTTTTAGACCAAAAAAGGAAGGAATAAGGTTGGTGCAAAAATTTTCAAAACAAAGTTAATTGGGAAACTTTTGTTCCACAAAATTTTTATTGGGATAAATATTTTCCCATTTAACTTTGTTTCGAAAAAATTAACACCAAACTTGTTCCCTCACTAGGTCAGAAAAATATAATTTTGACAAAAATATGTACTATGAACATATTTTTCCCAATTCGCTATTCCCAGGGAAAGACAGAATACGTTTTCCATAAATTGGGTGAAATGTACGACAAAGAATTAGAAGATTCGATTAAATTTAAAGATTAACTTTTCAGCCAAGAAGGATTGACCTTGTTGGTTTTCTGAAATTTAAGCAGGAATAATGATTTTTCGGTTTAGAAAAGTCCGGTAAGATTAATTTTTCGTGGTAAAAGAAAATCGGGTATTGGCCACAACATATTCACCCCGCCAATTTTGAGGTATTAAGCATCACATTGAAATAATTTTATTGAAGTTTTAAGGATCAATGAATAGCGTTTGGTTTATTCCGGTTTGTTGCAAAAATTAAAGGCCCGATTAACTATATAAAATTATAAACATTAAGCGAAAATCGGACATTACCGCAGTTGCTAATTCGTAGATCGTGGACACTCTGTAATCTGCATGTAGCACTTTGAAAAATGACATTGAAAGGTCACTAAAAATCCATTAAAATACATTTATGTACTGATACAAAATTAGTAAGCACACAAATATAACGATTTTATTCCAAATAAAACTATAAAATATTTTTGGTATGTTTTGCCCAAATTTATATCAATGACAAAAATCTCTAAAATAAAAACAGGAATATTAAACTGCTGATACGTGAATAATATTTATATTTATACACGTATAACATGATGGTTCCCAGAGTATAAGGTACACACTACACAGCATTTGGAATTTTGGAAAATTTTTGCGTGGTCCATCGCCGATCATCTCCAAAACTGTATACATATACAAACTATCAATGAAATTTTTATTTTAATAAATTCATATTTAAGCGACGAGTTTGGTGAGTAATATGTTAATGCCATTTAATTACCAGTTTTTACGTTGTTATTTTGACCAACGCGTAAAGTTGATTCAATAACTTAGCAAGAATTTATTTTCACTATCAACAAACATTAAACAAATTACGTAATCATTACGAAAATAAGTAGTGTTTTTGATAATCGCGCGAATTTTTAGTATAGCAGCGATATTTTAAAATATGTAAATCTCCGTTGGTAAATAATAATTAACATGTTTTGTCATTAGAAATTCTTAATAATTAGTGAACTAATAGTTTTCCAGTTATAGTTATACTTATAAATCACGACGTGTCGAGCACGCATCACTTGCGTACATATGTCTGTAATTTGCGATGGTTGCTACCGACGATTTGGGAAAATATGTTTTGTTATCATTAAAATTATGTATACAATTTTTCTAATTAATAATCAAGTATATTAAGAAAAGATAATGTTCGCTAATTAAAATGTTTAATGAGGGATTTTATTATATGCTTAATGGACCATAAGGAACCAATACGGAATTTCACAAAATTTAAATTCCTTAAATATTCAAAATTTATTCAACATACATATAAATTAATACAGAATCGACTTTATTCACCCGCACTTCTACAAAGTGAAATATAAAAATAAAATTCAAATATTTATTCATTGATTCTAATGTATGCTAATTTAATTACAAACCGATCGATACTTAATTAAAATTCTAAAAATTGCTTAAATCAAAAATCTAGAATAATAAATAAATTATAGATTCGTGTATGAAGCTGTGATTAATAAAATTCAATCACAATGGCTGATCAATAATATAAGAACCAATAAATGTATACAGCAAATGCAATTTGAAAATTTTATCTAAACTGATTTTAGTCCAGTCGGAGAAGATGTTTTCACAATTGTAGAAAAAAAAAATATTGGCTAACATTTTTTGTATCCCATTCAGGGATTCCACACGTAAACAACCGCATTCTGTCTGCCCTTACCCCATCCTTTCTTATGAATTTTGTGTAAAATTTTCTCTATATTCAAGAAACACGAAAATTGTTTTTTTTTCGCCACTGCACTTTAGATTAGGGACGGACGCAGGTTTCAGATTTTAATGAATGAAGACACGAATGGGATTTATTTAATGGCGTTTTAATTGGTTGAGTGGGCAACAAACCAATACCATTTTTTTAAAATTTAATCCCTAAAACAAATACATATGATAAAATAAAAAATATTTTCATGTTTTTCATTTTTATGATACGATTTTTTGAAAATTACTTTCTTTGCCTATTTTAAACGAAACAATAGATTACAATCACAAAATAGTATATGAAATAAAATTCAAATAACCGAATACTTTTAAGCTCTACAAAACATGGGTCACTTGCCACTCACTAAAAAAATCCATTTAAATGGCTGCTTAAATGTTACAATCAAAAACATGTTTGTTTATACATAATTTTGAAAAATCATATTTGTATAACTTTTTGTTTGGGTTTTTAGGAAGAGGTCTCCAAAATAATTGAAATTTGCCAAAACCTAAAAACGCCTTATGACCAAGTGGGTCCAAATATTATGAAACCATACTATCGCATTCGTTTTTTATTTATTGCCACACAAAAGTTTTTAGTGTTAAGAATTTTAACATTGCAAATGCGATATCCGACTACTATTGAGCATCACATTTGTCAGTTGATTTCGGAAAAATTCTCCATTTTATTTTATAATTTAGAGAATCGTTCGATTAAGAGTTTAAATGTGAATATGGTGTTTTATGTAAATACCAACATACGAAATCAAATTTTTTGAATTACAGACTCAAAAAGTACTCTGTCAAAAAAAAAAATGAAAATTTTTTTTTAACGTTTCTTAAGTATAGAAAATATTTTCACAAAGTTTCATAAAAATCGAATGGGGATGAAGGCAGAATCGATGCATGATGACTCATAATCATATTCAGAAAAGGCCAGCCATCTCTTGTAAAGAAGATGTAGATATGGCTATTTTGCGCTAGATGTCTCTACTTTTTGTTTGTTTAATAAGACAATGATTTATTAATTTAAAGGTGCCCGCAATCCCAAAATACACAGTTTTTATTTTTACTTCTTTATCTCAACCTAACAAAGTTAAATTTTTCCATCTTTCGGTATTTTTCGTTTACGGTCGTGTTAATTTTTAAATTTTTTTGTGTACTCAAACATTATTGGTTGTTTTATGTTTTCTATTAAAAAATATAAAAAATTGGTATGCATACAAAAAATTAACGGTGAGACGGGAAAATTTTAACTTTGTTAGGTTGAGAATAAAGACGTATATTTTATCGTTTAAAATTTTCTTTTTCTTTTGGAAAATCGATTAGAATCAGGACGTATAATTACACATTTTCATAATGTTTGTAACTTTTATCTACAAAGTGAGTGACTTTTTATTATTATTGCAATTTAAGCAAATTAACAATAATTTTTTTTGCAATCAATCCCATTTTATTAAATAAATTGCGCTAAATGAAATCGAAAATGTTCACCAAATTAATAAAGGTGTTAACACAAAATTTAAACTCACGTACATTAATATTTTATAAGTGATCTTTTCCACAGTGTGGACTCAATATTTTATCACCTGAATCAAAACATATTTAAACTACACTTTTCGTACTTTTGAGGTAATTGAATTAGCAACATAAGGAAACACGTTTGAAATTCGACCGGAAACACAGCCATGAGGAAAAATGACAGTTCTTTTCAGTGACGAAAAAAAAATTCAATTTGGATGGTTCTGATGGATGTCAATATTATTAGGATGAAATTCTGGTGTTGTGTCGTTAATGGTGTGGAGTGCCTTTACTGCTGTAGGAAAGCTTCCGTTAGTCTGGATAAATTCGAGAATGAAAATTACATTGAGTTACTAGAAATTATTTTAGTAGAACATACTGAAAATTTGATGGTGCCCGACTTCATTTTTCAGCATTAGGTACAATGCGCCCATATATAACTCAAAGTTAAGTAGAGCGTGATTGATTGAATTCTGGCAAGAGAAGTTTACAAGAATGATAAGCAGAATATATCAGTATTGGAACTAAAAAAATCATTCGGGAAGCTAGGAAAAAAATTCGACCTAAAATATAACAAACTTTAACAAATAAAGTGTGTCCCAAAATTTACACAAGATTTGATTTAAATAGAAAATTAAGTAACTTAGTGTTTGCAACCAAAAAAAAAACAGTTTGAACTACGCGTTTTCAGGCAGATTTTTCGAGCAAAATCAAACTAAGCGATGAATTTCATTTTCACCGTGATGGCTTCGTTAATCGTCAAAATTGCCGCATTTAGGGTTCAGAGAACCCACATGTGATTGTCGAAAAACAAATGAATCCACAACGTGACACTGTTTGATGCGGTCTTTCGGCCTAAATTGGATAATATTGAGGTGGACGACATGTGGTTTCAACAAAACGATGTGACATGCCATACAGCCCGTAAAACAATCCAATTACATTTCCTGGTCGCATGAGACATTTGCTGCTCGCGTACTCTCTCGTTTCGAAGAACAAAAGTAGTTTTCCCTAGTTTTGATTTAACACCATTGAATTACTTTCTATGGGGTTGTTTAAACTAAAACGTCTATGTCCACAAGTCCATGTCCACTCGTGCATTGAAAGAGGAGATTCAACGCTGCATCAACAAAATTCAGCCACATTTATGCAAAATGGTCATGGAAAATATTGACAAAAGAGTGCTTATTTGTTTTAATTCTATTCAATTCTATTTCTACTTAATTCTAATATTGCATACATTTTGGGACGCCCTATATTATGCTGGAGCGGTTGTTAAGTGTAATCCGAAGTTCTGGAGGCCTGCCAGTCTGCAAACATAATACCGTAATTTTATACATGACACTAATTAAGGTTCCGACATGTCTTTTAATTTTAATTTCATTACGGAAACACCCTGATTAATTTTGAACTATAACTTTGACTTTGGGATTGTATGAAGATGAAGTAAAAAATAAAATGTATAAGGGCTTTTGTTCAAATTCTTTTGAGCAGCTTTATTTCAAACATTTACTGAGGCCAATTCAATTACCTGCACTGTAAATGAGAATACATAAAGATTCAATTATAAAGAAACTTAAAATAATCAACTTAAAGAAACAGTGCCGACATGTTGTAACTATCACTTTTTTCGTTTCGATAGAATAACGGTATTTTAGAAGTAAAACTATTTTTTTGTAAAAAAATTACTTTTAAAATACCGTTATTCTATCGAAAACGCATCGAGACGAAAAAAGTGATAGTTACAACATATCGGCATAGGTCCTTGCCTCTAACAATTTTTCCCAAATAATATAAATTCACTTTCGAGTGAATTGCAAACGGGGAAACATCAAATTTTCTTGGAAGAGAGAAGAAACCTGAGTTTTGGTTATAATTTTTTCATAGAGCGCTAACTTTACATAAACTGATATTAATTATATGAACACCAAATTGTTCATCTGCTTTGGTGTAGTTTTTGTCCCAATGCTAATTCCGGTCTAATGTGAATTTGGGTTTGAGGAACCTTCAAATGTGAAATTTAAAGTCGGAATAACAATCGACTAACAAAAAATATTTTTTTTTTATTGCCAGTTTAGAGCAATTTCTCTTCTCTCAACGGCCATCATTGGGATTTGAAATATACTGTACTTCAGTACTGAAATTTTTAGAGATCCATTAGGAAGGCTAAGCGAAACCTATTCGAGACGTTAACCTCTTGGACGTAGTGTTCCTTTTTCTTAAAAATTATTTTAGTGTCAACTAAAACTAAAACAAAAATTTGATCTACGAATTACTTTGTTTCTGTTCTGACAAATTGCTAGTTTTTATATGACCAAAGCTTTAAAAACTTCCATAATTAACCTACATATTTACCATTGATTTTCTGGAAGGAAAATTTATCGTCTAGAATTAGCTCTTTCCCAGAATTTATGCCAAATTAAGTTACTTTCACTACGATGTTCTGATATTTAGCTAAAATCATAATGGATCTGCGTGTAATCTTAGGAAAATTTGTCGTCTAGAACTCGCTCTATAACTTTTTTCATAGTCATTCCCCCAGAAAATATTTGTTGTAAAAAATGAATTAGATAAATTTTTGCCAGAAAAAACTATTCTATTACGGTGCCGCCTCTAGTGGTGAATAGTAAAAAAAACAAGGTAGCTTTAGGTGATAATTTTCATTTTTTCAACTACTTCTCGGCATGTTTCTATTTCAGCAGTAGACAGACTCACACACGCACACTACTATGATTTTTCTTAAATCCAGTGCTGACATGTTCAACCATCACATTTTCGATACTTTATCGAAGATTATGTCTCGCTTCTTTAGAATAAAATGTGACACTATTTCACATTTTGTATAATTTACCAGGTTGCTAGATTGAAAAATTGTGATATTCTACTCCATTTCTATCACGAAATAATTTGTTTTCGATACTTGAACGAAATTAGAGAAAGACAATTTGTTCGCATTTGTACTAGTAGTTTGTGATAGCAATAGAAAAGAAATAATTCATAAATGAAGCAGTTGTCCATTTTAGTTTAATAAAACGAGGAATAAACTTCGATAAAGTATGGAAAATTGTGATGGTAGAACATGTCAACACAGGCTTCCAACTAATTGTTAGCGGAGTCCTAAAAGCACAATTAGAGACTGAATGCCGCATCAGTAAGAATTCAGTTAAAGCGACATTATGTCTGGTTGTCACTTACAGATTGATTATTGATTGAATGTTTGCTTATTGGCCATTTGGGTTAAAACTGGCATCCATATTAGTACTACATCCCTTCTGTATATAAATAGTGCAACGATGAATGCAATTAGAGGTAATGAACATTAGATACAGAATGGATTCACTGCGAAAGTAAATCGCGAGATAATTAAATAGCGAGAAAGTAAATGTAAATTTTGTAAGTGAATTAACAAATAATTTAATTCTAATTTTAAGCGTTGAGTGGATATTTCGATATTATTATGAGAATACATCCGGTAACATCGAACATATTTCGGAAATGGTTTAAATTTATACAGCTATTGTTGAAACCCGTTAAATTTCTAGTTGTATTCATAGCCCAGTGGCACGAACCGTATTCAACAAGACAAATTTTGGGTCCGAAGCACACCCAACTCATTCGAGGACGTCTACGCATTGTATAATCCATAAAAAATGGCAATTTAAATGATCTTATTTACTACATAAGTGTATTTCTCAATTGAATTACTGGATAATAAGTAGTTTGGTTACCTGAAAGGCTTAAATCTTTAGATAATTAAGAGGAGGTTTATTTAGTTTTATTAAATGCAGCTACCACCATTTTTATTAGCAGGGAATAGAGGTTCTATAGTTTTATAGATATAAAATTTATCGGCACCGAGGAGCTAAGTTTCTTTTAAGAGACCACAGACCCGATATGAATTGTCTTCTCTTAAATTTTAATTTAAACGAATAGTAAGTTAATATACAGTGAGTCACGGTGTAAATGGTCCATCCTTCATAAAAAAATCGTGAAAAATTTCTAAAAAATCAAACAATACACAAAACAAAATAATTATATTTGTATAAAAGCTTATTATATTTCTGTTAAAAAAGTGAATTTAATAGCAACCACAATTAAGAAATGAACAAAAAGAGTCAAAATTTAATCTCATAATGAAAATAGTCCACCTAATAAAACTTTCTCAGATAACGGTATTTTTTCAAAATTTTGTTTTGTTCTCTTCTTATTTGTTTTTTATGCTCTCCTGCAGTTCAATACAATGCATTAGTTGTCGATAGGATTTTGTTAAGTTTAGTTGTGAAAAATTGAACCTTAAGCTTAGTACTCAGTTCAAAGTGAAATGAAATTTTAACGCGGTCTCCAAAAATCTATTTATTTTCGCGTGAAATAGAAATGAAATTTTATTCGGAGAATTTTTAATTTTAACGTATAAATTTGTAGACATGCATAAATTAATTTCTTTATTTTACGTAAATAATTTAAATTAAATTGACTTTAATTAAAATTTATGAATTTGTGGTATTAAAAAATTTGTTTTTTGCCAAAAACAAGTAAATGTCAAAATTTTGCGTGAAAATAATGTGCCGAGACATTATTTTCACATGAAAATAATTTGGAGAGTTTATGCGCGCCATCTTTGATGTATTGAACACACTTGGTTTTTTCTTTGGAGAACTGAGTACTACAAAACGAAAACAGAAATGAAATTTTTCATTTCTAATTTCACTTTGGTAAAATCGTATGGAAATTTCACGTGAAATCGAACTGAGTACTAGGCTTTACACATCAATTGAGTTGCGAAAATTAATTATTGCGCATTATAAAAATTGAAAAAGTCAGAGGAAAATAGCAAAAATTGGTTGCAAAGCTAACACAACAATTCAAAATATTATTGGCAGGTATATTAGTGAGAAAGAAATTATTAATAAGCCAAAAATAAGCCCCAAAAAGTTTTTTTCCGATCGTGATGAACGTTGACTGAGGGCACTGAAAGTTCGAAATATGGTGGAGCAACATCTAAAAATTAATTGCAATTGGTTCGAATAGTCTTACGCAAAAGAGGTTTACATGGTAGAATTTCCAGGAAGAAGCCCTTCGTAAGTGAGAAAAATATGAAGGTTAGGTTGGAGTTCGCCCGTAACTATCGAATGAAAAATTTTTCGTTCTGGAAATATGTCATATTTACGGATGGGAGTAAATTTAACCTTTTTTGGTCTGATGGCAGGATAAACGTTTGGCGACAACCAAACGAAGAAATGAATCCACGCTGCTTGTGTCTTACAGTTAAATATGGTTGCGGTCATTTTATGATTTGTGATAAAACACTACGCACAATCGCCTAATTTAAATATAATTGAAAATTTATGGCATGGAGTGTGAAATTAGGAAACATATCCAATAAAAATAATTTCTTATTGGAGGAATGGGATAAAATTAGCCCCGAATACACCAAAACACTTGTGGAATCTATTCCAAAGCTAGTTATTAAGCAGAAAGAGTTTCCAACAAAATACTGAAGCAGTCTTAGGACTTTTTTATCATACATTTTATAACTGTAAAATAAAATGGACCATTTTCATTGTGATGAATTTTTAATTTATTTTCCTGAATGTGTTATTTGTTGTTGCGTTACTGATATTGAATTAATAAGTTTTTTGTTTTATGAAAACTAGAATTAAATGAACTTTTAAAAATATTCATTTTTGTTTCTTACATTAGGACTTTTTCTCCATTTTTTATATTAAGGATGGACCATTTTCACTGTGACTCACTGTAATCGATTAGATAATATTATAAATCTTATAATCTGAGGGAGCGCAGCATCCGGGGAGGAATTTATTTAGATTTATACCTAAAGTGTATTATAATGTGTCGGTTATTTTATATAAATAAGGAGGGAAGCAACAGGAACGAATTTTGAGCTCACATATTTTCGATTCTAATGTTATAGATTCCTACGCAAGCTAAAAGTGTTTTTAACGCGAATAAATAAGATTATACTAAAAGTTGGAGGTAGCTGGTTTTCAACAAGTTACTAAAAACATTTCTCCATTAAGAACCATTTCAGAACAAATATCAATTCAGAGCAAGAATGGGAATTCACGTTAAAAATTGCAAATACTCTTAATTGTTAGGCTGAAAGTTAGCTAGCCCCATTTTAAAGTTTGGTAAATTTTTTCAAACAATTTTCAATTTGGACTCAACTTTATAGAAATTTTGCTTTAAACTACAGTGATCAAACTACAAAAATAATGTTTAATGCTTTTTCCATGTTATATAGTATAAACACTTTAATCTAGCGAATTATAAATACAATCCAACAAATAATTTTTAGATCTTCAAAACCTCGAATTTTATTCAATTCAACAGATGATTTCTACTTCAAATCTAGGTTATTCCGGAATATACTAGTCGGGTTTTTAATTTGGTCCGTGAGGGCCTTAATTAATTTTGCAGTCATTTTGATTTAAAGTTAATGTTATTGTAAATCGATAAAATTAAGAGAAACCCTATCAAACAATTCATTCCTCAAATGCCCATATCATCAATGAAGAAGCAAAAGACTATCAGAATTAAGTTGGATATCCTTAGGTTTGCCTGTAAACTGACCAACTTGTGGACCGTTCTAGTGAACATTTCAAATAATTAATTTTTTAGGTACGTTTTTTAGGATTTGGTGTCAGGTTGGTTTTAAATTCTATGGAAAATTATTTTCTTTCCTTTTTTTTTGTTTGGGTTTTGAGATGGCGAACAACGGTTTCAAAACTTTACGAAAGGTTAACATTTTATAAATAAATTCATGGCGATTAGGCAGTGCAAAAACCACCCAAATGGGATTTTATGTCGCCTTTCCAAACGTTCTAACCTCGTACATATTTTATCCAAAACATGTTAATTTATATGCCGCATGACAAGTGAAAATAAAAACCAAATTCTATCAATAATTTTCTTTCAGTAAATTGAACCCAACCTATCTCTTCCAATATAAACGATTCTTGAGAAACTTATTTATCAAAATTATATCTCTCGCGTCTTAAGTTTATTTTTTAAAAGACGCGAGGTTATCATCAGCAAAACATTAAACAAATAACGAAAAACATACAAATTAAATTTCAAAGAAGGAAATTCCAATAAATACTTCGTATATTCAACCGAATATCGTGACTCGAAATAATCTTGAAATACATACGTATCTTGTCGTCTTATTGAATATCCTGTGGTACCGAAATCATTCTTATTGTTTATTTATTTTAATAATCATTGTCTTATATGTGTATAATAAATTATATAAGATAGGTTACAACGCTTAACGGTTTAGAGGTCAATGAACTTGGTATAACATATACGAGAATACAACATATAACAAACTTTATATATATATAACATAATTGATATGTAATTGAATTTGTTAAGACAAACAAATAGATCAGTGTTTCTTAACCTTTTTGAAATCAAATAAAAAAACAAAACGGCGCGATAAATGATGCACACGCACACATGTCATTAAAAAAACTACATCACACATCATAATTTTTAATTATAACATTGGTTTTTCAATGGTTATTGTGTGCGTTAAATGGCTCGCCTAAGGAATCAACGTGATGTAGGCCAGGTCCCATTATATGTACTTATATTGCTAACTGGTACGGTGATGTTACACATCTCACGTGCATTTCGTACATCAAAAATATTTTATAACTGAACCGTCAAAATTTGTAACTCTATACCTATATCTGTCTCTCAAGTCGTAGCCGAGTCAAGATAAATTATTGACAGCTACCATGTTAAAAAAACATAAATATGTGTGTAAGAAAACATACAAAAGAGCAAAACGGAATATAAGATTGTCAAAAAATAAGAAAATTGTATATATTTTAAGAAAATAAATAAACAAAAATGACGTAATATGTAAAACATATGTTCTTGTTTAAATCATATACATACGAGTATAATATAGTTTATATAAAATAATAATACAGTACCAACCTCTTCAAATGGTGGACAACTTTGTCGTCTATCCTTATTTAAATCCGCTTTTATTGCCAACTCGTACCACGGTATACGCGGTTTTAACCGTAACGTTGTTTGACAGCCAATTTTTAAATCCATTATTGTTTCTTGCCACTTTTCGCGATCCAAGCCAGAATCATTTAAATTATTCGTTGAATAATTTAAAACATATTTTTGTGCAGGCTCTCGTGGACCATGTCCACCGAGCGTAGCATAACGACGTTCATAATTTAACTTAATTTTTGGTATTTCGTTTAACGTTTGGCAACTACTTAAACTACTATCACTAGAATTATTTTGATTTGTTGGGCAACTAAACGATTTACGGTAGTGGATTAATGATGTGGACATTGGGTTTATGGGTGGTTTTGTTTTTAGTAGCTCGGTACAAACTGATGGATCGGGTGCCTCCAGGCTACCGGTTTTCGAGAGGGTACGATTAAATCCAATTTTTCCGTATCGTGGACTCTCGGGACGGGTATAAAAATAGGGATTATCACTCGATCCGCCCGTTGTGATTGATCCATTCGAAGTCGCATTTAACCAATTATTTATTAAATAGGGAGATTTTGGGGTTGGTGTTGAGGTCGCGTTTAACGTAACGGGTAGTGATGAGTACACAACATCGTACTGTTCCAACAGATCGTATGTTGTTTTAACAACATTTTTGTATTCGTTAAATTTATCGACCCGACTATTTAGACTGGTCGGAGTGGCTCCGGATTTCTTAAATGTACTATTCCGTAACGGTGAACTATAATTTAGGTACCCGTTTGAGGTGGAATTCGATAGTAAAGGCGGTGGTGGTTTATAAAATATACTATTATTATTACTCTCTATGTACAGCGATCGATGAGGCTGGTGCTCAATATCCGTTAGTACATCATCCTCATTATCCTCGCACTCCGCCTCCTCATCTTCTATATCCTCGATCGAGATCGACGATGAATTCGATGAATTAGAATTCGATGATCGTGATCGTAACATTTTACTCTTCTTACTGTCACCATTGTGATTGTTATGATTTGTTAGTTGATTACTTTTACTGCGCTGTAATCCACGCGATCTTATTGTAGCGTATCCATCATATATTTGACTCGATTTAATATTTGCCATTACGGCTTCACGATAATTCTTAATTGTAATTTATCACTTTAGGAGTTTGTATTTTTTTTTTTTTTTGTAATCACGACATTATATTATAGAAAATATTATTTTTTTGTGAATTCATCATTATAAATTGAATGATTAATCATAAAACAGCTACAACAAAAAGTAGGTATTATGTTAAATAGTTTTGTTTTCTTAATACCAAAAATATGTTCGCAATTTGGCCAGTTTAGTATTGCTTGTATATAGTATAGTGTGGTACACAAACGAAATTTTGATTGATGTGTCAGATCGCATATTTTTTTTTTTGTTGGTGTACAGATTGCGCGGTCTTATATGTTTACAGTGAATTTTGTGTTTCCGATTTCTATAATCGCTAGAATATTTTCATACAGTGTCTAATTTCATAAGAAAAAAAAAATTATGTTATGCGGGAAAATCGCTGGGAAATGAATCACGATGAAAATTGATATTGTTATTTTAGTGGATTATTCATAATTATGAGAAACATTCTAAAATTAGAATTTTAGTTATATTTGACAGTTTTATAGAGAATCTTATTACATCTAATTACAAATAGCCCGCAACACATTTCTACACAATTAACTCATATTTAACATATTCAAGTATGTATAAACAATAATAATTAAACATTACGAAAATTTTTACTTTCAACAGCCGTCATTTTAAAATAAAAACAATTTGTCAAAATCGTTATTAAAAATATGTTTATTTTAGATTATTTGTGCCCTGGGGCAATGTGCCGTCCAAATTTAAAAACATATCGAACGAGACAATATAGATCTATCTCGCCTTTTAGAGTCTCAAATTTATATACATACTAGGTGCCCTGGGGGGCTTTATCTAAAATCATATTATAATTTGTCATAATTATGTCGTTTGATCTAGATATTAAATGTCACTTTCACATTTCATTAAAATGTACTGATTTTTTTTTTTTTGGGTAACAAAGATTCTCGATTTCGATGAACAGAATGCACATTTTACGTAGTTCTATAAGTTTTGGTGAATATTTTTCGGAGGATCGTAAAAAGGCATACATATCAAAATTCCACGTAAAAATAGGAAACCGAGACATTATGAACCGAGATATATATTATATTATGTCTATGCGCGAATTCTTTGAAGTATTGAACAAACTTGGTTTTGTTGCTGATGAAGTGACTACAGAATTCCTATTAATAAAGTTCAAAGTGCAATGAAATTTTAGCGCAGTTTCCAATAATCTTTAATTCCCACTTGAAATATGGTTCACGCCGTGACACCCCTTATTCTAAACGTCGAACAAGCGAGAAAAAATATTATCAAACTCAAATGTCAAAATGACATGCGAAAATAATTGCGGGAAATTATTTGCATGTGAAAAAACGAACTGTTTATGGTTTACGTTGTTTCAAATTTTCTAAATGTCAAATTAATTTATTTAAGAAACAAACTAAAGGTGGAACTAGTGTCTGACACATTATTTGCCATGTGAAAAAATTGTAATTTATGTGCGCCATCTTTGATGAAAATTGAAAACACTGTTTTCTAAAAACTTAAGTTGTGTTTACGATTTCACTTTGATAAAATAGTATGAAGATTTCTAGTACAATCGATTTCAGTACTTAATATGGGCTTTGTCAAGAAATTCCTATTTTACGCCAGGTATTGAGCACAAAATTTAAATAAAATTTTAACGCATCTCCGAACATCTATTAATTTTTGCATGGAAAAAATATTAAATTTTATTTGGAGAATATTAATTTTTATCACCTCACGTGTTTTAAACGCCAAGAAATGATGAACAGGGAATGAAAACAGAAGTTGAATTTTTGTTTTTACTTTTTATTTTATTTACCCATTGGTAAAATCGGATGAAGATCTTACGAGAAAAAATTTTAGTGAAGTTTGCTTATAAAACATTAGCTTTCTGTCGATTTTCAGGTTATTGCCTTATCTTTGTTAAATGTGTGAGAATAATTACATACATGATAAAGGAACTCTGCAACTTCATTTGCACCATTAACATATTGGACAGCTGCAATTAAACCTAAAGACATTCGAAATTAAGAACTTCATGTCGTCCCAATGAGCTCCAGATTTTCGATAAATCAGAAGGATTTTGTTTCGCTAATTTTCAACTGTGGATGAAAAATCGATCAGTCACAAGATACAATGCGCAACAGTCGAAACAGTGAACTTCTCGTATCGGATCGACATGCTACAAGATTATGATTGATGATGGACGGAACGCCTGGAATTGCCACAGGCTGGACCAAGCAAGAAATAGTAGGCTCTTTATTATACCGTAGTAAAGTTTCCGAATTTCTTATGTCGGTCTAGTAACCTAACCACATAGGTTCTTGAGACATTGACATTGACAAAATTTATGGATCAGATTCTGAGCGATATATCCTAAAAATTTTCAGGATAATCTTTTAAACCAAGTTTATCTTAATTGGTTAAGAAATGACCGAGTGCGCATTTTCCCAAACTTTATATCACAATGCCAATCCGGCTTGAAGTACTTTCAAAACATTTATGTATGGAGTTCGACATCGTTCATATGTCCACCACCGGCGCGTTTGCACGTGTCGATTCGTTGAACCCAACTTTCGATGACTCGGCCACACATTTCGACGGAAACGGACGCTATCTCTCGTTCAATATAGGGTCTGAGCTCCTCTAACGACGCCGGTTTGTTGGCATATACCAATGATTTGTAACGTAACCCCAAAAAAAGGAGGCTAGATGTGTTAAATCACACGATCTACGTTCATCGAATTTAGATTTCAATAAGCCAATTATTGACCCGCTATGTGGCATGTCGCACTGTCTTGTCGAAACCACATATCATTAATGTCTAGCTCATGCAATTGACCAAAGAAATAACTTTGCAACATGCCTCTGTAGCGATCTCCAATCACTGTAACGTAACGGTCATTTTCAAAAACGAAAAAAACGGTCCAATGTCACCACCAGCATGAAAACCACACCATACTGTTATTTTTTGTGGATGAAGTGGTGTTTCTTGAAACATATGAGGGTTTTCATTTGACCAATAACGCATATTCTGTTTGTTGACGAAGCTGTTTCGAATATTTAGACTCAAATTTTTCCACTAGACTATAAATTACTTGTCTACTGGGATGATAATTTAGACTAAAAATTGGAATTAACGCTCTTGAAGTTACAGTCACCGACTCAGAATTTTTGTAGTAAATTTTAATTATTTGTAAACGTTGAACGTTCGTGTACTTCACCATGATGAAAATGTTGGATTTACTGAATGTTTTGACACTGAAGGTTGGTTATTTGTTTAACCGTTCACATTTGTTTGTGTTCACAGTGAAACTTCAAAGTTGTCAAGTTCCAAATGGAAAACTCGGTATATGTAAATATAACTTAAATACATAAACATACAACCAAATTACATTAGTATTGGTTAAGGAATACCCGAGTTAGCCAAATTTCATTATAATTGTTTGAGAAATTGTAAAGTGTCGTTCATCATATACATAATTAAAATGTGAATAAACAAATTAGTTCAACATTTATTCAGAGCTCTTATCTAATAATTCAAAACACACTGTATAAAGACTTGTTAGGGATTGGTCGGATTCCGTTTATCACTTTAGGACTTCAAATTCCACTAAAACTCCACCGAGTTTCTAGAGCTAGGGGATTAACCATAATAACTATTTTAGTAAGAGATTGGAAATTTTATTCTGCCGATAATTACAAAGATAGTAAAAGGGTTAGAGGATACCAGCAATTTTCTTTCTGGTAGCCAATTTTCAGTGTCACAACTGTGGTCTGACTCTACTTTGTGTCTACTTTGGGAGATATTATTCCTATTCGAATAGGAATGAAAATTATGTCCAATGTATAAGAGCCAAGCGGGTTTTTCTCCTTTTATCGGTTGGTACAAAATTTTAATAAAACAAAGTGCGATTTATTTTTATATCAAAATTTGCACATCCATTATTGACAAATTCAAAATTGGCGTTTCTTCCCAGATGCCTCAGAAAGTTACTTTTGTGAGCAACAGGATAACTTTACGTACAATAATTTTATTCCTTTTCGTACAAAAACTAGAAATAACCTTATTCTGGTTTGAATGAAATGAAAGGCATTGTTGTTGTAAAAATTACCAAAGTATTGTTTATGCCACGTACTCACTTCTAAATTGGAGAAACAAACCAGGCACTATCCACATTCCACCATCTATTAATGAGTGATACGAACTAATATCTATTTTGCTCACTAATACAGAGGCGGTTCGCGACTATTTTGTGGAGACTGAATTTGATATTCTATGGTTTGACCAGTTCCGAATCGATTACTTATTTATAGGGGAGACTAACAAATAAGTATGCTGAAACTGTGGTCAAATTCACGAATTAGAGGCTGCGAAGTCTCCTGTAGGTGTTTCATTGAGACACGGATTGAACCACAGTCTAAGTGACGTTTTTATACAATCAATGAGCCTATTTCAAAAAATTTACTTATAGTTTGAGTATTCGTATTTGTGCATACTAGATAGTTGTGCATACTAATTTAAGATACCGGCTAGTAAATAAAAAAGTCAGGACTAAGTATTCATATCGTAGTCACTTTTGCTTCGATTAAAAGGCCTTTTGGCATGTAACACGTTTGGGCCGAGTACATTCCTTACTTTTCAGTAGTCCGGCCGGACTACTTGTCTAGGAGCACTATCAATAACTGAAACCGATTGACCATCTATTTTTGAAAGCAATTAACTTAAACCGAATGGACCAAAATTTGATTCTTTAATCTTCTTCCGTCAGGAGCCAGTGTTTTTGTCAACATGATTTGTGTATAAAATAGAATGATATATTCAGTCTACAAGTGCTTTATTATTCTAAAATGTAATTTGTATACTTTTAGTTCTCTACTACCGTCTAAGGACGGTTTGACCCATTATTTATTTTTTGGAGACTTATTTTAAGATTTACAATACGTCTCCCCGCTCGAGTAGACTTTTTAGACTTGTTACACTTATTTGGGATAGTTCCCCACAGAGAAAACTCTCGCATAAAAGTAAGCAAGTATACGAGAGAAATGTTGTAGACTTTCGAATCTCTCTCTCTCTACAATATTTGCCGTTTCTATGAGGCTTTCATCCAAACTAGTTATCATCCAAATAACTCAACCAAAACTACATTAAGTCTACTCGGAAAGCATTTTGTTGTAAATTTTCAAATAGCTAAGTCTCCACAAAAAGACCACAAATATATAAATAAGTGTTGTCTACACAACAATTATTTTTCATAGTATTCCAACGTATAGACGTAATATTTTATGTAAAACCAACCCCACAAATGGATTTTTATTCTAAAATATATTGTCTACTTTCTAGCTTACTACCCAACAAGGTTCAATTCATATTTTATTATGTGTAGACTTATTTGTAGATTTATAATACATCTCTTCTCGAATTTTACTTGTACATATTAGGACAGTTCCTCAAAAACGGATAACGGGTTTTTTAAAGACTCAGCTGATTTACTACATATAAAAACCTTTCATGCCATTCAGCATCGGATTTCCTTTTCAGGTAATGTGATATATTGTACAAAGTTTCAACTTTCTGACTATAATAAGTGTTGATACAAGTCATAAAATTTTGAACAACATTGGAATAAGAGCCCTCGCACGCACAAACAGTTGATAGTCTGTTACATCCATAAATAATATTACACCTCTATACACAGCATCACACACTAAATGAGTTGTCACTTTCGGATTTTGTTAAGTCATGGAACTTATTACTAGTATTAATCAAAAATCTTTTTCTTGAAATATCTCAATGATGGATGATGAATTAGAATATTTTTTGGTTTAGATAATAGACAAAGTTTCTTTTATAATTAAGTTCAATACGCGTTCTTTAAAATATCGGGCGGGTGAAGTAATAAATTTGATATGTCAAAAAAAAAACGAAATCTATAAAAATTATCAATTATATTTATTTATAATTCTAATATTCAAACACCATTTTATTTTATTTATTTTGGTTTATCAAATTTAAAACATAAAAATAAAATCGATAAGATTAGAAATTTGGGGCTCGTTACATTTACAAAAAACCTAAGCTATATTTTACTTTATTTGGAAAAGGTCAACTAATTTTAAACTAGTAGTGAGATTAAATATTTTATAAATAGAATCGAGAATCTATAAGTGAAAGTATGACGACATTTCATATTGTAATCGGTTAAGAATCAAATCAGCACAAGAATCTCTTGTAGGTTTCAAGACCGCAAAGAGAAAGTCTATAAAATTGTCCCTAGATTACGGCGACTTATATATTCTGTAAATTTATACACTTTTTGATTTGACCCTAAAAAATGTCTTCAAGGCTTTATGACCACCTCAGTTGAGCGACTTTAGTGGAACGGAAATGCAATTAAAAAAAAAAGAATTGGAAATATTTCGATCTTCTTTAACTAAAAACTGGTAAACATAAATCCGCGCGCTGAATAAAAATCTTTGATTGTTAGAGATAAATGCGTCTTAAATAAATGACAATCAAACATCACATCACATTGCATCATCACATCACAACAGAATATATTTTTGGTATGCAAATTACAGTTGTAAATATACTCGTAAACCCAACTTGTAATTAATCCAAGGAAAATTATATAGAATTTCGAGATACGTAAAATTATATAAAATATGGGTGGATTATGAAGGGCAATTATTTGAATTAAGAATTTTTCTTTAACTTTCAAAATCTTATATATATACGAACGTGTACAATAATACAACATACTCGTACATTGATTGTTTCGTAAATATATTCCGTTGTCCCATTTTGTTACAATAAAATAATATAACATAAACAATAAGGAAATTTAAATGACATTTCATATATACGTATACAATACAATGTGATTGTTCGGATTGTGCAATGTTTTAATATCCGGGAGTTAGGAACATTTTTTTCCCTCCCTGTAAAATAAATAAATTAAAATCTCGGTCATTTCGCAGCAGCTATATCCATATAGCCAAGATATTATACAAGAAAATATTAAAATACGACTTAATATCTTATTGTTGCTGGTTTATATACATCTTAGTCATACCCCGATGAAAATCTCGCTGTATCCAAAAATATCGATTTTCATAAATTATCGTCTTCCTTGCTAGGATATTTGGCGACTCGGCGAGAAGAATAAATTTTAATTTTTTATCCGGTTTACTACATGGAAACCAAAAATAAAAAAAATTTGATTTATGATTTTTTTTTTCAAGTTAAAGGGACATTGGATTATGAACGGTTGAAAAATTTGCCGTGTACACACAATACTAAATATTTTCCGACTACGCAATCTGTCATTAGCATACAAAATTTAATTTTATATTTATTAAAAACAAAACGTTTTTTTTTTGAATTCCTAAGTTGATTTTCTTGATTTTGTGTAACTTTTTATTGAGGTGCAAATTTAGCCACTTTTATTGGTACGTTATAAGAAAACAAAACATATTATCATAAAACACTATCACAAAAGATCACAATGACACTTTATTTATCATAATAATTTATCCAAAACAATAACATTTTAATAATAACAACAACAGCACAACAACAAAACTTATTTTTGTCTTTTTAATTAAGAACCATAATAAAAAATATTTGATGATGAGATCATTAAAAAAATAACTTTAATCCGCTTCTTGAATGGTCTCAACCATCAAACGAGCACAAACAATTAAATTACATCTCAAATTTTTTTTGCCTAAGCAAAAATAACACTACACATAAAAACACTTGAACTAGGGTACAGTACAACAAACAACGCGGCTAGGGGATTCACGACGTAAATTAAATTTTATGAAAAGTCCGTATAGAAAAATCGCGATATCCATTCCACAAGCAATCTAATTCGAAACTAATGTCTTAAAGAAATTTATATGTAAGAAACCACCAAAAACAGAATAACCGATAATACTCAGTTATTACTGTAGTATGTGTATATAGTTTCTCACAAACACTATTACAGTTTTCAATTGGAAATGGTACAACTGAATAAACTCTACAATATTTTCAGTTTTTTATTTCATTTTATTTTTTGTGTATAATTCTTCTGGCAAACAAACAAAAGTTTTATTTTAACTTATGGTAAGTAATTTTCTTTTTAACTGTGTGCAGTATTCCAGACATTATTATTATAACTATACTATAATACATATTGTTGTTATTGAATTTAATACTCTAGGCTACAGTGAGAGAATAACAATAATAATAATAATAATGTTCGTAATAACAGCTCACAATACAAACGTGTACCCGTACAATCATTCATAATACCAATTTATAAAACCGAGTTAAAGCTGATGTCACACACATGTCCGAAATATGTATACGAGTAAACGACGACGATTACAAACGAGATAAAACAAATTGTTTTGGTTTTATTTTATCGCTCTGTTATCTCTAGCGTTGATAAGGCCCAGAGTATGATTAATACGTCTTATCAATATTTTAAATACCGAGAAATTTTGATCATCAATATTTCGCCAGAGGGTCTCTCTCCAGAACAGATATCAATGCAAATAAGTGAGAAACCTAATTTAAGAAATGAAAAATCTACATTTTTTACATATTTTTGGCAGATAATCTGTGGTTTGTAATCAGCAATAAAATTATTTAATTTATTGGGTATTTTATACGTTTTAATGAAAGTTTATAAAATGTTTTTTTTTTTTTAAATTAATACAAAATTGATAAAATTGTTTAAAGTTATTGGGATTAATCAGAATGGCAATGAAGAATATAGATATTTTTCATTATTTCTTAATACATTTTATAAATTTTTTAAGCAATTAGACGGCAACACTACATGATCAGTTACGTACGATCAACATGTTATTAAAATGTAACGAGTTCAATATAAATTTCCACAGCATTTGCTTTACTAAAAAGAGTTGAGTTGCCGATTTCCAAAACTGCCTAAATCATATTTTGAAAAATATTGCATGTGATATATCAAATTAAATCTCTCAGAGAGAGATATAAATTAATATTACAGTTTTTTCTGAAACTCTTTAAATTTTCTGCATCATTCATACGTTTCAAAACCGTCTTTTTCCCTTTTTCAATTTTGTTCCAAAAATGGTTTAAATCCTTTAACATAACTACAATTTTTTCAAAACTCTCTAAATAGCCAGTGATTGTGAGAGAAAAACGGTTTCTGGATTTGATGCAAATTACATGCATAACGGTACATTTAGCATAACATTCCCAATTTCCAGTTTAAAAATGAATTTTGATGAAAGTGAACGCATTGAAGAAAAGGTGAAGTTATGTGAATCTGGTAAAGGAAGCAAAAATGGAAATCAGGATTCTTGAAAAAAAAAAACGAAAGATAAATATTTAAGGTAAACAATTAATTTTGTGAATTAACTGATAAATTTATCTTAAATTTTATTTGTAATTTTCTTGCATTCGTCCAAGTCATTTTCGAAAAAACCATAACTTGCAACCATCCAGTACGCGCAGTAGTTACAAATGCAACTCACTATCTCTCCAAGATATTAGAAGATTTCAGAATTTTTTTTCAAATAAAATCAAAATCTTCCAGGATTTTTTTCTGCTTTAATTTTGCAAGACCTATGCTCTGAAATAAACTAAAGATCCATCGCCGAGAACTCAGGTTTCTACGATGCACTATATACTCCAACTCACTGGGCATTTAGAAAAAACTATTAAGGTATGTCAAAAATTCATTTTAGATATTTTAAAAATATCTAGATTTCGATTTCAATACCAGGCTAACCGAACAAAAAACGAAAGGAAGCGATTTTCACAACCCTACCACAAAAAGAAGCAAGCCGTTATTAATTTTATCAGCAGTTTGAATACTCTTCAGTCACAACATTATCGCAATTCGACGATCGCAGAACGACTTAAACATTAACGTATTGTGGAAGCAATTTAATCTAGAGAATACACCTTATCCGGTTAAATATAATTATTTAGAAATATATTTCTTCACACATTGAATTTACCATGAATTCATTAACATGAAGTCAAGATATCGCAGATAAACGGCGATCTAAGACAGAATTGCAAATTCAAAAATTAAGAGTGAAAGAATTTTACGAAGAGCTGCGTAAGGATAATGTATTATACCAATGCAATTTTACAATTTGTAAAGGATCTACAAAATTCACACACTCGCGAGAAAATGTATATTGCTGCTATACGTGGAACGAAGTGAAACGGCCAAAGAGTGCAAATGAAATTGTATCAGCTGTTTATCATCGATTGAAATCAATCATCGTTAATGAAAATATCGAATCAGTAAAACTCTTTTGTGACGGCTGTGGTGGGCAAAATAAGAATCATTCCACGATTACGATGCTTACTCAATGGCTAAGTAGTGCTCCAACCCATCGCTAAACGAGTAGGGTAAAGTGTTGTTTAGTCGTTTTGTTATTCCGAACGCATCCCTGAAGTTTGTCAGTCGTCAAACGAAACGTTTAAAAGATAGTCGTTAATTTCCGTGTTTTCACCATTTTTTATAAAATAATCGGTTAGTAGTAGATAACATTTTTTAATAAGTGAATGTCCAATTTTGGAAAGGTTTCCGGTGAATTTTATTAGCAAAATATTTGTTCTTTTAAGTGTTTATAGAGTAAATAATCAGAATAACATGACAAATTTTTGTTTTTGTTTTAGTATAATAGTTTTAAAGTGGGGCACATTCGCCAAAAGAATACGGGGCTGTTTCAACACTGACGAAAGTGCGCCATAGTAATGGCGAATGTGCCCCATATATTTAAAAAAAAGTTTATATTTTATTTTGTTGTAATAGATATCGAAAATGGTGCGAAATTATAAAAAAAAACTGATAGAGCCAACATCAATGAGAGTTAAACAACTTTATCCGGTCGACCCTCTGGCACTACATTCTAATTTTGATTCGGGAAATGAGATAAGCGACCATATTAATCAAAAATTCTCTTCGAAATACACTGTTTGCCAAGTCGTCTCACAATCCAGCAGCAGGAAATTGTAAATTATATGAAAAAATGGTGCAAAAACTCCAATACGGATTAAGCAATAAAGCTACTTTGAACTTTGCTTACCAGTTTGCTGTTATGAACCAAATTCCACACCCATTATCTTGAGATGCAAATTAAAATGCAGGAAAAGATTGGTTATTTGGATTTCTTAAAAGAAATCGCTCCCTTTCTTTGAGGAAGACCGAAAAAATTATAGTGTCACACGACTTTGGGGATTTAACAAAATAGCCATTTTTTGATAATTTACAACAATGTTTGCTAAAATATAGTTTCACTTTGAAAGATAGATATTCACAATTTGGATGAGACAGGAACCAGCACTGTTGTAGATCCTCCAAAAGTAAGTACCTACACTATTCAACTTTGTAACCTACAATTCTGTTTTGAAATTTGTGTTTTTTATAGATTATTGCAGAAAAGAGGCAACGCAGTGTTATTCAAGTAGTATCAGAAGAACGTGGATCGCTTATAGCAATCGTAGGAATTATAAATGCATCAGGGACTCATGTTCCCCCAGCTTACATATATCCTCGTATGCGGTTCAATGAAAGGTTTTCCATTGGTAGTAGTATTACAGGGTCTGTAGAGTTTAATTCAAAAAGTGGGTGGATTAATGCAGAAATTTTTGTAAATATATTGCGGCACATTAAGAACTACACAAAATGCACCATTAATGACCCAATTTTATTGCTAATGGATAACCATGTTTCGCATTGTTCCATAGAATCGATTATATACGGCCGAGAAAATGGCATTATCATGTTATCTTTCACTCCTCATACGTCCCATATAAACTACAACCGCTAGATGTTTCCGTTTTTGGGCCATTTAAAAACTTTTGCAGAACATCTTATAATGATTACCTTACCACTAATCCGGGAAAAGTTATTAGCATATACGAAGTCGCTCGATTAACAAAAATACCATTTCTAAGAGCATTTTAAAGGGGTTTTCCGCTACAGGAATTTGCCCTTACAACAGCATGATTTTTTACTGATACCAATTTTGTTGTTGAAGTTAGTTATAAATTAAATAATTAATTAGGTAGATAAAACAGAAAAAAACAGAATTGAAGAAGTTTTAAATACCAAAACCAATAAAATTACGGCTACAAAAAATAGAAACGCGATTAACCGATTTCAGGAAAAATCTTTGACATTTACAGTGATTTTAAGAAAAACTTGTGAATCTGCCCCACTTTACCCTAAGCATAATATTTTCGACACCAGGTCAATAATTTATTCCTCCAGATAGGTCTTTGGGCGTATTGAAAAGATCAAAAGGTCAATATCTTCGAAGATCATGCAAGGGTATTTAATTTGGAGAAATTATTGATTTGTGATAATAATTAGACATACATAGAGTGTCCCGTAACTGGCTGACATGAATGGTACTGTTGGATTCCTTGAGACGCTGTGTTGAACTGCTATATTTCTTAAATCAATTAGTAGAATTTTATAATATTATAACCGAATAAGCTTATAAAATTTCATTTTAAAGTTTGTGCAACAAATAAAGTATTTTAAATTTATAGATTTAGATTTTAATATTAGAAATTTTTCAATAAATTTTTATTCATATTGCATTGTTTCTATATAAAAATGAAGCCCTCTCTATGTGCTTTTAGTAGAACTATAATTTCTAATTACTTCAACACTGGGCATTTTGGTGGAAGACCATCTTTTAAACGCTTATAATTTGACCAAGTAAAGTCACTTTTTCTTTCATCAAGGAATAAAACGCTGCCATTCATGTCAGTCAGTCGCGCGGCTCACTTTATAATTAGTTGTGAAAAACGGAGTTAACCTATGGGGAACGGTTCAATGGAATCGAAGAAAATGCTAGAGGTTGGTGCAGGCATCGGACCCCATTGGACATGAATTATATTTTTTATCGAATGATTGAATTAATCATTTTTTTATTAAAATTTGAAAACAATCGTATGGGTCAGACTGGATTTCTAATGGTGCGAACTATTTGTCGGATATAAAATGTTTTTTTATCAAAGTAGAATTCCTTGCGAACTTCTTAGATAAATTTTGAAACAATCGTATAGTAGAATTATTTGCGAATATTGTGAACAATTAAATTCATGTCCGAAAAATGTTTGGGAGCGGCCAGCTTGGGCCAGTAATACTCCCGCCTCGCCCATATGATTATTTTCGAATTTGACTAGTTCTTAAAGGATTCTAATAGTACTACAAAATTCTTAAGTACCCTTTAGTAACCCCGTCTGACTCATACGATTGTTTTGAAATTTGCCTAAGAAGTTCATAAGGTCGTCCCGGCCGACTGCGATAAATCTCTAAATTAGTCGTTGGACGATACAATTAGGAATTTATCGTGTTTTATTAATAATATTTCAATAAAGATGAGAACAATAATTTCAAATTATTAATTCATTAACGTTATGTGAAATTTTACATTCAAAAATGACAAACGAAAATGAAAATTTCATCGCTGAATTTTAGTTTACGGTACGCAGTTTAGCTAGTGAAATTGATATTTTTCGTGTTAGAATATAGATGTCTCTGTTTAAATCTACACATTTTTTACTGCACTATTATCTGCAGGTACAAAGTAAGCTAAATTTTTGACATTTCATCAATTATTTTTATTCGTCGTTAAACAAACTCACATAAAATTTTTTGACATATGAAGTAATAAAAAATAATAATTCAACATGAAACTATCTGCCTTAAAATATTACGACAATCGACAAACTACATTTTCATGCATTAATTTATCTAATTAATTTTGGAGGGCAGCGAAAATTTCGAAGACCAGCGAAAATTTAAAATTTCGCGCTAACTCTATCTAATATTCAAACCACTGTTGCTTGACTAAATTTTTAGCATATTTTCAGTTTTTTTTAAATTAATAAAACAGGTCTCTGGTTGATTAGGATATTAAATGCTTGGAACCGTATTATTTCTTTAAACTACATAATTATTTGTGAAAAACAATTTTCAAAATCAATCAATTCAGAAAATTGATTAGGTCAACCTTGTTGAAAATTTAATGTGTACCTAAATTTATTTGAATCTTTTTTTATTGTGTTTTGTTTTTGTAAATGCTATACTTTTCAACAAAATTGCAAAAATTGAAAATGCTAATATGTGAAAGCTGCTACTTCCAGTACACAAATTTCCACCAAATTACGTAAGGATCTCTCAATTTATGGAAAAAGCTTTAGTGTGAAGTTTTATTCCGAATAATCAATCCGCCTGGACTGTAGAGATGCCGAATTTTGGCGAAATAAACTTTTTTTGAACAAAATACGTTATTTCCGGAAAAATTTTGTTTGAAACTTAATTTACAATCGTTTTGTTTTTAATCGATTTTCCTAACTGTGATTATAGATACTTTTGAAAATATTTGCGAAAAACGAAAGCACTTCCGGTGAAACGATTTCGGTCAAAATTACTGGGCCTTGTGCCAACGGTAGGTACTAGATTTACATCGAACAGTTTTTCCGAAAAATTTTTCCGAGAAAAATTTTCTTGGATTAATTCTTCCCAGAAAAATTAACTCGAAAACAATTTTTCTCAAAGCAATTTAACGAATTTTCATTGAAATTCTAAATATGTCTATTTTACTTTTTGGCAAATACTGCACGATTTACATGTCCCAATTTTTTCCCCTAACAATTTTTTTACTGAAAAATAGAGCTGCGCGCAAATAACAAAAAGTTATAAGTTAAAAAGAGTCAGCCATATGTAAACAACTTTTGCTCAAATTAAAAAGAATAAAAATCTAATTTTATTTTACTGGAATTTGTTTCGTGCTCCTCTCGCAAACGACAATCGTAAGTATATTACCCTTAATTTTTTACTGGAAAAAAATTGAAACCTCTCATCTCTAAATGTTTTCAAGTTTAAAGTTATATCTTGGTTCTAGACATCAAACAAAGCAAAATACTGTTAAAGTTAGCCGAAAGTTTCCAGCCGAAAGATAATGCAGATAGTGTCTTGAATACAGCAAAAATCAGTCATGAACTCGAATTTAGGAGAATTTAGGATCGAATTACAACATTCGGGTGAAGGAGAAATTATTTCAGTTTATAGGAATTTAAAAATCGATAGGGGCGAGAGTATAAAGAGAGTTTAAAAATAGTCAAGACACTATCTGCATTATCTTTCGGCTGGAATCTTTCGGCTAACTTTAACAAGGTCAAAGCAAATACGCCGCTGAGAACACTTCACATTGCAGTTTTACAATATATTATATTTGCAAGCATGTGCTGTTTTATAGGAATTTATTTAAAAAATTCTCAAATGCTTTAAATTTTGTAAAAACAATTTATAACACCTTTTGAACTTATAAATATTATGTAGTTACTTACTTCCCAAAATTTTAAGACTTGAGTTTTGAAACATTTTAGATTTTTATGTAACTTTTGTGAATAGACGTAAAATTAAGTTCGCCTAAAATCTCTTAATTTTGGGAAGTTTGGAAAGTTTGTGAAATTAAGATCTCGAGGTCAAAAAAAAAGTTAAGCTTGAAAACGAATAGTAACTACTCTTCTATAGACTAAACGTTCTAGCTAACAAAATAGTGGCCATATTGTATTGTAATAAACACAGGACTCGCTTCCTGTGCCCGATCTGATGGAACTGCAACAAGTGCTCACACTGCTTCTTCGTGGCAGCTATTGATAACTACTCCAGAAAAAGGGTAGGTCATCTTGTGATGGCTATCAATAAAAAGGAACTATTTTCCAGGAGAACATAAAGGTTTAGATAATTACCACGGCAATTTTTATAAAACTTGGTGTCAAACCCTGAAATTTAAATCAACTTGGAAGTTTGAATTTTCTATTATTTGAATTACATCATAATTTATGAATAAAAAATAGTTCTATTAATAATACAAGAATTTCGGAAATTTGAATTAAAGTGGACTCCACACCGAATAATTAAATAATTGTTATGCTAGATATGCTTGCATCATGTGTTGTTGCATGGTGAACTCTAAAACAAAAATTGTGTGACATTTTATGTTATGTAAAACAAGCATAGCATTTTTTACAGTTATTTAAACATGCCAAATCTTTAATTCATATTAACTGACCATTATTATCTGCAAATTTAATTTGTGTTGTATGTGTTTCTCTATATATGGCAAAAATCTTCTGTGTGACATTTTATAAATTAATCTTTTACATCGATAGCTTTCCGCCTTTTTTTGATTTTCCTTAATTGGAGCGCTAACATTTTGAGACGACCTTGACATTTTTAGAAACGATTAATTTTTTTTTCTGTCGGTGACTAATTGCTGGAAATAACCGACTAAACCAAATAGTGACCAGTAATTAGACCCAACTTTTGTTTTTACAAAACTTCTAAATGCTGAGGCAGCTTCATGGGATTTTAACATGTTTGTTATAGACAATAGGCAACATTCTTAAATGTTACAAGTAAAAAAAAAAATTAACATTACAACAAATCGGCGAAGAAATACCGTTTCCGACGATTATAACCTCAGGATTAAATCAATTTAGCTAGTTAATTTTGTGTTAGAAAATCTATTTTATCAAACGTTATACTCTCTGCGAATTTAGAATTTAGTCACTGTGATAGATTTCAACACGTTGGATATTTAATTATAATAATGGCATTTTGTTTTTAAAATGTTGAATATTGATTAGATTTTCCTTAATATTGTAGAATAAATTAAAATTACTAATATAAAATAAAAAAATAGAACTTTGTCAGAAGACAAACTTTAATTAGTTGCCCCATTTTGTTAAACCAAACGTCATCTATTCTTCGCCAGCTAATTTAGATATCATTGAAATGTATGCACAGCATCTTCTTTTCGGTTTAACACGAAAAAACACTTAATTAACCCAAAACCAGATGTTTATCAACAGATCTTTTTAAAATATTCCGCCCTAAAAAGAGAAAAAAAATTATAACACTTCTTATTATTGTGTACGTTTATGCCTTTGTAATCATATTTTTCGATTTTCTTCTCTTAAAAATCCATGAAAATAAAATTTTCATTCCATTATTCTTTCACCACAGTGTGTCTAAAACAAACACATTTTCTGTATTGTGATAACAACACACAAAGGTATTGAAATCCACATACATCACAGGGTAAGAAGTATCTCTAAAATAAAATATGTTTGCGTTATTAACAATAAAACCCCATATGTTCCATCCAACTGTCTCATCATTGATATATGTATGCATTTTGTGTAGCAGCATATAAATGCATCTTGTGAACAACAACGGGTCGAAAAGAGTTTATTAACCAGGATGCATGATTAAATCATATAATTAAATTAAATTCCATATACTCTGCATTTGTATATGTAGTGGAGAGTTATGACGGTAATAATAAACAAATTAAATTTAACTTAACCTTTAACCAGCGTGCACCACATTCATGTTCATTCAATAATTTTTTTTTACGATCACTTGTGACACATGCCTACTATGGATACAAGAATGCTGCTCGATTATATTCTTTCTACAGAACGCTGTACTTAAAATACATTATTCATCGCAGAGACCAGATTCCATATTGATTAATTATAAACGACATTCCATTATTGTTCATACGAAATGTAAATTGCCCTGTGATTTAAATCAATTTTTATGTTCTATATATCGCGATCGTGTATTTTATTGGACTCTCACTCCAGTATACATAATTTTGTTTGGTGAAATTCGATCGTACATCGAGTTTATGAGGGTAAATTAATGTTATGTTTAGTTTATCTGATCTTTGTCGCTCGATAAGAAACTATTTAATAATTTTTTGTTTTGTTTTTAGAATTATTTTACATAAAATAACTTAATTTTCGAATATATCATGGTTCGATCCGAGTACAATCATAAATACAGTAAAGCATCCGATATAACTCAAACGACCTTTCTTTATTTTAATTAAACTCTAAAACAAAATACTATTTTGTTGTAATAACTGTTTGGTATTTTACTTATATACAGTAGTTAGAAATAAAAAATATTCCAAACAAACTTAGCTCGATCGTACGAATAAGATAAAATACAAAGTTGAACAATGACGAGTGTCTATCAATTTCTTTAAGTTATGTACAGCAATATTATTATTTCTATATAAGACGGTTTTCGATTTTGACGATGATTATAATGATGATCGCGTCTTCAGTTATTTATAACGAATTGATGAAGAAAAAATTTATACAATATAATAATAAAGAAATATCACAGAATATATTAACAAGCAGAAAGGACATAACTCGATTTTTGTATGGAAAAATTTCGACCGTTTTTTTTGACCTTGATTTGTATGGAAAAGGGTAGAATAGTTTAAAAAGAAAATTATAGGTGGCATTAAAATTTGAAAAAAAAAAAAAAAATCAAAATCGATCAAAAATCATAACAGTGTACTAATTTTTTTTTTCTTAATTGTCAAACAATTTGACATTTCCAAAACTATTCGCGATTTTATACATAATAGTTGGAAAATTTAATTATTAATTTAAGTAAGACAATTTTAAGTTTCGTGAGTATTCTTAGTGAATTCTGGTGGTTATATATGGATATCAGACGGCTTTCAAGCGCGACTTGTTTTCGTTTGCAACGGATTCTAGGGTTCATTACATCCACCATCGGTTTTATTAAAACTGTTTATCAATGGGCATGCCAAAATAATGTTCAAAATGTTGTTCAATAAGTTAAGGTAGATAATCTCTGTAAAAGAATTGTATACATGACTTCGTGCTCTATGCACTGTAGCACTTCATCAGCATATGACATTATTAGTCGGAACAGGTAAACGGATTGAAGTTGGTGTTATTTCGTTAGGGACAACTACTCAAGATGGACAGGAGCGTCAGGTTAAATTAGAGGTACTTGGTGTTTTAGATCCGGAAGCGAAATTAGTTCGGTTGAGCTCTGTAGAGCCTCTAAATGAGGGCGAACGAAATTATAAAGAATGATTTTAAAAAAATTAGAGCCCCTCGCCAATTGGGTTCATAAGGATAGTATTATCTTAACGGATTCAAGTGTGGATAAAAGAACACAATACAAAGAGATATAAAGCTGTACATCAGGTATCTTTTAACTCTTATTTTTGTTTTTAAATGTTTTAATATTTTTTATTGATTTGTTAGAATTCATCATCGACGATGCTCAAAATTGGAATTCAAACAGCCACATAATGAATTATCTAAGGCACAACCTACGATGTTTCAAAATACACTATCGTTACTCTCGCGTCAAATAATTCAACAATTTTTGGATGAATTGGTTTGGTGCGACTGGTATGGAGCATCTCCGGGGCAGGCATTCGATAATATTGTTTCGCATATAGCCGAACAAACCCGTTTAGACAACAAAGACATTTTGGTACGAAGATTAAATCGGATTGCACCGAATCTATTTTAAAATTGGTATCATCTCGGTGTTAAAGTATGGTCTACCACAACGAAAGAGCTTCCGACCACATTAACGGTGGGTTCACCAAATTCTAGTGCGGCGAAAAAATCGTGGTGGTAGTAGTAATAAGCGACCCGCAACTTGCACTCCAAAGGATTCATGTTAGTAAAACTAAAATACAGAAACAAAATATTCAAATTGTTTGCAATTTGTTTCCAATTGTGCCGCGTTGTAATTATTCAAATAAGTAAAAGAAAGATTGTAGATATGTAAGTGCTGTAACAAGTTAATTTATTATAATTGATTATTAAAATGTTTATGTAACTATATTATTACAGATTTATTAATTCAAATGCATCAGAGTGTAACCGATGTATGGTTACAGAATTACTACTTTTGACGAGCAAAATATATCGTAATTCAGGTATTCATCATATGCAAAAATAGTTTACAAAAAAAAAACAAACAACCACAACACAGAGACCCCTGACCCTGTATATTTGTTGTAATTGTTTGAAAAAAAAATAATAATAATACAAAATCTTATAAATAACTATCTATTTCTAAAATAAAATTATAAATAACATAATTCATTGAACAATATTTTAAGCATTACATAATTTCATACAATTCATTTAAAAAATATCAATAAATACAAATAATCATATTTTAATAATTCATTAATTATAAATTTAATAATCAAAATTTAATTTTAATAATTTAATAAATAATAAATAAATGATAATTCAATAAAAAATCTGAAAATTAAAATCTTATTAAATGGTTTTCATTCCACCCAAAATAAAAATCACAGTCAGAGAACCCAAAAGAGGTACATGGTAAATATCACAGGGAAGATCACAGACTAATTGTTAGTCAATTGAAATAATTTATAATTCTTAAACCTAATCTTACATTTACTTCTTAAATCTATATTGTAAAACTTCACATAGTAGTATAGTCGCGTTCTAATCAAATACTTCAATAAAAAGTCTACTGGGAAGTCTGGGCAGTCAAATGAAATGTCTAGTTCCTTCATGCAGCAATAAATATTATACGAAATATTATTATTTTCGACTGATCCAATATTTTCTAAAAACACTTTTTCTAGTTGGCCTATTAAATTAATAAAATTTGTATGGGGAACTAATAAGCTACCGAACGGACCGCATTCGTTCGTATATGCTTTATAATGGACAAATATGTTTTGATCATTTACATCTAAAGTAATTTGAGATCTACAAAGGCTACAATTATTGTGGATTTCCATGCACTTGTTAAAAATGAAACCTGAGAAATAGATTAATGCATCGGAAACGGACGCAGAATAATTTTTGTGGCTACTGTCAACCGAGGGCCAGGTGAAATTAGGAAATCCTCGAGAATTTGCAGCGACGGATCGATCAGTGGGCGGAGTAAGATTTGCCAACAGATCGACAAATTCCCGAGGTTCTGTTTCGCAATTTCCAAAATTTGAAACATTTAAAAACTGAGAACAGAAAATTTTTTTGAATGCTCTAAAAAATTGAATAGGTGTTGGATTGGAAGAATTTCCACCCTGCTGGCGAATTTTCCCAAAAAAGTTTTCTAAACAATCTTGATTAAGATGTCTAGTTAGAAGGAAGTTATATCCTTCTGAATGTAAATCTTCAAAAAGACACATTACCGCGCGAATAGAAATTTGCCAACCTTTGAGACATTTGATTTTATTCGAAATGTTCTGTCCATTATTATTAAAAACAATTAGCTTTTTTAAGAAAGCAAGGGCATCTTCTAGGTATTTTTTTTGGAATTGTGAGCCTACATAAGCAGCTCTATAAACCGTTTTGCCTTGAATAGTTGATGAATTCATCATATCAAATAATTCATCGAAAAAAAGTATAAATTTAGCAGTTCCAACGGCGGATTCGGGTAGTAAACTGTGTGAAATTGAGGATTGAAGGCAGGAATAAACGGAATGACTTAAAACCTGGGTGGCATATTTGACCTTCATCCGTTGAAAATTTGTAGGGTAAATGTGTGAGTCTGTTAAACGAGGCATTAAGCGCAAGGTGTTTTTTTTGTCACTGTTATAAATTTCTTGGATATATTGCCAAGATGTAGAGTAGTCATGGTGAGCTTCCTTCCATTGGAAATTATTCACCATTAAATTGTTGCGGATGCTTTTTATCAAATGAGGCGGGTCGAACATATAATAATATTTCTTACCATGTCGAATAAAAAATGGTCTATCTGGATTTACATTTAAATAATTAGCTAACTTAACGAAATTAGAGCCTTGATCGCTAACTATACCTCTAACTCTTAATCCAATGGCAGCTAGTTTATCCAAGGAGTTATTAACGATCCACGCTAAATCTCCTGTAGGACAACTATTACTAACAAAGAAATAGGCGACAGCCTGTTTCCACTTTCCAAAAATTCCTCTAGCCATAACTACTAACACTGATGTAGCGGGTATTCCGTTACATGCAGCTTCACCAAAATCTACTAGACCGATAATTTTATCTTGTTTCCTGAAAAAAGTCAAAAATGACTTTATGGCCATTTCATCTATACATAAAATACATTCTCTCTCAATTTCGCGAAACTTTTGAATCTTAATTTCCAACGCTTGAAATATAAAATTATGGAATCCCGGTGAATGTTGGAAATTTTCAGTAATACGTTGGAGGGTTCGAATACTAGGTAAATGAAAATCTACACGTAAATTCCTATATGCTTTTGGACCACAGAAAAAAATAGCTAAGCAATAGTTTTTAAATTCTGAAGTGAATCTTCCCTTGTTATTAGCTTGTGCATCTATGAACATTTGCACGTTTGAAGGTAGATTATACACCCTTTGGCGAAGTTGTTCCTTTAATTTTAAATTATATCGTAAACGCTTAATACGCCTGCGTAATTTAAGCTTACGTGGAGTAGCATTAGTGATCGCCGCAGGAGTCTGAACACTAACGCTACTGGAACCGGCACCGGAAAAATATTTTAATGATATAAATTCAAATAAATGGTTATACCTGTCTAGGATTTCAATTTCCATGATGTCGTCGTCCTGCAGCATCCATTTATTTTCTCCTGAATAAAATATAATTGGCAAGGGTTCTGAATGATCCGGTCTCGACGATGGTAAAATTACTGGTGACTCCACATCGGGAATGGGACTAAATCTTTCCACTAAATTGTAGTCCAAACCTGTAAATAAATTTTTTTTTAATTTAATGGGTAAACTGTTCAACTTCAAACGAAATCTGTGTTTATTAGTCTTGATATCCTCATCTCTAAAATGTAACACGCATAAACGGCGCTCTCCATAGTTTTTTGTTTTTAAATCCTCCCGTAGAACTCTTGACATCCAAAGTTTAGCTCTGTAATAAAATAAAGCCTTAAATAAATTATTAAATATAAAAATTTTAAACAAACCTCGCTAAACATTTTGGAAATTTGAAGAAACTCATCTCCGGATTTCTTTTTGTGTTTGATAAGCACTTAAAGGCAGCACAATATTTTGTTCGGTTCATCCTATAACAGTAAAAGATAATTGTAACTAAAAAAAATTTAATTTTCGATGCAAAGAGGTGGGTTATCGGACCGATCCTACTTTAGCAAGTGTTATCTGGAATACAAATTATCTTAAACAATTAACATGAAACAAGTAACTACAAGATTCTCTACAATTTGACTGGTACAATAAACTCAACAATTTTGTCTATTAAACATGCTTTAAAAGTACCCAATACTAAAACTGTGAGCCGCATTCACGAAATGAAAGCTGAATTTAAAGAAAACAACTTTTCTTACTAAATAACTTAATTACTTAATTTAATCGTTTTTTAAAATACGTACAACTGCAATTGAATCCAATAGAATCAACTATACGCTATTCCACTCTTAAGGCTGCTGAATCCGTCTAACAACCATCATTATACTTAGCCTGTTCAATGGTTTGCATGCAGTTGTTTGGATTGCCCTCCGTCTGTTTACATCACTGGATGTTTTTGTTACAGTTGCTTGCTGTACGAACATGGTTTGTGCCACTATTAATTTCCCCACAATTGTGTTTGATAATTTCAGACCAATCTTATCTGTATATCTCTACTTGCATAATTAGATGATATACAAAACAAAACATTTAATAAATAATTTCCAAAACCATATAAATTTATGACACATTTTTGATTAACCTAAAAACACAATTTTAAACACTGAATATATTTAAATTTAATGTACCAAATATATATTAAATTTTTCAATAAACACATATAGGTACACAATTTATAAATTTTTGTAATAAACATTACAATTTTGTTTAAATGTACTTACTCGTGGATATTATAACCCAAACACACTGAAATAATTTGACAAATTGTTTTGATGTTTGACAACTAGTTGTTTTGTTATTTTCACATTCACACTGCTAATATTTTCAATTTCAAAACAAAACAAAAAATTCTGCACTGAACCAATAATTGTGCACTGAACTTTGGTATTTCAAAAAGGGTATTGTCAAATAAATTTTGGTCCACCTAGTAGCGTATATATATACTATATAATATATGGAAATATATTGTGGTTCTTTAAATATATACAGTCACGAACATAAATATTCAGTCACTGTATGCAATATGATTTATATCGTTATTGTCTGATTACATCCAATCACCATGATTGTACTTATACGTATCAATTATAGATTTATATAAAGAAACAGTAGGAAATAAAAAAAAAAAAATAAAAAATTTGACTTAAGGGAATTAGAAGTGAAGTAAGTGATAATAAAAAAATCGTTAGATTGATGATTTGGTCAAAATATAATGATAACATACAGGAAAATAATTTAGATCATAAAGTTCATTCTGCTATTGACTTAATACGAAATATATCGTATATAAGCAATATTTTCATACATATAAAAGACATTATGCGATTATAATCGATAAAACGTCGTATTATGTTCGTTTTCATAGCAAAGCAAAGCAGCTGGTATCATTTTTATCTCCTTTAAATATCTTTCCTACTGAGACGAATTTGTATTTAAGCAAAAAAGACGAATCGTATAATAGTTCCTTCCTGTTGATTATAAAAAAGTCTTTATTTAGAAATGTGGCGTCCGTGAGACACCTTTAAAATATATACTAAAGAGACGTTTCGTTATGCTGCTGCTGCTTAATTTGTACGAAAATATTAAAGATGATGTATTAATTTAAATATTTAAGTGTTATTAATACAGCGTTACGAATTTGAAATTTATAAATTAACAAGCTTTCATTTCAGGTCTTATGGAATGCCTGATGTTCCTTTCCATTTTTGCAGCATGATAGCTATAATTAAGTAGCTTTATGAAGAATTTTCAAATAAAATTGTTTTAATTCAAACCCTATGTTAAAGATTAAAACATTTGTTTTCTTCGCTAAAAATTATATTTTATACCCCTCCCGCAGTATTAAAATTCATAAGTACTACTGATTTTCGATCCTTATCATTTTCATTACAATTTAGTGTGGGTTCACGGAATGAGATAAAAAAAAGCTAGCTTTTTTTACCAACTTTTGCTCAAAAAATTTGTCTACGGTTGTCTATCGCACATCCTTTAAAAAAATGTCATAACACAAAAAACAATTTTGTGATAAATGCATTTTTAATTGCTATACTTGATTATTTATTTTATAAAGCTAATAATGAATAATCTCAGCATCATCACAGTAGCGTTAGCAATTAAAAAAAAATTAAAATGCATTCAAAACTGTTTTGTGTTGACAGTTTTTAAGAGGATGTGCGATATGTTTACTGTTGTTTTGTATTTTTTGTTTGCAACTTCTGCTTTGTTTACGATTAGATGGGGCTTTATTTTAATTTAATCGAATAAACGCATCTCTGGGGATTACAAATACACAATATTCGGTTTTATACACACACAATTTATAAATTATCAAATAATTTATAGCCCAACAGTTTGTAACAAAATAAAATTTATGGTTCTCATCCTAATTGTTTCACTTAAATGCACTTCGCATATTTATTTCATTTATTATATATAATAACTTTAAATAAAATTTTCTAAGGCGATAACCTAACAAATTCATTCAAAAAATGTCAAAAATAAACAATAACAACAAATATTTGAGCAAAATTATTGCTCATACTTCCGGTTATTTTTTGTTACTACGATAACCTAACAAATTCATTCAAAAAATGTCAAAAATAAACAATAACAACAAATATTTGAGCAAAATTATTGCTCATACTTCCGGTTATTTTTTGTTACTACGTTGGTACGACTAGGATTATTGCTCAAAAGATGTAAATCTTTTAACTAAAGCTGGATTAAATTGGGCGGGGTTTAGTTGAATATGAAAGATTTGATTGGCTGAAGAGTTGGATAAAAAATAATCCCGTTCCGTGAACTCACCATTAATATTCATTCTTTATTTTTGATTTACCTGCATATTCAGTTTTTTGAGCCCATTAGCCCCGCTGTAGTTTCTTTTATATCATTTCCTTTCAATTTCACATTATTTTAATAATTGTTTTCTTAGTGCTTAACATTTTGCTCTTACCAGAACATTAACTTTCACTTGGTATTGGTAATTGTTAAAATTTACAGCATTTGTTTTGGATTTTAAGCAATAACCCATGTCATGCTCCTTTACTTGCTTAGTTATTCAAATTTGTTTTTCTGTTGAGTATAGCCAAGCTTAATTGTTTGATATTTAGATAGCGCTGTGCAACGAGGATCGATACAAATTTATTAATAATATAAAAAATAATAAAAAAAAAAATTAATTCCGAGAAGGTAAATCAGGTCGAATATATTCCCTTAGTTGGGTAATAAATAATACAAAACTTACAAATTTGAAAAAATGATTAAAGTAGCCCACAAAACATTCGATTAAGATAAAGGATTAAGCAAATTATACTCCGAATGCGGAAATTTCCACCGATTTCAAGAATAGGACCGCTAATTTTTAGCGTAAAAGGCGGGGAAAAGGAGCATCATGCGGCGGAGCCGGATCACATCTCCAAAATTGCAATGAGTGCTATGATATTATGTGCGGTTTTCTTTAAATTACGAAGTACGTCATAACCCAGTTCTGGCTCCAAGTGATAAACCAACATTTGGTTAAACAACGGCCACGGTTTTGCAAAATTATATCAAAAAAGTCATATGAAATACGTTGTCAAGTGTTACAGACAGAAAGATTTTTGAGTGCTTGAACTTAATTCGTGACTCTGGCCGCACAAGCTAGCCTATTTTAAAGCTCGTCTAGTCGAACGAAAAGAGATAGTTGAGTAGCACACCTAATTGCACACAAAAATAAAATAGAGCTACACACCGCAGACACTAGTCGCAAGAAAACCATGGGCACCTGTAATCAAAACTGATGTTAAACACTCCAAAACCTCGAAATTCAAGTAGCGAAGTGAGGAATAAGTTGTTGGAAATAATAAACCCAGCAGAAAACAATATTGTAGTAAAGAAGAACAACGATATCCGTGAAAAAGAAATGCTGATCGAAACTGCGAAATCGGAAGACTTGGTATTCTTTCTGAAATAGCAAAAACTTATCAGAAGTTGGTTTGCTAGCTACCAGCTAAGAAGTTGTCTCGCATCATCATTACTCCGTAGATAGGGATATGCGACCTTAAGAAACATCTTAATAAAAAACCGCATAATATATGTATATTGGTTGGTCCTCAAGCAGAGTACAAGACTTTGTTAGGGTTACAAGGTGCTTCAGATATTATTCATTTGGACACCTCGCAAAATTTTGTAAAGCAAAAAATCTAATTTGTGAACAATGCTGTAATTCTGGACATGACCAGAAGGTCTGTCCAAAGAAGACAAAAGCACCAAAGTATGTCTGTCAGTTAGATCATAAATAGGTAAGTAGTTTTACCTAGTAAGCATCTATTTCTAATATTCAGACGACCCAATGTTATATGTATGCGTAAACAAACTAAAAATATTTTCAATGGCCTAAAATGCTGGTGGGTGACTTTAATGCAAAGTCACAATTATGGCACAATAGTGACACTAATGATAGAAGGACCATCATTGAAGAATTTATTGTACGAAGTAACGCCTTCATTGTGAATGAGTTGGACAACCACGTACATCTAGTCATAATGGGGAGTCGAATATTTACCTTACAATAACAAAGAGAAGAGTAACCTATTGGCCAGTGAAAGAAAACCGGACCACAAGTGATCACAGAAAAATCATGTTCTCTGTTGAAGCGGCTTCGTCACCATACACGTGCTAGAACGTGGTGGTCAAAAGATGATTGAGATCTTACCATCTCCATTCGAAAGTTCCTTTAGAGGGAATCAAACCCTTTATTGCATGCACAAACGAAACGACACTATGCGTCGTGCCCTAGTGAATACATTAAAAGCATTAATTTATTAAGCTAAAGTAGCTTAGAGTAATTCATTTCGGAGCATGGTAATGCAGAACGGTTCATAGCGCCTTGGCAAGATAGATGGAACCAATCGAGTGACGTTACATGCTTCATATAGCAGAACGGAAAATTCACAGTCTACATAAATAGATTTGGTTTATCTGATACAAGCAGTTGGAATATGGTAAATGCTCGAAAACGGCTGACTATATATACTATTCGATTGTGACTCCCCGACAATGCTAGAGATCAGTTATGTAATGAAACAAATGTATTATGGCCAGCTAGGAAGCTTGTACTTATGTTACCAATCACTTCGGCTCGTTAAAGACTTTCTGTGACAATATTTTAAGTGCGGACGGACATGATACCGATTTTAAGGTGTACCCAGGATTTAATCTTGACATTTTTTTTAAAATTTTTAATCTATAATGCCAAGTTTATAACCAATAGAGATTTTAATTCATTTTAAATATTTTAACATTATAAATTTTGACGTAATGAGTTTATGCTACAGCATTTTAAAGAGGCTAGGAGAGTTCAAAGACTGTGGACTTAACCCACAAGCGACGAGTAAGCGCCTGTAACAGGCAGAGATGGAAACAGGTTTCAACCTGGCCAAACATACTCGAACCAACAATACAGAATATGAAAAACGCAATGGGAATCGGATATAAGCTCGGCCTGCATGGCATTCTCACAAATGAATACGTCCACAACAATAATGACAAAACTGCATTGATATTCGAGAAGATTACATCGAAAAACAAACAGATTACGTTACGTTTCTGTCTATCTGTCATTCAGTGAATATAATAATTTGACCTCGTTTTAGAGGTTTAATTTTTCACGGAGAAGCGGGGTTCTCTTCTAACTTTAAGAATTTGGCTTTTACCCGCCTTTTATTGGGCAGGGTCGGCAGTCTAAACGAAAAATTTAATGCTATTTATGCTGTATTGATTTAAACTTCAAACGGGTTTGCTTAACGGATCTCCAAACTTCATTTAGTTTAAAACGCCTGAATCAGACTCAGTCATACATTTTTTGCGTTCAGGTTTTAAATTTAGCGATACCCTGTAGACAAATTTTTGTAGGATTTTATCATCTTCGTCTTAATTACATTTTTTTTTTAAATTTGGGATTAGTTCGAGCCAATAATTGGCAGATACCATTGAGCTACCCAACTTTTTGCAAAGGTTTGATAATTGACAAAATAAATTGGAAAGCAGCTAATCAAGTATCAATTGGTCTGCCGCCTGGTGGTTGACAATGATAAGTTAAATTTAAATATCATGACGATAATGTAGTCAAAAAAATCGCTCTGAGGACGAGGCAGACATCGTTTGGCAGACATCACTAAACATGGTTTTTAAACAGATTATTTGGTAAAAAATTGCAAAACAGAAATTAGGGATAACTCAGACATGACTATGATTTGTGAACAAGATTTTAAAACTAGGATATAACCGGGTATCATTGACTTTCTCGTATAAATTTTGACATTCGGTACTTAATGTTCTTTAGTGTGCAGATGGAAAAATTTAGCTTTCGATCATCATCCAGGTCAATTTAGGGGGTTGGTCTAGAAGGCAGAACGTGGTTTTCAGTGTAACTAAAAATCTAAAATATGAAAGGCTATCAGACTATCTTGGGCTATAAGTTTTAAGGTGAACTGTATACCACACACCAGGAGTTACGCATAGAGGCATAATCTGTCGTAAATTATTTCTTTCTCAGGAGCCTCTGACTCAGATGTGCAAATGAAAATCTTCAACTTTGACATTTTTTCGACATCCAACCAAAATATGGTTACTAGATTTTTTTGCCATGCCAATTCACACATTTATAGGAATTAATGTTTAGTTTGCGGTTGTAAAGTTGAAATTCATGAAAAAACGGCTACGCATTTATCAAGGTCACACATAAAACGTAGTAAACCAAAACAATAAACACACCCTATTAAAATTGAGTCGTAAATCATTAAGGGTCGTATCGACAGACGAAGCTAAAATCGCAACTACGACTAAAGCCACTCGTTTATTATTTTTAGACCAGGTAAAAACGTCAAAATGAAGCCGAGACGTCACAAGTAGCCAGGATTAAAACCGTGGATATCGATGGTTTTAAGCGCGGTTACAACTGACGTTTGACATCAAATTTTCATTTTGAAAAGCTATCATTTCGTTCACATCACAATACTAGTGTTATTATAATTAAAAATAAAGAAATTTATAGCATTTTTATTTTAGTGCGAAATTGTGCTTATCTCTATCTACTCGTATATCCCGTTTTTTTCATGATTCTCTTTCACACACGATTTTTACGTACACAATTGTGATCGCGATTATTTTCATCATCATCGTCGTCTGATGACTCAAATTTTAGAAAACATAAAACAGCGCAGTCTTCAAGCAAGGTTTGACGAAAATTATTACTCTAAAGAAGAGTTTCGTAAACGTTTCCGTTTTTCCAAAAACTTTAACTTTTTGGAAAACCTCGTCGATCGCGATTTAACACACGTTGACAACCGAGGGCTTCCACTAACAGTGACGCAGAAAATAATGGTAGCATTACGTTATTATGCTACAGGTTGTATTGAAATGGTTTCTGGCGACCTAATTGGAGTAACACAGACGAGTACATGTGTTACAATACACGAAGTGTCGAAAGAATTTGCAAGTCTATCCAGGAAATTTATTAAAATGTCAGCTTCACAAGAAGAGCAGTCTAAAATACAGCAGTAATTTTACAATTTAAAAAAAATTCCTCGGTCTATTGGATGCATCGACGGATGCCATACACCAATTAAATCGCCAGTGGCACTATTCTGGTAATTCCCTGGTAATGGCCTACTAAGAAGAAAAGTCTGATGCAAATATTTATAAATTGGGAATAATTTTTCCATATCTAAATTGGCAGGGAAAACAATTCCTAATTTTATTTTGTTTTCAAAAAAATTACCACTATATTTTTACCTCAGTATGCCAGAAAAAAAATTTAAAATAGAAATTACATATAAAATCTTTCCCCAATTCCCTATTCCCAGGGAGTTACCAGAATAGTGCCACAGGAGGGGTAAATGTCGAGATTTATCGCAATAGGAAGGGATATTTCTCGGTGAATGTACAAGCAGTGTGTGCCGCAAACTGTAAAATCCCCCACGCTTAAACGGCTCATTTTTATTTTGTTCTAATTTCTTAATAAAAAATGGTATTTGCCCAAAAATGCTACGTGCATTTCTATAGAAAACTTATGCACAAAAAAAACCGCACCTGATATTTAATTAAAATCTGCTATATAAAATTAAATTTAACATTCTACGAAACATTTCTAATCTCTCTCTCTCTCTGGCACTATATCCCATCAAGGGATTTGGCCGCTTCAAATGAGGTTTCGTAATCATATTTTCATTTCGGATAATGAGTGATCGATTCATTGATCCTACATTTCTAATCGTTAGTTCATAAATCGGAACTAAGTTTGCAGTTTAGAACTAAATATCGGATAGGTTTTGGTTTATAAATATTAGAGACATCTAACAATACCTGGGTGAACTAACGATCAATTTAGTTAGTCGGAAATTTAGATAAAAAAATCGGCGCTGCCAGGCACAGCATTAATTGAATCTAAAGAATTGGTTTTGTTTTGACAGATAATTGATTTTTTTTATTGTTGGTTTGTTGTTTTCGAAAAGTTTACTTTTAGTTGCGTTTAAAAATAACAATAAATTCGCGATTTAGCCGCGTTTAAAAATACAGTTTCTGAACATCATTTTCGAAAAAATCGAGACTACAGCTAATAGTCGTAATCACATCTGTCGATACGACCCTAAACTTTTCATATAAAACTAACGGACCCGACAGGCGTTGTCTGCTATTAGCGGGTTGAGCAGACGTTTTTTCAATATTCGAATTTTCGATAATAGTTGACATTTGCGTTTAACATTTCAATCCTTTCCTTTCGTCATTGTGTGATTTGCTGTTGCCCAAACTAAAATCAAAAAATCAGTGCAATTTCTCGTTATCCTGCGCCGTTCAATTCTCGAAGAATATTGCTGTTGTTGTATGTGGGTAAATGTCTGACAGTTTAGTTTTTCCATTAGCTGTGTGGCGAAGACTGCGTGGTACCAGTTGGCCATAATGCATCTACAGGCGACTGGAGATGTGGCGACTCGGATATTTTTTGAGCACGTATGATTAATGCAATTAGCGCGCAAATCTGTGAATATGCTTACACACTAAAAAATTTTCGGATATTCTATAAATTTATTTATACTTTTGTTCAGATAATTTATATTTATATGAAATACTATATAAAAATTATAAATATTGAACCTATATAATTCGTTTATATAATTCTGTAATATATTTTATACAAATTCATAGTATACATACAATTTCTATACTTCCATTTGTATATTTTTTATAACCTTCAGTATAAAACTTCACTCTGTATACCTTGATTGGTATGAAATTAATATATTTATCATATACAAATTTTGTTTTATACGATTAGTTTTATAAAATTAATAGAAAAACGAAATTATTTTTGTTAAAAACGGGATTTTTATACTGTAAGCACCATTTATTTTTTTTTCAGTTCTGCGGATATCGTGTAGTGAGTAGAAGTGTTTTTAAGTTTTATTGTAGACTTGTGAAGTTGTGAATAGTAACTAATATAATTTGTTAACTATGTAGTGAACTATCATTAGTTAATTATTCGATTTATTATTATTATATTTACTGGAACACTGAAAGAAATTGTGCGGAGATATTTACACATTTTGCTGTGTAAACCCAAATTGGTAATTATTACAAATAATGTCTTAATAAAGTACGAGCCTGGTAATTTGTAGTGCAATATTTACCGTGCATTTTTAAATATTAAAATTTTTGCTGAGCAGCGTCTTATGACAAATTAGATTCATGCAAATCATTAAATTCTACCCTATTTTGCAATTTTTTCTCCAAATTTTATTTAAAATTTCAAACAAAAATTAGTCTTAAAGTAAATTTAAACCAGTACACAAATTGCCACAAAAATGCGTATTCGTCTAGTTTCCGGATTTGTTGGGAAAATGGTAATTATTTCAAAATAAAATAAAATATAAACTATTTTTATTTTTATCGTTCATTAGGAGTTTTTTTTAACCTTACTTCACGTTGCATCAAATGTCCGCTGTAACTTTGAGGATTAATAAATAAAAGTGCTGAAACGATATATGGTAAACACAAATTAAATTTGCAAAACTTTATGTGCATTAACTTCTGTTTGTTGCTTTCTTGTTTAAATTCCAGAATTTTTTAAAGCAATTTTAGAGGACTGGACGAACTCAGTTCCCTGAACATTAATGCTTACAGCAGAGAATTTAATTATTAGCAACATTAGAACAATTCAATATCTTTCAAGGCAGTAAAGGAAAAATATATTTGATCAAAATTTACAAGTAAGTTTATTGTCAATCCGGAGATGTAATTAATTATCATCTTTATTTTAAGAAAAATCGATTGCCTTTTGTGAAAGTGAATAAAAAAAAAATTTATTATAAAAAAAGTGTTTCATTAAAATTGGTTTTTAATAAATATGTTAAATATTAAATTCTGTCTCCTCAAACTCTCCTCAAGTTTCGAGTGTTTGCTTCTATGGAGAGTAAATATTTATGCGCTGCAATTTACTAGATCCGCAAATTTTAAAATGCATTGTAAACCATTAACCTTGCTGTCATTATTTACCATCCGCTCGTTCTTGATTTGCTAAAATCGCAGTAAATACAAAGCGCTTGTATGGCTCAATTTTTAATCAGTCTTCATTAAATATTACTCCGTTTTTTTGGGAATATCACCGATTATTTTTTTCGGTGGGGGTATTGTTCCTTTTACTATATAAAACATTTCTTAAACTATTTGGTTTCAAAGAAATATTTGACTTATAACCAAATAAATGAAAGGATTAAATGTTTTATATTTGAGTACAAATCGAAAAAATTATTCCGACTGGTTTAGTCGCTAAGGTTTCATTAACTTTCTCAGCATCTCGATCGTGGTGCTTGATCAACCACTATCCATTTATTTTTGGAGTTATGAATTTTGAAGATCTGCATTCGAAGTGGCAAATAAAATAAAATAGTGGCATTAAAAATAATAGACATAATTTTTGCAAAAATAGTCACCGTTTCTGACGTTATTTGTCGGCTATAGTGTCTGAATTTAAGGTAGACCTAAACATCATATTTTAACACACTATCCCAGTATAATATTGAAAATGGGTCCTTAGTTCAAATGTCATCTATCCGTTATGAGTCATTTCACCAATATTTTAAAATTTTAAATAAAAATCAAAGGAATTTTAAAAATGTTTAAAGAAGCTTAGCAATTCGTCAACAATAAAAATTTTCAACTCTTATATAAAATTTAAATCTAGAAGGAAAAGTGGAAAATGGGGAAAAACACTTTATTTAGTAAACAATTTATTCAAGAAAATAATTTATCTAATAAATCGTTAAATATATCGTGTATTAATTATGATGCACACTATCGCCCTGGACTATTCTTCGCCTCACCAGAAAGTGATGACAACTACCATAACGAATTTTATGAAATAAAGTTTATAATTTTAGAGAATGAGGGTATAGCTATTGTATTTTTATCTCAAAAGAATTTATCCACGTTTGACGATTTCATAATGCATCTGAGATACAAGCTATGGCACAGTCAATACTAAATAAATTATATTTGAAACATTTTAAATTCAACAGAAGTTTCAACACTGCCGTGTCACGAAAAAGAAACAAAACATATATTATATTAAATAGTATCGTATAAATTACTTTACACTTAATTTAATTCTAGCTCTTGTATACTTTTGTAAGTAACACATGGGCTGAAAAGTCCCGGGCCTAACAAAGAAAACACGTTTTTTTGTTCAAAATTGGCTTTATTCAACAACGTAATCTCCATCAAGAGCAAGACAATCATTCCAGCGCCGCTCTAACATTTCAATACCACTTTTGTAGAACAGATTATCTTTTGCCTCAAAATAGGCCTCAGTTTCAGCGACCTCTTTATTCAAGCAGAATTTCTTACCGGAGAGCATTTTTTGAGGTCTGCGAACAGCCAGTAGTCGATGGGAGCCAAATCTGGCGAACGCGGTGGATGTGGGAGCAATTCGAAGTTCAATTAATGTAGTTTTGCCATTGTTTTAATTGACTTGTGACGAAATTGTTTTTGATCCATTGTTTTGAAACTAACAAAAGTAGCGTTCCGAATATAATGAATAGAATATAATGAAATTTTGACAGCTGTTTTTTGAAGGTTATTACCAACTGAACAAAAAAAAATTGAACAATAAAAACGTGTTTTCTTTGTTAGGCCCGGGACTTTTCAGTCCATGTGTTAAAATTAAAAAATCATAACACTTAAAAAATAATATGGTTTTAACAAATATATCGACTTTATAAAATAATCTAAAACTGTTTATTTATGTGACAAAAATGTATCTTAAATTTCATCAATATTGAAAACTGAGTTCAATTCTAACATATAGAATTTTCGAAAATTCTATACTAAAGCAACTAATTTTTATACGAGAATCAGATTGACATTTTCTATAAATAATTTATATAAATTTAATACTAATCCCTTATCAACAAAAATTAACATTTAATGGATAAACTTTATATTTTGAACTATATACAGATATTTATACGTTGGAGTATCAAATTTATACAAGTGACCTATAAAAATATTTATATGGAGTAATATACATTTTATACAAGATTTTATAACATTTGTTTATAAGTTAAACTAATATAAAATCTATAAAAAATTCGTACGGAATTATATTTATATTATCATCGTATTAATTTTATACGAAAATTTTTTAGTGTGTACAATCAAATCATCTTCCGTTGCGGCCATGTTGCAAAAATTGTCTGGTGATTTGAAGCATTGTGTATTTCCATGCAATCAAAATCGAAATTTTGGGGTTATAAGTTCTGATATGCAAAAATTGAAAAAAAAAATCGCCAAAAATTAACAAAACAATTTCCTAGAACTCGATCGCAGTGCCACCTACCGGATCTAAAGACGACTGTTCGAGTGCCAATATTTGTGCGGATATTTAGAATCACACTTTTCCACTAATCAAATTACGCACATAAAAGATAAAATATTTTTAACTTTAAGTAAAACTTAACTTAATCATAAAAAACTTTAACTTAATCATAAAAAAAATCAAAATTGTGCGCTACATTGTGCTAAATAAATCGGTGGAAAAGTGTGATTCTAAATATTCGCACAAAAGTTAGCACTCGAACAGTCGCCTTAATTGTGTAGCAAAGCCAACCAGGGACCCACTCAAACACACAAAAAATTTCATCAAAATCGGTCTAGCCGGCTAGGAGTACAGGAAACCCTCCAAGAACACGGTATTTGAAGAACACGGTTTCAAAGAACACGCATACCCATTTTCTCAAATTACACGGTTCAAACAGCACGATTTTCGTTATTCTCTTTTATTTTGTTTTTTGTATATCATAACAAAAAATAAAAAATAAACCGTAACGTTCTTAAAGTTTTCTTTTTTGTAGTTTCGAACAACACGGTTTTAAAGAACACGGAACGAATTAATCGTATTCTTGGAGGGTTTTATGTACAGTGAAAACACACGTACAGAAGAACTAATATATAAAAATTGGGGTTGGCAGGGAGAGGGAAGAGAGTGAAAATTTTTGGGTTATATGTTCTGATATGCGAAAATTCTTAGAAAAATAAAATAAAAAAAGTAATTTTCGTCAAAGTTATTCGGATCCAATTGTGAATCCAAACCATCCAGCAACCCACCCACACACACACTGTTTGGTAACAAACAAGAACTGCTGTTAATGACAAACTATTAAAAGAAATTGAATTTGCTTTTCTCATTTCTTCGATACTTGCTGTCCAAATATCACTGGGATTTTACGAATTAAAAAAAAAACAAATATAGGGCTGCATCAAGACGATTGGTTGACACTTCTCACCGATAGAATACACCAAAACCAGACAGAAAGATATACACATGCATATAACGATGCTTCTAAAAACGACATCGTATTTCTTATAGCGATGACAAATTTGAAAAAACTTCGAGGTCGAAAATAAAGTAAATTCCAAAAAAATATTTGACTTTCATTTTACGAACGATTTATTCGAATTGATTTTCCACTTGAAATCAAAATCAGAAAAAACATGTTTTGAAAAGGCTAATCATTTCTTATTGATGACGGCTTTTGCCTTTTCACATCACTGTATTTTTTGGAATGTTCCTTAGTTTCTGTTCAGAATTTCACGCTCAATCCGCTCCTTCAAGAAAATCTGTTATTACCGAACACTTTGTGTGATTAAAATTACAATAGCCGTGTTTTATTATTCGAGCACATTCGAAAATTTCTACTGAAACTGCAGCTATTATTCACTGGTGTCGCTATACCATAAAAATTAAAAATAAATGTATCCATAAAACAAACATTTATCACTTGAAATATACTAATTAACATGTATTTTGATATAACGTTATAAACAAGAATTCATACTACTGCGTTTTAAACTTTTATTGTAAGATTAAGTTTCTATATTAGTAATACAAGGAAGATTATATCTGTTAAGTGATTGTCACAAGAGTTGATGCACATTACAAACAGAAGATTAAGCGACCGTGAAACATTTGCTCTAGGTTCATATTGCGTGTGGTGAAAGCAAATGTCGCTCAAGCCAAATTTGCCAATTTGTGGATCGTATTCTGCACCGTTGTCATCGTAATAGTGCTAATTTTACTTACTGACGAATCCGCATTGATGAAAATGCACCCAGTCGCTAATTAATTTTCAATGGGAAACATCCTCATAGGGAGGAGTATAGCGATTATTCTACATTCTTGGGGTTATGGTATGTCTACATGTATTCTGCGTGTTTTTTCTATAACTATCGAAGTCCATTTGCAAAAATAAGTTCAAAATCCGATAATATAATGACGTTAATTTTAATTAAGAAGAATTTTATAAACGTCCGTGAATTTAAATTGTTTAAGAATTTTTTCGGCTTTTCGGACAAAATATTATTTTAATGGACATCCATACAATGTTTACGACTGTTTTAGTCGCAGAAAACAAAGAGGCCATTTATTAACAATATCTCTACCACAAAAGTAGAAAAAATGCACTCCCCTCCCCCAAACTTTTAACCCCAGGGCACTTGTGTACTTAATGATACACAAACCCTTACAAAAATGAGAACTCCCTTTGGTGCGACTAAAACAGTCGTAAACATTGTATGGATGTCCATTAAAATAATATTTTGACCGAAAAAATTCTTAAACAATTTAAATTCACGGACGTTTATAAAATTCTTCTTAATTATATGTGTTGGCTGTATTACACATACATAATGAGAATTTCCTGTGGTTTTTGATTTAGTGATATATAATTCGCTAAATCGATATGTTCTTGTTTTGTATTATCGGTACAAAGCAAAAGTTGGATTTTTGCAGTTTGGTCGTTGCAACCTGATGAGTAGACCAACTTTTTATCAGTACGAAACCAAGCTGCCAAGAAGCTACCTAAGGGAGTTCTTATTTTTGTAAGGGTCGGAAAAAGTGTTCTAGTGGAAAAAGTGCTCGAAAATTGGGTTAATCGAATTCCTTCCTGCAGAAGAAGTCGTGGTGGCCATTTGAATGACGTTTTATTAGGAACTTAATTGTATCGATTGTACAATTGTACTTCACATTAAATAAAAAACATTTCAATTTCCTTAACAATTAGTCTTTTTTTTTAAGGAATCATATCACTCTTATTGGAAAACCCTATATTATATTATAAATTAATAGCTTATATGGGCCAGACGAGCTATCTTTTAACGCGTTTCTTTCGTGATACGGAAAGAACGAATCGAAATAAATAGGCCATTAATGTGGGGACCAACAAAAGGAATTAATTTTATTTGGAACACGCACCTAAATACCATTCATTAATCTATTGACATTCAATCACTTATGTCAACTTATTATAATTCTTTAATTATCTCTTATATACGTACACACAACACTTTTCATCCATTTTCAATGTCAATCTAATTGTCAATTTATATTAATAATTGTAAGTGCAAATCATTTACAAAAAACATGATCAATATTTATACCGCAGCGAGCGATGTATAATTTATACGGAATTGAAATCTAAAAAAAAAAAAATAAAATAAACAAAACTATTTTATATACATATTTATAGTTTAAGCATTACTTTAATTATATTTACCGCTTGACTGAAATATTTCTTTCGTCTGTATTAATATAAATTTATTTGCTTTAGTGCTGTTGCGATTTTGGAAAAGCGAAAGGCGCCAATTTCAAAAACAAAATTATATTAAGAAAAAATTGTTGGTCTCCACTCTATAGAAGTATGTACACCTAACGTGTTGCTCGCTATAAATATTGTTATCACACTTTAATTAGGTAAAATAAATAAATGAGAAAAATATTATTTACTTTACTTAGTTTTACTATTAAACTTAACAGTAATGATTAATATTTAACGTTCTGGTTCGTCGATTAGACGGAATTTGTACGTGCTTTTACGGAGTTTTCACAAATTAACGTAATTAACTGTTTTTTTTAATAGAGGTGTAAACGTTTTAGATTAACGCGATTTTAACGGGTTATTTTTGATTGATTGAATAGTGAGAGTGTGATAATCAAGTTCGATGGCTTCATGCATTCACTGCTTATTGAAACTATTTTTTAATTGGAGCGATATTTAAAATTTTCAATTTAACTTAAATTTGCAGTATAAATATTGTAGACATAGTTTCATTCGATTTTAATTGATCTATATATTACTTAAGACTGCTAGATCTTGAAATATTTTCTTAATTGATGGATTTTAATCTAGATCAAATAGATTCATGGAATCATTAATTGAATATATGATTTTGTAATTCTTTATATATTCATCAATTGCTATATTAAATCAATCAATTTTCCAATTGACTGTAACCGAAATATGGAAACGTACGATGTTTTCCATCTAAAATTCAAAAACCAATTAAGTTTTCCGTGTACTATATACCTCATTCAAAAATTTCCAATACAATAACTTTTCGGTACATAATAATAAAATAATAATAACAACAAAAGAAGAATGTAAATAGATTTTTCTATTTTTCCGGTTCTTTAGGAAAATTCTATTTAAACCGTCGTCGTCGTCATGATGTCTCCGCACACGAAAACATTTTAAGCACAAAAAAGTAAAATTATATTAAATATTTTTGATACAAATGTGTACCAAAGTGCATCCTATGCCAGAGACGACGCCATATAATTCACCCCGCGCAGAGATTGCATAACCGTTAGAAACTATATAATCATATTATTTAACAATAGAATAGCATATAACATAACATCGTTTATAAGGCAACAGCAAATTGTGCTTACAAATAGTAAAAAAAATAAAGTTAAAGTTTTTATCGCGGGCTTAATGCCAAAATAGAAGCATATCCATGTTTTTTAAACAACATATACATAAAACCATAGTGAGTGTGATATATTTGGGGCTGTTCGGTGCCAACCGACCAACAACTAAATACCAAATTAAGTTTATCAAGTTATATTTATACCGTACACAACAGACACATTAGTTTTTCCAGACTCTCATACCTCTTCATGACTTCTTGTTGTTTCGACTCAAATTTTGATTTATTTAAAAACATTTTTTTACGTATAGTTGCGGTTAAACTATGCGAGATATTTTTATTTAGAAATTTCGTTAGATTTTTTGGTGTACTATGTGAATTTAATATGATTTTAATGGGTTTGATGTGCGACAACGTAAACAGGGTATTTTGGGAATCGTGTGATTGGGAATCGACATGTCTACACTGCACTTGATAAATTGCTATAAATTTTAATTAGAGGAAATCCATTATTCAGTATTTTGATACTGAGATAAACCGAGAAAGCATTCATCACAATTTTCACATAATAAGATGTAAAACGCTGCAGTTTCTTGTTGAAAAAAGAAATTTGAAATCACTATAAAATCGAAGGAAGAAAGCTAACAAACAGATATGAAATGCTGATGAAGCGTATAACTTTGAACAATGCCTACACAACTGAGAGCAATTTTATTAAAATTATAAAGTACGTGGATTGTGGTTTATTTAAATCATTTTCGGCGAGGTGAAAATCATCGAGAGCATATGACCAGGTTTATTCGATTATCTACTACAATTTTAGATGTCAATAATATGAACGGATTTGGCCGTCTTAATCCAAACTTTTAAAATTTAATAAACTGGGCATTCATACCAGTGGCACTATTATGGTTTTTCTTGGGAATAGGGAATTCGGAAAAATATTTTCATAGCATTTTTGTCTAAATTATATTTTCTGGCCTACTGTTGGAATTAGTTGGTGTAAATATTTTTGAAACAAAGATTTATTAGGAATAATTTTTCTCTATAAAAATTTTGTGGAACAAAAATTTCCCAATCAACTTGGTTTCGAAAATATTTACACCAAACTAATTCCAACAGTAGGCCAGAAAAATATAATTTAGACAAAAATGCTATAAACGTATTTTTCCCAATTCCCTATTCTCAGGGAAAGCCAGAATAGTGTCACAGGTGTATAAATATGAAACCGGAATTTACCAATAAATGGCACCACCTGTCAATGTGTTTTTCGACAAACACGTCATCGGCGCCATTGTTTTTTTTTGACATCCGTCAACAATATCCAATTCATAACCATACAAGTTTCATACAATAACGCATGTTTTTACGTGTTAAAAATGTCGATTTACGGACATTTCTTGTTATCATTTGAAGAAAACTGCTGCAGAATCTCATCAAAATGCTTGTCAAAGCTGACGGTGAGCATGCTCTTGGTAAATCACAATGCTATGAGTGGTTTAATTTTGCCGTGAGAAGAACGTGGAAGACCGCCAAAAAAGTTTGAAGCTCAAACGCAAAAACAACTTACGGATCAATTGAATGTGTCACGAGAAGCCATCTCCATACGTTTAAAAGCCGTGGGAAAGATCCAAAAGCTGGAAAAGTAGGTTCCACATAAACTGAATGAAAGACAACAGGAAAATATTGTAGAAAATCACTTGCGAAATGTTGCTCGCCAGATACACAAAAAAAGTCATTTCTCTATCGAATTGGAGATGAAAAATAAATCCATTTGAGAATCCAAGCGCAAAATGTCTAGGGTTGGTCCAGGACAACCCTCGACATCGACTGCAAGGCCAAATTGCTTCGGACGGAAAACAATGCTCTGTATTTGGTGGGATCAGAAGAGTGTGATTTATTTTGAGCTGCAAGAAACCTGGTGAAACCGTAAATGCTGAACGCTAAAAACAACAAATGATCAATTTGAATCGCAAAGCTAGCGTGGAAAACGACCAGAATATGATAACACAAAGTGATTTTGCCTCGTGATAATGCACCATCACAGAAAGCAAAACCGGGCATGGAAACATTGGAAGCACTTAATTCGGAACTAATTTCACATTCAGCTTATTCACTAGACTTGGCTATTTGCATCGATGGGGCACGAGCTTGCTGAGGAGGACTACACTTCCTACGAAAATGTACGAAAAGGCTTGATAACTGGTTTGCCTCAAAAGAAGAACAGTTTTTTTGGCGTGGCATTCATGCATTGCCAGAAATATGGGAAAATGTATAACTAATAATGGGCAATACTTTGAATAAAATACTCTTAATCATTATAAACACCTGTATGCCTATTGTGGTCCAAAAATAATGACAGGAGAGAAGAATTACCGGAACGCAATAGTGTAGAATAAATGCGTTTTTGTTCGGACGTCGCGCCACACCATTCGCAATATTTTGATTTTAGGCTAATAATTTTATATTTTGTAAATAAACAAATTTTATAATTTATAAAAAAAAATTGTAAAACATTTCGTGTTAAATAAAACGTCACGTAAAAAATAAACTTACTTTCTTCAAAACTTAGAATTTTGCTTTTGTCAAATTCCCCATCTTGATACCATGGGGAAATGCCACAAAACAGGAGTGAAAGCACCAAAAATTTGAACCGATTCCTCCCGGTTCGATAAATGTTGCTGCCTATGGTCACAAAGACAATATACACATGTATAACAAATGACAGCACACTTATTCAAAAATGTGTATTCGTCTCTCAATTCCCGCATAAAATGGGGTTACTGGTATTGTCAGACAGAGGAGAGTTAATATATCGTTTATACTTAATTTAATTAAGGACCTACTACCAAAAGTAGTGGCTAACCGCCACAAAATTCAACTGTAAATGATATTTTAAATAAAATTTAGAAATAAAATGATGCGGTTCATAACTGTATATGTAATCACTAATTTTATTGATTGTCCTATAAGTGATTTATAACGTAACGGCTTGTTTTAGACGTATCGTGACTTAATTTTATTTAATTTTTGACATTACATTTTTTTAAATTTTCTATATCGTTTATCTAAACAATTAGAAAAACTACTGTTTATATAGTTATGAACCGGACTGTATGGACCGAGTGACAACTGCTTTGCATGATAAAATTTGACTAACGTAAGATCATAGATTAAATTAAAATTACAGAGATGTCTCAGTAGAAATAGAAAAATTGCCCATTCGCCTGCTGCTTTTTCTATGAATTCATACATATTGCTGCGGAATCGAAAAATGTTTTTGACACCAGTTAAAGACGATTCGAAACAAATTTTCAAATATAATTATCGAGTTTAATGAAAAAAACATCGAAATAGCTTTATGTAGAATGAACCAGATCTTGCATCTCAAATAAAAATCTCTTAAAGGTGTACGTTAGAGAAACACAAATCGATAAAGAAGTTATTATAAGGAATCAAATATAAATTAAGCCCAAGCTTCCCAAAGGCAGGGACGTGATTTTAGTCGTCATCCGCGTTCAAACTGAATTATGCAAAGTAAATTATGACTGATATTTTATTGAATGATTTAATTTAAATGTTAACCCTGTACCTCTAGTAATTTAGGGGTTTGAATTGGATTATCTTTTAAACTATTTTAAAATTTGACTAATTTTCGAGATAAGTGAACAGAACGACGATGGTGAAAAGATTACTCAGACTACGTCTAATGTGTGAAGGAACATTATTTTATATTTATCTCACAATGTCATTTTTATCTTGAGATCAACGCAACGTATTTTAAGGCCAAACTACAAATTCCTTGTGACTGTCGTAAGTGGGTATAGTCATTTATGCCCGGAATAAACAAAATTCAACAAAATGGTTATATTTACAAATAAATTAACGAAAACGCGCTAAATTTATGTCGCCAATGTCTTTAACTGAACTGTAGATTAAAAAGGATTAAAACAAAACATGACGGAAAATATTGAAAACAAGAATTGTATGGTTCGAAAGATGTAAGAGAGTGGATGTAATTTTCTGTTTAATCTAACCATTGTATGTGTTTTTTATGTGCATGAAAGCATAAAAAATACGTTTCCATGATTGGCGTTTTTAGAGAAGAACAATACAAAAAAAGAACAAACAAAAACTTTTTCATTTGGCTATACTGCCATCTATATCCAAATATCGGACTCGTCAACATAAAATTACGTCATATAGCAAATATTTAAAGCGAAGCCCAGTGTGTGGAAAATATTGTTATAATTCCATACTAAATTCCGTACTACAAAATATCAAAGACGCAAAAATATCGATTTTGGAGAAAAATAATTGTCTTTCTCTTTCTGTTTCGGGGTAATATTATTTATTTTTTTATAAGTTTTGTTTTTATATTGAATATTTTTTTTTCAGGCTTAGTTTCATGTGACAGGACAGGTCGACGGGTGAATATTGTGCATTCATGTGTTTTTGTTTATTTTAATTTCTCGTGATGTTTAATTTTAATGATTTTTAATTAATAAGTAACATTAATTTTATCTAGTTTAATTATAAAATGGTTGCGATCGGATTGGGCTAAAGAGGTAATAAAAAACAGTTTTGCCACACATGTTAACGCAATTATTTTACGTAAAATTTTTTTGTTCTATTTTTTAAGATGCTGTGTGAAAATCTAACATATGGATGGCGCGTGAATATGTCAAGGCGGATTTTTAAAATTTAAATAAAAAAGAAATATGTATTGAAAGCTGCTCTATTTGCCTGCGATAAAGTGTGTTAAATTAGTACGGAAATGTATATGGAATATACCCGGGTTTCCGACGAAATTTCGCTTTTGATTTTTCAATTTTGATTTTTTCTCTATTTAGCTGGGATTCACACACCACTGGAATTTTTGTTACACTTTTCTTTGGCGAGTAGTATGGATTTCCGTGTACTTTATATGGTTCTTTCCATAGAAAGAGTGTGGTTTTTGCACGCACGCGAATTTAAACGAAATTCCGTCAGTATTGCATATTGGGAGAGGCCATTATTGAATTATTATTTTAAATGTCAATTATAGATATGTAGGCCTGGAGAAATCTATTCGATGCCCATGGAAATTTGAAATTGTTCTTTTTCAATTCTTTATAGCGTATGAGTAGCGCAAATCGTATTGCGTGGAACGGTTTATCTTGAAGTTTATGTATAAGTCGTATTGGAAATGAATCTTCAATTTTTATTTCGTATAGTTTTTTAAATTTTTTATATCATAGTTTGAAGTATAGGTGTGTAGGTTTATTCAACTATTAATCAGAAAATTTAAGATTTGATTTTTTACTTTTTTGCCCTACTTAATAATCGTTTTAGATATTTCTGGGCTGGAGTAAAATTTTCTAATTAAATTGTGAGCTGGAATGACTTCGACATTGTAATGTTGCCTGATTATTTTTTTAATTTTTCTTGGATAATATTCTGACCTAGCTTCTTGACTTCAAAATATAATAAAAATTCCACAAGTCTAGCGAAAAGACACAATTTCTAAAATATTCACATCTATTTCCTTTGTAAAGGTTCAACAGAGTAAAAGAGAGAATTTTAAAATTGTATAGGTGGAATTTTGAAACTGAAGTATTCCAAAGTTTAGGAAGATTTCATTGTGATCAAATGTATGGTTTCTCAGAAGCTTCCCTGGAGCTCAACGGATTCAAGTTTGTCAAATCTTAGCCAAATCATAAATGTATCGCTCATAAATTTATCGAAACCACGACAATCATTTTAGAAATTTATACCTACTATTATTATGGTTGGTGGCTAGGTTGGAGTACAGACAGATGGATAACTGCAGGACTCACATCCTGCGCCATCTCGATATACAAGATTTCGATGTCATCAAATGAATGGTTTCTCAGAAGCTTTTCTGGAAAAGCCTCAGATAATTAACCCGGATTTACAACGGCGACGTCAGACTCGAAATCTCATTTAAAATTTGAAACATGGAATATATTCAGCTTAAACCGCACGGAGAGCCACGGAGAGCCCTCACCAACAACTTCGACAGGTACGAGTTTGTAGTTGATTTTCTGATCAGTAATTGTGCACGCCAGTTCATTACAGATTTTAGATTCTTAAAAAATCGGATCTGCGTACTCAGACTGCACATGCGTCACTTCAACATGTCATTTGTGGACGTACATGTCTAAACGGAGGTCAAATCAGAACATGTTAAATTGACGTCTTTAACATGTTCTGATTTGACCTCCGTGATTTAAAAAAATTCCCCAACAGGATGTAAAAATTGTTTTAGGTGACTTCAACGCTCAAATCGGCAATGCAGATAGTATTTATCGTGACCATCGGCCCAGACTCGTTAAACCTTGCGTCAAACAACGAGATGCGCACCATTGAGTTAGGTATTTTATATAATCGTGGTAGTCAGCATATATTTCCCACGTAAACGAATTCATAAAGGCATGTAAAATCAAACGATGGAGTTACTTACGGTCAATCAAATTAAGCACCACCTCGGGTCTAAAAGGCATTTTTCTACCATCAAAGATTTTAAGACGAAACGGTGCTAACATCTATTCTGACCACTTTCTGGTAGTTGCGAAATATGCCGTTCGTCTATCAACCATATATAATAACCGATTCCAGCAAATCCCAGTTTGGAATACCGACGCATTAAACAATCAAGCCCCCGGGCCAACTTCTAAACTAGCACATCAGAAAATCTGACCAGCCAATTACTACCCCATTCTGTGGAAGAATAATGGAACATGATATAATAAATTAGCGATAACAAATGCCCCAACAACAAATCTAAGTAAAAATACATCTAGACCTAGAAACGCATGGCTGACGGAGAACTGTCTCAATTCAAGCAATCAAGAAGACATCACACAACGACTATATGCGATGGTGAAAAAATATACCAACCGACTGTGTAAAAGGACGAAACGGGAATGGCACAAACAACACGTGACTGAAGAGTCACAAATGAATGAACACAAAAAAAGTGTGGCGAAATAATTTCTGATCACTTTTAAAAAGACAGACCTTATCCTCTAGCAAGCAATCAACGCCATTCTATCAATCTGATATCAATGTAGAAATGACACCACCAAAATGGCAGTCATCAATCAAAATCTCTTATTTTTCTTACAAAATTTGCTATGTTAAAGAAGTACATAGGCATAGCCCGAACTTCCCGCTGTAGTGTTCGGCATATGATATTTTCTTTATATTGACTGCATCTAGAAAGAATTTTCTACGATTGAAATACCGATACCATGAAGTGAATAAAATTAAAAATGAACTGTTAAATTTCAATGAACTGCCTAATTGGTTTCTATTTCTTAATGTTAGCAAGCGCAACCAAACTGGAATTTTCGCTCTTACTTTCTCATTTGGTTCTTGTTAGATATGTAAATTCGATGCAGCGACCAAACCAAATTAAAATACCATAATTATTTAACTGAGAGTTACTTTTCTTAATCTAGCAGCGAATTGTGAGAAATTGTCATTTCATTTATTCCTGGATCCTATTAACCAATAAAGATATTTTGCTTAATAAAGGTTTTGTCGGCTCTTCGCTGCCGGGCGGAACAATGTGGCAATATTTTTTATCTCGCAATTTCCAAGGTACTATTTAGTTTCGATTTCTGTTAACTGAGGGCTAATTTTCTTTAATTATTCTTCGAAAATTATTTTAGTCTGATTTTACCAAAATGAACTTCAGTCTAAATTATGTTAGATTTATTTTGGATTTGGTTTGTCACTGGGACTTTTAAATAACAATTAATTGTTTAAGGCTGAAGTTTCGAATTTAAAGAAAATTCGTACTAAAACGTACCACATTCGAATTTCTTTACGCTTAAATCTACAGAGACATTGGTCTGGGATACTTAACACATTGTTGTCGGGCACTTCGCGTCGGAGCGATATGGCGGGAGCGGGCGATTTTTCGAAAAATCCTCCAGAATTTTTTCGTTACGATAAATTGAAAACTACTCTGAATTTTTTATGAAAGTGATTTTCGCAACTTAGAATGTATTCTTCATCTTTATTATGAGATATAGGCACTTGTTATATAAATGAGTATAGAATATACAGTTGAAAGTACAAAAAAAGAAAAAAATTATAATTTTCGTCCAAATTATTTATTACCAAAATTTTCGATCAAGAAATAACTTAACGAAGTAAATAATGAACACTTTTTATAGTGTGATAGCGCTCAAAACATTTACCCGCGGTACGCCGCAAAATTGCGCAAATTTTTTCTTTCCGGTTCCAACAATTTTTTCTAGAATGTGTTTTTTCATATCCATCGACAATCTTGCTGGTGGATCTTGTTTAAGTTGCCCTATTTATGACTTTACCGTCACATACCTAATCTATTGTGGGAATGTTTATACCTACGTAGTATTATGTATAAATAAGCGCCATAACAAACAAACACACATGTAGTAACTCGTATTAGCTACGTTTCCCTCGTTCTACCACCCCACCAGTCCATAAAAAATGTATTTTTACGTGATCCGCTTTCTATGCACAGTTTGCGAAAAACGTAATTTTACGTGTCCCGACTACAATGTGTTAATAAAATGATTGCTTTTAAAATAAGCATGTGGCCTGAAACTAGCCTTTCCTATGTAAGTTATAGAACGCAATATCTTTCCTGATCCGTTTCCATACTACTTTTAATAATATTTTGAATGATGCCAAGGGTTTAAAATATTATTTCAAACTTTCAAATGGTGAAGCCAATTTTTACTTCCTGTGCCCCTATTCTTCCTTTTGGAAAAAAATTTTCATAGTATTTTTATTTTAATTGTATTTTTTTTGGTTTACTATATTCGGAGGCCACGCAAAGGGACGATATAAAAATGACATCATTTTTATCAAAATAACTTTACGATTTGTATTCCCAAGTTTATTAACTCCGTTCGTCACATTTGGCAACATCAAAAATTCGTATAAAAAAAACAAAGAAAATTATGAATGATGTTAATAAAAATTTGCATTGAATACACTCGTAAATACCACATATTGTCCCCATCACACAAGAATGATTAATTAATAATTTATTAATTTAATATACAATTTTAACAAACATGTCATTTCATTATCAACAACGATAAGACAGAGAAGATTGCATGTCATCATTTTACATAATTAATTTAATAAATGAAATTAATTATTGAAAAGGCGTAACAAACTAAAATATTAATATGGATTGAGATATAAAAATTTAATTATTTATTAAAATAATTAAAATGTTAAAGTAATTTAGAAACTACATATATTCATGAATTTCTAGGATCCGAAGATTAAAAAAGGTTTTAGGGTTTATATTCGTACTGTGTAGTTTGTTTTTTATATTTTTGGTACATATTCGTATCAGTTCTCTAGGGATTGGATAAATAAAATGTTAAATTTAATTTAATGAGGATTGTAAATTGACATTTACAAGATTTACACATCCTTCAAAAGTGTCGTTAAATAATAATGTCAAAACATCACTTATTTTTAATTACAAACAATGGAGTCATTCGATATGTTATATAATGTCATAATAAAAACATTTCTTGACTTGCAATTATTACCATTAATGAACTGCTATTTTCTAGATTCTAGTCGAACATAATAGACGAAACTAAATATCTTATATGTACATATTGATTAAGAAATCATACATTGTGTTAAAATTAGGATAATAAATTCTATTCTTTACATAAAATAATGCTGTTATGTTACACTTCTTGTCTTCAAGATATGTTGAGCTTTATGTGTAAAGTCAACGACATAATTAAAACAGTTTTAATGGGATTTGCGATACCGATCTTGTTCACGCAACTTTATTATACAATTGTACGAACAATTAAATTTTATATCACTGTGTTGTAAAAACGATATCTACCCACTATATATAGGTTTCTACATAACATTAGTTATGAATTTTAGTTTTTTAATAATTATCATTATAATTATGTATACTAAATATTTCCAGGAGGGCTAATTAAAATATTGAAGAGGATATACATATTATAATGTATTAATTTAAAGCCCACTCGTAAAGTGGAATTAAACTTTGGTCTCGACTTGACTACACCGAAAAGAAGAACTATAAATAGGTAGTCTGTCAGATAAACTACTAGACAATATATTTTTTCCAATCACAAATTTGTTTTATGATGCCGTAAATAGTTTTTATCACCACAAAAAAATATAAAATATTATATTTTTACGACAGCATAAAAATCGAAGGGACTTATCTCTGTAAAACGATAAAAAATGAGATACAAAAATTGCAGATATTCAATTAGAAGATTATATATCTTAGCAATCCAAAAATAACTTTTCTATACATATATCTATACCAAACATCATTTTTGATGAAACTATTATATTGTACGAATGCTGACAGATGCCTTTAGCATAGGACCCCCTTCCTTCATGAACGTCATAGGCAACAAAAGCTCAAAATTAATTTGTAACGAAACTTAAAAGTTGTAACTCAGTTAAAAACAGGTAAATAATCCTACCACACTAGCATATAACATAAATCGGGCAAATGTTAGATGAGAGTGCAATACATTATAAAATCATGATCCATTAGGAGACAACGAATACAAAATAAGGAAAGCTTATTCCAAAAATTCACTTTAATAGGAAAATTTATCTTTTTCAAAGATAATTCCTCGAGCTTCTTCTTCGCATAAGAAAAGTAAAAAAAACACCATATCCAAGTTTCTCGAAGTTACGAAGATCAATTTTTTTACTTCAGATTAATGATTGGTCAGTCCATTGAATCCTAGCCAGCACACTGAAGCATCAAATCAAGGACAAAATAGAGTGTAGTGTTTATTCCACTTATAAGAAGATCTGTCTAACAATGTTAAGCTTAACTGTTTAAGTCCCAAGCAGCGCGATCGCGCTGTTGAGATTTTATGTCGGGAAAACCCAGCACATTTCGAACATTGTCGACAACTGACGGGAACCGCACAGCTCCTTTTAATGTAAATAGTACATTTTACAATAGGCTTGTTGTTGAATTTATTATTTCAATTAGTTAGTTTCTGTGGTGAACACACCTTGGTTTTTGTTGTGAACACACCTTGAGTATGAATTATTTTGTATTATTTTTGAATTGTAACTTACTTCATTCTGTTCTGTTCTTCTCTTCTGTCATGTCATTATAATAAAATATAAAGAAAACGTGTAAAAGTATTTTGTGGTTTTTTATCGTTTATTTTCATCATCATCGTACATTGTTTTGATTATTGATTGCGCTAATTCTGTCAGGTTATGGGCCCAGAACAAGTGTAAATTGAAATTTTCTGGAAATTGTTTGTGTTTTACGTGAAAATGATGATGGACAATAAATATGCGATTGCAAAGTTGAATAATTCAAATTACTTTGTTTGGAAATTTCGCATGAAGCTGTTACTCATAAAAGAAAACGTGTGGGAGTGTACGTCACAAGATGCACCGAATCCTTTGAATGATTGGAATAAGAAAGATTCGTTAGCTTATTCGTTAATCGGACTCAACGTGGAGGATGATCAATTGATCCATATTCGGGAGTCAAAAACAGCAAGGGAGGCTTGGAATTCTTTGAAAGAATATCATGAAAAAGGTACAGCTAACAGCATGGTTCGAATCATGAAGCAAATTATGCGTTTGAGACTAGAAGAGGACGGTGACATGGAATCGCACATTGGTCGTATAAACGAGCTGTTTCAACAAATGATTGACTTCGGATCGGAATTAAAACCAGGTGACTGGAAGGCTGCAACAATGTTGGGAAGTTTACCGGATAGTTATGAAACATTAGTAACTACATTGGAATCGCGGTCTGAAGGTGAATTGACACCCGCTATCGTGCAAACAAAGCTTATTGAGGAACATAAGCGACGAATGGATAGAAATGTCAGCAATGGAATGGCTTTGAATGTAAACAACCAAAAGTATAAGACAAAAGGTGGCAAAAGCTGTTTTTCTGCCATAAGGAGGGACATATGAAACAAAACTGCGAAAAATTTAAAGAATGGGTAAAGAACAAAAAGACATCAGGAAAGATCACCGAAAAAGAACAAGTGAATTTAATTGAGGGTGGTTCAACAGAATTTTTATTTGTAACCTCAAAATTGCAAAATGGCTGGATAATCGACTCCGGTGCAACCTGTCACCTTACTTCAAATAAGAATAACTTTACCGAGTTTGATTCGAATTATCGTGAAAAAATTCTCGTTGCTAATGGACAGCAAGTAAATGTCATCGGAAAGGGATCGATTTTAATTGAGGTTATTAACCGAATAGGTGAAAAGAATAAAGTGAAAATTCAAGATGTGTTATGGGTTCCATCAATAAGCGGAAACCTGCTTTCTGTTCGAAGGTTAATTGCCAAAGGTTTTGTTGTTTCATTTACCTCGGATCAACGCTGTGAAATTAGTTTTGGAACACGGCAGGTAGCAATCGGTGAGATGCGTGATAATCTGTATATTCTGAAGGAAGTTGAACGAGTATATTTCGTTGATGAACATAAGAAAAAATGTGCACATTATTGGCATAGAATATTCGGACATCGTGATATTGAAGTGGTGAAATCATTGGGCTCCTCTGGATTGTTCGAAAATATTGAACTTTCGGCATGTGGCAGTGATTGTAGTAAGGATTTATGTCAAATATGTCTTGAAGGAAAAATGACGCGCATAAAATTTCCATCGAAATCGGAAAATCGCGCAAAAGCTGTTTTAGATCTGGTTCATTCAGACGTTTGCGGACCAATGCAGACACAAACGCCATCTGGGAAGCGATATATTTTGACATTCATAGATGATCACTCAAGATACACTGTGATCTATCTTCTAAAAAATAAAAATGAAGTATTTGGAAAATTTACGGAATATATCGCAATGACGCAAAATATGTTTGGCCGCAAAGTAAAGGTTCTTCGAACAGATCGAGGTGGCGAGTACATCAACCAAGATTTTTTGAAATTCATGGCGAAAGAGGGAATCCAGTGTCAAAGAACGGCGCCATTTACGCCACAACAAAACAGCGTAGCAGAGAGAAAAAATCGCACTCTAGTTGAGATGGCTAGATGCATGCTCATCGATGCTGAGCTAGAAAAGAAATTTTGGGGTGAAGCGGTTACCATGGCCAAATATATTCAGAACCGTTTACCAGGAAAAGGTTATGATAAGACACCATTTGAAAATTGGTATCATAAAAAACCAAGTATTTCACATTGCAAAAAATTTGGTACAATTTGTTATGTGCATGTGCCAGACGAAAAGCGGCGAAAATTAGATTCGAAGGCTTTTAGAGCCATTTTAGTTGGGTACGACGAGGAGTCGAAAGCATTCAGATGCTATAATCAATCAAATGGCAAGGTAGTTATCAGTCGTGATGTGAAATTTGTCGAAAAATGCAGCAATTGGAATTTTGACGAGAAAAATGAAGAGAATATAGCCGAAACAACCCAAAGTGAAAGAGAAAACTGTGCAGAAAATACTAGTTTCAATGAAGAGATAATTGTGGGTAATGATCACAGCGAATTATATTTCAATGGTGCCGATAATTCTATTGATGAGGAAGAACCAAGTAGGAACGTCGAAAATCAACCTGAGGTCCAACTGATGGACACTGAAGCAAACACAATTCGCAGCTCGAATCGAATAAATAAAAATATTCCACCGAAAAGGCTTATTGAAGAGATCAACAAAGTTGAGGAGGAGAAATATGAGCCGAAAACGTATAGACAAGCTGTTGTGTGTTCTGAAAAACAAAAGTGGGTCGATGCAATGAAAGACGAAATTAAATCTCTAGAAGATAACAATACTTGGGAACTTGTACCGTTACCACCAAATAGAAAGCCTATTGGTTGTAGATGGGTTTTCAAATTGAAAACTGACTCAAATGGAGGAATTAGCAGATACAAAGCGAGACTGGTCGCACAGGGATTCTTGCAGCAATTCGGCAGCGATTATGATCAAACATTTGCACCTGTGGTAAAGCAAACGACAATGAAGATTTTGCTTTCAATGGCAGCGAAATATGGAATGAAAGTGTTACATATTGATACCAGAAGACACTTCGTCAAAGATCATGTAGACAGGAAAGAAGTTGCATGCATCTATTGTCCAACCAAAGAAATGATAGGTGACATGTTGACGAAACCTCTAGCAGCAAATCAACTTGAAAAATTAAGATTATTATGCGGTTTATTGGAAACTAATAATTGAGGAGAAGTGTTGAATTTATTATTTCAATTAGTTAGTTTCTGTGGTGAACACACCTTGGTTTTTGTTGTGAACACACCTTGAGTATGAATTATTTTGTATTATTTTTGAATTGTAACTTACTTCATTCTGTTCTGTTCTTCTCTTCTGTCATGTCATTATAATAAAATATAAAGAAAACGTGTAAAAGTATTTTGTGGTTTTTTATCGTTTATTTTCATCATCATCGTACATTGTTTTGATTATTGATTGCGCTAATTCTGTCACTTGTCTCAATAGATTGCCTTTTCATCTCATTCATTTCATCTTCTTCTCCCATTTAGAGAAAGCACGGTTGCGCTGTTCGGGATTCCTCGACAGTGTTTTTTCAATATCGCCTGGGACACAAACGGTTATTAAAGGCGTATACAAAAATACTTTTAAATTATCATGATTTTTTTTCCTCAACTGATAGTGCCCGAAAATGAACATTTAGGCGCATTTGTAAACATTTCGGTGAAGTTTCATGAGAATTTGACACAAAAACAGTGATAGAAAATGACAACACACATATTAAAAAAACGTACAAAATCCATATTCAGAAAAGAAGATAAAAGTTTCAGAAGGAGATATGAGGAGAAACAATAAGGCTCACATGAATGAAAGGAAGCGTGATCGAATGAATTCACAATGAGAGAGGACTGAGCACTGTTCGGAAGAAACGGGAAATGACGCCATTATAGCAACTCCCAAGCGAATACGTGTTGCTCAGGATTTGTTTAGTTCTGATTCTATTGAGCTTAATAATTTGCTTGCTATATGGGTCTTCCTTTATTCAGCTTGCCGCGAGGTCATTGTCATGTTTGTGTTCCATATTCATCGTCGATTTTATTTTTGATTGGGCGGTACCGATTGAAATTCTGACATCCGATCATAGGTGTATTTCCTTTATCTCAATTTTTAGAGTCCAAAGATAAAGTAAGTCCCAAGTCCGACTCTCGGTGGTGACTAGACAGAAAATTATGGCTGAGGGTTGTTAATGTATCATTTCCATGTTTGTTTTCATGTCAAGCCACAGTTGCAAGTTTTTCGAAATAAATTTCCAGCAGTATTCAGCAAAAGCCTTCTGTTCTGCTCTGAAATGCTTAAGAAAAACTGCTAAGAAATTAAAATTCTAGTTAAAATAGACCTTTTAGGGTACTGGAATAGCTTCCGAGGTGCTCAAAAGGTTTATAAAAAACGTTTAAGATTCGCTTATAGATCCTGATGGAGAAATTTATCTGGAAAAGTTAATAGCTTATCCGACGTCTTTTGACCCAACGAGAGTCTCATCAAGATCGTTGATGAAAAATAATAATTGTAGACTTGAAACACCTCGCCTACCTAATAGCCCATTATCCTCTTCCAAAAAGAATATTGAACTACTTTCAGCATTCCTTGATGTGCGGCAGCTGATTACGCATGGCCTTCAGGTTGTGTTTCCATATATTGGGGCATGAGCAGATACGTTTTCATAACGAAATCTGGTAAATAAGATTGAATCTATGTGACCTCGAACTGACTAATTTGAGTTGGATGGTTTCACAAGTTCCTTGGGCGAAACAGATCAAAGGTTGTTTGTCCTTAAGGTGATGTACTCTCCACTTTGTTGTGGCATTTAATCGTTGATGAGATTCTAGTAGGTCAACAGCTTAGTGTTATATCTAGTCGGATGCAGCAATCTATTAGTAGATCTTGTTCTTGGTAGTTTTTAATCTTGGTGGCCTAAATGATCTCGCTCTCTTTGGAAACACGACTACCAAATTAGATTGTGTCATAAGAGTGGCTGAACACACTCGCGGTTTAAGATGGAATTACTGGTTTGCACTGTAGGCCCACTTACAGCAATGAATGCGGAACGCTTCCAATCAATTAAAAAAAATTTATAAGATCCGAAGCATCCACTAAAATAAAATGACTATCTTGCGTTCTTCAACAAAGTAAAAGACACATAATTGGATAATACTTTAATGGAAAGAAAATACTAATTGAGGGTTGCTCATAGCAAAATATTACCAATCAAAGCGCTTTCAAAGCTTCTTGGCAAAAAGCTTAGCTCGATAATCGAAAGGACGAAACGAATCTCAAATTATCAGTTTGATTTTCTTTACCATCATTTAATAATAGATCAAGCGCATTAAGTGGAGAAAAAAATCTTTCAAAGGTAAAATACGTTAAGAACTCCCCTACCTATACAACTTACGTTAACAAGCATACAAGGTAGATTTTGTTAAGTCCAGTCCTATACCTGGATTCGTTGACCAGGTGCTTTGACATCCTGTTTAATTACATTTAATAAACGTTTTATGTAAATTGTCAAATTCATTTTATCTCCAGTACTACGCATAGCACTTATAAGTCCAGAGCTCATTCTCATTTCATTTTCATACCTTTCCTTAGCAAAGTGAAATAGTTGACGTATGGGCGTTTCAGCCCTAAACCCATCGTCTTGATATTTTTACCATTTATAATTTTTTGTGAGTGGCAAAGCTTTAAGGTGTTTTTAAAATTTATTTTACTACGATACCTCTCGACCAAAGATTTAAATTATATTTGGTCATGATTTAAAAATACTACAAACAATTGTGAGTTAAATTAAAGGATCATTAAAAGCTTTTGGATAAACCTCGAGTACATCTCAGGGGTATAAATTTTGTGATCTATGAAAATATGAACTTGGCCAAAATTATCTGTTCCACTTGATTCCATGACATTCGAAATATCATCATTCTCATATAATTTGTGTCCAATCTGACGAAATGCAAGACTCAAATTTTAATCACAAATCTCCGATCAACCCATGAAATTTAAATCTATTGTGATGTCACCGCACATATTAGTTGTGAAGCATGCTTGCTCCAGCGACCGGAGGTCCCGGGTTCGATTCCCGGTGGTGACAAGGAAAATATTTCACGGCTGGTTTAGGATCAATGAACTAATCACTCATTATCCGAAATGAAAATATGATTATGAAACCTCATTTGAGGCGGCCAAATCTCTTGATGGGATATAGTGCCAGAGAGAGAGAGAGAGAGAAATATTGCTTCTTCGTAAATTTGAATCCGTCGAAATGGCACAATTTTGAACTCCAGCGTTGTCAGTTTCCGGTGCGGCTTGCTTTTGCATTGAGAACAATAATTTAAAACTGTCGGTTTGAATTTAAAATGGTTATGGCGCTGTCCCTAGTTTCACATAATATTAGGTTGTAAGAAAAGTTCATAGAAAAAAAATTCCACAATTTTTTTTATTAATTTTTTTTAATTTAATTTAATTTAAACTTTAATTTACAATATAATCACCATCAGTACGTATTACAATGCTCCACCTGTTAGGGAGGTCGTTGATACCTTTAGCCCAATAGTTTGGAGGTTTAGTATTAAAAAAAGTGGTCCATTCTAAATTTAAACTATTGAAATCTTTAAATATTTTCTTACTTATATAAAACTTTAAATCCTTAAACACGTGGTAGTCTGGAGAATAAGGAGGGTGTGGTACGATTTCCCAGCCAAGTTCCTGTAATTTTTTTTTGAGTTATCTTGGCAACGTGTGGTCGAGCATTGTCCCGAAGAAGATGAACTGTCTACGCCTCTTTTCTTTAATAGATTCAGCTAATTTTTGTAGTTGATTTATGTAAGTTGAAGCATCAATGGTCCTTCTTTGCGGTAGTTACTCCATTAATAGCAGTCGATGGAAGAGGGTCTTTTTTAGGTTGAATTGGCGGCTCTTCTCTGTGATGCAGCGAAAATGCACGGCGTTTATCGTTATCGTATAAAACCCATGATTCATCTCCAGTTACCAAATCTTCCAGAAACTCTTTTCTCTTAGGCCTTAGAAGAAGCGATTGGCAAATAGACAAGCGGCTCATGCGATTAGCCTCGGTCAGTCGGTGAGGTACCCATTGGCTTTTTATTTTCCGATATTCTATTTGATTAAGATGGTCAGCAAAGATAGTAAAATGCCAGCAAAGGATCTTTGCTAAATCACGTACATTAGCCTCCGGATTTTCTTTAACAACGCGCTCGAGCTAGTCATTATTTGTACTGGAAGGTCGTCCAGTACGAGGCTCGCCATCAAATGTAATATCTCCGGACTTAAATCGAGCAAACCATTTGTGTACTGTGGAAACGTGAACACTCGACTCCCGAAATGTGCTGTTGATATTTGTTGTGGCTGTACTCGCGTCGGAGCCGCGCAGCCATTCGTTATAAAATATTACTCGGAAATCACGTTTCGACAATTTCTCCATAACTGCTCTAAAATTCGCGCGGGTCAATATTTATAGGGCTGGTATGAAAGAGCTAAGAACGTTCTAGAATATTCCTGTATATTTTCGGTTTTCAAGAACATTCTAGAAAAATAAGTTTAGTTCAAATTTTTTTTCGACGAACTTTTCCTAAACCTAATATAAAACTCTATTTACGTCTGAACTAACAATTAGTGGAGGGCTTAAGTTATAACAACTTTGCAACTCAATAATTACTGATTATTTCTTCATTTAGTTTTATTGCGATTACATTGAATGTGAATCTGTCCCTCTACTGTCCCTCATTATCGAAACACATTATTGACGTTCACAGTAACGGCACCCCTAACTGATTTCAGACTGTTTTGGTCAAGATACGTTTTCCAAAAATTCGATTAATTTGCCGGCTGCTTGAGAATTGCATTTTGTCGCAACTAACAAACCTGTTTGGATATTTGAACAGTAACAAATTTAAATAATTTATTTGGAAATTTTAAACAAAGTAAACAAATTATAAATAATTTGAAAACCAAACAAATTCAAATAATAATAGTTCTAAGCTGAACTTATCAAGGACGATCATTTGCGCTAGTATCCAACGGTTTTACGAAACGTTACAACTGCATCGTTTAGCAATACAATTCAATCGCTGCAGTAAATTGGCACAAATTTAAACTAATTAATAAATTAGTCTCACTTATCAACTTTCAAAAATTTTCAATATCATTAATATTAAACCATAAAAAAAAGAAATACACAAGCCTATTTTACTGGTTTCTACTCTAATCATCTTACTTCTTATGCATGTTACTTATACGACCTAAGAGCACTTTAAAACTATTGTTCACTAGTTTGACTCATAGTATAACTAACACACATTTTTTTTTATTCGTGGAGGTACATACACATAATCATGTAAAAAATCTTACTTAACAGAGCACACCCTCGAAATCCTTCTATGTGCTTTTAAATTATAAATCACGTCATAAAACCATAAATTAAGCAAAAAAAAAAAACTGTGAAAACCTCAAGATTTTCTATTTACAACACACAGTAAATATTCAAGCTTTCGTATAATTAAGTCACACACGAGACATACCAGTACACCAGAGAAAAATCATAAATTATAAGTATGATGCGTAACATATAGTTACACCAATTTGAAGTGACAAACATAAGTTCACAATTCAAGGTGGAAACGAAAAGATTTTTTTAATTTGATAAAATTGTATAAGCATCAAACAAATCTATAAAATTGCACGCGCCCTTTTTATCAATTAATTTCTCGCTCCAAACCCATCAATCAAATTAATTTTTCCAAATTGAACGCACACACACAAAAAAAGTTTTAATATTCTTAACAACGAAAATAAACTTGAAGAACTCCCTTTGAATATTTATGATTAATTCTGACGAAAAGGAAATACATATAATTTTCCATTGATCTACTAACTACGTACTAAAATAATAATAAAAATGAGGAAGGACGAATTTTCCATCATCATATAGCGCAAAAAAAAATCATATATTAAATTCCGGGTAAAAACACAAGAGACAAAAAATATTTATTAATAATTTAATAAAATATTTGAATTAATAATTGTATAATTAAATTTCCAATATTTTTATGCAAAAATATCATTTTATATTTTCCCATAAACATAATAGAATAAAATTTAATTATTCAAATTTAGCTATTTGGCTGCTTTGGATTTATAGTGTGGGGTACGGTTAGCAATTGATAATATTATATACATATATGTACACGGACAATATTTTAGAGTGCATACATACTTATTCCGCAATGTAGCAAAATACGAAAATATAAGTATGTACATTATTATTTTCCAACGATAATACAAAATAAATTCTAAGTATTTTTCCCAGTATTGTGCCGATTTTGGATATTTTGCGATTTTTTTTGCTCCACATTTTCCTGAATTTAGATTTTATCCTCGTTTGGTAATAAATAACAATGACTAAACCAAGAAAATGGAAAATTTCTATTGTATATAAATGTAAGAGTTGGTGTGTGAAGAGAGGAATGGAGATTATTGGAAAGAAAATAAATAAATGAAAATCTGATTATTTTTTGGTTGCCAGGTGTACATCGAAGCGGATCTAAGTTTTTCAATTTGAATTTAAATATTGATGGAAAATTAATATTTTGAGTTTGGTAATCATGCGTTATTTATTATATTGACATTGAGATTTTAAGAAGAGTGCTTGTCAACAGAAAAATCAAAAATTGAGTGTTACGTATTTTGCAATTAAGTTAACGCGTTTTACAAAATGTATTATTTTTGTAAGATCATTCGTTTAGTATAAAGACTGATAATGTTAAATTGTTAAAGTATAAATCAAAATCTGAATATCATATATAGCTCATACATAGGCAACATAATGGGAACCAGATCCGATACTGAATATACAATTGAAAAAAAAACCGTGAATTAGAAGCAGAATATGAGCATTCGTGCCCCTTCCGGGAATCTATTAGTTCAACTTCATCTAGAAACAATACTTTGGTGTAATTTGTTAAATATGTTTCAAAGTGTAACAATACGACGGGCGACATAATTTTTGATAACTTCTTATTGAGGAAATAAAACTTGTAGGTAAACCTCTATATTTAAACATGTCTACGGATTTTATTGATAAACGGGAACTTGAAAGTTTTATTGTTGTTTGACAGAGCTACTAGATGTATAAATAGTAGATTATGTATCAAGGGAGTAAAATAGAAGAGCATGGGGTGAAGTTGAGTGAAGCAACTGAATGAAAGCCATAATCGATATTTACTCCCGAATTACATATGATATTTTATCTACGACTTCAATTTTACTAAAAATATTATGTTTTGATCAAGAATTTTGTAGTAAACACATTTTTCTTTAATAAAATATACCGACGTGAACATTTTTATATTGCTATCGAGTTTTCAATAAAAATCCGTTTTTTAAAAACCAGATTTGTGTATCCCATTTATTTTAGTCTCTGGGGACTTATGTTTGTTTTATGATATACTAATGCATTTTAGTCGTGATTTTTAAACAGTAATTTTACAGTTTTTAAGAAGTAGATAAAATAATTTTATTATTCCTTTTATTAACAGAAAACTCTCAACTCTCCAGTCCCAATTTTCGAACAGAATTCGTTCAGTGATTTTGCTTTCCGTGAATTTAACCGAGAATGGGTTATCGAATCCTATAATAATCCAATAAGATTACCCAAACCCAAATTATTTGAAAAATAACTCAGTTTAACCGCCTTAGCGTTGTGCTGAACACTAATTTTAACTAGAACCCTCACATTTCCTAGCTTTGCAAAAGTATAATGATTTTGGTCCGAAAAGTGTGTTCACACAACCTCTGAATTTCTGACATACTTAGAATTTACTATCTTTGCAATGGATCAATCTAAAATAAAATACGAAATTGCATCAGGAGATGAATGATATTTTCGGTTTGCCCGAAACATTCAATTTTAATAATACTCCAGTCACATCCGAGAACTTCAAGTTTTACTTTCCAAACTTTAAAAAAACCAGTACGTTATACATATATTCTATTATAATGTATTGAGCATTTTCGTTTGCCGCGGTATAGTAAATTTAAAACCGTTAAAGAACATAGTCGAGGGTCATATTATAATCAATACTATACGCCTGTAAAAATATAGAATTGAAAAATGTGAAAATATCGAGTCATTAATAAAATATATCCAATAAGTTAAGAGTTTTGGAGAAGAGAATGTTCTCAAATTTCCAGAAATTGAAAGTCTGATAAAGGATCAATTTTGCGTTAAAATTAACGTACACAACATTTCTTGTAATTTCTTCCGTGTCAAGATTCTTTACAAAATGAGCTTAGAAGCGGATTAAGATTCTTACAATTGCATTTAGTTTTTATTTTCAGTTCTTTCCGCTTCAGTTTTTTTGTTCCGGAATTATTCTATGTCGATCATAGTAACTGAAGTCGAATACTTCCCAAACTTTTAATTCTGCTTAGTTCAATATATGGGCGCTTTCAAGTCCTCTATCATGATTAGTGAAATCATCACCAGTATGATTTGAATATTTCATAGTACTAAGTATTTTCATAATATGGCTTCGATTTTACTCAACAGATTCCCAAATGTTGGATGCCCTTAAGCGCCATTGATAGATTCCACTGTCCAAATTAGGGTTGATTTTAGTTCTAAAATGCCAATTAAGATAAGATTTATCAATCTTGCACTATAGTTCTTCAGACTTAGTAAATTTAAATTAAACAAAATCCTGGTTTGTTTTGCGCCATCTATTAGTGGTCGGTATGAACTAACCATAAATTTAGACCAACCGGCACAAAGCACACAATATAAGTGTTGTCAGATATTGTAATTTACTATTTATAATATTCAAATATATATCTAAGCCATGGCGTATTTTTGAGGAAGTCTCGTTCTAAAGGTCTATGACAGGCAGTCTATGGCTTTAGTCGGATTCGATCCGAACCGAATAACGCAAGCAGACTTGGGATTAGCTAAGGGAGATTAGTAAATATTTTGAATTTTGTAGATCAGATATATCAATATTTGTAAAACATGATATGCAGGTCGCGCAGAGATTCAAATTTGATGTTAAATTTAGCTAACGAAATGAAAAATTATATTTAGCTCTCGGTTTTGCTAACTACTTGCAGCTCGAGTACGCAGCTCCATTTGAAAAATTATAATTGAATCACTCAAATGTAGATTATGTCATACTAAAGTCTACACAAATTTTTGCTGCCTGTACGCCGATAAATTTAAAATTTTTAACTTAAGAAAGGACAATTATATATTTTTTTAAATTATTGAAAAATACTAACACTTAAATGAAAATCCCCTAACATTTTATTTTGGTAAATTCCCTGAATCAAACGGAGACGACAACTATTTGGTTGAAGTCAATCTTTCATGACATCTATTATTACCAGGCATCTTCATGCGAACTGATGCTCTTAAAATCTCTTAAAAAATAGGAAACTATTATCGAAAAAAATGAAACATAAAATACAAGAATTCATGAAGACAAAAAAGGGGGGAAAATCATTAAGTCTGAGCCGAACTATGCTATACAGTGAAAAACGAAATGGTTGAAAAATTGATAAATTGAAATTTTAACATTGGCCAATTGAAACTGTATACCAAGTTCAAGCACGCAGGATTCAATAGGCAAAATTCAGTGTATTTACAAATTCACTAACACAATTAAATAGGTCACCAACCAATCTGGTTTTAATACAGTTATTGTAGATGTGGCCAAAGGCAGGTCAAATTTAGCAACTAATTTTTCTCTAGTACCTTATTTATTAAATTGTGTCGGATTTTTGAAATTGGCTTTGGCACGAACAGCAATCAATTTCGTTATGCAATCAGATGATCTCTCTCCCTCTCTCTCTCTCTCTTTGGCACTATATCCCATCAAGGGATTTAGCCGCCTCATATGAGGTTTCATAATCATATTTTCATTTCGGATAATTAGTGATTAATTCATTGATCCTAAACCAGCCGTGAAAATTTTTCCTTGTCACCACCGGGAATCGAAGACGGGGCCTCCGGTTGCTGGAGCAACCATGCTAACCACTTCGCCACCGGGGCGACAATCAGATGATCAACCATATATAAATATTTTAACGCTCCGGCATTGGTCGATTAGGCGAAATACCATTTCAAATGAAAATGAAGTCATCATAGGAACTGTACTAACGTAGGTTAGGTTTCAGTGGTTTGACACTTAGGCCATTTTTGGCCCATTGTGATACCACGCATTCATGCCACATCATTAACCCATTCACCTATTCACCTACTCACACAACTACAGTAACTACCACCTGCACATTGCAAACTCCATGTCAACCTGTATATTGACATGAACGGTGGGGTCGGCGCTGAATTCTGCACTCCATCAGAGGGTCTTAGTTGTGTTTATTAACATCACCGATCGTAATCGATGATGAAAATTCAATTTGCATCTAGCCTCTGATGGGATTCGAACCCAGTACCTCCCGGTCCAAGTGCCGAAGCTTTATCCACTGCACCACTTGTCCGGTTGTACTAACGTAATACTTTGGAGATTAATTTACATCGTTTACTATTTATCGGACCACTCTGCATACATTATTAAAATTACTTTTATGATCCAGGAAGTTTCTTATTTTTGGGGGACATTGTTGGCGTCCGATGCTACGGCGCCCTCCATATCACGAACGGAGATCGTAACACTCTATAAAATGAATCAATTAAATCGAGAAAAATAGAAAACAAACCCCTGAACAAAAGATACATGATTTACCGACCAAAATCCATTATAACGATATACCCCAAACAAACAAATATTATTCTGTCATCCAGGGTTTCGATGTCACCCTCTTTTCAGCATATAACTCAAAAAACCATTACACAATAATTTTAATAAGACAATAAGTAATAAAAATGACGTATCTATCGCTTCTTATAAATAAAATTATTTAATCAAGTAGGAAAATATTTTTCATTGGCACCCTCCCCAATATAATATTTTATACGTACTCATCGTAATTTGATTACTTCTGTTCAATTTAATATTTCACCGGGGGTAAAAAAAATAAATTAGAATTTCACAAGTAAGGTACTTACATTTGTTGATAATTGACTAGACAAACTCATAACTTGTTCTTTAGCATCCATTAATTCGCGTTTTAATCGTCTCATTTCATTTGCCTGCCGTTCCTCAACCGAACCGTATAATGATGAACCACCAGATAATAATGATGCGGCACTTCCGTGAACTAAAAAAATAACGTATTTAATAATTTATTTAAATGTGTAAGCATAATACCGGTTACCATCATCATTCTTCTTCGGATACGTCAGTCTATAGTTCCCGTGCGTTGGCGATAACAGTCCACCAAATCCACGTGAGGGTGGCGTCGGTGAAGTTGGTTGGCTCCAAGGCACCGATGTATTTTGTTGTAACGATCCAACGGGTAAACAATAGTAAGGCTCAATATCCATATCGGGTGCCCGACTCAACATTGATGGATACATTTTCTCCGATTTGGTTGATCTGTACGTTTTATAAAATTCAAACAAAATATTTAAAATATTTTTATATTTAAGAAATAAAATTTTTAATTAAAACGAGCAAAAAGCAAAAATTAAAATGAAATGAAGGAATTTTTGTTATGTATATTAAAAAAAAACAGTGATCGTAAGTATGAGTGGTGCGGAACCTTAAAGATAGCTTCTTTTTATGCACTCATGTATCATAGTTAATAAAAGATTAAGGAAGCCAGTTTTTCAAAAATAGGGTGGGAGAAGTGTTTTAATTACTCTATACAAAATTAAGTGTTCAATAGAATATCTTAATAGTTCATAACCACCCAGCACAGTTTGACAAACATACACAACAACATAAAAATTGTTTAAACCTAATTGATTAATTAAATGTGGCAAAGACAAATAAATTCAAAACTATTTTTGTTGTACATATATAGTGTTGGGCAACATACAAATAAAACTAGGGTGTAACATAAAAATTTATTGGTAATTTATGCTGATATTAAGTGGTTTGATATATTATGTATTTTGTAATCCTGTTTAAGGGGGTGGTTATGTATGTTGGTTTGTCACATAAGATTTTGAATTAGATGACCACAAATTTAAAATTAAAATTTATAATCAATTCATCAAGTTACTGTACCACCCAATTTTGTAAATTTTCTACAAAAAAAGTCATTATTTTTCAAAATGACAACGCCACACTATTTATTTATTGGAGAGCACAAACAAATTTTAATGTTAAGGGTTTTTCATTATTTAATTAAATTTTATATATACTTTTCTGGTTTGGTTAGAAATTTGGAGCAAACAAAATTTACAAAAACAAAACCCTCATCACCATACACGAATTATTAAACAAACGGAAAAATTAAAAGAAAAAGTTTTGTATTTTGTTAAAAAAAATTCCATTAGTGAAAATCTATCTGCTATTAACATTATATCGACACAAAATACTAAAAGGAGTGGTTTTGTCGGTTAGTTTTGTGCTTCTGTCTCTGGCGATGGTGGTGATCAATCGTCGGGTGAAAATTAATGATTTGTCCTGGGAAATTTTATTAGTATCACATTTGGACATTGAAATTCAATATTACTATTTAGCTAACTTTAAATTTTATACTTTGCAGACTTATTTACTATAGTAGAACAACACAAAATTTGCTGTTTAATATTTGAAGCCGTAAATTTTACAGCGATATTACAAAAAAATAAAAAATAAAAAAAAATGTATTTTGAAATTTAAATTTCCTCGGTAAAATTGATAGAGTAGTCAGGGTTTTGGCTAGCAAATTGCTTGCTTGCTAGCGGATCGAGTATCTACCCCTTAAAATTAATTTAATAAGAAGTTTTCGAATTTCACCATACTGAATTTTGGTTATTTTTTAATCGATTTTAACAAATTTTAAATTCTATTTTAAGGATTGTAGCAATTTGATTTTGACCAAATATAAAATAAAAGATGTTCCTACCCATCAAAATTTAATTTGAACTTTGGGATGTGACTTAAAAACGCTTTTTGAAATTTGACCGTGTTAAATAGAACCAGGTTGTTTCCTCTTCATTATAAACTTAGGACAAAGTTCCGAAATTTAACTATGCAGAATTGAAGTGTGCAAGGTTTTTATTGGGGGTTGGCCAGTTTTATAAATAAATTGAACGTTTTTATAGATGAAATTAGTATTGTCAGATGAGTTTCAGAAGAACTACAATCGGAATGCTTTTAGATTCTAACATGAATTTAGGAAAAGGCCGTTCTTATTAATCAATTATGGTAAAATAAGTGAATGTGATTGTGAATCTACCAGGAGTTTTGGATCTACCAGAAATTGTCAAACGCGGTTCGTATTGTTGGATATATATTTTATTATAAATCGATGGATATTTTGGAATTTGACCACACTGAGCGAAACTTGGCAATACGAGAAATTTATTTTTTTACCAAAATTAAGTTTTTATATTTTGAAAGTCATACTTAGATAAATTTGTCATAAATTAGTAATATGTAGTTTAAATAAAATGTTTTAATTACAAATGGCAATCTCATCTCAGACAAGTTATGTACAATAAATTTTCGGCAAGCCACATAATATACGTCTATGAGCTGTCCTAGCATTGTCACATACGATTTCTCACATACGATTCACCTCAGACATGTCAAACACGATTAATATCAGACATGTCATCTACAATTCAGCTCAGTCATGTCATGTACTACTCATCTCAGACATGTCACAAACGAAAATTAGTCCCATTTGCTGAAAAATTTCTATATACATGTCATGCTTGACTGCCGCTGATGAGTCATTAATGTATCGTCAATAACTTTCCTGCTGGGTGGCCGCAACATAATAGTTTGACTAAAAATCTGTACAAATTTGGAGATATTATTATAGGTCTATTATGAATCTCACTTACTCGTCACCGGGTGAAGAGTCGTCACTATAATTCTATTTTGGTATTATGATTGTCGCAGTGAGCGAGTGATCGTCACATGCGTGTCGCTTGGCGACTCGAAATCCCGCATATAATTTTTGGTATTATAATTCTCACAGTGAGCGAGTCCAATGTCATATATGCTCACCTAAAATATGATGGTGAGAGTCAAGTGACAAAGTATTTTTGGTATTAGAAATATAATATTTTATTAATATTTTAACATTGAAATAGTAAATTTATATTGAAATGGAAAAAAACCGGGATATTGCCCGGGGATTTCCAGATGTTGGAAAAATCAAACTAACCATTACTGAATTTTGGAAAAATTTGTCAGTAGTGCGGAATAGCTTAGGGCTGCAAATTAGAGAAAGCATGGAATGGAGAAAGGCAAAAATTCGAGCACAATTTTTTTATATAGTATACACAATTTTTTATATAATATATTTTATATTTTTAATATTTTTTTATAATTATTTTGTATTACGATACGATGAAAATATCGTATCCTTATAAATTTTGTCATACAAAGACATACAAAAATATCTTTATATGAAAACTATTTGTAAACAACTAAAATTGTTTGACATTACTATATGGTTTCCATAACGACAAATAACAAACTCTAAAAAATACAAGAATCCACATACGACGCCGCAAACAACGGCTCGCCAAAATAAAAGGGAGACTCATAATACCAATTTTGAACTCGGGTGACTTGGATAGTGACGGCGAGTGGTGTGGTGAGGCGAGAATCATAATAGGGCAGTTAATGAAGTCGGCGGATTTTCGAAGATTTTTAGTCAATAGTAACAAATCAATGGATAACATAATAAGTAGGTTGTGTGGTTTTTGACACTCTCATTCACGTACTGTAACGAAAAAAGTAAAATTCGTTTGAAAACGTTTTATAAGAATACTATACCACATTTGAGGCTGAAGTTTTGGAATGTGGTTGGGGGTCTCTAAACAACTTGTTTTTGGTAATTCGATGAAAAACCATCAATTTAGTTAGTTGAATAGTTAGACATAAATTCGTCACCTGACACACATCATAAATTTCCGACTTAAGGCAGGTCACGTATGCGATCAAAAAATGATTCGCGAATTAAGCCAATCAATGAGCATCATTATTGCTCATAATTCGTTTTTTTTTTTATTATGTTGGATGCTTTTCATCAAAATTTACCCAAAGTTAAAATTATTTCATCTTGGGCGGGGAAATTTGTATCTGTTTCTAATGATTTGATTGGCTTTTGATTCGCGAATCATTAATTGATCGGATACGTAGGTTCTGTACTTTCAACGAGGGTTTGAGTTTTATGCCGAATCGTTGTTTTTTCTTTGCACTTTAAATTAAATTATTTTTTTTATTCTTGTACTAAAAGTTCTATACAAATTGAAGACTTTTGGACATGTACACATTTTGGACATCGCGTAAAAGATGTATCGGATGATTAAAAGCGGAAAATGATAAAATGAAATACACAAAAAAAACACTTAAAGCCAAAACTTGGGGTAAACTTCAACTGCACGCACACGTCATTGTAAATGAGGGAAATGCTTAAAATGAGGTGTGCGGCTCTAAATTGATGATAAGTTCATACCAGTTATTGATAGATGTCTCTAATGTTTATATACCAAAATGTGCCTGATATTTAGTACTTGACTGAAACTTATGTTGTGTACCTCACGTCGATTTGTTTGTCTAAATTTCCAACTAACTGAATTGATGGTTAGTTCATACCAATCGTTCAAAGATGGCATAAAACAAACCGCATCTGACATTTAATTAAAATCTGCTATATAAACTTAATTTTAACATTACATTTTGGTACAATTTGGTTTATAAATATTAGAGACATCTAACAATACATGGGTGAACTAACGATTAATTTAGTTAGTCGGAAATTTAGACAAAAAAATCGGAGTCAGGTACACAGCATTAGTTCAGATTTATCTATTGGTGATGTGTAAAACATTGTAGAAGATTCATAAATCTAAATTTCAAACGCGGGTCGTTTTGTGACATTTATGAGTGACTGGTACGAACTAGCCATCAATTTAGTTAGTCGAAAATTTAGACAAAAAACAAAAAAAAATCAGCGTGAAACCCACCCATCGTATAAATATATAAATTAGTTTATTACTAAGCGTCTCCAACTGAAGCCATTGCTATTCTATCTTCAATCGCATATCTTACGGCTGGACTAGGGTATTTTTAAAATGATCTTGCGGATTTCAGTTTATGAAATTAGGATGCTAAACTTTATTTTGAACGAAGTTCTGAAAGGTCGGATTCAAAGGAGGAAGATTACATCATCCACAAAGTTTGAATAAAAAATAAATTTTACACATTAGGCCAAGAAAAACAATACAGACAAGCGCAAATCGAATTATTGAAAATTTCGTTTGCCTATGATATATGTATGTATATAAAATGTATTGCATATTATGTATTAGTCGTATCGAGGGAATAAATGGAATATGTATTGTAAAATTGATGATGCAATCATGATTCTGGAAATATACGTATTATTTTGTGATCGAAAAGAAATAAAAATTAGGAATGTCAATTAGTTTCGAATAATTTTTGATTTCATTTAATTTATGGTGAATATTTAAATTAAACGAAAAGTAACTGTTTTGTCGGAATCACGGTCCTCATAATATATAGTACTGTGCAAAAAAAACCGGACAGTTCGAATTCCTATAAAAATGTTAAATTTTGCTTAATGTTTTTACTCTTTTCTTCAATTTTTAGATTACATTTTGTAATTCACTAGAACTCTGCAATTATTAGTCGTTTAAGTTTATGGAAAAAGACTTTTTAGTATAAAAAAGCGAATAAAGTTACTTAAAGTTCTAAAAATGTCTAAATTAATGATCAAGAAAAAAGTGTTGTTATCGCGTTATGGAAGGAAGGGCTGTCCGTGCGTGAAATTGGTGATAGGATAGGACATAGGACCAGGACGTGGGAAATCATCTATTGCCGATCTTATAAAAAAATATAAAACTACGCGGAATATAGAGCGGTTCAAAGAATCTGGCAGACGGCGAAAAACCACAATTGTGCAAGATAAATTTCTGGTTCTTCGTTCCAAGTGGAACCGATTTAAAACTTCACCGAAATTGCAAGCCGACCTTGCTACAGCAACAGGTATTGAAATTTCAAGTTCAACTGTCCGGAGAAGGTTACTGAACGCAAATCTCAGGGCACGCCGTTCGCTGCAGAAGCCTTTCTAAAGATATCTTCAAAAAGTTGTCGGCTTCAGAGGAGCCGAGAGCACTCCAACTGGACCAGGGAGATGTGGAATAACGTGGTGTTCTCTGACGAAAGCAAATTTAAACTGCATATGGGAGATGGACAGCTAATTGTGTGTAGAAAACCAGGAGAGCGCCTCAGCGATTTCTGCATTCAACAAGTGCCTAACAAAACTGAGGGTGTAATGGTTTGGAGTTGCTTTAGCATTGCTGGTTTGGGTCACTTGGCCTTTGTCGATGCAGGGGTAACCAGTAATGTGTACTTGGACATTTTGGGAAGGCATTTGAAACCAACAGTTATGGAGCTATTTAGTGAAACTGAGAGCTTCAACTTTCAACAGGATAACGTGCCAGCCCACAGATCAAAACAGGTGACTATGCACTTTTTTTTCTTTATTTAAAGCTTTTGTATAAATTCCAGGTAAAAAATAATAAACAACTTTGTTAAATAACATTTTTTTTCTATTTGAAGCTGAAAAAGTATTTGGTTGATAATTCCACCTATACAATGGAACGGCCCCCTTATAGCCCAGATATGAACCCAATTAAAAATATATGGGCTATTATGAAGCATAAAGTCCGTCAAAATAATCCGGAAACCATCCAGCAACTGAAGCACCAAATTCAAATTGCGTGGAAAGATATTAGCAATGACGTGATTCAAAATTTGATTTCCATGAGCAACAGGTGTATAGCGGTAATTTAGGAAAATGACGGTCATACCAAATATTAAATTTGTAGTTTAGGGAATAATGTATACATTTTATATTTTGAAATATGCCTTATTATGAAATAAATATATTTTTTTTGAATATATTAAAATTAATTTGTTTCAAAAAAATACAATTACTCTCTATTTTTGCAAATTCGCAAAAATTACATGAAATTTTAAACCAAATAACATTTTGAATAAATAATGAGTTTAATAATAATAAAAAAAATACTTCTTGGTGTTCAACAATTCAGTTTGCGAAAAAATTGGTTGTAATTAAAAAATGTTAGCTGTCCGGATTTTTTTTGCACAGTACTGTATAAATTATTGTGTGGCCCTATCTGAAAACCTCTAATATGGAGGTAACTGCGATAAATATAACTAGACGCGCAGACTGTGAAATGTACTAAAACATAGTGCACTAAAGTGAACTGTGAACTGAACTAATACAAACTGCATTAAAGCATCCTGCGCTAAAGAAAGTGCAGAAAAGACTGCACACAAAGTAAACTAAATCAAAGCGCATTAAATAAAGTGCACTAAAACAAAGTGCACTTAGCAAGGTTCAATAAAAAATGTGCACTAAATAAAGTTCACTAAGCATTACGGTAGTAAAAATACTTCAATAAAACAAAGTTCCCCGAAACAAAGTGCACTAAAAGCAAGTGCACTAAACAATGCGCACTAAACAAGGTGAGATTAGTTTTATTTCATTTTCTATCTCTATATTGAAACACCACACAATTTTATGCAAGGGTTTCGAGCAACTTCGAATGATTTTGATGAAAAAACGACAAATGAAATTTTAAGGCCAGGGATCTTTTTTTTTCTTGATTTTAATTGTTGCATTATTTTTGTTTCTTTCTTGTTTTGAGACATTTGCGATTCTATAGATGTGCACAACTAATGTGCTTGGGGGTCCTAGAAAACGACAAATTTGAATGAAACGGAGCCATTCGTAGAAGCTGTCGAAGCAATTTCTCTAAAGATTTAAATATATTTGGGTTTATCCAAAGCCAGTCAAAATGAATACCGGATTTGAATCTAGAAATTAATGAAGTAAATCAAAAATTCCCGCAAATGACGCTTATTCGACCCAAAACTCGACATCATCTAATAATAAAAACGAAACTAAGCGATTTCTCAGCCAATTGGAATTAATTTCGGCTTTTATGATGGATCCCAATACGAGCTTTGGATGAAGTTCTTTCTTAAGTGACTTGGTATGATGAATACCAATTGTAATGTCATTTTAAATCTTAAATCGGAATAAAATGTGCGATGAAAGCGGGTGAAACTCGATTTGTGTCATGAAATTTGGAATTTCAATTTTAACTTCCGAACGTTGCTCTCAAAAATGGCCGATTTGATTGGACTTACCTAATTTCTGTAGTTTTAATGGAGTTAAACCATTTCTAAAACGATTAGGTTAAAACTTAGATTGGTCAAGTTTTTACAAAATGGCCATGTTTGATTTTGAATTTTTTGTATCCCATTTTGTTTCAGTGCACTTTGATTAGCGCATTTTTTAGAGCAATCTGTTATAGTGCACTTTGTTTAATGAAGGTAGTATTAGTGCACATCTCGTAGTGCAGATCACGTTAGTGTACTTTGCTTTAGTTCATTTCACATGGAACCATTTCAACTTAAGGAGCATGGACATTTGACAATTTTAAAATTGTGTTGTGAAATTCAAAATACATACTAATAAAACCAACTTTCAGTTTGGAAATTAACCCCTTCACTGTTCAATAAATATTCGAACGAAAAATTTTCAATGACTGTAAAATATTTTTTTTTACCGCATAAAGCAACGGTTCTGACTGAATTTTGAGTACTTTACCTACGTTTAATTTGCTTGTAATAATTATATATGTATTTGTAGTCTCTAAGCAGATATCTAACTAACAACGCATCCCCAATAGAATTTCTGATAAGTTTTTTCTTACAGAAAAGTATAAAAAAAAGATTTGAGAAACAAAAATTTTTTTCATACTTTTCTGTAAGGAAAAAGTCATAAGGAGTTTTATTGGGGATGCGCGTTAAGATCGTAAAATTGGACACTTATTTGGAGATAAATAATTTGATTAAAGAGGACGTGAAATAGCGTGTTATCAAATTAAAATTCGGGGGAGGAAAACCTTCCTACTGACAAAGAGCAAAACAAAATGCTCTATTATATTTTGTAGGGTTCAAAGAAGATAGAAGAAGGTATAGATATCGTTAACTTAGTTTTTAAAGATATAGCCTAAGAGAGCGGATCCCGGTAGCGTGCTGACGTAATAATTTTCCACACGGTATCTGTCCAAGCTGTTTAGTTTCTATAAATATCTATTTTAGTCAATTTATCATTGTATCATAATAAAATTCGGTGTGTGAATATGTTTGTTTGATTCTAAAATGAAATTAGGTAAGTTCTAGATTTTGAATTGAGGTAAGCTGTTACTTAACTGCTGAAGTTCTAACAACTGCTGAAGTTCTAACTGCTCAAGTTCTTTTAACTGAGTTACTGTTATTGAATCAATAAATCGAAGCAGGTTATAAATAAAATCTGCATGCAGATAACCAATTCAAAAAAATTAGTTGAACGTGTAAATGTAAATGAAACTTTACCAACACCTACCTAATATAACTAAGCCAAAAAAGAATTTATAACGCGCTGAGAAGGTTTTAATAAATTGTGAATAAAACTTTACTGGCTAAATTAAGTTTTTTACCCCTAAAACTTTTTCCTGGCTTTTAATCAAACATAATTATCCTAAGATGTACATATGTGGTTAATGTTATTCCTGCGCGCACCACCAATTGTTAATTCACTGCATTTAAGTTATGGTGTTAGGTTTCTATAGATATTAATATTCAAAAAGGGATAAACAAATTATGTACAGTAAAAAATGCACATATAACACACACCTAATTTCTGGGAAAACAGTGACTAATTTAGTAATGGGGTTGAATAACCGATGAGATCATAATATTAGTTTATAAAACTAGCCTAATGCGATTTATGGGAACCGATTGGTTACAAATGTTGCAATATTTTGAACCAGACCACCTGCGACATATCTGTATCAAATTTTATAAACATACTAAACCGCAATCGACACAAGAAGAATACTAAACTAAACATACAAATCTATTGTTTTTATTAGAATAATAGTTTATGTCTTAGAAATTTTATCAGATAAAATAAATAATTTTGTGTGTAACTCGTATCTGTTTATGTATATTTGAAACGAATACTCTACACTCGCTTCTCGCCACAATTTAAGACAAAAGGAAAAAAAACCTATTATTTGTGCCAAAAACTACTGAAACAGTAAATTTTTATATCTATTCGATATAACATAACGATCATAGGGCATATAAGCATATAGCATATATATATACATAGACAACTCGTAGTAAGGGGACTTACAACAATTTTTCACAATACGTCATAAATTTCATCAAAACGGGAATTTTCTCCCAATCCCAACGAATTTTTATGTTTCAATTATTTTTCCGTGTCCAAACTCTCTCTACATAGCAAAAGCATATTTCTATATTACAGAATAGCAAAATATATTTTTACGAATAGCAAAACAAACAAAAAAGCATTTTTTTTTTGTTATGTCAGTAGATACCTTGGATATGTCCTCTCTTTCAGATAGCTTTAGATTATATATAGAGATATTATGTAGTTTAGTTTTTTATATAAAGATTAGTAAAGATTTGTTAGTAAACAGAATAAAAAAAATCGTAATCCTGTTCTAAATTAATGTATTGCTCACCTGATGCTGTTACTACGATTTAACCGGGGGCTGTGCGTTGATTCACGATGCTGAAGGAATTTTAAATTTCTTGGTATACCACCAGTGCTATTAGTGCTACCGGCACCACTACCGCCACCTCCACCACTCGAAGCAATTGATAAATTTTCTAAACCATCGCTATCCGCCGACAGCCGACTCGTTGCTGTATTGCTATGTTTTAGCCACATTGCGTAACTACTATAGTCGGGTTTTACTTCTGCGTAAGTTTGGGTGTCCGATAAACTTCCGTCGAGCATTTTAGGAGCACCGCGTTGCTGTTGTTGTTGTTGCTGCTGCTGCTGCTGCTGTTGTTGCTGTGCAAACCGATGCTGGAAGACATGCATTTCAGTTCCCGGTTTTGGTAGACTGTGCGATCCAGTAGATAGTCGTTCGCGTATCGATTGACTTAACTGGGTTGCACCTGGCCCAGTTAATGAGAAACTACGATGTTGTGGATTTTGTGACACTTCTGCGGATAAATTATTATTACTTTCTATTAAATTAGTGACAATGTATGGTGAGGTACTTGTCTGAAGATCCGAGGAACATGTCTGTGTACCACCCGATACTTTTATTTTATTCGAGCGTTGAACAGCCGATACATGCACTGTGCGCCCCGTCGGTAATTGTTGTTGACTATCACTATTCGGAATTGGCGGAGTACCTCCGTTACTCGACCTTTGTTTGATGTATCCGAAATTTTGTGGCACCGTTTTATTACGACTACTACTAATATTACTATTACTACCACCACTTGTGGAACTTAATTTGGACGTCGACGTAGATCGGCGTGCATGACTTGGACTTCCCTTTTCCTTTGAACGCCCACTCGAATGATTCGATGACGTTGGACTCGGCGGGGTTTGGTGGCCATTATGGTGATTGTGATGATGCGGATCCGTATATTTACTCCATTGGTCGGCGGTGCCACCACGTCTTTCGCTACGCGATCGACTACTGTCACGATGATGACTGTTTGAATGATTTAGTCCATTTGATTCCATTGCAGGTGGGTTGTTTATGCCCACGCTGTCTAAATTTTCGCCACGACTGTTACGACATCTAAGAAACAATAAAACAAAACCCCAAAAAAGATTAGCGATTCAAATAATTAATTTCGAAGGCAAAATGATTGATTGCATAATATCAAAATAGGTTTACTCATGAGATATATTCTTAAGCATAACATACACAACTTTCTTCTTCATCAATCCCATGGTGTATATATAGTGTGCGGTGTATAACGTGCTAGTTGATAAATTGTTAAAATACTTAATGACATTAGCATTACTTGGTATTATAGTAGAAACGAGTATTCGAATCGAAAACACTTTTGCATAACTCTTGTCTACCCGCAATTTTGCTAAAATCACCCGTCGATGATTATCTATTTTGTAATGTAAACATCATTAGACTGTTAAAGCAAATATGGATATTGTGTTATGTTGATACATGATTGATTTATGGATTGGGTACTCGAAAAATATAAAAACTTTAACTGGCTGTGATGAATAGACTCACCCACTAGAATCCAGAAAAAAAACAAACAACTAAAATAAATTACAATAGACTATATCAAGTCGAAATGTATCGATTCGAAATGTATGGTTGAGAATAATAACAGAATAGAAAAAATGGAAACAATTCAATGGCTTTTCATATAAATTTCAAACTAACGATAGTCGATTGAAAAACATGCATTCACAATTCTTTAAGAGTAGCAATATTGGAACTTGAAACTATTAGTTTGATAATAAACTTAATTTTAGCGAGTGTCATACAGAGTAGATAAATTGATTAATCGTTTATTGTGACGCATTTTAACTATATATTTTATGTCATGCTAGTTAGCAAATTTTTTGTTTGATGTTGCATTGACATTCTTTAACATTCAACGGTTTTTATAAGTACTCGTTCCGAAATAGTGGCCACAAATTTTTCTTTTGGTCTTGTCACGTAAATCACTATTAATATAATTCGGTGGGCATTCATTTCATTTCGGCATACCAGTCCGTTTAATGTAGTTCTAATAAAGGCTAGTACCATAAATAATCGTAATACTATAACACAAATTAACCTCCATTGCTTGATGAGGCTGACACTGAATATCAAATAACTGTACCAAATAACTATACTGACACTGAAAATTAAATGGCCATGATTATGAAATTCTTCTTAACTATATGTGTTGGTTTAGTACACATACAGTGATAATTTCCTGATATTTCTCATTTTCGTTCGTTCCCGCGCATCTGAAAGTATATTTGTGCCGCAGAAAAGATGTCTTTAATGCAAAAACTGCTCGAATATGTTCAAAACATTTTAAGCCGGATGATTTATACCAAACGCAATCTTCGTAGAGTATGGTTTAAAAGTAAAGTCACAATTGAAAAGAAATAGTTATCCCTCGCATTTTTTTGCCACTGTAAAAGGAAGCTAATTTTGCAACACCACGCAATGTGAGAAGTCAAAAACGTGATTTGTGATCAAGGTACGGTATAAATTATGTATATATTATGACATAAATTAAAATTTGCATACTTGATCTAGCGCAACCCCCAGCAAGGTCGCAGATTATCGGTGGAATATCTGTAGAATACTCATCCAGCGACTACTCGCAATATCGCCTATAATTCGCAAATATCGTCGCACGAATAACTTTGACTCCACGCATGAAAAACTATGAAATTTATCTTTTCTTTTTCTTGCGCTTATCTTTTCTAAATAGGCTCGAGGTATCCTAAAGAGAATCAGTCGAATATCGCTAGTACTACCTAGAACGAAACTTTCGTAAAACTGAAGGATGCCCTGCACGTACTCGTCAGTATATCGCATATAATTTTCAAACGTTATCGCCAGATTAACTTTAACCGAATCTAACAATAATAAATAGTATACCGCTGGTACAACCTTTCGTAAATCCGGAGGATTACCTGCATATACTCGCCCGTGTATCGCATATAATTCTCAAATGTTGTCGCTAGATTAACTTCAATTTGCCATAAGTTTAAAATTGGGTTATTCTGAAAAATATCCAGGAAATTTTTGGTCATTCTGGATAATAGCCCGATAGATAGTGTTATTTACATCAAGGTGAGGTTACCAAGACGTTGGCAGTTTGGTTTTGAACTAATGAAACATTGAATTTTTTATATTAAAAAATTGGTCGTCTCATCAGATTGCAGTGACCAAACTACAAAAAGATTGAAAATACTTTTGACTTACATACAAAGTACAATCATAATGCGTTAGCGAATTTTAATGATTCCAATTTCTAAACTTATATCGCAGAGCGTTAACTTTTAAAACTCATTGCGAATAACATTTCGCATTTACGCTTTCGGTAGACATATCGCAAGAAGGATTCCACACTAATTTTATTTTATCGTCATTTCTTTATAAAGCAAAGAGTTCAATTTCAATTGAATTGCGTACATTTTCTGAATATGTGCCGCAATGCGGTTATTTACAAAACACATTGTGAATAGTATATCGCATTTATGCTTTCGGGAGACATGTCGCAAATGAAAAGTGATCGCAAAAATCTTGCTGGGACCGTAACTAACATCTATGAATCCGATCCATCCGTAAGTGATCTACCAACAACGCAAATTGAAAATGGTCAAAATGGTACCACACATCAGAAAATTTTAGTATTGATTCTAAAATTAATAATATTATGTGTATAGAAACAGAACCAATTGTCGTTATAATGAAAGATTGCGCTACGCAGACTCATTTTGAGACTAAAGATCAATCTTAATGTATACGGAAACCGACACAAATATGGCTTCATACTCGCAGTAAGTAAAAAATAATTGTGAAATAAATCAAGTTCAATATGAATATGCTTTCGATTTCTTAGATTACCAAAAGAAATCATTCATTTAAGGCAAAAATGCTTCAAACAGGAACATATTATTAAATCTTTAAACCATATTTTGTCCTGAAAACCGAGCTAAATGGGAAAAGGACATCATTGCTAATGCTATTACTATCCACGCTTCTGGCTACGAGCATATCGATTGTTGCTTAAAAAAAATACCCCCACCCCGCCGTATTAACTTAATTAAAATTTATCCAGAAATTATTCAATGCGCATTGAATATTATGCGGAAAGTTGACATGACCATTACTGATAAAGTTTGTATTCTTTCCTTCGACGAAATGAATATCTTATTTATCCACATGCTCGGAAATCTCTGAGATTTTGTTATTCGAGACCGGACATCATTTAGTGTAATTTGAAAACTCTTAAACATTTGCAATTATTTATCTCGGCCCCCTATTGATTGCACAGAGATGATCAAATTGGTTCGAAAACTAGTACGAAAATGTAGTAAATGTTTAAGTATTACACTCAATGATGTTCTGTCTCGAATAACAGAAATCTCAGAGATTTCCGAGCATGTGGATAAATAAGATTGGTTTTTTACATCAATTACTAGTTCAGAACCACTCGAACGTATCTGGGCAATCCGTAGGGACCGAGATTAATAATTTCAAATGTTTAAGAATTTTCGTACTACACTCAATGATGTTCTGTCTCGAATAACAAAAATCTCTGAGATTTCCGAGCATGTGGATACATAAGAGTGGTTTCTTACATCAATTACTAGTTCAGAACCACTTCGATCATCTTTGTGCAACCCGCAGGGGCAGTTCAGAACAACTTCGATCATCTCTGTGCTATTCATAGTGTGTTTGTTGTAAAAAATTTCATTTTTTAAAATTCACTCAAAACTTTCTACAAAAATTAAATGTTTGCTACGTTTAGTGTAAAAATATTTGTGTTTATTAAAAAATTTCAGAAATTATTATGAAAGTTCAATATTTGAGTCTTTTTTCAATTCGAAGTACTTATAGGACACAGTGTATATTTTGTTATTTTGGCATAAACTTCACTCCGATTGACGTATCGTCTAAGCAAAGATATTTTGGAAAACTTTTTTGACGTTATTCGCGCAAAAGGTGGTTTGTAAGGTCTGTCGCGTAAATTATAGAAACGGTTTTACCCTTATATAAATCGAAAACGCAAAAATTGTTTATCTTTATTTTTTCTTTTTTGAAAAGTCCAGGGGCGGTATGTTGTACCATCACTTCGAATCGAAATTCGAAAAAAGTTGAATGGCGGTATGTTGTATCATTTTCGAAAAGCAAAAAAGATACATCTTTCACTTTTTCGATTCGATTTTTTTCGATTGGTACAACATGGTACAACATACCGCCCCTGGTTTTTTTCAAACAAAGTAAACTAGTGTTATTTTCGTTTGTTTGTGACAGAAGTAAAAATGGAATATCAATGAGAAATTGTTCGAGTAAAAATTGTGTCTGAATGGCAGAAAAATAAGCAAACTTCGTATTCCGTGATCGCAAAAAATTGCAAAACAACAAAATCAAATGTTTGCAAGACGATAAATCGATTTTTCAATGAAGGCACAGTAAAATCAAAACCAAAAAGTGGGCGACAGAGATGAACGGGAAACTAGAACTTAGAATTAAACGTTTTAAAGACATTAAAAAATACTCCCTCTAAGTCAGTTCGGTATATTGCGAAGAAACATAGAACAACAAAAAATATGGTTCAGCGAATCAAAACAAATCATGGACTAAAAATTTAGAAGAAGCAGAAAAATCCTAAACGGTTGAAAAAGCAAACAAATGTTGTGTTAACACGAGCAAAATTGCTCTACAAAAATCTCATTAACACATCTCCGAGCTGTTTAATTTTGGACGACGAAACGTACCTAAAAATGGATTTTTCAACATTACCTGGTCCACAATTTTATACAGCAATACCTGGAGAAGTACTGGATGAATCGATCACTGCAATTTGACAAGAGAAATTTGGAAAAAATCAGTTGGTCTGGCAGGCGATCTGTCAATGTGGTTTTAAAAGCACCCCGTTTTTCACGAAGCCGACAATAAATACCGATAACTAAATACAGGAGTGCCTGTAAAAACGCCTTTTACAACTTGTACGAAAGCATAACAATTCCACATTATTCTGGATCTGGCTTCGGGGCATTACGCAAAAAAACTTTGGAGTGGCTAGCCGCGAACAATGTGAATTTCGTACGAAAGGAGATGAGTCCTCCGAATACTCCAGAATTGCGCCCAATCGAGAGATTTTGGGCAATTATGAAACGGAATTTGAGAAACGATGGCCGAACTGTCAGTTGAAGAATTGAAAACAATTTATCAATCTACTCAACAAATAATGGATAGAAACGCCATATGAGGAAAAATTCATAAAGTCCAGAGGCATCCTCTTTTGGATTAAATTAAATATTTTTTTTGTAAAGCTTTATCAATATCAAATTAAAATAAAATTTAACTTCAATAATTTTTTATGTAAATAATTCGGTACAGTTGTTTAAAATGGTTTCCGTTTACGCGACAGACCTTATGATCATCAACTGGGATTTATGTACCGACTTAGACCATATATTCTGGGCAGAAATGAAGACAGTTTGTCAAACGATGGAAGATGATACTCCAGACATTGAAATAGTCGACAGTTTAAGCAGTAATGTTTATAGAATATTAACTTCCGAAATAAATATCCCTGAAGAAGCTGCCGAAGACGAATTATAACAAGCATTACAGTATGAAGCATTAGAGCAGTTAATTGGGTACATTTACCATAAAATTAAGAATCCAGAGTTGGTGGTACATAATTCTGTGGTGAATACACATCAAGATTCTTATTTTACGTGGACAAACCAATTAACTGAAGGTGGTCTCCAAAAACCAAAGGACAAACTTATGCAGTCAAACTTTTTATCAGTACGTAACCAAGCTGCCAAGAAGAGACCTAAGGAATCTTTGTGTACACAAGTACCCTGAGGTTAAAATGGGGGGAGGGCATTTTCTAATTTTGTGGTGGAAATATTATGAGTAAAAGGCCTCTGTTTTCTATGACTAGAAAAGTCGTAAACATTGTATGGATGCAATTAAAATAAATATTTTGTCCCAAAAGCCAAAAAAAAACCTGAACTTAAAAAATAAAACCAACTTCAAATTGTGTGAAGTTCCTAGCTATTTAAAAATAGTATCAATTCTAATGGCACAGGATTTTTCTTATTATTTTGATTCCTATATATTAGATGGTCTAAAAAATTATCATTGCTTTGGCAATAGATGCCACTAGGTTGAGTATCGTTTTTCTTTGGAGGTGATACGCTATTTTTAAAATTTAATGTTGACAGTTAAAAGATGCAATTTTATTATGTAAAAAATGGATGTTTATTGAGTAAAAACTTATTCCGAAATAAAATAAGTTAAATTAAATACATTTTGAAACTTTAGTTCAAAAAGGGAAAAGGACTAAAAAAATTGGTGCTGTAAGTTTATGGTGATGATGCCAAACGGTGTGTAGAGTGACAATGAAAAAGCCGAATTATGCAAAAAAGTTGAGAAAGGCAGTCATTTAAGCCACCATCACATTGACGAGAAACTCAGCATTTACCAGGTAACAACAGTATTACAACATTTGGAGAAACTCGGTAGTTTGAGTACCGCACGATATAATAGTACAAAATTTAATGGAATTTCCATCCGCGAATCACTGTTGGAAAGATATCAAATCGAATAGAATTGCGATCACGCTATCCGAAAGACCGCAGCACTTGTGAATGTGGCTTATCTAATGAAATTTTTTATTAATAGAGGTCGATAGAATAAATTATTTTCGTGAGACTGTTCCACTGTCATCAAACTCGTAATTCATCATAGCTTTGTTCGGCTTCACTGCTGCCTGCCATCATTGTAGAATCGGCATATTACGCTGATCAAGTTTTCCGAAAGGTAGCAACACTGGTGAATATGGAATTTGCTTGACAGTGTGACATGATTTATAATGAGCGAAAAAGGCCTGTGCGAACACGATCTGGTCGAAAACGAATTAGAATTGATTACAGCCGGAAATTAAAACTAAAACTCATAGAAATTTTACGGTGACGCTGGATGAATAGATCATGTTTTCCGGTAGACGTCATATTACTTACTCTTTTTAAGAATAATAATGACTATAATGACTACGTTGAAAGAAGGAAGCACTAATATAATATTTACAATTTAATTAAAGGTCGTGAATTCGTGATATTTTAAAGTTTCTGGATGTTAATACTTCAATTGTGAAAAATTAACGACTCCATTGACGAATGGTACGATGTGCTCTAGCGGAAAAAAAAATTTCGGAAATTTTATTGAATTTATTTGTAGTTTACATAATAATTAAAAAATGGGTTCAACTTTAAGATTTTACGGGTTAAATCGGTAAAAATGGGTTCAACTTTAAGGTAAATTTAAATTTGTTAAGGAATTCTAAATAAAATAAAGCATTTCTAATTAATTTTTCTAGAATTTTCTGTTTTGAACTAAATCAAAATAAATTTATACCAGCTTGTTAGTTTATTTCGAAAGAAAATTTTTTCTTCTAGAAAATTCTAGTAAAATTACAATAATTAAAATACACACCTACTTAATTTTATTAAGAGTTCCTAAACCAATTTAAATATAGCATATTATGTTTAATGTAAATTTAAAATTAAATCAAATAGGTATATATTTGAAATTATTAAATTATTATGAACACTTATTAGCGCCCGATAGTTGCATCCGGAGCACTCAATTTTCTATGTCAAAACATATATTCAGCGTACTATTTTTGCATATACTTAATTTATTTAACTCTAAACTAATATTTTTCATTTAATTTTTTAGTTAAAAATCGATATAAAAATATTTTGCTCTACCTATTTATCGGTTGCCGCTATCCATTTCAAAGTGAAATTTGAAAAGGTCTTTGTTTTGTACAACCCTTAAACCATAACAAAGTTAATCTTACAATAAAAATTGAAAACGCAGCAATTGGTATGTTTCAGGTCGTTAAAAGTTTATTTTATGGATACATTTATTTTTAATTTGAATGGTACAGCGACAATGAGAGTAGTAGCGGAATTTCGGATAGACAATTTTTTTTCAGCGCTCAATAGCACGCCCCAGATATCGATTAAAAAAACACAGCAACTACAAACAAATTCAATAAAATTTCCTTAGTAAATAATTAAATATCCAAATTATAGGGTTAAGTGAATTACATTTTTTCCCGCTAGACACATCCTACCATTCGCCAATTGCTTTGTTAGTATTAGAGACATCTAGTTTCAACTAGCGAGGTTGTTTTCGAAACTAGCCGTATTATCGTTTTATGCATAATCTTGACAGTTAAACATGATCTATAACCAACGATCATACATAAAATTAAAAAATTTTAGGCGGTCCCTAAATGGAATTCAGTCAAAAATAGAAGAAAATAGAATCTAGGCTAAATTGGTTTTTGTACGTGATGTAGGAGACAACATTTAATTGTGTTATTGGTTAATGCAATATATTTGTATTTTATCTGTGCCTTATAGTCTAAGGGAATAATATACACGAAAATTGCGAAGCATGCAAATTCATACAAGTCGTTTTCACATGCATCATAATTTACTATGGAATAGGAATAGATTTATTAATAGTCGATTTTTACCGATTATTTCAATGATCGATAATTCTGAGTTGAATAAGCAAATTTTAATTACACATTGCCTTTTAACGCAAAGTGGCTGACATCTGACGGGATATTTTGGAACTAGAGCGAAAGGTGATCGACTTTTCAAAAAACTAGTTTTAATGTAATATAAACTTCATATATTATGACTATAATTCGACTGAATATTATGTAAAATATTCAATTAGTTTACAAATGATGAAATAATAATAAAATGAAATGAGGCTTTTTTAGTATAAACAAATATCACCTTTCGCTCGCATAATAAGTGGCGCTAACTAGGCGGTGATTAAAAGGCCAATAGGAAAAATATTTTCATAGTATTTTTGGCCCAACATTTTTTTTCTGGCATACTATGGTAAACAGTTGGTGTAAATTTTTTCAAAAACAAAATTAAATTGGAAATTTTTTTTCTATCCAATTTCGATACGGAAAAAATATTTCCAAAATTATAAAATTTACATCAAACATGATTTATCAGTAGGCCTTAAAATGATATTTTTGACAAAAACGCTATGTAAATATTTTTCCTAATTTCTTTTTTCTATAGGGAAGGCAAAATCTACCTGCAGATATTGTTTTAAGGCGTCTGGTGGTACGAGTTATACGTCATTTTGAATGGTCGGAAATTTAAAATAAAAATTGGCATGAGACGCACAGCACCAGAGATGTTGGGTTGCAGTGTTTTTGTGCTAGTCCATGTGCATTTTATATGTATCAAAATGAATGATTGACTAATTGAGAGTAGCACTTTGACTGACTACGTAGCACAATACGCATGTACCGGGTAAAAGCTAAATCAGTAACACCTTCCAAATGAACGTTAAAAGCCTGACATGGTTCTGTCCAGCTTGCGAACTTAATTGAGGGTTCTAGTAGCGAGCATTGCAGCTTTTACAAACACAACCATTACTCAGAACCCGTTATAAACTATCAACTAACTTGCCCATCCAATCCGTACAATAGAACTTAAAAATTTCCTTTCCAAAAAGGAACTTAAATAAAACGGGTTTAAAACATAATGTATCTACAAATAAATCCATAAATGCAGTGACGAAAGTTAACATATATTATTGAGATCAAATTTGATTTAATAATTAGTGACAAAACAAAGAGAAATAAATCGTGAAGAACTTGGAGACAATAATCAGCAGTCTTCAGTAACGTATTGGGGGAATATTTTGTTGCGATTCTGTCATATGGGTTTGCGAAGACTAAACAATACAATCTGATCGTCCAAAAACATCTAATGGTTACTAAAATCCTTTTTTATTGAAATGGGCCAGAACGAGAGAACTCTATCTTCACGATAGATCACTAGAGAAATTTGCATATTTGGAAAGTTAGATCCCATCGTGACCGAAATACAACCCGTATCTGTTTTCAGGAAATTAATGGTTATCTCGAAATGATATACTTCAAAAGACGTATTTTTACAAGACCCACCGGACGAATCTTTTCAGGGGATGTAGCGTCAGTAGTAAGCAAGTAATAGGGGAAGAATAATTTAAATATTGAAATTTATTTTATTCCGAAACGCACGATTACTTTGAAATTCGAAATACTATTTTATATGCAAAACGGAAAGATTAGGTTACGACTATGAAATAACATAATGATTAAACTTTCTTATCCATAATTCTTCCTCGGTAATCAGGTTACAGTTAGAAAACAAACTGCTGGCAGATTGTTTAATCGAGATTGATTTCTCTAACTTAAGAATAATTTAAATTAGTTTAAACACCCGATCTCGATTTTTCAGTTCTTGAGATTTTGGGATTATATTTTGAATTGTTTATAATTAGATAGAACAATTCATATTGTTCGTAAGAAACTCATCCCTGGTGCACAACTTAAGAATATTGAATCGTGCTAATAATGTAAATACTGGTGGATTTTAATACAATACGGAGAAAAATGACTTTATATAGCATTTCCCGAAAATTGTGATTTTAAGGCAACATAACTTCCGAATTTTTTAAACCTGATTATTCTTCAAAAAAAAAAAAAAAAAAAATAGAAATCTTTCATAATTCCATACAAAGGCAGTCCTATACAGAACACCGATAAATACAATTTTTAAAGCTCTACAAAAGATGGGTTAACCCATATGTAAAATAAAATCTGAAATGTATTTACTGAATAGAACTTTATGTTGATACTGATGAGAATTCAGGTTTTCTTTTTTCGATCAACATTTCTATTTATGACCAGCTTGGATGGGGTATCTAGCTGTAGCGCCGTGCAAACCATTTTGCTGATACTTCAGCATTCGATATTTCAGGTATTTCAAATTGTTTATTTTTTTTTGACCAATAAACTGAGGGTGTGCTAATGTCTCGCCTAACTTTCTTCTAACCTACATAGAAATTTTCATAGTAATTCGAAAACAGGGGTGGGATGTTGTGACATCACTTTTTTCGATATTTATCGAATATATCTCCTCGCTTTCCTAAAAGAAAATTGCTTGTCGTTTTACTTTTTAATTTTGCTTTCTATATTGCGATCGCACACTACTAGAATAAATTGTTTATTTATCTTTTTTTATTTTTCGATAAAGTATCACTCTTAAAATAAGTAGGTGATACAATAAGAGCAGAGCGACATAATGTTTTATTCAAATAAGTACATATCGCAATAGAAGCAACGTAATTGAAAAATGGAAAAACGACAAATTTAATTTGTGATGAGTGAGAGATGTAAATTTCGATAGTATCGAAAAGAGTGATGTTACTGTTACAACATCTCAGAGCCCCAGATTACTATTTAAAGAACGACAATATTGATAAGTGATCAAACGTACGAACTAAGTATAATAATTTAATCGTTTTGTAACGTTTTTTTCGTACATATTCTGTCAGTTTTCGTATCGCGTAGACTATGCCCGCAACGCATTCTTAACACCGATTATATATTTTGTTGCTATTACGGAAAATAAATGTCTATCTCTAAAGGTAATTGTTGCTCATCAAAACGCGTCTATCGGTCATTCAGCCCCGATTCTTCGTTGAAATGGAACAGGTGTGTCAATTCGATATGCGAATTGCTTTATCAAGGATGTTTCATCACAAATCCATTTTAACTATTTCATATTTTTGATCCCTTTTTGGGGATTATTATTTTCTGAATTTTCTGCATTTTGAATTTTTTTATACGACTCATTCCAGCCAGCATGTAGATTAAATTATGCAGGTAAAATTAACTACTACTCCCTCAGTTGGAATGGTATGGCCCAGGTAACCGTGCCCCTAACTATCACTTTACCAACAACTGAAGAACCCATATGCACACAAGGCTATATTATTAACACCACTCTATTAAAATCAAAGTAGTTAGCGCTGTGTCAAGGTCTACATTATTGTGTAACTACGTGCATTACTATCGCTTGTTGGCTGATGTGTTCGGAAATTTGACGTAACAGGAAAATATTGTTTCTGATGAGGTTCAGATATAAAAATAGGTTTAGACCATTTTCTTAAAATAAATTTTCTAGCTAATACTTTAATCCTAAGAGGTTAAACCATATCATGCGTGGCATTAATCGGGCTTCTCTTTGAAATAGAGAGTTGACAATATGTTTTTCATACCCATTTTGTATGAATTACTTGTTCTTATAGATAATCGGCAAACGATTGGCTAATGATCTTTTCAAATCTGTCTGCCTAGTTTATATTTAAATGTTCTATTAATTTTTTAAAATTTACAAGCTGTATATCCCCCGCTATTCACTAACATCATAATATACTGAATAGTATTCTGCACGTTTGATACCAGTTTCACGTCAGTTCATATTATCTGCTTAATTTCTTAAGGGAATCCAGTTTATACGTCTGCTGAATTCCTTTTAGGTTAAACATGTTTTCAGATAATAGTAATTTTGACCACGTTAAATCGACAATGTACTCAACAACCGCAAACTGCAATCAGTTGTATGCGCCAATAACCAGAAAGGTTGCAAAAATAGATTTAATAGTTGACCTTTGGGCCAAAAATATTATTTTGCATCAAATAATTTTATACCGCATCGACTTTCCGGCCAAATTCAAATCCGCAATTAGTTAAGTAGCATAATACATATATAACGCCGTCGCCAAATGAAAAATATTGATTATTTTACCGTCTTAAAATATTAAGTAGAATGTAAATAGACAAAAAAGGAACTTTTTTTATGGCTTCGCCTTTTTAATACTACATACTCGTACATATATTATTTGCCCAACGTCTTCGTTTTTTTAGTGAAACGAATTTTAAAAAGCGAACTAAAAACAAAATCTATGTCATTTGGTAAATGGATCATTATCATTCATTACCAGGTCAATTTCATATCCTTGCTTTACATTCTTACGTCGTATATATTGAATATTACAAATTTTCCTTTTTTCCTATATCTCCATGTTATGTGTCACCGGCAAATTTATAGGGTCAAGGATTTGATTTGACATAAATTTTCCTACATTTTCCTTGTTCTTGTATACGATATTGAACTAGTTTGTATGTACATACACTCTATCGTAATTCCGTTATCTTCTAATTTTATTACAACGTACATTTTTCAATTCTATCGCCAAAACGATAAACTAGTGAAGATGTGATAAAATTATACCAACAAGTATAAGAAAAGGGTTATCGTGATATCGTTGATCCTTTTATTTTATATCGGATTTACTTATTTATGGAAAGCCATTCATTCGTTGTTCCACTATTTGGTCATTCAAAATGACATCAGTCTGATGTGTGTTTGTATATGAGTACTGAATATGTATTACTCGGTTATTTAATGAAAGAGATTTAGCAAGGAATGAACATAAAAATAAGGATAATACCAGAACACATACCCAAAACGACTTAAATTCGTCCGTCTTGTGAAAGGAGCGGAAAAAGAACAAAACGAAAACTACCTGTTGGATGAAATTCAATATGTATATGAAATAATCCTCAAGCATAGTTTTCTTTAGACTCTGGTACACTTTTTATATGTTTTGTTGCTGACTGCACAGCAAAAATGTTGATCATAATAAGAAATCCAATTTATGTGAATTTTTAAATTTGTAAAACCATCGCCTATACAAAATGTCGCGACGTAAAATCCTGTTTATGGCATAAAAACTACATCAACAATCATTCGAAACTATTGGATACTCTTGTATTTCTGTTTTATTTGCATTTGGTGAAAATCGCAAATTCGCTACCCTCGCAAAAAAAATTTTTTTTTGTTGAAAGAAATTGTAGATATTTATAACCAGTATGTTTACGAAACATAAATCTTAACACAATAAAAGCCAAGCTTCTTACGTTTATATAAGGCTACCCCTAACCGCTATTAGGTTAATATATACTGCACACAAAACAAACAAGAGGGTTACTGTAATATTGCATTATAAATGAAAATCAATACATAATTTTTATGTTGCATGTGCAGCAGTTCATTTTAGTAGTCTACTACATAGTGGTTTTGGTGCGGTTTTCACAATGCATATAGTCGTCTATATATAAATTTATTTACAAACAACGCAGATAAAACTGCATTCAAATGATAAACTTCAACATTAAAAATTTTATGATTAAAAATTCCGCAAGAAGGAATTGTATGTACATACGTCTATAATTATGCTGTTTTGTATTTAAGACGCAAGAAAGATTTTATATCGCGGCTTAATGAGTTTTAAAATTTAAATGCGATTTTTTTTTTAGGTTTTCGCTTTGCCTCATCAACAATTCAAATGGGTACTAAGAAAATTTTCCAAAATAATATTCGGTCGGGTGTAAAAGAATTCAAGACGATGAAAATTACAAAGTCATATCTACTCATTCGTAAAGTCTTATAAAGGTTGACCTTGTTATACTTCATTATTATGTAGGTATGAATATTTATTGATGTTTATTTGCTACTCGACTATATAGGAAAATGTCAACAAATTTTCATCTTCATCACCACGAAAATTTTCATCATTTTGTTTTTTTTTTAGGTGTGTGTTAAATTTCAATTTTTCTTTCTGAATATTGCTGAGCTGCTATATAGTCTTTATTATGTTAATCAAAAGTAGATTTTACAGTAGAGGCAGGTAAATTGGTAGGAAAAAAGGCAAAAAATGGTTTGTGTAGGTAGGCAGGTATTTTGCACATACGGAACGAGAAGTAAATTAATAAATGTGAAACTTGGAATCGGTGCTGCTTAGTGATGATGATGATGGTGGGTAGGATGAGGAATGTGACTGTAATGCTCCTGCTTGCTAGTGATATTTGGTATGTCATGTATGTGTTATACAAAATAATTTTCCTGCTCGTTACTTTTTACAGGTAGTATTTAACTATTGATTTTAGATTTATAAACTCACAAAATATGTGTATATGTTGTGTAAATTGAATGAAAATTTTCGTGGAAAATGTAATCGAGATATGAAATTTAAAAAAACAAAAATACTTTGCACACTGATTAGCAGATTGGTGTGACCGATAAACGGCTTATTATTATTTTATATTAAACCAGAACCAGAGTGTTCGAATCGTAAGACAAATATATTTTACCAAATACAAAGTCATCTTGCGATGTTACGCTATTACAGATTAGGGTTGTTCGTTAAGGAATATTATAAAATATTACCATTTTTTTACCTTCTTTATATACCAAACCAATATAAATTAAAATATTTGACAGACGAAACATTAAAAAAGTTAAACCCAATTAAAATTCACGAATATAATAAATATAAAAATTTGTATCGATTTGTGGGTTATGGTTGATTAAAAAACTTATGATCGGTATATTACGCTAGGTCAGAGTGGTTTAACATTTTTAAATAATTCAACGTTTTTCAAATTGTTGTGACTTGAATAAAAAGACAAATTAAACTGTTTATGATGACTAGAAAGTTGCCTTTTATAACCGATAGTATAATAACTAAGATGTGTTATTAGCAAGTTTTACTGATTTTCTTAAAGTCTGCTTGACCCAAAGTTCAAGAACGGAAAAATGAAATATTTACCGCTCTTTAACTTTCAAAATTTCATGGCTAAGTTGCCTAAAGCAGCGGCAAGAAAAATATTATTTTGAAATCGGATGCATACGTACGGTTGTAATCTGAAATTTAGATAGTAAATATTAAACGCACAAAGTCTCTGGAGAGTACTACTTTACTGCCTTCATCATTAGTTTTATTAGATTTGCAGCTCGAATTGCCTGTACACGCCGTTGAGTCTGATAGACTCTAGGATAAGGCGATTCCGATAAAGTGAAAGAGGAAGCGAAGCTAAACTCACTCTGATGCACTACTCTGGTAATTCCCTATGGGAATAGGAAATTAGGTAAATATGTTCATATAATTGCTGTTTAAATATTTTATTTTCTGGGAAATCTTTGTGAAGATAGCCCAAAATTCCAGCTCCGAAAATAAAAAAAGGTGCGTATGGCAATACTATTTAATTCTCTTTATACTATTACGAAATTTCATTATAATTATAGCTGTTTTCTTATACAATATACTATTTATATGTCAAAAACTTAATAAAAAAAAATTTAAGAACCCTTTCAAATACTTGCAAAAATTGTGAAAAAATTTGTATGCGAAATTGTATAAATAAAACTAATCGCACCATTCAAAATATGAACAACATTCTGAGATTCTAAATAAATTACAGTAAACAAAAAATTTACTCTTAACTAACGTAACAAAGTATATAACTTTAGTATATGATATATAAAAGTGACGTGAATTATTTGATCATAGTTTCTATGCTTTTTGAATTAAAAATGAGCTGAGATATAGTCCATAGAAGTCGGAAACTATTCGTTGGCCCAAATAGCGGTGCACATCGTTTGATAGGTGAATGTTTAAAAAGCATGTACGACTTTTTTTAAAAATTTTCTATGATTATATCTTTTCTAGACTATATCTCAACTACTACACATAGAAAAATTCTAAAAAAATCTCACGTGCTCCTTAAACAGTCACCTATCAAACGATGTGCACCGCTAGTTCAGCCAACGAACAAGTTCTGACTTGTATAGACTATATCTCAAAACCCAGGCTAAATCGTACAAGCTCTTTAAATATTCAATCATCAAATGATGTGCACCACATAAAAAAATCCCTACATTCTGACCCCAACCTCGAAAATTTCGATTGTCATGAGAGATTTTAACTATCTTGATAGCAAGAATTTTCGGGACTGAGAGTAAAACTGTTGTGATTTTTTGAGCTGAGAGTAGAAAATGTCATGATAGCAATAGTTTTATTGCCATACCATTCGTCTGAGACTGAATTTAGCCTATCTTCACACACCTATGAAAATTTGGTTTATTTTACAAACATGTAAGTATACTCTCAGCCCCGAAAATTTCAACTATCATCATAGTTTTAAACTATCATGATAGGAAATATTTTATGGGCTGAGAGTAAAAATGTGGAGAGTTTTTAGGCTGAGAGTAAAAATGTAATGAAAGTAATAATTAGTGTTGCCATCGCATTTTTCTGGGATGGAATTTGGGCTATCTTCACATACATGGACACTAAGATAAAAAGTTAGTGGTCATTTTTTTGAAAACAAAATTAAATTGGGAATAAATTTCTCCATCAATTTCCATAAGGAAAAATTATTCCCAATTTATAAAAATTTACATCAAACATTTTTCATCGGTAGGTTAAAAAAAATTATTTGGACAAAAATTATATCTAAATTCTTTTACATATCAGAATTATCACAATAGTGCTACCTCTGGTCGGACATTTATAAAACAACCAAAAATTTGTATATTAGATACAAATTACTCATAAATGCTTCTTCATGTTCTTTTAAAGAACAATTTTAATCACTTTAATCGCGCTCACTTAATTACTGTAATCTCAGTAAGGCGACCAAAGCCATCCATGAGATGTAGTGTCAGTAAAAGTTTGTAAACCAATTGACGAAAGCGATGATTCAAATACGGATATTAAAATTGCAGACGCAAAGCTGGGTTTTCATTGAAAATTTCAGAATCGTGTTGCAATCAAAAAACTTCACAATCGATTATATAGAAATTATTCAGGAATATTAATGCATCATTCGGTTGGCCGTCGAGCATTTTCTCAACATTTAAAATCAGTCAAATGGTGCGTGTCATTACAGCTAGCTTTTGAGATGGAAGGAAACATTTAAAAGGACCTCTGGTTTCTGCATGATATTGCAACATGTTTCACGTTATAATGTTGCTTGATGTTGCACCGTGTTGTGTGATGTTGTACGATGTTGCGTCACGTTATGTACTGATGCATCATGTTTGATCATATTGCACGATGTTGCTTGATGTTGCAGCCTGTTGAGGGAAGATGTGTGATGTTCCCTCATGTTGGCTTGGGGCCTTCATTTAACATTTTATTTTTCTTGGACGATTTCGAGAAAATAGATCTGATTTCCGGATAATTCATTCGGGCCTTCATGTTTCGTTGCATGAAATTGCACCAGAACAGTAATGCGATAACGCATGATGTTGCGACATATTGCACCATGTTGCGTGATATTGATCCATACTGCGCGATGTTACACAATGTTGTGCTATGTTGTACCATGTTGTGGAATATTTCTAGACATTGCACAATGTTGCGTCATGTGATGTTGTACCATGTTGAGTGATTTGGCACTATGTTGCGTCAAGTTGTTTCGCGTTTAGTCTTGTGTTTTTCGTTAAAAATACATTAGATATCTGGCGCTATGTCTGCTATATCTGGCGCGGATTGTTGCATCATGATAAGTTGGTTGCGTTATAGTGACATTATGTGGTTGCAGTAACCGCTACGTTTTGAAAATATTGGTTATGAATAACAATTATGGTTTGTTGCATTCTTCATACAATTTATGTTTTGGCCAAAGTCTTAATTCACATTTTGTTCCAGCTCAAACGATTTTGATTTCGCCTGGTGCGGTCCGGGCTTCTTTATTTACCGGTTTTTCGGCTAAGTAGCACGAGCGAAGAGCTAAGTAGCACAAGCGATTGTGATGAGCCTTAATTTTGAGAAAATTAATGTAGGGGTTTCGGGTCGAACGATTTGAATAAAAATGGGTTGAGATTGGTTCTCGAGTGCTTATAAATAACTGTGTATCGGGTGGGGCAAGAAGGATGTATTTTATACGATTCCTGGAAACTGGTCAGACGATGACTGCAGAAAGCTACAACCGATAATTGAACAAACTGAGCGAAGAACTTGATTAGAAAAGGCCATTTACTGGCCAAGGAAGCAGGCAAGTCATAGTGCTGGATGATAACGCTCGACCACACGTTGCTCGCGTGGCTCAAAATACCCTCTTGAACTTATGGGATGGGAAGTTCTGCCACACGCGGCATATTCACCAGAGTCAGCCCCATCCGACTATCATTTGTTCCGATCAGCATTAGTGGATAAACAGTTTGAAACGATTGACGATGTGGGTAAATTTGTCGATGATTTTAACGCGCAAAAGCTTGCAAGTTTCTTTTGCGGCGGCGTTCGTATGGTACATGAGAGATGACGCATGGTCATAAAAAACAACGACAAGGACAATATTTTCAAGATTAAATTCGTTGTTGTCTATAAAATAAATTTGCTGAAAACTCTGTAAAAATTATGTCATACACCTAATATAAAAGGAAGGCGGTTGGGAACCCTACTCTCTAAATTTAATTGTTAAAAAAATGCTATTTAATACGAGCTAAATGATTTACTATCTATCGGTTCCTCTGTTGCTAAATTCAAATAAAGGTAAGACGTAACATAGTTTATTGCTAAATTCAACCAAAACCACGAAATCTATAAAAATATTTTGAAAAAATAATGGGCTATCTTACGAATGTTACTATACTTAGACAAGTTTGAAAATATATTATCTGCTTCGAAGTTTTTTGGCCAACGCTTTATCATAACTTAAAAGCAATTTCATTAACAACAAATGTCTTTGAAGGTAGGACGTATATGTGTCAATCATGCCAGAAACCCCATTTTGGAAATCCTACGGTTTTCTTATTTTGTCGAGTAGTATTTGATTGTGCAATTTTATGCGTCTAACGATAAAATTTGTGCATAATGTATTTTAGGAGAAAATGTGGGATTCTGTGGGGAGACGTGAGAAAAACACGTTTATTTCTAAGAATTAGTAAATTTTATTTTAATCAAAATATTTTACATCGTCATGTATGACAATCGATTATCTTATGGATTCCATCGAAATAAAATTATTTGTCTTTTGATGCGCTCCATTCGTCGAGCCATTTTTTGATTTCTATTTGTGAAATAGTAACCTGATGGGGCACAATCTGGAGAAATTCCTATTTAAGTATTTCCAGCGTGTTTTTACTTGTTTATCGACATGTGGGCGAGTATTGACGTGCAGCAAAATCACTCTACGCAGTTTGTTGGCTGGAATCGGACGATTTTCGTTCAATGCAAGGTTCAAATCTATCAATTGTTGTTAGTAACGTTCACCAATAATAGTTTCACTCGGTTTAGCAGCTCATAGTACACCACTACTTTCTGATCCCACAAAATGCACAGCATAACCTTACTTCCATGAATGTTTCGTTTTGCTGTTGATGTGGATGATTCGCCAGGATGCACTCATGATTTTTTGCGTTTAGGATTATGGTAGTAAACCCACTTTTCATCACCAGTCACAATTTGAGACAAAAAATGCCATCTTCGGTGTCTTGTAAGCAAAGAATTGCAAACCATTAAACGATTTTTAATGTTGGCTTAGTCAGTTCATGTGGTACCCATTTTTCTACTTTTTGAATCATTTTTATGGCATGTAAACGTTTGCTTGTGGCTGCTTCAGTGACATTTAACTGTTCTGCAAGTTCTTTTTCTATTTCAGCTGAGTTTTCCTTCAATAATGCTTCCAATTCTTCAGCTTTGAATTTTTTTGGTTGACCAGAACGTTCTTTGTCACTGAAATCAAAATCACCACGTTTGAATCGTTTAAACCAGCAGCAGCTTTTTCTTTGAATAAAAGCAAAAGAGAAAGGCTTCCCGTAAATGCTGTTTTGTTGGTACGAAATTCAACATGTTTAAACGGGATTAAAAAATATGTTGTTTACGCTTTCACGAATAATGACAAACTAAATTTTAATGTAGAATGTCAACACTTTAAAACCTCAACCAGTCAAAACTTAACAGCTTAAGTTGTGCTCCGAGCGGTACAACTACCAAAATTTTAAAGGTCGTTTGTTTATTTGTGACGAGAAGCCTATATAATTTTGGTGATTGTAGCACTAACCGAAGTGGTACAACCGGCGTGTAACTTAAGCTCTTAAGTTGTGACTGGTTGAGGTATTAAACGCCGTATGTGTCATTGTAAAAGAATGTTTAGTACTAAAGTTACGCCATCTCTTAGAAAATCAAAAAAACTAAATTATACACCTAATACTTATAGGTTTTGATCTGCTACCTGTTGCTAATTTTTCTATTTTGCATGGCAAGGTTACTTAAGCATTCTAAAAATTATAATTTGGTCATAGAAAAAGAACCGAACTCTTTAAAGTTACGAGCTTAGAACAAAACATATTAAACTAAATCCAGGTGCTTACTTATACCTAATTAGCATCGTATCAAGTTACCACCTGTTGTAAATTTAAGTCGGCGCCATAGAATAATGAAAGATGCGTACCACGTTAACAGAGTATTTCGATACACGGAATAATTTCGGAGGAAAAATTAGGCAACTCCTTTAGACTCTGGGGATGGGGATAACGTGTGTATTATTTAAAATTAAGAATCGATTGTTTTTATGCGATATATACCAGATTTTATTCATTTTTTTACCATTTTCTACAATCAGATAACACAGACGGTGGTAGTTTATACAGTGGCGTACGAAAATATACAGGAAACTATACAATAAAAATACTACTCTACAGTGGATCATACATTGTGAAATCACGAAATGAAAAAAAGGATGAGACACGAAACCGGTAAATAGTTTTATGCTTTTTAAATACTAGAATAGCTTGGTTGGATTTATATTTTATATTACGTACATGCACATACCAATTATCTAACGATATCCATTGTTGTAAGTCTAGTAAGGGTCGGGGAGTCCTTGTGGGTTCAAGTTTTATTAGTCCCAGTTTTTTTTTTAATTAAACATTTTCACAATATATAACATAAAGCACGTAAGCATTTTAAATACAAAAATTTTCACTAATAAAAACCATTTTCCGTGTAAAAATATCTTACGAAAACTATAATATATAAAAAAAAGGAAATTTTCTCACTTTCTTCTGATTTTTTCTCAACTTTACTTTAACACATTTGAAGGGTGTTGTTTTCTTTCAATGGCACACATTCAAATTTTTTTTTCCTACATATTAAACTTAACTTTTCTGTATAAAATATATAATCACAATACGTAAAACTTAATTAAAATTAACTTAAAGATCACAAATTTTGGTGTACATGTTAAAACAAAACTAAAAACACGATTTTACTTGCGTTTAATTTTTCTTTTTTTGACAGAAGAAATTTTATAATTTTTCTACTATAAAATTTGCCGTATTTCTTCACATATCGAAAATCTGACGATAACAGAATAGAAGAGAGACGTTTGATGTTCGAAATGAATGAAATCAAATGAAACGAAACGAAATACAAAAACAATGAAAAAAATTCGTTAAGTTTAGGGTGGTTTCTCTCACAAATACAAGAAAGTGGGAAATCGACATGAAACAGTATGAAAATGTTATGACCGTTTGATATGAGTACGAAAAAGACAAATATATTTTGTGCTGCAAGAAAAAATAATAAAAATTGTATGAGTCATCGTAATTGAGAAGTGAGAATGTTAACGAAAATTATAAAAATAAAAGGACGTAATGAATATTTTATTGTGCTAGTACTTTTTTATTTATTGTTTATTTATTTAAATTGTCTAATATAAATATAATCTCTTTTATATATAAAATTAAAAAAAAAAAATAAATATTTGGCTAGCAACTTTAACAGTTTAAATTTATTTAATACAAAAAGTACTAACATTTCGAAACAACAACAATTGCGAAGAATACATATAAAACGAATTCTACGAATTAAAAAACGAGAACATAAAAAAATCCAACAACAAAAATCAACACCATTTTTTCTTTCATCTTAACACTACTATACAATTTAGTAATGTTAAACAGAGAGCAGTATAAAATATTAAGCAAACGTAACAATTATATAATAAATTTGTTGTAACGAATCGTAGAAAAATCAATGTTCGTTATTTTACTCGATATTATGAATTGGTTTTCGCTAAGTGTTGAAGTTTAATACCAGATGGATGCAGCAGCGAACGTTACAATGACCTCAAAATATTAGATTGACAACGTATTTTATTCTTGGAATAAAATGTAATTTTATCTCGTTATCCGTTTATACCAACCACATCAGGTTGTAATTTTCCCAAGGGAAGCAAGAAATTTAATTTATTTAAATTTTATTACATTTCAAATGAATCTTCAATTAATATTATGTGACAAACGGTTCGTTGTATTTAGCTTGTTGATCACAATGATTCAATTATGTACCAATAATAACGCTACAAGTGGTTTTTCATATTTTTTCCATTTATATTTATTTTATTATATGTAGTAAGGGTGGTGAAAATCGTAACTCCATATCCCATTTCCAACCTGTTGTCTGTCATTATTTTATTCATATTATATATAGATTTTAAACGGGGTATAGGGAAGAGTTCGATATACGAGGTGATTACCTAATCAATCAATCAATTTTTAATGTTCGGTATCCTTGTGGTTTATATTATTATATTATGCGGTATGTGGAACAAATTTTCAATTTTCACATACGTGTACACGAAGTATGTAGGGCACACACAACAAGTAAATTTTCACATTTTGAATTTACGTCACGTACCAACAATTTGAACGGAATATAATGTTATGTTGATTTGTTTGTTGCCAGCACAACGTGTGGGAATACAACGATTTTATGGTTGTGCGGTGCAGAGCGCACCGTTCCATTCCAGACAATATAGCGCGCTGTGTAACAGAATATAGCTACATACACACTACGTAAATTATAAACCGGTAGAAAACCCTTTATCATATGTATTTTAGAAAATAATAATATCTGGATGTGATGAAAGGGAAATGCTGGAAACCCCAAACAACCCAAACAAAACAAATACACGAAAAAAATGTATGAAATTACATTTAAATATTTTATTACAATGATTTAATTAAAATGCATAATATAATAAAAAATGAGGAGACCGTAGCAAAATAAAAATAAAAATATAAAAGTCGGAAAATTTAACAAAATTTTCCCATTGGTATTTTAATAACAACAACACAACAATAATAATAAAATGTTTGAGACGAAAGCACAAACCAAAAATATATAATTCGCCTAAATGGTATGTTGTTTAATATCTACACACATGTATAAACGATTTGTTGACGGAAAAAGTTGTAAAACATATTTTAATGTATACTATATTCTGTACTGGGTTGCATAAAGCGCAGGCGTTTTTATTTATACAAATTAGCTTTCGTTTTACACTGTTAAGATAATTTTTTGTGTACGTTGATAAATTCGGTTACGTTGTGCTTTTTATAAATTATAAGAAGTTCAACACGCAATGTATATTGATTACAATTTTGAATTAATGATGTTTGTGGATAAATAGGTGTCGATATTTAGGTTTGAGGGTGGAAATTTGAATTATGAAAAATGTGATTGACTTTTGATTGAATAAATCTGGAGTGTCTTTTTTGTGAAATTGAATTTATCATATTCGTGAGTGTGGGCTAACATGGAATGTGAGAAGTTTGGTAAACTTTTTAACTCCCTTAAAAACCGTTGGAATATGAAAGTCTCTTATTGTTATCGTAATTCTCAATGGTTGGGCGAGTGGGTAGGTATATGTGTACGTATACTTGATGAATATTTAATGCATCACAACCACTAATTCAAGAGTAGGTGCATGGTACATCTAATCTGCTGAAACAACGAATTTACAAAACAAATTACAAATTTTGCATTGTGATATTTAATCCGTTGGGACATAAAAAGTGCGAGATGTTCAATAGTTCACTCTTCATGTGAACCCTGTTTTAGTTTCCAACCTGTGTAATTTAAGTGTCTGATAAGTTTCCAACCTGTGTAAGTTAAAAGTAAGTGAAAGTTGTAAGTAAATTTGTACCTGCCTAGATATTTATATGTTCGTATCTTAAATTATAAATAACTATCAAATAAAAATGTGTTCTATTAAAAGTAAAATATAAACGATACAAAACGATTACAGTATCCCTGTTTAACCCTCAAAACTCTTCAGTTGGCTGTGAACCAACATTTATCAATTCCGTTCGATGCTCCCTGGAATTGTGGAAGCCAAATGTTAGGCTCATATTAAAGTTCCAGTATCAAATTAAGAACACTCAGTCTTTATTACCAAAAAAATGACAAACATTATCCACAAAAAGGTTTTTCAATTCGGGCTCTATAACTGTCTCAGGTAAATAATTGAATATCGTTGAGCTGTCGTTGATTGATGCAACTAACCCTTCTCACATTGTAGATGCTTAATTATCTTGGAAATTATATCTTCAAAATAAAAACTTCTAAAGGCATATTTTGACAATTTTTGGGTATTGTCTCCGAAATGTTGTGCCTTATTTACTCGCATAAATAATTAATTCTACCTACATTACGTGTAAGGCTATCGGTTGTTATTTATACCACTCATAGCCAAAGAAGCCTTCTTGTTCTTCTTCAGAGGAAGATTTATAGATTTGAGACAACCGCCATTCTTGCTTCAACTAAATGGCAGAACTATGAGCAGAGCAAGGCACAAAATTAAGTGCATACAAATTGCATGCATATTTTGGCTCGTCGAGGGAAAGTTTAAGGAGTCATGCAAACTGTATTCGAAACAGGAAGGAGCTATAAGCGGGTCATGATTGAGGTCATTATTCAGAAAATTATGCAACATACAACTCTAAAACAAGCGACCACTATGTGGGGAGAGCCTGCAATATCTAGAAAGAGAGGTAAAGAAATTGGCACGTCAACCTTACGGTAATGCGCCTGCAGATGTGCTGAATGGACTAACAGCAGTGGATGCGTTTATCAGTGCTGTAAAGTACGATGAAGTTTCACATTTGAGAATTAATACAAGGGGTGAAACTATGATTGAAGTGTTGGCGTTGGCTTTAGAATATGAGGCAGCTAGAACAAGTTAAGCGACTGACGCAGTAAAGTTGCACAAGCTTGATTCCGAGGATATTGCGGAGAGTCAGACAATTACAACAATCAAGTGCAGAGCCAAGTAACATAAAAAGCATAAAGAGGTGGTTTAGGTGCGGGAAGTTAAGCCACTACGTCCGAAAAAAAATAGCGTGACAACCGGCGAGTGGAACAGACAAAAACAACCCAGACCAGAGGCAAATGCTTGAAAAATTACGAAAACTATAAGACGACGAGTGAAGAGTGCTCGGCAACTGGACACAAGGAACACATTGGCTCACCGAGTAAAGAAAAGATCCTAGAGCAAGGCCTAGCAGAAGATATCAGAACGATTGTTGAGAGTGAGTCGCAAGACTCACGATTGTTGAGAGTGAGTCGCAGACGGTCGCAATATAGAGACGTGCTAAGGTGGTAAGCCTTGAAGTTGAGAAGACGACGCAGAGAAACTCAGGAAAATGATAAGCTGGTAGCGAATAGCGTAAAAGAATTCGAAAGATACCCGAAATATAACGAAGCCGGTGTACAACTGAGAATGCACAACGATCGAGCCACATTAAAAAGCAACAGCTTGGGCGCCAGAAATAAATCAATGAGATATACCGATGAGATATACCGATTTCCGACGAGGTGATTTAGTATGGCCGTGAAAGTCCAAGAAGCAGAAAGGTAAATCTCAAGATGCACAAAGTAATTTGGAAGGTCCCTATAAGATTGTTAAGAGGATCAGCGAGTATCGAATACTAGAAAACGTTGGAGGCGGTCGAAAAATCGTGCAGAGCGATAGGCTGAAGCGATTCGACCTGGAATGTAGCTGTTCGAGGCGAAATTTTTCAGTTGGGAGTAATGCTACGAATTCTATTCTAAACAGAAATAACACTTAGTGGTCGAGTGGTTGGGGCACGCACCACCAATTGTTATAATCCCAAAGGTCGCTGGGTCAAGCAAATATTTTTCTAATTATTCGATTATGTTACCGGCATAAGTGTTTCTCTAATACTGATTGGAAATTGGATATTACAATAACATTCCAAGTGGAGGGGATTGCTGGAATAACGAAAGCAATTGTAAACGACGGCGATAGTCATCATGGTAATACTGGAATTAACAACGGCGTTAATCAAGACAGGGGAATTGATGACTTGGAATGTTCGCGGATATAACTACATGAAAGTGATTTACAATTGCACACATTCATCACCAGATACAATACTGGAATCATCTAGAACAGCAATGGACCAGTATATAAGCGTAAACAAATGAGAAATCAGACAAAGTGACAATTTAACAGTGAACAGGGCAAGTTATAAGAAGTGAAAAGTGACTAGTGCGAAAAGTGAACAGTGATAATAGTGAATTGTTGAAGAGGTTATAGGTGTTAGTGTAAATAAAATTTGGGTTGGGCTCGTTTGCCCGACTTTCAAAATCCCGAAATCAAAATCCTGAAATCAAAATCCCGACTTTTAAAATCGCGACTTTCAGAATCCCGACTTTCAGAATCCCGACTTTCAAAAGCCCGAAAGGCCGATTTTTTATGAATTCAGGCGCCCACGGGCCGTTATTTTGAAATGCAATAAAGAGGCTAACTAAATGTTCGTTGTAGTGACCTTTTTGAAACCACAAATTTAACTTTAAAGCAGTTTTTACTATTAAATTAATTTTATTTTTACTAAATTAACGTTTTCGATCACTGAGTGATCATCTTCCGATTTAATTTACAAATGTAGTAAATTAAATCGGAAGATGATCACTCAGTGATCGAAAACGTCAATTTAGTAAAAACAAAATTAATTTAATAGTAAAAATACGGTTCGATAGCTCTCGCGGGCACGCGGGAGGTCCTGCGCTCCCCCGCCGCCCTCCGAGAAGCTTCAGATTTGAACTTCGGGGGACGTAGGAGCCGGGATCAGCAAACATGTCACACTGTGTGCCGCAGGTAGGAGTGGATTATATAGAATCGATTAGTGACACCTTCTCTAGTAGGTAGATATAAAAAATATTAAATATTAAATTTTGATTTTTTAGCTATAAAAAAACAAAATTTAATATTTAATATTTTAAAAAAAATCGCTTAAAAAGATTTTTAAGGTTTCAATAAAATCGGGATGTTGAAATGATCTTACTAGCCACCTCGATTATTTGGTGCATGATATAGGAAATTAAGTATCCTACATAGATTATAGTAGTTAGAATATTGCAAACATAACATCTCGCCAACTCATAGCTAACTCAATATTCATCACTCTGTACGTGCAAACGGAGTAAATGCATTAACAGATGGACATATGCGGGCAAGAGAGATAATACATAATACAACACGACGAGCATTTCAAAACGAAAATAAAAAGCGGTTCGACAAATACGAGCAAAGCAAAAGGAATAAATTTGTTTTCTAATTATCAGTTCGTCTTCGTGTTCATCAGCCGCTCAAAGCAAGTCGTAACACAACTTTCGCTTGCCCACACCTAGCCGCATGCCAAAGCTACTCCGTCATTGAATGTGGCGGAAAATAAAAATTAAACTACAACTTAATTAAATTAAATTAAATTAAATAAATCGGACGTTATACGATTTTAACTTACAATTATTTTTTTCAAGGCTGAATCAGAAACGGTTAAAACTTTGCCAAAATATCCCTCCTAGAACTCGTCTTACTTTTTTTTTATTGATAACTATGCGATCTGTTTTGGGGCTCAAGGCTCATCCTGCTCTTCCGCGGATATGCTTTTTACGTCCTTACTTTACGCCTCCCGGCTAACTCGAGGACGTACGGCTATATGACCGATTTAAGACCATCGCAAGCTCCATGCCAGCCTATACTGGCTCGTTTTACTCTCTTTTATGTTGTAAAATAAAATTGGACCTATTGCGTTTCGTGAGCCCCAGTACTTGTAAATTGTAAAAAAATGTTGAGAGCATTTTATTTCCAGAACTGGTGTTTATTTCTTGAGGAGGTTTATTTTACGACTCGGCTGAGCTACAATTTTTCTTCATATGCTGGTCACTCACTGAGGAAGAAATTACACCTTCGATCTTTCAGTCAGGTCAATGAACACCTTACCGAGCTGTTCGCTGCAAAGCAGACACCCGCTTCAATCCGCCTTTAACATGGGGATCAGAAACTTAAGGTTTTAATGGTTTTAGAGCGCAAATGATTCGCCCGACTTGCGGAATCAACCTAGACCTCCCATGATTAATCTAATATGTATGCTTAAAATATGGAAGATTAGAATATCAAGCGTGATTGCAAGTGTATGGGCCGCCTAGCATCACTTTAACATTTTACAGCACATGGTCGTGACTGCGAATACCTATAGTCTCACTCGTGAACAAGTCAGGTTTGGCATTCATACTGCTTGTGATTTGACTAAAACCACCTATTTTTTTAAATGTTGTTCTCATTTCAGTTTTTGTTGTTGTCATTTACATATATTTTTGTCTCTCAACATCCGTGAGAGGATTTGTAACGATACAACTGAGATAAAAATACGGTTTTGAAAAGTACTATTAGAGAAATACTGTTAAAGTTAGCCGAAAGTTTCCAGCCGAAAGATGGTAATGCAAATATTAATTTTGTTATGTTAAGAAGATTAACTTCAATATTCAAAATGAAAAATTGCCAGCAATACAGATTTAAAAATTACAAAAATTACAAATGAGTCATCAATTTTTTAAAAGACAATGTAAATAACGAGCATCTATACAATAGCCATGAAATGCAGTCACGTTTAGCTGATGAATGGTTTGTATATTAAGATTTTGACAGATGAACTACTATTTGAATGTACCAATTGGATGAACCCTAAGTGGAATTTGATTATGTGTTTGGAGTAGGTTTTATTCGGTTATATTTGTGAAATGTTCCATTTTCCGATGTTCCGACGGTAAAATTGTCCATCATTCAAGATTTTGCCAGATGGACACCAATCTGACTAGGGTGATTCAATAGCCCATGACCATAGGTAGATTTTGATTAAATAAGTTAGGGGTGAGTCTGATGCGGTTAAAGGGGTAAAATTTTGATTTTCCACAGTTTCATCGATAAAATCTTTCGTCATTCGTGATTTTGGCATAAAGACACCAATCTGACTACGCCAATTTGATAGCCCATAAGCAGAGTTAGATTTTGAGGTTAGGGGTGAGTCTGATGGGGTTATAGAGGTGACAATCTTATTTTCCCCTTCTTCTGACGATAAAACCGTCTATCATTCGGGGTTTTGCCAGATGAACACCAATCTGACTATGCCGATTCGATAGCCCATGACCATAGACAGATTTGATTATAGGTTTAGGGTGATGGCCCTATGGCTGAAATTTTGATTTTTCTTATGTTTAATTGATAAAAAGGTTTAATTTTCGAGATTTTGACAGATTTCCCCTATAACCCCATCAGAACCACCCCTAACCTATACTCAGAATCTACCTATGGTCATGATGAGCTATCGAATCGGCATAGTCAGATTGGTGTCTATATGGCAAAATCACGAATGGCGAAAGATTTTATCGATGAAAATGGGGAAAATCAAAATAACCCTTATCGTCAGGGCTATCGAATCGGGATAGATAGATTGGTGTCTATATACCAAAATCTCGAATGACGAACGATTCTTGACGATGCTTGATAATTTTCAATCTTCTTTATCGACTACTTTTCAGCTGTATGAAGCATATATGCCATCCCTATAACCCCAACAGACTCACCCCTAACTTATAATCAAAATCTACCTATGGTCATGGGCTATCGAATCGGCATAGTCAGATTGATGTCCATCTGGCGAAATCTCGAATGATAAACGATTTTATTGCCAGGAGAAGGGAAAAAACAAAATTTCAAAATTGATATGAAAAAATAAATTAATACCCTGTAAATTGAAAATTTTAATTGTTGTTTGTTATAGTGTATGTTTTCGACTGATTTTGTAGGTTATTCACTTAAGGCTGAGATACTTCAATTTAATATATAATTTGTTTAGCTTTCGGCTGAATTAGTCAAGACACTATCTGCATTATCGATTTTTTCACTTTCGCCTGGCAACTTTCGGCTAACTTTAACAAGGTGTTACAGAAGTTGTCCGATTTTCCATATTCAAATTTAAAACAAGACTTTTCATATTCATATTTAATTATTTTTAAATAAATATACGAAAGAAAAATGTTCAGTTGCGAAAAGCCAAAAATCCAAGTTGTGGAATGTGGAGGGATATAATCACTTCAGCGAAAGAAAAGCGTTTAGTACTGCGAGCAACATCAAATTTGGGTAAATCGCAAGCTAAAATTAATGCTCAAACCTGGGTTCACGCCAGCGTCTCAACGATACACCGTCCTACTAATTCATATGTTATATTTTCAGTGCACAAAATCCACCACTTAACAAAAACGGCTACAATTTGGCAAGGAAAAAATGTCACGGGCGAAGAAAAGTTGTGTTATCTTATGAAAAAAAAATCAATGTGGACGGCCCTTACGGTTATAATTTTTATTTTGACATGTGCTTCCACAATTCAAAAAAATTATTGGACCTGTTCAGTGGATTTATCCAAGCCCAAAACGTGGACCTATCATCATTCTCTCCGGATTTAAATATAATGGAGAATGAGAGAGGTCTACGCAACCGGAATTCTTAATTGAGGCTATAAAAACAGCGTAAACAAAGACCAACAATCAGGACCACCACAAGTAGGTTTACGGTAAAGGTGTCGTAAACAGCACTGAAAAAATCAAATTTTGTTTTTGTCAACCTCTATTTGAAGGTCTCATCATGCAATAAACTTAAACCTGAACACTTCAAAAGTACATAATTTTAATGAAATGCGCAAACGAGGTCCATTCTATTCCTCACATCTCGGGTTCCCCCCACAATCAGAAGTTCTATAAACATTAAAATATTTAATTTACGTGAGATTCAAATTAATTTTCATATCGGTATATATTTGAATACACAAACCAGAAACCACAAAGAGATCGTTTTGACAAAATGCTCATATGAATATACCATTCTAGTGAATTATGTCATTAATTAAAATATTTTATAGTACATCGTAAATCTATTCTATTTCAACACACAAAACGTCGTCGGATACATTATACGAGTGTAGTAAATAAAAACTAAGCTCCCCACAGCATAATTTCGACTAATTGAATTACACAAATATAAAAATGAAATACTATGCGATGCTCATTTCATTCAGATGCCACACGATAATCCTTCTTCCTAAAATTAAAAAACATTTGATGATGAACACACATAAAATTACCATAAACACCGCCGAGTACCGTGACGAGTTTTTATTGTTCGAATGTATACAAACAAAAAGAAAATCTTGTTCAGCTGCCTGCCGATCAGAACGGAATTTCACGAAAATTTTTACAACCCGCACCACAACCCACACCAAAAAAACTCAAAAAATATTTTAACATTTACATTTATAGATTTATCTATTTAAATTTTCACAATAAAAATGATGAAGAAAAACACTTTAGACATTTTCTCCAGGAAAAAAATGAATTATTCCCATTCATACATACATCACACACATCCATACATATCTCTAGTCTATATATACGTTTAAATATTTTCGAGCATAAAATATGAGTAGAAAGGTAAATTTATGTTGATTTATCTTAAATGAATGATAAAATTTTATTAGTCAAGTCGTTATATAGCGCTCGATGTGCTTGCTCCGCACATCCATAACCAAACACAACCCAAAAATGTAAAATTAGATTTTATCGAATTTTTGCGAGAGTTTTGGTGGTGTTATTATTGTTGTTGTTGTTTGGAAAGATGAAAAGGAATTTTCTTTTATGAAAATTGGATTTAATTTTTTTTTTTTTATGAAAATGAAGTTATATAATAATGATAACTTATGTATCCATAAAGGAGATATACAAGATGTGTATGTATGTATGTGACAAAAGTGCTCTTATCAATTATTTACTACGGTGTTATTGTTGTATGTCTATATAGAGAAGTAGATATGTTTATGTATAAAGGGGATGCCGGGTGGATGAGGTGGTAAATAAATAATAATTCCAAAAAAACGAATAAAAAGGATATAAATGTTGTGATGTGATAAAAAATAAATTTTTTATGCTTTAAAATTATGAATTATGAATATTTTTACTATGGTGACGTGACATGGTTCTGATTGGAGAGGGAGGCAATGTTTGAAAAGGTTGCCCTTTTAACTGCAATATTGATATGGGGTTGGAATATAAGTCAAAAAACCTTTTGGCACTGTATAAAGGGGGTTGCTCGTTATTTTAGTAAATTCAAACACCTGTTTTTTATGCATTTGTTAATTTTTGAGAAATCTAATTTTATAACCTTAAGATCATAAGCTCAAGCATAGCAGGGCTGACGTATACGAATCGTATTCAAATCTAATTGGAATTTTATTCAAATAAAACATTACAAAAAATCAAAGACAACAACCGCTTAATCACAATTACAAACCATTTGGAACATATTTAGACATTTTCCAATAAGAAGACTAAAATTTAATTTGAAAATATTCCCAGAAGTACGTCAAACCCGGTTTAACGTACCCTGGGTACAATGTATACCAGTGGCACTATTCTGGTAATTCCCTGGGAATAGGGAATTGGGGAAAGATTTTATATGTAATTTCAGTTCAAATACATTTTTTTCGGCCTACTAAGGAGAAAAGTTTGATGTAAATATTTATAAATTGGGAATAATTTTTCCATATCTAAATTGGCAGGGAAAATTATTCCCAATTTTATTTTGTTTTCAAAAAAATTACCACTAGATTTTTACGTCAGTATGCCAGAAAAAAAATTCTAAAATAGAAATTATATATAAAATCTTTCCCCAATTCCCTATTCCCAGGGAATTACCAGAATAGTGCCACAGGTAAATAACGTACATCGTTCAAGCCCCGTCAAACAAATTTCGTTTAAACTGACTTAGTAGGCGTTTTTTATTTTATTTTGGTACTATTTTCGTCGCAGGTGTTTTTATTATAGTTTTTACAAAATTAGTTTGACTTTGAATTTCAATACGAGTAAACGGCAGTAACCGAGTAACAGTGTGTTGATTATATTTAGTTCGGTAAACCACCAAATTGAAAATTTTAGTATAGAAGTGAGAAAAAATACAAAATGTTATTCAGAAATTGGTGAGTCATTTGATTTATCTACAACTTCAGTGGCAACCATTTTACAAAATAGAGAAAAAATTGGGCAGGCCTCTTGCTCCTCAAAACGAAAGAAAATTATGGCTGGGAGATGTCAAAACATTGACGACGCCATATTGAAATGGCTTAAATTTATGGGATCGAAAAATATTTCAGGTAGTGGTCTAATTTATTGAAAGTTCCTACAAAGGGTTGGATTGGATAGATCGATTTAAAAATCGACACGGTGTGGTATTTAAAAATATTGTTGGTGAATTAGCGTAGATGCTCCAGTATGTGAGGCTTTTGATCAAAAATCGGCTACCCAGTTATCTTAGACGCCTATTACATATTTGCAAAATATTTTTAATCTCGATGACATTTGACTTTTCTTTAAGTTGCTTCCAAATTATAAAACGATTCGTGTGCAGATGGGTCTGAAAACTCCCCACTATTGTTGATTGTAAAATGTCAATCGCCAAGATGTTTTAAAAACATAAAAGCGTTAACTATAAAATATTAAGCGAATCCTAAATCTTCGATGACGTTTGCAATATGAGAATAGTATATTTTAGCTATGGATAGCAAGATCTTATTATAAATGACGTTGATGTGTAAGGATATTAAAATAAATCTTACAAATGCGACTGCTTTAAAAAGGCTGCAGTTATATCCACTCCCCCGCAACTCAAAACGATGAATCGACCGGTTGAAATTTTAATCGACAGTTTGTGGGGCAACCCTTATGTACAAGATTCTTTGTCAACTACAAATGTAGATATTGAGGATTTTTTAAACATCGATGATCATTTTGATATGGATTATGGATGCTCCTATAACCGAATCACCTCTTGTAAATGAAATTTTCAATGTAGCATCAATTATTGAGGAAGACGTGGAACAACAGAAGATCGAGAAATCAATGCCTTCAAATACCGAAGTTGCTCAGCATTTAGATATATTGAAACATTTTTATATTGTTCTGAAGAAATGGACAAAGAATTAAAAAAAAACTTCATCAAATTGAAGTTATCGTTGAAAAACAGAACCAATCTTCTCAGAAGCAACAAAAGATTACCAAATATTTTAGCACAAACTGAGAAAGCCATGGCTATAAAAATTATAGATAGAATGAACATAAATTTCCTAAGATTTGTATACAGGTAAACCTACAAGTACACGGTATTCGAACAACCCCTTCCCCCGAATTACACGGTTTCAAACAACACGATTTTCGTTGATTATTTTGTTTTTTGTATACCATAACGAAACATCGTAAAGAATTTTTAATTTTCGTTTTTGTAGTCTCAAACAACACGTTTCCAAAGAACACGGAACGAATGTGTTTTTGGAGGGTTTCCAGTACTTTTTTGTTTGGCAAACAATGGCAAACAATTGAAAAATCTCTTACGGAAGCTGCCATTTCTAGATTTTCACCACATTTCGCAAGAATGTCCCAATTTATGGGAAAAGCTTATTAAGTTTCAATCCGGATAGTTAATGCGGCTGGACTGTAGAGATCTCGAAATTGAGTGAAATAAAGTGTTTTTTTTATCAAAACCCATCATTTCCGGTAAAATTTAAAACGTTAGTTAGTTAAAAAGTTTTGGTTCAGATCATACTAATCTTGATTGAAATTTAATTTACAATGGTTTTGTTTTTAACCATTTTTCAAAATATTTGCAAAAAGCGAAAGCCTTCTATGGAAGCTACCATGTCCATTGGGCCAGTTTTTAAAATTTTTGAAAAAGTATAAGTAGTGAAGTTTCATCCTGATCAGTGAATCCGTCTGGATTGTAGGGAGACTCCAGACAATCAAAGAACCTTTTTGATAACTACTTTTTCGGACTTCGGCACTTCATATAGCAAAAGGAACTATATTTTATTTTACAACATAAAAGAATAAAACGAGTTCTAAAAACTGGAAAACCGTTTTTAGGATACAATTTTATAACGCCCGATTTAAAAAGAAAAATTTTAGATAGCAGCATGTAATGTGCATATCTGTAACTTTCGAAACAAGTATAATGTTTAAGTTTCTAATAAGGGTTAAAGAATAATTTAACTTCCTAATGTTACAATTATTTGCGCATTCCGGCTTGCTAGAGCCTAAAAGCTTCGCCATTGCAGGTGAATGAATCTGAGGTGGAATTCAATTGTAACAATTTCAGAATAGGAGGTGTTGGAGATTCACAAATCCGAGGCGTGTCCTGGGTAACTTCAAATGATTCAGGTAAAGCAAGGGAAACTTCATATAGTCAACCACACTACCTTTTACGGCGACTTCCATCTTTGCGTTTTATTCTTTGAGGCACCTACTTTTCTAGCTACAGTTCGATTCTTGATCTGCATTCCCTTGAACTGGCGAAATTAGACTGCTAAAAGCTTCATCAAAAATCGAATTACGCATGTACATCCGATAACGAAATATTTTTTTTTAGTAAATCTATAAGGCATTGTCGTTTGTACTACGGAGAAATTAGGGTAAGGAATTTCTGTAAAGTTCTAAAAAATGACAGAATTCTAAAAAAAGACATTCACAAACCGTAGACTTTTCGCCGCTGTAAATCAATATACGTATGGTTATGAATTTACCGCTGTAACCAAATTAATTTTTATTTTAAAATTTCATCATAAAAATATTGAATTTTATGTAAATTAAAAAGAAAAATTAAATACAAATAAGAATGTTTTGTACAGGCCAAACAACATGTTAGTACAGTTGGCGACATCCGTTTGTATACCTTAAAAAATATTTTTTCATAAATATCGCAGACAAATTATTTGTTTCGACTGTATGTGTATATATTTCATTATCAACATTTAGGCGTTTATAAGAAAAGCAAAAAAATCTCAAAAATCACAATTGGCATTAGTTTTAACTTTTGTCGGTATAGAGATGTTATTGGTAACAACATATATATGCGAAAACCGTTTCAGAAAATGACAATTTTCTCGGGTTATTTGCTATCGAAATCTTGATATGTAACTTTACGTCATCAAATTTGGTGCTGTACGGTTACAGAACAAAACTTCGTTTATAGAGCCGAGTTACATTTTGTGAATACCATTTTAGTATATATCGGAAAATTTTACAGCTATAGAGCTTACATACAGCTTGTGAATTAGACCATAACCTGCATTAGACCATAAAGCCTCATTACATTTATCGAATTTATCACTACAAAGGCCCAGAACAAGCAGATATCTTCAAACTCTGTGTGTTGGTGCCAAAAGCTTATAGATAGTCCAGGAACGTTGTGCACAATACCACTAAGGGTTAAACTCTCTATTATAATAGGTAGCAGAACGGAGTTATCGGCTTTCCGAACTTCCGAACAATCAATGTGACGGAGTCCAAAAACCTTTTTTATGTTGGACAGGAAAATGTCCCAAAACTACGATAATAAAATCGGTTAGATCACAAATATTGCAACAATTAGCGGGTCAGACAGTGTGCATCAAACCGTTAACCCTTCTAATCCATGGGAACCTACAAAATTTTTTTCGATGAAGCAGCTCTAGCACAAATATAAATAAAAAAAAAAAATTTAAGGCCATTTTTGAGATATATATTTTAGTTTAATTTCGAGAGAGCAGAATAAAACAATAAAAAAAATTTTAGTGTTTAAATATAAAATAAGGTTTTAAATTAGCAATAAAAAATCTACTACGACTTATTTTGAAGCGTCAAGCAGTGCTTCTTTGACATCCCGTGTGGCACGGGTGAGTGGCAGATTTGATTTTTTGTGAGAAAATTCACAAAGAGAATAACTTGCAGATTGAATAACAGAAGAACGTAATGTCATTATCTAATGTCGTTCGATGATCAATACCGTCAGATCAATGAAGACAAACAAAAGTTTCATGAAAATGCTTAGAAAGCTCTAATTAGATAAATCGCGCTATCATGTGAATAGATCTTTTTTCATATCTCGAGATATGAAACTACGTGATCTAGGTGGCATAGTGGCCATTCAACATTTTGTGATATGTGCAAGTATCAATGTTGCCTACGCCACCAAGATATTCCGAAAATATGGTACCGCTTGGCCGAAGACTTAATAATATCAGAAATACTTTTGAACAGTGGAACCAAAATACAAAGCAGATGGGTTTGAAAGCCAACAAAACTAAAACGTTGGTTTTAATCAGCCTTTTTAACAAGAACCATTCCGGGAACAACCTAGTCAACCCAGTCAACCATAAGCCCAGTCAAGCGATATAAAAATCTGTATTACAGCGTTTTTTCCTCTCAATCAAGGTTATTGGGCTTCTATCGCAGCAACGCAAACTATAAGCCACTTATTTGATCTGTGATAACTTTTAGAAGCTAAACCTTCTTCGATTTTAAAATAGTCTTCTTATTTTTAGAGAAAGTGCATATACGATCGATAGTTGGTCCTATTAAAGTTACTGAGGATCAGTATAGAAGTCACATGGATCACGAGAATAAACTAAACAGAGTCAGATGAATGCGTTACGTAAAAATGGCTCCACATAACAGAATGGTAAATAAATTTTCAATATAACCAGTCGCTTTAGGTCGCAGAGGAAGAACGCTAGTTCAACGATATTGATGAGATTTACAACTCAAAGAATACCGAAATATAGGCACAGTGTTCAGTGTCGATTAGGATGGAGGTCAACTGTGCAGGAGGAAAATTCACTCTTACGATGTGATGTCAAAGAGAAAAAATGTTTATCGAGCTGTCATTAAATATTTGGCAATACGCCTACGCAAATAAAAAACGAGTTGACAGCTGAAACATAGCCGTACCAACTTGGGTGACGATGAACGTTCGAGACGTCCAAAAACTGCAACCACTGACGATAACCGTTGAATTAAAGTTAGAGAGACGTCCAAAGCTCTGTTGGCGTAGTTTAGGCACAATAAATCAGAGTTTTGGCGCCGGCTGTTGGTGAAACTTGGATACACCATTACACTCCAGAGCTAAAAATACAATTAAAACGTGTACTGCCAAGGGGGAATCGGCTTCAAAAAAAATAAAGGGCCGTTCGTACGGCTGCGATAGTGATTGCGACTGTTTTCTGGGACATTCATGGAGTTATCTCAATCGATTATCTCCAAAAAAGGAAGACCTACTTGACAAGCTCGAGGCAGAAATTTGCTGAAAAACAGCCATATTTCCAAAAAACAAAAAAAATGTCCATCAACACAATGCGCCGTTTCATGCCTCGAGATATGCTCGTTGAATGAGGAGGCCATCACCATAGTAAACAACTATTTTGCGGATAAAGACTTTCGAGTCCTATTTAGAGCAATATTTCGGCACGTTGGATAAGGAATTTACTGCTATTCAACTCACTATCCTAAATTCGTAAATGGCCAGAGACAATCCTTATGAAAAATTTTGATTCGAGAAATACGAATACTCGTTTGTTTAAGTAAGTACAATATTCCCGCAAGTTGAAAGTTAAAAAAGCTCGGAATGAGCGAGTTCAAATCTGGTCCGCTATTTTATGTTCTTAAATCACCCACAAATCTTGGAATAGAAATTTTTAAATTTTCACCTTGTACACTTTTATGATTTCCACGTGCTACACAGATTTTTAATACAATGGTATATGGGGTGGTGATTTCGAATGAAAATAAAATGAAAACAAAATGTCTGTCTCAATATTTAACATTTTCCATTTGTTGACATACATCTCTGTTGTAATAACCGAATTCTGCTGAAACAGAGATAAAATATTTACACAGTAGACATTTCCGTCGTTATTCTCGTCAATTTGACTGGTGATATTCATTTCGACACCCAGCCACCCCACCTCCAGTATATAAAACAACTGTTTATCATGTAATTACATTAATTTATATTCCAATTAATTTCGCACAGAGCTCTGCTAACAAAATTTATCAATCACTTTTCGTACAGATTAAATTACAGTTTCCATTACGCTCGTCGTGTACCCACCCACCCCCATTCTAAGACATATTGAATTTTCTTTATTTTTTCGAATGGTTTTTCATTTCATTTATCATCAATTTTGTGTTTTCTTTTGTTTATGTGGTATAGATGTACGTACACCCAAAATAATGATATTTGATTTAAATCAAAAACCAGATACATAGCAAATATATTGAATCACACACACACACATTTAAACAACAAACATTTTAACAAAAAAAAAAACAAACAAACGAAAAAGAAAATGATTATGATGAGATGGAAATCTTTTTTATTTTTAGTATACGTATAAGTTTTGTCGGTATGTGCAATGTCAAAATGTAAATTTGCAACATTTCCACCAAACTGATAAAACACATAAGAAGAAAATTGATTTGATTTTAAACAAAAAAAAAACAAAACTTTGTTTGATTATAGTTTGGAAAAAAAAGAAAATTTTTTTTGTGGAAATTTTCTTTGTCACATCTTATGTTTCAGAATTGAAATCACGGGGAAGGAAATTAAAGACGACAAGTGGAAGTAAAATATAAAAAGTCTCTCGCTTTTATTTATATTTTTTGCGGGTTTGTTTGGTTTCCGTATTTTTTGGCAAAGAATTCTGTTAAGTGTATGTACGGAGAGGAAAATGTAAATATAATTATGTGAAGAATAGGAAAATTATGAAATATGAGTCATTTTCATCATCCGTTTATCGTCATCGCATTTTGTTGTGTATATTTTTTTAATGTGTCAAAAGACAGACTTAACGATAAATACTTATGTACGTACAACGGAGTAACAATGATTAAACTTTCTGTCAGTTTGAGTTTCAGGTTTGTTGGTATACAAAACAAAAAAAAAAAAATTAAAAGTTTGTCGTGTGATGCTAAATGTTTTATGCTTTGCGGAAAACGAAATCAACCGCAATATCATGATATGTTGATCTGAAATGTTGTTGACTTCCCTATCTGTGTTAACCTTTCGTAATGTGTTTTGAAGAGTACCTGTATACAGGGTGTCCGAGTATGGATGCAACCACTACGGAGTGATTTACTTGGTTCATTAGAATGTTGAGTGTATTACCGTAAATTACTTTATGCCATACAGGGTGACCCTTAAGTAAGTACAGTACAATAAATTCGGGAGGACGCTAATCTGAACAAAAAATATTACGACAGCATATCCTATCTGTAACCGTCGTAGAGATAATCAAGGATCTACTGTAAAATTAGTCACTTTGAATTTCACTCACAAATTTCTCAAATAAACGTTTTCTTATTGTAAATTATTTAGTTTATCAAACACGGCCAATAACAAGGTAAATTGAATTGAATTTGCGATAAGAAAACGTTTATTTGAGAATTTTTTGAGTAATAATTTTAAAGTTGTGAGTGAAATTAAAAGTGACTAATTTTACAGAGGAACGAGTTTTGTTTTTTCAAACACTACTCGATCCTGAAAATAGGAGTCTAGTGTTCTTATTACATTTTTAATTATAATTGTTTCATTGAATGTAATTTGGGAATTTCGACATAAAACAATTTGGTCAACCAATGTTTCGTAGGCTACAACTGTTTTCGGGTGAATCATTCTGCAGAACAATGTTCTTGGCTATTAAACTATCGAATCTGGAATAAGCGGCACCTTTCTTGGCAATTCGGATTTGATTCATGAACATGAATTTTGGATGGATTATTTTAGCACCTCATCTAAAAAGTCCTTTAACCCCTTCGTGTTCTATCACTCCAAATGACGGAAATAAAACTCTTTAATGTTTTTCGGAACTTGAACAGCCTCTAACCTTACGAATGATTGACCGTGACAACCTCTTATGTGAATCTGGCAATTCAACCAATAAACTTCGGATGGAACCGATGGGTCTTGCAATTCATATTCAATTTATAGATTTTTCGCTATAAACCATTATGTAGGGATGACCAAACGAAATCAACTAGTGACCATGGCTTCAATGGCAATTGACCAAAACGATTCCGATCCTAGGATTTATAAAATTATTAATATTGTGTATAGTCAAGTTTCCAACCGCGAACACTTCGAATCGTGTGGAAATTATGAATTTTTAAAGAGTTTTCGCAATGGTGTTACCAAACGAAATCAACTATAGTGACTAATCTTCAACGAGTTATGAAGAACCAAAAAATTGAATTGATTATATCTTATATCTTCCACTTTAGTAAGAATTCTTACTAAAGAAAAAAGAAATATTTCTATCAAAATGGTATATTCCAATCGGATGTTTTATTAATTTCGTAAAATGAAATTCCCAAACAAGCTACGAACCTGATTTTATAGAATTGGTGACCCATTGGTGACCAAACGCCAACATGTGGTGACCAATCCTGACCTAACGATTACCTAGCGAACTTTGATAATAACGGTATGATTTTCTTGCAATGCTCCCTACTCGGGATTTTTTTTTTCAATTTTTCATTATTTATTTACCTTTTAACCGTAAGTGACCAAACGATAGAAACTAGTAACCAATCCTGACCAAACGAATTCAATCATCACTTTTGTCAAAACCTTCAGATGGGGTGCTTTAGAGATGGAGCCTTGAAAATCTTAATAGTTCGGCTAAACTATTTGAGAAGCTACGTTAAATCATTCTAGCAGGGTGTCTGCTCCGGAAATGGCAATCAAAAGCGTTTGAGTTTTTCTTCATTAATTTATGATAAACCTAATGTTAACATTCGGAGATAATACTCTCATTATCAAGACAACAGGCATTTAATTGAAATATACGAGACGTTTCTGCATATAAGATTAACATACAATCAAGTTATGTCATTCCTAAACGGAATTTACTTTCCGTAATTTCCATAATATTTCCGATTCTGTCTCTATCGAATCAACACAGATCAATATGAAAACAACACTAATTCCTTGCATTCTGCGATACTTCGAAGGTAGCAAAGCGACATCAGTTTTGAACATTTTTCAAGATCGACATAATGTATTTGCGTGGATTGATTTCAAGGTGGTCTTGATTACTTTCTGACGTGCAAGGATCGCCGTCACTGGAAATCGAACATCTGAAATAGGAACCGTTATTAAAATTTACTGTCAAAATAAAATCCTTCCGACATCAAGAGGTTTTATTCCAGAACTAGTTCCCGATTTTATTTTATGGGAGTTTGGTCAACGAACAAAGTTGCGAACAGCATTGTAAGGCCCCAGAACATTCAGAAAGAATCCAATGAAATTATTTCATCTCTATTATTCAAGTTTTCGTAATTTGGAAAGGTGAAAATGATGTTTTGGATAGGTGAAAATGATCTTTAATTTGGAAAGGTGAAAACGATCTAGGTCTAATAAAGTAATCGCGATATTTTCTTGTGATCTATCCTAAGACAAGTTTCAAAATCTCGATTCATTGTGAGTTAATTCGCAATGCTCGGTTGAAGTATTGTCGGCAAAATGACGTCACATTCGAATATAACGTTATTGTGGATTATCGTCAATGCACCCACGTTGTGTAACCAAATTGAGAAATTTTGGGATATCGAAAACTTTCTCTAGGCGATTCAAACACTTGAAACTTCGAATTTCACTCATTCTTACAAAAACTTGGGATAGATGAAATTTGTTGCCTTGACACCCGTCAATGACATAACAGTCTATTTACCGATGCTATCGACAGAGGATGCGCTGTGGCAACTGTCTGCTGATAAGTTCATTAGCTTTGTCCACATTAATGTAAATTCGAATCAGATCGCCCATATTTACGTTCCACTTGGTCTATGGAGGAGTCGTTTTGGAAAAATTGTTAATCCCGTCATTAAGATTACTCAAGATGGATTGGAACCAGAACCAATCGCTTCCGCAATTTTTATAAACGACTCAGCAATCGCTGCGAGAGAGACACGTTGCACTAAACATGTTCACAGTTGATCGACATATATTCACTTCAACAGCACCACATAACATCAAAATACACACATTTGCGATGCCAACGAACCTACATACGAAAAACTGTATTTCATATTTAACACTTGACAACAGAGTTTTCATCTTAAAACGATGAATACTCTTCTGCGCTGGTCTTATGTACCGCAGACTACCGGCACTGTTAACACAAAGGATTCACAAAACTTTGATTTTTACGTTTACGAATCTTCTATTAATCCAAATCAACAGTCACCTTACATTGAATAAAGCCGTCCCCAACTAGATGGACCGTTGTTTCCAGTCGGGTGACTGTCGTGCAAGAAATTTCTAAAACGAAAAAGTGGTTGCATGTATCAATTGAATCCAGCACAGCTGACTTAGTCCCATAAAAGCCTACCTACAAATTCATTCTGTCTGATATTTGGGTTCATGAACCTCCATTTCTGCTATGATAGACCGAATTGTAACCAACTCTACGTGAAGGATTGCCTGTGCCTGAGAATTTTTCGAATTTAAAAGATTACAAGAAGCACCAAAGTGTCAACCTAAGGCTCAGAATAATCTGATTCAATTAGATAGACCTCTTCACACCGTTGAAATGGTTTAAAAGGAATGTTTTCGAAGAAATGATTTTATCAGCCATCACTTCTGAAAAAACTGAAAAAACTTCAGTAGAATTTTACTGACAAAATCATTACATATGTAGTGGTGCGTATGTGTCCAGCCGAAGAATATTGGCAATGTAGATCCAATTGCAGCAGTCACTCGGAAAATACTGATAGAGCAGATTAAATTATGATTAACAACCATGTTTACCGACATTTTTGGTGGATTTATTGCCAAAAATGTCGGTAAAGATGATCGATTTAATAAGCCAATCGGTAAATTTTGGTAATGAAGAGTTTGTCGTAATAATTGAAAGTATTCAACCGAATAAGTCGATAATGCAAATTCAAAAAAGACACCCAGCAATAAAAAAAAAAATTATGAAGAAGTTTTATGAGACGATGTTACTACCTTGTTAAAGTTAGCCGAAAGTTGCCAGCCGAAAGATAATGCAGATAGTGTCTTGAGTATTTCAGCCAAAAGTTAAACTCTCTTTATACTCTCGCTCCTGTCGGTTTTTAAATTCCTATAAACAAATAATTTCCCCTTCACCCGAATGATATAACCCGATCCTAAATTCTCCTAAATTCGAGTTCATGACTGATTTTTGCTTTATTGAAGACACTATCTGCATTTTCTTAGTATGATGTTACTGTTAAAGTTAGTGGAGTTGGCAACATATAGAAATCTCGGTGATGAAGGTTTGAAATATCCATCCGAAATGTCCGGCTTATATTCGTTTCCCTGGGAATTGGGAAAATTATTTTCATAGCATTTTCGTCTAAATTAAATTTTTGTGGCCTACTGATGGAATTATTTTGGTGTAAATATTTTCGAAACAAAGTTAATTGGTAAACTTTTGTTCCAAAAAAATTTTATAGGGAACAAATTCCCAAAATATCTTTGATTCAAAAATATTAACACCCAACTACATAATTCCAACAGTAAACATATTTTTCCCAATTCCCAATCTCCAGCGACAGTCAGAATAGTGCCACACAATAGTGCCACAGTAACTGTCGATAAAGAAGAATTATATTTTAAGCCAATGAAGGATTATGATTAATTCAATGTAACATGGTTCTATGCAACACTTTATAGTATCGTTGGGGTAAGCCGAGAAGGTTGAGGAGGCATAATTTCGAATTTTCTGAAGAGAACAGGATAGCCTTAAAGGTATCTAACAATGAATGTAAGGCATTATTTCATTGCATGCTTGGAGGAGATTTGAGAAGATTGACGTTAAAACGCAACTGGTAAAATATGAATATGAATTCCGACAACAATAACGTCGTTCGAAATTCCGATATTTTTCAACATTCACATTTTTTATTTCGGCTACACATTTAAAAATTAGCCAAGGCTGATACGTTTCAGTGGTGTGTTGCCATAAAAAAGTTAAAGAAATACTAACCGAATTATTTTTTATGGCAAAATACTGAGATGCTACACAAAAAGTATATAGCGAGAAATATTCCTCACAAACCATGGACCATTTTATGACTGGGGAAATATTATAGTGAACAAACATTATTACCAATTTTGTAATAGATGGAGAAAATTCGGGATGAGACTTTGCAAAATATTTTTTTATTTCTTTTTGATTAAAAAATCACGATCAAACTGTAAAGTAGAGTAAATTAATTTTGGTATTTTTGTGTATTTGGTATTTTTGTATTTCATGTATTTTGAATCAAAATGCCAAAATTTTACTATAACATTTTTCCATAAAAAAATTGTTGTCTCTCTCACTTTAATAAAATGTTAATATAATAACTTACTCTTTAAGGGTTTCCTATCTTTCTTTGCATGTGACAATTAAACAGTGTTTAAACAGTACATCTAGAATACTACAGGCCACACTGCTTGCTATGCCATTAAATTTATGTCTACAGTTTATTCGTTGAACTGTAGACGGCAGTCATGTTCATAAAAAGAATAAACGAAAATAAACAGAAAACAAAAACATTTTATACGAGTGCTAAAAGTAAGGTTATATATTCTTGTAAATTACACGGAACGTGTATTCATATGTATAAAATAATAATTTTATAATAATACTATGAATTAATACTTACAATAGCTTTCTAATAAATTTTAAAATATATTATTAAAATATTTTTCTTGTTGTTTGTTTACAATTTTTTTTAGTAATATGACAGCAATAACACAAAAAAACAATATTTTTAAGTTTAGTGCTGCCTATAATACAGCCAAAGAAAGAACTGACGACATAAAATGATGTCATATAGGAACATTTTTAAAGCAGTGTTGTTTGTAGTATTCTAGGTGTACTGATTTAAATCACCCCCTAGCCATTTTGCATCCCAAACCCGGACACCCTGTATAGTATAAAATTCCTTTAAAAACAATACGATTCTGTACTGTTGGTCATTAAAAAAATGTTGATTGAAAAATTAATGAAAATTCCTCAAAATGTTTTATTGCTTACTAAAGGTAATATACAAATCAGTTTGGATTTAGACAAATTTGGGACAAGTGCGTTATAAGTACGATACGTACAGACGGCAAAAATTCTTTACGAACGACTCATTTAAAGTAAATAAAAACTTACAATTCTTTTGTATTTTTTAAGTGTGTCACCTCCTATTTGAATTTGAAGTATGAATATACATAATACAAAATTATGTTGACATATGTTTAAGGATAATTGAACTTAAAATTTACAACTTTCGTGTATTTTGTTCATTTTTCATATTTTCTTGTATTCTTGTCGGTAGGTAAAGAACAACTGTATACGCGCATACCTTGCTACCAAAATTTATGATTCGCCTATAAATTGTATCACGCAACTAACTATTTTGTCGAAAATGGAAAATTAATTTATTTTCCTGTTGTTAAAAATTATTGTTACTAAACAGGTTATTCATATTACCTACTTATATGCGGTCTTTAATTTTCATAAATTATGATCGGCTTTTGATTTCGCCCTAAATTGTTCGTTCGTTCATTAAATAAGGAAATTTTAAGTTTTCCGTCAAGTAAAATAAGGCAGTGCAGAAGCAAAATCGTCAAATGATTTTGTGACAGGGACCATTCAGTTCTAATTTGAGATATAAAGAAATTCCGTCATGTTAAATAACAGCAAATAGGCCAGATCAACATGTAAGGTGACGACTCTCGTGAGACCAATAGGGACACAAAATACAAAAAAAAACAAATAGTTTTTGGCTCTCTCTGAGTGAGGGATATTTTAAGATACTTAATGTTATAGACACACTGTTAGTTTCGTAATTATGATTAACTCGAAATCATGATTTCGTACTAGTGTGTCATGTTTAACCATAGTTTGTAACTAAATTTAAAGTCAGTTTCGAAATGAGATATTTTTTCTCATTTCGATGCATTTTAGTACTCACAACGCCGAATGCATCAAAAATGGAGATTCCGGACACTAACAGTTTACCAAGCAAATCTAGTTTCTTTTGAGTTTTCTATTTATCATTGAGATTTTTGGTTGGCGGGAACAATTTTTTTTCTGTTCTGTCAATAGAAAAGTCATTTCTGACAATTTAAAAGTCAATTAAATGTCAATATTGATATTTTTGTCAATGCCTACTCCATTGCTGTTTAAAACTAAACGAGAAGACTAAAAAAATTGTAGTGTGTCTTGAGTTCTCATTTAAGAAATCATGATCTCGAAATTATAGCTATGAAACCAGTAGTCTGTCTATCTAGCCCACCTTATGGCTTGAACCAGTAGAACCACACTACAATAGAAGATGCGAGAAAAATGGGTAACGCTCTAAATTTGGAATCCTAAGTAAATTAATGAAAAAATATAAAAAAAAATTAAACTGAAAAAAAGTAAACTGAAATCCTTATTCCACAACAATTTTTATTCGTTTTTTCTCATTAAATAAAACAAACAAATAAATTTCTGAAACTTTAGTTTTGATCAATCTTATCAAATCATTTCAAATCATCTCAAATCGTATAAAATCGTATCAAATCTTATCAAACTGTATCAAATCGTATCGAGTTCAAACCCTATCGTATCGTACCCAATTGTATTGAATTAACGGATCGAATCGTATCAAAGCATATCATCAACTTGTATCAACTGGTCTGAACCCGTATCAAATCGTAACAAAGTATCGAATCGGATTAAATCATACCAAATCGTATTGAATCGTTTCTAATCATATAAAATCATATCGAAACGCGTCAAACTTTATCAAATCATTTCAAATCGTACCAAATCATATCAAATCCGATTAAATCATATTGAATCGTATCACGTCGTATTAAATCGGATTAAACCATATCAAATCGTATTGAAACGTATCAATAGTATCAAATTTTAACGGATTGTATCAAAGCTTTATAAATTATATCAAAACCATATATATCAAGCACGTGTGAAAAGAGCTTCTATTTTAAGTTAGATCATTTATCAAAACTTTAATTTTGATTATAAAAAAAACAAGGAAATTTTTTGATACAATTATAAAGCGCCTTATTTTTTAATAGCTCATAATCGAGTCGGATAAAATCGTATCAAAACAAACCAAATCGTTTCAAATAGCCTCAAATGGTACAAAATCGTATCGCATCGTATCAAATCGATACCAATCGTACTGAATCGTTCCGAATGGTATCAAATCTTGAAACGTATCGAATAGTATCAAATCACATCAAATAGTATCGAATTGTATCAAATTTTGTCAAATCATACCAAATCCTATATATCGAGGCGTATCAATATATCATCTGAAATCGTATCAAATCGAATCAAGTCGTATGAAATCGTATCAACTATTGTTGAATCGTAGTGAATGCTATCAAATTTCGAATCGTATTGAATCGTATCGAAACGTATCACATCTTACCGAATCATACAAAATCGTGCCAAATTGTATCGAATCAGATCGAATATCAAAAAGTATCAAATCGTTCCAAATCGTTTCGAATGGTATCAAATCTTATCGAATCATACTAAATCGTGTCAAATTAAGGCGAATCGAGTTAAATCATATTAACTAGCATCTAGCCATATTGAAACGTATCGAATCGTAACAAATCACATCAAATCGTATCGAATTGTATCAAATTTTATCGAATCATACCAAATCTTATATATCGAGGCGTATCAATTAATATATCATCTGAATCGTATCAAGTCGAATCGAGTCGCATGAAATCGTATTAATTCCTATTGAAATGTATTGAATCCAATCAAATTGTATCGAATCGTGTCAAATCATATTAAACCATATCGAACCGTATTGAATCGTATCGAATCATACTAGCTCCTGCCAAATTGTATCGAATCGGATTAAATCGTATTGAAACATATCAAATCATATCATAAAGTATCAAATTGTATGGAATCGTATCAAATCGTATAAATCGAATCGTCAACTTGAATCGACACACATCAAATCTTTCCAAATCGTCTCAAATCGAATTGAATCGCACCAACTCGTATCCATTCATATTGTAGCTCACCGAACCCTATAAAATTATATCAAATCATACAAATATAATAGAATCAAATCGCAGGAAATTGTAACAAATTGTATCAAATCTTATGGTATCATATAAAATGGTTTCAAATTGTATCAGATCGTACCGGATTGTATCAAATCGTCTCGAATCTTATCAAATCGTATCAAATTTTATCGAATCATAACAAATCGTATCGAATCGGAATAAATTACATCAAATTGTATATATCAAGTCGAATCAAACTGTATCGAGTCGTATCAGCTGGAATTGTAACAAATCGTAACGAATCGTACCAAATTATATCGAGTCATATTAAATTGAAACGAATATTCTTTGTAGAGACCTATTTATTTAATTAACGTTTTCACACACGCAACTCCACTACCGAAGTGGATTTGATAATTCTCGACCACCTTTTATACGCATCGAATTATACAAAATTAGCAGCAGCAACACTGGTTCGGGAAAAATAATTTGAATATTTTTTTACTCTCGAACCCTCCTTTCGAAGCAGCGCCAAAGAAGGTTTGTATGAATTGAAATTGCAGGGGAACGGGGGTTTTGATCACCGATAACTCAATATTCACCTTGCTTTCCGGAGATCGTACAGGAATCATAGGAAGAAAGACTGGAATATATGAAGGAAAATATTGGAGAAGCAGTTGTCGCCAGGGATTACAAAACCCCCGGAGCCAATGGAGGAACCGGATTTACCGTAAGGCTCAAAATTCGCATATATAATAAGGAAAGCCTAAGAAGGCACAAACGAAAGCTGTGGAAGGCGGATATTTGTAACTTCTACAATAGTTACTTAGTTAAACCGAATGGTTCATGAACAACTTTAATTGGGAAATCCTTGTAGCCTCTCATCGAAACTTATTTTTCAAAAATAATTCCATTGACATTGGCTCCTTTCGAAAAGCTGACGAAGCCCAGAAAGTGTCGTTAAAAGAAGAATTATTTGTAGCCCATAGAAATCAGCTGATCCAGACCGGATTATAACAACACCTGAGTAACTCAGAATTGTTCCTCCGCGGTTGAAAGTAATCTTGAAAAGTTGGTTGAAATCTTATCTTAGTAAATGGAAGCCAAACGAGCATTATCCGTATAGCGTGCAAGATCTAATATGGCTAATTAAAGGACCTACAAGCAGAGTGGTGAACATTATGACAACATTAGAAGACCAGTAACCACATGAACATCGAAGGAGTCATATTCTTTCTTCTTTGGAATGTAGTAACGAACTATTAATGTAAGGTTTGAAGGGGAATAAGGATGTTAGCTTATGCGGATGCCATACTTTCTTGTCTCCGTAAAATTTGATTAAACAGGTAATGTAGAACACAGACTGGATCAGTAAATTTGGATTATGGGTCTATCCGTCTAAGACAGAGCTGGTCACCTTTACTAAGGAATATAAAATTCCAACAGTGGTCCCTCCGTCTTTGAGCATGGTCAAGACCACATTTGCTGATAAAGTGACAAATTTAGCGTGTGGTGGGCAGGTTCGACTATTAAGCCAGCAGCTAAGTACACGTACAAAGATTTACATCAGTAAGATATTGAGAACAACTCCTGTGCATGGAAGTCATTTTACACCTTCTTCAGGTTCTTCTTCCTTAAAGCCATACGAGAACGAAGTAGTTGCATTTTCCATATGGGGCCCCAAGCTAGACAAAATAATAGGCACGTACCAATCAGAGGTGATGGCGAATGAGGGTGCCCCGACTTGGTTGGGACACGTGTGGAAACTAATCTATCACTTTTCACCATCACGCATCTGCAAAAACATGAAATTTTCTGAACCCAAATTTTGTTCATCAACGTCCCTAGCAGCTTGAAAGTTAATTGCTTCCAAAATACCTATATTTTTAATCATTGTTTAAAATTTCTATAGTGGAACTCTGAATAAAATCGGCTAACTAATTCCGCCCTCATACATAGTTTTAAAACAAATCCACATTATTATATAGAGCGTTATCTACGACAAACGTCACCATAAAAGGCAATTATTGCCAAATTTGATGTAGAAGCAGATGTTTATTACATTAGCGTAAAAGCCGCTATAGATGTCTCCCGAGTTTTATGTTATTTATACATCAAACAGCCACTCCATATTTAACTAAATGATTTGGGAAGAAATCTATAAATTTTCAATCCTTTTCTTGAGGAATATAGAAAGTATTAGCATGTAGGAAAAAATTAAGAATAAAAAAGGAATTTCTCGTGAACAGAAGAAATGATTATCGTTTTTTTTTTTTGAAAATTGCTTAAAGGAAGTTTTCGAGTACCAGAAAACAATTGCGATGGGTCTTCCAATGGGGCCCTGGTTCCTTATTCTATTTTTTCTCAGCCTACACGATTTTGATGAATATTTTTGATGGGGGTTTTTCGAGTACCATTAATCGATTGCGATGGGTTCTGATTTCGGAAAAAATCGTTTAGAAGGTCATCCGGTGGGAACGGGATTTTGATAAAAATTGGTGAGGGAGGACTTTCGAGTTCAGAGGGTCGTCCGAGCCCGGAGCCCGGGTCCCATGGCTTTATTTATTTTTGGCTTTCATGATTTTGATAAAAAAATTTTAAGGAGCGTTTGCGAGTACCAAAAACCGATTGTGATGGGTTCTGATTTCGGAAAACTGCATTTGGTGGGCCATCCGGAGAAGACCGGGTTCCATTATTTAATTTTTTCGGTTTCGCGCGATTTTGATAAAAGTTAGCGAAGAAGGAATCTCAAATGCCAAGAATCGATTTCGATGTGTTCTAATTTCGGGAAATTGGTTTTAGGAGGTTGGAGGTGGAGCCCGGACCTTACTATTAATTTCTTTTGGCTTGATCGATCTTGATAAACCTTGAGGTGATAAGGGGTTTCTAATAACAGGAATGGATTGTGATGAGTTATAATTTTTGGAAAATTCGATTACGAGGTAATTTAGTGGAGACCGGTTTCATTTTTTTAAAAAAAGCTGACTTGAATGATTTTGATGTTGCATCATGTTGCGTCATATTGTTCCATGTTGCGAGATGATGTGTGATGTTCCACTATGTTGCATCATGTTGGTTTTGTGCCTTCTTTTACCATTTAATTTGGCGTGAACGATTTTGATAAAATTTGGCGGGAGGGATTTCAGGGTTTTCGAATGAAAATGGAAATGTAATCGTTTACGTGTTCTGATGTTCCACCAAGTTGCTTGATGTTGCATCTGGTTGAGGGATGTTGTGTGATGTTACATAAATTAAAATTAATTAATTAAATTTGGATAAAAAGTAGTTTTTTTGATTTTCTGATGATTTTGGATAAAAAAATCCTTTTTATAAGAATTTTTTCGTTTTAGTTCCAGAAAATTGCTTGTTTGAAGGGAAATAACGACTCCATAAAATACAGCATATGAAACGATGATGCATGAAAATAAAAATTATGTGTTTAATTATTTGGGATTGTTTAGTATTCAGAATTGAAAGAGAACTGATATTAGGTAACGAGGCAAAGATAGCCTTTAGCTCTTTATGCACTTTTCTATTTTTGGAGAGCAATTTTGTATCCGTTTAATCCATTGCAGTTACAACAGGTAATTAATCTAAAATAGAGTTTTGTTGCGTGCAATATCAATTCAATATTCCTCACCCTGACTATTGTGTTAATCAAACTTATGATATTTTCAACATCTTGGGATTGTTGGGTAACTTCGACACCTGATTAAAATCGGTTATCATTCGAACCTAATAATCTCAAGCTGTGTTGGACGCGAATGACATTAAACCTTTAATACATTTTATTTTTCACCCTTTTCTTTATTATTTATGGTTACAAAAATCCTTTTAACTTTAGACAGCAGCATATATAGAATGGTTGGGAGGGATAAGGCAATTACATATAGAAAACACTCTTACTATTTCGATCGTACATAAAGACAACCAAATTTCCAGAACCGAAGGGCAAAATCAAAAACCAATCATATACATTTTTATATTATTAAAACGTACCTAATCTCCTATAATCCTTGCCTATCAAAATATCTCACGAATTTCTCTTTTATCTCGTGTGTCTATTCATTCATTTTCTAATTAAATGATTCACTTCGTCTTATCATTACTTAAACCCAATATTTTTTTTTGTATTTTTATTATCTATTTACACATTATATGTTATTCAATTCACATATCTGGTACATGTACATATATATAAGTTTAAATTTGGGAAATGAAGAAAAATAAAAATGAAAATCCCTTTTTTACTTCTACACATACATATCAATTCATCATCAAATTCATATTATCGCAGTGTTTTGAAAGATGAAATAAAAAAAAAAAAAGTTTTGTTTTTTATATCTAAGATTAATCTGCTTAAGCCATTTATTACATTTTCATTTCGTTTTCATCCCCAACCAATATAGATTTAATAGACAAACCACCATCACTATAGATAGTAGGGAGTCCCTCAATAAAAAATAGTTCACTCCAATGAATTAATTTTGTGGATTAACATTCCTGCTCGTCCTTTACACGGGTTGCTTCTCTCCGCATATCACACAAAATTAACAACGTGTGCATAATTCGGAACTAAAGCGTTACGGTTTCGGGTGACATATCGTGGTGTCGCAACGATACAAATTTTTTTTTAATTAAATTAGGTTCGATTCTAATCTGTGTACATCTCTGAAATTATTAGATAAAGCAAATAAATTCTATTAAAAAATGATTTTTCAAGAGATTTTCCCCAAAAATAGAAAATTGAAGTATCTTTCTGTATATACATACAAAAATGTCTCCCACTCATCTTTTCAATCGTTTATCTCTAAAAAAAAAAAATTATTTTCCATTGATTTGAGAATGATTTTGTTGTTGTTGTTCAACAATGAGTCATATTTATGTAGATTTTCCAGAATACAAAGACGATTCAAAATATATGGATCCATTAGCACCCTTCGGTATAATTTTTTATGAGTATGAGTATGTGTGTGTATGAATGGTAGTCAAATTATGACGATTTTTTTTTTGAAAATTGAATGGAAAATTTCAAGTGTTTTTCTCTTTTATTGGTTTGGAAAAATATGAAATTTAAGTTATCTAAGTTTAGGGGGGCCCCGATTTGCTGAATAATAGAAATAATAATCATAGAATATTGATAAAAGGAGGAAAAAGTGCTTGTGAGTTATGCTTTTTTTCCAATGTAAGACGTTTATGCATAAATAATGTACGGCTATTTACTAGGGATTTGTGTATCGACATCTTTCCTGAACACGAAAATGAAACCCACCAATTGGATTGTAAATTTCCATAAGATTTGGAGTTTGCCCCCAATTTTTAACTAAAGCTCTTTAATACATTTTATCAATCACGGCGCAACAGATGTAAGTGGCTTATTTCCTTGTATTACTGAGTGAAACATTTTCTTATTCCGTCAAGCCGTTCTCAACTATCGTACCATGAAACAGTAGGAGCGGTAAATACTTTTAACATCGGTTTTAACTACGAATTAACTACGAATTTTATATTCCGCATAAAGTATAAGATAGCGGAAAATTTTCAGCGGAAAATCACAAGAGGCAGCACTACCACAAAAGAGAATTTATGTTTTTATTTTATAAGCAGCGGACATTTTTTATTCATTTTTGAATCTTTAAAGGCTAGACGAAACTCAACCATTTCTTAAACAATTAGAATGAAATTAATGTTTGGGGATTCTAAAGTGAGTTTTGGACAAAATTCTGGAATCGGTCCTGCTTTTTATTGAACAATTATGATGAACAAACTTCGTTATTTGGTAACCAATGATGAGGAAATTTGATTTCTAGGATTAAATTGGGATTTCAAGACACATTTTAGCAGAAGTTCTGGTATCTGAATTTCTAGATGCATACACGCAAGTTCTGCATGTTCACTATGATGCAAACAAATCGAGAAATATTTTTTAATCAATAATGGTGACATATGTCTGGTAGGTTTGTAATGTAATTCTAGAATGTAATTTGAAGAAAGTTCTAGAATAGGTCTATGGTGGGTGTGACTCGTACATTTCTTTACAATTAAATGTGATATTTGGTACGATTGTGAACTTGCAAATTTAACCAAAAAGTAATAATTCGGTGCAAGATAACTATTTGGTGGTCTTGATTTGCTAGAGCGGTCGAAATTGCACAACAGCTTAGTACTCGATAACAATGCAAGGATTAATTAATTACACCAATCTGTGAGCAGTAATTAATGCCATTTTGAATAAATTACTTATCTATTGTGTGGAATATCAGGTTCGTCACTTTTCATTTTTTTGTGTAGCGATTGGTGTTTTTCGTTTTAACTGTGAAGGTAACAGCATCAACTGGTGTAGCTGCGAAATTTATCAACGGATCGAATGCATAGCATTTAAACGCTGAGAGGGCGGGTAGGTGAACACACCAGTGCTGTAGTCAAGCACTTTAGAGCACATCTACAAAATCAAAGCGCAAGATCGAGTTTCGGATACCGCAAGAAATATCGGCAACATTGGTCAACAAACAGGAGGCATGTCCAAGAAGATGGAGATTTTCGTCGAAGCGAAGTTTATGTTGCGGTCGAATAAAAATGTTGAGAGAACTCTTGTTCGTATTGAGTTCGACCGAGATGGCATCCACGCCATCGAGCCGAGTAGTGTTGAATTTCCTTAGTGAAGTGAATGCTGCCGATGAGCTTTTGCTTCTCGTGCACTGTCCTTAAGATTCAAGGATGTACGGCGGATCATGCCGTAGAACGGTTTCCTCTTTTCCTCTGTGGTTACGTCTGAAACTTGTAGGTTGCATGAGAAAAGTGTTTACGATAATCTCATCTTGCCTAAGTGGCCGTCCTAGCTGGCCGAGCCAGGACAGAGGGGCAATATTATGTATAAAAACCGCTCCAACTTCGAATTATTTAGGCATCGAAATCAATAAAAGAAATATTTAATTTTTTTTTAATAATAATTTAATATTAAATATTAAATTTTGTGAAGTAATATTAAATTTTGTGAATAGTCAAAGTGAAATTTAAAAGGCAGAACTAGGCGTCAAATTAATGCGATTAAGCCGGTCCTATGCGCAATCTGGAAAATCGAATGTCGGGCGAACGGGACAGAGTCTTTTGTTTATATTTGAACAAACGTGACGAACGGAACCAGGAGCGAAAGAAACTGAAGAGGAGCTTCAGGAAATCTGCTAATGCCGTCGCGACGATTACGCTCTCATTTAGTAGCTTCTAAGCCATATTTGCCCAATGAGCTCGTAAATAAGGGCACCTTACAAGTGTGTCACCGCGCACGTATTGAAAGTTTTTACGAATCATTTGCGACTTGTCCCAATTGCATATGTATTAGTGTTATTACCTGCACAAGACGAAACTTAAGTTATACTCGACAAATTAAAAAAAAGTTGGTACAAAGTATAGAATTAAACAAACAAAACCATAACCCCCGTAATAATCAGATATTACAAATCTCGATTAATTTTATTAGTCATATTATGTATTTAATCTAATAGTTAATGTTTAATTAATATGACCAAAAATACTCTAAGTAAGATGGTACCAAATAAATAAAAAAACTTGTATGAAATAATAGGAATCTGGCCCAAAAGTCATCTACACAGTGCAATAGATAAGAGCTATCCAATTTCAAATATTACGCAACAAGTCTTTGCGGGTCGTCATGGTGGCCCATTCTGGCCCTTTCGTTTTACCATAATAAGAACGAGAAAGTCCGAAAATGGAAATTCTGTGAAGCAAATCCTGGAGATTTTGCCACATAGCCACATACAAAGTGCAATAGATTAAAGTTGTTAAGTTTCACAAAAATACGCCACATGTGTATGCGGATCGTCAGAGTGCCCCATTATGGCCCTATCATTTTACCATAATTAGAACGAGAAAGTCCGAAAATGAAAATTCTGTGGAGCGAATCCTGGAGATTTTGCCACATAGCCACATACAAAGTGCAATAGATTAAAGTTGTTAAATAACACAAAAACGTGTTTCACAAAACCTGCTAGAAATACGCCACCAATTCTCAATTCCCTAGTCTCGGGGAAAACCAGACTAGGGTCACAGGTGGCCATATTCCAGAATTTCTTCAAAAATCATTTAAGAATCCCATTTCTCTCAAGCATACCCAATCCTATCCTAATGGGTTAAGAATTGGTCGAGTTCCGTCCCAGGTGGCCATATTCCAGATTGGCTTCCCAAAATCATTTAAGAATTTCATCCAACATACTCAATCCCAACACAATCGGCATATATTTCAGGAGTAGTTACACGGTGTTTTTGATGGGTTTTAGTACTGTGTCTTTGAAAATTTAATGTATTTAATAACGACGACACTTAAAATCTTTAAAATTTGTTTTTACATTTATAATCTTTGATATATGTTTATTGCATTTTTTAAAATCGTAATTTAACGTTCTTTTGATATTAAATAAAATTTATAATGAAAACCTTGTAGTTTTGTCTTATACAGGGTTAACTAACTAATACATATGAACGAAAATGTGGCTTAGTGAATACTTCTCGTGATCCATCCGATTCAAGAAATTTTTACTAAATGTTTTGCTAATCAAATCGTAAAGAAATTAGTAAAAATTTCTCGGACACGTCACCGCTGTAATACACATCTGAATTACAACACGTGGGTTGAGGCCCCTTTCAAGGCATACTGGAATAGTCTTGAGCCGGGAGATATCAAATTTAAGATCAAATTTAACGGTACTTCTGGCCAGTGTGGTTTCAAAGGCCAGACTCTGGATAAAACCTCAACATCTCCCTGTAATATCTCGTGAACGAATTTATACATGTGCTGCGTTGACTCGTAGAGGAAAACCCGTTGTATAAGGATGTGACTATTAATAATTTTGCTAAACTGGATTTGATGGGAGAGAGGTACACCGCTGACTCTCTGTAACAACACACACAAACCAATGAAGTAAATAGCAATCCGCACCGCAATATAGTGCTTATATGTCGATCAGTGAGACATCGCGTATAGTTTGGGCACAACATGACAGCAGCGGATGGTATTCAAATTCGATTTCAGACCGACGCAACGTCAGCTATCTATCCCTATTAATTTGGGCGGTTTCATAACTTTACGAAACCTCAACGTAGTCAAGGATGACATTCATGTTATGCCAATGGACGACTATTTAAGACAGTTCCATTACATTAGAGGGCAACGCGTGCGCATCTACAAGATCAAAGCGCAAGATCGAGTTTCGGAAGCCACGCGAAATACCGATAACATTGACAACAACGACATCGTCTCGAATGGTGGCAACAAAATAGAGGCATGCCTATGGAGTTAGAGATATTCGTCGATGCGAAGGTTATGTTGAGAGGGGACTTTGGCCTTACTTCAGACGCGATCAGATTTACAACATTGATCAACCGATAGTTTAGAATGACCGAACGGAGAATGCTGCATAACTTTGTGTTGCACCTGGAATGTCCATAAGAGGCTATGATGCTCGGTGGACCATACTGTCATTTATTTGAGCAAAAACCAATTTGCCAAAGGTCAGGCCTATGTTTTCCTGAGCAGAGTAGGAACATTGGAAGGAGCACGTACTGCAGGTTTGGGTTGCTATCCAAAGCAAGGAAAGCAAGGCAGCAATTTTTGGGAATAATAATTCAGATCAAGCACCGGAATTTTACCGCATCACTCGTAGTCATCTGATCAAAATATCTGACGAAACTAATTGATACATTATGCATGCCACGTCGTACTTCATGAATGCAAAAAAAAATTTGCAGGTGCAGGGGAAGGCTTGAGTGATCATAAACCACTGCTGACAGTTTTAGGACAAAATCATGGCATTCCAGTGGACACTATACTCATTTGTAGCTATATACGCAAAATAAATGCTTATTTACGATCTCACCGTTACATACATGGAGATACGGAAAGTTTTATGTATGTAGATTTGATCTCGCGGTTGTTTAAAATTCACAAGAATTCATGACTGGGACTCTTGGCCCGAATTAAGATCTAAGAGTATTGATCGACGAAGACGTCGAAATCCTGGTAAACACTGTGTTATATGCACACGTTTAACGCAGGGACGCGAATCAAGTGCTCGTCACAGTCGTGGCTAGTAGCAAAAGTTCATTACTAAAAGGTCAGTACTATAGACTGTCATGGAGGTATACAATGTGCAGATGGTTCTACGTAAATTAGAAGATGTCCGTTCGTCCTCGATTTAGCAGACAAATAAAGGGTTATCCAATTCGAGGTTGATAAAGTAAACTTAAAAAAAACACACAAAATATTCGGAATGTATTGTAATTTTTATTTCATTTTACAGATTGATCCTTGCCATTTTTAGTTAAACAAGATATCATTCAAATGTCTTCCACGGGACTTCTTACAGGCCTTGATTCTTTTGAGGTAATTTTCAATGACTTTCCGGCACATTTCGGGCGGTATCTCGGCCATTACCTGACGAATATTAGTTTTCAATTCGTCAAGAGTTTGAGGATTGTTTGGGTAAACACAATCTTTCGCGTAACCCCACAAAAAGAAATCCAAAGGCGTTAAGTCACATGATCTTGGAGGCCAATTGACATCAGCCAATCGCGAAATCAAACGTCCAGGAAATTTCTCTTGCAAAAGATCTCGATTTGCTCGTGTTACGTGACTGGTTGCTCCATCCTGCTGGAACCACATATCGTCAAGATCATAATCTTCGATTTTCGTAAAAAAATAATCGGTTAACATGCGGCCATAGCGCTCAGAATTGACGGTAACGGTTCGTCCATGGTTGTTCTAAAAAAAATACGGCCCAATCACACCACCAGACCACAATGCGCACCAAACAGTGACTTTTTCCGGGTGTAATGGCTTCTCTACAATCAATTGTGGATTTTCTGAGCCCCAAATTCTACAGTTTTGCTTATTAACGTATCCACCAAGCGAAAAATGAGCTTCATCACTGAAGACAATTTTGTTCGAAAAATCAGCATCGACGGATTTAATAATTTTAACGCGTTGATCGATTGTTAAATGCTCCATATTCTTAAAGGGCAGAATGTCAACTAAATAAATGACAGCGTACTTGACGTTAATCTTTGACAGATGTCGGTATACAGATTTCTACCTTATCAATCTCAAATTGGATAACCTTGTACGTAAGGTAGGGCGTTAAAAGCAGACCGCGAGAGGCGGAAATGCTTCGGCTCCAGAACAAAATCCCAAGAATACAAAAAAATAAAATAAAGGTCCTTAATGAAAAGTGTACATCGATTTTACAAGACCGGGTAATGGGTTTTGGTATATGGTTATCATAGACGTGTTTAAAAAGTACCCTGATAGTCAACAATCACAAAAAATACGATCAATCGTTTATAATATATTTACTTCGTCGTGATGTCCGCGATACCATCGTTTCTGATATCCTGAAAAATTCATCGCCTAGTTAAAACTAAAGAAACTAGATGGAAAGGACACGCCGATCGAATCTAGCGCCAATTTCTGTTCTGAAATTTGCGCTTACCTTGATCTTTTCAAGTGATAAACGGACGAAGCCTCTTCAAGCTAGATTGGTGTAAACCATGAGTGACACGAGAATGGACCAACAATTTAAAAAGTTCTACTTGATAGAAAAGAGCCCATTCACTATGTGTTAGACGCAACGAGGGGAAGTATGTAGTATATAATGATTTTACGAAAACCTACAGTGGTGAGATGTTATCCTGATTGCAGTCAGTTTTTCTGTGTTAGTTTCATATAATACTCGGAATATCAGCGTGTAAGCTATCCACTTGTTAATACAAGTTTAGGTTTTCTGTAGGCCGTGGATTTTATCATTATGCCATTAGAGTTGAATTTGACTGAACTTTAATAATAAGATGACGAAACGGTCCCTATACCGTTTTACTATAAGCCAAGACAACCTAGAAGAGATATTTCATCCCTTTTAAACGTAAAAATTTAAACTGCATGTTGATTTTCTGTAAATAGTCGAACACAATCAAAATTATTTTGTTTTTTTGCGTATACGTACACGTAGTTGAACGAAAAATCGCAGACACAACGATAACATTGGAATTATCAGAAATAAATTTTGTTTCACTTTTTTAATTTAAATGAAAAATCTTCTTTGATTGTGTGTGTGCTATAAGTTTCACCAATCATAACACGCTTCAGTATTAGCTGTGTTTCTTAATGCTAGATCTGATCAGGTTCAGTTCATGTTTCATGAAACAACAGAAAACCGCTTAAATTTGTGATCTAAGACAAAATTTAGATCAGTGTGTCAATTTTGTACGAACAGTAACAAGCGCGTGAGCAAACCGGAAAAATAGAGTATTGAGCATCTTGTTTGCACTAGTAGGCGAGACGCATGCGCATGATATTGTTTTGATTTGTTTGGATTGACATTTCTATGCGTAAACATTTCACAATTTTAGAACTTATTCGAATAATTCTCATATTTTTGAATTAAATTTTATGTTTTAATATTTAAATGTGTGAAATATTAAAATATACAGTAAAATCCTAAAAACATGAAGAGGTGAGTAGACGTCAGTATCAAAAAAATTAAACCGAAGCAACGGGATTAATTTATTTTGGTAACTACCATCGCAAAAATGACAAATAGAATGCACATATACAAGAGAGGAAAAAACACAATACAAATATAAAATTGTGTATTATAAACTGAATGTGTACACAAAATTTTTGCTCACCTCGTCAACTCGCGCTGTCAACTCGCGCTGATACACCGGTTTTCATATAAAATTTGAGCTGATCCGGATCAATGTGTGTTATGAAACACGGTAATTGCAAAATTTGGAATGGACTCCTTTAAATACGGTGTGCAGTCCACTTGAAAAAATATTGAAAATGGGGATACTGAGTTTGCGTATATATCTTCCTTTATACTTTAGATTTTATTATTCTTGCTTATGTTTGTCGTTCGTACGTGAATAAGTTAAGCTCCAATTGGTGCTTAAATTAAAATTGGCACAAAAGACAAAAATGTCTAGATAAAAATCACATTTCTCGACGTTAAGGTGGTCTCCGAATTCAAAAAATGCTTAAAACTGTCGGAACATCCATTTTCTTTGCCTATCGTGTTCCATTTTCAATACGGAGATTTGAAAAGCCTTTAAGACCTGTACTCGTATTTCAAGAAGATGGTCGAATACCTGCTTTATAAAATGACAAAATCTCGGATCCCAAAAGCTTTTTAATTCATCGAATTAAAAATTACAGAAGATTGGCTAAATAAACCGAATCGCATAAGCTGTTCTTGATGGGTAATTAAATTATTCATAATTTATATCAAGCTGGCTTCGATTTTTGATAAATATATAAAGAATGCCTCACCACTGCACAGCGAGGGTTATTGGTTTCCAAATTTGAAACAACCCCAACATTCCGCTAATTTTGATAAAAAGGTGCTTGAGGACAAGGGTATCATGAGCCTTTAAAGCCAGAGAAAATTTTACTAATAGAAAATGGTAAATTATTATAATAATTATTATGGATGCAAATCTTTTAAATCCCTAATCCACTACTATTTCGACAGCACATTATAATAAATTTTCGATTAATAAAAAAATATAAAAGTATAAACCCTAATTATGCGCCCTAATCATTTGTTTAGTAATTATCGTAAATCCGCAAATCTAAAATCCCTATTTTACCAAAACATGTGTCCCTTTTACATATATATATATATATATATATATATATATATATATATATATATATATATATATATATATATATATATATATATGTATGTGTGTTTGAAAACAAAATATTCTAAAATCCTTTTAATTATAGAAATTGACTTTATATTCCCTTAAATGTTTAAAAGACACTGACACGTGTCAATGTAGAAAATCCTTCAAGATTCCTTTGACTTGTTCCACATCCTGTATTTTTTTTCCTTTTTCGTAAATTTAAATCAAATTAGTTCCAAATGAATAACAAATATAACTAGATAAAGACAAAGTGAATATCCGGAAAAATAAAAATATAAAGTTTCCCGTTTTGGCAAGGAACAACGACGAGACATGACACAGTACGAGCGAAAGTACCAAGAAAAGAAATGTATAAGGACATTAAAATAAATTTTCTTTTCCCTATTGTGATTATTATTTCTCGCTTTATTTTATATTATTACATATACACTGACATTCACACGAACGAAAAAATCTTTGTCTATTTTTCATGTTTTATTATCGTGATTTCCTTTAATATTTTCTAACATGCAATTGGTATTTTATCTATTTGCACTGCCGCTCTGCAATGTACATATACAATTTTATCAAAGTTTACCACCTTTTTGGGTTTGTGGTGGGTCCCAATAATTTTTGTTTACCAAACGTATATTTAGATTGATTTTATGTGTCTCTATGTGTGTGTGTGTGTATCGTTAGTACAGGAAGAAACGAACGATTCATTGTCTGTCATCAATCAAATAGGATATAATGAAAAATTTGTAGACGAAAATTGGAATTTCGATGATAAAAATTTGATTGTGATTTATTTATCTTTGGTGTTATTGTTTGTGCGGGAACCGGCAACAAATCTCGGAAAAACAGATGAAGTGGAAATATTTGGATTTTCCGCTTTTTGCTGCTAATTCTTTCCGTTTTTGTTTTGTTTAGATTCTAATTTGATTATATACGGTTTTTGGTACATTCATTCAAATTGTAAAAAGGATTATAGACTTATTTTGAAAATTACTAGACATTTCATCATTTCCGCCCCTATTCCAATGCCCTTTATAAAATCAAACAATTTGGCAGCTTTTTGACTGCTCACAGGGATATGATTGTTCTTTTTCACACGAAATTGTGCAACAAACAATATTTTTGGGAAACAACTAAACCACTTCACCTCGCAGTCGAACAAATTATGAAACCCACAGTTTCAACAAATTCTAAAAAAAGACGAAATAATTTATATGCAGACACAAAAAAATGTATTTCAAATTTGTTTTTGTTCTCTTGAAGAGGTGTAATAAATTATTTAAGAAATAAATAAATAACACAAAAGAATTTAACAAAAGTAACAGCACATATACCAAATATATATAAAGCCATACCAAACAAGGAAGACAAACAACGTATACGTTATACGAAGATTTCTTCATAATTTTTCTACTTTTATAAAGCATATGGGGACTGAATTACCAGAAATATTATTAAGTGTTTTATGTGCCGGGGTGTAAATATTTGAAGACGGATGTGTACGTGAAAAAATATTTTAAGGAAGTGAAAAATGAGAAGCTTTATAATTTATCTTATTTAACTTTTCTATATATTGGTATAGCTGTTGAATTTTAGAAATAAGTGGCCGGATCTAATAGGGCTAAAATATATAAAATTTTAAGTTATACAAACTTACCGTTCTTCTATAGTAGTCGGCAACAACGTTCTCCCTCTTAGAATACTCAAATAATGTTTCCCCTCTCGCGATAGTCCACCCTCAGATAAATAACCATTATCGATATCTGAATACCGAACATTAGTCTTGCGTAGTGCATCCCCATCACTACAATATCCCTGTCCAATGTCATCGTAATAATCTGCGACCATATTATGCTGACCCCTAAGTCCTCTTGTCGGTAGTGTTACATGACTCGTATAACCTCGCAGTATCGGTCTCATCGGCATTATAGTCATTTGATTCTTGTGATCCTCCTCGTAAATCGTATTCGGTATAACTTTCGAATTACACGGCACCGTATTAAATTTATTTGCTTGATTATTCAACTGATCGTTAAGCATTTTCAACGGGTCATTGCTACTCATTTGTTCCATAAATTTACGTTGTTGACTGGTCGCCACCATCATTTTCATATTATTGTTGTTCGTTCGATTCATTCCCAACGAATTATTTGTTACATCGGATGCACCAGATTCGGAACTCGGTCGATATATAACACTTGATTCACTAGAATTCGAATTGACGCCGGTCGAATGTTGTGAATCGGTCATTGATATGTTATTGCCCGCATTTTGAATCGGGGTCACTATATTCGTTTGGCGCATCTGTTCGATCGATATGTTATTATTATTATTGTTATTACTATTATTATTACTCGTTGTATTACTATGATTGTTATTATTGTTATTTAATATTTTTTGCTCCTTGGCAAATTCCATTGAATCGTCTTTCTGTATCGTATGTCGATCATTTGGAATTTTACTCGTTCCTTTTATCGCGGCCATCGGTTTTGGTATTCCTGTCGTATTAACTGCCGTCACTTGATTTACTTTTGGCCCGTTCCCCGTTTTCATACTGATCGGGGTCGAGGTAGCCGCAGGCATTTTAATTTTTGTCTCATTTTTCGTGAGCGACTGGATCGACGACGAATTTGAAATACTTTGTGGTGAATTTGGTTTTGTATTTCGCATCGGACTTTTATCCTTGCTATTTTGTTTATCAGTCTTATTTGTTGATGATGTGATTATTTTGCCGCTACTGTTATTTTTGGCCGACGATGATAGGATTTTCGATGAGACGGATGACGATTTTGATGATGATTTTGATTCTTTACTCGCTTTATTCGATTTTGTATTTGTGCTAACTATTTGATTGGCATCGTTATTTAAACTTAAACTAGAATCACTACGTTCGCTTCGAGCCGACGAAAAACCGCTGCTCGAGCTTGTACGTTTCGAGATTTGGGAGGCAGTTGATGTATTATTTTGTTTCGATTTTGATTCAGCGCTCGATTTGTCTTTGCTGGAATTGAACAATTTGAGTTTCTCGAGCATTGAATGCTTTGTCGTTGAATTGATTGTTGTGGTGCCGGAATTTACGCCCCCATTAGGTATCATCGAATTATTATTGCCGTTTGTGTTACTGTAGGGGCTCGATGGCATTTTGAGACCTGTGGGAGGTTGACGGAGACCACTGAAAATACAAATAAGAATCGTAAGTGTATCGGAAAAAAATATATGTATGTGTAATAATATTTAAAATTTATAATTAGGAATCTTAGATTGTCTTAAAATAGTAGCTTGATTACAATTACCGCCCTTCTAAACGCTTTCAAATTTAAAAATCTACTAAATATACAAAATTGATCAGACGATTTCAAACTCTCTGGAATGTTGTAAATTAATTATTTCACTCATAAGTTTAACTCAAATTTCCATTTAATTCTCATTTAACTGGAAATAAAAAACATTTCCATTATTTAAAAGATAATACGACCACTTTTTTGGGAAGCTGCGATTAATTGCGGTTTTTGTGGCCAAAATATAATGATTTTACGATTTCATCTTAAAAACTTCAATACCTCTAGACGATTTACAAAAATGTCTACGAATGGCAGGAGAATCGTTTCTGGTGGCCGACATAACGATTTTAGAGATTTACGATTATTTAAAAAATTTGCTACCATCGATCCTGTAGATTGTGCTGCTACACATGTGGAAGTTCGATTTTATTTCTTGTATATGAAAATACCAAATGGTAAGGTTGAAATGTTCGACGTTCTTGAATTATTCCCGTAGCCGTAGGATATTTTTAGAACTATTAAGTTTTTCCTACAAAATTTAGCGCAGTGCCAAATGAAAAAAAAGCCAATCAAGGGCAGAACTGTCAAAATAAATAGCAAACGAGGCCAATCGAACATCACACTATAGCTTTAATAGTCAACTAAACAGGACATAAAATCCCACATCCACCTTTGAGAACGGCCGAAGGTCCAACGGTCATAAAAGACTCAAGCTCAGGTGGGGAAGCAGCTGAAAATCAAGGACGGAATCAAGGAAGCCTAGTTATAGCGCCATGATGCAGAATGAGGATTGGATCGTTTACTGTTAACTGGATAGACAAGGCGATACTCCACCCAAAAATAATCGGGTAGGACGAAATCATACTGTACCAAACTTTTGTTGTCTACCTGCCTGTTGTCCACTACAAAACGATGCGAATTCTAAAATAGATAGTTACATTCTAGTTACAAAAATAGTTACATGTCAAAATCCTTGAAGAAGATCAACACCGTTAAAAAGAATTAATTTCTTCGGAACAACAAATCAGAAACGCTTTAGTTCTTATTTTAACAACTTGAGGTTAGCGTACGGTTTAACTTTTTCTTTTTAATAAGGTAATGGCAATCCTGAAAGATAAATGTTTGTCCAAGAACGAGATCGACAAGATTATATTGAATACTGATTAGAGGAAACACGTGCAATATTGAAGAGTGTATCTCACTACAGGTATACGTACGAACCGAAAAACCATTGCTAGACAACGAGAAGAATTTGGTGCTATTAGAGATCACGTCACAGAAGGAAACAAAGAAATATTCTTTCCTGATGTTCCAGGAGGCATAAGTAAAACGTTTTAAGTAAGAGTACCTACTACTTGGCGAAATTCGAAATAGCGCGTGATAGCTATAGCTATCACTCATCTGGGATCGCGGTAACCATCTGGGATGGAAGATGATCCCATTTGACACTTAAATTACCGCCATATAATGCGCGAATAAATTAGGGCGATAAAACTGCTGAAGATTTCTCCGTTGAACTTCTGGAAAATGGATCGGATCGACCAAATTTTTGTAAAATGGTGCGAGAGGGCCATTCTTGCAGTGAAGAACGACGGTATGAAAAATTTGAGCCAAAAAAATCATTATTATCGACATATTTTGTATCAGGTGGTAGTACAAAATTCTGATGATGCGCTAGCCATAAATTACATGTAAGTTAGCTAGTAAATGACTAGATCCCACCCATGTTAAAAATTTGTCGTATTAGAGGACAATGAATTTGAGTTATGGCACTCTGCTCTGTTTTTTGGCACAGGTGTTCACTGGTAGTGCCGCAACTCAAATTCATTGCCTCTCACAGCAATTTACGAATTGGTCTACGAGTAACATGTGAATTAAGTGAAATCAATTTTTTATTAATAATTCAAATTTTTCCCAGCAAAAATTTTTTGCTTACTTCAATTAACATATACTTTTCGGGTAACATCATCAGTATTTTGTACCATCACTTGATACAAGTCGATAATGCAGATTTTTTTCTGCTGAAATATTTCCAAACTTTACGGCTCCGTGCCTAAGCATAAGTCAAAACAATAAGTGATCGAAGCCGATGGGCCAGCCAATTCCCCAACAGAGTTTCTCAGTTCCATTCATCCTGCTTGACTGCCACCATAACGTTTCCGACTTAATGTTGGGTGTTCGGTTGTGTGTGTTTGAAGCAGTTGGTATCGCATGTGTTGAAACAGTTATATGTGTTGACTGAAAATTTAAAGAGCGATACAGGTTCTCTTCCGCGAATACAATAATAAGAATATGTCTTAATGACAACAAACAAGTCTCAAGAACAAATACTATATTGCTGTGGAATTATTGGTAGTACAAATTAATTCCAACCGTTTTTTAATTTCCAAAATGCATTTATTTTAAAAAAATGTGAATGAACAGGTTAATTAAAATATTGACCATTGCTGCTTACGACCTTTTCCCACCTCTCAGGCAATTGTAGAATCCGATCTGGGAAAAACTTTTCGTCTTTTAAGGCGATCCAAGTCTAAAGCCAATTTTCAATTAAGAAGTGTACCGGTGACCTGCCAAATCGTATTGTATCCGTCAAAACAATTAGTAATCAGAAGGAGCAATGTCCGGAGAATACGGGGTGTGCGGTAAAATATCCCACTTGAGCGTTTCCTCTTGGGGTTATCGTAGAAGATCCTCTTCTCATCACCAGTTACTATCCGATGTAAAAACAGTTACTATCCTTTCTTGTTTGCCTTTGAAGCAGCTGCTCACAACAAAAAAAAACGAACGGGATTCAAGCTCAACCTGAACCACATAAGTTTGTTAAAACATAAGGTCAAAAATTAAAAATCACGTATGTCATTGCTAATTACAAGAAGCCGATGGTTATCCAAATACTGCATTTTTTCCGGAGTTCGTGTATTTTGGGAGTCTGATTTTGGAGGTGATGGAAAAATTTGAAATTGTTTTTATCGGTATACAGTAAACCATCGATTTGAGGGACCCGATTTAAGGGACCCGCAATATAACGGAGAATTTAAATTTTCCAATTTCTGGTTCTCGATTATGAATTCCATTCCAGGTGGCCATATTCCTGAACTTTTCCAAAAATTAATTAAGAATCTCATTTCCATCCAATATAGCCAATCCCATCATAATCGGCCGCCTAATCCCATTATAATCGGTTAAGAATTGATCGAGTTCCATCCCTCATAGCCATATACCAGAATTCCTCCCAAAATCATTTAAGAATCCCATTTTCATCCAGCATACACAATCTCATCATAATCAGTTAGGAATTGGTCGAGTTCCGTCCCAAGTAGCCATATCTCAGAACTCCTTCCCAAAGTCATTTAAGAATCCCATTTCCATCCAACATACCCAATCTCATCATAATCGGTTAAGAAAAAATCGTGTTCCGTCCCAGGTGGCCATATTCCAGAACTTTTTCTAAAAATCATTTAAGAATCCCACTTCCATCCAACATACCCAATTCCATCATAATCGGTTAAGAATTGATCGAGTTTAGTCCCAGGTGGTCATATTCCAGAACTCCTTCCCAAAATCATTTAAGAATCCGATTTCCATCCAGTATATTCAATCCCATCATAATCGGTTAAGAATCGATCAAGTTTTGTTCCAGGTGGCCATATTCCAGAACTTCTTCAAAAAATTATTTAAGACCTCCATTTCCATACCCAATTCCATCATAATCGGTAAAGAATTGATCGAGTTCCGTTCCCGGTGGCCATATTCCAGAACTTGTTCCAAAATCATGTAAGAATCCCATTTCTATCAAACATAGTCAATACCCAATCCCAACATAGTCATGCCCATAGAAATGCCTGAATTCCGGCCCAGATTAAATTCGATCGAATAGATTAAACTTAAAAACATTCGGATTTAACGGACAATCGGATTTAACGGACTCGCAAATTAGACCGTTAAATCGAGGTCTAGTCCCCTAAATGTTTTACCAAACATAAAACAGATTTTGTATGAAACTCGCAAAGCAATACAAACTGAATGTTAACGGCAGATGTGTAAACTGTCTGAAACAATGGAAATCAGCTGTCACTATAAAAAATTTAATATAGTCAGAGCCACTTTTTGAAAACGGACCGAATTAATTGATAGTCCCAATAATTTGAAATTTAATGGTTTTATCCAAGGAAAATTTAATGTTGCATGCTCAAGCGTTGGTGTCCGAAAAACTCCGAATATTCTATATCGTCAAAAATTAAATTGAGTAAATGAATAAAACAATGGCGTATAAATAACACTAAAATTAATCTTATTAGGGACAAATTGAAGGAAGTATCCAAACCCACAGAAATTTAAAGTGAAGCACTGCTTCAGCACCGTGCGATTTTTTTTTATCTTAAACGAATATTCATGCAATTGCTATTTTTCGGTAAATTATCGTAATTGCTATGTTAGTGGTCGGTGAATTGTCAATATCGGCGTAGATATTTTAAGGCGAATCCCCATTTTACAAAAATGTTACTACTTTTTTAAATTAGGTTCTGTAAAACCACATATTATGACATACCTGACGGTTGTTTAAAATTTAATCCTCAATTCAACTTCAGGGGATTAACCTACAGAATATATAATTCTGCAATCACTAAACCAAATCTAAATTATTCGACTAAGAATGGTATGAAACCAACAAACAAATAACTCATATTACTGCCAAAGTAAATACTGTTTATGCATGAGCGAAACTAATGAGATTATTAAACTTATTGCCAGCATGTTATGACTTTTGTATGAGGTTGTGTTTACACACGGTACATCCAGAAAAGGAACAAAAGAATAATTAGTTCGAGAGAGAACTGTTGAACACTATCAGCGGTATAAATTAGTAATAATAACGATATACTCACTTATTACCACCACCTTTCGGTATTTGTGACGATAAAACATGATGGTTATTTACAGGCGGGCTCCCAGGACGACTATTATCTTCTGATGATATACCACCACTGCCATTTTGTTTTGTTAATCCTGTGTAGTATATAAAGCATAAAATAAAATTAAAATCATAAAACATGAAAAATAATTAAAATGATTTTTTTTAATTTCTTCTTTATACGAATAATAGTTTTTCTCGTTGAGAATTTGGGCGGGATTAGAATAAAACAAACAAAAAAACTTTTACTCGTATATATAACCCATCATGATAAGAATGTTATCATTTTAAATTATTCAGATTATTATAAAAACTATTTACAGTGTGATCCATTGAAAACGGTCCACACTAAATATTATGCCACGCCATATTACGTGATTTAACAAAAAATATGCTTGAAATTCTTAATTTTCTATATAAAAATACCCCTGAGATTGGGGTCAAAATATACACTGAAAATTTAATATTGAGTGAAATATTAAAAAATCTGAGTGAACTTATAAAAATATAAGTGAAATTCTTAATTTACTATATAAAATTAACCCAATCTCATTGTTTTTGCAATATAGGAACTAGTCTAATCTTATCAGTAGATGCTTGGGCTTATCTTAAATAGTACATCCTAGCTGCCTGGATTTTTTTAGATGAAGGTGACGTACTAGACCCAAATATCCCCTATTGAAATAGACTAGTTCACTTCATAATAAATATTTCACTCATATTTTTTGTGAGTTTACTCGAAATTTTTCACTCATAACACAATTTTTTAGTTGATTGGTGTGTTATAGGTAATTTTAGAAGTTGTCATTTGATTTACTCTGTTATTCTTTTTCCCCATCGAAAACACACTTTTCAGTTAAAATTGTTTGCAAAAAATTTCGTACGGAAAGTTTTCAATGGATCACACTGTATAATATAATATAATAAGATGATGTAACTAACTGAAAACTAAATTAAGAAATTTTTTAATCATGTGAAATGAATTTAACATAATTGGATTTAAGATTTAATAGGGATGTGCATATATTCGCTTAATTACCTGCAATTTGTCCTGGTGTTGGTGGCAGGGGGCGCACTTTATCCGGTTGACTTCGCCGTGTAACCAATACAGTGGCTGGAAGGGGTATTGAGGTACCACCATTTTGACCCGATTTTGTTGAATACGGAGCGGGAAGTTGTCTGCAAAATAGATTTAAAAAGAAACAAATTCATTAATAGATTCTATAAGATGCTGGTTAATTTAATGTTTATGTTAAATTTCAGGTTTTTGTTACTTTCCTCAAGTATTTCCGGTTGGCTAAATAACCAAATATTTAAATAAATATTATTGCGGTGTTTGATATTGCGTGTGGGCGCCAATAATAATTTTTTTTTGCTGCGTTTTAGGTATCTCTCTTTGTCCAGTCTATAAATATCTTTACATAGTGAAAGATTTGAATATAACAAGTCGTTTTGCGTATATGATGATTAATTGAATGCCACCAAAATTTTAGTGCGGTATAATTAACACATTTAACGTTATATAACGTACCTGTGTGTATATTTTACAATAAATTGAGTTGCAACTTAATTACGCGAGCATATTTATGCGCGGTTAGGCGAAATATCATTAATCTTGTATATTTAAGTCACAATTGAATTATACAACATATATACTCTGTATACTATGTGATTATAAAAAATTCATTATACAACAAAACATATTGTCTACAAAAAAAAAAAATAAAGTTTCTTTCTCCTGTACACCGAATTATATTAAGTATAAAATACACAGGAAAACTTAATCACATATATAATACGATATACAAAACCACATTGAACAATAAAAGAAAAACGACTTTTGGGGGGGTTGAGCGCCGAGGGAGGAAAAATAAATAAACTTTGTCGTCTCGAACTACCATACGTACACAAATATTTAAAGTCCTTTAGGGTTGATTTCATCATTCTGTGCAAATACATAAATTTTTGCTCTGCTACCACATAATTCATCTTCTTCATTATACTCTCGCAGCAACATTCGAAACGTAACATGAAGAAAAAACAATTAAGATAATTTTTTTTTTTTTCTAAATGTTTCTTGAGACGAAACGAAAAGTTTTGCTCTATTATAATGAAATTTATGTTTTGTATACAAAAGATTACAATTTTCGTCTTTCAGGTAATATAGAAGAGATTTCTTGTTCTGGTGTGCTTAGGTACACACGATTTATATATAAGAAATGATAAACTTTTAATTGATTTTTTTTTTTTTCAATATTGGATCAATTAAATTTATTCATTACTGCTAAATTTTTAAAATATGTAAATTAGCATACATAAGATTGGATTAATAAGATTATTTCGTTGACTTTTTGATGATCGCGTCACTTAAAAAATATTATAAATATTAAGATCATATGATCTTGAAGATTAAGATGCACGATTGCATGAGATGTGTTAAACTAAATAGGGTGTTCATGATATTTATTAGTATACTTAACTAAGGGACCAGGGGCGGTATGTTGTATACCATCACTTCGAATCGAAAAAAGTCGAATTCGAAAAAAGTCGAATCGAAAAAGTGAGAGTAGTATCATTTTTGCTTTTCGAAAATGATACAACATACACATTCGACTTTTTTCGAATTTCGATTCGAAGTGATGGTACAACATACCATCCCAGATTTTGTTGCCTGTCGTTTTGTGCTAATAGAAAATTGTTTTTGAGTGAGCAATGAGAGTTGCACCATTGAATAACGAAAGGGTCGTTCAATAGAGACTCTCAAAATTTGCATGCTGTATAAGATAGCAGAAAATTTCCAGCAGAAAAAACGTGTTTTGCTATTCACCGCTAGAGGCATCATGATCACAAAAATGAAATTTTTTCTGCTGATCTTTTCGAAACCAGCAGAAATTTTTTGGAGTTTTTATGAAAATTAATAATTATCAGCAGAACGTTTTATGAAAAATCAAAGAATTTATGAAAAAGAAGAGAAAATTTTTGTTTAAACGTTTTGAAGCAAAGAACGTTAATTTTCTTTGAAAAACGATTTGCGTATGTATAGTGTAAGGACTCTCAAAATATACAAAAAATACCATAATCATCATTGTGCAAATACAGGGCAATATCAAAAAAATCGACATCGTTGATAGCACTCCTTACATTTTTGAAGTCATTTTAAAGTGAAATGTTTTCAGTTTTTTAACAAAAGTGTTAGAAAAAACCCCCTGTAACTACTCTGGGTGTATGTTTTTATGGTAGCCTAGATCATATTCTATAAACATGAGCAACATAAGATTCACACTTGCCGTCAGTAGCCTTCCATACATTTTTGAAGTCATTTTAATGTGAAATGTTTTCAGATTTTTAACAAAAGTGTTAGAGAAACCCCCCTGCAACTACCCTGGGTGTATGTGCTACTGACGCCAGGTGTGAATCTTATGTTGCTTAAGGGTGTGAAAGGTGTGAATCTTATGTTTTGAAATGACTTCAAAAATGTATGGAAGGCTACTGACGGCAAGTGTGAATCTTATGTTGCTCATGCATATAGGTTATGATCTTGGCTACCATAAAAACATACACCCAGAGTAGTTACAGGGGGTTTTTTCTAACACTTTTGTTAAAAAACTGAAAACATTTTAGAATTGAAATTACTTCAAAAATGTATGGAAGGCTACTGACGCCAGGTGTGAATCTTATGTTGCTCATGTATATAGAATATGATCTAGGCTACCATAAAAACATACACCCAGGGTAGTTACAGGGGGTTTTTTCTAACACTTTTGTTAAAAAACTGAAAACATTTCACTTTAAAATGACTTCAAAAATGTAAGGAGTGCTATCAACGATGTCGATTTTTTTGATATTGCCCTGTATTTGCACAATGATGATTATGGTATTTTTTGTATATTTTGAGAGTCCTTACACTATACATACGCAAATCGTTTTTCAAAGAAAATTAACGTTCTTTGCTTCAAAACGTTTAAACAAAAATTTTCTCTTCTTTTTCATAAATTCTTTGATTTTTCATAAAACGTTCTGCTGATAATTATTAATTTTCATAAAAACTCCAAAAAATTTCTGCTGGTTTCGAAAAGATCAGCAGAAAAAATTTCATTTTTGTGATCATGATGCCTCTAGCGGTGAATAGCAAAACACGTTTTTTCTGCTGGAAATTTTCTGCTATCTTATACAGCGTAAAATTTGCTAGGTTATAGCAGCAGCTTTGTTGTGAATTGTTCAGTAGTATATGACAAATCACTATTGAAGGTTATAGCGTTGAATAACATACACCAGCATCGAATGCATTCCGAGAAAGTCACTGTTTGGTGCGGATTTGGTCTGGTCGGCAAATTCAGCCAGATTTATGTGGCAAAGTCATCGAAAATTGGGCTCCCCGAATACATGCCATGCAAGAACATGCGTGAACAAACATGAATTCCTACATCTATGTGCGGTAACCTAGGTCTCCTACTTATAAATCCCCAAAACCCATGACCCTTACTCGACTGAGCTGCGAGAATCAATGCCGCACTGAGGGTAGGACAAGATAGTAGGGACAAGTTTTTTTAATGTCCAGGTGTACTGTCGAAAGACGCTCATCTGGATCGTTATACAGTGGCACCCAAACAAGGGACTAAATATCAGATCCAAATTTGATTAAATAATTTATTTTTATTTGAGCTGCACTTTTCAAGAGGCCCTTTTATTTATTGTCAATACAAATGTGAGATTTTGACCGGTATGGCTATGGCAGCGGTCATGCTTTAAAGGTATGCCTGACCAGATACAGTGGTGGGTCATACGCATACTGAGGAGAATTCAAAGCTTTTAAATTGCAATGCTGGATCTTCGAATTCTTGGTTTATCTGCATGACATGTCCCAACCCACACTCCGGGGGATAAACCAACATAATTGTTCAAATGTAAATAAATTATTTGTATACAGGCATCTACTGTTTCAAGAGGTTTTTAAATGCGGGCATTTAAAGAGCTACTGACTCATGATGTCAATACGTTAAAACTTAATTTCGGTAGTTGCAAAGTTCAACATCAAACGCATTTCTCAAAAATTAATTTCCTGATAACATACAGTTTTCATACTCATGTGACTAACAATTTTTGCAATTCTACACTGGCAAGGGTGAGTGAGCGATTCCTGAAGTAATTGGCATATCCTTCCAAGCGACGATCTTGGAGGTGTATAAAGGGCTGCTCATTTTCAGGCAAGTTGACACATCATTTGGCATCCAAGTTGGAATTGTAAAATCGAACTCCCTAATAAGCCTTAGTTGGCAACAATTTAGCTTATGGCTAGAATTTACCACAGGTGAAATTTTGTTATTTTTAAAATCAGAGAAAAAATGGAATTTCCAATTTATTACGTTATATATTTAAGTTTTCGCATATTTTTCCCTTCTGTTTTAAATTTTTTAAATTATCATCCCTCGGGAGGGGCTCGTATGTCTACTTGTTTAGTTCATAGTTGCATCCCGGGTACAACTTCATTGATTGGTCATACTTAGGAGTCTGCAAGTGGATATGTGTCGAATAGAAGTTGGCCATAAATCAGTCGAGTTTGTATCGCAAAGTAATGGAAATTCGCAATACAATCGGCGTGTTGTTGTTCCTATAGATGAATGGACAATACGGCCTGCCTTTCACACAGTCATATTCATCCAAGGGGATTATGAATAATGACTGTGAGATGAGGGGTCTCATTTAATTACGTAAATTAGTGAAATACCAAATGGCTTCATCAAGGCAATGCGAGAAAATCGAGAACTCACTTGCGAGAAAATCGAAGTTATGAATGTCATTGCTGGTTGATCCAGGTTGATCCAAATCGATTACATTTCTCTTTTTCTATCCTTGTTTGATCCAAGTAGTGGGAATTTTACTGTTATCCCGCGGCTGGTGGCAGAAATGACTGTGGTTGATTTTGTTTTATTTAAATTTTAAATTGAATTTTTAATTTTGTTTTGATCTTTTAGCATAAGAAATTTTAGTTAAGTAGTAATGGAGCTGGAACTATGGTCTACACAAGAATTCATGGTAGAATGTGATATAAGGGGAGTTCGCTATGGGGCTGGACGACATGCGATAATTGTTGTAGAGGAAGCTCTTAAACGAGAGCGACGAGGCTTTCTTTGTGCACAGTTCAAGAGCCGAGAGTGAGCTTTAAGAAGTTGGGGTACATTAAGAGTTGCTGAGAACTCGGATATGGGTTGATTTAAGAAGATGAGCTGAAATTAGGTTTTTTCTCCAAACTAATTCATGTTTTAGGTCGAATCGACCGTAGCTATAATTTTGTAATACTTGGTGATGTAATTGTCGAGATGAAACAAAGCTGGGACTAACTAAGGGATATCGGGTGGTCCATATTACGACACGATATGATACTGCGAGATTCCGACAATGAATTAAACAAATTAGTGGTACAACACAAAAAAAATTTTTGCGAAATAAAAAACAAGTGTTTAATAAAATGTGTTTATTAAGTGTAAGTGTTTCGCCAAGTGCCTACGGCAAATAGATTAAAAAGTATTATAATAGATATTAGTCCACTACTTCGGGGCCAATACCACAATTTCCCCCTCCTCTAGGCTGCTATCTGGGCGCCCCAGAACCCACACCGTTCCACTCTACTAGACTGAGCTGCGGGTACCAACGCCGCATGGGGTACCAAAAGATAGTAGCAATTCTGTGAAAGTGGGTTGGCTTTAGCCTTAGCTAATGTTTAATCCGTTTCAAAGCAACACAAAGTCACTTTTCTTCATGACAATGCTCCATCATATACGGCAAAATCGATTCAAGACACGTTGGAATCTCTCAGCTGGAAAGTTCTAACCGATGTGACTTACTCACCAGATTTGGCCCCTTCCGGTTACAACTTGTTTTCATCGATCGGTCATCACGCACTTGCTGAGCAGCGCTTTGGTTCGTATGAATCTGTGAAAAAATGGCTCGATGAATGGTTCGCAGCAAAAGGGGAAGATTTTTGCTGGAGTTGTATTCACAAATTGCCCGAAAGATGGGCAAAATGTATAACAATCGGTAGAGCATACTTTGAATAAAGGCATACTTTTTATCATTCTTCCGAGTTTAACATGTTTTTTGGAATAGTTCTTGGTATATTGGGGAATAGTTCAATCTCCAAAAAATTAACGCTAAGGCGTAAACCTCGTTAAAAGCCATATTTCTCTGTATCGGTAATAGACTTGGTTTAAATCAAAGAGTCCAGATTCAAATTTAATGAAACTCCATTATGTATAAGGTAAGAGTACCCCCGAATTTATATAACAGCAAACATCCATAAAAATAGTTCAAAAGTATCATATTACATTATTTTTGCAAGAATTCGGTACACCTGAACTTACTACTACAGCCCACACCCACAAAAATCGATAATAATGCCTGGAATTACCATCCTTTATAAGAAATATGATCTCAAAATCAATCATACTGCATCGTGTTATATTCACGTACAATGAATTGGACCTCTGAATTTATTACAACTTCCCACCCATACAAAATTTGATGATAATGCCTCAATTGTGGGCTGTTGTGATAAATTCAATGGTAAACTACCCCTAATGAGTGAAATTCCTTCAAAGAGTTTCACTCGTGCATTGACTGGGAAATTATAATCGTTGATGAATGGTTTTTTTTCAGGAGTGTTTACTTATGTAACAACGTTATAGATTACAGATGTGCGGCTATAGTAACGCAACTAAATTGCTGAAAAAATTTCCAAATGGTTTACGGAAAGGTATGAAATTAGTGATGAACGATGTGCCTAGTTTGCGGTGGTACTGTAGTAAATGTGGAAATGGGTTGAATAACATAATGGGGGGAATGAATAAAAACTGATTGTGAGTGTTATCTCAAAATATCAAGTGAACACATGAAATTGTGAATAAAAACAATATCTTCGTTAAGTTTCGTTAAATAAAACACTCAACATTTTACGTAATGGAGAGAACACTCAATTTTGATGTGAATAAAAATAATTTGATGTTTGAATTTCGAGAGAACCCTCATATATATTTGAGTGTACCTTTTATCATCCTCAACGTGTTTCAATACATAAAAATTATGTCATGATTATGCTTTAATTCCATGGAAAAATTTTGCTGACAGCCATTTTTTGCTGATTAAACGCAAAAAAAAATCTTATAGCATAACACATTTGACATTTCTGCACTCTAAAATGTAAATTTCGTATGAGTGAATGAAATACGTAGAAGTATTTTTTTATTCACACCAAAAAGAGTGTTCACTCAAACAAGCTCTCTCCACTCAAGACAGTTCACTCAGAGTGAGCACTAAGTTTTTATTCACTCCTCTAAATATCCAAAATCGACAAATCACTCAAAAAATAGAAAAATCAGAGGAGATCATATTCGATAATGTTGTCAAAAGAATGAATCAATTAGAAGAGACATTAACAAAAGTGCTACATGTCATGTCCCGGGTCAAAGTCGGGTCACAAGATCCATGTCCGAAGCCTCCACTCCGACCGAAACACCAAGTCTAGTGAACAAAAATCATATACCATATCATCACTAGCATCATCGTCAGCCATCCAAAACAAACAAATTATAGATCATCTAAAGCCAAATAATAATCACACGAAATAATAATCGACCTGGAGCATCACAATTAACCATTTACCATACATATCCCTAAAATTAATACAACTGCCAATGACGTTGAATTAATAGATGAATACTCGATTCGAGTGGCGCAACCCAGAAAGTGGCTTTTCGTTAGCCGCGCAAACTTAATTCAGTACCGGATGAACAGTTTAGCAAACTAGTGACAAAGATCGCGAATACTGACGATCTGTTTGCCCAATACATGGTGCCGAAAGCAAACTTTGGAATGAAATATGATTACGTATCATATAAAATCAAAATTCCAGGTGAAGTTTTTCAAAGCATCATAAACTCTACTCTGTGGCCAGCAGAACTGTTTGTTAAAGAATTTGATTGGGATCAAAGAGAGGCGTTTTTTCGGCCAGCTCATACGCGCCATCTGATCCAGTAGCACATTTTATTGGGAAAAATAGTGCTATTCGGAATGTAATCATGGCACTCCAACCTTGTCACTACCACAAAAAACTATTGAACAGCAGACATTTTACTTTCAAAATGTAAATCAACTAATTTCATAATTTTGTTTTAAAAACACTCTTTCCGGTTTATATCATCTGTGAAACAAAAAAATCCGGTGGCGGAATACTCATAGCCGTTGATATATCACTACCTAATGAATTGATAGATTTAACGAATCCATCGATCGAGCAATTATGTATTAAAGTGGTCATCAATAATAAATTAGTACGAATTTACGTGACGTATATGCAACCTGATTTGCCTTCTTCATCGTATACCAAGTGCTGCGATAGAATTATGATAATTACCAATACGGCCGATCAATCAGACATAATTTTAATAACTGGGGATTTTAATCTCCCAAATGTTAGTTGGACTTATGATGAAGAAACCAACGAGGTTATGCCTGTAACCGTGAATTCGTATGATGAGTACCTATTCGTCGACACCATATTTGACTCAAATTTGAGTCAAATCTGCGAATTAAAAAATGGACGAGGCCGAACCTTGGACCTTATTTTTACTTATGAAACAGTTTTACTAAAAATAGAAGAATCATCAACACCTTTCGTAATTCATGATATTCACCACAAAGCAATAGAAATAATATTGGAAACTAATGTGAATAACAGGTTCCAAAATTACCAAAGCCGGATACCATACTACAACTTACAGTGTCTATGAGCAAACCGAACAAATATCCTCCATGGTATGACGACAAAACTTATCAGTCTTAAAAACAAAAAAGACAAGGCTTACAAAGAAAACCTCAAATTGTGTTCCCAGGGTAGTAAACAGAAATTGCGTATAGCCAAAATTTTGAATTGAGAAACAGAAGCTATATTCTCAATATAATGGGTAAAATAAAAAGCGATTCCAGGCACTTTTGGAATTTTTTTAAAAACAAATGCGAAAGTGACTTTTGGAATTTTTTTAAAAACAACTTACCCAGCCTGGATGAGATTTAAAGATCAAAAGTCTTGTGATCCACAGATTATAATCAACATGTTTGCTGGGTTTTTCCAATCTGCTTATAAAGCGGAATATATTGATAATTATAAAGATTCAACCACTAGTGAATAGAGTACATTCATATTTACACTACGCATCGAGCCAGAAGACATCCAGCGAACATTGGTAGGATTCGGAGGAGGATGTGCCCTTCTTTTTTAAAAAAATCATTTTTATTAAAATTCGGCTTCAATTTAAAAAATTCTACAAATTTGGCAATTCCTCTAAGCATTTTGTTCAATCAGTAATTGAAATTGGTAACTTTTCCACAAAAGTGGAAAATCAATAGAGTGACACCTATTTTCAAAACTGGATCTAGAAATGATGTTTCTTACTAAGAGGTATTACATCTATATCTGCTATACCTAAATTATTTGAACTAGTAATATGCAACTCATTCAAAGCAGTGCTTCCGCGTTATTTAACGCAATATCAACATGGTTTTATGCCTATCTACAAATCTCATAGAATTTACTAGCTATTCTATTAAAACCACGGAGAAGCACAAACAAGTTGACGTAATATACACCAACTTTGCAAAAACTTTCACTACATCAGCCATTCTAAAACTTTGGAACACATTTTCAAGTTCGGGTTTTTCAGCCAGTTCGTAGCTGGTTAAAATCTTATTTGAATAATCGAACCCAATATATTGAAATTAGAGGTAAAACGTCGAATATAATACAAGCAACCTCTCAGCAAGGCTCTCACGTTGGCCCATGGATTTTCACAATCTTCCTTCATCAATGGCATTACTGAAGTATAATAAAGCATTCCAATATCCTGATGTTCGCAGATGACCTCAAAATCTACAAAGCCATCGAGTCAGTCGACGATGCCAATAAACTACAGGAAGATATTGCGCAGCGTTATGGTGCGAGTTTAATTCTCCGAGTCTCAATATTGGAAAGTGCAAATCACTATCATTTCACCAAAAATGGTGTACTCATTCAGGTAGTACTTGAAACTAAAGACCTAGGTAACCCCTAACATGAGCTTTACAAAGCACATCGAGCGGTTTTGTACATTTACTTTGACTTATACATTTACTGAGACTGCTGAAGAATCCGGAGTTCCACAACCGCACAAAACACATCGACGTGCGGTATCATTTCATTCGCGAAAAATTTGAAGGCGGAATTTTCGAACTGAAGTGCGAACAGATGAGCGGATAGCGGACATGATAACCAAAGCAAAACCAAAGCATCAATTATTTTGTAAATTGATGAGTGTCATGCCAAAGAATTTGGCGTAGTTTTTATTTTAAACGTTGGCATCGACTTCGAACAAAAAGTGGGAGTATTGAATTTAGTATACTTCGCTCTTTTTTTAGTATTCTGTTCAAGTCGACACTCACACACATGCACAAAACTTTTAGCTCGGCTGTGTATGCGAACTGTCAGAGCCACTTCACAATTAAATTCATTCTAAGTAGGTCTTTCAAATTCGTTCTCAAAATAGTTCAAGTGTTTTTTTTATTTCTTTTATTTCGGAAATACTTTGCGATCGGAATAATCTCAATAAAAGTCCACTTAGCTTTGAAAAATAAAATAATAGAGGCCAATTTTGGGTTTCAGCAATATTTGCTTGTAAATTTCCAGTAACGGAAAATAATTGTTCATCATAGTTGGCGTATTTATCAGTAGTAATTAAAGTTGGCTTTAAATAAAACTAAAAAAAATAAGATTTTCATAAAACCGATTCAGATTACAATTACTACTGACATAAAAGCCAACTATGATGAGCAATTATTTTCCGTTAACTGGAAATTCACAAGCAAATATTGCTGAAAGAACCTAGGACACAATTATATTTTTGTTGATGATATTGCAATGTGGCGCGTATGATGGTATTTTAGGTTTTGTAGAATTCGAATTATTGGGCGGCTAACTCTTCCTCTCTTCCTCCTTTAAATTCGAATGCCCACATTCGAACCATCAGAAAAATGGTGTTTCATCAAATTTCTGTCTGCGACCTAAGACCCCTCCGGCGTTACTATTTCAAAAGTACAGATTTAAGTTCTTCTCCTTGAATTGCCACTGAACTAGTATTCACGACTTTACTCTGAGTTTATGGGATAGATAAATCCCCGATGTTCGTTCTATTGATAATTTGCATTTTCTTATTTTTGAGGCACTTCGTAGTGACGATTGCTCACAAAATGATGACTATTGAGAATGATCCTCAGCTCGTGAGTTGACCTAGGTGTTAAGGAGTCTGATGTAATCATTATTGTTTATATAAATATTTTTCATCATTTTTAGTGAAAGTATTTCCTGGTGTGGATTAAGGAATACTGAGCGCTATCGTTACATGTTAACTTGATTTTTGTGGCCACAATTTGATGAAATTAATTAAGATGATCTTTAGTTTCAACAAGACTGTGTCATATGTCTGCAATCAGTCTCAATGATCGCCTAATTTCACGAATTTGTAATGACAAATGGGCAACAAGATCATGCGATTTGACACCGTTAGCTGATTTTCTTTGGGGTTTTTTGAAAAGTAAACTCAATATCAATGATCCAGCAAACAATTCAAGATCTTAAGAACAACATTCGAACTGAAATTGGGGCCATTGAACTGCTCTTATTGGAAAAAGTCATCAACAACTTTGATGACCGTGGTACTTCAATTTCCAACATACTGTGTTTTTGTATATAAAACAAAATAACAGAACTAAAAACAAGCGAGCTCGATTGTAGTTGTTGTTTATTTTATGTTACATAAATACATAGTAAGGAAAGACTCAAACATATTTTGTTGTTTGCTTTTCTTATCACTTGTATTTGTTATATCGCTTTGAAATTACTACTCTATACATATATAATTTACTCAAAAGCTGTGTTGCTTTCAAAATTTTACAACAACAATTGCATTGTATTAAAGCCGATTTTCTTAGAATGTTAAGAAAAAAAATTTTAGGATTAGGGGAAAAAAAATCATTTTATGGTTATGGTGTTTACCGCAAGGCATTATTTTTTCTATTTTTCTCGAAAAATTTATCTTTTAGTAAAATTTGGCATTAGTTATTTGATAGCAATATACCGAATTTAATTTGATCTGAATTTAATTTGATTTCATAAAATAAAAAAAAATAAAATAAATATTAATAAAATGAACCAACACAGAAAAATTAAAACGCATTAAAAATTAAAGCCAAAAGTTGTTGCTTTCACATTTCTTAGCTAATCCGATTAGATTAGTGAAAGCAACACTACTAAAGGTATCATTTCTGTGGAGACATATTTATTGACTTTTTGGTGGTTAAGGTGACTTATTAGAATAATTAAATTATAAAAATAGGAATTGGCATAAAATGAGTACGATTGGTCGGTGGTATAACAAATTATCGAGAATCCTCGAGAAAAAGTTGATTAGGTCATTGTTAGTGTGAAATTAGTGAAAAACTATGTTTATAAATTAATGAACATGGTCGTGTTTTTAATTTCAACAAGGTTCAACCCTTAATTGTCTAGACTATTATTCCTACGTATTTTGATTATTCTAGTTAGAATCAGATATAATCACAAACATTTTCAGGCCACATTAATAGATAAAATCAGATCTCGATCGAATTTGATACTCAATAACTTGTGGGAATATCGCGATCTTGTAGATTTGCAATGATGAAGCTATAAAACTAAATGAATCTGTGTCATCACGATTTTAGAAAAGAAGGCCAATTATTATTATAAGAGACTACAAAACGCCAATCATATTTTATATCGAATTTGAAAAAAAAATATGTTTAAATAATTTAGATCAGATGACCAACACTATATTGTGGGAGATTGCTAATTACTGTTGTGGTACGGCCACAAGCGCAAAAAATTTGTTTATGAATAGCCATTAAGATAATATCATTTTATTATAATTTGGCAAACCATTCCAATCCATTTAAAGATTTGCAAAGTATATTAAAGTAGCATTAAATACGTCAATCAAATCAATCATAAACGAAAATATTTATAATTGATTATTACGAAAAAAATATGATCATTGTATTTTTATATATGTGTACGTAATATTTAAATTCCGCAGATTATCACGATCAAAAAATGTATTTAATTTCGAAACGCGATGCTTTGGTGGTCACACCAATAGAGATCACGAAAAAAGATGTCAGCACGTTGTTTGTTAATTTTTATTATGTGCAAGTCGTTAATCCGTGAAATTCTAAAGTCTATTATACATACTCGATACATATTTTTTATGTGTAAACAGTAATGTTTTTCCATCTGATCGTTAAATCCAATTTTATTTGGTTTTTATAATTAAAATTAGTTTTATTTTTAATTTTATAGTTTATTAATAAACACGAATAGCTATACACAAAAAAAAAATATTAAAAAAATTTTATTGCAACAAACAAAAATATGTGTTGCGGAAATACATTGAATGTGGTATAACCGCCACACCACCACTGCCGCGCATCGCCACCAAAAGGAAACAAACAGCACTAAAATATTCATGATTTATTTGGAATTATTTCATTGCAGTGTATCAAAATTACTATGTACCGTGTTAGTTGTGTAAATGAACCGTATTTTGTTGTTTGGTTATTTTATTATAAAGGGACATGGGTATAGCTAATTATAGAAGAATACACTCTGTTTTATGTGTATTCGTAAAATACCGTAGCTAATTATTCATGCTTTTGTTAAAAACAATTCAAGATCTCGAAGCAAAAAATTATAATTTATAGAGTGTGAGAAATATGAGTAATTTATAAAAGAATTATATTTCGCACTTGTTTTTATAATTGTAATTAAATTGGTGTACAGTTTAGTTTATGCCGCACTTAATTATTTGGCTGAACATTTAAAGGTAAGCCGCCGCATATGGTCGAATCATCGATATTTCCAAGAATTCCCGTTACCTTTTATACCGTCGTATAACTGTCACTTTACCAATTCTAAATTAATTTTTATAATAGATGGTGATCTATTTACGATTTTGGTTGTTGATAGACATCGTACGAGTATATCGATCTTAATCGCATTATTTATAAATCAAATTTATTGTTGCGTGTCATTTGGAGTTTAAATTGACGAAATTATGTTGATGAATTATCTGCACGATATAACATTTATCATTTAACAAATTGGAATACATTTTTGTGGTATCGTACAGGTATTTAGTTTAACTGTATTTAAGCAATAACTATAACGATAAACGGTTTACTAACGTTCTACATTTACATTTAAAAAAAATTTCAATTCCGCAAAATGGAAGCGCTTCAAATAGCAGAATTTACAATATAACTGGCCGTGGTTCTGCCACTTCTCGAAAATATGGAATCATAATTTACAAAGTATGCCATACTATAACCAAGAGGCAGCCTGTCATTGTATTGCACCCTCATACAATAAACAAACTGACTCGTCGATATAGTATGAGCTACTCTAAGGAAAAGAAGGTTATAGTCCATTAACATAGAATGAATGCCCCAAGGTAGTTTAGGATGCACTCACATGAACATTTTCAAAAGAGAATTAATTTTAGTTAGAAAATTCACCGTGATCTGTAATTCCCAGAACCATTCAAGAATGGAAATGCAATAGCGAAACACACACTTACACTTAATAAACACACTTGGTTTTTATTTCGCAAAAAATTAAATTTTTGGAGTATCTACTGTATTGCAATACGCGTGAGTATGTTTTTCCTGATGATGACCTAACAAGTCGAAATTGATCGAGTGATTTTTTAAACTTTTTAGAAAATTTTTTTTTAATTAAATTATTCAAAAATTAATTGGAGTTGAATTTAGATTTTTCACCGTTCACAATAAAAATCATATAAAATTGAAAACTATAACAAAATTTAAGAAAATACAAGAATTTTCATGTAACCACACTAAACCTGCTCGATCTTATATCGGACATATATTAAGCTATTCTACAGACCACAATTCTATCCCAGAAAATAAAAAAAATTGATAAGACAACACTAATCAATAAAATGCGACTTGCTTTTGAGTATAATTTCGCTTAGAATTTGTTTAAATTGATTCCAGAAAAAATTGTTATTGTGAAGTTAATCCAAACCGGGATTTACATATTTGAAATGACGTTAAATACAAAAAATAAATTCGTTCTTTTAAATTTTGCATTCTTTTATTAATTTGTCGGTTAAGGCTATGTGGCTTTAAAATGGCCTTACTTTTAGGAAAATTTTGAAAGAAATCGTTGAGTGGCAACTTTGCGAGATTGGACTCTCGTATATGATGTTGCTACGGAACAATTTTTTTCTATTTCCCTAAAAGTAAGGCATGAGTGTGGTCATCTCAAAACCATATCGCCTTAATCCGACAAATTTATACTTTTCAAATATGAGTTCCGTACATAGAACGATTGCATGGCTAAAATTCGCAAAATTTAAAAAGAACGAATTTTATTTTTGGATTTAACATCATTTCCAATAAATTACGGGCTGGGCTAACAAATTATCGAAACCATTACTTTATTAGAACTAGATACATCTGGCTTCATGAACTAGGCTCTGGCATCATATCCTTCCTACTACTTAGATTAACAAAGGTAAAGTGTCTTTTTATTGAAAAAATTAATGTAACATACCAAAGGGCATAGTGGTTAAAGCTTTGGCGTTTGGACCGGGAGGTTCCAGGTTCGTTTGGACCGGGAGGTTCCAGGTTCGAATCCCGATACGAGCCGGATGCAAAGGGGAATTTTTATCATCAGAGTATGATCTATTATGAAAAGAAAACCTATGACCCCATGTCGGGTATAAAACTCATACTCCGCCCCATCTTCCATGCTAGTACTATAGGCTGGAATAGAGCTGTGCAATGTGCAAGATGGTTCTTCGGAAACCGGAGCTCGAATTGACTGGCAACTGCGTTAAAGATTATGGTAGATCGCTGATATGAAAGAAATGAAGACAATAGAGACAATCTACACACGGTTTCAACTTCTGACTTCAAACTAAGTCACAATAGATTTTTATTGTTAATTTAAACCCTTATTTTATATTAAAACACCAATTTTTGTTGTATTGTATTATTCTGTTCTCTCGAAAATAAAATTTAAACAAAAATCTACATCTCAAAAATGGCCTTAAATTTTTTTATTTTCATTTCTATGTTTTAATAAAATTTTTGTCCTTGAATCCGAAATGAAAATAAAAAAATTTAAGGCCATTTGTGAGATGTAGATTTTTGTTTAAATTTTATTTTCGACAGAACAGAATAAAACAATACAAAAAAAATTCTATTACGATTTAGTTTGAAGTCAGGAGCTGAAACCGTGTGTAGCTTGGCACATAGACATGAAAAATAATGGAGCAAAGAAAGATAAAGAAACATTCTATATCCACCCTTCTCTTTTATTCCAAATTTTAGGAAATCAAATTTAAATTTGTTCTCAAAGGGTTAAGTTGTAACAATTTGTCATCTTGAATTGTATGACATTTCAATTGCAATGACAAATTTTCGGGTGAATGATTAAATAGGCTATATATAAGCAGAACATTCTTACAATCGTCAAAAAATACTATGAAATGTGAAATTCCAACGGAATGGTTCTTCCTTTGATTTTGAACGGCATTAGACTCATCTTTCCTGAAAAAATCAAATTTCTAGTAACAATTTTGAACAGAAAGCTAAGTTGAAAGCCCAACATCTTAGGAAAAGTAACCAAGGCTAGTATAGCTATATATCCATAGAATGGCAAAGTATGGGACTTGAAACCTGAGCTAACACACTGGCTATCCATATACGATTTTATTAAGACTTGTATTTATGCCCGGAGTGAGCGTGTGGTCAGAGACTGAAGTACCACTATGCAACTACATATTTGTACTTATTCTACAAGAGCAGTTCCACACAGAGGTGCTGTTACTTCTACGCGATTGAGGAGGTTCTTACTTGGTTGAGACATAATATTTCAGATTATACTGTAAATATAAGTGGACAGTCAGACGGTCGTCAAAGGGAAGCGTTAAGTTGTTACTCATTTTTAAACGAAATTTAAGCATCTAGATAGTCTTAATCCTTGGTTATACTTGGACGAAAAGGGCAATTCCTCCAGCAAGACTGTTGCGTCTGGAATCCAATGTTCATTTTCAGGGAAAATGTTAGTAAAGGGGAAATGCGTAAGACCCCGTATTACCGCATGGATCTTCACCGGTGTAAGTGTGTGAAACCACTCAGTACTATACTAGGAAGTGGTTCGCCATTTTATTAAAATAACGTGGATACAAATGAAACAAATAATATTTGTTTTAAGAACAGAATTTTAATTTTTTAAAGTTCGTTCTCTAAAGCCTTATGAGAGGCAATCCAAGGTACATAAATTATAAAAGCAACTCTTCAAAATTATACTCCTTTTGCCCCCATAAATCAATTAACTGTGCGATGTGCCATCAAAATGTTTTCACTATGATTGTAGTTACCAATCAGTACAACGCTGCTTCTACGCAGCATTCATGTATTTCATGATAGTAGATTGTTCAGTAAGTTTGATCGTTTGATAAGAGATAGCGCTATTAGGTTCATCATTTTATTTTTCTAAAAGTGGATCGACTTTTTTATGTTCGCGTGTGAGTTTCATCTAGATCTGTGAACTCATCCGTATATTAACAGCTGTCCAAAGTTGACGTGTTGCAGTATTTTTTACAATGGAAAAAATTGAATACAGTGATAAAATGATAAGTGAGTGCAGTGATAAAATTCTACTGCTCTAATTGAAGATGAATAGTCCTTTAACACTTTTAACAATCGTTCATGAATTTGTTTTGCTGCTTCACCTTCCAAAAATAAGAATTTTTTCAATGCACGATATTCATTTTTTTCCATTGTCAAAACTACTGCGACATGTCAACTTTGAACGGCTGTGTTCATAAAAACTTCACACGTGTTTATAAAAAAGTAGTACCTACCATTTTTAGAAAAATAAAACGGCGAACCTAGTAGCGCTATCTCTTATCGAACGACAAAAATTCTTAGCCTTGAGTAATGTGGTTGTCCTCTATTTTGTTTTAACCATACATCCCTTCGAATATTTAAATTAACATACTCTAACGGATCCGGTAAACTTCATCCAAAAAATACAAATATTTGTCGCCATTGAGATAACCCTTGAAAAAAATGTAGATCAATTAGTTTATTCCGCAACACCCCGCAGTTCACACGTTATAGGCGATATTATTTTGATGTCATTTTATTAGTTCAGTTATGACTGATAAAATTACCTTCGCGGGTAAATGTGTTTCATTCGTCAACAGAATTTATTCTTTACAACGTATGACTTCCCTGAGACCATTTGAACTAGATATCTGGAAATATGTCTGCGTATTGGCAGATCTGATAGAAATGATATGGATGTTAGGGAAGTCTTGGATACAGTGCGCAGCAACCGTTCTTGTTCTGTTGTAGGATTATTTGCTAAGTACATCTAAAATCTGCTCATCGTCAACTACATTTCGTTGCAGATGACCTTTACGATGATGTCTAGCAGTTCGATTCACTGTTCCAGTCTTTCGCAGTCTATTAAATGTAGATGAGAATAGCTGTTCGGAATAGCCGGCCTCCTTTAATATAATATCGTCAGTCATGGACACCCTGTAGAAATATTTAAACAAACATTCAGAAATAAGTCTTCGAGAGTTAATCGAAAACAAAATAAAATAAAAATTGTTCTCGAGGAAAAGTATTTTTTAATGTTTGGGTTGAAGTGGATTGGAATTAGCATTTTATGAAAGAAACTATTCTTATTAAACTACATATACAACTGCTTTAGGACTTTTCCAACCTCTTATCAATAATGAAAATTCTCATAATAAGCCGTTCAAATTAAGCTTAAACAACTATACACTCCGCGAAATTCAAAGCCACCCTTAATCTTTTACATATGAAAGTAAGGCTTAGAGTTTGAACTTGATCTGATCATTATTTGTAATAAAAAATAAATTTTAAAAACCAAACTATTTGCAATTAATCATGTAATTAATAATCAGTATAACCCCATTTTTATTAATTACTTCAAAAATCCTTTTCGACATGGAATTAACCAATCCTTGCAATTCCGTTTTGGCTGTTTTATCCCATACCTGCGAACAACGTCTTTGTGCAACTCAACTAAGTTTTTGTACTGCTTGATCTGTCGTTACCTTCGATTTGTTGTTTATTTATGATTGGGAGTATTAGCCTGCTGGAAAAACCAATTCGTGGTTGGTTGATTTTCACCAAAATCTATTAAAACTGACCCTATACCGGGTGAGTTTTTTAAGCTCAAACTTTCAAATATCTCGGAAAATAAGCCCTCTACGATAAAAATGACCATTATCAAATTTAAATCATTGTGGAGGGGAAATACATTAGTGCTAAAATTAGGACCCCCGCCCCTGTTTGTAAGGGGGGGGGGGGGGGGGCAACTTGGAAACTAAGATAGGAACCCCTATTTTTTTATTGCAGATTCGGATTCTACGGATAAAAGTACGTAGGATTTCCTTGAAATATTTTTTTCGATTCATGATAGATGGCGCTGTAATAGACGATATTAAATTTTTCTCGATTTCTCCTACTGAGAACATTATGCATACGATTCTGCAATATGTTTGCATTAAAATTAACACGTTTTCAATGTAAATACTTGAAATTAGTTTTAAACAAATTGTATTTCTTAAATTTAAAAAAAAAACTACTTTTAGCGTAACACAGGAACAGCGACGTGGACATCATCTTTTAATTAAATTATGTGCTCAAAATGATGGCCTTCGACTTCAATGCATTTATTAATCCGCATTTCAAATGAATGACACAACTTCGAAGCGTGTATGCACAAACATTTCTTATTCGCTCAATCATATTGTTACGTGTTGTTGGTACTTGTTGGTATACTTTGTCTTTGAGATAGCCCCACATAAAGAAATCTGGCGAAGTAAGATCTGGTGATCTGGCAGGCCAATTTACCGGACCAGCTCGCGATCTACAGTACAATCAAACAAAACTATTAATTAATAGTTTGCATTCAAAATTATGTGTGGCTTTAATTGAATTTCGGAGTGTAAAATCATTTTTTTTTTTATAATAATTACGAAGAAAAAGTTCAAACTCTAAGCCTACTTTCATATCAAAAAAAATAAGGGTGGCTTTCGCGGAGTGTATATATAACCTCTAAAGGCACAGTTTCCTACTGATTCAAATTATAGCATACACCTACATATCGTGTTATAAATTCGGCGGGAGAATTGAAAACCAATCTGCAGTCGCCGGTATCTTATTACAACTTTGAGAATGTTTAGCCCGATTTTTATCGACTGCTCGATAGTACCTTCCATATTCATGAGTGCGATATTGTTAATTTTGATTGCTTCTATGTATTTATAATAACTTCTCTGTTCGAACTTCAGATTTGGAACTAGTTTGTGTAAAAATTACAAACGTGCGTATAAAAAATGCTAAAAATTTGGAATTTTTAAAAATTTGAGTGAGTTACGATCAATTCATACCACCTATAGGAACAGTTTTGTATTTCACTCAATGACATCTTTCGTACAACAAAATTATTTTAGATTTTTTAAACTTCCGAATCAGACCTGTTTCTTACATAAAAAGCTTATTCAAGCCCCTAATCTCCATCTAACCATCCAACCCGAGATAAATATTTAGAAATTTGGATTTCACTCAATCATATTCTCAAATTATAATTCAAAGCAGCTAATAATTTCAAAATAATAAGTTTCACTCAAAAATATTCTCAACTAAATATTAGTTTGCTATTTTTAGAGGTACAAACCTTGTGTTTAATACATATAAAATAGTGTGTTTAATTTTAGAGTGTTTTAAAAACTTACGTAACTCTGGGGCTGAAGCGTATATTTTGGCTTAAAATTACCTCTTAATATAATCGAGAAATAAATAAATTTAAAAATTAAATTTTTACTTTTGCAATCTTCATAGACCCCAATGTTGATATTATAAAAGATTGACGTATTCTAAGAATTTCATATGAGCTTTTTGGCAAAAGGATATTGAGGAGCCGAGCGCGATAAAATACGTTTTATTCCCCATCTCCCAGCTCGCTCATAAAAACCAAACAAACATACACTTTTTTTTATAAATTCGTACAGATAGGTATACTGCAAATATAAATATGAATTTTCTTTTAAATCCAGTATTAAGAAGCAATAAAATAATAAAAGCAAAATAAAACAAAATATTAAAAGTTGGTATAAGAAAGAAGTTAAATAAAAATATAAATAAAATTAAAAGAAGACGATAAGAAATAAATAAGAATAATAATAATAAAAATACAAGACTACATGCAACAGACAGATTTTATATACTTCTCGCAAACATCGCCGTATACAGAAAAGTTTTTCCTCTTTGATACACAATATAAAATACACACACAACACCAACCATGTAAAGTGTGGGTAGACGATTTTTATATTTTGAGCAACAAGTTTTTTTTTATTTTTATTTATTTGTTTTCGCTATACCTATATGTATATAACATTTATATGCTTTACACATCACCATTCCAGATCTCTATATGTTTTTCTTAAATATATACATCTTCACTATTCCGAGATGATACAAAAATAAAAGATTCATTTTTATGGTAGATAAGTATAGTGATTATGTAGTAGATTTGCTATAATTTATGACCATAATATGGTCAATCCTATCTACCAATATATAGCGATAGTGACAAATTGATCAATTACGTCTTGGATTATCTTTACAACTATATCCCTACACAAGTACATATTTTTATATGTATTTGTGTATATAAGAATTTACCTTCGGGCTTTAAGATTGTGTATTCCGCGAATATTAATAAATTATAGACGATTAAGAATAAATATAAAAATCAACTAATTGATGCCTCAAGAAGATATAACAGTTTATGTTGATTAAAAGATTTCTTGTTGTAATTATGCCGACATTACAGTTGCAACAACCAAATTATATTATTTATTGCTATAATAACCATAATTTAAAATTTTTTGTATTCCTTTTAAAAATTAAATCGATTGTTGTTATTGCGTTAATGGAGCGCGAGCTCGTTGGTGAATGGTGATGCGATGTTGATGATGATGGCTGCGTGTGTAGGCGGAAGTGTTAAATTAAAACTGGTAATTGTCTTGCGAAGTTTATTGTTCATGCAATATAATTTCTATTAATCAACCGTGTATCGCACATGTACATATTACGTACGCACGCAGTTTATTAATCCAGTGTAGCAATAATGTCTCATGCCATATCTATATACAGATTCTTAAAAAAAAACCTAAAGAAATATTTTTTTTTTTTAATTTATTTCTTTTAAGTTCATTTCTATTATTCTCTACTTGTTCCTTTGGATTTGCGTCTTCTCTTACGCTTATTAATTTTTCCAACTCAACTTTTTTTTTTATTTCATTTTTATTTTTCAATTGTGTATAGATAGAGATAAGAAGACAAACAAGACAAACTTAAAAATAAAATTTAGTAGAAAATAAAATAAAAAAGAAAATGAACTTGGGAGTAGAGAAGCAGTACATAGAGATTATGAAGAAGAAAAGTTATACTTCTTTTGTTATTACTATTGCTGTTATAGTTTCTTATTACATTGATACAGTTATCGCCCGACAATCAGGTGAAATTGTTTGTATTCTTTCTTATGCTATCATGGTAATTAAGATCTTAGTATGTAATTTAAGAGAATTTAAATTAGTTGAATTACATTTTATGCGGATGTCATATGTGATCATGGAATAAATTTCATTTATACAATATTTTATTGTCCTAAGCTTGAAGTCCCAAAACAGCTTCCGGACTACTTAGTCCAAAGTGTTTTGGGCCGAATTCCCGATAGCTTCAAGGTTTTATGACTTACTGTAGAGATATATATTCAATAAATTTGTTAAAAACGTAAATAAAATATCTTTCAATTTGCAGGTAATAATTTTCAGTCGTAGGGAGCGACATGTTTCAAAACGGTGAACTAAAAAGAAATTACAATCAACTTACAAATGAATACCGATTCATAATTTCAATTTTCATAAAAATATTTTTAAACCAACTGCACTAATTAATAAGGAATAATAACTAATTCAACAATTAACCGTACTATTGAAGAAAGAATAAGCATCAAAAAGTGCTCATTGCTCACATGAAAATAGTGTCTGATTTTATTAAAATAAATTCTCTTACTAACAATCTTACTCTTACTAATTTTAATAATTCGCGCTCTTAGGCCATCGTGGTTTATTTCAAATTATACGTTGAGACTAGGCTAGGGATCCCATTAGAGTGTACTTTATTTGGGAATGGATTATTGGGGGACGAACCAATAGTTCAGTTTCAATAAGCAATACCACTTCCACTTGGGATCATTATTTTCAATGAAAAACAAACAGCTTAGTTTTAAGCATTAGTTCAATTTACATTGTCGGGCAAAACAATCGAATTATAGACACGTTTAGCAAAACAGGGGCGGCATGTTGTACCAGCACTATTTTCAACTTTCGACTTGGTTTATGTCCAAATTTTCACGAATCAATTAACAATCTATTTCGCATAAACAAATATGTGTTTTATATCGCGATTTCAACCTCTCGATATAATTGTAAGCTTTCCCTCTTTACTACATTCCGATAAACGTATCACGAGAAAATTATTTGATGATAAATAGAGTCGATTAATCTAGTAGTCTTAGAAATCATAGAGAAGAAATAGAGTGACGTTTTACTAGAGCAAGCTGAGAACACATTAGAAAATACGTGATTTTCATTTCACAATAGAAAAATGCTTGATGAGACTTAAACTAATTCGAAAGTCGAAAATTGGATGGTACAACATGCCACCCCTTTTCAAAATAACATAAAATTAAGTGAAATTCGGTAAACAGTTCGAAAAACATTTTCTCAACTAAATGTCTCCAGAAACCATCACAGAATGCGAAATAATTGGAAAATGTTATTTTCCGATTTTTGTTTGCTTTTCGGAGTATGTTCATAAACTGTACAATATTGTTAACAATGACACCTCTAAATCGTTTTTAAAATATCATTGTAATAACGGCTCGTGCTTTTTGGCGTTATCATAAACTATTTTTACCATTGTTACGAATATCTTTCTTAACCGTATTTGAGGCTGCTGTTCCAGCAGTCAAAGTATGCCACAATAAACCGAAAAAATAAAGATTTAGTTAATTGTGGGATTTTATTGCTAAATTATCGGTTTGAATCCAATTAATGCCGCCAAAGCATTTGCTTAATGAGTAAAACCGGAAACGTAGAACTAAAAAAAGAGAAAAAAAATTCTATAAACGTGAAGGTCAATTTTTAACCAATGTAGCGGTAAATGTCCGTATTGCGGTAATTGTTTTTTGAAGTTGTAGTTTCCACATTTTTCGTTTTCCCAACGATTCAAAAAAATTTGTTCATTGTCAAAATTATAGTATCAATGAACTATACTTTTGGAGACAATGAAAACAGATTTAAAATCAATTTCACAAGTGGTAAATTCTCAAAATTTATGACTTCGTGCGTTTGGAAAGAACCGAGCTGAAGTTTGTTCAATCTGAAGCTTGTTTTGTACTAGTCCAGGCATGGTTTGATTTTCTGCAATCGTCTAATACATTTGAATGTATAGACAGGGGTACCGTAAACGAGTCTCCGGACACAAAGTAAAAGTAATGACCTAAGGTACCTTAACAGTATATATTCATTAAAATTTAAATTTTGTTACTTCAACTTTTCAAGGTACCACTTACACTTATGTAATGACAGCTTACGAATTTTAAATCGCTGCCTTATATAAGTAGGGCTATCAATACTTCTTGTTGTGTTGGTTAAAGTAACAATAAACGTCCCTATAAACTGTTCAAGACATGAGTTCGATTTATTTCAAAATTGCTATGTCCAAGCGAGCGGTGTGATAATATATTTGTGGAATTCTGAAAAATTAAAAAAAATAAACACTATGAACTCCTTTGTCTCTCTTCAAATACGTATAAAAAACACTTGAAAATTATGGACCAGCTTTTAATCAAATGCCAAATTCTCAAGTTGCATTATTTTTTTGTAAAACTTCTAAATCTCAAATCGTTATTTGTCATCATCATTTGATAAGGTATATGACGCATGCTGACCATAGCCCTGTTAAATTTTATAGCAAAATCAGAAAAGCACGAAATTTAATCTCAAAACCCAATTATAGCTCAAAATTACTTATTATTTTCTATAAAATGTTCATGATCTCTATACAACCCGATGATTGAAAATTATGTTTGTAAATTTTGTAACATAAGTAAAGTTTAAAGTTAACACCAACTTCTACTCAATGACTAATTCCTAAAACTCACCGAAACTCATCACACGCAGAGAATAATATTACTAAACTATAAGGCGCTAACTATGCGTGTATTGCAATTCTGAAACGAAATGATCTGAATCAGCATCCAACAGTATATTTTGGCATTAGACAAGAAACTAGAGATTCCTGATCCCAACTATCATTAACACTTAGATGAGCGCTACAATCACGTAACAAAATTATGTATATTGTGAATCCTGAGGTGAAGTACATATATGCAGAAATGGAAGTAATTTCCCCTAAATTGGGTTTATGTCTAGCTGACGTGGCTGCTAGTAGCGCTTCTTTTGTTTAGCAAAAAAAGCGTTTGTTTTTTTATTAATATCCGTTTAGACGCCTTTTGGCATTGGGGAGGTGTTGGCAGATACCACGTACAATTTCCTGAGGAATGAATACCTCAGCCCATATTAACTCTTGACGACAAATGTCAATATTATTTGTCAATATTGTCAATATTGACTGTGTACCAATTAGTCGGGTAAAAGTTTATTTAATAGCGAATTCTTTTACGTTTTTCATGTAAATCAAATTTCCGATAGTTAAAAAGAATACGAAAAAAAAATTGATGTGTTTTTATCGTAGTGCATAAACCCGAAAAGGATGCCGAAAACAATAACAAACCATTTTGAAAAAATTTCTAATGACGCGTTTGACGTATTTGACAATATTTACGATTGACATATTATATGTACATAAAATAATATATGTATGTGGTAGTTAAAATGGAAGAAAAAATCTACATTTCCATTTTTTGATGTACATTAAATGTTTTTGCTATTTTGCGAAAATGTGATTTACATCAAAAATTTTTGATGTACATAAAAACTGTTTGGCAGTTTTTTGTAAAAAGAAAAAGCTATACCTAAATTTTTCGGTAAATTCAATTATTTTTCAATAACTCTATGGTAAACTGATTGAAAAATCTGTTCTGATATCAATTTTTACCATAGTAAACGATTTAGCCTACTAATGGTGCCTACTATGGGTACACAGTCAATACAAAGTCAGATGCAAGGCGCTTTTGTAGATTGTTGATCCTACGTATATTGTAAGTGGGAAGCCAAAAGGAGGGAGGAGGGGGGGGGGGGGTATAACAGATGTCGGAGAGGGACTAGCTTGTATCGCATCAACAAGAAATTATAGATAGCTGTATATGGTATTGCTAAAATTTCTGTTATATACTTTTCTCCAAAGAGGCGGTACCATACGCAGCCTATAGTTAGGTTGATATTCCATGCACATAAAAGAATTGCTCCTTATAATCAAATAACATGTAGGACACCTTGGCGCAAGCAGTCTGGCGTAGAGATACCTGAAAATAATTAGTAATCCTCAAACTTAACATTACGCTTTGTTAGCCTTAATTTTCGGTTAAAACAATGTTAGAAACTCTTCATATCTAGCAATAAAATCCAGTCCATCGTAATCCAAATTCAGCCGAAAAAGGCGTTTTCAAAGTTTCAAGCGTATCCAAAATGGCTGCAACGAGAGTAACATATTCAAAACACGAGAATGCCAACAGATTAAAATGCAGTTCAGGACCCTAGATTAAAATGGTGTCCTCAATATTAGCGCCATTCAGCACCTCAATATATGTACATACCCAAAAGGCTTTTTCGAACGGTATTTAAAGTTCCTTTGCGATGACCAATATTAATCGGTCGGTTATGAAGTGTAAAGGTTATTTGACGTATTCACCAGCTTCACATTTAATATTAGTGGTGAAAACACTACCTACTCCATTCGCACTCGCTTTTTAATATTCAGATAAACCATACGGATTTTGCAAATAAATCGTAGCGAACTGTGGTACAAACCGGGGGGTACCATTCGGCTACTCATGGTTTGGTAATGAACATGGTTATGACATCTCACATCAGGATATTAGATTTTATAAGAAATGTCGTTGACAATTTTTCGTTGATAAAACTTCGCAATTGAGTGTTTCCAAGTAGGTTTTGATCGGTGCATCAACTCGTGGACGAACAACAGCTTGCAGGAGAATAATTTTGTCGTGTCTGTAGTAGTGCACGTGTTTGTCCTTTAGTGCTCGGCTCAATCTCATCAAATGTGTTCGGTATAGAGCCGCAGTAATGGTTTCGTTCAAATTTAGCAACTCATAATACACGACACCAAGTTGATCCTACCAAATACGCAACATGAGTTTTTTCCCATAAATATTGGGTTGGTTGTCGATCTTGAAGCTTGCAAGGTGGTCCCACGATTTCTTCTATTTTGGGTTATAGTAGTGGGTCCATTTTCATCACCAGGGAATATACGATGCTAAAAACACTTTCGTTTATGTCTGGCAGCAGCATTTCGATGAAAAAAATCGAAATGTTTTACACATCTTTTCTCGAGTAGCGGAGATTTATTTCTATACCCAATACTAGTTATGAATCGCTATCCTCTCAGATGGAAATTTGTCAACATACTTGTGAATAATTTTTTACGAAAGACATATACGTTTCTATGTGTTACATATTTTCTAAATATGTATGAGAGAAACAAAAATAGTTTTTTGTCGATTTCTGAAGAGTATGTTATCTAAATGACTAATTTATGACAAGTCACATTAGTTCCCAAATGTGTGACATGTCATATATAACGTCCTTCTTTCATGACAATGTCTTATGCGAAACATGTATGACATGTCTTCGACATTTCTCATTCTATAACGTAGTTTTAAAATGTCGTGTACTGGAACACAACACACCTGGTTACTATCACAATAATTTAGGAATATTATTCTTCACTTATTGTAAATAAAATGTTTGTAACAATGTTTTCATTATGTCCTTACATACATAAATTTACCTTCGACATGTAATAAAGGATTCATCTCAAATATACCACATACAATTCTTCTCAGACAGGTCTCATGAGACTCATATATGACTTCTCACATTCGATTCACCTCAGACAAGTCATAAACGATTCATCTCGGATATAACACACGAGGCATGCTTGCTTGTCTCTAATGAGTCATTAGTGTATCGTCAATGGCTTTCCTGCTGGGCTATTTTAGTAAGCCGGTTTTGCGTAGAAATTTTACTCCAGAAAAATGATTCGTCAAAGTGTTTAACGTGGAATACTATTGCAAGCAAAAACTGCACTAACAGAAGAAACCTGCAGCAGTTATAAACTGAAGGTACATGCTACGATTGGGGCTTTTAAAAAAAATAAAGTAGGTATCATTCGCGTGCGTGATTAAAAATTATAACATATTACGCTATTTTTAAAACAACATTGTGAAAGAAAAATAACGCACCTATAGAACCGACGAACAAGCATATATTTTGGAAAAATTTGGAATGGTACAGTGGTATAACCAAAATACAAGATTGAATTGTAAGTTGTAAGGAAGCTGTAATGTGTTCCCTTCAATAGTACAAAGAATTTTTTTATTATGACAATGATATGAAAAATCAGTTAGAATGTGTGCCTAAATCGATTGAAAACCAAGTCGCAAAGAAATTTCATAAGATGGGACATTTTGCATTTCTGTGTACAATAGATGGTGGTGCTTGCAAAACGTAAATTGTTTATAGCAAATCTACCAAAACATGTCAATGCAAGGAAATTTGGAAGCAATAACTGCCTCAACGATAAATATGGAAAGGAATCTGTTACTAGTGTAATTAACCCAGGCACTTGATGGAGATGGAAGGAAACAAGTTTTGAGTGATTTTAAAAAATTGTTTGAGTGGGTGAGAGGTAAAAGTGAAATGATTGTATTTGGAGATATGAAAGCACACGCGAGAATGTGGGATTGTTTCAACAACTTCGCAAGAGAAAAAGGGTTGGCCGACCTGATCAAGAATCTGATATGGTGCTCTTGAATGATGCCAACTAGAATGGTGAATGTGGGAGGCACGGCCAGTGCGACAGACCTGTCTATGATAATTATTGAAGTTACGTGGAATGTAGAAGAAGAGAATTTGGGTGTTTTGGAAGAAGTGTGAATTAATAAATAAGAGAAGATGGGTTAAAGATAAGAATGATAGAGATATGGATAGTGAAATTGAACATATTGAATTGAATAGGAGCAGTGAGAATAAGATTATATATGGAGAATGAATGTAAAGTTGAAAAATGCTATTCGCAGAGCGAGAAGGGAAAGTTGACGGGAATATGTGTCATTTATGACGCATAGAACCACAACTATGTATGGAATTTGTTTAATAGGGTGAATGGTAAACATGTCAATGTGAACAATGTGGTAATATGAGAACCGAGTAAAAGGGGACGAATTTATGAGGATGATACTAAATGTAAGGGCTCCCCAAATTAAAAAAGGCTGACTTAAAAATGGCATTTTTATTAAATTGTTTTTTTAATTTCAAAATTGACTAATGGCACTCTCTATTGGATATGTAAGTCCAAACCATTAAATTATTGCAACTAATGATTTCATTAGTGAAAATATAAAACAAACTTAAATGTGCAAATTGACATGACTTAAAAAAGGTCCCATTTTTTCATATAAAAACACCATTTTTAAGTCAACCTTTTTAATTTCAGCCTTTTTTAATTCAAGGAGCTAAATGTAAGTAGTGATTTGAATACATTAAGTGAAGCTGAAAGTCAAATCATGTGTTTAAATGAAAGAAAGGATAATAAGTATGAAGGGACAAATTCCTAAGAGTGTTAGAGTCCTCAAAACCTACCACTCCAAGGACGAACCATATAAGTTATAGAATGATCCAGTGGTTGAGTGACTCAGCAAAAAAAACTTACTTGAGATACTCAACAAAGTGTGGATGGGTTTCAGAATACCGAATAAATGGAGCAGGGTGGTTCACATAAGAGCAGGGTGGTTCCCATTCCTAAACGGGATAGGGATCTGAATGTGGCAACAAATTATCGGTGAATATAAACTGGAAAATATGAGAGCGGTTGTGATATTCTTGGACATTGAAAGAGCTTGTGATTACGTGGTTCCGTGGAAATTACAACAAATTCTTTCACGGAAAGTGTGCATGTGGATAAAAGATTTTATGACTGCGATAGAAAAATTGTTTTTAATGGAAGTGGGTATAGGTTGGAGGGAGTTACGAATATGGGACTTCCACAAGGAAGTAAAATATCTCCAGCTCTGTTTAACCTATATACCAGCGGGGTGCACCGCATCAATGCAGAAAATCAAATCGTTCTGCAATTTGCAGACGATTTTGTAGTGATTGGAAAAAGAAGATGTATTAATGCGGCGACTCAAAAGGCAAAAAAAGGAATAGATGAATTAATGGGAAAACTTAAAATGCTAAATCTGAGAGTGAATCCTAATAAGTGCGCGTATGAGTTTTAGCATGCATACAGGTATTTGGGTATTTGGATTGACAGACGTATGAATTTTGGGAAATACATGAAAACTTTGGCAGATAACTGCAAAAAACGCATCCGAGAGTTACTGATATGTTGAGAAAGGCCCTTATTTCCTCCAAAATTGGATATGGTATTAGCGTGTATGGGGATGGTTCGAAAGGGGCTTTTTGTCAGTTGATGGAAGGAGAGAATGCATGTGCCAGAGTGGTATTAGAGAGAGTCAGTGAGAATTATAACTAAGAAAAATGAGTTTTGGAATGAAATAATATTCAGATTACAAAGTAGGGCGGTGTACAAACCAACATATAGCAAGCAATGCAATTGAAAATATGAACAGTTAAGGGCTAGTTATATAGACGAAAACGAAACGGACCGAAACGAAACGGACGAATTGAATACATGAAAACATACTAAACCAATTATATAGAAGAAACGAAAGGAAAAAGGACGGATAAATTGATTCAATTCGATTTGCTTTCGTTTCGTCTTTGCGCTTATACACTATCGGTTATGATTTTTTTTGTTATCCTTACAAGCACATGTCAAATTGTCACAATATTTTGTATTCTAATTGGATTCAAACGCAGAGTTTTTAGTTTGCCAAAAATAAAATGGATTTTCCCAGTTAGTTTTCACTTCACACGAGAAGTTAGCTTCAAATAATATACAATTAGAAATAAATATGAAAATGTCAAAACCGTTTTCACTAATTCGCCTATATAACCATGCCTCCTTCGTCTTTTCGTTTCATTTCGTTTCAGTCCGTTTCTTTTCCGTCTATATAACTAGCCCTTTATTGCCAAAATTATGTTTGAGAAAATCAGTCAGCGGTATTTGCAACAAGATATTGTTTATACAGATGCTAGTTTGAGTGAGAATGGCGCAGGTGCTGGTATTTTTATGCCTAATAAGAATGTGGAAAAATGTTTTAAATCGGATGATCATCTGTATAATGAACGCTGGATTGATTGGAATATTTGAAGGTATAAAATTAGCTGTGATTGAACGGGAAAGGAAAATAGTAATATTTTCCGATTCCATGATAAACCACCCCGCTTGCTAAAAAGTGGAGGTGGAAGAGAAGGTAATTTGGATGTGGATATTGAATGTGTTCGTTTCTGTCAACGTGACGTCACATAGACAGATCGAAGTAAATGAACGAGCCGATATGTTAGCTAAAAAGGGTGCATTGAATGACATGGTTCAGGAGTATGGAAGGAAAGATACAAGAGATACTTCGAATGCTTCAGATGAATCTGTGGAGAAAATGGGAGAGAGAATTTAACGAGAGAAGTCTAACGAAAGGAACGAAGTACTCTACACGATGGTCAAAAGAAATACACGAATGATTGAGGGAATCGGCTGAATCATGGAAATTGGAAGGAATGTTTGTGGAAACGTCAATTGAGTGAGGGCAAAAATTGTGAGTTGTGTGGAAGTGTGAAGGATGTTGAACATCTATTACTGGTTTGTGCAAGATACAACCAATGCAGATCTAAGTTCAACATCCTTCGGAATACAAGAAATATAAGTGAATTCATGAATGAGGGAGGTTTAGCTTACAAAGAAATGTATAAATTTATGAGAATAAGTGGAATAATTTATTTAATAATAAATAATGTGTGTAGGGACTACCAAGTTTTCTTAGTAAAAATATTAAAATGATGTAGTTATGAGGTTTGGCAACATGGTTCTTTTTTATGGAGTGAAGCCTAATAAAAAAAAAATAAAAAGAAATCCTCTAATTTCATACGAATGCTGATTTGAGTGTAGGCAACTATAAATACAATACCTATTGATCAGCAAAAATAAATATTTATGCTATGTTATACTAAAAATCGAGGTTATTTCGCAATTACAACTCTGGAATTCTTCCTTACTGCATTTCTTCAGACCTATTGATCGGGATCAAGTTGATTTCAGATTTGTAGCCAGCCAATCGGAACAATGAAATATAATTTGGGAAACTAAGTTTAGAACATAAATTATAAAATTTTAAAAACGATATGAATATTTTAACTCAAACTTCATATTAATCGATAAAAGTTTAAAAATTAAAATTCTGCTATAAGATGAAATATTTAAGATGTTTAAGTAGTTAAATTCCTTAGCCCAAACTGTTTCATCAGTTCCCTCGAACTACACAATAACCGATAAATTATCTTAAGCAGCCCCATCCTGAAAATTTGCACACGATTGTGTATCATAAAATTCAACCTCAAACCTTCGAAACTTAAACAAAAAAAAACTGAATCCTAACGTCGATACGCGCGCATATTGTAAATTCATAAAAAGTACTTATGGTGTTTACGCATTGCGAATATTTAAACGGCAAATTTGCATATTTTTCCATCGCAATTGGAATGGTTTGTTATGTGTGTCGGCAACTAAAATAATCGCATGTACATATATACATTATGTTAAATGTAAGATTAAAAATTATTAATCTTAATTAATCATAAATCTTTTGGGTTTTCTTCTTTACCAGTTTTGAACATATAGATTTTATGTTATGTGTTTATTTATATGCAAATATAATTTTATTTACTCGTCTACGATGGCATTGAAATGTGTAATTGAAAAGTAAAATTATATTTAATGCCGGATTATTATGTCTAGGGAGTGTTGCATTTGGTACAAAAAATAAAAAAAATCTGAATTTGCCATCGCGTATAATCGGATCAAGTTTAACACCTTGACTTATTTAGACAAATTTAAATAATAATTGAATTTATATAAATAATATTTTTTTTTTTTGTAAATTAATCAGTAAATAAATTTGACAAGTTGATTGCTTTATTTGTTCTATGCTGTGTTGATACATGTCATCTCGTTAAAAGGTGTATGCGATTAAATTCCGCCTTCTCAAGCTCCGGTATCCGCGTCTTTCGATTTAATTAAAAATGAAATGTTGATTAACACAGTTGGATGCAATATTTCTATATCTCTAACATAAAAATTTTCTTGTACGTACCATGAAAATGAATTGATCGGAGAACAAAAACTATACTCGCATCTATAGCACACATAGTAAGAAATAAAACCATAAAAATTTTCTTCGCTTCATAACGGAGGAAAATTTATTATAAAACGACAAAGAAAATATCTAAATTTATCTTAATTGTAATAATAAATTATTTTAGTTTTAAAGATATAAATAAGGAATAAAAAAATATTTTGTAATTTATGGCATGTCGTGTAAATATAGTTTTTTTTTTTTTTGTAGAGAGATGGTACATTATAGTTTTGGTCGAAATAAAGGTCGTAAACGTGAGGTAGGTATCGTAATAATTCCACTCAAATTTGTAAATGCATCGGTAACTATACATTTCTAAATCGGACATAATCACTGGAAATTCCAAATCACCCCATTTAACAGATACAGATAAGCGCTCGTATATTCGCGGATATGATAATATCGCAAAATATGGAAGCAAATATTACTCGAGTTTGTAGCATTTTCCCCCATTTTTATACGCCGCGTTGATATTTAATATTTAAATGGTAGAGTAGTTATACTACAACAATTAAAATAAAGGATTAATTTTTTTGGTTGGTCTGTTCGTTTTTGTATATGTTGTCTGGTGGTGGGAGGCTCACAATTGATTTATAGTACTAAAAATTGTTGATGACATTTTACATGAAAAATAATTATAAATACAAAAATGAAAAATTGGAAAATTCTTTTGTTGTTGTTGTTGTAAATAATACACAAATGATCATTGTTTATACGTCTATACGTGCGGTATGGTGATTTTTGTATCTCCTGTTTGTATCGATATTTAAATTATTTATTTATTTATAAAAATGCCGTGTTGTGTTTGCTTTTGGTTGTTGTTCAGCCGATTCATTAATTAATTTCCATGAGTTTTACAATTGTATGTACATGATGGTATTGTTGGATTGCATAGCACCGCGCCCCGAACTTCAACACACAATTCCAATTAAATTATTAATAATTAATTGATTTTTTGCTATTTATAATTTAATAATTAATAAAAAAGTTGCGGTTATACATTTTATCTGAGCACATAATGTATTTTCATTAATTTTGTTCAGTATAAAGATTTCCTTTATTCATCTCATCGTATATAAACAAAAAAAAAAAAAACTTATTACCTGTCAGGTAGCTTACTTTAGAATTATAATAAATTTACAAGGCAAGTATATAGTAATACAGTTTTCTTTCTTACACAAATTTTATTTCATTTTTTTGTTAGCTACTCTACTTGAACTAAACGAAAAAATATTGAAATTCTACGTGATCGTTGAATCAATTACCAGCCAAACTCTCAAGTAGTTAAGTACTTTGGGTACAAGAATATATATAATATTGTACATGTAATGAAATAAAAACACAAAGAAGCAAGGTATATGGTTGAAAACGTATTACATTTTTTTTGCGGAATTTACAACACTAAATGTGAAAATCAATTAAAATATAATTTGCATATTTCACAATAAGTGCATCTAAAAAAAAAAAAAATTGGTGTATGTATATACGCTTTTTGTATGTTCTTAGATGAATATCGCTTTTAGAATATTTATTCTGGTAGTTACTCGTTCTTGGGAGCTCTTTAATATTAAACGAGTGACCGTATAGTCATTTATGTAGATTTATTGTTTAGTACCGCATTCGTTTAATGTATGGGGGAAGGTCAGTGATTCTATTATTTTTCATGCAAAATTGGATTGTACATTATTTGGTCGTACAACTAACATCGTTTACTCGTCATTAACAATGAATCAACATTAAACATTTCACGTGTCACTGAGAACCTTGACTTTTCTAAAATCACTGTACTTGCTATTCCATTTAAATTGACTAGATTTTTTTTAATCGATCGGATTAACGGATGAACTTAATCTTACAGCCTGTTTTCAGTAAGATTTTTCCCCATTTAATTATTTGACTAAACCTCAGGACCCAGCTCAATTTTCACTGTATATTTACTCTTATCTACATGAGCGTAGTACAACACCAAAGTTTAAAGGCTGTTTGTACGGTATCAAACTTTGGCCGTCAATTTGGGAAAATATGTGTCCGAGAAAAAAATCGAATTGTGAATGACGTTGTGATTAACACTCGAACATTTCTGTTTTTATGCATGACGACATAAAAATTTCTCGGAAGGTTTCTACTCCAAGTGAAACTAATCTGTTGCAGTCGGACTATAACAACTGTCCCGTATGGTCAGCATTCCTAAAGTTAGTAGAACCCATTACAACACACTTTGAAAACGGATTATTATATAGGCAGATTAGCTAGCTCTGTAAACATTTTAGGCTAATTCCATTCTAACTAAAACAGAGGCTAGTTTTAACAAAAGAAAAAAATATGAAAAATGAGAGGCTATTTTTAGTTGAGAACACAGTCTTGAACAAGCTGCGTTTTTTTTTAAACAATCGAGTAGAGTTCGCGATAGCTATTTTCAAATTTGTCCTATTTAAAATAAAAAATTTAATTTTTTTAATTTAAATAATTTAGATTTAATTGGAATCTACATATAACCAAAAAAAATATATATATAACCACAAAAAAATCCATCATAAAAGTTGTATGGTTTTCTTGTAATATCGTTGTTCTGTATAGTTCTGTATAATAACGGAGTAGTTCAGAACTATACAGAACAACGATATTACAAGAAAACTATACAACTTTTATGATGGATTTTTTTGGTTATACATAAATTTCTATTAAATCTAAATTATTTAATTAAACAAAATTTAATTTTTAATTTTAAATTGGACAAATTTGAAAATAGCTATCGCGAACTCTACTCGATTGTTTAAAAAAAATTTGTTTCTGCGTCGGACCAGACGGTGGAAGTGAAACTTCTTTGGCCATTCGATCACACACACGCACACAGTTGACATGACACGGGTTGATATGATTTGGTATGATTTGATAGTGATTTGATATGATTTGATATGAGTTGATATGATATGATATGATTTGAATGATTTGATATGATTTGATATGACTTGATATGATTTTTGATATGAATTTTGATATAATTTTATATGATTTGATATGATTTGATCCGATTTTATATGATTTTATATGGTTTTATATGATTAGATATGATATTTGTTATGATTTGATATGATTTGATATTTGATATGATTTTTGATATGATTTGATATGATTTTTGATATGATTTGATATGATGTTTGATATGATTTGATATGATATTTGATATGATTTGATATGATATTTGATATGATTTGATAAGACTTGATATGATTTTATATGATTTTATATGGTTTGATATGATTTGATATAATTTGATATGATTTGATACGATTTGATATGATTTGATATGATTTGATATGATTTGATATGATTTGATATGATTTGATATGATTTGATATAATTTGATATGATTTGATATGATTTGATATGATTTCAAAAATCATATCAAAAATCATATCAAGTCATAATATGATTTTTGATAAACAATTTTATGACTTGATATGATTTGATCCGATTTGATATGATTTTATATGGTTTTGTATGATTAGATATGATATTTGTTACGATTTGATATGATTCGATATGATTTGATATGATTTGACATGAATTGATATGATTTGATATGATTTGTATGATTTGATATGATTTGATATGATTTTTGATATGATTTGATATGATTTTTGATATGATTTAGGGCGATACCAATCCACACAAGATACCAGAAACTGGCATTGCCGTAACCGACAATGGGGAGCGCTAAAAATCAACGATAAGCTACTTCTTGTGGTTTAACTGGATGAAAATATAAAATAAAATAAAATATTTATGGAGAAAAGCCGATAACTATGGCTTGAGATATATAAGACAATGCACAATGTAACACATAACACATTAGTCGTATGACATTAGTCGCCCAGTCGTAACTTTTTGTCACCACCAGGAATCGAACCCGGGACCCCCGAATTACATAGCAAGCGCTCTACTTACTATGCTATTGAGGGCGACAAAATGATATGGTTACCGACGACATGTGGTTCAAAGAGGACGACGCTACGTGCCACACCATCGAGATTGTGCGATTTAACGCATTTAGGCTTCTTCCTTTAGAGCAATTTTGAGTCGCACGTCTAGGCGAATAAACCGCAAACAATTAGTGCGTTCAAAGCCATCATAACGAATGCCATTCATAAATTCAGCCAGATTTATGTGACAAAGTCATCGAAAATTGGACCTCCCGAATTATGCCAACAAGGAAAGTCGCGGTGGAGATTTGAACGACGTTATATTCCAAATTTAATGCCATAAAATATTCTTTCAAATAAAAGAAAAATTGAGTGGAAATCTGACACACAACTTGTTTTATTTTTGAAATTCTGCCTTGTGAAGGACATTGCATTAGTATTACCTATTCATTGAAGATACAGTGATAGACATTCGTTTAAGCACAATATGTTATTTGAATATTCGCACTCCTAGAAGCAAATAATTTAGATCTTTTTCAGGTAGTTTAAATTGGGCATATAATCTTAAATCTGTTGTAAGATCGTATTAGTGAAAATTTTAGATTTGAGTATCAGATTAAAAATTTAGATAGTCCTATGTATTAACGCACTTGTGTATTCAAAAATAATTTATTAATTTGCTTAATATTTCGTGCGAGCCCACAATTTTTAATAATTTCAAAAATTTGATTAGACATTGGATTTCATGAAGTTTTTAAGAGTTTTCACATAATTCCAGATAATTTAAAAAGCGCCTTCGAAGAGTTCAATGCACACACTGGAGTTTAAATTCGAGTCGTAGAAGTCGAAAAATCCCACCGGTGTGAAGTTTTCAACATTTATGAAAAGTGTAGCTACATAAATTGACAAAAAACAAAAATGTAGATACACCATTTAAGAAAAAGTGTAGAGTTACATAAAAAAGTTATGACAGGGTTGAATTTGTTATTTATTCCAACCAATCGAACCTAATCTAATTCGCGGCATATCACTGCGTCCTTCGAGGATTTTTTTTAATTAGTGTAAATAGAAATAATAATGTAAACAATTAAACGGTATCATTTGTGCCAGCAACTTTAGGGAATGTGTGTTGAGTAACACATACTACTAGAAAGAAACGTGTACGTGTTGGTCGCGGGAGTTATTTTACTTTTCTCCTACCTTTTGACTAAGCACATCTACAGGGGGTCAATAAAGTTGCTGACACGAATGGTACCGTTGGATTTTTTACATTATTTTTAAGCTTAAACATACATTTTGCTCTCGATCATTAATACGGACAATTTTTAAAAATTTATCAATTCAAGGTCGATTTCACGGTTCAGGTTTGATTGGTATTTAAAAAAAATTGCCACATCCGGTATGCTGTTTTAATCGCAATCAAAAGCAAAAATTTAAAAATCATCTTAGTAAATTGCTTCTTCAAATCCATTGTAAAAATTAGATTTTTCTCAAAATTTTTGGCGTAGCTCGAGCTGGATATCATTTAAACGTCGATTTCATCCTTTAGTTCTATAATCGTCTTGAATTTCATGGCCTAGATGTTACTTTTGGAGCCCTTGTTTCTTGTGCCCTTGTATGTCATGGTAGAGTGCCGTTTATCTTAACAGAGTTACCGACATCATTTTTAAGAGCCTGATGACCCCATCAACTCAAAAGCCATACCAAGGTTTTAATTGAATATGACATTTCGCTTGTTAACGTATTTGATTAAGTGGGATTTTGTATTATAGCTCTTTAAAGTTTGTTTTGAAAAACCTACATTAACTGCTGTTGTTTAAGCATTAAACTAGTAAAAATATGGCGCTACTAATGATATTGTTAAGAAGCCTGCCTAAATTTGATAAAGCCTGTTTAGATAACAGTTTCTTGTCAAAAAGTAAAAACACGGTCGACTTACAAATAGTTGATGTCGAAATTGATTGCGGAACGACATTTCCAAATATTGTATAGAATACCAAATATTGTATATAGAATACCGAAATGATTTCAATCTTTATATAGTACGTAAAAATATTAATCACTTTTAAAGATGAAGCCACAACCGCTGTTGGTACTTAGTCGAATCGATTGTCGTTTCAAATTACTATAAACATCAGGTACTTGTATGAAGAATTAGCCAATTGCTATGCCAATAAGTGACTTGAGACGTAAGAAACAATTAAAAATAGCCATTTCGAGTCGTGTGGAATTTTGAAGTGACGGAAAAAACATAAATTATGCCGGTTGTCGTTTGAAGTGACTACGATACTAAACATATATTTTGACAAGGCAGCCAACTACAGTTTCATATTGAAAGAGTTACTTGAAACAGCAAACGACACGATCGACTAGCGATATCGGACGAGTTAATGCAGGGGACAATAATTTTGGTTAATTTTATGTTTTATAAACCACGTTAATGGTCATGGTTTATAAAAAATAAAATTAACCAAAATTACTGTCCCCTATATTAACACCCCAATTACGCTAGTCGTGTCGTTTAGTTATTTGGTTCTTCCAAAAAGCAACGTTAACAAATCAGACAGTTCAGTCCACCAAAAATTACTGCAAAGTGTAAAACCACAAAATAAAATTACTTCAATTAGTTAAATCATTTAATCTAAGAAGGCGACGAAAATTCCAATTAGATTTGTCTTATTCTACACATATCTCGGCAAACTTTGCGTAATAAAAAACAATTAGGAACGCAACAATTAACCGTAAAAACGCTTTGGTTGGCCATTACTGACCTATTTATGTTTTATTTTATAACTTTAAAACAGAGTAAGATGTCAAGAAAAAACAAAGTGCAGATTGCTCTCATTGTTTGCAGTTGCAGCTTCAAATTTATAAGCTGCAATAAAATCGGTGCAGTGTTTTTGGCGTGAAAGCCGGAGAACAAAAATCGTGCGAACGAAAAATTTAAAAACACATGATTATGACCGGTGTGAAGTTCTTAGCATCTTTTTTAATTTTTCTAACAAATTTAAAATTTACGAGAGTGTACGATCAACATCAGTGTAATTCAACTATGAATGATATATCTAAATTGGTGTGTGTTATTCCAAATAAAAATAGTTTGGCTCGGCTGAGGATTTTCTAGAGATCGTATAAGTTCAAATAACAATTTCTGGCATGAGTGTTCCTTGTCTATATACTTACTAGTGGTTATGCCTACACATCTCTAAAATTTTAGCTATTTTATTAAATTTATTATTAATTCCATTCATAGTTTAATTACAGTGTTAATAACACTGTGCTTGAATCGCAAACTTTTTTTTGTGACAAGCTGGGCACCCATTTTTGAGACATGTTTTGGCTCTGAGTCAAAAATTTGTCAAAATATACTCATTTTCACGTTGATAACTCTTGAACCATTAGGATTTTCGTTTTGTTTTCTTCAGCAAAGTTGTTGCGCAAGCCAAGACAAACAGCTTTGCCGAAACTATCAACACTGAAAAGCCACATCTACATTCACAGTTTTGTGTTATTTTTTTTTCTTTTCATTTCGACGAAAACACACTTCTTTATCATTTTTTATCCATTTATTGAACTTAAATCGATTGAAATCGATCGAATAACCATCTCATCGACAAGTATAGATACAATATAAAATATTTAAAAGAAAATTAAATCGATTCAGTGATTTTATGGTGATTTTTCTTAACTTTTTTAATTTTCTGATTCGTACGTGTCGTCTTCGGGATCTTCTTCCTCATGCAAATTCCAACAAATGTCACCCAAGAGTGCATGTAGCTTTTTACCGATGTACCAATGTTTGAGCCTTGCCGTCACTTGGTGAAAACGCTCGCCGTGTACATCGGATCGGTGATTGCGAATTTTTCCACGTGACAATGCAAAAAATGTTTTTTCAATGACATTCGAACGTTTATACATATTATGAAAAGCGGTCAGCATATTTTCAATATATTTGCGCCAATCATCTGATCGATTAATTCCGAGAACATTCTTAGTAACTTCATTTTTACTTATTGTGCCAATTATTTAACTTTTTTTAGAAATATCGGTTTCGAGAATAATCTCTTCTTCGGTTTATTTTTTACTACTTAGGCTGTGTGCCAAACTTAAGGTAAATCGTTTAAAAAAAGATTTTAGGACAGATATTTCGGATCAGTTTGTCATAGAGTTTTTGAAAAATAATTGAATTTACCGAAAAAATTACTTAAAATTTACTTTTACCTTAAGTTTGGCACGCAACCTAAGTATGTATTACTTAATTATTTTGAAGGCTGTTTATATACTGTTGCTAGCCGCAGCTCCTTCGCACCAACTTTGTTTTTAAGTTATCTACAGTGAGGCAGATCCGCGATCCGCTAGCAAGAAAGCAATTTGCTAGCCAAAATCCTGACACTCAATCAATTTTACCATAATAGCAGTCGGCTATTTTTCCGTACAAAAGGAACTATGCAAATTATAAAAATGATTATATTTATAAATAATTTAAACTGGTCTTCTTGGGAGTCGCGTAAATCTGTCCATGAATATAAACATACTGAAATTGAAAAATGTTTGCCAGTTGAATGATGCACACACCGAAGCAACCGATTGCCAGGAAAATATCTATACATGGAAAGGACAGCTATATGAAGTTTTAGATGTTATTATGAACTTTTCACCTCATTTGAATGAGCTTCTATGCTCAAAAAGGGGTGTGAAGTTCACGAAATTTTTTATCAATAAATAAATAAATAAAATAAATAAGAAAATTTAAATTTCAAAATACATTGTTCATAAAATTTTTGTTTATTTTTGCGATATTGAAGTAGAATTTACGGATTCAAAAATTAAACAGCAAATTTTCTGTTGTTCTACTGTGCAATCGTACAAAAAAAAAACAAAAAGCGTATTGAAAATATAATTTGAAATTTAAATTTCCTTTCTAAAATTGATTGAGTAGTCAGGATTTTGGCCAGCAAATTGCTTGCTTGCTAGCGGATCGAGTATCTATCACTAGTGGAAAAAATCGAATATTTATATCAAAAAAATATACTGAGGAATACCAAAATCAATTTATTTTGGTATAAATGATTACTTTAAATTGGTTAAAATTTAATATATTTAGAGACCAAAATTCTGCTAAAAATTATACATCTCAAACATTACACAAATTTAAATATGAATTGTGTATATAAAAATATTTAAATTTAGTCAAAATTAAACATAAATTTAAAAAATTATTTGAAGCGAATTATTGGAATCGAAAATTATATTACACATTTTAGAAAAATAATTTTTTTTAATCATCACTTTTCATCCCGCACGAGAGATGAAATTCCCGCAAAAGAGAAAATTTCCATGACCTGGCAACACTAATGCGCAATCAATACTACCGTGCTGAAAAAATATATTTAGTTCTAATGCTGCGGCACTATTCTGGTAATTCCCCAGGAATAGGGAAGTGGGGAAAGAATTCTTAAATGATTTCTGCTCAAATATTTACTTTCCGGCCTACTGAGGAGAAAAGTTTGTTGTAAATATTTATAAATTGGGGTAAAAATTTCCGTATCTAAATTGGCAGGGAAAATATTCTCAATTTAATTTTGTTATCAAAAAATTTAACACTAGCTTTTTACCTCAGTATGCCGGGAAAAAAATATTTGAACAGAAATTGCATATAAATTATTTCTCCAGTTCCTTATTTCTGGGGAAATACCAGAATAGTGCCACTGGTGTAGTTTGCAGAAAAAGAAATAAACCAAATTAAGTATATTTTAAGTTTAATTCTGTATTTAAATATATTGATTTATATTGTTAGGAATTAAACTCTACAGAGTTATTGCTTTGGTGGTGCAGTGGTTAAGGTGTACACCGCTAAGTGTTATTATCCTAAAAGTCGCCGGTTCGAGTCCAGTCGGAATCCAAAATTAAGAAATTATTATCGGCAACGATGTTATCTGATCAAGTATTCACTACACTGATTGACTGACTGAAAATACTAGAATTAACAACGACGTGAAATAATCAATGCAGGGGAATTGATGACGTGGCATGTCCGCGGATACACACAACTACATGGAAATGATTTAAACTTACAATACGCATACATCGACAGTCACAATAAATGGAATATTTTCTTTTAATAGAATATAATGAAAATATTTCATTTATAATTTTTGTTTAAATTTAAAAATTATACTAAAATTATATTGCCATAACCTACTAAAATTATACAAAAATTATTATTAAATTTCTATTTTTAGTATAAAAAATTTCAATTTTTCCACTAGGATACCTCAATAAGTCGTAAATTTTATTCGTTTTGTGTTGATTTTGTCGTTAACTAAATTGTTGGTGTTTTTGTTTTTGCATATCTTCAGGGTGTGAATTTTGACCGTAATTTGACTCCATGACTCATGAGAAATTTGTATTCGTATACAGTATACAAACAAATGTCTCATGAGTCATGAGTCAAATTGTGCCCAAAATTTATACCAAGATCTTCCAACCTTTCTAATTTCGGTTCTTCTTTCTGTGCTGAATTTTTTTTTGAAATTAGTGTAATTATGATTTTCAGTTTTTATGTGTTGTGCGAAGCTTGATTTTATGTACTTTTTTTAAATTTGGTTATTCCATTCATGTGTTCTGTGTTTCTTATTTGAAATGAGCGTTCTATTTGGCCTATGTATGTCAACCTCCAGTTGTATTTAGCCTTACCTGTGTGTACGGATCTCTGTACAGGTGGACCCATGTTTCTCTAGACGGCAAGGTAGGAGCCGGAATCTTCTGTGTGAAGGTTTTACCAAAACTGACAAGCCTTTTTGGGGAACATGCGAGAAGGCTGGGTCTACAGATGAATGACTTTGTAGAAGTTGCTTGGACGAAGAGGAGGAAGAGACTTTAGATAACTTCCTATGATCGTGTCCGGCACTATCATACAGGAGGCATAGGTATTTGGGCGTGTACAGTATAGCCAGCCGTTCAGATCTCGCGGACTGTGGAGTGCGAGATATTTACGTACGTAGCTCTGAATAGTTTTGAACAGGCTTAAAGGGGAAATGGGATCCTGTTATATCACAACGGGCCACTACTGGTGTAAGCGTGCAGAAGCAGCCACTCCGACCTAACCTAACCTAATCTTGGCCTAAGTAAAACACACATATACGGTGGATGTGGTTTTTCGGCCTTGATATGTTCCGCAAAGTTGTTTGTCTTGACTTGCGCAACAACTTTGCTGAAGAAAGCAAAACGAAAATCTTAATGGTTCAAGAGTTATCAAAGTAAAAATGAGTATACTTAATTTGACAAATTTTTGACTCAGAGCAAAAACATATCGAAAGCGATATCTCAAAAATGGGGACTAACTTTGAAATGGGACTAGCACCACTATATTCAGCGTATTCGAATTAGGTTTACCCCTGGGTGCCCAGCTTGTCACATTTTTCAACTAGCACAGTGTAATTGATCGAACACTTTCGTTAATTTTAAATTTGTTAGAACACATTAACAAATGGGTATGGAGCTCTTACCATACCGGTTGATTATGATTACTTATCTCATAAGAGATTCAGAAACCTCAAAAACATGTATTTATTTCAAAATTACAGACAGACAAAATACTCCATGAAATGATTTAATTCTCGTAGACTGGAATATTTACTATATCAAGCTATTGTGCTACGCGTTTCGTAATTAGGACACTGGAAAATGTTAACAAGACAATTTGCCAATTTTAATTAAATTCTAGATAAATTATGAGCCACAGTGAACCAAAGTCAAATAAATTCATACTTTAATTAAAACCAATTTAAACGATCTCCTATAATTAAATATATCGATCTTAAATTTTTTTCTGCCATTACATTTCAATTGTAATTAAAACTTATCTGTGTGGTTTAACGTTTTCTAATATATATATTTATCTCCTTACTTAATTAACATTTGCGAATCTATTTATTTGAACGACCAGAGGCTTACATATTTACTGTTTATATTATGGAGCATAATTAAATCACGATTTTAAACTTTAAACTCGAAAATCAAGGCACAGTATATATTTCAAAAGCCCCCGTATATTTGTGGTTTAGTTAATGCGCTTACCAATACATGTACATCATGCGCTATATCTACGATTATTATGTGAAAAGATCTTCATCATCTTATAATAAATTTATATATTTTTAGCCTTGGATGTATGGTTAAGAAGAAAAGGGATATAGATCTTATAATCTTGACATGATTTTCGACTTAATAAAACCGTTAAAATTCTAGTTCTTCGCTGCTAAGGTTAGAAGCGCACATAAACAGCAAAAAAATATATATTTTATTAGTTTTTTTGGTTTATGATCTTACAAAATCGTATTATGAGTCATGCTGGTTAAATAATATACGTATCTGTATGCTATTAACATAGATTTTATTTTATGTTTGTGATAATCCCAATTTTATATTAAATTTTTATAATTGCCTTAGAATTTATGGCTCTTAGGTGGTTTGATGAAAACGATGACCAACAAATAATTGATTATTCCTCCAGCATCATCTCTCTAATTATGATTTATATTAATGAATTGAGGCACACATTAGAAAATTATGTAGAATATTACATTACGAAGAAGCATAAATATTTAATTTTAAAAAGTAATAAACTGTGACAACATTGTCTCCTTCTCCAATTTATGAATAATAAATTACAGTCTTCTTATATTATTACGACGAGTGTACCATTTTATTATCATATCGTACAGAGAGTTCCTGTAGTGCCATTTAGTACACAATGCATGCATACTCATATACATATGAGTTTTTCATATCTCATAAAAAATGTAATAATTTTCACACTTTCCATTGAAAGTCGATAAATAATAATACAAAATATTAATTGCAAACACTGTGCACAGTATAAAATCGTCTTATATTACATTGCAAATCAAGTTCATTGGCATTTTGCATAAAAAAAATATACAAAATCTTGAAACAGAATATGAGCTGAACTCAAAATTGTTGCGCATACATCTTTATTATGAATGTGAATGGAACTCTGTATGTGCAATGCAAAAGATCATCGTCGAATGCAAAATGTGTTTTTAATATTTCATATATAACTCTTAAATGTCTTGGAATCAATGAATGGAACTGACAGGTAGATTTTATTTTCGGTTTCATCATTTGTGTGGCAACATGATGTAGTTAAGTGAAATGAAAACTGAATTTGATCATATGAGATTTTTGTTGATCATATTGAACCTCTAGAAGACTACTTATCTTAACACTTAATTAAACGGGTCGTTTGAATCATGTATATGGGTGGTATTTGCCCTGTATCACTGGATTGTAACTACAGTTATAAATTTGGCAGTTGACAACACCAATTCCTCTAATTTACACAACCTTCGGAATATTTTCGAAAATACTCTCTCACGCACTGACACCACGTTCGTAATACTTACACCACTGGAATATTCACACAATAATTTTCCCACTAATGTAAACAATGGGGTAGTAGATACTCGATTGATTAGCATGCAAGGAGTTTGCTAGCCGAAATCCTGCCTACTCAAACAATTTTACCATTTTACCAAGGAAATTTAAATTTCAAATTATATTTTCAGCAATTTTTTGTATTTTTTGCGATGCGATTGCGGAAGCGTGTGATTTTAATAATGAAATAAATTTTTCTCTGTAACTGAGACAATTTTGTATTGGCTCGAAATTCCAACAGAGTGGTAACTGGATATCGTGGATCAATCCCCAAACTTTTCAGTCACAGAGAGAAAATTATGGTGCATTAATGGAGCTGGATTATCTCTGATTACATGAGCCTTATTGAAATCGAATATTCCGGTGCGCTAGCTTTTCAGTTACAGCGAGTCCTAAACTTTCATTTACAGGCAGAACAATTAAGAGTATTATTGAGCTATAGTGGGCCCTTAAGACTTGAACCTGGATATTAGCTAAAGATAGGGACTTCTATATAAGAACGTACAAATAAAAACTAAGTGTCAGAACACTTCCGGATTGCAGTAACGAAGAACCTTGGTCCCTTAGCTCATCTGATAGCTTATCCTATTTTTTCTTAATTGTTTTTTAATTTTACTCAACACACACTCTAATTAGGCAAGCAGCTATATATTGAGCTCTAAACCGCAAAATACTGACTTGGTCCATTTTCCTAGAAACAAGTACAAGCTTCCTCAAACTGATCCTCCACTTTAAAGAGCATTTTATTATTTAGGATTAATGTCTGGTGGAAGGTTCTAAAAGTTTTGGTGAACATAAGGTTCACCTAACATTTCATGACAAGTGCAGCAAACAGCGATTCTGTGCATACGTAGGGTACTCAGGCGAAATTTCACGCAAGCACTGGGGATTCTTTCCCGTCTTACATTCATGGATATCCTTGATAAACAAATGGTCTCGAATTCAGCCATGTCACAACTCCATAGAACTGATATTCTCACTAGAGTGGTTGGGATGGGGTTATGCGTTGAACATAAAATTTTCTTTCTGTCTCACCGACCACTGCAACATTTTCCAAGTTAAAGTAATGGCGATAAAACAGGAATAAGACTGGTTAGGATATAACTATTTTTTGTAATACGCTAAAGGGATATTCGAATTTTGACGGACTAGGTTGGGCTTCGATAAAAGCACTAAAGAGTATTTTCATTTGAAAGTAAAGAAAAATTTAAGGGTAAATGAGCTCCTCTTAAGATTAAAAGCCGTCACATTTGCGTTTATTTGCGATTTCGGGTCTCCTCATGTGAATACTGTTGAAGCTTTAAAGATGAAGAGGAAGATTGCACTGTACTCCATTTCCTTTACACCCGCCCCAGTCTAGAATCAAGCAGATAACAATTTCTGGAATCTTCTCTATTAAAAGACTCATGACCTCAGAGAGGCGGTTGCCAAGGTAATTTTATGCTTCGTTGGATGCTGATTTCAAACCTAACCTAAGTTTTTAATAGGTTATCGGAGAGTTATTTTGCCATAAATAGGCGTATACTAAAACTTGTAAACATCAAATTGATAGTTCAATTTTTTAGGATTTAACATAACTATTGAGCATTGGACATTTAACATCAGTGGCGCGGAGTATAATTTGTGTGAAGTATTAATTGAGCACTTAAGTTTTATTTAAGGATAAAGAAAATTGCCTTATAATCAAATGACCCTGGTATCAAATCAGTTGACATAACTAATCAAACTGGATGACTGGGAATTTCCACAGTAACGAATTGATGCTTGTAACCCCTAATCCCTTGACCGTTTGGCTCTAACAATATTCTTTTTACAAATAATTTTAGTGGCATAATGATTTACGCCATTTTACTTATGACACCCCCATCTGTGTTACATTTTTTGTGTTCTACTTCTATTTCGGTTTGTGTCTGGGGTTTAGCACAGTTTTTCACATGCGGGGTTGCCAGTCTTGTATTGTTCGAAAATTGCGATGGAGCGCGACCAATATGCATCGAGTGTGGGCAAAGTAAAACTCTCTAGGAGAATGTATTTCTTATATGCTTCTCGTTTACATCAATGCGAATTGATGTAAACGAAAAACAGAGAAGAAAGAAAATTCTTCTAGAACGTTTTGCGCGTCGTTTTTTCGGTGCGAGAATTTTTGGTTAGGCATTCGAGTTTTGATTTTTGATGATTCGAGTTTTGATTTTTGATTATTCGAGTTTTGAATTTTGATGATTCGAGTTAGATTAGTCGATTTTTGTTTTTTTTTTGGTGAGCAATGTCAGATTGGTTGTTTTGGGCATAAACCGCTTAAATTAAAAGTAAATTCAGGAAAATAATTGTAACTTAATATTTTGTTTATATAATACAAAGTTTAAGTTTATAATTATATAAAATAAATAATTTCTTTGTTTCTGAATATCAAATAAAAAAACATAAATATATTTACAAATGGTGTATAATTCCTTAATGGTTTTTGTATGAACAAAGTGCTATGCGTCGATTTTTTTTATTGAGCGTTGGTATGTAAATTTTGAGGCGTATCTGTATGGATTTAGTAGCATATCGCTCAGGATTAGATTTTATTTATGAGTAACGAGGTTTATGATGACTTAAACATAACAAATCAAAAGAAAATTATAAAGTGCACAAATCAGCAATGGTACGCGATATTATTTCTAAGGGTTGCCAGTTGAAGCCATTCAATTATTGGTTAACGGCGGAAAGACGCCCAACATAGTACGGGTTTCGGCGAAACAACGCCCAACGAGTTTACGGTTTTGGCGAGACAAAGCCGAAGTTTTTCAACGGCCTATCAAGGCCAAATCGTGGTACAAAGGCGTAAGTCGCTCAACGAATGCATAGCAAAGCCCAAAGAAGGCGAAGGTCGACCAAAGAAGGCATATTAAAGCCCAACGAAGGTTGAAGTCGCCCAACAAAGGCATAGCAAAGCCCAATGAAGGCGGAAGTCGCCCAAAGAAGGCATAGCAAAGCCCAACGAAGACATAGCAAAGCCCAACGAAGACATAGCAAAGCCCAACGAAGGCTGAAGTCGCCCAACGAAGTCATAGCAAGGCCCAACGAAGGCGGAAGTCGCCCAACGAAGGCAGATCAAGCCCAACGAAGGCGAAAAGACGCCCAACGGTCCGGGGTGGCTACCCTGCGGCAGTACGACCGCCCAAGGTCGCAACCGTACGTTTATTTTAAGGTACGATTTTTTTTTTTTGTTTATTTTATTTTATTTTTTGTACTTTTTATACATTTTCTATCTTTTGAATTTTAAAATTTCTTATTGTAATCGAACACCGAATATCGGGTGTTGTTCGCACTCGGTACATATTGTTCTCGCTCCCTCATATTTTTTTTTTGTTTGAAGTGGTTGTTCGTTTCGTGGAGAGTGGTTGTTTTTTTCGTTTTCTAAATAAAATAAACTAAAAAGAATGAATTCTTAATTTTCTCGGTTGTGTATGATGAGGGGGGAATTTCCATCCTGTGTCGGCGTAGGGTTGGCGGTCCCTTGGTGCACGCATCCGGATTCGAAACCGGTGTTTACCACCGTGTGAGTTCGGACGGATGCGCGCTCCGGGGCACCTCTCTTCCGTTATAATTTTTTTATTTTTTTGCTGTTCGTTCCTCAGGTTCCGGCCGACAAATTTCGGCGGAACTCGGGTTATTATTATTATTGTTTGCGGTTTTTCTGATTAAAATCTCTCTACACGATGTAAGCCAGGGAGCCACGCAAGCCTCAAACCTCACGACCCATAGCACTTCTCCCTGAGTTGTAGCCGGCAAAAATCATCGTGGAGGCCTCTGCATGCGCTTAGTGAAATCTGCAGTAGCCAGCCTGTAACAACCTTAAGGCGGAGTCACAGCTTCTGTTATTTCTCAATTATTCCAAACGATGAAATGAGGAATTATATTTGTGCATTATTTATTCATATTAAGAAAATGTAACTGGAACCCATAAAACGGATTTAATGCCACACTGAACTCTTGGTGCCAACCTAGGATTCTATCACAATTTGCAATTTCGTTGGGTAGATTTTATATACTGTATGACCTTGTACTGGATCAGGGAGGGCGATATTATTCGTTGTAAATGAATCTTAAAACTGCCACAGGAATAATAGGGACCAACATTTTTATGCTATTGGTAAAATACCAACAAATCATTTCCCTTAATTTCACAATATTGAACGAGAGTGGGTGTAAAACCTCTCAACGAATTCTAGATTGCTTTACTACTTGTATACAGAAAAATACTTTCATCTGAAATAGCAAGATGGAAGCAATCATTTGCATACAATTTCAGAACAATACGCTCGACCTGGAGAACAGTGCAGTTGCCATGTGAAGTGTTATAAGTCCTAAAACCAACATCAACTCAAGAACGTCGATTGTTGAAATGTTGAGGTATTCGTACGTTTTTCGATATGGGCCAATCACTACGAAAGAATTATCGAATCAAATTCTTGTAACTATTTGTCCTTGGCCGTATTAATTTCTGTTTTTGCTAACAGTGAATGAGTAGACAGTTCGCCTATATCTCTTAGTCTAGTAAAGAATATTATACTAGATTTAGATAGACTAACTACAAACTATTCTTAAGACCTCAAATTTCAACATCTTGAAGACACTCTCATATAGATTTAAGAATGAAACCATCTCTTACATCTTGAAGATTGTGGAACAGTTTTAGAAATATTCCATTTCCGAAACAAAAGAGAATCTTGTTTGGTAATTAGAGATACGATTTTCCGAAAGCTAGCAAACTAACAAATCTCGAAGCGACTGTATTTCACACAGTGAATCAGGTAATATTCGAGTACAAAAGAGATTAACTCTCATTTGGTTAGTTCTTATTGCAAAAAAGTTTAAGAAAATAAAATGGTGGTCTCTGAAGTTATATACTAAGGTGAAAGGTAAGAATGTCAGTGTTCAGTTCCAATTTAAAGTTAGTACCACACAATAATATCAATCATTATATCCTAACAAAAACATTACATTTTCAACAAGCTATGAAATAAGATATAAAAAGAGTCAATCGGGCATATTCTCGAACAGTTACATAATAAATTTCGGTTTTAAGGACAATAATAAATAAACAAAATATAAAATCTATTCTTACACGGATATAATAAATTAAAAACAGCTCGTGGGCTTTCTATAAAAGTTCATGTACATCAATTCATTGTCGGCCGTAATAGCTCCTCCAACAACCGAATGACATTTCTATTATCCCTTATACATAGCCATAACTAGCTAGCATGCTTCATAATTTGAATGACATAATTCACTGTCATCACTATCCAATCATTAGTCAATAATTTTAGTATCTGCTCTAAATTGAAAGCACTGAATTGGACTACGAGTCACGTTTCCTAAAACGCAAAACTGATTATAAACAAATCTTAGCTTCATTCATATTCGTGGTATAAAAATTGAATTTAATAATACCACGAATCAAAAATAAAGTCTCACATTTTGACTCATATAACAAACGGTTGCATTTTTCTCATAAACCCTGGTCAAATTAAAGAGATGTCGATCGAAATCACCGATCGTAATCAATTTTAAAATTAATGATCGTATAACAAAAATATTTTGTTTTAAATTTCATTTCTGCTAAAGTCTCCAAACTTTTATTTAATTTATACACAACGCGGAGACAACACAAGAGAGAGAGAGAGAGGTATTAAGAAATGGAAAACAATCGTCTTACAACACAAAAAATTCGTTACTTTGACATTTAATATAAAAAAATATCAAGACTTTTTGAATTTAATCCAGTAACACCTCCACATTTCACCAATACATATTTTTAATTTCACTTAGTGCATATAATACGAGTACAATGTTATAATGAACCGAAACGAAATCGAGATCAAAATATTTATGTAAAAAAGACTACAAACGATCGTTAGTACATTTGCTTAAGATCGTATCACATAAGATTTCTAATCACCGTAATTATACAAAGCACTAAATATACAAAACATATATCAAAAAAAAAAAACCGATCTATAAACAGAATCTTGATTTTTCATTTTAATTTGGAAAGTTGCTCTGGATATTACAACAACAACAACAACATTGCAAAGCAGACAGCATTTTATTATATGAGTATTATGGAGTATCACGATCTTGTTCAAAAATTCTATTTTTGTATGCTAATAAGACATAGATTTTGTCTATTTGATTTCAAAATCAAGATAAATCAAATTAATTTTGTATATAAATACACCAGTTTGTACATATATATATATATATATATATATATATATATATATATATATATATATATATATATATATATATATATGCTTAATATTGATTAGATACTGTACACAATTGGACATGGACAGATGTAAACTGTTTGTGTACGGATACAGATTTATTTTTATTTTTTTTTTTTTTATATAAAATGCCCAAATAATAAAATTAAAAATTTAAAGCCGTAAATTGTAAATTTTTATTTGGATCTCTCACTAAATAATTCAATCATGACACAAAATCCTTTTTCGTCCTTTTTTTTTTGTAATTTAAATAAATTATTTTTTGTACAATGTACTTGTATATATATATAATGTATGTAGTACACTGTACATGATCAATGCTGCTTCTGATTGATAATAATACAGCCTGCCGTATAAAAATATTAAACATGTTCTGTTTTAATGACCATCACCTTGAATGTATATACAATGTGACACATCTGGTTGGACGATCTATTTGCATAAAATAAAAATTGCAATGCCATAAATGTAATTTACTTCTTGGTCTTAGTCTTAAGACGATCTCTCAATTTTATTTTTGTTTTATTTTGCTATCTTTGTAATAACTTTATTATCGTATGTTTATGACTATATAGATGTCTGTTTAGATTGTTAAAATTTTATGCGCCTAGTTTGATTCGATTGTGGGTTGAATGTTTTCACAAAACTTATATAGACAATGGGTGCGCTCGCTATATGCTATATGTGATAAGATTTTATTGTTATTGTCTTACAGCAAAACGGAGTGGAGTTAGAAGCTAAATAACCGAGTTCATTGAATTTTGCAAACTGTTAAAATTAAAAGACTATTTTCCGTACATTGGTATTAAAACCCATATAGGTACAAGCTCTTTCTCCATGTTTCCCCACGATAACTGTCACTACCTTAATTTTCGCGTTTTTCTCTAAAAACTTTAAAAGAATACAAATGATTTTAATTTTATGTGACCATGGTTAGTTTCGAAGAGCTATTATCGTTTCTGGATTTAATTTTTTACTATTTACCCATGGAAAAGATTTTGTTCATAAATTAACTCGCATTTATCAAATCAGTGTCACTTGTCTATCATGAGCTAAGTTTTTTGCATAATGCGAGCTATGTTTCCATTTCATAGCTTCCTGTTTTCGTTTCCAAAACCCGCATATGAGAAACATTATTGATAAATGTTAGAATCAACCTATCTGTGCAACATTCTATATAAATGTTTTATTTTCGCTTTGGAGATAAATAATTTGGTCATATCACTAAGAAAATCAGCGAAGCCAGCACCTCCATGAAGCTAGCCCGATTTTTCAACACGAAATGTTAATTGTTTACTTGTGGCAATACTACTTTTGTCATGACACACAATATACTCAAATTATAACTATCAAGGAAATTTGTGTCACAAGCAAATTAAAACTATTAATTTATTGTGTGAAATAATAAAAATTATTGTTAATAATAAAAACAAATTTATTTCTGGTAAAACATCAAAGCAAAAAAAGATTTGAAAAATGTTTTCAGTAGAATTATCTGAACTATATTCAGCTTGAGAAAATTTTTACTGGGAATTACTTGTATTATGTTTGATAAAATCTCGCCTCATAGAAATGCTAAAGGGTTGACTACAAACTGACAGATTTTTAGAAACATTCTAGTTGCAATTATCTCGATATTGTCGTTTGAATCTCGCCTCACAGGCGAAATTTTGGCTAGAAAACTGAGATATTTCCAGAAAAATTCTATCTGTGTATGATCGCTGGAATATCGTCTCACATGCGATTCAGGAGCACTTGACATATACCGCCTGTTTCGTTAAAGTTTTGACTACAAAAAAGGAGAGATTTGCAGAAAAATGTGTCTGCAAATCTCTCTGTTTGTAGTCAAACCTTCTACGAATCCGGCGGTATATATCAAATGCTCGTGAATCGCCTGTGAGATTCAAACGACAATATATCGAGATAATTCCAGATAAAAATTTTCTGAAAATCTCTCGGTTGTTAGTCAAACCTTCAACTAATCCTGCAGTATATGCAAGCTCTCGTATTATCTCGTCACCAATTAAGATTTCAGACTGAAAATTCATGGTAGCAGTGGTCAATCTCGTAGTGCTAATTGAGAATCGTCGTTTTCAGCCTAGCATAGGGTTGTCCAGGCTCTTCAGCAATTGAAGATAACTTAAAAATACATAAAAGTAATATTTATAATTTCGGGCTGAATGTTATAAATGTCGTGACAGATTATCATGACACATATTATTGTCGCGATAGGGATATCTCTTGGGCTGGAATAGAAAACTCCCCCGATAGTTATAGTTTAGTGTTTCTATCGGGCGTTTTGGACAGAATATTTAGCCAGTGTCATATAGAGTTTAGGCCTGACTAGGCTAATAACCGATAGGACGATAGTGATAGTTTAGTGTTGCCATCGCGTTTTTCGTGCTGCGCCGAAAGTATCAGGCTAGCTTCATATGCTTCAATTTAACTTATTTAAAAGTTGTAGACGTCTTTTACAGCCATTTGATTTGCCCAAATTGTTCCTGTTTCTTATATTGCGTACTGTTCTATGACAGACATGTAATTGCGTGGTAATTTTTCTCAGATAATGTCCTTTTTCGCAAAGAGAAATGATATTTTGTTCCAACTCAGCTGATAATTTTTCCATTTTTAAATTTTTTTAATTAAATTACAACAATAATTCAAATTTTGAATAAAACTTGAAAAAAAACAGGTTAACGTTGAAACGCAATTTCACTTTATCAATAGTTGAGTAAATATAAAAACCAAAAAAAAAAATACAACTGTATTTAAAGGGTACGCTAAAACGGGCAATTTGGATACATATGACCTAAACAATGAATTTTAATACATCTTTTTAATTAATTAAGCTCTATTCCACATGTTTAAATAACGCATGTACAGTGTGGCTGAAACCAAGTGTTACCAAATGAAAACGCTGTAATTTTTTTAATTTTGATTATTTTTTATTGAAATTTCGTGGAATATGTTGAAAACATATTACATTTTATGAAAAACATGTTACTGCTCGATATGCGACCTCCTTTGGCTCTGATTATTTGATTCAGTCTTCCATAGAAAGCATTGCATGCTGACCGAACGTGGGCTTGCGGAATTTAATTCCATTCTCGAACAAGAGCTGACTTCAATGCATCAACACTTTCGTATTTTTTAGTGGACACCTTACTCTCTAAAATGGTCCATATGGAGAAATCCATGGGATTCAAGTCTGCTGAATATGGTGGCCATTCTTTCGACGAAATCAGCCGCGGAACGCAATTTTGTAAAAATTGCTGTATCGCTCGAGCTTTGTGTGACGGTGCCGAGTCCTGTTGGAATGTCCAAAGGTTCTTACCAAAGTGTTTCTTTGCCCAAGGTAGCAAAGCATCGTTTAGGATCTTTTGGCGGTACACCTCTTGGTTTACCTTGACTCTATGTTCGATGAAAACCAGAGGAGTGCGTTCATCTGCAGTCACTGCAGCCCAGACCATAACATAAGCTGGTGATTGCTTGCGCATGGCCACTCTTGTGTCCAAATTATCGTTGGGCTTGTACTCTAACCAAACACGATCATTTTGTTTATTCACATACTGTTGAATGGTGAAAATTTTCTCATTGGAAAAGACAATTTTTGGAATCTCATCACGTTCGGTCAGCATGCAATGCTTTCTATGGAAGACTGAATCAAATAATCAGAGCCAAAAGAGGTCATATCGAGCAGTAACATGTTTTTCATAAAATGTAATATGTTTTCAATATATTCCACGAAATTTCAATAAAAAATAATCAAAATTAAAAAAATTACAGCGTTTTCATTTGGTAACACTTGGTCTCAGCCACCCTGTAATACATCAGTGCAAACGAGCGGGTTGAGCCTTAACACTCAGCATAGCACTTTTTATGCCATAGCATACTGTGAAGTTTTGTATCCCGGCTACTACTACTTAGTTACGCAGTCGACTGGACATCTTCCATTTTTCTAAGGTAACTAGATGCTAAGTTCAAATTTTGAAATGGAATATATAACATGTTAGCGTATTCTGCGTCTAGTCTTCATAACGTTGTGGTCTTTATATTTATAATTCCTCATATGCTGCCTGTTTTCCTTTGAAAACCAGATGCAGATTATACAAATCGGTCTTCACTCAAACAATTTTATGTAAAATAAAAACAAGACCTTGTTAAAGTTATAGCCGAAAGTTTCCAGCCGAAAGATAATGCAGATAGTCTTTGATATCCCAGCCGAAAAAATATACGATATGATTTTTAGATAAAGCGGTCAATAGATTCTATATAATCCGCTCCTACGTGCGGTACGCAGTGCGACATGTTAGCTGATCTCGGCTCCTACGACCCCGAAGTCCAAATCTAAAGCCCATCGGAAGGGGGAGTGCGACGACGTTCCGCGTGCCCGTGAGAGTTGTCGAAGCCTTATTGCATTTGTCTTATTGCATTTGTCTAATTAGTGTTTCGGCTGGGATAGCAGAGACACTATCTGCATTATTTTTCGGTAGATGACAGCAATGTTCGTAAAAAGTACTTGACATTTAGGGACTTAACGAATTGTATGCATTAAACATATTTTAATAGTAATATAATAAATTAATTCTTACCAATAGCCAGCAATATAATTTTCAATTGACATTATTGTAGGATTTTCTGTTTTTATTACCGCGATTAACGTTGCATGAAAAAAAGATTATACCAAAAATGAAATCATTTATTTGTTTGTACTGCCATCTACAGGCAAAGATTCGAACTGTTCACATAAATTGACAAATTGTTTTCTCCTTTCCATAATTCAAAGATTCAGGGTAGGGGTAGTTTACCCCATACGGGGGGTAGTTTCAAAAAATTGTCGAACACGTCAACCTTGATTTCTCTTATTAAGTAACATATATATTTTTCAGATTTTTCCGCGTTAATGTAAGAATTTTACATCAATTAGTTGATTTTTTTACCCCTGTTAGGAGGTGTTTCACCCCATGGATTATTCCGAATTTTGTTTCAAAAAATAGTATATTATTTAGCTCATTAAAATACACATTCCTAAATAAGTTTCTTCGAAATTTCACTGATTTTTCTAGGCGAAATTATCAAAAGTCCGTTTTTTACCCCGAACTTCCGAGGGGTGTTTCACCCCCTCAGAGTGTTTTTCCGCCGACAAAAAAAAAATACGTATCCCTTATTTTTCAGTATACTTTCACATATTCAAATTTCAGCGAAATCGGAGAGGGACACTTCGCGCCCCTTCCTTGTTAGTTATTGTTTATTTCATATGTGTGGAGTTAGCACGACTTATATTTAAGTAGATTCTGCTACACCCCATACGCTTTCTCCGATCGGTATGAAACTTCATACTTAAGGTTTTTTCATTAATTCGGAGAACCCAGTGATTCGAACCCGGTCAGCTTCCATAGGAGCCTTCTTGTTGTTTGCAAAGTTTTTGAAAATTATAAAAAATGGTTAAAAACAAAAAGATTGTAAATTAATTTTCAAACAAAATTAGTTCAGATCATTTTTTAAATTTTACCAGAAATGACGAGTTTAGAGAAAATAAACTTTATTTTACCAAAATTCGGCATCTCTAAAATTCAGACTATTTTGAATGAAAGTTCACACTTGAAATCTTTGCGAAATTTGGTTAAAATCTGTGTACTGGAAGTAGTAGCTTCCTTGAGAGCTTTTTAAATTTTTGCAATGATGTTAAAAAGATTCAAATAAGAATTAAAGGATTCAAATAAGTTTGAAGATTAAATTATCAATGTGGATTGGTTGTCTGAAATTTAAGCAGAAGTAACGATTTTTCGTCATGGACAACTTCAAGTGCGGAATCATTGGAGCTCCTTATCGAGACCCATTTTCCGGGAAGCTTTGATGACTCGATGGAGCCTGGAGCTCATCGAGCAACACCTTCATTAGAGATGGAGGGCATCGTGGACAGGGAGCGAATCCGGTGGGCGCTGAACGGTTTTAAGCCTTATAAATCCTGTTGAAAACCTTGGAAAGGTTAGTAGATGTAGGTATTCGATCAAAAATTGAGCCCAGGAATTGGGCAATGTCGCAGCATGCGTACTATAAGGGAAAGTCGGTGGACACAGCTCTGCACGATCTGGTACGCATGATTGAGAAGTCAATCTACTCGCAAGAGTTCTGTATGGTATCATTTCTCGACATTGAGGATGCCTTTAATAATGTAAAAACGGAGGCGATCATGGAAGGATTGTCATTTTTGAACGTGGACTACCCCATAAGTAGGTTGATAAATCAGATGCTGGTAAGCAGGATTATTACCTCGAAACTGGGTGAGGCCACCATTAGAATGCGGGTGGTTAGAGGAACCTTACAAGGAGGTGTAATGTCCCCCTTTCTTTGGAGTGCAATGGTGAATGGATTGCTGTTGGAACTGGCGAAAGAGGGGATAGGGGTTGTAGCATATGCAGATGATGTAGCGATAGCTGTCTCAGGCAAATATCTGGACACGATTAGAGATGTTCTGCAGAATGCCCTCCTGATCGTTACGAAATGGGCCAGCAAATGTGGATTAGGGATCAACCCTTCCAAGACAGAGCTGGAACTATTTACTAAGAAATATAAAATTCCGGTAGTTAGCCCCCCTGTGAACGGTATTAGACTGGCTTTTGCTGACAGAGCGAGATTTTTCGGCATAATCTTGGACAGCTGAGCTGGAAGCCTAACATTGTAGAAAGAGTGAATAAGGCTAATGTAGCCATTTACTCGTGCAGGAACGCCATAGGTAAGAAATGGGGTTTGAAACCAGAGCTGGTACACTGGCTCTATACCGCAGTGGTAATACCTGTGCTGAAGTACGGGGTGGGCGTGTGGTAGCCAGCATATATAAAAATGATGGAAAAGGTGCAAAGAATGGCCTGCATGCTTATAAGCGGGGCGCTTAGGTCAAAATCTACACGCGCTTTAGAGGTTATGTTCCACCTTCTTCCAATCGAATTTTTTTGGTAAGCAGATAGCCAATGTGCGGCTACGACACTCTCGGCTGTCTCTCAGTGGAAGTGTCTTCACGCGGGACACTCGACGATAATTAGATCGCTAAGGGAAGAACTGGCGAATCTAGATTATATTAAACCAATGTTGTGCTTCGATAAAGGTTTCCGGACCATCTGTCCTTCGAGAGAATCTTGGAGGAACGGATCGATACTGGAAAACGAGGCACTGCAATTTTTCACGGACGGTTCTAAGGTAGACGGTAAGGTAGGAGCCTGAGTCTTCTGTGAGAAGCTTAATGTTAATATTTCCGTTCGTCTCCCTGACTACTGCAGCGTGTACCAGGCTGAAGTGGTGGCGATAGGCGAAGTCGTGACATGGTTGAAACATAACGGTATTCGTGAGGGATATCGCAATTTATGTGGACAGTCAAGCGGCGGTCAGATCGCTGGAGGCGGTTTCCCTGAAGTCACGGGTGGCGCTGGATTGCCGATCATCTCTTAACGAGATGAGCGAGTATTTCAGCATCCAGATAATCTGGGTCCCTGATCACTCGGACGTCATGGGAAACTGCAGGGCAGACGAACTAGCTAGGTACGGCACGACTCTCCAGATGCAGCCGGGAAGGGCAGATCTGGGGAGGCCTATAGCAGCGCTCAAATTGGCGCTCAGTAAGAAGGCAATCGCCTTGACAGAGTGATCATGATCATCACAATGGGCCACTACTGGCCTAAGTGTGCGTTAGCAGCCACTCTAACCTAACCTAACCTAACGATTTTTTATTATTACAATACGCAGTTTTACCAAAATTCCGGTAAGTTTAGTATTTCATTTTAGAAATAACGAGTGCTGAATTCGACATCTAAGTATACATTCGTGGTAAAAGGAAGTCAGGTGTTGCCAACAACATATTCACCCCTAGATTTTTGTTTATAGATAATAAGAACCAAACAAATTAATGACGGTTAAGACCGAAATACCTATCTAGGCGTCTATCTAGTCCGACGGTAAAATCTGTGAAACACATTGAAATTAAACGTTGACCATATTAAATTAAAAGTGGATACAATGCACTGGTTGATGGGCGCATATTCAACCATTGACCTAGAATACAAACTTCTCCTGTATAACACAATGATTAAACCAATTTGGTCGTAAGTATATCAGTTATGGCATTCAACCTGAAATTCGAATATTGACATTGTCAAACGAACACAGTGATTACAAATGATTACAGGAGCACTCTGCTTCGTAAAAAACAAAAATTTGCATAAGCGCCTTAGCACCCTTAACTGTCAAAGACGGATTACAAAAGATGCGGATCAGCTATGCGGGGAAACAACTATCATCCTAATTTGATGACGAGAATTTTAAAAGATAAACGCCTTCACGAAGAAGAACACGATAGCTGTTATTACTTATTGTTAATTTCGCTTGATCTGGTAAACTTATTCATTAAAGGAATTAAACCGTTTGTAGAATTCGAGGAAATGGCGATATACTATCGACATCATGAAAATTTCCATTAATTGTTCTGGCTTTTGGTATTTTTATAAATCTATAAGTAAACCAAAAATTATTGTTGGCTAAATTGCACCGAGCATAAAACTCAATTTAGATCTAATTACAGATAAAATATCCACTCGTACCATTAAACTGTCAAATATATAAACGTAAGTAGAAGTATTCTTCCCTGTTTAAATAAATTATTTATAGTTCATGGCCGTGTACACAACAATATAACGATTCTCCGAAATTCAATAAAAATATTGATGACTTTTTTATTGAAACCATTTCCGCCAGTCAATCATAATTTGGTTTGATGAGTAAATGTATGTTTTACAGTACATACTCGTATCTTGCATTTTACAGGTAGTGCATTTGCCATAAAAATTTTTGGGTATAACATAAATCGGTGTAACATACCAATTCTATATCATCTACATACATATTCGTGTATAGATAAGGGAAACATACATCAAGGTGATTGATGACATTTCTTTTTCCTCGTCTTATTTTGTCGGGAAAAAAGGATTCGAAAGGATTACATTGTATTGTGTTGAATTGGATTAATGATTAATTCGATACAAAATGACAATAAAATTTTTATCTCGTTCCAAATTAGCAGCCATTTCAATTGACTTTATGTCTTTTATACACAAATACTATAGTGAGATGTGGAGCCGAAAAAAGGGTTATACAAGCGAGGTATAAAAAAGGATTACCAGTCTTTAATTAATGTGATTTAAGTTTATCGTACCCAGAGATATACGAAACGGAAAAATCTTGTGAAAATCTGTTCCAACTAATAATATAAAAAAACTACTGTAGGTGTTCATAAACCAGTCGATATTATACGAATAGAGAATATTATTAATTTTATTGGATTAATAGTTATGTTCTGCCGTCAAGCAATAAAAAAATTATATTTTAATATCGTTAATAAATTTTATAGCATGCGGAATAACATAACTTTCGTATAAAAATGTTACAATAATTAATAAAAAAAAAAAAAAATGTTAATGTCGTAATTTCATTATACATACTACAGAAATATACAGTCGAGGAAATTTAATTAATTTTTGGGTCGCGATCATCGACCATATAGGTCACCGCTGCTCGCTATGTGTGGTCTCAAGACCTAAACTATATATATTACTAAAAAAATTACAAACGTATTAATCATAGACGCTAGAGCGTTATATCTTTTTTATATAAACAAAAGAATCTATCGCAAATTAATTTAAATAAGAAAATTGATTGATTATTAAGACGAAAGCGAACAAAAAATTGAATTTATTTGCCGCACCACAAGCACACAAAAAAAAAACACAGAATAATAAAATAAAAGTTGGTTGTATGGTTTTGACATTTTTCATAATACATCAAAATAAGAAATGAAATAAGATTATTTACTTAAAAGATGAAGTTTTCTTCTTACTACAATATTTCTTATTTATTTATGTTTAATACGAAATTATTACTTTTTTTATTATTTTATTTTATGTACCCATATATACATATCAATCATGTTTTATACATATATGGCTTTTTATGGGGCTGAACAGGGGGTTACTGAAGTTCAAGTGGCGAAATTTATGTAAAGGGTACACATTTAGATATGGAAGTGAGAACAATAATTCTCCAACAAAAATATTTCACAAATCCTATTATGGAATATATACGTTTTGTATACATCGGACTCGTCTGTGGTTAAAGTCAAGTTCACAATTTAATGAAAAATGTCATTTTGATCACGTTTTAAAGTAACTCAAAGTGTTGACCTAATATAGTTGCGCTTTCTAAATTAAATACACACATTATATACAGAGTGCTCCATTTAAAAGGAAACCCGATAAAAAACTTCTAAACTATGTAAATTTACGAATATAGCCCGGAGGTCGTGAGATAAGGATATTTTTCAAACGTATATTTGAATTCTTAGTACGGTAAGTTACAGGAGACAACATTTTTTAATTAAAACGAGAAATTGCTAAAATTTTGAAACTAAACCAGTGATGATTCGATAATTTTATATTTTAAGGCGTCTGTATACTAAGTTCGGTAACCCAAATAAACGAATTTTCAATGTTTTAGTTAGACTTTCATAACCCGAACTATTAACGCCTAAGTAATTTATTTCATCTACTCTGATGTTATTACTGATATGCTTGCAAACAATGGTATTAAAGGTGTTTAGGTCATCAAGGAGAAGCGAACCGATGAGAAGACAATTATATTGATTCATCAATAAATATTTAAAATAATCAATGTCACGTTGCAAACCCGTTATCTTCAGCATTTGAGGGAAATTTCTTTCGTGGACATTTTTTTGAGGTTTGCGAACATTAATCGCTGAACGGCAAATCCGAAGGATGCGGTGGATGCCGTACGAATAAAATATCTTGCGCATCCCAAAATACGGGGGCCAAAACCTTACCAACATTGTAAGGTTAAGTCAAACAAATGCTCCAGCTGTTTGGTCCAATGTGAGCAAATGCGGCACCCACTTAGTAAAGAGCTTCCTTATGGACAAATATGCTCATGCAAAATAGTGAAAACACCGCTGTCTGATATTTTGAGCGTGTCAGTGATCTCACGCAACCTCACTTTACAGTCTTCCAAAATGATTTTGTGCACTTTTACGGTAATGCCGTTTCTAACATTAACAACAATAAATATGTATTAGTATAAGTACACTGTTAAAATATTTCTTATAAGAATTTTGAGTGAAATAAAAAAAAAGTCATGAAAACAAAAATTAGATATTTCCTTATGATAATTAAGAGAAGCACGCCGTCATTTCCTTACTATCTACGATTCTAATAACTATCTCGTTCCGTTGATGCTGCATCCCTATTTAAATATTTGTGGTAAAATAAGATTGAATTAATCAATTTAAAAGAAACTAAAAAATAAAACTGAATTAATTGAGTGGTGCACACGTTGAATGACCTATAAAGCCTTTATTCCACAATGAAACATATTTTTTCAGTAAAAAATACTGAGAAACCGAAAAGAGGAGAGTATACATATTAAAATTACGTTAGAGTGACAAAGACAACAAATGTTGCCATAAAAAGTATTGAGTTTCATACTTGTTATGGCAACATTTTCCCCAGTAAATTTTACTGAATTTTTTTTTTGTTTCATTTTGGTACGTGGCGAAATTATATTTTTATCTCGCTCTTTTTTTACTGAAAAAATATGTTTCATTGTGGAATAAAGGGTTAACAGGACATCGTAGAGTTTGTACCAAAATTTCATTACATACTGATGACACCTATGGACTTAACTTAACAAAGTGTGTAACCTTTCAAACGACATTAGAATTTTAGAAGAATTTATTTAGTGCACTCATGGAATCTAAGTGACATGCTTTTAATGGCCAATAATAACAAGGCATCGCAGAGTTTCTTACTAAATCTGGTTATGTACGGATGACACCTTTAGACTTAACCTTTCAAATGACATTGCTGACTTTCCAAAACAATTGACAGCACAGGATTTTTTGGAGTAAAGCACATTCATAGACTTTGCTTAGTGGTAACATTTAATTGGCCAATGACAAAACATCGCAAGATTTGTACCAAAATGACACTTTTATCAGATAATTCTTATAAGCTTAATATTTATTTTTTTCTAAGAATATAGAACGGATTTTCTGAAGAATTGGTTACGATAGATTTTTTTGAGTCTTTTTCGTTTATGAACTTCGTTGATCGTATCAATCTCTCTCTCTCTCTCTAGCTTTCACACCTCGTGAATGAATTTTGCCTCCTGCACTGTGGGCTTCTACCCATTTCGGTCCATTCTTCTTGCCTTCTAGTTTTGACTTTATTATACGCAGTATAAAAGTCTAGTGCAACGTCGTTACACCAGCGCAATCGGGATCTTCTGACTAATTTGACTAAACATGGAACAAAATGCCATAAGCAGAGAAGCTTGATGTTTTAAAGTATCGACATTCCATCGAACGGTTGTGCTTGTCTATTGAATGTAAATGACAGTTTGTTTTTCTTTCAGCGAGTTCACTACTGTAAAATCTAACGTTGGGGTGTCTTTTGGATATCAGTACGTGATCGAATTGGTTTTCTGTTCTTTCATCATACGATCTCCATGTTATTTTTTGGATTCTCTTATGTAACAAATATCTAATTTATACTACTAAATTATCACGTTATTGACACGTAAGTGGCGCGTTGACCGTTGTTGTTTCTGGCGAAGCACGAACTGTTAGGACCGTTGTACTGTGTATCTTCTCCAGTCCTACCGATTTTTGCATTATTGTCTCCCACCATGATTTTAATGTCTATTGATAATTTCCCCCAACTCGACAAAGAATACATCTTTGATGTCATCTGATATATCATCTTCATCTGATATATCATCATCGTATGGCGGAAGCCGTTAATGTGTTGTGTCACGCCCCGCTTGACGAAAATGCCAACTACAAATTCTCCTTAATTCTGATGACCGCTGTAATGGAGTATGTAACCATTGATGGTGTTATGGATGCTACTTCCATACAATCGGTTCGAAGGGGTTTGGAGATCTCTAAGGCATTAAAGGGAGAACCACGATCCATTTTTAAAGCGATACCCTTGTTGGATTTTCTAGGTCGTTGTTGTGACGGATTCGATATGGTAATTCGAGGCCATTAGGGTTCTGGTGCAGAATTTATGGCATCCAGTCCTATCTTGAAAATATTTATATAACGAGCTGATTGATACAAGAACGACGCCCACTTCAGCCACCCCTAATCAGGAAAACCGATGTTGATTTGGTAGGTGGGGTGGTAGCTGGTAATAAGGCTATTGCGCATTTGAATTTATTTATTCTTTCTCCTCAAAAATCTTCTCAAAAATTGTACTCAAAAATCTTCCGACGTCAATCCGTTTTGGAATGTCAATGATGCCGTTTGAAAGGCTTCCATAGGTGTCATCAGTATATAATGAAATTTTGGTACAAACTCTACGATAGGACAAACTCTGCGTATATCTTCTACTCAAAAATCTTAAGATACCAATCCGTTTGGTATAAACGTTTTCGGTAGTCTGTTATTGGAACTTTAAAATGTGCTACTTATTTTTTTTTTAATAAACTCAACATATAAATCGGAATCCAATATGAGCTATATATGAAAGAGTGAGTGTGCTAAAGAATATCATTAGAAAGAGACGAAATGAATTATTTGATTTATTTCTTGTTTGAAAAAACTTGGCAAGGGTTTGTCTCTTTCTAATATCGTAGAGCTGTCTCTTATTGTTGAAAGAGACAGCTGTTGTGTTTAGCCGTGTAAGAACTAACACATGCAATTTCCTAGAATTTTTTTATTGGATTCGTATACATATTGCTGTTATTTTTTTGTTAAAAACTTCACACTCATGCACTTTTTTATCTTTTCTAGAACAACTGCTGAATCAGGCGACCAAAGCGTTCAGCACACTTTTAAAGAAAACAAACTAATGTTCGACGGTTGCTTTTGTTGGAACGGGGTTCCTAAAACACTTATCAAGCCATTGCTTTGCTTGAACTGTATTTTTCCCATCAAAAGCAGTGTTTAATCAACACATGAAATTAATTTTTTGGACAGTTGGATCGTTTGAAAGTTGGTAGAAGATATAGATTAAATCTGAATCTGTTTCTCTTTGCAGTTATTGTGATCATACGGTAGGAATTAGCGAATATAATAATGCGATAGATTCTCGTTTCCAGTTCAGTATGTGGATTCCGGTTGCATGAAATGGTTAGTAGAATGAGATTTTGTAGTAAAACAGAATAAAAAAATTGAAAATTCAATTAAGGTAGAAAGAGAAATATTAAAAATAATCTCGTTCTATTCCTTCTTACCAAACGGGAATCCATGTACAGCAGAGGCCAACAAATTTAGTTGTGGCGCGTAACCTTGACCTAGTTTGTTTTTAGTGATGATTATAATTATTCACGGTGGTATTCTCGTACCCGGAATAACAGTGATCAATACTGTGGTAGCGATATCTTTTCGTAGTTATTACAACGTCCACAGATGGGTCATTGCGAGACTTGTCATACTGTTTGGAGTCGTGGAGTTCACCACAAATAACACAAACTTCATTTAAGGTGCAGTATGCTTTCGTGTATCTGTATTCTTAGCACTTTATGCATTGAAATGGTCCAGACCTCTTCTTAGGTTCTTCAATTACTATTTTGCGATGTAACAAATATTTTAAGTCGAAAATTTTGTGAACTCCTTTTCTTCCTCTGGCTCTAGTTCCAAACGGAAAATTGTTTGGGTACCTTCTAACAATTTACTATCTTACCAATAGATTTGGTTTGGAAACCTTCCGCAGCAAGTGCAGCTTGTATGTCGCTAACACCTACGCACCTTTCAATTCCTATTAGCACAACAGTCAGCCCTTTTTGACTTTTTAGCTGGTATGTGTAATATTTTTTACCAACTTCGTCAAAATGTTTAACTACGGCTTTGAAGCCATCGATTTCGAAGGTTTGAATCCTGCTTGTTTCGTTTATATTTGCTCTTTTGAGCGGGGCAATATAAAATTTAGAATCTGTTAATGTTGCGATGTTATTAACCAGTTCGTTCATCTAATAATGAATAACCCTTAACTAAATTGGAGGCGGTTTCTCAGTTTTCAAATTCGGCGCTGCGTTGGGGTCAACGACCTCTAAACTAGAGAATCGGTTGTTAAGAGGTATTTGGTTAACACCTCGTTCAGTCCGCGTCACTTTGCTCCTGCCAGCAAACTGGGCAAATCTCGGCCTAATTTTTCTTTTAGATTGAACAGTGATATACCTATCCAATCCCGTTTGCACTAGTTTATTTTCACCCTGACCCACGGTCACTAGAGTTCGTCGCATTGGGTTCATGACTATTATTTTCGTTAAACATTATTAAATTTGCTGATAAATTAGTTGTTTCTTCGCGGTTTTGGTTTTCATTTTTAAACTGCGGTATAATTAATTCTGACGAAGAAGCACTTTTAAAACATTTTTCTTGGGATGCGATAATTTGTGGCAAGCGGCGTTGTAAAATTTGCGTTATCGATGGCAGTGTATTTCGCACTGTTCATTCGTCTCTCACACAACACCATTCGTCGACTCCATCGGCAGCCATACAACCCCAGATCATGATTGAGCCCCCCCCCGCATGTTTAACAGTTGGCACTACACATTCTGGGTTGTATTCTTCGCCCACCCTTAGCCTGACATAAGTCATACCAGGTGTTCGCAACATACATATATTGTATGCAAAAAGAAAAAAAAAGTTTTAGTTTAAGATTTAATTTTTTTCCTTGCAGAGCGTGATTTCAAAGACGTTGACATGTTTTAATGTAATATATAAAGTAAATAACAATACCTCAAGGTTAGATTCATATGACCACAGTACGTTCTTCCATTGTCCAATCTCTATATTTGAGGCCCCACTTCAACCGATTTTTCATATTGTGTTCCAACAGCCACGACTTCTTCCTTGCCTTGCAACCTTTTAATCCAGCTTTAACAAGCCTTCTCTCAGTATGCATGCGGGCAAGGTCTAAAGAAGTTTTTTTGCGGTCCTGTAGAGACTGCCTAATCAACAATCGGTCTTCATGATCTGAAGTCATTTTTCTTCTGCCTGTTCTTGGCCTATTTTCATGGGCACAGGTCTCTTTGAAGCGATTTCGCACACAACGAGAGCACTTCATTTCTCGGGTCATTTTCACATGAGACATGCATTGTTCATGCTAAATCTGAATTTTTAGGCGCTGTTCAGCACTAAGTTCAATTTTAGGCATAATTAACGCGATAAATGTTAGTCTTTACTAATACGGTAGCAATAATTGGTTACAACACGTGCATGTTCACTGCAAGCACTGATAACAAACTACAACGAACCTAAGAAATACCGCCTTAATGGTGTTATGATACTGACTAGTTTTCAAGTGCTGTAATGTGCTGGAAAACTATCAAAGCGAAAAAGAGAAACAACTTATTTAAACAGTAGACAACACTATGCGCATTTATTTTGACGTTATGAAAACCAAATAATATATTTGTGCAGCGTGCGCTGCAATGTTTTGTTTTGAAATATATTTGTAGTATACACGTACTCACAAAATCATATTACTAATAAATGACTATACGTCAAAAAAAATAATCAAAGTTGATTTATTTTTTATAGATTTGCCCAATTTAAACTGCTGCAAAAGTAAGCTATATCATTTGTTGCTGAATTTATTTCTATTTTTTGTTTATATGTTGTACACACTCATTCTTTCAAGTGATTTGTATTTACATTACTTGTCCTACTCTATTTTCATTTTAAATCATATGAACCATTTGAAAAACTAGTCAGTGTCATAACACCATAAAACACAGCTGGGTGTCATAAGTATTTGTTATTTTTTTATTTCTGTGTGTATTTCAACCATAAAACCACAAACGCATATCTAACCACTAATTGTTGAGACATTGACAAACAATTGGGGTGCCTAATACTTTTGCTCGTAGCTGTATTTATATTTTCGAATAATTTGTCGTTGATTGATATTAGCGTGTGATGCACGGATTTATTTCTACAGCATCCTCCACAAATTGCAAAACATTTTCGGTCAGTTTTTCAATTTTTTTCTACCATGCTTTTGAAATGTGGTTTTTCACCATATTGCTTATATTTGTGCAAAATTATTTTAGCGATTTTAATATTTAAAAACACTTATCTAGTTTAACTTGAATTTTAAATTGTGTTATGCTGTGTGTTTCAGGTCGAGTTTTTCGGGTAAATTATGAACTAAACTTTTTAAGGTGACCTTACGCTATTCGCCGCCAGGTTACAAACGAAGACTCCTCGCAAGGTAACTTTTAAATGGTCATTATTTAGTATTTAATGCAAATGTGTTATTGTGTAAATTTTTACGACACTTTTTTTTATGTTTAAACATTTTGTAGTTTATAATAACATTTCCAAATATTTCCTTTATCCACGAAAAGCCAACAATTAAATATTTCGAGTAGTCGGGCACAACTTGTTTGGTTGATTTTACTGCCACCTATGAATGTGTATTGCGAATTACTGAGCAATTAAGATTAGTTCATAATTTAGTCGAAAAAATCGACCTGAGGCACACACATTAGAGGTTAAATTTGACGTTGTATATATGTTACGGTAAAACCTCGAAATCGGTAAATTAAAGGAATAAAAATTGTTTTATTGCTTCAAAATCTATGAAAAAGGGAGTCCTATATCCTCGAAATGGTCCACCCTTCATCCCACAAAGTAGTCTTATGGTATTAGTCCAAATTGGAATGTGGAATAGTAGGGAGTAACGGCTTTACTAACTCTCATGGGCTAACTCTGCTACTCATTGCGCGTCTCAATGATCGCATATAAATAAAACTACGGAGAGAAGGTCAACAAACATTTCGTAACCTTCGGACAACCGGTTTTTAATCGTGTAAACGAATTTAAAAAATTTAAATTTGGCACATTTTTCGATTTCGAACTTTAACCGTAACATAAAAATGAGTGATCTAAATAGCTCGACAACTGAAGAAGAACGTGTTTTTAGAAGTGTGAAAATTATTTAATTATTAGTGCAAATAAATAAACTCTCAGAAAATCACAGTAGTGACACAAGCATTAAAGAGAGCACTAAACGCAATGTTCAATTGACGCAAACTGGCATTGATTGCTATATTACAGTAAAACGGAAAAGGGATAGTCCAAAAACAGAAAACGCACTGATAAGTAAGAAATCAAACGTTGTAAATTTCAAACTACCGCTAAACAACCGATTTGAAAAGTTCATCGAAAATGATGCGGAAGAGAGCCAAACTGTAAATGCAAATACGCAAGAACAGGCTATTCGAAAATACAAGCCACCTCCAATCTACTTACGCGAAATCGATACGCACAAGGTGCTGCAAGAACTCAAATCAAGCGTGCTAACAAATGGGAAAACATTTCACGTAACAAATTTACTTCGAGCCCAAATACACGAAATAAAAATTCAAACACAAGAGGCCAACAACTATAGAGAAGTCATTAATTATTACGATGCTCACAACAGAAACTATTATACATACCGATTGAAGTCTTCAAAAGGTCTTTCTGTCGTTATTAAAGGCATCGATGTCCATGTTGAGAAAACCGAAATCGAGGCTGCGCTTGTTGAAGATGGATTTAAGATACAGAATGTATATAGGATCATGAACCTTGAAGCAACCACAACCAATGGTCAAAGTTGAACTGGACCCATCCGAAAGCATTTTGAAAAAGGGAGAAGTTCATCCAATATATAAACTAAAGTACCTCTTACACAGACGCATAACTGTTGAAGAACCAAAGAAAAGGTTCGGACCAGTACAGTGTTTAAACTGTCAAGAATATGGTCACTCAAGGACATATTGCAAGTTGATATCAGTGTGCGTCGTATGTGGGGAGTTACACCAAACCAAAAGTTGCCCAAAACCAAAGAACTCTTCAACTGAAAGGAAATGCAGCAATTGCGGTGGAAACCACACCGCAAATTACCGAGGATGCCCAGTCTACATAAATATTAGTCAATTATCACGTCCCAGGAGGCAGTATAAAACTACAGCAGAAGCGCAGAATAATATACCTCCGCATACGCCAAATGACTCTCGTTTGCCCAGAACACCAACCAGCAAACCAACATACGCAAGCGTTCTTCAAGGCGAATCCTCAAATGTTGAACCTACCTTGAATAACTGCATGCAACTGATGATGCAGTTAATGACAGCAATGCAAAATATGCTACAAGCAATGCTGCAAAATCAAACTACTATGATCCAGAAACTAGAATGTCTCCGATAAATTATCTGAAGATATCCACTGGAACGCAAACGGTATAAGCCAACACAAACTCGAATTAGACGTTTCCTAGCTAAACACGAAATTGATCTTATGTTAGTTTCTGAGACCCACTTAACGGATAAACACAATTTCAGAATTAATGGTTACGAAGTTTATGATACAAAACATCCATTGCGCAGAAGTCGAGGAGGAACTGCTATTATTATAAAAAAGCGGATTTGCCATTATGTTCTAAATGAATATAGCACTGAGGAAATTCAAGCAATCTCTGTATGTGTGGACCTCGATAAAGAAAGCTTAGTCATATCGCTTCAATATATTGCCCTCCAAATAATAACGTTTCGGCAGATATCTACAAAAGATTTTTTGCAACCCTGGGGTTTTATGGTCGCCGGCGATTTTAATGCCAAACATACCTACTGGGGTTCAAGATTGACTACTCCGAGGGGACGTCAATTAATGAATGTTATTCAAGAAAACCACTACGATGTTGCGTAGTGTGGCCATCCAACTTATTGGCCTACAGATCGTCGAAAAATCCCTGACGTCCTTGATTTTGCAGTCACGAGTAAAATACACCGAGAAATAATCCAAGCTAAACCACTTTTAGAATTATCTTCTGACCACTCGCCGGTCTTACTACACTACTGGGCCGACCAAAAGCCATGTTCCACGAATAACTATCTAACAAACACCTCCACTAACTGGTTGAAATTCAAGATGTACATCAGTTCACATAAGTATTGACCTAACGTCTACATTGCAGACGGCTAACGATATAAACATTGCTATGGAAAACTTTAATGATTTACTAGTCAACGCAGCTATTGCGGCCTCGCCTAAACCAAAGAGCAAACATACAAGACACACCATAACATCCCCTGAAATAGAAAAAATGTTAACAGAGAAACGTCGCTTAAGACGCATCTGGCAAATTAATCGATCGCCAGATGCTAAACATAACTTTAATCAGGCAAAAAGACAACTACAAAGCCTACTACAAAAAAACATGATGGATTATATGCAAAATTAACTTAAAAAATTATCTCCCCATGCGGATACAAACTATTCATTATGGAAGGCCACTAAATACCTTAAACGGCCTCAGCAACCAAATCCACCAATTCGTCTTTCTAACGGTGAATGGGTTAGAAGTGACGAGGAAAAAGCTAAAGCCTTTGCCGATCACCTTGAAAGTGTATTCACTTCAAACCTTGGCTTATCGGTGGTTCAAACAGAAAATATACCAATCAGGCCTGTGAGGAAATTTAAGAAAAAGAAACCACTGGTAAAGTTTATTATCACACATCAAATTCAATTAAAGAAAGCCCCTGGGTATGATCGAATTACAGGTGAAATGCAACTGCCGGAGTGTGTCTTTGGTCGACTGGCTCAAATATTTAATTCAATTTACGAATCAGGATATATCCCTGAGTGCTGGAAATTATCAACTATAAAAATGATCCCAAAGCCTGGCGTGTGTCTTTGGTCGACTGGCTCAAATATTTAATTCAATTTACGAATCAGGATATATCCCTGAGTGCTGGAAATTATCAACTATAAAAATGATCCCAAAGCCTGGCAAGGATCCTACCAAAGTCTCGTCATATAGACCAATAAGCCTACTACCAATCGTTTCGAAAGTATGACGCGAAAAAACTGTTATCGAAAATATTAAACCGGAACTGCGAAATATCATCATTAGTCATCAGTTTGGTTTCAGAGCCGAGCACGGAACCATTGAGCAAGTGCACCGAGTAGCTACAGAAATAAGGTCAGCATACGAAGAGAAAAAATACTGCTCCGCCGTCTTCTTGGATGTTGCCCAAGCATTCGATAAAGTTTGGCACGACGGTCTGCTGCATAAAATTAATCTTAAATTACCAGAAATCGCAGATATTATGTCAAACACAACACTTCTAAATCAAACGAGAAAAACATTCTGGCTGGAGTACCACAAGGTAGTGTGCTTGGTCCAACGTTATATTTAATTTTTACTTCAGATCTACCAACGTCTTCGCAAACTCTGACGTCTACTTTTGCAGATGATACGGCAATCGTATGTAGCCATAAAAACCCACAAACGGCGCCCGAAATTCTGCAACAACATATTTATGACATCGAAATATGGCTAAAGAAATGGAAGATAAAGGTCAATGAAGAGAAATCGATCCACATAACAACATTCACATTAAATAAGCTTACTTGTCCGCATGTCACAATGAACGGAATACAAATCCCTCAATCAAATGGAGCAAAATATCTAGGCGTCCACCTAGATCGACGGTTAACTTGGCGAAAACATATTGAAATGAAAAGAGACCATATCAAACTAAAAATTGATAAAATGCACTGGTTGATGGGGAAATATTCAACTATTGACCTAGAATACAAACTTCTCCTGTATAACACAATGATTAAACCGATTTGGTCGTATGGGTGTCATTATGGCAATCAACCTCAAATTCGAATATCGACATTATCCAACGAACACAGTCAAAAATTCTCAGAATGATTACAGAAGCACCCTGGTTCGTAAAAAACAAAAATATACATAAGGACCTTAACATCCTAACTGTCAAAGACGAATTACAAAAGATGCGGATCAGCTATGCAGGGAAACTGGTATTTCATCCGAATTTGCTGGCACGAAACCTAAAAGATATAGCTACGTCTTCGCGATTGAAGAAGAAGACGATGGCTGTTGTAATAACATAAATTATAAAATTATTAATTTACTTATTGATAAGAAGTAAATTCTGCTCCCGCAGATTTACATAATCACCTTAGTTATTAAGATTTGAAAACTTATTGTTATTTTCATGTTTGAAAGATTCAATAAATAAAGAAAATTGTTACAAAAAAAAAAAAAATTATCTCACAAAAACGTTATTAATTTTCTAGAGAAATTTTCTCTGAATAAATATCTTTGCCACACTGATTTGCAAATTCTTATGTCAGTCTCTCGGTATTCATTCTACTTTGATTCTCATTAATGTGGTAATTTTTTTTTATTTATACAGAGTTTGTTGAGTAGTTGAGTAATTTGTTTTACTTCATTATTCATGTAACTGATTTATTTCATACCAAAGCTTGCTATGCTTGTTTGAGGAGTACTCGCACAATCTATCTATTTAATTCGTCTGCGCTTAGTTTACTCTCTCTGAGAATTTCCGGGCTGCTGGAATTACTTTCCACTAACTAATGCTACCCATTAGCCAACTACCGCTAATTGGGCAAATATTTTATTTTGTGAGTAATTTGAGTGAATATACAAAAAACTGTTCAAAATTTCAATTTCAGAAGTAAAACTTAATTTAAGGAAATTTTCAACAGTAACCCAACAATAAAGCTTTGAGCACCTGTCCATGCAAACACAACTAAAATTTTTTCTGTAACTTCCCACCCCAATGTTTCTGAAATTTCAAGTTAATTAATGTGTACCTGTATATAAAACGTGTAAATAGTTTGCATAAAATAATAAACGACTGTAATAGGAAAAATTCAAACCGCAACAAAATTACATAAAATTGCTGCAAAACCGCATTTTTCAACCGCGTAGGTGTAAACTTTACTGCAACTAACACCACAATCTCTTATCAACCACTTTCTATCATTTTAACAATGTCCAGCAATTTTCAAACAATCAAAACACAATAAAACCCATAATACAATTTCCCTCTTTAGATTTGCTGTTATTTACTATTTAGAATACAATGGATCGGTACAGCCAAGCCAGCAGCAGCACAGCACACATATTTTGTTGTTAGAATTTTTTATTAGATTATAATGAAATTCAGCAGAAATCATTTCATCTGTATATGGTCTTTGGTACATACCAAATTTCGTATTTATAAAGATAAGAAGTAGCCTTTTGATATATCAGACCAAACGAAGCAGTAATACGAGTACAAATAAAAAACTTTTCTTGTATTTAAAATTTGAAAACAATAAAGGATTTTTCAATTGGATTTATTGTATTATTTTTTGTGTATGTGCAATTTACATTAGTACATTACAACATATCCACTCCAGACAATTCCGGTATTTTAATTTTTTTTTTGTTCTATGTACGAGAGTACAGAGCAGAATGAATTGATTTCCTTTTTTAGAAAATGAATTTATGAATTTTATTTTTATGTATTTTCTTAACTCAATTCCTATTTTAGCAGCCGAATAAACCCGTATAGCAATAGCAGCAGCAGCGCAGCATTAGCACAAAATTGTTAGAAAATTTATTACGGTGGTGTGATAAAATCAGGATTTAAATCCATTAAACACCTCTCGCCGTCGTCTCTCATAATCGTAATAATATATATAAACGTTCAATTCGAGACAACGATTAACAGGAACAACAACAAAACACACAATATCCATCCCATTTTAAAAAAAAAAATAAATATTCCAATTATAATGGATATCCGTTCCGGCGACGACGACACAAGGGAATGTTTCTGCACACAAAAAAGGACAAAAGTGTAAAGTACACAACCGAGTGTATTGTTCATTGCAAATGTCTCAATTCCGTGACCAATAAAAATTGCATTATACTTCTTAACTGCTGTTTATAAAGTATGTCTGTGTAAAGTTTTTTGGTTAAAAGAATTTATATATTTCTTTATAACACCATAACGGCCGTGGTAATTATTTTTTATTGTTAAAGAAAATCGTCACCAACAATAAAACCAAAACAACAAATAATTCGCAGGAATCACGTACAAAATTTAATAAAAACATAAAACGAAATCCCAAAACCTTGAGATTCGTTGACATTGAATTCGTGTAGAGTGGTGGTCAACGGATATAGGAAATCTTAGAGACACTTGGTTTAATAAAATAATTTGGTAGAGAGGTGGTGCCCTTCAAAGTGCATACATTAAATCTTCAGGTGTTATTTTACGTTACATTTACGATTATGTCTAGAGATAGTTGACTCTCTTGACTCTATTTATATACCAATTCTCGTATAATAGCTGCTCCCCAATGTCAAGTAATCACATCTATTTACATTTTAATAAATTTTCCTAATTTTCCGGAAAATAATTTATACATTTCTTACGATATATTTTTAGAATCATGTAAGTATTGTGTGTATATATGCTGTAATTTAAATGACTTAGAGTGTCTACCGTAACGTAATTTATGTCTTAACAAATACTATTATCTTAAAGTATTTTGTTGTTGCAACTTGTAACCACAAACTATGCTGTGTAGGTGGGAAATGTATAAAGTAGATTTTAAAATCACTTAAGTGTAGAAATTACGTCTATATATGATTTAAGACACATAAGTGATTTAAATTCAACCCTGTGCACGTACTTTATCGTAATACGCGCTCGTACTATTTCCGATTGTCGGAAACTTTTTGGAATTAATGGAATTTTATCTTTAGTTTGAGTACACATCGTATACTTCGGTATTACGAGTGTATTGTTACGTGGAGAGATAATACGCGCTTTTACATAAAAAAACTTACATTAAAATTTTCGATAAACAAAAGTATGTGTCCAACTGTCTTAATATCGTACATTTTTTTTTTTATGTTGTGTTCTTGAAATAACAGAGCAAAGTAGTTTTCTGTTCTACTTAAGAATGCTTATTCGTGTTATTGAACTGTTAATTTATTTGTGTTGATCGTAATTAGTGGGTAGATGAAAATATTATTTGTAGCATTTCTTATTTTGGTATGTTCGTCTGTAAATTGAGAATTAAAACAATGTCATTTTAATATGTCCATAATCAATCGATTCGAATCGAAATCAAATTTGTTTGGTTAACAAATTTTATGTTCTAAATCGTAGGATTGATTTTAATCGTGTGTAAGCACCGCTAGCCAAATATGGTTTAGTTTTTCATTCTATACACGTTCATTACAAGTCAAGCGAGATGCGAGATATAGAACAGAGATAGTTCAGCAATCGTTCTATCTAATTGGCAATACCTATATGATTAGATGGACCTTAGTTTGAACAGACTCCCTACTGCATTGTTCAAATGAATAAATTAACTGGTTGCAATAAATTATCTGGTTCAGTATTGATGGAATAGGTAATTCTAAAATAGAATTAAAGGTTAACTATAGTTACGGTTCCTACAAAATATTTGTAAACGTATAGTATATTTGCGATTAATATAATATTAGGTTAAAATACCGATTCCGAAAACTTATTTACTATTTTATCACCCCGAACGCAGTTTTTAAAATTCGGTTCAAGCTCGATATCTACCCGAAATCAATAAAAAATATTCTTATCGGAATGCATCGAAAATGCATAAGAATAAAATAATCATCTATCTATCTACCTTGTTAAACAAAATGTTCGTAAGAGCGAGAGTTTTGTATACGTTTGGATAAAATATTATTACTCTTTCTCTTTCTATTTCGCTGTAATAAAAATGATATGCGAAATCATTTTTATGCATTTTTACTTAATTTTGGGAATCCCAGTGCAGCAGCACGTGCAATACAAAATTCTATACATTTTATTCATTTATTTAAAGATTAAATAAAAAGGTTATTAAGCAATAAAAAAAATGTATTCCTTCGTCGTTATTTAAAAAAATGGCGGGAAAACGGAAAATCCCATGAGTACAGATTTTGTTCGAAAAATGAGACTTGAGTGTTGCGAGTTTTGCTGCTGTTTCACTAACCTACTAGATGCACAAAATTAATATCATTGTTGATTGTTGTAAATAATAATCAAATATTTTATTTACATCTAGTATGCTGATATAACAACATAAAAACACCCAACTCTCAAGTCGCGGTTTACGAACAGAATTCGTATGCAGAAAGGATATCACAAAATTCATATTTTAAAATCTTTAAAGCTGACGGTAATGACAATGAGCAGGCAGTTGTGTGCAAATACTGCTGTTTAAAAATAGTCTGGATCCAGCAAAAAAAAAAAGACATACAAATTCACGTGAACGATCGTTAAATCCAGTTTGTGCTACATCCCTTCAGCAACCGACGTTATAAACGATATTTTAGTATGACTAAAAAATATAGACGAGAATAAAGAATGAGCCATTTTTGATTTTGTTCGTGCAGTTTGTGATTGTCGATTAAGCCCTAGGACGGGTCTACTAGTTATGGAAGATTTTATACTTGCATCATTTTAGAAATTCATTTCCATCGCAGTTGCAGAATTTCAACAAAATCGGTTTAGAAATGGCCTAGTTCCATCTCTATTGAACGCTTTATCGAAAAATCGTTTTAGAATCCCATTTCCGTCGCACGTATCGAATTTCAACAAAATCAGTAAAATAGCCAAATTCCATCCCTATTAGCCATTTTCTAGAACTTTATCGCAAACTCATTTTTGAATTGCCATGCCAAATTTTAAAAATTAAAACCGTGATTTCCTAAAAATCGGGATTTTTTTTAAACAAAACCGGGATTTCGTTACACACTCCCTAGGACATGTGATGGTGCTTTAGGTGATTTTATTAAACGATTTGCGACACTAAGAAACCCTACTTAAAAATTATTTACTTAAAATTTATACTATACCGAGTTGGATGACATTAAAAATTTCATTAGAGATGCAAAAATTAGCTTCATTTTTTATGAAAGTAGTGATGTGGCTGGTCGACCTACAGTAAACACTTTAATTATATTTTACAATGAAATCTAACATAAAAGTCCTTATTTTTGGTAGACATTACTTTTGTTACATAAGACAAACAGTTCAACTATTGCAGGAGTCTTATGAAAGTTTTTATCATAAATTGATAAAAAAAATGGATCGATGTGCTTTCCAAATCAATGGGCAGCGCGGAGTACATGAAATCAATGGTCGTAAAATACGAGCAGGTGAAAATGTCCCTCATATAATTCTTGATGCGATTGACAAAGCATGAAATGCGATAGAAGTAACTTCAGCAAGAAAATTTTTGATAAATTTACGAGACCTTGAATGTTTCCATTATCAGATATCTCTCGTTATCCGATATCTCTCATGCATTGCTTCAAAACTGCATGGGAAAATTTTCAGAAGCGCTAAGTGAAAAATGAAATGCTACCATATCGCGAAACATTGATACTGCTACTATGGAATTTTGAAAGTCAGCTTTGATTATTGACCCTTTTGAAAGGTCGTTAATTAAGGAAAATTTACAAATTTTAAAATATTCATCAAACATTACCAGTAAAATAAAAACAGAACTATCAGAATATAGTCAAATCTATTTTTGTGCGGTAATAGGGACCGCATAGAAAAAATGCATAAAAAATCATAACGCAATAGTTACGCAATGTGACGAAATATCTAAAATCGAAAAAAAAAACAAAATGGCCAGCGTCAATTAATTGTTTTTTTATTTTAGTATCCCTGCAATCTGTTCTGGGGCCAAGGCTCTCCCAACTCTCTCGCTGTTTGTTTTTCCGTCCTTACTTTTACGCCAGTGCCAGCCAATTCGAGGGCGTACGGTTATAGGTTCGATAGGGGATCATAAATGAGTTCCATTTCATCACAGATCATCCTGCCCCTGCGGGATTCAAACCCAGTACCTCCCGATCCAAAGCTTTAACCTATTTGGTCGGTATTTTATCGAGTTATCTCCTGAAAATTAAAATTTAGATGTGTTCCAATTTTGGATTGAAGCGCAAGGCAGTTATTCAGAATTAAGTAAACATATATTAATGATAGTTTGTATGCAAACGAGGAGCTGTGGTGTTGAGAGGGGTTTTAGTCATTTGCGACATTTTCAATCACCTGAAAAAGCCAGAGCATCGAGCAACGAAAATTTCGTTATTTTTTCAATAATCTGTATATTATATGTTTGACCCAACTTCACCCCGAATTGAAGTAAAGTATGTATAACCCGATAAATACCCCCCGAATACAAGTAATTTTATTTGCCGAAAAAGTCATACCCTAATTATATAAGCTAGCTCCTAAGAAACAAAGTTATGGTATCAATTCCGTTGGATTGCAACCCAGAGCATCCGGATATTTTTAAATTGTAGAATTTCCAGCTCTGTGTGTGGACGTTTTGCATATAGCTGAGTGGGGAGATATAGATATAACTCATCTCAAAGATATATTTTCTGCTCCGGTGGCACTGAAATTATGCTCGATCTCCTGACATATTCAAATTTACAACATATCTATGCAATAGACAACATCATGCGACCTATCGTTATTGGTGTCCAGGGTGTTCCAGGCTGTGGAAAATCTACATGGATCATAAATAATCATAATCTAGGCTATGATCTTATCTTAACTATTCATGAGGCACAAGGATTAACGCCACCAAATGTTATATGGGTCAGAACAAACACTCAAGCAAACTGCCCTATATATGTATGTAATCGGTGAAAGTAATCCAACCCAGGTATTCATAGTACAGAATACTTTGGACAGAATTATATTGTTTGCAGGTGTGATCACACTCCTGAAACGAGTACTAAAGAATCAGGAGGTGGCGTATTGATAGCTGTACATTCAAATTTAGAGAGTTCTCCTGTTACATTAGTTCCATCAAGACTTGAGCAGATTTGTGCGAAGATCAAAATAGGCAAACGATAACTATTATATACAAGTCCTGAAAATATCTAATTCATCGGATCTAGCTCTTATACTTATGGCGACTTTAATCTTCCAAATACCAACCGGAAACATGACATGGAGTTTAACTGCATTCTTCGATGCCATTCTTGGTTTTAACCCTCAATATGATTGCAAACAACATCGATAGGTTTCTGGATCTGGTCTCACTGCTGAGGAGGATGTAACTGCATCAATGAATCCATTTGTTGTAAGCATCAATGAATCCATTTGTTGTAAACGATATCACCCACAAACCTCTGGACATTGCATTTGATACAACCTACTGTAACCGGAAGAAATCTGAGCTTATCTCTACTTAAGTACAGGTCTTACCTTTGAATAAAACTTGAAACAAAAACTAAATTAAATCCTAAAGAATTTTGGAAATATTTTCGATCCAAACAGAAATCGAGGGTTATCCTTCCAATATGACTTATAATAATACCAGCTCCTCGGACGCAAAAGTGATAGCAGACATTTTTGCATCATTTTTTCAATCAGTCTATAGCCCTTGTCATAATATGGGATACACTGATCAAATAGGCAACAACAATATATCTATTATTCATTCTGTCATACATGAAGAGAATGTTATATCAACCTTAAAGGATTTGTAGATGGATGTGGGCCAGATGATATACCCGCCTTTATATTAAAAAGGTTTGTGAGTAGCTTCACAAATCCACTCTGCAAACTTTTCAACCAATCAATAACCACAGCCGTGTTTCCTGATAAATGGAAAATTTCAAAAATAACACCAGTCTTTAAAACGGGTAAGAGAGGAGGTCGCCATGTTACAGAGGAATTTCAACATCTTCGTCAATTCTAAAATTATTTGGGCCAATTGTGTGCAATGCTTTGTAGATTATTGGTCACATCTCTATCTACCAACACGGGTTCTCATGCATGGAAGATCGACATCTACCAATCTATATAAAATAATGAGATAGAAAATCATCATCAAGTAGATATAGCGTATACAGATTTTAGCAAGACATTTGACTCTATATGCCACCTCAAAGCACTCCAAAATTGCGAGCCTATTATGAAATTTTTTCGATTTCGTAAAATTTGATCCGCTGCGAAAATTGGTATTATGAAAGTTTCTTGCTTTCGTAAAATTCGAAAATCGTAAAATCTGCCCTACTATGAACCCCAAAAAAAAAAAAAAAAAAAAAAAAAAAAAAAAAAAAAAAAAATCGACATCGAGTTTTACGAAAATCAAATGTCAAAATTCGACTGTTCTATAAAATACTTTAACAGACTTAGTGAGCGTTGTGTCCAAAAATCATTAAACCTCAATATTAAGAAATGTAAAATTATGTCGTTTGATCGGAAAAAATATCCAATAACTGCGGCATATAAATTAAATGGCGCGGAAGATTCAAGAGAGTGAGTTTATTTATCTGGGAGTCACATTTGTTGAAAACGTTAGTTTTAACTGTCATATAGATAATTGTATTGCTAAAGCTAACTCCATGTTTCGCTTTGTAAGCGGTGGACTGGGGAATTCACGGATATACATACTCTACGCACATTATACGCTTATATAAGATCTCAAGTAGAGTATGCTGCAACGGTTTGGGGCCCCACTCACGCTGTGCACATGAACAGAATCGAAAGCAATCAAAAAAAAAATTCTTAATTCCTGTTGAAAAAAAACTGGCTGGAATTATGATTATAACATACCATTCTATGAAAATGTGGGTCGCTTACCTCCTTACTCTACAAGGTGCAAAGAATATAACATGTGCACGCTTGAAAACAGGCGTCTACTTCTGGATGCCATTTTTATCGAAAATGTCCTTCCCGGCACATCGATTCATCCTTCATACTGGAAAACAAATCCATGAATGTCCGAAGCAGGGCTTTGCGTAATCATCAATTTTTGGCGCTCGAACACCACCCAACCAACTATGGCGACAACAATCCCATTCATCGATCAGCAAAATCATTCAATACAGTAGTTGATCAATTTGATTTTAATTTATCAAAATCAAGTTTTAAAAACAAGTTAAAACCGTATTTTCTAAATTATTAATAAGTCCTTTGACAGTTTGATATTTGAAGTACTAACTGTTAATTTATATAATTCTTTCTTATTCACAATCTAAGTATGCCATTTTTTTATATTTTATTTTTAATTTTTTTTTTATTGTTTTTTAACAAATTTATTATTTTACTTTTTTAAAATTGAAATCAAAATTGCAATGTACTAACTCGATTTCCTTTAATAATTAAATAAATAAATAAATAATTTTAATGGTGATCCAATTAAAGATCAGTAAAATGTCACTTATCAACTTGCGATATAAACAACAATCTACTCCTGTTCTAGCATTATGAGATAATTTTAGAGGCTTTTATAGTTGTTTCTGCCGATTTCAGCGGCAAAAAAACCGTCAGAACCACTTTGTATGCAACGGAGAGAAAAGTCGAATCGGGAGAGCTATACACAGTATTGTTCGACAGATGGATATAAGTGGATCTTAAAAATTTGTGTCGTCGTTCTCTTTGATGTGGACTCAATTAAACATAGACACATGGTAGTCTCGAGTTGAAATCTACGTTTCGACAAGATTTGCGAATTCTATTTTAACTGGTATTTATAAGAAAGGCTGAAATTTATCATTTGATAGTCCGCTCTATGTTTAAAACATTTTAAATTTGAATGCCATACCATTTTTAGTTAATTTGATACTTGCCCTTTATTTAATACCATTCTAGATATATTTTTAATGTATCCATCTGTTCACCAATGTTCTTACCTAGAAATAAATAAAAAAATAAAATTAGAACAAAAATTGTTACCATGCAGTACCAAATCCTCTAACTTATGTTATGACTAATAAACAAATCCTAATAAAAAACAGTTCTCAATAAATTATATTGGGTAACCCCGTCGTAATATAGAAATTAAATCAGCGTGACACCCAGTCTGGTACATAAAATATTCGTTAGAAAAACCAGCCTGTATAAAGCAAAAAAAAAAAAAACGAACAAGAACCAAAAATATGAAAATCAATTTCACCCCTAAACAGAGAAAACCGTCGTCAACCCAATAAAAACCATAAATATTGAATTCACATCTGAATCCAATGGTCATTAGACCAATCGAATTAATTTAATCAAATTTATTGAGAATTATTTTTTTTTTGTAGAGCCAGCAACCCAATTTGCATATGTCCCTGTATTAAATGTATTATGTTTATTTATATAGAAGAGAAGGTTCACGGGTTTCGACCCTATAACCTTATAACTGCGTACACAAAAATTACGAATTTTATTGTGAGAAAATTTAATTTAAATTACAACAATTAAATCGGTACATAATATACGAGCGTAAGGCGTTAATAGTTCAACACCTAAAAATAGAATTTTATCGATTTCTTAAAAAAAATATATAAAATACGAATCCTCTGTCTCTGTGTATCCCGCGTCTAAATTTTATACATCATCTAAAGCTAAACAATGTTATTTTTAGAGGGATGACAGAAAATTGTTTACGATTAGGGGGCTGTTTAGTTAAATTGTATACAATATATTTTTATGACAAATTAAATTGCATCTGGCAATAATTTATATACCGAGCATATCCAAAAGAAGCATAAAACACAGAAGGGAAAGTCGAATGTACTCGTCGTACGTACATACAAAAAACAATAAAGAAAATATTTAATGTGGTGAAAGAAAATTGGAAACTGTTTTTCTTTAGATTACTTATTTATAGATTGGTTCACATCCCATCATTCTCTCGTAAATATATTATACTCGTATTATAAAGTCTAATATACCTAGCGGGTATTTAAATTGTAAACAATTAAATATACTTGACAAAAATCCTATTCTAGATAATTTTTATTTTTTGTTAATTTCGGAAAAATCAATTTTCCACAAATACACACTTCAAAAAGTTTCCTGTTTTTAAATGATAAAGGGTTGTATATATCGTATATACGACAGTGTTTTTCACTTTGATAAATTTTATTTACTTACAAAGCGATAAAATACTCGTATAAAAGCGTATACAGCTAGGGAGATTCATAGTCCTGATTTTCGAGACATTTCATCATCATCATATTTTTATTTGTTTATGTTTATAAGCACAACATATACTCGTCGAGTGCTGCTGCACATCACGTTTATGTATCATTAACAACATAAAATTTTTTATTTTCTATGTCAAAAAATTGATGGTTCGTTCCTTCGTTCTTGAGATGTGAAAAAGTGTGCTGCTTAAATACATTCAAAAGAGATTTGTTTATTTAGTTCATGCTTGTTGATGTGGTTTTTCATATAAGAGAGTATGACTATGCATACGATGTTCATGATGATGATGATGATGCCGATTTTTTAACATTCGTTTGAAGTGACATAGATTAGTGCCTGACGTTTCGAAATATCTCATCGACAATTCTTAAGTATGGCAGTTAAGAGATAGTGTTTATGAAATGTTTATATAACGATTTATATTATATATAGAGAAAGAGTTCTGGATAACCACATCGTAATTAATTACTGTGATAATTCATTAATTTACTTTTATTTATTTACTTCCGCTTATAAAAACGTATTTATACACTTAATTAAAGGTTACGTCAAACTTGCTAAAATCTTTATTATCCACACCTCATTGAAATATTTGCTTTATTTTTAATTACAACAATAAACTATTTATTGTTGTGAACGAACCGAACCATTTAATTCGGTTTCAGGGTCAGTTAAATTTAGCACCTAATTAACTGAAATTTTCAAAGCATTTTAATAAAAATTATTAATCTACTTTTGATACAAAACTGACATTATTCTTAAAATGAATTTAATTCGATGTTAGCATTTAGTTCACAGTAATTTTAGGACATAACTTGTAGAGAACTGACAAATTTTATGATTACACAATGCCTTAGAGAATCGCTTTAATCTTTAAATACAAAAACTAAACGCTCTCCGCTTCTTGGAAGAAGTTTGGCGATCAATTTAAATACGTTAAAATGCTATTAAAATATACGAGCAGTCTGCCACCAAACAGGTAGCACACAATTCATCAAAACGCATTTAACAGAAAACGACAATTCATCTAAACCGGCAGTTTATCCAAAATATAATTAGAGTAAAGGGTGTTCTAGTGTCAAAAAATGATTGCGACGTGTTATATATGGGAAAATTTCTTTTAAGTATCTTCCAGCAAGGTAATTGTTGTGGTTATTTTGTTTATTGATTGTTTAGTTAATGGTTCATTTGGCAGATGGGATGGGTACATTTCAAATGTGTAAAGCGTAATAAATGTATTATATGTGTAAAATGCATTGCATTAAATGTATTAAATTTATAAAATGTATAAAATGTTTGAATGTATAAAATGTAGACTTAGATTCAAGGGTTGCTTTCGCACACTTAGGCCAATTTTGGCCTATTATGATACCACTCATTCACGCCACCTGCACATTGCAAGCTCAGAGTCAACCTGTACATTGAGGTGGACGGGGAGCCTGCGCTGAATTCTGCACTCCATCGTCTTAGTTGTATTTATTTACCAATCTTAATCGATGACGAAAATTCGATTTGCGTCAAGCCTCTGATGGGATTCGAACGCAGTACCCCCCAGTCCAAGTACCGAAGCTTTAACCACTGCACCACATGTCCGGTTACAAAATGTATAAATTGTATAAAATGTATAAAATGCATAAAATGTATAAAATGTATCAAATGTATTTAATGTATTAAGTGTATTAAATGTAATGGTTTGGTTGGGATTGACGCTAAATGGAAAAATTTTCCTACGATTGTGTATTTAACTCGAGAGTACTGAAAATATACCAATATAAGGAATAATAGTTCCTTTCTAATCGACCACGCAAGTCTTTGCTAAATTAACTACTCACAACTGTTCTACATTTTATTACGAGTAGCTGAAAGCAGTTACGATAAATTTGTTCGCTAGGTGATTGTGTGTAGTATTTTTCTATCAAAAATATAATTGAATGTCGTATGTGAAGCGCTAATAAAATTCCGGTATTGATATTTTTCTATTAAAAAGTTATCACAAATAAACTACACATGTGTAGGTTATGTTTTACTTTTGTAATTTTTTGTGCTTTCCAATCGACACTTTAGCCAATACACATTTTTTGCACTTACAAGTACTTGCGGTGGTCGATTGGAAAGCAACTAATCACAATAATACCATTACAATTGAAAAACCAAAGTAAAATGTATAAATTGTATTAAATGTATAAATTGTATAAAATGTATAAACTGTATAAAATGTATTAAATGTATTAAATTTATTAAACGTATTAAATGTATTAAGTGTATTAAATGTATTAAATGTTTTAAATGTATTAAATGTGGCACACAATTCATCAAAACGCATTGAACAAAAACGATAATTCATCAAAACCGGCAATTTATCCAAAACGTTCTTTTAAGTATCTTTCAGCAGCGTAATTGTTGTGGATATTGTGTTATGATTGTTTAGTGAGAGAATGGTTCATTTGACAGATGGAATACATTTCAAATGTGCAAAATGTAACAAATGTATTGAATGTATTAAATTTATTAAATGTATTAAAAGTACTAAATGTATTAAATGTATTAAATGTATTAAATGTATTAAATGTATTAAATGTATTAAATGTATTAAATGTATTAAATGTATTAAATGCATTAAATGTATTTAATGTATAAAAAGTTTGAATGGATAAAATGTATAAAATGTTTAAATGTATAAAATGTATAAATTGTATAGAATATATCAAATATATTAAATTTTTAAATGTATTAAATGTATTAAAAATATTAAAAGTATTAAATGTATTAAATTTTTAAATTATTAAATGTTTTAAATGTGTTAAATGTACTAAATGTATAACATGTATAATATGTATAAAATGTATAAAATGAATAAAATGTTTTAATGTTTTAAATGTAATAAATGTATTAAATTTTTTTTAAATGTTTTAAAATATTAAAAATAAAATAAAACATTTTATGGAGAAAAGCTGACAACTATGGCTTGAAATATATAGACAATGCACAATGTAACACATTGTCATAACACATTAAAAACGCCGTCGTAACTTACTGTCATCACCAGCAATCGAACCCGGTTTGTATAAAATGTACAAAATGTATAAAATATATTAAATGTATAAAATGTATAGAATGTATAAAATTTGTAAAATGTTCCTGAAAATCAGGAAGGAGTGTAAATTTTTAAAATTTATAAATGCAGGATTGTTTATCAACAGTTTTTAGGAGGAAGACACTAAATTTTTCTGGACAATTTTTTGATTTTCCGGAAAATTTTTCACTTTTTTTATTTTTTTAGTATCTTTTTTTTATTAATAATAATTGCTTCGTCAACCTTGCAGACACAGATCAAAGAGTTTTTATTGCCCTTATCGCTTCTTTTGATTCTAGTGTCACTAATGTTAAAAAATCAACTTTTGTAAATATAAATTATTTTTAATGTAATTTTAATTCGTTGTATAACTGTAATTTCAAGTACGTATTTTGAATAAAATAATACGCAATTTTTTTTAAGTGAAAATTTTCCCAGACAAAGGGGTAATATTCCGGAAAAATTAAGTTTCCCTTTCTTAAAACTGTTGATAAACAATCCTGCATTTAAAAATTTTAAAAATGTTTTCTCCTTACCTGATTTTCTCGATGTATACGTAAAGTAAACTTTAGCCATAATTTATTTTTGGTAACCGGTGAAAAGCGCAATAAACAGGTGGCCAGCCGAGGCCATTTTAATTTTGTTTCGGAATTTTTCAGCGAGCCAACACCCAACGACAAAGCTAGCCGGCCTACACAACCGGCCATTTGTAAAATTTTTTGGTAATTTTCTACGGTTAAGGCGGGAAGACACCCAACGCTGGAGAATATATAGGTGGCCAACCGACGCCAGTCGTTTTCATTTATCAAAAGCGGGAGTACGCCTAATATTCCAGTGGGCGTCCAACCAGGACTCAAGGTACAACTTTTCTTTTATTAAATTTTTTTTTGATTTTACATTGTTCGATTTTTTTTTAATTTTTAAATTTTTATGTTCAATTTTTTTGAAATTTTATTAAGTATTTCGATTTTACTTTGTAGTCGATTAACGTCCATTGTGAGCGCCACAGTGTCACATTGGGTTTTATTTTCAAAATAATTGTACGTTCGGCGGCCATATTGTGTGTCCGATTTATTTCATCTTTGGTTTCCGCGACCACTTTTATTTCGGCTTCATTTTTATCTTTCCTTTTTTTATTTCACCTGGTTATTTTCTTTTATTTTTCTGGGTTTGTCAATGAATAAGATGAATTACTAAATTTTATACGGGTCGATATGTTGGGAGGGAATTTCCATTCTGTGCCGGTGCCATAAATACAGGCTGGGCTTACCACTCCCCTTCATCCCCTTGGCAGGACATCCACAGGGTCGGCGTGGTGGGTCCAGCGTATGTGTCGTCCATTCTGGAACCACCCGGTTATCATTAATTTTATTACGATCCTCAAGTTTCATCCAACGAATTATGGTGTCCTTGAACTTAATTTCAGTTACTTTAATCTGCTTTTAATTTTTGATTATTCTGTCCCACGGAGTAGCCCAGGAGCACGCAAGCCTCTAATTCCCCCACGACCGCCGGCAAAATATCACCGTGAGAGGTCTTTGCGTGCTTAGTTGAAAACTGCGGGTTGGCTGCGAGGCATCCGTAACAAATGTATAAAATGTAGAAAAAAATAATAATAAGACTCGGTCTACTTTAGAAATTGGTGTGGGAATCCAACCAGTTTTTAGTTTAAAAAAAATATTTTATTTACCAGTTTGGCAAATCCTTTGCTTAAATCGGCAGTAATTACAACAATTTGGTTCCTTTCTTCAATGGATTAAGAGTGCGTGAAACAAAATCACTAGGATTTGAAATTGTCCTATTAGAAACGGCCGGTTTACATCTATTTTTATGTTTGATGGAAAATTACAGAAATGACTAGTGTTTTTTAAAGGCATACCACCGGGTACTGGAAAAAAATCTCTATTTTGTTCTTCTCTGCAGCGTTGCAGATCTCCCGATGGGCCAACGAGGTTGGCTCAATGGATTCTGGGGTGAGCCAATCATTGCTATACCCATTCTTAAGAAGTTCAAAGTTCTCAAAGATCACCAGCTAGACAAATTAACTCAGCAAATCAGCAGAAAAATGAAAACGCTAGACTCTGTCGAAAACTAAGTGAGAAACACTTATAACCCAACTAAGAAGTGAAGTTAACAAACTAAAAAGTAAAACTAAGAGTTAAAGTAGCCCAAAGAAATGGAAATGGAGATTTATGAAAACGTTCTAACCAGTTATAACGAAGCAAGTACATACACCAGTTATAACACCGAGTTCCATACTGATGAAGAGGAACTCGCGAGAGAAACAGATTGAGTACTGAACAGGAACAGGAAAAAAGACCTACCAAAAAACGAAGAGCGGAATGCTCGCCTGAAGTTGGAGAACAATCGCAAGCTATTGTATCTGGTACTACTAATACTAATCCAGTACATCAGCAACAAAAACAACAGCAAGCAAATCAACAACAATAGATTGCACCGAAAAAAAGGCTCCTCAGCTAATTAATGTATTCGGCACAACAGAATTTGCTAGTATACAAACTATAATGAAATCAGTGACAACTAAGGAGTACAGAGTAGTTTCACTAAACAATAACGTGTGGAAAATCAATACACCAGATTCCGATACATATAGAGCTCTAGCCACAAAGCTCAACGAGGAAGGTAAAAAATGGTTCACATGTGAAGATAAAAACAACCGTGCAATTAAGGTTATGCCCAGAGGAGGCCTTCATCCAACGTGTAAGAAGGAGGATATACGGGATTACCTAAAGACAAAAGATCTGCAAATAGAAGATCCAGTAAATATCCTAAACCGAGAAAAAGGTGAAGTAAAAAAAAGAGAACAATGAAGTAAAAAAAAGAGGGCTCCCTTTCTTTATGCTTTGAGGGTTAAAATAGAACCCCTAAAGAAAAATACGATGCTAATACCTCAATGCAAAAAATGCCAAGGATTCAACCACACGCAAAAATATTGCGGTAAAAAAATATTTGCGAAAGAGTGTAAGGAAAGTAGAAACAACCCTGAAAAATGCATAAACTGTAAAGGGCATCATCCAGCGAATTACAGAGGATGTGAAGTAGCCGCAAAGACCAAGTTGAGAAAAATCCACTAGTAGGTGGAAAAGGTACAGAGTGGAAAACCTACTCGCAAATTGTACAACAATCTTCTAATGCTATTACTGATGACCCTCTCGAAAGAATATGCAGAATCATAGAAGCCATAAATGCTAGGCTAGCAAAGCAAGAACGTGGTCTAGTCTAGAAGCTTTATATAAGCGTCTAAAAAAGCAAGAAACCACGAACGGGGCAACAGCGCCCCTATAGTAAAATGAGCAGAACATTAAGGATTGTCACCTGGGACGCGAACGGACTAGCGCAGCATGTTCCAGATTTAGAAAATTTTTCTAAATTAAAAGAATATAGATATATGCCTTATATCGGAAAGCCAGTTGACAGAAACATCATTTATTAAAATACGTGATTATGAATGTTATCATGCTGTTCACTCAGGAGAAAACGCGAGGGGAGGATCATCAGTACTTAATAGTGAAAAAAAATTTCAAACACTATGAAGAACCTAGTATCGAAGTAAAAAGTATGCAAGTTAAAACGGTTAAAGTCAAAACTAGTAAAAATAATGAATATAGTATTTTCTCTATCTAATGCCCTCCACGCTATAATCTAAACAAAGAAGATTATAACAGACTCTTTAGATCACTATAGGATCCAATTTTATTATATGTGGTGACTTTAATGCAAAAAAACACCTATTGGGGATCAAGACTTACAACCCGTAAAGGAAAAGAGCTTTTCGGAGCAGGTCGGGTAAACAACTGCGAGTTCCATTCTGGAGGTAAACCAACATATTGGCCTGCTGATATAAATAAAATACCAGATCTCATTGATTTCTATGTAACGAAAGGGATTACCGAGGACTATATGTGTCTCGAAAATAGCGAGGGGGCATATTCTGACCATTCACCAGTTATCATGACACTCAGCACAATGATAATTAGCAAGGATAACTTGCCTAAGCTAACAAATAATAAAACTGACTGGGACCTATTCCAAGAACTAATTGAAGAACAAATAGACCTTCAAGTGCTAATTTTAACAACGGTACAATTGGAAGACGAACTGGAGGTATTTAACAGTATACTATTAAACAAGCAGCATGGCAAAGTTCTCGTACTAATCACACCGAATCCTGTAGGAATCAAATCACCCTCTTGAAGTCAGGGAATTAGTTAGAAAAAAAAACGAAAGGCACGAAAGACCTGGAAAAGGATACGCGCCCCGGAAAACAAAAGAATCTTCAATTATATGTGCAATAAACTGAAACAACTTATAAAAGAAATTAAGAACGAAACTATTAACAAGTACTTAAGTGGTCTCACCGAACATAAAGACACTGATTACTTTCTTTGGAGGGCAACAAAGGGATTAAAAAGGACCAAAATGCATGTATCGCCTATTAAAAATGAGGAAGGAACCTGGGCCAAAAGTGACAAGCGAAAAGCTACTTTATTTGCGGCTCACTTGGAAGAAACCTTTCAACCGTTACCCAGGTAAACTGCAGATGAAAATATAACAACAAATAGCAAAATTGATAACCATAATATGCGACCTGTAACATTACAGGAATTGAAAGAATTCAATTCCTGTAATTCCCCCTCCCGAGAAGGGATTACGAAAATTAGTTCAAATTATTAATGCTGCTTTCAGACTAAACTATGTCCCACTGCAATAAAAGGTTGCTGAAGTAATTATGATTGCTAAACCAGACAAACCAGCAAGCGACAAAAAGTCGTACAAGCCGATTTCACTACTTCGTGAGAAAAAGAAAATATGTTACAGTATCTTCTTAGATATAGCCCAAGCTTTCGACAAAGTTTGGCACCAAGGACTTGAATTTAAATTGCATCGAGATCTACCTAAACAGTTCTATCAAATTCTTAAATCGTACATCGCAGATCGGCATTTTCGGGTAAAATATAACGAAGAGTACTCTGAACTAAAGAGAATAGCAGCAGGCTACTGTATATCTTACATACTGTATATCTTGTACACCAGAGATATGCCAAATACAGAAGGTGCTACTAAACCAGAAAATTAACTGGATTCCAGTAGAACTCAATTCAAGTCAGGTTTCAAATGCAAATACAGCCAAATACCTCGGCATAACTCTCGATTGTAAGCTAAGATGGAAAGAGCATGTTAAACAGATAAAGAAGAATTGAACATCAATAAAAGGAAAATGTATTGGCTAATAGGTAGAAATTCGGAGCTTACAATACACAATAAATTGCTATTATGTGCCTATTTTTTAATTCAACCTGAGCAAGCAGTGCGCTGTCAAAAAATACTCTGTGTTTTTTTATTCAACCTGAGTAGTTTTACTCTGCACGCACTGTGTTTTTATTTGTGTGCTGTGCTTACACCGAGCATACTCAGTTCTTTAAATTTTACTCTGAAGAGAATGCCAGTGTACGAAGAGTATGCAAAGTAAAAAATAAATTATTACTTTATGCACACTGGATAATTTGGCACTGCACAACCTGTGCTCGGTGTACAATACCCAGGGCAAGCCTGCTTGCTCGGGTTTAATTAAAAAATAGACCCAATATCGGCAAATACTTAAACCAGTATGGACCTATGGTATGCAACTTTGGGGTTGTACCAAGAAAACAAACACACAAATGATACAATGTTTTCAAAGCAAAGTGCTGCGTAGCATTGTCAACCATGGTACATCAGAAATGATAACCTACATAGGGACTTAAACATGGAATATGTCAGTGAAGAAATAAAAAATCATGCAAAGAAACACATTCAGCGAATATCTCGGCACCAAAATGCAGACATACGAAGTTTTTTGGATACCACCAATGCAGTAAGAAGACTTCAAAGACAGAAACTTTTAGAACCGGTAAGTTGTATTTAATTAGGACAGAGAAATGTAATAAATTATGTAAATTTAAACTGAAGTAACCATTGGGCTACTGCCCGTCAAATGTGAATATTTATTTAAGAAAGATAACTTACTAAATGATTTGTAAATAAAAAAAAATATGTGGTGCTAAAGGAAAGGCGTTACCTCATGCTGTGAAACTATACTTGCACATCTGCATAATTATCAACGACTACCCACCAATAGAAAAAAATCAGCTGCGCGAGGAAAAAGGTGTAAGTAGTTGGAATAATTTAAAAAATAAGACACTTGAATATTACGTAACTATTCTGCTTAGAATCCGTGATTCTACAATAGCGAGCTCCTCGTCCACCACCACAGAATTCCCAGATTAGCAATTTGTTTGTTGGGTTTTGCGGAACGGTTACTTAGAAGATTTACAGTTCAGTATTTCAGTAGTTTTTTCTTTTTTCTGTTTTTTGCATTATGTTAAATAATTTTCATATGAGCTCGGACGAGTGTATTAATGTTGGTAACTTAACGTAAAGAAAAGAATAAAGATCACGTTTCAGTTAGTTATAGTATCAAAGATTATGTTTTAATTCTTAGTCGTTGCGGAAGACGAGTGTCTTATTGTTGGTATGGTATAGGTAATTGCTGCTTTCTCGACCTCGGACATATCACCGAATAAGATCCGCTGGGGTAAAATCAATATTTTTTGTATTTCATTCGTTTCATTATTCGTGAGTTGGGTAATAAAAGAAAAAGGTAACACACACTCAAGCAAACTCCCAACCGAAAATTATGTTTTTAAATTCGGAATATCGGTCAACTTACCGACCGATGGGGCACACACTTTGCGCTATTCTCCTAGCTTATGTACCGCTTAAGATCACAATGAATACAAATTACTGCCTACGTACACAATCCGAATACTCACTGGGCTTAAGCAACTCTTAGGCTCACATTGAATATGAACCACTGCTAAAGGTTAATAAGCAAGACAATCACTTTTAAAAGATTAAACGTCTTAAACAGTGGATATCTTTCGGTATCTCAATCAAACGGTATCTCATGGGGCGAGATAATGTACCGGATAGTATATTGCAATAAAGATATTCTGATCGCACATATTATCATAAATACATCATTACACAAAATCATTGTTAACTCATCACTCTGTATGTGGAAACAGAGTAACTGCAGCAACAGATGTACATATATGTGCAAAACAGGATTACCATGCCGCACTGACGCCATCCGCCACTGTGCAGGGCGGATAAAAATAGAAAATTCAAATTTAATTAATTAAATAAAATAAATAATTGAAGTATGATAATTTAATAAATCAAAAATAATAATTAGTTAAACATATTATAATAAAATAATAAAGTTAGGGTAACATTTTCATTTTCGCTAGATATTTGATTATAAGATATTTTATAATGCGTTCGGAATATCATCTTAAATTCTAAAAATCCAAATAGCCTGCGTCAAGCCTATCTGACATATCTGTAATAGATTATTTGTTGGCAAAATACTTTTTACATAATTTTGTCATTCGAAGTTTTGTAGTACAGTGTGGTCCAACTCTAAATTTTTAAAATTAATTTCACATCAAACAAATATAAATAAAAATCCTACAACGTAATCGGGTCTGCTCTGCCCACCCAAAATAATCACATTTTCAAAATAATCACCAACACTACACCATTGTTGTGTTTCTGGACCATTCTCGTGGTCTAATTGATTGGAAAGGATTGTTTCTTGATGAGAATTTTCTGCAAATAGTTTGTAAAATTTTGCAACAACGCCGTAAAGCGATTTTTTTCGTTTTGATTTCTATAAATTAGTGAAAAACCTCTAATAAATTAATCCAACCAGAATATCTCCCACATACTCGTATTCATATATTCGATAATTACATATTTGGTAAATATTTACTCTAACATCGGAATACATCAAAATATCATGATCGAACGAAGTAATAAACATTATAATTAAAATCGAGCGAAACATAAATAATTAGTTGCATGGTGTGGTCTTATATACTACTTATACGAGCATATCTACTGCTTTCCACAACATAAGACATCTTTCACAGTATTCAGCTATAGAAACATAAATTTTATCATTTTATGAACCGTAAAATATGTAAACATAACCCAGCACACAACAATTAAAAATCTGAAGGCTAAATTATATACCCGTACATGTGTATTTATACACATGTTGACTTGAGACAAAATAAAAAATTATTAACCAAATCGCAAAGGAAATGACGTAAACGCAATAATTTACTTGTCGCCTTACCTTCGGACATCCGGTGAATTTGGCAAACTTTGACATTTTCGACTGTGATGCTTTTGATTTGACGGTGAATTCCCCATAATTTATCACCACAAATTGTACCTAGCGATTTTACTAAATACAACAACTATACACACCAAAAAAATTACACTTTAAGCTCGGATTTCCATGGCTTTTTTATTTTATTTAATAATTGATTTCATATAAAAAAAATATCACAAACACAAATCACTAAATTTCCACGATCACATATAATTTATTAAAAATAATATATTGAACACTTGGACGCTTAAAAGCTCGTTACACATCTAAACTTTAATATTAATGGAAATTTTATTATGGATATCGAGGTAGCGACCGCACAAAATAACAAACCAGCCAATTACTTTTTTTTGTGTTACACATTTTTTTTATTCTAATTCAACCGGAAATTCATTTTGGCAACAACAACAGCGCACACATCACAAAAAAATAAATTTCCGGAAATTAAAATCGGAATATACACACACACACATATACATATACATATACATACAAAACAATCATGATTCCATTTAACTTTTTCAACACAAAAAGACTTGAACACACAAATCAAGATCACTCGGTCATTCAATTGCTTATTACATTTATGAACTTCAAGCATAATTATGGTCATGGTTCAGGCGCTTTTCACTAAAGGTAATTCTCATTGTACAGGTACCTGTTGTGTATATAAATACGTACATAATACAAAAAAGTTCTGAATAGTTAGATTGGATAGTTTTTATCATGATGACAATACACACAATAAAGCTTATCGCACACTTTAACGAAAATTAAAATCTCGACACACAACACAACTTGAAAGTTTTATTCAAGTGAAAATGTGGTTTCGTAAAGTTAGAACAAAACAAAAAGTTTTCTTCTGGAAAAACTTTCACAAAAACTAATCAGGACTGTATACTATGTATGTACAAGGAAAAAGTTTGTGGAGACTTTTAATTTAATTTAAAGAATTTTACGTTTTAGAATTTTTTTTTTTTGTGTGTGTACCAGAGGAAAGTTAAGCAGGTGTAAAGAGCTTGACAATTATTGTTTTCCACCCATTGTATATAAACAGACGAATTTCTTTGCTTTATTTTTGGTTTTGGTGAGTGCGGAAATGTTTAAATTTGATTTATAGGAGTCTGGACGATTGTTGGTAGAAATTCTTAGACGATTTTTTACATTAACATTTTTTCTTATATAGAATACGTCTTTGTCCGCAGATAGCAAGAGGTGTCATGTTTGCATATTGAATAGGACCGGAAAAATGTGATTTCAAACCAAGCCGTGTAGTTCAGTGCTTATTTAACGAGGCGACCGTAAAACTATCGGGTGGCAAGACAGAGACATTCTTTTATTATGTATGACGGAAAGGGGAAACAGAAAAATTGCTCCCAAGAACGTGATAAACCATTCTTCATAAACAATTTATTTAAAGCGATATACTTCAATGATGGCCAAATATCTTCACTCAGAAAATGGTTCACAAGAACTTCGGTGCCACATAATACTTAGGGTTGTTCGTAAATATTTTTATTTTTCAATATGAACTTCTGTAGAACAAGTAACTACAAAGTTTCAGAATTCAAGGTGGATTTACATATCCGACGATTTTTCTGCGCCGAACCTCACGTGACACATTCAACCAATCAGAAACAATTTCTTCGCCGAATTTTCGGCACGGCGAAGACATGAACAAAATTTATCTTTTCGGCGCGACGTCACAGCACACATAGATAAAAAAATTATTCTTCGGTTTTTTTATGTTTTCTATGATTTGACATTGTGTGCAAAATATTGTTTATGTATGTATGTGTGAAAAAAATTCGTCGAATATGTAAATCATCGATAATATAGCGTTCGCCGAATTTTCTGCGGCAAGGAGCTTCGCCGAAAAATCGTCGGATATGTAAATCCACCTTCAATGATGAAAAACCACTGGAATCTAGTAAGAATAAGAAAGGGCTAATCCCAATACACAAACACTGAAAATCGTAATGAAGACTAAAACGCGATAAATACAACTTGCCAAATTCCTTTGGTGTATTCAGCCGGAATAACAATGGCAGAGGAGTTGAGTGCGGATCAGTATTCCATACGAGTAGCTAAAACATTTTGATTGCTTTTCGTAGGCTGGATTCATAATTTAGCACTAAATGCTCAATTTTATAAAATATTGGATGAACTTGTATGTGCTGAAGATTATTTCACGTGATGAAGATTAATATTTTCAATTGTGTTTTATTTAAACTCACAGTTCTACACTTCGAAATGAAACCCCATTTATTTGGTAAAAATCTCATTTCTGCACATTCAGTAAATAGTGAAGCGCGGACCGATATATGGCCTGTTTTTTTATTGTATCCGAGATATCAGATAATTCAGAGCGATCTGACAAATCGGATAATATTTAACCTGAAAAGGCTTTTTACCGAGTTTTATACACTGTACTGAAAATATGTAATTTGGGTACGAAAAAATAATAAATTACCGTATTATTAATTTTACAATTAATTTAATAAAAATAAGATACAAATAATTAAATATTAATTTATTAATTGTCATTTTCCATAGCGTTCCCCATATTTTCTGTCAAAATAATTCAAAACTGTTTTTTCTCTGAACTATCTGAAAAAAAATTCAGGTGAAAAAATGTTGATCTGAGAATGGTCGGAGAAAATAAAAAAACGAAAAAAAATTTATCGGGTCGATCCGATAAAATAAAAAAACGGAAAAGGCTTTCTTTTTATCTCTCTGATCTTTCCGATGTAATAAAAAACAGGCCAATAATAAACCCAAAACACACAGATAATAAATCTATTTCCATTTTACTGTTAAAGACGCTCATATGTAAGCTTTAGAAATCGAAACCGCAGTTATTTAAAGTTGAAGATTGTGATAAAGCCTTCAGTAGTTCCTTCCAAATCATATTTTTATAAGAAGGCTGAAGTAACTATATGGGTAAAAGCCCATTGTTTCCCATATGCATCTCTAATTGTTTCGGTAGCTATGTATGATAAATTATAAGCTCGCAATGCATGAAAGCAAACAATCCAAGCACCAAAGCCTTAAACACAGAAGGGAGTTTCCCGACCTATAATAAAATTACTCCTGCAACATTCAGCGATCTGATAATGCATTCAATTTCACAACTCACAGTAAAATTACAAATAGCAAACTAGTACTGAAAGTTCCGTTTAATGATTTAATGAAATACGAGCCCTTTCATCTCACTGAGAAAAATTTTGATTTGGAAAATTAAAAAACCAAGTTTTTAATTTCTAAAAGTTATAAATTTTTTTGAATTTAAAAAGTTTTTTTTTAAATTAAATGAAATTTTTGCAAACTAATAAATAGCTTTTTTATTTTAATAACATATTTTGGGAAATGATTTATAAAATACTTTTTAAATTTAAAAAGTTTATTTATTTAAACAGAATAATTTATTTCAAAAGAAAAGTTCTAGAATTTTAAAGCAATTTTTTTGATAATAATGACAACTTATGAAAATGTTTATATTTATTGTTTTGCCAAAAATCCCATTATTTTATTTTTCAATTCGTCTATATTTTATATAATTCGCCAAATCTATATGTTCTTGTGTTATACTAAAGGTATGAAGGTTTGAATTTATACAGTTTGGTTTTGGTCATTGCTACCTGATGAGGGATTTTTTTTTAAATTTCTTAATTTTAAGTGTGGTAAATCTCTTCTTGTAATAGATTTTCTACCTAAATTTTGTTTTGTGTACGTAAGGCTATTTTTATTTTTTCGGGTGGTATTTGATTTTCTTCATATGTTTTTTAATTTTTCGGGCTGAAGAGTCTTTTAATGAATTTAGTGGAGAAACGCACCTAAATTGAAAAGGCGTTTTCGGGCCAGCTTCACATACGTTGATGAGTAGACCAACTTTTTATCAGTACGAAACCAAACTGCCAAAAAAGAACTTGAGGTGGTTCTCATTATATTTTTTTAAGGGTTGTGTGTATTTTTACACAATAGCCCTGGGGGTAAAAAATTGGGGAGGGGGAGTAACTTTTCTACTTTGATTTAATAAAATTGTGTGACATTTGTTAAAAAATAATTATTTAAAAATTAAAATAAATCTTTTAAAGCTAAAATTTGGAGAAAATCAAATTCCATCCCGAAAATATAAAAACAATCTCACGTACAAAAAACAAAATTTAAGTTGAAAATCTATTATAAGAAGAGATTAACAACACTTTAAATTAAGAAATTTAAAAAACAATTCCCTCAAATTAAATAGATTGAAAATTTTTCAACGACCTTAATATTTCGGTTTACAGAGGTTGGCAGTATATGCGTAAATGTACTAATCATCAGCAATAAGCACACAAATGCTCATTACGTTACAGCGGGGATGAGGGTCCTCCTCAGGTGATTTAATATTCGCTTCTCTTATATATCGGAATTATGCTCATGTATCACCATAAATTTCTAAGTTCACAGAGTTTGGCAGATATAACGGTATATGCATGGTTTATGCACTGACCATCAGCATTAAGCATAATTCCGATATCTAAGGGAAGAGAATATTAAATCAGCTGGGGAGGCCACTCATCCCCGCTGTAATGTAATGAGCATTTGTGTGCTTAATGCTGATGGTTAGTACATTTACGCATATACTGCCAACCTCTGTGAACCGAAACATTAAGGTCATTGAAAAATTTTCAATCTATTTTATTTGAGGGATTTTTTTTTAAATTTCTTAATTTTAAGTGTGGTAAATCTCTTCTTGTAATAGATTTTCAACCTAAATTTTGTTTTGTGTACGTAAGACTGTTTTTTTTCGCGATGGTATCTGATTTTCTTCATATATTTTTTAATTTTTCGGGCTGAAGAGCCCTTTAATGAATTCGGTGGAGAAACACACCTAAATTGAAAAGGCGTTTTTCGGGATGGTTTTCGGGCCAACTTCATATACGTTGATGAGTAGACCAACTTTTTACCAGTACGAAACCAAACTACCAAAAAAGAACTTGAGGAGGTTCTCATTATATTTTTTTAAGGGTTGTGTGTATTTTTACACAATGGCCCTGGCGGTTAAAAATTGGGTAGAGCGAGTTAATTTTCTACTTTGATTTAATAAAATTGTGTGACATTTGTTAAAAAATAATTATTTAAAAATCAAAATAAATCTTTTAAAGCTAGCAAATAGTTTTTTATTCTTAAAAAACAATCTCTTAAAATTTAAGAAAACTATTTGACCTTTGGTAAGGAAAGTATTTTTGAAAATAAAAACATTTATTTTATTTTTATAAACAAATTTGACGAAAAAATTTATTTTAAAATTAAAAAGATTATTCTTTTGATTTTAAAAAGGAGACTTTTCACCTAAAAAATATATGTATATTTTTTGTTATTTTTACTTTTACTTGTTTTTTTTTGCTCAGTGATGGATTGTGAATATGCCGTTGTCCCCTATTTGTTTCAACTGCTTCCAAAATATCAAAAACTGAACCACCGTGTTATGATGACATTCTAATAACTTAAAAGAACAATAAACCTCAGGCTACAACAGAAAATTATAACGAGTAACCATAATTTTGAAACTTATTTTGAGGTCATTTAAAGTAATTACGTCACTTGTACTTCCGGAAGGATTTAAAAAAAACGTAAAATTAACGGTTTCCTTGTATGAGATTGTACGTGATTGTACAGTGATTCTATAAGCTGGAAGATATTGACGTATACAAATATCCCGGCCAGGCACTCCGAGAACGTACGGCTAAAACCCGGCATATAAGCAGCCATGCAATTGGTAAAGAACTAAATATTGATCATAAAACAGTTTTAAACCATTTGCAAATGGAAAAATTTAATGGACCCGAGCTATTTTTAAAGCGAATGATTACTGGTGATGAAAAGTGGATAAGATACGACAACGTTGTGCGAAAAAGATCATGAACGAAACGAGGTGAAGCTTCCCAAACGGTATCAAAGCCAGGATTGACGCCAAGAAAGGCAATGCTGTGTGTTTGGTGGGTTCCATCATGATAACGCTAGACCACACATATTATTGATGACCCGGCAGAAACTAAGAGAGCTTGGCTGGGAAGTGTTGATGCACCCACCATATAGTCCTGACCTTGCACCACCGGACTACCATTTGTTTCGGTCCATGCAGAACCATCTTAATGGTTTTACATTAAATTCAAAGGAGGCCTGCGAAAATGAGTTGTCTCGATTTTTTGCCTCTAAACTACAGAAGTTTTACAGTGATGGGATCACGGCTCTAAAATGGCACATATTTGGTTTAATAAATTTCATTTGAAATACGAAAATTCTTTGTTTTTTCAATGCCACCCAAACAAGGCCACGAACTCTTTTCCTAACCTTCCATTTATCATTTTCAATTTCGTTTTTGGACTACAACACTAATATGGAAGTGGCTGCTCGTAAATCGGACCTGTAGCCGATTATAGTCGATTTCAGAAATTTATCGTAATAGTAAATTATTAGCATCGTACCGACTGGTCTGCGAGAAAGCTCGAGACACCCAGAAATTAGCTCTAAAAATAAAGATTTAAAAAATTTTTATTGTCTGCCCACAAAACTACTCGACCTTGAACTATTACGAGCAATTAAACCATTTTTGAAATCTCTGATGTACACTTTTGTATGAGACGAAACGTTGATCTCATTTGCGCATTGATTTCATCAGGATCAATTTGGCCGTAATGGATCATACTTGCAAGATTCTTATTTTTAGGTGGCGCCGTGGCGGTAATGGTTAAGAAAAAGAAAATCTTTTTTAATACTAACTTGAAATTTGATGACTCGGTTCTAGTAATCAATGACTATAGGTTTAAATATAACAAAATAAAAAATGTTTGCTTCAAAATTTCAGGGGCCATCAAAATAGTATGGGAAAAGCTGCTGAAGAATAAAACAGTTTTAGATAAGTTTCTTAGAACAGTTAGATAAGTCCTTCAGCTCGAAGTTAGTTAAATATATTCAGAATCTCTTTAATTCAACACTGTGATCAACAGATTGTAATTACCATCTTAACTCATTCGGGTCATATCTCAAATTAATCGCATTCTTAGGCTTGTTCAAAAGCTGTTTGATAGCCATTTCTGCAGAAGTATAGCCTATGCAGTTCAACAACAATTTTTATTCTGATTTCCATGACATTAACTTGGCTTCGATACAACATTAAATACTATAAATATAAAGTGTACGAATAGGTTAGGTTTCAGTGGTTGACACTTTTGGCCATTTTTGGCCCATTGTGATACCACGCATTCATGCTACATCATTAACCCATTCACCTATTCACCTACTCACACAACTACAGTATACCACCTGCACATTGCAAGCTCCATGTCAACCTGTACATTGACATGGAAGGTGGGTCGGCGTTGAATTCTGCACTCCATCTGAGGGTCTTAGTTGTGTTTATTAACATCACCGATTGTAATCGATGATGAAAATTCGATTTGCATCTAGCCTTTGATGGGATTCGAACCCAGTACCTCCCGGTCCAAGTGCCGAAGCTTTAACCACATGCACCACTTGTCCGGTAAGTGTACGAATAAGGAATCTGGAAAATAAAACTAAGCCTTTTAAATTACATGAAACTTTGGAGCTTACTGGAAATATTACAATTTTCACAAAATTTGTTAATGGCTTTGATTATTAACCATAAACAAAATATTATACATATTACCCTCGAAATAAAATTCTCGAATTTTCTAAAATCACCCTGATCAAACATACAAATTTTGTAATGAATTCAAAATTGAATCTCCATTTTTGTATTTCCCTTGCATGATTTTGGCTTTGTTTTTGTTTTCCTTTCAGATTCGAATGTTATTGTTGTGCATTGCTCCTCGTATGTATATTACGGCTTATACAATGGAAGAAGTGTGTCTACGTCCCTATACATAATCCTTATGCAATATATTATAATTCCATTTCCTTTTAACGCAACATTTCGTATACATATTCGTTAAATTCAATTTTGGGAGAAATCAAAAATTGTAAATTGAAAAATAACAACAATAGCTAAAAATGAAGTATCACGTTTTAACTACAAACTTCATCATCATCATGGTCCCGACCCGAGCAAATATTTTTTGGCAAACAATAGACGAAATAAAGAAGAAAATTGTTTTGTGTAAGGGATGAAGAATCGAATACTTAGTGAAAGAGATAGAGAGAGAGAGAGCCTTGTTGCGTATACAGACGAATATTAGGTTTTGTGTTACTTAGTAATTACGATTCTTGTTGTTGTAATTAACTAGGTAATGATTTAAAAAAAAAGTAAAACTTACTTAATTTATTTGCTACACACGTACAAAATTCCCTAGAACAATTTATAAGGGGATCGATCGATATACCGACGAGTACAACATGTAGGGTAGCTGCTTTATAAAAGCAGACACAGATGATGTGTGTTGTCATGGTTAAAATACCAACTCTCATTACTCATTCATAAATCACAACATTAAAAATTTGTTGTGTTGATTAACATACTAATTACATTGGCGGCATAAATGGCAAAAAGTGAAGACAAGTGTTGATAATTAATTCATTTGTGAACAGCATTGAACAAAACACCTCGTCTTCGTCTCACAGCATATAACCAAAAATAAAAATAAAAAAAATATGGAAACTATAAATTTTATGATTTTTATAAACTCCCCCCATTTTCTATATACTTATATAATTCAGTTGGGGAACACATAAGGTTTCTTATATACGTATTCTAATTCATTGCTATTTGTGTTTTTAATGGCATAACACCATCTCGCCCTCCCCAATTTTATAAAACAACCAACAAAAGCACAGATGTGTTTCGTTTGCAGCAGCAAAAAGTTTTATTTCTGAAATATAAATACAAAAATTCCTTTCAGGAAATGGATATCGGCGTCATGTCATTAGTGTAAGCGAAAACATTATGTCCTTTTAACATAACCATAATTTTATCTCGAAACATAAAACATATCCGCGTTTAGTTATTATTATTATTGTTGTTGTTGTTGTTGTTGTTGTTGTGCTCCTGCTGGATAATGTTATCAATTTCAATCAATTAACTTTTTATTTGTGTTCGCTATTTATAAATATTTTTCGAGCGCACAAAGATAACGAGAAGGGAAGCTTTTAAGCTTTCGCTTAATTTTTTGTTTTTGTTCTCAATATTTTTAATTTGAAAAATTTGCATAAATTATATTTTTTCCTTAAGAAAATGAAAATGAATATGACGAAGAAGATGGAAAAGTTATTAAATATTTAAATCACAAAAAAGAAAATTATACGCGGTGTTTTTTTTGCTTGAGCCGGAGCGCTGAGCGCACAAAAGATACACGACGAATAGATAAGATATAGGATATAATATACCGAAAGGGGATCTTCTATGCGGAGTTGTATATCACATCTAACGCGCGCATACATTCAAAAAAATAAAAAAGGATTTCAAAAAAATAAAAAATTGAAATTTATACAAAAAAATAAAAAGGATAAAACGGAAGTATTAACTTTTTATTTACATTTTTAATTAAATTAATTGTTTGTTTCCCCATTAATAATATGGAATTTATTATTCCTTGTATTTGTGGAACGAACATTTCAAGACAAGCAACATAAGGAGTTTTTAGACAGAATATATATTTTTAGAATTTGCTCTGTGTTTAATTTTATATTTTGATATTTTAGAGATTGAAATAATCAACACAGCACTGATTATGGAAGTAAAGCTTATCACATATGCGCCTTTTAAAGATTTGTCAAAAACATCTTAAAGATAATATACTGCAGAAAAGTCATACCGACATGATGAAATTTTCAATATTCAAATTACATCGTATTCGACTTTATGGAATGTTTGCTATACAATTCGGTAAGTATAAAGATATACTACTAATAATTTAGAACAAAACAAAGCGTTCTTCCAAATTACTTGATATGGAGGTCCAAACTACGCTTACAGTATCATGAAGTTGTTAAGACAACTATTTTGTATTAAATCCCTGAATTAAAGGATGCCTGCCAAAAAATGAAATTTTAGATATTAAAATGACACAAGCGAAAACAAAAATGAAAATTTCACCGCTGCATTTTATTTTACGGTACGCAGTTTATCTAGTGAAAATCTTGTTTTCGTTATTAGAATATAGATGTCTCTGTTTAACTCACGCACATTTTTCACTGCATGTTTATCTGCAGATACGATAAAAGTAAGCTATAAGTTTTTGACATATCAATAATTTTACGAAAATCGATAAACTAATTTTCCATGAAATAGTTTATAGGCTAGTATGCAGTTGACAGGAATGAAATAAATAAAGCAATGTAAATAAATTATTCCATGAAAAATTAGTTTGTCGATTGTTGTAAAATTTTAACGCAGATAGCTTCATGTTGAATTTTACAACTGGAATTTTTTTATACGACATATGACATAATTTTTTATATGAATTTGCTTAACAACAAATACAAAATAATTGATGAAATGTCAAAAGCTTACTTTTATCGTACCTGCAGTTAACAATGCAGTGAAAAACGTGAAGATTTAAACAGAGACATCTATATTCTAACACGGAAAACGCCAATTTCACTAATATTCATTTTTGTTTTCACTTTGTCATTTTTATATGTGTAATTTTGTTTCTCTTCAGCTGCGTATTTTATAGATATAAAGAACTCCTTTTCAGGAAATGGCATTAAAAGTTTTTTTATAGCCACGGAATAGCACTATCATTTTTTAATAAAAATCAAAAGGTTACCTATATATTTTAGAAATTTTAGTTTGTAAGAAATACATTAGTTTGCGGGGTTCTGTACGGAACGGGAGATTTATCTTAATTATTTAGTATTAGAAATAGCTGTATTAATTATTCAGATATAATGTTTAATTAAGAAGTATTTCATAATCGTCCGTGATATTAATTTATTTGAGATTTTTTTTCGGCTTTTCGGCCAAAATATTATTTTTAATGACACCTATACAATGTTTAAGACTTTTCTAGTCGTAGAAAATAAAGCGACCATTTACTCACAATATTTCTTCAAAAATGTAGAAAAATGCACTAGCGCCATTTTTAACTCCATCATTAAAAATAATATTTTGTCCAAAAAGCCGGAAAAAATCTCAAAAAAATTAATATCACGTACGATTATGAAATACTTCTACACACATATAAGTTGGCTTAGTACATAGTGAGAATTTCCTGAAGTTTTTGATGAGTAGACCAACTTTTTATCAGCACGAAACCAAGCTGCCAAGAAGAAATCTTAGGAAGTTCTCATTTTTGTAAGGGTTTGTATATTTTTACACCAGAACCCTGGGGTAAAATTGGGGGGAGGTGTGCATTTTTCTACTTTTTTGTAGAACTATTGTGAGTAAATGGCCTCTTTGTTTTCTACGACTAGAAAAGTCGTAAACATTGTATGGGTGTCATTAAAAATAATATTTTGGCCGAAAAGCCGAAAAAAATCTCAAATAATGTTTAATGTTAAAACTGAACAAAATTACAGACAGACATAAACATAAATCGTCAATCTCAAAAATGCACGCAAAACGTTCAGATCGAATTAAATAGTCAACATCAAATTCTGAAGATCTGTCAAAATGAATGTCAAGATGTTCAAAAAAGAAATCGTTCCAGGTGCCGAAAACCTAATACCTCAGAGTAAAAGTTTCGAAGAGTCTTAATGTGAAGTCTTGTATGTGATTTTTAGTAATTTATACAAAACGCTCACACTAAAGTTCAACTGTTACGATTTGTTCAGATAAATTGGATTTATATAAGAATTGTGGCTTCAAAGATGACTCGTTTTGGGCACAAACACTTTTGTGGCTTAAAAGTTAACTGTAATTTTCTCGTAATATCTTTTGAATTTAACCCTACTGATTGCCATTGGGTAAATACGATATTACTAAAGGAAAATTAACAATACGCGTGTCACAACAATGTCATACAGCAGTCATTTATTTCTTTAGCTGACTATAATTGGTACTCCATTTACTTCAAAGGCTAGACAAGACTGATTTAAGAAAAAATAATTTCAGAGAGGTAATTTCTTACGAAACTTTCCGTTGGATTTACTAAAGGCACATCATTCGCTAAGTTGTTATATAAAAAATGAGCACCGTGACCAACATATTTTTTATTTGAAAGGTTACATTAATAAAATAACACCATTCAAATACCACCACGACTTCTCCTTACGTACTACATTCTGTCAGCCCAAATTATCATCACTTTTTCACATAAATTTGGCTGTATTTCATCATTATAGCACCGTTCAATATTCATTTTTAATTGCTCAATTGTTGTTGGATTATTAGCATAAACTTGTGACTTACCATATCCCCAAAGAAAAAAATCACAAGATGTTAAATGACACGACCTGGGAGGATAATTAACTGGCCCAAAACTTGAGATAATTTTATCACCAAATTTTGTTTTCAATAAATCGATTGTTAAGGTGGCTGAGTGGTAGGTGGCACCGTCTTGTTGAGACCACATATCTTCCAGATTATTCTCAACAACAGCAAGAAAAGGAAAATCATTTAACATTGTTCTGTATTCTCCATTGACTGTTACTCTTCGACCATTTTCTTCAAAGAAATATGGACCAAACACTCCACCAGCATGAATTGCACACCACACAGTGACTTTATCTGGATGTAATGGTGTCTGAACAGTTTCGTGTGAATTTTCATCACTCCAAAATTCACTTTGAATTTTGTCGACGAATAGTGAGTCGATTAACTGAATAATATCGTCCATGAATTTTTCTTAAATTTCTCTCAGTATCCACAAATGGGCACTAATTTTGATAAAACAATTTAACAATTTCTAAACGTTGTTGAAGCGTGTATGTTTCCATGATTAAATGGCATAGCCTACTGAGCACAAATGACATAAAAAATGTCAAAAAATAATACACAGTGTTGCCATTATAACCATTTTAAATTGTATCATTCCTGTTGGAAACCTCTTTACTAGATTTCGCGCATCACGTCGGTTAAATTTATACAAAAACCTGTTGTAACTAATTTTTATTGTATTATTTTTGGATGAATTGTTTTGGGGACAATATCTGTGATTTGACAGTATTGTGTATGAGTTGTTTGTGTTAAGTTGATTATTTGATTTTGAATGTTTTATATGGTTGGTTTATGACAACAGTTTGTTTTGGTTTAACTTCCTACTTGAATGATGTTACCAGGTCTTTGTCAAGTCTCTGCATTGGTGAATGTAACTGTGAACGGTTCAGGCCGAGGAATGTTGGCAATGATCTTGACAAATCTACTAGACAAACAATAGGATTAGTTATTATGTTCTAAATCATAATTTGTCGGAAATAACCAGAGCTCTGCTTGTACTGCTGATGGTCCTAATGTTGCTTTTGCAATTATTTTTTGAATTGTTAAATCTTTTAATTTGATTTTTAATTCCAAAATCGAAAAATTACTTCAAGGATATTAGGTCTAAATGAAACGTAGTTAACAATTTTTTAGAAGATTTCTTATTGAAGGAAGAATTGGCAATGGTGAAAAATCTGAAAAGGGTAGTTCCTAGGGCTTTGACAGAACCTTTAATCACATCTCAAAACAAATTACTTTGAGTGTCGTACGTGTTTTGCCCAACATTGACTAAAGATTTCCCTTTTGACACTATTCACAGATGATGAATACATACATAGATCATTCAGTGGGAACAGATTTTTTAAGCAACGTAAAATTCGAGCAACCCTGCGTACCACCAAGTAGCCATAAAACAAGCAATAAATTTGTAATACGAGTTTGTTAAAACGGATTAGTAAAATGCCGCTAAACGAAAATTCAATGGCAGAATATTTTCGTTGTTTTTCTGATGAAGTGTTGTTTCACTGGAGACCTACATTCCTCGATATTCGAACACAAATTTTAAAAGATTTCGGCTCCATTTCTGGACATTTCAAAAGCTTTAGTTACTGTTAATCATATAGTAGTTTACTTGCATAAGTTTATCATATTGGTGTTAGAGGCACTGCTCGAGCCCAAAATATATTTATTAATAATGTATCAAGCGACGGAAAGTTTGTTAATGGCGACGTTCCACATCTGTCTAATTTATGACCTTTAGTGTTCACTGCATAGGCTTTCTGTAACCCAAAATAAATGATTTAATCATAGTTAAGCCTGGTCAAACAAATTATAAGAATTCTTCGTTTTAAAAAAAATTAGGTAAGAGTTTGGATTTGCAGCTTAATTTTAAAAATCATGTACTTATCCAAAAATACAAACTTCGTAGCGTAAATTCATAGCGAATTTAAACACGGGTTTAAAATAAACTGTTAACTACTTCCTGAAGCAAAGTTTATGATCTCTCGTCTTTCAGAGATTTTTATATGATAATAACCAAAAATACGAGTACAAAATTATTATTCTCACAGTTGGTTAATTCACGCGTGCCTCTTTTAAGGTATCAGATTTTAAAACTAGCGATCTTTACAATTGATTGAAATTTCAGCTTTCAAAAATTATTTGCATCTCTTGCTTACCTGCCTCTTTGCTCACAGCAGACAGGCTCGGAAGTAATTTTCTGTTCAATTAAATAATTTCAACCCATTTCTCCGGCATGCACTACCAAAAATTTCGTCAGACTAAAGCAACCTGCAAACAAGCAATATGTTATAGAAAAACTTGACGACTGCTTCACAATCTTAAAATATGCAAATTTTGAAAAGTCTAACTTGATAAAATGGCGAACGCGAAAAGGGAAAAAATAAAAGGGAAATTGTCTTCATTTGAATTTAACGATCCCTTGATTTAGAAAATGAAAGTGCCAAAATAGTTTTGTATTTGAAACCCGACCCAAAATGCAGATATACCAATTTATCGTCATAAAGAAAAGGCCTCGATTGGGCACGTTTTCGTCTGAGACGTATTGTTTGCGAATTCACGGATGTGAATATTCCGGCAAAAATAGAAAAATATAAAAAAAATTTAAAATGAAAGTGAAATTTAGAGCCGCACTTAGTTTTTGCGGCTCTAAATTTCATTTGTATTTTAAATTTCGACGAGATTTCGAAATTTATTCAAATTTTGAGAAATTTTATCACCCATATTTTTTAATTTGCGAGTTGATTCACGCCAGCAAACATTCATTTTCATAAGCATCCCTGTCTTGCCAAACGAAAAACGTCGGACGAAATGCTATTGTTGGACATTCTAGAAATGATTTCGAATTGTTTAAAACGTTAAACCGACAAAAACTGAGAAAACCGTTGAAACTGTTATCTCCTACTAAGTTTTGGCCCACTCTTAAGCTGTCTAGCGTTTTTTTTACAATTCCATTCCATGTTATCAAAACATTTTAGTATTTAGCTCATCCATTTAGAAAGGCAAGTAAAATTAATTTATAAGTCAAATTGTGACTTAATTGTGACATTTACCTTTGAGAGTTAAATTTTAGCTGTTTAGCGTTTTTAGTGGTTTAGCGTTTAATTTGTTTATTACAATTGTTGCTGATAAATTTATTAATGACGGGCTCATTATAGTATGCATTCGGAGCTCTCATAAAAATAACACAGATCCTTAAAAAAAGGCAAAGTTAACTTTCACTCAAACTGCTCTAGTTGAAAGTTCTTAGATTACAGAAGAATGGTTGGCTAGTACTGCTTCCGTTCTTATAATATGACTTGCCGGAATTTATCAAAGTAAAAATCTAAAATGATTTGTAAAATAACAGTTTGTTTTACAACGGTAACAACCCACCACAAACTCCCATTTAAAATAATACAAAACCACACATATAAGATCCCAATGATATGGCAAAATTGAATTTTTACGTTTTTATACGAGTATGTACGATGTCAATATGAAATTAAAAATTTCCATGTTGCATATGCTACATACACCCATCGTACAACAAATCTTGGTCCACAAAGTGATTTTTATTGTATTTTTGCATGTTTTGTTCTCTCTACAATTTTCTTTCTACCATACATTTTCGATATTACAACTTTCATGTACGTACGGTTAGATAGATCTTGATGGGTTCATCACCTTTTCTAGATGTTCAGTGTTTATGATTGACTCGGCTGTGATTTAATATATACAAACCGAAAATGGTTCGCACAAATTCAATTCCATAATTAAATTTATAAATTTCTTTGTTATGTGCGCCGCAAAAACCGAATGGAAAATTAAAAATGGATATTCGTGTCTGGAAATTGGTTTTCAAATCTAATCGAATTCGTTTATGAGCCAAATTAATTTTATATAATAAACCGCGTGCATTATAAAAATCGCGCCGAATATAGAGGGAAAACGGTTAGGCAAGTAATTTTTCCCGAAAAGAAATTTTTTATTCAATTTTTCAATATAGAGACTATTATATAAGAAAATTATAATTTTCGTTTTTCATCTCGTCTCATCATCATCATCATCATCATCATTATCATCATCATCGTTGAGTTGTTTATATACGTAGATATATATTTTATTTCGATTTTCATCTTCAATGAGCTGAAAAAATAAGGAAAATATCGTTTCGGGAGGAAAACTAATTTGTCCTTTTTGGTACGAGTCGAGTACGTACGCACAAAACACACAACGCGACAAACGCACACATTTTTTTTTTTTTTTTGTAAAATTGTCATAATCATGATTCGCTTTCATCACAAACACACAAACGAATGTCACAGAACATCACAGAATTGTTTGTTGTTGCTTTGTTTATTTTTAAATTACATTTGAATTGGTTAGTTGAAGGGTGATGGATGCAGGGAGATTTGGGCCATTCAAATGTACCAAATGCAATTTACTTTGTCACATGATCACCTAAGTAGGGTGAGTACTCAGTATGTTTTAATTTTGATGAACGCAGCTGGGAATATTTTGGTTATAGCCAAAAAGGAGATTAAGTTTGAACAGACAAAAAAAAAAATTGATTCCAAATTATATTGCCTTGCCGAATTCGACATCGCAAAAAATTCTTAAACAATTTCATTTTCAATTTTTGTTTTTGCTTAATCAAAACTCATTCACCTTTCTTTGTATTATTATAAACGACGAGGTACCAAACTCAAAATGAAAAATTTTCTTTCTAATCGATTAAATTTTTTGGTTCAACAAATTTTCTTTTATTATTCCATCTCTATTGTTATTGTTAAACAACCCTTCGCGTATCCTTCTTATTATACTTCTTATTATAATATTTTCTTTTCATTATACCGTAGCTTTTAAATATACGTTCATTGGAACTTATGGGAAGTAAAGGTTGCATTTAATTATAATTCACACATCACTGAAATCTCATAAAGGTATAAATAAAATATAATAAGGATTGGTCATGACTTTCTTAGAATTCCGTTAGACAATCACGTGACATAATAGTACCATAATCCTATTGTACTCGTGGTTCGAGATGTTTAATATCTGGCCTAGACATACCCCATGATATACATATATATGTTGTTGCTCTACACAACATTAAAATATGTATTAACAAAAAAGGATTCAAAAGCATACATATATCGCTCGTATCAACGATACAGTAGCTCTTTTTGAAACGTGATTAGAAGTATAAAGGATACAACAACACAAAAGAATACTTATGTACTGTGCTGTGTGCATCCAGAGTTCAATTGGTGGTTTATTAAAAATATAAAATTTTGTGTTTTGGACAGTTTTGCATTTCGAAAGAATCTACACATATAGATATAAAAGTTCACATACAGTTGTTACATTCGATGTGCAAACAAGGTTTATTTACATGATCTTTAAAATTAAACATGAATAGAAAATTTGCATATTGAATCACACCAGAAATTAGTTGCCCACACGCACGCCTTATTTACACACATACACACATCATTTATTAAACCGTATTATTCGCACACTCAACCGAGATATATAAAATTATAATTTATGTGTACCATCAATGCCTGGAAAAAGGATAATCCACAAAAAAAAAAAACAATTGACAGGTGTGTGTGCGCGGTTCCATAATATTATTGTATCCATAAAAAATTTCCACGCACGCACTCATATAAAATAAACACACTTAACTACCCACGACACGACACGCACATTTTTCTCACATTATAATATTTCGGGTATTAAAAATAAATTCACTCAAAAAAAAAAATCACTCATATTTTATTATGTATTATTTTACACGGGACGACACGACAATACGAAACGTAAAAAATTATAAACGAAAAATAAAAAAACACGCGCGTATAACGTAAACCGAACCGATTGCTTTAAACGCTAGAATGAAACTGAATTTCAATTTACCACTCAAACATGAAACGTGAATGAATATCGGAGTTAAAATGAAATGAAAACAAAAACAGAGAGAAGAAAGTATGTAGCAGAAAGATTTTTGTTGGTGCGGTGTTCGGTGTTACAGCAATAACAACAACAATGCGGAGTACTCAACTCATTTCTATTTTCGGTGTTTATTTTGTTGTTTGGCTGGCAAAAATATAAATGCAAGAACCCATGGAGAAAAGATTGGGAGGAGAGAGGTTGTGTAAATTCAAAACATTGTAGTTTTTCGGTTGTTTATCGACATTTTAGGGGTTGTGAACTGGGTACGGTACCAAATTGATATTGTGCCGTCACTATCTCCAACATTTGTAAAATTCTATCATTCTGATTTGAATGGGGTCGACTGCTTACTATTCGGCAGCATAATATTGTTGGTCTTTTATGTATTCTGTACGGTCATTTTAGGAGTAATAAAATCTTCAATTGGTTATTATAACTATTTTACTTCAACGTTTTCGTTAAATCTGAAATCGAACACTTATTATTTCTAATCGACACAATGTGAGTCAACAAATATTCTCACTCATAAAGAAAATTTTGGAATAACTTTTTGACAGCAACCTCCGACCTCGTCATGTGCCGACCAAAAATAAACCTCTACAAAAGTTATTTGAATTCTGTTTGTTTGAATTTTGCACATATGTATTTAGAAACTCGAAAACAGAAATAACTATGACAATCAATAAATCATAATAGAATAAAAATACGGATAGAATAAAAATAAAAATCTCTTATAAAAAAAATAAAATAAATGTAAAATAAATGTAAGCAGTATGAAAATTAATAATAATAAAATTTAAAATTTAATAAAAATTTAAAATTTAAAAATACTTTTCTAAATCATTGATGTGATCAAAACCAAAAAGCCAACACTTCAATTCTTTTAAAAAATTTGCCATTGTACTTTCTGGCTCTACTTGACTGGGTTTTAAGTTATATAGATAGTGTGCCATAACACTATAAAATCTACGACAGTATCCCTTCCGAGTAAAATTAATCACACATAGATTTTTAACTCTCAAATCATACTGATCAATAGATCTTACTTTTACGTAACCACACCTCGCGTAAAAAATTTGCAATACCTTATAAACGTATTGATAACGTACCGGTAGAATTTGAGCTGACTTGAATAATGGAAATGATGCAACCGTTGATTTTTTAAAAAACATAACGCGAATGGCACATTTGTGTAAGGTTATGACAGGATTCAAATTATGAAGATAAATATGTACCACCCCAAGCAGCTAATGCATACTCGATTTTCGAATTAAATAATGCAAAGTAAATGGATTTAAGAATGCGCTGAGGACATATTGACCTTAGAAGGTAAAATTGGCGAAGTGAAACCCGAATTTTCTTACAAATGTTGCAAACATGCTCAGAGAATTTCAATTTGCTGTCCAAAATAATACCTAAGTATTTAAAACTGGAAACCATTTCTATTTGAAAACATTTAAAATTACAGTCAGAAAGTGAACAACTCAAAGCATGGGTAATAATTATATCTGGGAAATCATCTACATTTTTTAAGTGAAATATCATGAACCGTGTTTTTGGGCTTAACATCATATAATGCAAATTAAACCATCTTCTGAACCGAGCTAGGTCACTCTGTATGGCATATACAATATCAGACCAGTCATTATTACAATAAACACAGGCCGTGTCATCTGCAAACGCCACAGGGTACCCACAGAGATTGATATTAAAAATGGAATTTATATAAATTAAAAATAAAATTGGCCCAAGAACCAAACCCTGCGGTACGCCCACAGTGACAGGTAGAGGATCACAGTAAGTATATTATTTAATTTTACCAATTGTGACCTACCAGTAAGATAAGATTTCAACAAATCTAAAACTATTCCCCTAATTCCAGTATTCCATAATTTTTCAAACAAAATTGAATGCTTGACTGTGTCAAAAGCTTTCGTAATATCTATAAACAGTCCTGCAACTTTTTTATTATTGTTTAAACCGCCGTATACTTTGTCCAGAAAGCTAATCAATGGATCTTCAGTATATAGCTGTTCTCGAAATCCATATTGCGCATTTTAGATAAAATCCAGTTTTATCTAAAAATAACAATAATCTTTTTTTAATAACTTTCCCCAAAATTTTTGAGAAGGCTGGAAAGAGTGAAATAGGACTGTAATTAGACATATTTGAAACTTCTCCTTCTTTGTGCAAAGGAACTTTCTTTAAATCGGTTGGAAAGACTCTACTACACATACTTAAAATGCAAATGAAGCGCAACAGGTCGGAGATGAATCGAGCTATATGTTTTACAAGAACATTACTAATGCCATCATGTCCGCACGCATTTGTATTTTTCAATTGAATTAATAATACGTAAATTTCATTTACAGTTGCAGGAGGTAGAAAACAGTTTTTAGCCTCATAATAATTAGAGAATAGCAGCTGATTTCTATCATGATTACCTATATCATCATGTACAATGTTTTCTGCACATAATTTAAGAGGAATTGATGTAAAAAATTTATTAAAAGCAGAAGCAACTAAGAAAGGGTCATCTTGAGAAGTCGCCTCCATCATCTTTAATTACTAGATCATATTTCTTTTTCATGTATTTACCAGTTGCCTCATAAATTATGCGCCATTGCCCCTTAAGATTATTTCTATTTAATTCAAACTGATATTCGTAAAATTGCGTTCGAGTTTGTTTCATCAAATTATCAACATATTTTTTTTTTTTGATTTATAAGCAGTTGCCAATTTTTTATTTTGAGGATGGGTTTTGTGTTTTCTATATAAATTAATTTTTTTATTAATTTCATTGCTTTGTTCACTAGTTATCCAAGGTTTTAGCTTCTTGGTTTTGGCAAGAATTTTTGGTTTTTCGTATATTGACAATTTTGAATGTGGGAATTGAGTAATGCGGTGAAATTATAATACGCTTTCTTAACACAATCTGCATCATAAACACTAAGCCTTCTTTAATTTGACAGAGAATCCAATAGTCGGTTATAATCAACGGAGACATTTTATCAACGGATTTTACGAATATCTTTTATAGAGAAAATAATAGAAGCATGATCAGTGACCTCAAAATCAAAAACAATGGAGTTAATCTTATGATTGTTGTTTAGGCCCTGTCTAACAAATAAATGATCAATACAACTAGAAGAAAAAGCCCGCGCTATCTCATTAACCAATGAAGCTAACCCAAAAGAGGACATCATGGATAAATAGTTGTTGCTATCGTTAGAATCACTCAATATGTTGATATTTAAATCACCAATTATAATTAAATTTTTGGCAGTAACATTATCCAGAAATGAACTGAATTGAGTAATATTGTTGTTGGTGACAGAAATTCAGACGAATAGCATCAGCGGAATTAAATGATGGACAAGTCACTTCATAGTTTGAAATAATTCCGAGATATGTACAGCGACACCAGCAGATCTTTGCTTTTTATTACAGTTTGCAATTAAACTGTACCCTTCAGTATTATAGTTATCAATCGATTCATCATTAATCCAAATTTCCGTTAAAAAAATTATCAATGGAAAAGTATTACAAGCATCTAAGTGAGATAGAAAAGAATAAAAGTTGGCATTCATACTGCGTATATTTTGATGTACAATAGGATGCTTATTAAAATTCATTAGTACATCATTCATCTCTGTTGAGTATTCTTGAGCCACTTGTTCCCCCGAAGATACAAAATTATTATTAACATAAGTAGTATTATGACCTGATAAATTATTAAAATTGATCATAAAAAAATTTAAAGCAAAAAAACAAATAACAAAAATTCAAACTACAAATCATCAAGGTCAAAAGCTGTACGAATATATTTTATTGTATCTCCATCAGTTTTCGTCATCATAATGTTGGCATTGCGGATCCATAAATATTTATAATTCCTTGCGATTTTTAACTCTTTCGTCGTTTTCAGCAAGTTCCGTTTAAGTATATTGTGTTAAACATTCATTGATAAAAATTGTAGAATCAGTATTAGTTTGCAGCACGTCTTTTGATGATAAAGCTTTTGATTTTCGAAATATTTCCAAAATATCACGTTTAGACCTGAATGATTTTAACACAACAATTATTTTCACAGGTTTATTAGATGACTTATTTTTAACCCGAAAGCTATTATAAATGTTATCTGGTTCTAAAGGTAACTTCAAACCATTCTTAATTAGCGTAGTGACGATATTAGTAGTGATTTCATTATCCTGTTTTGGAACACCAATTATTTCAATCGAATTAATCAGCGATCTTTGTTCCATAGTACCAACACGCTCCTCTAAGTTAATCACCCGTTCCTTCAGAAGCTTATTTTCCTCGATCAATTTATGAATTAAGACAAAAGACTGCTCAATAATATTAAAACGATCATTCATTGTGTTGGTATTTATTTTTTAATTGTGTAATAATATTTTTTAAATTTAAATCAACGTTGTTATGAATAAAATCAAAACATTCAACGACCTTCGAATTATTTGCGGTATTTGTGAAAGGCGAATTGACAGCAGCATCATCATCTAAATTACGACTTTTACGTTTTTGTGTTTGACATGACGCACAAAACCAACTGTAACTCTTACTCCTTTTAATGAAATCGTTGTCCGAAATTTGCATTCCTGCACACGTAGCATGGTAAATTTTTTTACATAAATTGCAATCGATATTAGAATTGAGTGCACTTCTATTTATTTTAGTATTGCAAATCACATACGACATTATAATCGAAATAATTTCACACAATTTTTTAGGTTAACAGTTAGTATATATTTATATAACACAGAAGCAATTTTTGTAACACAACTTTATGTTTTATCTAACCAGGAATTATTTACACAAAAATGAAAAAAAAATTTATTTATAGCACAAAAACACTTTTTAAAATTGAGAGTTTATTTTGTAATTATATCTATCTTAAGTTAATTTTATTTATAATTTCCTTTGCGTTTACTTATTATTTACAATGGATATACTTGATTAGTTCAAAATATACATCCGCACCTCACAACAGATGACAATGAACTGATTATATCTGTTCATCTAGTTGACACTGTTGGGTTTTGTTTGTGGAGCGGGAAGTGTTTAAGCCTTAACGATGATAAACTCCATGCAGTTCTCTAAGAGTGACCTATCTATGAGTATATACTGAGGCATTGCCAATTCCGCAAAGGTGGCAATGCCCCAGTATATACTAATATCTCGTTCCTTGTGGACTGCATGAGTATAAAACACATATGGTAGTTTACATTGTGGCCGATGAGTAAAATCGTCGAATTTCTTAAAGTTGAATGTGAGGTAAAATCAGACAAATCAACTTTGACGATGTATATTTTTTATTGTTTCAGGTTATTATTCTTTTTGTCGACCTACATGGCTATTTAGATAATATATTAAATTATGTGGTAGTTATACTCGCCCTAGGATTCAAATACTATCAGAACTGATTGGAATAAACACATCAAGAATAACAAAAACACAATTTGGTGGTATTGATCGATGTATAATATTTACGTCCAATGCTTAATACCTGCCAATGTGAAGATACGAGAAAAGGATTCATTTCATGATACCGTGGTACCCGGCTTAGGTGGTGCGAAAACGTCTTCGTTTGAAGAAAATTCGAAAGTCGACAGCCTAGACAATGTGACGGAAAAATTGAATCGCGCTTTCTGTGAATTTGCCGAAAGGGATAGAAGGAAATTAAGGAACTTAATGAATTGGAAAGCTATGCTTACAGCGTATAGAATCAATTAAGCGATAAGGATATGTTAAATTGACCCCCAAGGTTGCAGACGATGATACATCGAAATTATACCAAAGTCAAGGTGGGACAATGGATGCTGATGAAAATAATCTCAATTACTACGTTTTCATGGACATGGATAAGCCGAATTACGAGTTTCGATGGGTTTCGTCGAGTTAATAACATGGCAACACTAATCATCATAATAATTTTTTGAGCTCTGGTTCGGTTTTTGGATTCTTGGACTATGCATCCATATGAGTACTTCAATCGGGCTGAAAAGTGCACTTTTAAAAAACTATTGTGACTTCCCTAATGGGACTAGCAACCTCAAATTTCAGTAAGTTATAGTATGAAAACTCATCTATCCAAATATGCAAGTGTTTTTGCGGTAAATTATCGTTCCCATAGGAAAATTATAAGATATTGTTTTGACAGTTAAGGTGGTGTTATGTTTTTTCCCGCCCATTAAATTAATTGTATCTTTTTCCTCTATTATATCCAATAATATTTTGTTTTAGTTTTCACTCCAAAATATACGTTACGTCAATTTAATTTTGAATACTATATTTTTTCTTTTGACAAATAGAATCTCATTTACCCCAACTGCTTTCGTTGAGTAAAGAGGATTAGGAAATTTAGCGAAAACTCTAAATTCGACTCGTTTTCATGAAATAATCCGAGATAAGACCAGTTAACTCTGTCATGGAAGCATGGTAAATGACGAGGTATACGAGTAGGTAAAGTGTCTCGTCGATTTAAAAAAAAAACAAAAGAAAAGCAGCTCAGGAACAAGTTGCACGCTTGTACACGCTTCTTATAACGCTCATTTCCTGCAACAGTGACCCAACTCAAAATTCACTCATTTTTAAGATATTAGAATCAAACGATTCCCACTAATTCATATTTTTATTTTTTTGTATCAAAATAAAAAAAAAATCACTCAATTCCCGACAGAAATTAACATTTTAAGATATAAGAAACCATTCTAAGAAAATTGAAGATGTAGGAATAGTGTATTTTACCAATCAGAATGTTATTTTAATTACTTTTGAAAAATACTGTAATTTGTTTTTACAAATCATTTTGAGTGATATTTTCAAATCGCTCTACTAAAAAATTAAAAAATTTGAACTGTGTCACTCTTGCAACAAATGAGCGATATGTTAAATAATATTAATTAATTTATTTAAATTCATTCTGAAACCGTGAACATTACTCTAGCCTAGCTAACCAACTTTTATCCATATACCTATATTATATGGAAATGTTTGACATTTCTTATTTTATTTTATTATCTTTGTACTCTGTGCTGGGGTCGAAGCAGTCCCAACTCTTTCGCGGTTCGACGAACCCGAGGACGAACAGCTATAGGCCCGATTCACGCAGAACCATCTGCACATTGTATAACTTCATGCCAGTCTGTAGTATGGGCATGGAAGATGGGTCGGCGCATAAGTCTGGCACTTTGTGAGGGAGTCATGGTTGTGTTCATTTTCATCAAAAAGATCATAACCAAACCTTTTTTGCATCCTGCCATTATTCCTGCTAGATTTGCACCTGGTACTTCCAGAACCAAATTATAAAATTGAGTTGTGTCAGTTTTCGAAATGTGACAATGTTAGAGCTATGACTAGTCCAATTCCATGGTTTAGTTCTTATTACTTTGATGTGTCGTAACATACTTTTTCTGTTTAATGGGTAAATTAATCAATTTACATTTTTCCATAACTAATGAACCGATAATTATTTATTTATTTAATAAAATACAATAAAATATAATGAACCGTTAGCTAGTTTGCATCTCCATGCACCGTCATGTCACACATCATCATCGACAAGATATTCAGAATTTTGGATGTTTTAGAAGAAAGATTTAAAAATAGTAATCATAAGCAAAATCGGTCTTCTAAGAAATATTCTTTAAGTGTCGGAATCATAAATTACTCTCCAAAGATCTTAATTAAGATCAAAATTCATCCAATCTACTTTTCGTATAAATTTTAATGCAGTTCCATAATTTTTTAATGTTCATTTTTATCTGAAAATTTTACAAATAGGATTTTCGATGGAGATACATGCTATATGGAGTGGTAAATAGAATATTGTAGATGACTGAATTTTCTGCTCAATGTTGCAGCAAGTAAGAGATCCGATGAAGTATGTGTTCTGCTTGTAAACCGGCAGCTCTACGAGAGCTGCACTAGAACTAGTCGTAGTCTACAATTTTTTTAAGTGTCTAAGTACCGTACCGGGTCGACTTTGGGAGATCGTTACTATTACAAAAAAAAGGTGTTTCACTTTGAGATTAATTTTTAAATTAGCCCCCATTCAAATTTTTTGTACTAGAGTGTCAAATGTTCATTTTTCTTATGATAATCGACCAAACGATTCATTATCAAAAAAAAAGTACTCATTCGGGAGGTACCAGATGCCTTTTCAAATTATGTCATTCGGGAGGTACCAGATGCCTTTTCACGATTCATTATTATCTCTAGAGTTATTGATAGGATTATTTCAAACCAGCCAAAAATTCATCCTAGTTAAATAATCCGAAAATTAACGAATTTTTGATTATTGGCAGTATTATTAAACTGACCTGGACCATGATAAAAACGACTAAAATTTGTCCAAATTATTATAAAAAAACCGAAATATTTAACAAATTTTTGTTCGGAAGGTACCCGTAGAAAACGAAGTTTTAAAAAATAGTCATCTCGTAGTTTTGTTCGCAACATACTTGTCATACATAGTAAACATTAAATAACGATCGACTCAGCGGGAGGTTTAATTGATATTTAAAGAACTCTGACAGAATGACGTGTCATAATTTAAGTTAAATGTAAATTGGAAAGCCAATTTTACTGCGACCGTTTTTCTTGGTATGGATAAATGTATCCCATCATCATTTTCAAATCCCAATTCAAATCTTAAATTCTTAAAAAAAACCGCCAAAGCTGTGATATAAAATAAAACTACTTACAAGAAATATATATATAGGCAACAAAATTTCGTTTGAAGAATATAAGGCCGCAAGAAACGAGAAGCCGACAACAAGAAAGTCGCAAACGATTCCGAGTTGAAAATCTACGATCGCTACTTTTACTAGATGGTCGAATACGTTGCCAATATGTTTAAAACATCCATTTCAGCTTTAAAATATGCAGATAACGCTTTGGAGATGGGTCAATATTTCCAGGCCGACTTACAGACAAACTCCTTCACTTCGAACTCGATCTTAACTATCCTCGATGGAGTAAAAGTAAAAAATTAGTAACGCAGATAGTGTCCACGGTTTGACAACCGAAAATAACCCTCAATGTTGATCAATATTTTCCAGTCAAAAATTGCCATCTGATATTTAAGTAGAATTATTTTTCAAATATAATGAAATTTATTGATTAAATGGAGTTCATTTTGAAAATAAGATCTAGTTTAAGTTATTGTAAATTTAAAAAATTTAATAAGGCATCATATTTCACATTAAAACCAGACCAGAAATCACATTAAAACCAGTATTTTTACCAGCTCTCTAGATCAATCTAAATTCGCGTTGTTTCCTCTGTTGCCATTTTATGGGCTTTAAAGTCTGTTAACCTTATCCCAATAAATGAATAAGTCCTGATGGAGCTACGGTGGGGTAAAATGGTCAGATTTTGATAGTTCAATTTCTTTTAAAACCATTGAATGGTCCGGCGCTCTAAGTTAACTTATCTCAATTGTGAAGAAATTCTGATTTGTATACAGGCGTGTAGTTTAACAAAAATTCGATAGTAAAATTCATTGAATGTTGGCGTTTGTTGTTAACTTTAACTCGATAGTGGGGAAATCTTGATGGGGTTACAGCAGTGTAATCTGACAAGAAAAAAAACACAAATAGGCATATTCTCGCGTAAAAAAGTCAGTGTTACGAAAATTTGGGTTCATCAATAGGTGCAGAAGATTAAATAAGCCCTTCATTAGACCATGTATATGGTATTGCAATCAAGTTTGGGGTGGAGCATATGGTATTACCCTCCAGTAACTGGTTAGGATTCAGTGGCATGCAATCCGAATAATATGCAGCACCACACTTACTAAAGATCCAGACAGCCTACAACATCGCAGAGATGTACCAGAGAAAACACCGCCACTTTTTACACGAGGAACGGTCAATGCACATAGGTTTACAATGAAGCCGCCGAAACCTCAAAATGAAGAAGCAAGCGCGAATTTATTTATCGAACATCCAAGAACTATAAAATGCACAAATTTAAGGTAGTTATCAACTTTTACTTGAATGAGCTAGAACGGTTTAGGTTTAGTCCAAAATATTTAACCTAAAATAAAGTTCCATCTAAATCGTGTGCTTCAACTGCAATTTAAAAAAAATTAAACTAAATGTATGCCAGAAATTAAAAACAGGTCAACGCTGTATTTTGAATATAAAAGAAGAACGGTAATATATGTCATTGGATTAGTGACATATTTATTGAGATATTTAAAACGTCCGACGGTCATTGTCAGTTTGACAGTCAAAAGTCATTTTCTTTTTCTGAGAAAATCAGCATTTGAAGTTCACCATCGGTTTCACCAAATGCTGAGGAAGAATAGTAGTAAAAATTAAATAGGTTATTAGTTTATCCAAAATTAAAACTATTTTGACAATACGAAGATAATTATAATAGAGTGTGGATCCATTCAAGTTGTACGTAGAAGGGAGTAGCGAACTATATCATAAACAGCCTCTAAAAGAAGGCATTATATTTGAATATACAATTATTTAAACAAATGTTAGTACAAGACAAAGAAAGCCCACATTGAATAGCATCAACAGAATATAAAACGTTGCGTAGCATTTAGAACCAGATAAGTCCGCACCCCTTGTTTATAACCGAAAACATTATTTTATAATCTCCTCTCCCTATCTCATTTGTAACAATAACAATACTCATCAATCATCATACATTATTTTCCTCTCTCTGCCTCGTCTCAACGACGAGAAAAAAAAATGAAAATATGAAAATAAAATACAAAACATACGAAAACCCAAACAATGACTCGTTGGAATGATGATGATCATCATCATTCTTACCATTTTATAAAAATATGTTTTATCTCGCGTCTGCGGTTGCAATTTATAAATCTCCAAGGCAATGCCATATAACATGCTGCGTGACGTGCAACGCAACATATTAAAAAATTTATGTACTCGGTCGGTACAGTTTATATCTATTAACCCTCTAAACATAAAACAAAAATTTATTCAACAATTATGCAATCGTAAAACCACAATAGTCCATTAGTTTTATGGAGGAATGCTTAAAAATGTTTGTGTATACGGTTTATGGTGTTTATGATAAAACATTTGTAAATTTGGGTGGAATATTAATTAACGAGGGTTCGGATTTTATTTATAACGCAAATCCCTGTGGGTACATGTTCTAATGAAATTCTTGTGTAGTTACATAATAGTTTTGCGATAGTTGTTGCTACCTGATATCATATTTATTAGTGCTGCACTGTATTATACATGTATAATTTTATTGACTTTCTACGGATGTCACCCATCCCTATATTTGTTTTTGAGGAAGAGGACAATTTTCTCCAAAAACTCTGTATTTGACAAAACGGTTCCAAGGTAGATAAATTTTAAAAGTTCAAATCCTTTTTTCCATATTATCATAAAAAGGGAGTATTGTGTTGTTAAGATTTATCTTCTCATATACATTATTTAAAACATATTAGTGATAGGTATGAAATAAGGATTCTTCAGGTTTCAAATTTATCGATGATTAAGAGGACATATCCTTAAAATCCGTATGGTTTAAACTAAAAAAAAAAAGGTTTTTCGAGTATAAAGGTTAATAAGCTTTTATAGGGAGGTCAGTAACAACAGGTATTCGCACCGAATGCCAAATCCTTTTATAACAAATATTATGATACCCAGTTTGAATATAAATGTTGCGGTCTAATTTAATTATTCCAGACACAAAAAAGGAAAATAATTTTTTTGTCGAGGAGGACGCATCAGATAACGCGCGTAATAAGGCCCCGTACTGATAACAATTTAAAATGGATATTATATTTATATCCTTTATGTCCTGATACATAAATTTATGTGCTCCCGTTTTTCCATTTGCTCGTTATTTAGGACAGATACGTAATCAGGACACATAATAATAATATTTTAATATCCTTTAATGTGCGTTTTTTTTATTTTATAAATATGATCCTGATTTTAATGTTTATCCTAAATATTTGAAAAATATCACCCTCTTATCAATCTATAAATCATGTGACATGTGTATCCATATTCACTGTGCGTACTTGTACCATATTATACGCGGAGATAGAGTCAGGAGACTGGAAAGGATATTTATATTTGTGTTTATGTTCTGTGTATGTTATTGTTATCCTTGTAGTTAGGTTTGGACTCCTTCTGTTCACATACGCATGCATAAAAATTAAAATTTATACAAAAAGGGGTTGAAATACACGGAACTGTATCTACAACACATATTACAGAAGGGAGATACATTTTAAATAATGTTTATGAAATTCGTACGTATGTAAAGGATGTGCACTGCACGGAGGACGAGATATTCAGATGAATCAACATTTAGGAGAAAACATACAAAAAAATTAATTTCCTGCTGTGACTTAAGTGCGTCATATATACTACTAATCGTTGAAATTAATCTGCCTGTCTGCAATCAAAACAAAAGATAAGAATCTGGTATTTAGGCAAAAGATCCCCATCCTATATATTTTATTTTCTCCCCCCAAATACACGAAAAAAGGGATATTTCAGTAATGCAATTTCGAAGATTTTGATTGAAAATGATGGCCATTTCTGTAAATTGGAAATGATATTTTTATTGAAAGGATCAATTTTATATGATTCAATTATAGATTTATGTATTCATATTTTTAACGACATACAAACAAAAAAAATCTAGGTTAATGCATTACGAATAACAAAATCTCTTCATCTTTCATCAATCTTTTGTAATTAACCGTGTAAAGATACCCGTAAATAGAATAACACAACACATCAATAAAATGCGGCCGCGAGCGTTAAAACAGTTACGTAACCATATTTCGATGTAATTATGTTTTACTCGTAGATGTTTTCAATTTTATTTTTTTAAATATCTATAGTTGATTGAATTATTCTGCAGCCCCTCCACTGTATTGAGCGTATCTATTCAAATCAACATTTTTTGATATTTTGGACATGATGAATTTTTAATTTCAAAATAAATCATCGTGTCGGTGTCTTTCATTTTCAACAATGTGATGTCTATTTATTTTATAGTCTTAACTAATTGTCGCATAAACAGGTTGAGATGGTGATACTTGATTTATTGATTTTATTTACTTTTCATATTAATTTCGCAACTGTTGGTACGAACTCATTAAAAATAGTATAGGAAGACTTGAAGTCATGCATCGTGCGGACTTGAATTAGAATCATCCTGAAGTTGTGTTGTATGTGTACTGTAAGTTTTTTTTGTTAGCCCATTGAATATACTTCTTCACGGGCTACCGAAAGAATCATAGAAGATCTTTATCGCCGCAATTCTTATTTAAATCTTTCGAGCCGAAAAAATTAAAAAACAGAGTCTCGGGCCCCACCGAAATACTTCCTAAATCAATTTTCCCGAAATTAGCGTCCATTGAAGTCGATTCCTGGCATTTAAGCCCTTGACATTCCCTTCACCACTTTTTATCATATCCGTGTTAGTTGAACAAAAAAAAATAATAATAGAGGCCCGGGGCGTACCAGACGACATCAAAACCGCTTGAGGCGAAACAAAATATAAAATAGGGATCAAGGCTAAATATTATTTAGATAGTGAATGCTACAAATCAATATTGTTTCCCATATAACAACCAATATTTCCAAAGACACGATTCGTGCAACCTTCTAATGTAATACGAAGCAGCATGATGCGAGATAGTAAAAAATCGCACAACATGGTGCAACATCACGCAACGTGGTAAAATATGGTATACACACGACGCAATATGGTGCAATATCTAGGAACATCCCACAGTATGGTGAAACATAACGCCACATTGTGCAACATTAAGCAACATCATGCAACACGGTGCAGCATCTTGCAATATTTTGGAACATGATGCAATATGGTGACTCAACATGATGCAACAGTGTGAAATCAGAACTAAAAAAAAAATTGTTCAATCGTAGCAAAATCGTTCAAAACAAATAAAAGGTTAAAAGAACACCCATATCACGCAATAGTGGAACATTATATAATATCCCTCAACAAGATGCAACATCATACAACATGGTGGAATATGACCAAACGAGATTCAACAACCCACAACACGGTGCAATATAACGCAACATCGTGCAACATGGGACAACATCATGCAACATGACCAAACGTGATTCAACATCCACAACATGGTGTAATATGACGCAGCATCTACATCGATCAACATCACGCAACATGGGGTAAAATGGTGCAACATCATGCAACAACATGCGACAAGTTGCAACATCATGCAACATGGTGCAACGGGACGGCATAACCTGAGAATCCTTAATGAATTATGGAGAAATCAGAACTTATTACAAGGTCGTTTCCACGCATTTGAAAACTCTGTCCCGCTAAATTTGATCAAAAATGTCCATGCAACAACATGCGACAAGTTACAACATCATGCAACATGATGCAACACGGTGCAACGTGACGGCATAACCTGAGAATCCTTAATGAATTATGGAGAAATCAGAACTTATTACAAGGTCGTTTCCTTGCATCCAGAGTTTTCGCTGTCCCGCTAAATTTGATCAAAAATGTCCATGTCAAATAACATGTTAAAAGAACGCTCCAAGCTTCCCGGTTACCACCGGATGACCGCCTAATTGAATTTTCCCGTCGTGCGAGTCGAAAAAAAAATAAATAAAAAGATGGGCCCCACCAGACGGCCCTCTGAAAGGATTTTCCCGAAAATATTACCCAGCGCAATCGAGTCCTGGCACTCGAAAACCCTCCGTCACATATTTTTGTAAAATTTGAGAGAATATGGATTGAATATCAATTGAATATGAATTGAATATGAATTGAATATGAATTGAATATGAATTGAATATGAATTGAATATGAATTGAATATGAATTGAATATGAATTGAATATGAATTGAATATGAATTGAATATGAATTGAATATGAATTGAATATGAATTGAATATGAATTGAATATGAATTGAATATGAATTGAACATGAATTGAATATGAATTGAATATGAATTGAATATGAATTGAATATGAATTGAATATGAATTGAATATGAATTGAATATGAATTGAATATGAATTGAATATGAATTGAATATGAATTGAATATGAATTGAATATGAATTGAATATGAATTGAATATGAATTGAATATGAATTGAATATGAATTGAATATGAATTGAATATGAATTGAATGTGAATTGAATATGAATTGAATATGAATTGAATATGAATTGAATATGAATTGAATATGAATTGAATATGAATTGAATATGAATTGAATATGATTTGAATATGATTTGAATATGAATTGAATATAAATTGAATAAAAATTGAATATGAATTGAATATGAATTGAATATGAATTGAATATTAATTGAATATGAATTGAATATGAATTGAATATAAACATTTTAAAATTGTTATTTGTCCCGGTCATTCAGTTGAATCTACGAATTAATTTAACAAATATTAATTAGACTATAAAAGTGAAAAAAAATCCGTTCGCTTGGATGTCTATCTGAGCGTTAAAACGATACATTTCAGGTCTAAAGGGACCTTAACTTGGGCGAATTGAAATTGGTTTCCACCAATCTTAATCAATTTTTAATTCGCAAACAATCGTATAGTAAATCGTTTCTAGAACAGTTATGAATGAATAAGGCAATAATTTTGAGAGCTGCTGTTAAATTAATCGTTTCAGTCAGAAATTTACCGTTTTGATGCTGCGGATAACAAAACATTTGAATTGGTCTGATGTTACTGTTGTTTTTGAAAATAAGAATTTTACCGAACCGAAAATCATCAGTTGAAATGAGGAAAACCTCAGTAGTTTTGGGTAGATTTTTTGAGTAGAATTTGCGTTATCTGTCATTTCTACTAGATTTTTCGGATTGGGGAAAAAGGAATGTTTTTTCCCTTTTACGTATATGAAGCAAATTTCAAGAAAAACAGAACGATGCGTATTTTCGAAGTTATCAATTTCGGACGGAAGTCCTCATTTTATCGTCGGTTTCAGCCCCTAACATTTGTACTTGAGATTGGGTGCTACCTCAGAGGTATAGCTTCTTCCCGGATAGGATTCCCAAAGAAGAATGAAGCATCACTCTGGAAAACAGGAGAGCGAACTATAAGGCATCTTTATGACGGTCCTGAGAGAAAATACGGGACGACTTTCCTTTCCCGTCGGAAGTGCAGGTTGTTATCAAGAGCGTGTAAGGCTGACTGCATAGGCGGATCAAAGAAGGCAGTAGCTGAAGTACATGAGTTCTGACATGGGATGAAGTTCGTGGCCGTTAGCAAGGGGAAACATCTAACTGAAATTCACATTCACGAGGCCTTCGGTAGCAGAGTAGAGCACTTGCTTTGCTACTCGGGGATCCCGAGTTCGAATACCGATGGTGGCAAGAGAAAAAGTTATGAAAAATCCGTGGTTTAAATGTGTCGTTGTATGTTTGTTTTCTCAATATCTCAAGCCATGAGTAGTTTTAAAACACATCGCGCCATCTTGTAACTGTATTCATGTTAAAGCGCCATCATTTTCCTGTAAAAATCAGTATGTGTCATTTCGCTGAAGTGTAAACAACAACAACTGTTTTTGCGGGAATCGCTGCTTTATTGTTTTAATTTAAAGAAAACTGTAGCTGATGGACATCGAATACTGTGTGAAGCGTATGGGGAACATGCTCCATAAAAAAAAACATGTGGGTACTGCTTTCGCCGTTTTAAAAGTGGCGATTTTGACACTAGTGACAAAGAACGCGAAGGGAGACCAGTAAAGTTTTAAGACGCTGGGTTGGATGCGTTATTGGACCAAGATTTATGCCAAACTCAAGAGAAGCTCGCTGAAACTTTGGGAAAGACGTGTGGTGCAAAAACAAGAAAATTTCGTTCCGTATGAACTCAAGCCAAGAGACGTTGAACGCCGTTTTTCCACGTGTGAACAACTGCCCCAAGGACAGAATCGGAAGGTTTTTTGCATCGAATCGTGACGGGGAACGAAAAGTGGATCCACTAGGACAACCAAAAGCTCAGATAATCGTGGGGTAAGCACGGTCATGCATCAACTTCTATCGACCAACCGAATATTCATGACAAGAAGCTAATGCTGTGCATCTGGTCTGATCCCACCAGAGGTCAATGACTCATGGCCTGACGGCGATATATGCAGTGGATGGCGATATTCGGTCTAATAAAGAGATATATTCAGTATCGATACGAACACTTGCCGGATGCACAAGTTTAGAACGAAATCAAATTAAACGCTGCAAGATGTTCCAAATAATTCAGATTAACCTGCATCACACACCAAAGCTGTTTTAACAGCCCTCCTTCACAAATTGGAAATAACGGGAAAAGATTTAGTTATTATCAAAAACTGTCAGTAAATAATAACAGAATCTGTGGCACTGGATCGAAAGAGTAAACTTAGGTAGAGGTAATATTAAATCCTGCATCCTTGGGAAAAGTACTATAAATTAATTTCTACTACAACAGTATAGCAATGGCCATATAACGCCGTCTGCGTAAAGCAGCAGAGCAGGGAGGCTATTATAAAAATTCGATATCGGATCCAAAAGCGAATTTTGCTATTATGAAAATCCGACATCGAAAAATTCGCTATTATGAAACTAAAAAGAGAAAACGAAATCGTATTTTCCGAAAATCGAATGTCAAAATCCGACTGCTATTTAGGTGACAAATTTCATTTTTTGTTATCGAATGTGTGTTTTGTCAACTATTTAAATAATTATATTATTTTTACGAAATATAAAAACTAAAAAAATTAAATTAATTTGCACTCGATTTATTTTCAAGGTGGTTGGGTACTTGTATTATTTTTAGCTAAATGAACTAAAATAATTTACAGTGGTAGAATTGAACGTGTTATATTTATTTCAATTACTATTATAAAATGTTTTAATTTTTGTGATTTTTACAGTGTGGTACTTTTTTTGGTCTACAGACTGATTTACGAGTTTTAGAGTAAATTAGTATTGTGACTTCCAGTGTGACATACGAGTGCAAAGGGTTAAATGATAATTATAATTAAATTATTTATTTTGAATTTATTAGGACTACAACAACTGGAGCATTATTACTAACTACATGCTTATATTTGACAAATTCGACCAAACAATTTCATAATAGGATCGGAGCGGTAGATCGGATTTTTCGATATTCGATTATTTCAAAATAGCCCCCAGGTTAACTACAACATGCAGCTTCATACTATCAGAGTATATGCACCGAGAAAAGGTGGCTGCACCAAACAACTCCAAGCCAATTTCCGAGGCAAACAGGATTCTGAAAAACGGCGGGAGGTGCTAGACATGACCCCCATCAATGATTGCAGAGCATCGATTTACTTATTATCTTAGACAATAGAATCATTGATGCTTCTTATCGCAACTCATTTCCCAGAAAACTTTTAGGCTAGAGGTAATCTAATTAGGGTGTTTAAAGCTGATACATATTGTTAGGAAGTGGAAGAAGTCATGGTGGTTTTCTTTCGAAAGCAGTGAAAAGTTAGTCAAAAGGTCACAAAAATCATAACGCTATCGTCCTTTCTTATGAAAACTTAGGAAATGTTGTTAGACATATAATTTCGAGCTATTGATTAGGGAAAGGAATGCCAAAAGATACAACTTTACATTCCCTAGTGCACACATTAGATAAGTCACTATAAACTCTTTCTCAATATTGATAGCGCATTTAACAATGTGAAAACCAAGGAAATCAGCCATAGTAGGATTGTATCGAGAGAGGGCAGATCGACCTGTAATCAGGTTAATGAATGATTCATTTCTGGGCACTATCTTGAACTCTTGAGCTAATATTGAGCTAAGTTCGTATCCCAACTTGCTAGGGAAAATTAAAAAGCTTTCTACAGTGATTTACATATGCAGGGACGACTTTAGGAAAAGTTATGCTTTCAAACACGAGTTTGTACACCTGTTCTTGTGATGGATGGTGGCCAACCCTAAACAAAGCCGTTTACATGAAAATGACGGAGAAGGTATTGATAACGGCCTGTGGTTCGACTTACAGGTTATGTTCCATCTTGCAGCCTAACGATAGAGTGTCATGACAAAATTGTATTTTTACACTCACAACTATTAACACGAAAACGTATGTAAAATCCTTTTATGCTCTCTGATTTGTTTAATTGAGAGTAAAATACAATTTTCTACTCATTTGGTCACAGAGTCAGACAAAAAGATTAGTAATTTTAATAAATTTTCTCATTGCCCCATTCCACACGAGATTTTTGGTTTTTTGATTATTTTTTCAAGGCCAACTAGTCGTAATAGATAATGTATATGTATGTGTGTTTTATTTTGGTTTGTTCTGCTCTCGAAAATAAAATTTAAACTAAAATGAGTCAAAAATGGCCTTGAACTATTTTTTATTTCATTTATGTTTGTGTTAGTGTGATTTCTCCGAAAATTTATTTAAGTCGCAATTAAAACCTCTATCATAGGTAAACGGGGAAAGAAACGGAAAAAAATCGTTTCAATACAAAATACAAATATATTTTGTCATGGCATTCTAGCGTCATGTCAAAATTTAACGAGTGAAGACCGAACATAATACGAGCTTTAGGATAGCTTGCTCTATCAGAGAACTCTGAAACAGCGTTTCGGTACCGCTAGCTTATGAGGTTGAATTTTTCACTGACGGCTCCATGTTAGACTGTGGTAGAGTAATACCCGTCTTCTGTGATCAATTAAATGTGCGCGTCTCAGAGCATCTCCTGATTTCAGCGGCATATACCAAGCTGAGGATAGTTTTTGACTTAGTTCGATTGATTGGGTGTTTTAATATTCAGGTACTCTGTATCCCTGTAGTCACGTGGACGTACAGGAACTGCAGGGCAGACGAACTTGAAAAACACAGTGCACAAGAGGGGGACGAACACAATCAAATGTAACACAAACATTTAGATTAACTCGTAATGGATAACTCGGTTCATGTACAGGTAGGAATGGAGTAGTATGCTGTGGTATCACAACGGACCGTCACAGGTCTAAATGTTAATTGAACCTAACCTAACCTGTTTTGTTGTTCAATAGAATTAGGCACAAAGATTAGCACAAATTCAGTCACTATATTTTTCGGATGGCAATGGAAATACCGGACAGGTATATTTAGTCAGAAGTATTAGTTCCCAATATAGTATCTTGACAGAGATTGTTTAAGCAGCGCCGTTTAAACGAACTCGAATGTTTTACCATGGTAGAAATTGAATATTAAAATCAAATCGGATTACTAACGCTCAAAATTTTACTCATCTTCGTCATCGTTATATTCAGCTTTCCCAATATTAGCATAAAATATGTACCGTCGCATGTCACCTCGAAATGATATAGACCAGACGTTAATCTGGCGACTTATTGTGTATTATAACTCGACGTATAATACGCATACATAAATAGCCACGATCCACGAATACGATGATTGATAGATTTTCCGTATACATCTGAGATTATAAAGATCGTCTGAAGATTAGGCGTGCTGTCTTAATTTTTTTTTTACAATTTTACTTTACTCCGCGTTTGTTATTGCATTTTTATTAATATTTTTATCATAAATTTTAAAAAATCCAACAACAATCGCCGTATATAAGAAAGGTGCGACTTGACATTTTGTGTAGCATAAAGAAAATGAATTTTAATGAAAAGAAACAATTTTCACTGCCGAGCTCGCGCGGTCTATTGTTTTGTGTGTGTGCTGTGTATCCATAACCGTTTCTTGTTGTATGAATAAACAACGACAATATCATCATGTCTTGTATAGTATATGGTAAGATGTATTGTTGGTGCTGCTATACAATCTACATAAGAATGGCTGTTAATCCATTTGATTGTCTTGTTTTGGGTTTCCTTCGCGGCTTCGTAAAACATGAATATAAATTTATGTATTATATAGATATTTATGCAAATTAGATTGGGTCGTCAGTTGAATTATAGGCATATCATTAAATTATGTATCCATTACAGATTGTCGTAGACATGTACACCCCCCGGGGCGATATGTTTTAATATATATAGAGATAATGAGTTTCATTATTCGATATTTGATATGTTCTCTAATACGGAAGCCAAATTCAACATAGACGGTTTTCCCGGAACCCTGCCCAGATAATCATAACTGATTAATTATCCATATGCACACAAATCCACTTTAAACGAAATCAATACACTGTACAGTTGTAAATCCACCCCTTTCCTAAAACAAGAAAATCAAATAATGTTCTAATTCACTCGGGAACTCGGCGTATCGCCCGCCCATCGTAATCCATCATAAGCCGTCATTAATCTTGATAAAAAAATATAAAATTTTAATTTTTAAATTTTGGAGGAGAAAATAAATCAAATTTCCCGATTTAAATTTAACATTGGTGTCTATATATATACGTAGAAATGGGGCGAGTCAGTTCTCCGCACGGTTTAAAACAAAAACAAAGTACACGATGGTAATTAACTTAAGAAAAGTGCGAGAAAATAAAATAAGACAAAGTCATTTCAAATCCAATCACCGTTATCCCTGTGTATTACGCTCATCATCTGTGATGGATGATAATTTGATTGGGAAAATTTGTGATAAATTATTTCGTCGTCATCTCTCGCGCGATTCTTTTAACAAAATTAAATTTGCTAGGAGATTTATTATCAAGTGGTGTAGGTAAGATGCAGTACACATGTTCTAAAGAAAGGGGAAAATGCAGTATTTATCCAAAATTATTTATTGCATGTATCTACTTAAGGTAGGTTCAAATTGATCGATTGCATTCGTAATTTAATCCATAATTTATTTCTTTTAATGTTGGGTAATCAATTTTGGGTTTGGAATGGTGCAAGTGGTTATTGATAAATTCGATTGGTAATTGTACTTGATAGATTTATTGGGGACTTGAAACGGAGTTTAATATACTCACTCGAACTATACACGCATAATATGTAAGTGTATAAATATAGGGGCGTGACAAATTAGTTTATTTATGCGACATACGCTATAAATACCGAATACAGAACATTAACCATCACTAATTACTGGAATGTATCCAAAAGTAATTCTCAAGTACACATTCATCTAATATAATATTCTAATTATATTTCATATTTGTCACGAAATAAATTATATTCTGCTAACATCGTAACAGCCGTCGCGTGGAATTTCCGTAGTTGCGGGTCAACTTTTACTCGCGTCCTCACCCTTTTACGCGTTCTATATAAAATGAGTGTATGCATGCATATATGGGCTAAATATAGATTTCGATTTCAATGAATGAACATTTTTATGTTTTCGTCTAAAAATGGAAAATTATAAAAATATTTCCATCGCATGTAATATGTTTTTGTTACAAGTAAGAAGACTTGACTCAGCATAATTAATCAATGACTTGGAAATCGAAAATTACATTTATCTAGGTAACCGAATTAATTAATTTCAGATCTCTCCCCGAAACCCATTATAACGGGTAATTGAACTAATTCGATTGTCAAAAATTAGCTGCATTTTATTTTAATGAGTTGGTGGTCTAAATGCAATTTTGTTAATTAAAATAAATAGATGTAGATGTATGCTCGTATACATTGACACCGTTTTTTTTTTTTTATTTAACAATAATATGCAGAAGATCAAATTTTACCATCTTGCTCAAATAGAAATATATACAATCCCTCCGGGTAACATGTCAAATATTTCAATTTCTAATAAAACAGATAACAACCCTAGATAGATTCGAAGAAAAGTAAGTAACGAAATTTTTTACATTCCATTTACCCCCGGAAAAACGACTTTATGTTACGTCGGGTTCGTTATACAAGCAACAAACAAGAATTGCAATTGAAATTAAATTAAACTCAATGATGATGATAATACACAACACATAACAAACAACAACCCGAGACAAACACACAAACGGATAAATTTTCCCAATTTTCCCAATATTTTCTTAAATTGCGTGTGCATATTTGTTGTGTATTACATGGCTGTTTCGTAAATTTTCATGATAAATACGATATGATGTATTGATAAAATATTGATACAGTCTGTACCGAGAAAATTTAAGGCATATATATCCGGAAATTGAATTTTCTTAAAGTGTATATCTGTTTGTCACCCACCCCCTAATCGAAATGTTATATGTTTATGTGCGCGTTCTCTGATTGAGGGAGGATTTCAGTTTTATGATGAGAAAATTAGCCGTTGCACGCGTCGAATATTATTACATTACATTTCACGTGATAAATTTTCATTTACATTCAGCATGAAGTGCGATTTATTGTCATGGGTTTATGGTGAGATTTTAAATGGGAATACATATTACTAACATTTACAAATACAATGCAGAGAGAGGAAAATACTTGAGTGGGATTTTTAATGATTTGAGTGAAATATTAAAATTCCGATTTGGATTTATAAATTTGGGATAAATTCGCATACACGGAAGTTCTGATTCATATAAAATGAGGCAACTAATTGATCAATGACTTAACAAATTTGGATTGGTTTTGAAAAATGATATTCTGGCTACAACCTGTGACGAAGCATCAGTAAATATTAAATTTGGCAAAGAATTAGAAGCTGAAATTATTCTATGTATGAACCATGGATTATATTTTGGCGTCACCGACATTTTATATAAAAAATCATCCCGATTAGTAGTAGCAACAATAGAAACAAATGAATTCGACGGCTCTGATTGTCCAATATGAAAATGAACCCGATTAATTCAGTTCGCAATGTCACACAATTTTTCAAGCGTTTCTCTGTACGCAATACAATTTTACAGCAGTATGCTAAGCAAACGTTCAATGTTGAGATTGGACTAGTTTTATACTCTAAAAATTGTTGGAATACTTTACTACTGATGGTAAAATGATTTTAAAGCTCATTGATTGCGTAAAAAAATACACTAGATGATTTACAAAAATTAAATGTGCTCGAAAATATTTTTGAAATAATACTTAAATATGCTTGTGATACTTTGTCACCTGCATAAGTAGCAGTGGAAGCTTTGAAACCAACAAAGTTTATTCAATTCAATAAAAAAGAGTTAGAACGTCGAAATATTAATTTAGTATCTTTATAGCGAAGTATTTGAAAGATCAAAATACAAAAACCAAATCATTAACTCAACCTGGAGTTTCTCTACGGTTATTTGAACGATTGTTTCAAATAGAAGCAGAATCAGAAAGTTTGGTGGATGGTGAAGATAGTTAAATTAACATAACAAATGTGAATAATGATGTTGAAATGTCGCTTAATGAGGAACTTAACATGGCTATTGAAAAAGAATGCATGCAAAAATCACAAGAAGTCGTTAATGTCAACACGTTTAGAAAAGAATGCCATTATTTCGAAGCAACACGGAACAGAACAAACAACTTAGAATTGCTTTTCAATGTCTTACTTACAATTAAACCAACTTCAACGGACTCTGTATCAACCTTTTCTGTATCAGGGAATTTTTGCAATAAAATTAGAAGTCGTTTTGATGATGAGTCGATAAATGCTCTAGTATTTCTAAAATACCATTTCCTTTCGAAAAAAGAGTAAAATTTATCATTATTTTTTTTTTACCTAACTATATTGGTAATATTTTAATAAATTGTACCTGCTTTTATCAACTTTTGTAATACTTAAATGAAATTTTGTACCTGAATTGGAATTAAGAATAAAAACTATGAAAAAATCTTATTTATTGGTATTTTTTAGCAAAGAAATACAATAAGGGCGATTTTATTATAGATTTAATTTTTTCCAATGCAAAACCCGCTTAACCGGTTAAAACCGGGTTTTGCATTGGAAAACCGTACAACCGGATTTCCAAGTTACACGGTTTTTTGCAAACCCTACTTGTAGCACAATCCAATGAAGATGGTACTAGAAACTTTTACAAATTTATTACAACATATTGCTATAGTTCGACGCCCAAAAACAAAACCTATAAGGAGTGCAATTCTTCAAAGATTATATTTTTAGTTACACCATGCTTCTCGCATTTCTGTCAATTTTTGTTGTAGCAGCATCGAAATATCTTCCTGTGTAAGAAATAGGTACCCCACAATTTATTACAACAGCCCACTCACACCCACAAAACTCGATCGGAAAGCATAGAAGTGCAAGAAATAGGCAACTCTAAATTTATTACAACAACTCACACCACAAAAATATCGACCATAATGCATCCAAATTACCTTCCTGTGTAAGAAATAGGTACCTCTATCCACATTCAGGGGTACCCATTTCTTGCACAGGTTATGTGCGACTTTCTAACTATACGGGCATGTGAATGCAATTATTTTTCTTTTCTACAAGGAACGAATATATTTGCTTTGCATACAGCAACATCTATATTCGAATTTTAGTAATATAAGTAGGTTCTCCACTACAAAAGCAGCTCGCGTACACAATGAAAACCGTGACTGATTAAGATAATATAGATGGCGTTTTTTAAAATTATTTTGTGGTCTGGCTAAAATCAAGTCAATTTAGAGCTTAAATTATAAGTTGTTTGAGCCTATTGTTGAATTAGTGTGGGCTATTTAAATGATATTTGCTGTTATCAAATCTTTATTGTTACGCGATTTCTATTTCTTTATCAGACGCTCATAAGCTTATAAAGCAAGCGGGAGTTCTTAACTAACAACGATGAGCCCAAGCAACCTCTACGAGTATTGCTAATTTTAAAAGTCTCATGAAGCGAATAATCCGTAATTTAAATCGAGTTTTAATTTTCATTTAAAAAATGGATTCTGTTCAGAATACTGTCCAGAATAGGATGCCTTAGTTCATCATATTCTGATTCTGTTCGTACGCACGAGCACGTGTGAACAGTGCTCCTAGATTTTGGAAACCACCTGGAATCTTTATGTTTTGAGTATATATAGGCTCTCCTTCTCTGCGTGGGTGCAGTTGAGATTTCTACCTTGCCAGAGGTTTTAATGGCAAATAAGATTTTTAGGCATTTTGGACCCCAAAAGAACAATGGAATTTAGATGTATTAGGATTTAAGTTCTACAAGATGATTTATTCTTGAGGTGTGAGCCGTTGTTCCAGAACGATAAAGCCGAGAACGTCCTTGAACACATACCTACAGATTTAATCATTTTACAAGATTTACTTACTGTTTTTGTGGTTTAGAATTAGATAAGTCGTTGGACAACGAATAGATTTGTCGACTATCACTAAAATATAATGACCTCCATTCCATTGGTACAGTGGATCCACAGGTCTAAGTGAGTTTGTTCAAACCTTACAATTCGTCCAACCGAGCTTTACTTTTGTTGTTTTAACAAAAGTTTAGTTCTATAAATTTTGAAATGACATTTTACGTAGGAAATTGTGTGGCTCAGTAAAGTAATTTGCTACATTGAAAGCTTTGAAGAATCAGCTTAACTTTAGATTTGCGGTGATCAGCCCCTATGAAGTCACATCGTACCTGTTAAACACTCATAAAGTAATAAGTACTAACATATTAACTATAATTAGTGTATTGCTACTGTAGTACGGCCAAAATTATACTGTTCAATATACAATGTACAGGGTGTCCGAGAGATGAACGATCAAAATAAACGGGGTGATAGGGGGCTCATTTCCAACAAAAACAGCCAAGTCAAGTCTTTTCGAATTGTTGATGGTGCAAAAGATATTTCACTTTAAGTGTGTAATGAAATCGCATACGCACTTACCAATAAATTAATTAGAGTTCTGTTGTTTTTCCTTTTTAATGCGATTAGGCCATTCCAATAAAATCATTTTTATAAGCTGGGGTGGAATCATGAACGCCGTACGGAAATTTAGACGGTAGAGAAATTTTATATGGAAAGCAGTAATAATTCTACCGGTTTTATTCTGTTGTTTCAAAAAACCTTACAAATCCGCTCGATAACTATAAAGCAGACGAATGAATTAATTTTTTTCTGGCTTGCTATTTGCTTTTTTTTGCGAAACAATGGAACAAAACCGGTATAATAGGGACTTTCGATAGACCTGAATAAACAGAATTGCAATTGAGTTACTATTCAGATAATTGAGTTACTATTCACTTAATTGAGCTACTGAAGTGAAATGGGTGTTCGAATCGCACCTCTTCATTTTTGATAAATGTCAAAAATCATTTTAAATTTAAAAAACACTAACACACTTTTAAAACAAAACGCCGAATGAACGCAAAACCAATAAATGTCAAAAATACAACAAAAACAACCTATCTGATTTAACTACACGAGCAAAATATATCTTCAGTTAATTCAGTAGCCAAATTTTTTAACTGAAGTGAAGAGGTGCGAATCGAACGCTCAATTCACTTCAGTTGATTCAGTTAATTCAGATAATTTTGTTAATTCAGGTCAATCGAAAGTCCCTAATTATTGCTGTTGCCCATTTAAAATTTCACTGTCATCTAAATTTTCCGACCGGCGTTCATGATTCCACCCCTGTATTATCTTCTGTCAAATAAAAACAATGGTTTTGTAAAGTCTTTTTTTTCTCAATTTTTTTGTTGATGTTTAAGTGACACCAGCGGGAAAACAACGTACATACTATAGAAAGTTGCCCCACTATCAAAAAAATATGCAGGACTAATGCAGATTTTAAAATGGTATCACACACAGGGCTTTTCACAACAGATGTTTTTTATCATTTTTTCACAAAGTAAGTCGTATTTATTAAAAAATGCATTTAACAAAATTTCGAATTCTAAAACAGAAAAATTATATCGAAAATTATAACAAGTGTTTGAAGTGTTCACTATTTGCAAAAATACAAAATCGGCATCGCCGTATAAAATTCTGTGATACGTTACCGCGTCTCCTGTTCGGCCTGGTTTACTCCTTCAAAAACCAGCTCTTTATAATAACCCCACAGAAAAAAGTCTAAAAGATTTAGATCAGGAGATTGCAGTGGCCTTGTAGTGAATCCTCCCCTTCCAATCCAGAGACTTGGATAATTTACATTGAGGTGTTGTCTCACTAGTAGTGCATAGTGAGAGGGAGTTCCATCATGCTGCAGCCATATTATTCTACGTATTTGTAGAGACGCGTCATCACGTGTGGTTCATTCAAGTCATCGTTTTGTATAAAACTTAGATAGACCTCCCCGTTGATCCGACGTGGTAGTTCAAATGAGTCAATCAATTTTCCGCGGACTATGTTGTGCCCACATGTTGACTCCAAATTGGCACTGAAACCGACTACATTTGGATTTACGCGGGCCCAATAATACTTTTAAAACCTGCTTCGTCACTTCATAAAGTGTTGTTAAAAATCTGCGAATTGTTTTGGCATCGACACAGTACATATTCCTTGACAAAATTGCTCCCTTTTTTCATGGTCAGCAGGTAAAGGTCTTGTATACGTTGGTTGCATATGGTAAGGGTGCAACTGATTTCTTTTTAAAATACGATACAACGTGGACCGTGGCACTCCCGTCTATATCAAGTTGACCAGTAATGCCATCTCTTCTCGGTTGACCACGAACTTCGTCTTCATTGTACATTTTGAAATACTCTGTAATCGAGAAAGCGTGCTCGAATTGGATATCGTCTCTGGTATTCTTTTGCTGCAGTTTGCGCGTTGCCATTACATAAACCATAAATGAAATGCCTTGCTGCATATTCGCAGAGGGAATAAGCCACATGGCTTATTGACATTTTAATTACCAGGTGTACAAGTATGAAATGCGGATTTTTTCTACTAAAATGTATGTTAAAGTCGGAAGAATGATAAAAATTGCTTTACTCAAAGTAAGCTCCTTCGTTTGTTATACATTTCCCCATTTTTTGGGCAATTTGTGAATACCACGCCAGTAAAAATCTTCCCCTATTGCTACGAACCATACCACGCCCCTCTGGTCCCACCAAACACAGAGCATCGTCTTTCAGCCAAAGCGATTCTGCTTTGCGGTCGATGTGGATGCTGAGCCTGGGTCCACCCATAATTTTCTGCGCTTGGGATTCTCAAAATAAATCCAGTGTACAATGCAAAAACGACTTCCATTTGTACCGGGCGAGCAAAATGTCACATGTGTTTTTGCGATTTTTCATATACCTGTCGTTCTGAATCTTTCCCATCTCTCGTAGCCAATTGGAAACAGTTTCTTGACGAATGCTCAATTGCTCGGCAAGTCGTTTTTGTCTTTGCGAATCATCTTTGTCCAACATTGCTTACAATTAAACATCTTCGTATTTATTTTGGAGGTTTTCCATGTTCCTTGTCTGCAACATCGAAGTCACTTCTCGAAGTAATCGGTATGATTCAGCAGCAGTTTTCTTCACATGACAACAAAAAATTACTGCTGTCCGCGAATGCTGTTTATTCGGCATAATTTTCGACATATTGAACAGAACAATACAACACTATGCACCCGCTTTTCCAATTTATCACAATAAAATGGCGCAGTGTTAAATTTTTATCACACAAATTGAATTGGTGCACCATCTGTTGTCTGAAATCCGCATTTCATACTTGTACACCATTTATAAACGTTCGAGTATGTATGGAACTACTAATATGAATTACAAAATGTTTTTATTTTTTTACATTAAATTTTATTTAATTCAGGCTACTAGATTTGCTTAAAAAATTGGTTTGGTTACCATTGTGTTTATCATTTTGATTTATTTCTGACACAGCATCTATTTTAGAATTCGAAATTTTGTTAAGTACGCATTGTTTAATAAACACGACTTACTTTGTGAACAAATTGATAAAACACATTATGTTGTGAATCACCCAGTCTGTGATACCATTTTAAAATCTGCATTATAGTGTCGTAAATTGTTCTGATAGTGAGTTAACTTTCTGTAGTACATTGTTTTTCCGCTGGCGTCACTTAAACATCAACAAAAATTTTTGTGAAACAAGAAAACTTTATAAAACCATTGTTTTTATTTGACAGAAGATAATACAGCTTATAAAAATGATTGTTATTGGAAAGGCACACTCGTCTAGATCGTATTAAAAAAGAAAGTTAAACAAAAGACTCTTGGTTATTTTTAAATTAATTTTTGGTGTATGTGCATGTGATTTAATTAAAAAACACTAAAGCTGCGCACATGACATCTGAAATAAAAAGCATCACACTCGCTCTCCAACTCAAAACCAAACAAATTTCGTGAAATGCGTTATGCCCCGAGTTGAAATATTTTTAACTTTGTTGTTGTTCCGAACTAACTCTCGATGTCATGTACACTGTATAAAAGTGGAATAAATTTAGCACCCTGGGACACCCTGTATAAAAAGTTTTGTTTTCTATTAGGTTTATGTTAAACTAGCGCGCATTTAGGCGAATTAGTAAAATTATTGCATGACTTAGTTCCGATTAATGCGCTATCTGGTACTTCATAGTCTAAAGATTTTATTCGTATGATGGCGGTACCACTATATATGGTTGCATTATGAGCAAATTATAATTTTTCAAACGATTCCGATTTTTTAGCAAGTAAATAAATTTCAGTAGTCAATAAATTTGAGTAGATAATTTTTACCACCAGAAGTTGTTGATTGCATTGGTCCACACAAATCACTATGTACTAGATTTAGAACCGCACATGATTTTTTACATCGCTCTTTGCTTTTAGTTCACATTTTCCATTAAACTGAACCACTTAAATTTGCATTAATTTTACCTTTTTTATTTTGAAGCTATTTTGTACATTTGCGGTAATCCTTTCGCACATAACCTTTCTTCTTCCAAAACAAATGAGTGATTGATGTCTTTTCGCCTTCGGTATTTTTCAATTATTTTTGTTCCACCTAAAAATGATGTCAATCCTTTCTAAAGCTTGTTCTAAATCTAAAGCTGTGATTGAACTATCGAACGGATTTGGCAATGAACCCAATAATGTAGCACTCATTAAAAGTTCCGGCTTAATGTCATCTCTCTCTCTCTCTCTCTCTATCCCACTCCCTACAGCTTTCAAATCCCTTGGAGGGAATATCATCTGAATTGACACATTTAGTTCGATGTCCACATTTTCATCAATCCGAATTGGTTCATAATTGTGTCCAAAATTCGAGCAGGACTTCCACGTGAATCTTTTTCATGAAAATCTTGAAAAGATTCCCATGCCTCTTTAGCCCTTTTGCACGAGTCAACACTATTGTTGAAAAATCTCTTTCGTTTAATAATTTCCAAGACTTTGTAACCGGTGACGGTGCAACTTCGGAAACTGCGTTCCAAACATCTTGTAATACCATCTCATTACGGAACCGCCAGTTAAAATAATTTTCATTGTTTAACTTTTCAATAGGTGAGGCCATTATTAGAAATAAGAAAAAATATTTCCACCGCAAATACGAAGAAAAAAATGTTGCTTTTTCAATCCGCACCTTTATGTATATGTAACAGTTTAGTGGGATGAGTAACCTTGAAACTTATTAGTTAGGGAAATATTGGCAAAAGTTTTTTTTTTAATTACAATCTATACTTTCGAGTGTACTTTTTAAAAAAGCAGTTAAAAAGGCAGTGTTCTGTTAACACAAAAATTTTCGTAAAGGGCATGGTTTCGAAGATATGTGTAAAATTGATTGGCATTACAACAAAACAATTTTCTCTAAGTTCTAACGCTGCACCTTCCAGTCTTTGTATATTAATGATAACATAGTCCATAATGTCCTCAATAAGGTTCGCGTAGTCAGCAAGAAGACACTTTGATTCATAGATTTCATGCAGGCACACATTGTTTCAAACGCATAAAACGAGTCATCAGATGCAACCATCACACTCCATTAAACCAATGTCAGTATCCTATACGTGTAATCAACAGAGATAAATTGAACAATCCCCCCTCGCATGTTAGGCAATATACAATCGTATTTATATTCATTCGTTGCGATAAAATCACCTAAAATATTACCATAAATTGTATTCGTCCGCATTCAATTCAATTGCTATATTTATGTATACAGAGCGGAGACCTACCTTCCATCTTGTGCCAATAACTTTTATATCCGCACAAATTTTATTGTTATCCAGTTTGAGTGAAAAATTTATTTGTTTTCAAAGCATGAAGATCTTATCGTTTGTTACACGGGGCCATTCGCTGTTTATACAAAAAAAAGGGAGAGTACATAAAGTAAGATTAACAAGAACAGGTGTTTTGATGTTGTTCGTCGCTTTTTTATGTGCACAAATTTTAAATCAGAACTTATACGCGGATTATTTTGTTGCAAATTTTCAATTTTCTTCACTGCAACGTACACAGATGATGATATTTTTCCTCAGTTCTCTCTTATCATTGTGCAATTTTTTTTTTTCGTAAATGTTCTTTACTTACATATGTATGACATGGAAATGCAATTTTTCCCAAACGTTGTTATCGCACGTTTTGTTCGGTTGCACACAATTTTCACATCCCGTTGAAACATAATCTTTATTACTACAACCCCACCTTACACGACTCGTGTACAAAAGTAGTTTCTAATGTTTGAAGATTTTATCAATCTGTCTGCGCGCTTAATTTAAGACAATGCACACCGACGTCTGGCACACTATTCATCCGTGTATTCAGTCAAATTTATAGTTTTTTTCTGATACCGCAATCTCCGTCCCTAGGATTTAATTTTTTAATGGATTGAAAAGAATTCCTGGACATTACACGTAACATGTTATAACAAAAGCATAACAAACTGGAAAATGAATGAGTGAAATATGGAAATTTTTGCTTTGTGTATATAGAAAAAAAAAAACACTTTGTAAGATTGAAAAATTTGTGTAGAATGAAAGAAATTCTGTTGCATCAATTGGTTTCTTCTTTACATGCCGTCGCTTTTAATTTCCGGTATATATACTTCCTTGTATTATTAGTTTTTTGACCATTTCTGAGAATTTTAACTTTATTTATTATTGGCCGGGGGGTTTTATAGCAAATACATAAAAATTTTAATTTTGACTCAATTTATATAAAATATCACTGTATGTATATACAGACTGAGTCATGTGGTCGGTGGTTATACGTTACATTGTATACATTTATAATTGCTAGATTTGGCAACATAAAAAGTATAATTTGGTATTAAATTTTAAGGGACAGGTGCAAAAATAATAAAAAAATGCGATGCGGATTAAGAAGACAGAAGGCGAATCAACAACAATACGAAATGTAAACAAAGAATTTCAATAAAATCGTGGATTTTAAACTTTTTTATTGCTGTAAATTCGCGGTTATTTCTTTTTTGTATTCGTTCGATTCCGAAAATAAAACCGTATTTGTGATGAATGAGTGGACTGGGTTGGTGTGGTTTATATTCAATAAATTCATAATATCAGTTACGGGATATTCTTCGAATTTGTACAGTGAAATTCTTCGGTTGAAATATTTTTCTATGCCAAACTCGTAAATCCATGTCTCATTATCAGTTATAATGCCTTTTATGAATGTGGGGTCGACATTGATTCATTCTGGCATGTCTTCAGCGACCTTTACGCGATTGTGTTTTTTAAGAAAATTCAGTTATTTCGGAACTAGTCGAGCGGCAACGTGTTTCGAAATTCTATTTTCAATACAACATTTGAGACAAATTCTTTATTCGATTCAAATTCGACAAATTAGTAATCGAGTCGTTATTAGCTTCGCGAATTGAAATTGTCGAATTTGAATTGAAAATCATTGATTCAAAATGTAAATTTCCGAAAATGTCCAATGACGAAGGAACAGAGACCCTAAGAGTTCAGTTTCACAAGTAACGTAAAGAATACGACCGTCAGTACACCAACTCCAAGATCAGCGGATTGCCTGGAAGCCAACCGATTGAACGGTTCCACGTTTCACACGAGAAATTGACGAATGAATTACATTTACTTTTGAAGAATTCGGCTTTAGAATGGTACTGGTTGTCGGTAGACGGAAATTGGGTTTTACACTGAGGGTAAAAATGGAACTCCAACTGCTGTCAAAATGTTCGATTGAAAAAAAAAAAAATACCACAAGGGTAAAATTTTGCACACCCAGGATAATTTTCTCTACTCCAGGTTTTTTGGTCGAGCAAACCATTCATCCGATGAGGAATTTTTGAATTCAACAAAACACTTTTTTCGAGGAAGAGTGATAAGCAACGAGTGAAAAATTTCATTACGGATGTTGTTCTTAAATATTCAGAAACTGAAGTAAGTCTGATTTATTAATTGACAATCATCGACATGACATGACATCAAAAATGAAACAAATATATTGTTTTCCATTGATACAAAATGAGGGTACTATTTTTAGAGTAAGAAAATATCAATCGAAATCAACATGAAATTTATACAGAATTGGATCGAATGCTAGATCGACATAGAGGAAAGCTCTAGTTGGTCTCTTTGTCTATCTTATACATGGTCTTCCTCCTATTATTGTTGCGTAGAAAGGATTGTTTTTTGTAACTATTGCCAAAGGCTTTATTCTTGAATCTTACTTTAAAACGAAACTAACAAGAAGTGTGAAATTCTTAAAAACTATAATTTTTTTAACTTAAGCTTTAACCTACACTACCGCTCATAAGTGTTTATGCTGTATTATGTTTACGAAAAAACATTTGAATAAAATGAAATTCTTATCTGAAACGCAACTTCTTTATATCCCTTTTTCAAACAAAAAAATGGCTCAATTTAAGTTCAAACCACACAAATGTGTGAATAAAAAGTCATAGTATGTAGTGGCGTTTTTGATAAAAAATTTCGCTTGATTTGAAGTACAACCAACACAATTGTGTGTATATAGTTATAATGTTTTTTTCGGACGAAAATAAGTTTTAAAGGAAAACACAAATGTGAAAGTTGGTTAAAACATATACAAAAATAAATTTTTGACATGGTACCCACACAGTTGTGTTACCGGGCAGCTATATAAACACAAATGATATAGGGTTAATTTACTACCTCTAGGAATTTCCAGAAAAATTTATCGCAGTCGGGTTTATTTTAGGTAATGCTATTTAAAATGTTTTTTTGAAATGAGTCAAATATGATCCAACTGATCATCCAGTCTGATATTTACACTGTTAACCTCGTAAGCGAAATATCGAGTGAGAATTATTTAAAATGCCTCCAAGAAGAGAACTTTGTACTGAAACACACAAGATAATGACCCAAAACATTCATTTAAATTATGTAAAAGCAATCTTCGCCATTTAGAGGAAGAAGGAACGACTAAACTTATGGAATGGCCTCGCCAGAGCCCTGACTTGAACCCTATTGAGTTTACTGTGGGTAGAACTGAACCGGGAAGTACAGCAATCAGCTCCAACATCAGCTTTTATGTGGAACAAACTTCAGTCAATTTGGAATTCAATAACGCGAGAAACTCTGGCAAAACTTATTGCGAGAATGCCTCGACTGTGCGCTTCGATTGTTCAATCAAGAGGAGGTCACACATAGGTGAAAGTAAAATTAAAATTAAGCATTTTAATTTTGACATTTATTTACTATATTGCCATAAATATATGTGGGTATGTACCTAAAAAAAAACAACATTTTCACATTTTTTAGTGAGTTTTTTTTATATGATTTATGCTGTTTTTGACAGTGTCTAAACACTTATGAGTGGTACTGTATGTTAATACTTAATATTATTTTTAAATTATTATTAATTACTTAATTTTAGTGTTTCGCTCAACACGCGTGTACTTATAAGATTATATTTCTTAGTTTATTAGATCTAGAGAATCTGATATGCGAAGCCGTCTGTATTTCGGTTGCCTTAGTAGTTCTTTAGGTAGTTCGTTGCGGTGTGATTCCAGTTTCAGTTGGTATTTTAGACTGCATTTTAGACTGCGTTTTTGTACGATATCTACATTTGATGCACTAGTTGAGCCCCACAGATGGATACCATATGTTCAAATGGGAGTTAGGGTCGGTTTGTATAGTAGAACCTTGTTTGTAGTCTACGGAGAGGTTCGGTTTTCTTCCGATCATCCAACACATTTTAGAGAATTTTATTATTTTTTTGTTTATTTATTTATTTATTTATTACCAACTTTATACTTATATACAATTTTAATAATACATTAATAAGAATTTAATTACAAAACAAAAGTAAAATTAAACAAACATGAAAAATTACCAATAAATTTAAAAGAACGTTAGACATTAAATTCTTAAATGCATCCCTGGATAGATTAAAGTCGAAAGCCGATCGAACTTTATTAAAAGAAACAGTAGATTGGTAAACAGGTTCATATTTACCGTAGTTATGTCTAATATAAGGCAGCTTAACAGGACAGTCAACTTTAGACATCAACAAGTCTCTAACCAATAACGCGCCAATTTCGATTCTGTAGATAAAGAGCGGCTCAATATTTATTAATTTACATCTACCTCGATACGGTGGGAGTATAAAAGCGGATAGGTTCCCATCTCTGGGCAGCATTCGCAGAGAAAACCTTAAAAAGTGCTTTTGAACCCTTTCTATTCGGTCTGAACAGTTACCACAAAACGGATTCCAAATTACTGCACCATATTCCAACAACGAACACACAAACCAGATATATAATATTTTAATAGAATAAGGATCTTGAAAATCCCTCGAAAAACTTTTAAAAAACCCAAGCATGGAATTCGCTTTAGAAATGCAAATATCTATGTGCTTATTGAACGATAAGTTCGACGTAAATGTTATACCTAGATCCATAAACGTATCAACATTATCAATAATACCGCCATCCAGGAAAAAATCAAAACTAGCGGGCGTCATTGTACGGGAAAACGGATTGTTTTACATTTGGAAACGTTTAGGGTCAAATTCAGAGCTGTGCACCACATACTGAAATTATTTAAGTCAGATTGGAAGTCTCTTGCGTCATTGGTGCATGAAATGGTTTTGAAAATTTTAATGTCGTCCACATAGATGAGGATGTCGAAATATCTCAAACAATCCACTACGTCATTGATGAATAGTATGAAAAGCATAGGACCCAAATGACTGCATTGAGGCACTCCCGAAGTAACATCAATAACTCTGGACATGAAACCACCAATCTTTACTATTATACGACACAATTTGAAAGCAAGAGTAAGTTAGTAACAGTTGATCTGCCTGGAAAGAAACCATGCTGTTTTGGAGTGATAAAAGTTTTCACGTGAAAGAATAATTGATCTTTAACAAGTTTCTCAAACAACTTGGGTAAGACTGAAATTATACAAATACCCCTATAGTTACACAATATTACCACGAATCCTTGATTTGAAAATAGGTTTAATAAGCGATCGGTTCCAAAGAGTAGGGAAATATCCCTCTCTTAGACTTCTATTGAATAGAAAGCACACTGAAGCGGCAATTGCGTTACCAGTCAATTTTAAAAATAAAGGCGGTATCGAATCAAAGCCGGCACTATAGTTAATGCCTAGATTTGACTATTCCGACAAGATTGTATCAATTTCCAAACGAAACATTGAAAATTTCTTATTACTCGTGACATTATTCAAGCTGCAGAAATTAGAACCTGAATCTGCACCTCAATTTTGTACGAAAAACGACAGCGCGAGGTGGCGAGGTGAGCAAAAATTTTGTGTACATATACGGTGTATAATATACTATTTCTTATTTGTATTGTGTTTTCTCCTTTGTTGTGTATGTGCATTCGATTTGTCATTTTTACGACGGTAGGTACCAAAATAAATAGTTCCGGTTGAAACGGTTGAACTTTTATGATGCTGACGTCCACTCACCTCTTCCATTCACTTAGTTTTGAGCAGTGGTATGAAGTAGTTTTTATGTGGCTAGAATTTATTTTTTAATATTATTTTATGTGCAGGTAGTGTGGTTTTAGTCATCATATCAATTTAATTCAGAAATGATGATTATGAAATGAAAATTATTACGCATAGAATAAATGTCAAAATAAAAAAAATATAAACAAGATTACGCGCATGCTCTGATGCATACTAAATACAAACACAATCCCCAATACTATATTTTTCCGGTTTGTTCACCTCGCGCTTGTCAGTTTTCGTACAAAATCGAGGTACTGGATTAAAAACGCTCAACCATAATCGCCCATTTTAAAGTTATAGATGACAGAGTCGGTATTATTTTCGATTAATTCACTGTATTCAAACAAGACTGAAATATTCAGCGGCAAATGAAAAAATACTTGAAGATCCAGCTAAATCATCACAGGTTGTGACGGTCATCTCATGATCAATTGGCACAAATGCTATAGGCCTAACACGTTGTTACTGCAATTCTTGACATTGATACATTGTTTCAGTCCCAACGAAAATATTTCAGATATGAACTTTTCCACATCATCGTTCATGTTTATGGGAATTAAATTGTTATCCATATACTCCCATACAATACCTGGCAAGTTAAAATCACTATATTAAGTTTTAAATTAAGTAATATTAAGTTTCACGGTGTATACAAACATATCATAAACCGCAACGCTTGAATGACATGGTATATATGTAACACAAATGATCAGCGAATGTGAATGAAACCGTAAGCGCATAGCAACAACTTCAGTACCACAGTTGGTTAATGTTATCGGCATAGAGGAGTATTTGTTAAAGACGACTATTATAATACCACCCCCCCCCCACGGCATAAGAGTCCTGCTGTAGATGTCTGTCACTCCGATACCCTGCATAAGTTGATGGAAAATATTCCTAGGTTCTGTAGTGGGTAGTCAATCACGTTTCCGTGATGCAAATTACGTCGTAATTCTCCTCCAAGATTGACAAATATAGAGACTTAGATTAGGCTGCGGATTTGTTCCGTACTTGAGATGCTTAAAAGATGGTGTGATGGCAGGCGCAGATGTTATTGTTTGGTTGAGAATGTTACCCCAGTCCGGTTTTTTGCCACACGTGGATAGCTGGTAACTGGCCGAATTATTACCCCAAGTGGCCAAACCTCAGAGTTATTGAGCATATTGTAATGGGTTTCCTTCAATCCGATTTTAAATGAGATGAATGTTAGTGAGTTATCGATAACACGATCCTTGGATAGTAACAATTTACATTCAACGTCCTCTACAGTCCTACAGTTTCTCACAAATGTATTCCACAATTCGATCAGGAGTGACAGATGGATCAAAGCGACTAATATATAAAAAAATTTCCTTCGGCAAAATTACTACTGCGGATAATGGTTTATTAGCAATATCAACAGTATTCTTATCCAGCAAGGCATTGATTAATTTGCGGTTTTTTTAAGTTTTTATTTAAGTCCAATTTTTCGGCAGCTCTGTCAACAATCACATCAATTTTTTTAAGAACTTTGTCATATCCTTATTTACAAACAACATTTTACAGCTATTGCAGAAGTAACATAAATTGGGAAGCTTTTTCAGAGTTAATAGCGGCGCGGTCAATTCCACAACACTCATAGCAAAATTGTACGTCACAAAGTTTGCATAAAACGACATAAGTAGTCGAAAAAACTTTATTACATGTTACACAGGACATTGTCAGTGTATATATTATATCACTGTATTAATTATTAGCGTTTTGTTTCAATGTGATTTTCCATGTCAATTTTCTATCGAGATGAAGACCGACATATGTTTTTTCAGTTATTGGTAAATCAGGTATAGCAAAGATCCAAATATACTACATTACGATACCCAATATCCTTGTGGTACTAGTGGCCGTATTTTGTTTCACCTGGAACATGCTTTGGGCTAAGTAGTTTTCAATATATTGCATGAAATTGTCTAGGCAGAAGAGTTTTAATTTTGTAATTTAATCCTTCATGCTATACTTTGTCGAAAGCTTACGCAATATCCAAGAATATTGCCGGACATACCCACCTATTCTATTGTGCCGTACTGCTGTCTAAATCCAAATTGATGATATGGTATAATGCGACCTTCACATAATATAGGCATTAGTTCTTGTAGTACCATCTTTTCAAAAACCATCTTTGAAATTATCGGAAGTAGACTTATTGGAATGTACGACGAGACTTGGGTTTCGTCTTTACCTGGCTTAGGAATCATAATAATTTGAGATATTTTTCATTTTTGGGGAAAGTATCCACATCTATAAGTATCCACAAAATAGCGTTAAGAATATATGTTATATATTTTATGCATCTATCTGGTAATTCTTTTATCATTTTTCCAGTTATTAGATCATGGCCTGGCGCTCTCTTAGTTTTATACTGTTTTTTATAACCGTTTTGACGCATTTCAATTTAAATTTTACTGGATTTAGGTTCGACTCGTCTTTCGTAAACAGTGGTAGTACGCAATCATTATTTTGTTCGTTTGGGGCGAATACTTTTTGTAGATGGTTAGAGAAAGCAATTGCCTTTTCTAAGTCACTTCTGGCCCAGTGACCATCTGGTTTCCTTATCGGTGGATTCGGTAGCTCTGGCTTTTTTAAATTTCTTGCTGCCTTCCACAGTGAGTAATCTGTTCTTTTTTCTGTTGCTGTGAGCTCACTTAGGTAATTCTGTATTCCATAATTTTGTTCTTCCCGAAATTACTTTTCTCAGAGCTTTAATAGCTCTTTTTTATTTCCATTTGTGCAAAGAAGATTGGTGAAGCTGCCATAGCCGCCAAATTGCTTCGTTCTCTGCCAATAACTTTTGAATGTTACTTGGAAGCTTATTTTTTTGTTCTGAAATTTTGTAGCCATTTCCATTGTTTGTGCGAACTAGGCCATCCAGATGACAATTTACATATACATACTATGTTTCTATATAGAGAACCTATTTCGTTAGTTTGTTGTTAAACGTTGGGTGGTTCAGTTTTTAATGCTTGAGTACTTAGTGTTACTATTATTGGTGAGTGAGCTGATGATAAATCATAACAGTCAACTTACTAAATCAGGAATTTTCACGAACGGAAAGAAAATGTAAAAGTAAAGTTGTGTCTGGATGTCCTGAAAGTAAATGCAGTTACTATCAAAGATGCATACCCGTTGCCATTGATTATGAGAGATTATTAAGTCAGTTGGATCAGATCAGATATAAGTATAACGACCATCGACTTAAAAGACGAGTTGTCATCCCATCCGACTTGTGCAATGCCCCCAGGCATGTACAGGTTGAAGAACACAGTAATTCCAAATCGGTTGCATGTGGCTTGCTCGTTGAGGAACATTTCTCTCTCCTACGCTACATACATATCTAAATTGTTAAAAGTCGCAAATTTAACAATAAATGTGGAAGAGAGCGGAGTTTATCGGTAATAGAGTTATTCGTACTGATTCGGATAAAGTTGCGTCGATCACTAAATACATAGTTTCTAAAAACGTTCTTGAACTTCGTAGATTGTTAGGTATGGTTGGTTGGTACAGACGTCGGTAGCGTATATTGTTTCAGGTATCAGAGGAAAGCGAAGAGCAGCCTATTGCGTATTAACATAAACTAAACCCAGCACAGAGAAAATATAGCGGAACTGAATGTTTTAGGTCATATTGTGTTAGCTAAATTTTTTTTTCGGGAATTAGGGAAATAAATCTAATCTATCTAGCAAAGAATTTAAGAGAGAACATGAATGTGAGAAATTTTAACAATACTTATTTATATCAAATCAAGAAAAACAGCTGCCTCTCTCCTAATATTCAAGAGTTCAATACCTAAGGCTCTAGGTCACATGAAGAAAGAAAAGAACACAATTGGAACATTTCGAACTTTTTCGTCATGCTGCCATGAAGGACGAAAGCTCAATTATCAAGCTCAAAGTTGTTTTCGATGTGCAAGAAAAATGTCAAAAAACCGCGATAAATTAAGTGAATGAACCCGCAACACTCCAGCAAGATCCCTTAATCATAACGGTTATGATCAAAATTATACCAAACGGTTTTCTGTGTTAGAATTGATTATCGAAAGTTATAGCCAACTTTTGGCACAGCCGCAGCAACCAATCTATTTGTGAGAGCATTACGTATGAATAAGTAGACCAACTGCTATCTACAAACAATACAATGGACGTAGGTATAAGGCTCAAACACAATGTATCCGTTCCGTCCGTCTCATTTTTTCCGAAATGTCAATTTGCATAAAAAACGGAAAAATAAACAGAATGAGCGAAGGGGAATACCTCCCGTTGCTCATATAAAACGACATTTTGAAAAAAATGAGTCGGATTGAACGGAAATATTTTTTTTGAGCCGTTAGAGGGAAACACACAGCTAACAACATTACTAAAATTTTGGAGGGTTCAATTTTTCAAAATAGACTTCTGTTCGTGCTCTGCTCGAATTATTAGATAGTTAATATTGGAATATTAAAGTTGGCGCTTCACGACTTTAGGTATGCGCCGTAGTATACTCACCAAATTAATGAGTCAAGTGAACGAATCATTAAACGAATGAGAAGAGTAAATGTCATTTTAGACAGATTTTTTAAAAAGCCTCTTATTTCGAGGTTATTCTTATAAATACAAGACAATTATTGGCAATGGTGAGAGGATATCGGTTACAAGAACATTCCAGCACAGTACGGTATCATATAAGTAGAACGGAAAGTCCTGCTGATTATGCACCAAGAATAACAGAATTCAAGAATAACCCGAAATGGCTATAAGGTTTTTCTAAGATTTTAGGTTATTATCGCGAATGAAACAAATGCTATCGACTGAGGAGATCAATTAACTAATCATTGGTGTACAATTAATTAAATTGCATGGAGGATGGCAGAAATAGAATTCAGCAAACTAACTAAGTGCACGCCTACGTCAGCCATCGTTTTAAAACTACACCGAAATTTCAAGTAATGCAGACTTATCGCAAGGATGAGTATTTTTGCCATGACATAGAATGTTCACCGACGGTCGTAAGAAAGCCTAAAAAAGAACAAGCAGTTTTGGTACGTCCCTAACAAATAAAAACGTGGCCACTAATAACAGATCCATCTGATACGACACTAACTGCTTTTCAATCGGTGACTCGCCGGTGCCACTCGAGAGAAGTAACAATTAGAAATGGTCAAGGAATCCATTTAAAATCACTTATCTCCAAAATAAGTATTCCTGCTCCAGAGGTGGATACCAGTAATGCCATTTGATGTATTAAATATAAATTCTAAAATAAAATTATTCACGTGCAACGATAACAAACACGATTTTAAAATATCACTCAAAATTGTGTAGTAAAATCAAAATTTTCGTATTCCTACAGCCTGAATCGGATCTTAATTTTTCAAATCCAAATTCAAATATTAAATGCAAAATTTCTTAGAAGAGTTTCTAACACCTTAAAATGTTCCTCTTCTATCGTGAATTGAGTATTTTCGCAGCAAATGGGCGAATTGTATATCTATGTATTTATAACACCTAATAAATTTCTTGCTCCTATTTATTAATCGATATTGTACACACATAATATTTCGAATTATTATGAATTTAAATTCAAATTATTTATTTAATTAAAGTATTTATTTTACCATACACAAATTGATAAAAATTTCACTCAAACTACGTATGTGTAGTCAGGTTAACAACCATACCTATCAAAACAAAATGCTAATACAAAAAATCGATTATTATGTGTTATGCCATCTACATAAAATAAAATAACTAAAATTAAATTTTGTGTCTTTACTTATTTCTAAAAACAAGTATCGGCATCTATCGTAATATAAATTAAGCTATAAAAATGTTAAGTAAAAAGTGCAAAACTTCACTAACCTGTTTGTCATATCAACAATTGTGGTAACTGCATTAACACCGGTTGTCGGTAAATTTGGTGGTGAATTTGGCTGTTGATGATATTGCAGATGTGGATGTGGTTGTGGTATTTGATGTGGTGGTGAATTTAAAAGTAATTGCTTATTATTTGCGCCCGTTGAAACACTTGAGATATGTTTTTGCTGTTTCGACGCCTGTTTATAGCGACTCAGAGCAAAAAATAGCGCTAGGATGGCTTTTAAGCGACCAGCACATATTTCAGCTGTGGTGATCGTATCTAAACCGCATACGCAATGGGTTCGGAGCGTGTTAAGGCATGAATTTACGTTATCATACTGAAAATAAATAGAAATAGAAAAGAAAATTGTCGTTAATTTGTTACGTTTATGTAACTAACAAAATTATAATTTATTTAATCAATCAAACAAACAACAAACGCATCTCAAACTGGAATATTGAATCTTCAATTTGGAATTCTTATATAAATACGATGAAAATATGTGATAAGACGATCAATTATTTTTGTTTTTGTGTATGTACGATAAATGTGCGCGGTTTGTGTACAGATGAAGAGCTGAGATTGATCTATATTTGGTCAAGACGACATCGACGAATTCTTTTTTGACGAATTAGAATTTTAAATTTCTTGTTCGTTTCTCATCCGATGCTTCATAACATGACCATAAGAATACGATAAAAATATTATATTTCATAGGAAAAATTGTCGAGAGTTCAATCACATGGTGAAATACCGATCTTCAATTATGGAAGTTTTAAATACTTCCGTATGATTAATGTGATCTGGTCTTACCATATAAACTCTTAATTGCCGGTAATTGGAGTTGATTTTACGGTTGTGAATCATGTGTAGCGATTTGTTATAATTTAACGGTTACAATCGATCTCTAATGACCCTGATCTCCAGAATTTTTTCTCTTAAGCAAATATAACAAACACACGAGATACTAAGAAAGATCAACATTTTAGTTATTTTGCGAACATTAGAATAAAAATTTCTGAATAAATTAACAAAATATTTTTATGTTTGTGCTTTAATTACCGACGTAAATTTTTGGCAAACTCAAAGGTTAAATTAATTCAATGATAATAGTGGGGACCATGTTTACCGAGAGTGTACAAATTTAATTGTCTTACTTGATTAATTGAGATTTCAGTTGAAATTCCATACCATCCCACCATGTGACTTTCCTTTGAATTGAGGACTGTGGACGCAGCATGATGCATATCTCTGTATCATAAATATGATTCGATTGATTGTGAGACCTTGTGATCTAAGGCGCGTGATCATCATAATTATTTTTCGCGAGTTGCAACAAAACTGCATACACATTTAATGTCAGACATAATAAATTTTGTAAGTTTATTATTTATATAATTATGTCGCCAGATTAATTACAATTACAATAATTATTAATTGGTTGATCGTCATTTAATTGTGACATTTTATTTATTTGCAGTCAAATAATTTATGTCGGAGAAACGGTTGAAATAAGCAAATAAGACATTTAAGACGCAAGTAGTGCTGTTACAGCGATTGTTTATTAAGAAGTGAGTGCGATTCCGAACTGGATGCTCAATGAGTTGCACCAAATATTCGTAATTTTCTAAATTTAAATGAATCAAGATTTTTATAGTTTGGGCCGATTCCAATTATAGAAATTAAAACTAGAATTTTGACAGACTAAACTAAAATTTTCACTGATCTTACTACCCCTCGAAGTTTGAAGAACTACATTTCTTAAAAATGATTTTTCAATGTTTAAATTACCCATTTTATAAATATTGAGTTTACTGACTTCGAGGGGATTATTTCAGAATTAAAAATCACAATTTTTCCACCAATATTTTATGAGACAATTTTACCACCAATATTTTATGAGAAAGTTACTTCCTGGTGAGAACCCCATAGTTCGTTTGGCTCAAATAAATTTTCTAAATGTGAGAACCTAAACCTTATTGAACGTTATAAAAAAGCTTAAAACCGACTTCAGTGGCTCGATTCTAGGTTTCTCTGGGAATAGGGGATTGTGAAAAATATTTTCATAGCATTTTTGTCAAAATTATATTTTTCTGGCCTACTAAATCCCGGTTTTCAAAATCCCGGCTTTGTATAAACAAAAATCTTATTTTTAGGAAATCCCAGTTTGAATTTTTAAAATTTGACATGTGCGAAAATGGGGTCCTTAAATGATTTTTTGACAAAATACAAAAATGAGTTTCCGACAAAGTTCTAGAAAATGGCTAATAGGGATAGAATTTGGCCATTTCTTAACAGATTTTGTTAAAATTCGATACGTGCGATGGAAATGGGATTATAAAATGATTTTTCGATAAAGCGGTCAATAGAGATGGAACTAGGCCATTTCTAAACCAATTTTGTTGAAAGTCTACACTTGCGATGGGAATTAATTTCTAAAACAATTTTTTGATAAAGTTTTGAAATATGGCCATCGCTATGGAACTGAAATTCGACATGTGGGTCCTGATTCAAGAAATGCGTTTTTGATAAAGTTCTGGAATAAGGCGGATAGGGGGAAACCTGGCCATTTCTTAACCGATTATGTCGACATGTGGGATCTAAATGGGTTTTTAAAATGGTGTTTGATAAAGTTCTAGAATATTGCCATTAGGGATGGTACTAGGCCATTTCTTAATCGATTATTTTGAAATTCGTCGTGTGCGACGGAAATGGGGTTCTTAAATGATTTTTTGATAAAGCTCTGCGTATCTGGACAAAATGGCGATATATTTCAGAACTTAGTCAACAAATCATTTTAAATCTTATTTCTATCACACATGCAGAATTTTATCATAATCTGTCAAGAAATAGCCAAGGTCTATCGCTAATGGCCATATTCTAGAGCTTTAGCAAAATATCATTTTAGAATCCCATTTAGACCTTACTTGTAGAGTTTCAACATAATCAGTAAAGAAATGGTCAAGTTCTATCCCTATAGACCGTATTCTAGAGCTGTATCAAAAAATGAGTTTTGAATTCGAATCATTCACTTAGAATAAAACTAGTAAAATTGGAGTGCTAAACGGAGGAATGCTTCAAAGGGCCGCAATTTTTTTTTTTCAAATATTAATGAACATTTTCATTCACCAAAATGTATCACTGACTGGATACGTGGAATTTTGACATTCGGCTTCCGCCAATTATAGAAAGAATCAATGGAAGTGCAGCATCCCGACTTATATAATCTGATCCTATACCCGCGCTGCTATCGGTTTTTAAATCCCTATAAACTAAAATTTTCTTCAAATTAGGAAAAGAAGGTACGGAAGCGCCGCGACCCGACTTATATATTCCGATCCTTTACTTTTTTACTGTGTACGGGTTTGTTTTAGTTTTGTTAGTCGTATTTTATTTTTCAAGCAATATAGCACTGTTGTTGTAATATGACAAAAAAAAATGGGAGTTCAGATTTTTCCGACTCCGACTCCCGCCTCTGACTTCACAGCCAGTAAATTTTTGGGCAAGATATCTTATTTTTATGTTAAAAAATTATACGTCCGGCCGGCCCGAATTAATAAAAAATATTCAAGACTTTAAAACTAGAAGAAAAGAAAACCGGGATTTTGAAAACCCGGATTTTGAAAACCAGGATTTTGGAAACCGGGATTTTGAAACCGGGATTTCGTAGTTCATTATATGAGACCCCAAATTTTAGAAAACAACGAAAACAAAATACTCAGCATCAATGAAGCATTGTGGTAAAACAAGGTTTCTGTTATGCAAATCAAGAGAACGTCACATATCCCTTGAAAGATGTCTTAAAGCCGGGCATTAACTTAATAAAAATAATTAAGTTATACGTGAATTAACCCTGAAAACTGCTTAGCAGAATGAATAATCTGGAGTTTTACGCTGGTGATAGTTGGAGATACTTGATGTGATACACGTACCCAACAGATTATCATTTTCGTCGACAAACCTAGACGCTACGTGATCCACGGGTTCTTTAATAAATGCCTTTTTGAATTTCGGTGCGAGCTTGGCCGAGAACTTCTGGTGTTGCATCACTTTGACAGAAGTTGCGAACCCGTACTTATTTGGCCTGCATAAAATTGACGACTTCGACTACGAAGGTTGTATCGGTTTTAATATTGAGCATGGGCTTTATACGTAGGTTAGCAAGAACGGTCTTCTGAGAAAGCGTTAATTTGTCAATATTGGAAAGTTGTATTTCATAATCAGTATTTAGTTTTCTTAATAAATCATAAGAACGTCCATCGGGAAGATAGTGTTGGCCATAAACTAAAAAGTGTGGTGATCGGTCTGTGCTTTCGTGAACTACATTTCGTAATGTACAAGCAATCGAATGAATATGAAGGTCCCAATTAGTGTGGTCTTCATGAATGTAAGATCGAATGGCTGCTAATATATTCTTGTTAACACGTTCGGAGGCATTTGCCTGTGGCGAATATTTTGGTGTCAAAATATGTTTTACGTTGTGTTTTTGCAAAACCTCATGAAACAACCGCGAGGTAAACTGTTTACCATTATCGCTCAGGATATGTTCAGGAACAGAATATAAATTAAATACCCGGTGACTTAAAAATTTAATAAAATTAGCACTGTTTGCATCCCGCATAGGTTCGAGCAGTCACATAGGCTAAAATGGTCTAAAAAGACGAAAAGGTATTGTTTCCTAGATTTAAAACTCTGATACGGTCCCATGAAATCCACTAAAAGGCGTTGAACAATTCTGGATCCTTCCGAATATTGACCCAGAGGTGGACGAGTTATTACATTTGATGCCTTACTAGCCTTACAAATTTCACAGCTACCTACAAACTTATGTACATCGGCAACCATGTTCGCCCAGTGATAATGCCTCCGCAAAATTTCAAGGAGTATCTGCATCCCGACGTATGAAGCATTAGAATACGCTCTTTCTGAGTAGGAATGAGCGGTTTTCAAATATTAGACTTAATCTGTGGGTAATCTGGACCATGGAAATGTGCGGCATCTAGATTTGGGTTTACAGGAAGGTTATCATTACATTCATTCAGTGTGAATGCTTCTGCCTGATGAGAAAGCGCGCCTGGCACCAAGTTTTCTTTACTCTGGCGCTACTCAATTGTGAAATTGAACCCTTGTAATTTCAGGTTCCAGCGAACAAGACGCCCAGAAAGTTCCCGTTTGATGGTAAACGGGTACTCTTCAACGTGATGCCTAAACTTCTCAACACTTAATACAGCGGCGTAACATTCCAGTACGGTAACGCTATAGTTACGCTGCGCTGTATTAGGTTTTTGAAATGAAGGCAATGCGGCGCTCATCGCCACTGGCAGACCTTTGAAAGAAAATGACTCCCACGCCTGTCGCAGATGCATCACACTGAATAAAGAATATCCGATCCCAATCAGGATTACATGTCATTATACTCGAATTTATGATTTTTCTTTAGTAAATTAGTAAGAGGGGTAGCCAAGTCTGCTTATCGATGAATAACCCGTTTGGACCATCCTGACATGCCCAAAAATCTAATGAGTTGTCGAACGGTTTTTGGAATGGGTTTAGAAGTAATGGCAGAGATTTTAGAGGGGCCCAGCTTAAGTACACCATCGCCGACAATGTATCCGAGGTAGCGAATTTCTTTGAGGAGAAATTTACTTTCCTCCACGTTACTTGTCAATCCGGTTTCTTTCAACAGTTTGGCGACTCTATTCAATATCTCAATGTGGTATTCGAATGTCTCAGCTATTATAAGGAGATCGTCGAGATAGACAAAAACCTGTGTGTGCAGTTCGTGAGGTATCATCCGATGCATCAGTCTGCACATAGTCTGCGGCGCATTGCAGAGCCCAAAAGGCATGCCAGTAAACTGATATAAAGGTCAGCCTGAAACAATGAAGGTAGTCTTATCCGTCGACCCCTCATCTAATGGTATCTGCCAAAAGGCATCTTTCAAGTCAAGGCTAGAAATGAACATTGTCTTGTTAAGACGCCCTAGCAAACCGTTAATGAGAGGCAAAGGGTAAGCATCCTTCACTGTCACCGCACCGAGTTTAGCTTTCTTACGTCAAGACACAATCGGACGTTACCATTCGCCTTGCGGGCCATGGCAATCTGAGAACTTCACGAGCTGCCATGCCACTCTCTTTTATAACGCCCAATGAAAGCATTCGTTCGATCTCATAATCCATTTCAGCTTCCACAGCTAGCGACATGACATAATATCTCTGCTTGATGGGTTTCGCATCGCCGACATCATCGATGTGTTTTTCTAGATGTAGAACCAAGCAGAGCAGATGACTGAAATTGACGGTCCACTATATCCAACCGTTTCTGCTGCATCACAAGTAATTGATTCAGTTGTAATGCGCGGAAAGGATGAAATTCGGGAAGAAGGAAATAAATTAGAAGGAGCTTACAAGTTATGTTAAATTGAACAAACGCCAAAAATCAATTCCAAGACACAACTCATGATTTAGGTTAGGAGCGAGGTGTCAAGTTACATAATTAGTTTGACCAGTAAACGTAACCGGAACTTTAATAGGTCCTATTATTCGCTCATAACTCCCATTTGCGGTTTTAATTGTAGCTGGAAGGTGTCGGAAATGTATCGTGGGGTCTTCACAGGTTTTACCAAGTAAAGACACGTTGGCTCCACTATCTACTAATCCACGAATTTTATTACCCAATATTTGAATATCAGCATACGGTCGTCGGTCCGATCAAACTTTAGAACAGGAGTGCCTTGAGGTGTCCCATCGAATGAAATCGGCCATTTTCTTGGATCTATAATGAAAGGTCGATAAGATTGACATTGCTTTTGATCATTGTGACGATAAATTCGGTGTCACATTGTTCATTGTTGGCTGGGGTGGTGGTGGATTTACAAAAGGTGTTTCAAGATCATTATTATTGAAATTCGGGAAATGCTCGAATTGTTTGTTTGATTTTGTAGCAGTTGGGTTCTTGTCCTTCTTATTAGGAAATGATATTGGACCCAAATTAACAGAATCAAGCGGATTATTCGATTTTGTACTCTCACCATTCTGAATCTTTGTGAATTTCAGTCTTTCTAAATATTTCAGAAGACGAATCTTCTGAAGCATCAAATGATTCAATGATGATAAATACTGTTCTGCTTCAATCGCATTTTGAATCTCAGAATAATCTTTTGCATTCCACGTAGAAGCTTTTCTGAGCTGCTCTAAGCATTTTAAAACTCCCCCTTAATATTTCGCACCGTACACTCCAGCTCTAATTCGTCGTGCACTAAATGTTCTGATTCATGTTGGTTATTTAAATTCTACGAGAACCACCAGAGCCATCTAGATTAATAGAGCCTCCTTGTTCGAGCTTTTTTCCAATAAACTTAAAATATGGGGCATACAAATTTATATTTCCCATTGAAACTAAAGAAAAACCGATAATTTTATTTGTTAGTTTATGTATATTTGAACCATGCGCTTTTTAAATGTTTTTCTACAGAAAAATAGAGAAAACTTCAAACTTTGATTTTTTCAAAATGGGATTCAAGAAAACCCTTAAAAATACGTGAAAATCGGCTTGGAAAATGATAAAGTAATGAGCTTTTATAAATTTTGTTGTTGTATTACGTCATGGTTTTCAATAAAATATGGGTCTCTTTCCATTCTCTTTCTAAAAACACGATAGCAGTGGAAACAAAAAACATTAATTTTTGTAAATCAATTTTTTATTTTTATTATTTTTAAATAAAAACATTCAGTCAGTCACTCACCAGTCACCACCTAAATGTGGTTGGGTAAGCACGCGGGGATCTGTACTATTTTGTCGCAGAAATCTATAAATACGTGATTAAAAAATTTTAGAACAACGTTTTTTTGTTTATAAAGGTAGAAATTGAGCGAGCAATAAAACCTAAGGATTTTACACAGTAATTGATTCTGTAACATCGTTCGAACATGGCATCATTTTCAACGGTGACAAATGAAGAAGAAACGCAGTTAGTTGCCATTTCGATAGCGGCTCTTCGATGAGCGATGGATTACTACCAAACGGCTTGAGTCGATGGCTCAGCAATGAACGTTAAATGTAGGCGTATTTGTCACCACATATCTGTGGTAAGCCGTACACTTTCTCGTAATATTGTAAGCCATTCTTTCACTGAAAGTGCTAAACATTGACTGTATAGCAATCGTTTATTGTCTCATTGTACACTCCTTTATTTTCGAATATCATCGATTTTACTACATTGGGCCTATTTTTTAATTCAACCTGAGCAAGCAGTGTGCTGTCAAAAAATACTCCGTGTTTTTTTATTCATCCTGAGTAATTTTACTCTGCACGCTGTGTTTTTATTTGTGAACTGTGCTTACACCGAGCATACTCGTTTCTTTAAATTTTACTGTGAACAGAATGCCAGTGTACGAAAAGTATGCTAAGTACAAAACAAATTATTACTCTATGCACACTGGATCATTTGGCACTGCACAATCTGTGTTCGGTGTACAATAACCCAGGGCAAGCCTGCTTGCTCGGGTTTAATTAAAAAATAGACCCATTGTGTTTCAGCTAATTATGAAACCACTGTTTACAAAGTGACAAAGTGGTGAGTGACAAATTTAATTTTTCATGCTTTAATAAATTTAAACTTATAAAACTTTATACAAGAATATTAACATAACACATTAAATAAATACTTAAAAAAATCTCATTGGAGCTCAAATTTAATTGAGAATTTGCTAATGATAAAAATAATATCCTTAGAGTGGAAGCTCTAGATAATGATTCTCCTAAATGCAATCTGATTTGTACAACTATTTATCAAATGTGTCAACGTGGCCTTACTTCATGTTTACTGATGTCAAAACTTAAAATAAATACCACTCAGTTTCTGAAAATAAGAGATTTTATAAAATTTAAATCAATATAATAATTTTATGTAACATACTTCGTCGCATCATTAAATAGGTATTCTGGTTCAAAATCTTTATCACATTTCATTTAAACGATTCGCATTATGGTTATACTAGACGATGTACAACGTGCACACTGTTTGTTATTGCGTTTATGAAATAAAACACAAATTATACGTTAAACAATATAGATTATAAAAGTAGATTTATTTGCAAACTTATATCAGCAGAATGATCCACAACTGGAAATATCGCGGTACTTCATCCGGCATACCGAATGATTCTAATTACACTTTCTAAGCTTTTTCAATATACATGACGTATTTAAAAAGTTGAAGAACTTAACAAAGTTTTTAATAATGTGTGGCTCTTATGATAATTTATAGTTTGATTACGGATGGTGTGATTTCAGAGGACATGTGGGCAGCGGCAACCCAAAATTACTTACGTTCCGGTAAGCGGTTACTCTTCAAACGTTTCAGTTTCGGTTCCGAAAAAGTTGGTTTCGATTTAAGTTTATATTTTTGTTCCGGTTTCGGTTTGTGTTAAAAACCGCTTTAGAATCAGTTTTTCGATAGTTCATAAAGCCCACAACAGCTAATAATAAAATATAATTTTTTTCTTTTTTTTCTTATCTAATAATAAAATTTTAAACAGTATTCTAATAATATTATGGATGCATATGTTACGTTTACACACTTAAATAACAGTTATAATCTCCTCTGTAATCTGATTTATTATCACACGGCTAGGTGAAACGAGAAGCGGAGTTACTTTCCGCGTACCCGTGAAAGTTAATTGCGGCTATCATTCCGCTTAGCTACGATACTAGTTCTTTCGGACTTCCATTTCATGAAGTAGGTTTCAGTTAAACGAATTTCGTACTTTAGCGGTAACTTACATATTATATAATTCCAATTCATAATCAATCTCCGCCAATTTTGCAATAATATTACATTTTGATTTTAAATATTTTAAAGCAAAATTGTAACATTTAAGTGTTTAACAGAAATTTAAAGAGGGGAACGAAACAGCTATATGTTACATAAATTTAAAGAGGGGAACGAATTCAACCGTTTGAAAATTGCGTTCCGGTTACGATTAACGTTTTATCTATAATTATAATCGTTTGGTTTTCAATTAAATAAAAATACCGGTTAATATCAATGTTCGGTTCAGTTCCGGTTAATGGAATGTGGGAGATATTTATACGAGGCTGTCATTCTTACATGATCATATCGAAATAGAAGAACAAAACTACCCAGAATCGAAAATCGAGCATAATTTTTCAACAACCGTTCCACATATAGACAAAAGTATGCAACAAGTAATTTTTTAATGCTTTAATTGTTTCTAATAGCCTGTTTGAAGATTGAAGGATGGCTCATGGCTCCATAATAGTTGATAAACGACCTAAACATTATAAAAACGTTAATAAATCCATAAAGAATAATATGTATTACGATTCAAATATTTACGATTTTTGTTCGTATCTGAAATCAAGACAAAAACGACGTGCGGTCATGATGAACTGCAAACGGCTACTATTTTAAAGTAAACAAACAGACGGTTAGGTTAGGTAACTATTTTATTTTGATTTTTTGGGCCTCGGCTTTTATTTCGGATATTATACGGTTTACTTTATCTTGAGCCTATATTTGTGTCACCGAAAAACTGACATTTTAGAAAAAAATCCTGTATTTTGAGCAAAAAAACTGACTATATGAAAGTTCACAAAAAAAAACTGCCAACATTTTAAAATGAAATAAAAACTGATTTATCCACTACCAATACCATAAGTCCATAATTAATATTTTATTTAAAAAATAAACAAATACATATTTGCCTTTTAGTATAATTATTACAAATTAGAAATAAAAATATAAGCTTGTCAATTAAATACAAAATAAATACCAAATTAGTTTTGGTACTAAAATTGTTAGTTGCTGATATCGAAAAAATGAGCAATTGTCCTACGAACATTCTCATTCCATATCCGAAAAAATTCATTTCTAATATCGAAAAACGACACCAATGAACAAAATTACAGCAGGAAACAAAAAAATAATAAACTAAAATGGGAAATAATGTAAAGTTTTGACAAAACTGGGATTTAACAAAAAAACAAACTATAAAACGGTCTAACATACTTAAAAACTGCGATTTACAGGCAAAACTGTCGATATGGCAACGCATGGACCATTGAATTACGATGATTGCACTCTTCATTGTTTTTGATTTCAAAACTTCATATTGTCGTTACTATTTGATTTCTTTTTTCAAAACACATTGTTGTCTTTCTTATTTTTTTATAAAATTTAATTTACTATTTCTCTCTAATAATTAGTTTTAAATTACGATATTATAAAGTCATCAATTTCCCGTATTTTTTAATTGTTGTTGTTGTACAGCGAAATTCCCTTATATTTTATTTATTAATTTGTAGAAAACGAGAAACCTACTGATTGCGTGATTTCAATGAGATGAAAACAATCATTATATGTGTCATCGGTTTTTGTAAAAAAATCCCAAGTTTGAGCCTAAGGCTAAAAATTTTAACATCAAAAATGGGGCTTGAAATTTTGCTTAATGTCTAAATAAAAACCGACTGATTTGTTTTGGGCTAGAGTACTTGTTTTTATATAAACTTAAAAATATTGGGTAGGGTAAAAATATTGGGTAGTTCGTGGCCTTTTTCCCGGTAGATGGCTTTCATATATCTCAGTAACCATTGATCGTATCGGGCAATTCTTATGTGTGTTTGAAAGGTGACATTTTAACTTGCACTTCGACATTCAAAACATTAAAATCGGTGAAGTGAATAAAAAGTTACAAAATTTTAAACATGGAGATAAATATTATTACGACAAAGGTAAAAACGCGGCTCAGGCTTGCGAAAAAATTTGTGTTGTTTATGGAGAAGGTGCTTTATCAAAATCAGCAGCAAAGAAATGGTTCGTGCGCTTTCGTTCTGGAAATACGAAATCAAAGATGCACCTCGCTCTGGTCGACCAACCATTGGAAAAGTCGATGAAATCATGCAGAAAATTGAAGAAGACCGGCATATAAGCAGAGCCATGCAAATGGCAAAGAACTAAATATTGATCATAAAACAGTTCCAAACCATTTGAAAATGGCTGGGTACAAAAAAAGCTTGACGTTTGGGTACCACATGAATTAACAGTTAAACATTTAATGGACCGAATTTCTATCTGTGAAACGCTGTTGAAACGGAACTTTTTTAAAGCGGATAATTACTGGTGATGAAAAGTGGATAAGATACGACAACGTTGTGCTCGTGGTCAGAAAGATCATGGACGAAACGAGCTCAAAAAGCTCATGGACAAAACGAGGTAAAGCCTCCCCAACGGTATAAAAGCCAGGTTTGACGCCAAGAAAGGTAATGCTGTGTGGTTGGTGGGATTGGAGAGGAATCGTGCATTATAAGTTGCTGCCGCCGGGCCAAAAAATTGATTTTGACCTTTATAGTCAGCAACTAATGCGTTTAAGGCAAGCAGTTCAGTTGAAACCTCCAGAATTGATCAGCAGAAGTGGCGTTGTGTCCCATTATGATAACGATAGGGAACACACACATCACCCAGCAGAAACTGAAAGAGCTTGGCTGGGAAGTTTTAAAGCACCGACCATATAGTCCTGACCTTACACCATTGGACTACCATTTGTTTCGGCAGAACCATCATCCTTCAAAAGAGGCCTGGGAAAATGAGTTGTTTCGATTTTTCTCCTCTAAACCACAGAAGTTCTACAGTGATGGGATCATGGCTCTACCAGAAAAAAGGCAAAAGGTCATCGATCAAAATGGTACATATTTGGTTTAATAAAGTTCGTTTGTAATAAGAAAATTCTTTGTTTCAATGTCACCCAAAACAGGCCACGAACTTTTCCCGTACCAATTAAAAAATAAAAAAGTTTGAGCCGAAAAATTGATACTCTGCGCACCTGAGGCTGTGTGTATTGGTTCTCTCGTATTTACTTTATTTTTTTATTTTTATTTGTATTATTACGCTCACTAATTGATATCGTAGATGAGAAATGGATGCATAGAGAGACCACAAAACAAAATTGACACACCAGCGTGTTTTGGTTCTCTCTTATTTACTTTATTTTTTAATTTTGTTTTATTTCGTTGCATATTCTTGGGACAAAATTTCGTTGCATTTTTCTATATAATGCGGCGCCAAAAACATCTTCGTTGTTAAAAAAATCAATTTTACAATATTTTTAACTCATGTTTTATTTATCAAACGTAATGCTATTTCCCATGCAAAATGTATGAAAAGTAGGTTTTTTGTTTATGTTTTATTTCCCGTATTTGAAAGTGCGATTTAATAGGCAGGCTCGATTTATTTAGAGACTTATTGTAGACTTTCAAATAAGTCAGTCTCCACAAAATAAGTTACGAATTGGACGGCAGCCAAAGTCCTTGAATTCATAGTGGCCCTTTGTTTCATCAACCCGCTATCCAGAACTGCCTAAAAACCTTATTTTATTAAATTAAACTAATTGCTGGATACACTTTTAAAACAACCGCGATTTTATATTAAGTCCGGATCACCACACGAATCGATTCAATTCCCAATTTGAAAAATTAATAACATTAATTAGAAAATTATACGGACCATATAATTACGAAAATTCATTGACCTCGAAAAATTTAACAGCGGGCTCATTTCATGTAAACATTTATATAGGAGACGGATATTAAATATAAGAAAACCTCAATCAATCGAACGATAATTGGGCTTTAATTTTTTTTTTATAAACGATCGATCGCGTCTACCGCGGCAATCTTATATATTCTGTTTTAATTAAAACATTGTCTTGATCTTATTGTTGTTGTATAATACGATCAAAATACTTGACAAGTTCATTTGTAATCCCGTTGAATATAAATCATAATTGGTATGTAAAATGCAAATTGTGTACTGTCAGTGTGTCTTAATAACGTATTGAGTTGCCAAAATTTTTTTGTATGAAATTGAAAGTTGAAATGTTATGGATTTCGCGGAATACAACAAAAGTTTCAATAAACATGTCCATCTTTCAACATGTCAATGTTTTTTTTTTCCTTTAATATATCTTATATATATTTTCAACATTAACAAGATTGTTTATGTTTATATAAAAAAAAAAAAAAAATATGATAATGACAAAACATAAAATGTGATTATCATGTTGATGGCCAGGTTTCGTATATTAGTATATATGACCTTTCGGCCCCCACACTAATTCGAACCAATAAACTTTTATAATTTATATGAGAAATTTTACATCGAACCGGTTAGCAATCTGCTTATGTATATGCCTCTTGGCTCTTATATGGTTACAACATAATATTGTGCTGTACGCGTTGAGTGAAACGACCGAGAAGAATAAAACAAGAAAAAAAATCTTAAATCTTTTTGACATTTGATAAGAAACAAAACATATAATATATAAGATTACAATTTAAGAAGAAAACCTGCTGAGAGGATTTCTCTTCGGTTGATATATTTCAATGAAGCTAATCAGTTGCGCTAACAGAACGTTAACAACCAACATATGGATTAGATTTTTATATTACTTCCGTTTTTCATTGTTTGATTTTTTTTTTTTTAATTAAGATATCAATGTCTTATACTAGTTATGTAAATATATAATGATACATAAAATAAACCTCTTAACAAATAACGAGCTTGTTACACTTTAAAGATCATATAAAACTGTCTAAAAATATCTATTGCACGTACATTTAATCCTTTTGTTCACCGTTCGTGTAAATCGCTCGCTTTACGAGAAAATCACGTGACATTATCATGTCAGCAGCATCTTAAAACATTGATGGATTGAGTATTATTTGAATGTGTTATCATCTCGCGCGTCTCATACAACTCCTTTAATACTTAGAATATCCAAAACGTCTTAGTATATCGCGAGACAATATAAATAAACGCGACAAGCGACAACCTTTTTTTTAATGCCTTCCGATTTTTGTGTGTCTCGTGTCGACATAAAAATAGAAACTACTATATACTCGTACATATACGTAGATGTAAGCGAAATAGAATTTGGGAAGCTGTGCGATGATTGATAATTTTTTCTCTGGTTCGAGTGATAAGAAAACGTTAAGTGTTTTTTAATGTCGCGCGTATGAAAAGGGAATTCCTAAAAGACGCGAGTTCAGTGAACTTTCGGGTACATTTATAAGAGTTGCTCTGCTATACATTATTAAGATGTAATTATGACCCTTTTTAAATTTCAATTTTTTTTTTTATTTTTCGGTTGTGCATTTTAGACATTTTTGTGACTTAAATTATGTACGAACATAATTATGATCGCAACATTTAGACTTAATTTGATACGTTCGTTTCGAGGATCAAAATGTGAAGACTGTAAAGTGTGTGTGTGTGTATATAGAGAATGAAATGTGAGATTTTAAATTTTTGGGACAGCAACACATTAATTTTTTGATAATTATACAGGAAACGAGATGTACATGAAATAATTTTTTTTTTTTTAAGTACAGTGATAAGAATTTGGTAGTTGTTGGTAAAATATCCGCCTATTAAAATCCTTTGTCGCATCACTTATATATGTATGTGAACCACAAATTTATCATTTCGACATTTATTTTTTACTTTAATGCAGCAGACGTTACCTTTTCGTAAAATAATAATTATTATTGCATGACAGAGACATACACACGGATTTCTTGGAAGACCCAAAATTCCAAATTTTAATTTTTTTTTTTTTTTTGTAAATTGAAGAATTTATGTTCGTTAATATTTATTGCCTCAATTAGATTAATATAAAAATTATTAAATATGATGAAACAACAAAAATAAGTTTGGTACGCAAAAAAATTCGGGATGTCTGTTTTAATGACTGACATTGAACATAGTTCGATAAATGGTATGCAATTGATTTGTTTCCTTGGGTACTAACAGCACTAACAAATAAATTTTATTGGATAGTGAACGGCGATATGCATCACAACATCCTGTTCGGTGCATTCAATTCGAAACTATTTTTGCTCTCATTGACAAATAATTTTTAAATTTCCTAGTCTAAAATGTGTGAAAAATGGTATTTTATTTTATCGACTCCATGCGGTGATGAATATACAATTATGAAGGAAGGCCGGGTACAGAGTATACAAAACCGATTCAGGTCTTTATTCGAAACCCGATTGTTTTAGAACAAAAATGCCAAACTTTACATATTTGGCAGCCAATTTTTTGATAAAATCAGTTTCATCTGTTTTGGTAGCGACGACATTCCATACATCATATGGATCCGAAAAAACTGAGAGATAGCATGATGAAGTTTACGAACGAGCAAGTTTGGAAATTATTACTACCGCAATTCTGAGTCGGTGGTCAAAACTTTAAGAGCGCTTACTTCAATTTTCGGTCGTAATAATCGTCCCACCGGACAGGCTCTGCGTGCTATAGTGGATAAATTCGAGTCAAAATATTCACTATTATATGTTTCTGTGATACTGAGACAACGAATTTCTCAAACCACTTTGTGGTTACAGGATCAAATTAGTTCAAGAACCGAAGCCTCTTGATCATTTGAACCGTAGAAACTTCCTCGATCGACCGATGTGAAGTTTTTAACGAAAAGTGTAGCTACAAAAATTAACAAAAGGTGTAGCAACTAAAAGTGTAAATAGAACACATTTACTAAAAAAGGACGTCAAAAATGTATATTTGATGCAAATTTCGGGATCAAATTTTATTTCAGAGATGTTATCAAGTGTGGACATATATTTTTTGAAAGAGTTCCTGTTCAAAACCAGTTAACCACGTAAATAAAAACATTTGGGGTTACTTATCTGCCATAGTGTAACAGGAATTTCGACGAATATTAGAATATTCATTAAATTTACCGAAATAAAAGTCGTGAACCAACCCTAAATCTTTTTATTTTTACGTGGAACAATTCATCCACTTTTAGAACATACATGCCCACACTGGATAACATCTCTGAGTTTTCTGGAATCGTTCAGAAATGTTGAAGAATATTTGAATTTTTCATGAAACTTACGTCCTAAAACTTGTGTGGAAGCACTATTTACACTTTTTGTGTTCTATTTACACTTTTAGTTATACGTTATATATTTTAGTTATATATTTTAGTTATATTAATATACGTTATTGGAAAGCAACAAACCCACATGAGCTTCAAGAGACTCCTTACAACCACCAAAAATGACCGTGTTATGTGAATTTCATACTGGAGGTGTAATTGGAAGACATTTTTTCATCGATTAAAATGTTTGGCATGTTGGAAGACTATTTTTTGAATTGGATGTACACCAATGATATGTGGTTCGAACAAAATTGTGTCACATGCCACACAGATGGTCCAATAATTGATATATTGAAGGAAAAGTTTAGTAACCGTGTAATCTCGATAAATGGTCCGATCGAATGGCCACCTCGCTCATGATTTGACGCCGTTGCATTTCTTTTTAAGGAGGTACGTTAAGTCGTTGGTTTATGCCAACAAGCCAACAACGTTAGAGGAGCTCAGGGACAATAACGAACGTAAAATTACGTTTCAGTGCTCTAAACCTGTACTGTGCATACTATAATTTGTTACACATTTGTTACAATTTATTACAACAAATCCCGATTTTATTACAGTTACTGTTTTCGAGGAACGAGTGGTCGGTTTAGCTTATAATTAAACCTACACCGCCGAAATTGTAACTTATGATGTAGCTATGATATTCCAATGTTCTTGGACTAGAATTTATTACAAATTAGTTACATTGAATAAGTTAGTTCGAGACCACCCCATAGCTTGCCTAAGGGTACCCCAAACGATTATTTATAACAAAAACATCGATTTTACCATTTTTAATCATTTATTACACCAGACCGCCACCAGCTATTGAGTTAAAGGTTACTCAATGGACATTGTGGAGGGCGGGTCAAACTTATCCAGGCACGTAATAAGTGATTTTTGTGTCCGGCTAAAGTGAATTGGCTTCAAATTACACATTTGAGGCCTTTGCCGTTTGGAGCAAATTCCTCGTAGCCTGACACAGAAATAATTTATTACACACCTGGATAAGGTTGACCTGCCCTCCACAAAGTCCAAGGATTAACATTTGACTCAATATCTATCTGATGGCAGTCTATTGTAATAAATTATTAATGGTGGTAAAATCGATGTTTTGTTATAAATAATCGTTTCGGGTGAATTCAACCCTTAGGCAAGTTATGGTGGTCTTGAACTAACTTGTTCAATGTAACTAATTTGTAATAAATTCTGGTCCAAGAACCATTGCGATATCATAGCTACATCAGAAGTTGCAATTTTAGCGGTGTAGGTTTAATTATCACCGCCCCGGTGGCGAAGTGGTCAGCATGATTACTCCAGCGACCGGAGATCCCGGGATCGATTCCCGGTGGTGGCAAGGAAAAAATTTCACGACTGGTTTAGGATCAATGCACTAATCACTCATTATCCGAAATGAAAATATGATTATGAAACCTCATTTGAGGCGGCCAAATCCATTGATGGGATATAGTGCCAGAGAGAGAGAGAGAGAGAGAAAGAGATTTTATAAATTTTAAGCTAAACCGACCACTCGTTCTTCGGCAACGGTAACTGTAATAAAATCGGGACTTCTTGTAATAAATTGTAATGTATGTGTAATAAATTACAGTATAGGTTTCATTGAGGTGGGCTAATTTGGTCGAAGCAGGCTTAGAGCACTCAACGTTTCGGCCAATATGTTTGAAAGAGTGGTGGAAAATTGGCTCCAAAAATATTTATAAAGTTGTTTACATTTAGTTAACATATTGTTTACACAAGAAAATAGCGCGATTGAGACACCAAACATAGACTTCATAGTGCCAGTTGCATTAAACAGGTTCCAAACAGGAATGTGTAGCCTTATAAATTAATTATCATCTTAGACCATGTAAAGGCCCTAGAGCACCGAGTGTCTCTTGGCCAAAGTTGGTTACAAAGTAATTAAATAACATTATGACAAATTAAATTTGCTCGAACCACCGTACTCTATGCTGGAATCTTCATTCCTTTTTGAACTGGAATTTAGTCGGATCTAAACCTTGTCTCTCGGGTGTCCCACGCAATTGTATTACTAAATCAGTTTTCTTGTTGACAATTAATAAATTATTTGGGGAATTTGAGTTCCAATCAAATTGATTATTTTCATGGTATACACCGAGTTTTGTCGCAAAGGTTTGAGAAGTGGCTTAATTCCATTTAATTAACTAATTTACAAGAACCACGTTCTGAATTAAATTAACTCTCTTGGTCCGGTTTTTATTGTCTGAATTTTGCCCGAATATTTTACATGAATAAATTTTTAAAGCTGATAAGGCTTTCAGCTGATATTGATATTCTCACAATAATTAATAATTCAGCTCAATAATTAATAAACTATTCCATTGCGAATTCTGATTAGATTCATTACCACTCATTTAAGAAAAATTTCCGGGTTGGTTGGATGGTGATATCGGAACCTGAATTCAAATCTCTCTCCACACCTACTGAAAATTGAAATACCAAAAATTATGACAAATTTGCTGCCATGGGTACGGAGTTCCAACAAGAGTGATCAGATGAAAAATGTAACGTCGTATTCCAGTCGTGATATTAGAACATGAGTCTAAATCTCTGGAAAGACAGTGAATGGCCGCTTACCATTTTCACTCAAACTCAAAATCAATCAAAATTGATGTACTAAAATTCGTAACATATCTGCTGTTCTACTTAAGCAGTTTTGGTTAGGATGGTCTATCTCAGGCGCTAACGGAACCTGAGTTCAAATCTCTGAGAAGGCATGTTAACCGCCGTTTTATTTTCGCCCAAACTCAAAATTGGAATCAATAAATTCGTAACAAATTTGCTGTTCTGGTTAGGAAGTTCCAATTAGGCTTGTTAGATGAGCAAATCCACACCCTATTTCAGGGGCTTTCGGAACTTAGTCCTGTTCTCTGGGCGGGCGTGTTAATGCTCATAACGAATTTACTTTCCTGGTTATGAGCTTGCAATTTGGTTGGCTGGATGACCAATTTAACAACATATTTCGGGTGATATTGGAACCTAAGTCAAAAGCTTTAGATAGACATACTAAAGGCCATTTACCATTTACGTTCAAACTCAGAATTGACATACCACAATTCGTAACAAATTCGCTGTCCTGTTTAGGAAATTCAAATTAGGGTGGCTGTATGAGCAATTTAGTAACCTAATTCAAATGAAATCGTAACTAGAATCCAAATTTCTGAGAAGGCGTAAAGCTCTATATGCATCCCGATCTTTACTATTGTTCTTCAAAACATTATTGTTTAGTGTCACTACTTTATAGTCGTTTTTGAACGTCGATTTCATTAAAACGTGAATATTTACAAGCACCGTAATGCCAATCACGTTAGTTGGTGGTGGCACCTTTGTCTTCATTACTCCCGAACTTATGTCTCGCGCAGATCGATCGCTTCCTTCGACAAAATGATTGATTGGCGCAAAGTTATCGAATGATTCTCGTAGTTGAGGTAAGTGAGAATGTTGTAGCAACTGCAGCAAATCTTGTTGTGCCTCTAATCAGTTTAGTCTTCCGAAGTTGAGTATCGCGCCTGACAACCGTTGTTACAATGATCGGGCTGTAAACAAAATAGACATGACGTTTGTCTATAAGGAGGCTCATCCTCCATTTTAACGTGAATCCGCATTTATCACGAAGAAGACTCTCAGCTGCAGTTCGTACAAATCGTCATCCTCAGCTCTAATATCGAACCCACGGCGCACACTCTGCCATAGATATATGGAGAACCAAGCTGGTAGCCCAACTGGCAGTGTGAGTCTTATCCAACTGTGCACGTTAATAAACCCGGACAAAACGTTTCATGTTACAGTACAAAGCACTGCTTCTTAACCCATATTAGCTCAGCGATCAATATAAAAAATCTCTTAAAAAAAGAATTGGACAAATTATAACGGAATATTTTTCTGTTTAAATAAAAACCCTTTCGAACGAAAAAATATTTGGTATGGTTCCAAAAGGTGACAGGTGAATTATTCAAATTACCATAATTTACAATTATATTTTGTTACATAATTTCAAGGACTTTGAAGGTTAAGTTCTTTATTCGTTATTTTTTGGATTTTTCGTACCAGTTTACCAACGGTTGTTTTTTATTTTTCCAAAAATGTATTGTTTTCCAAATACATCATTCGAAATATTTCTATGCAGTTTTTATTCTATACAAAGAAAATTAATTTGGGCTAATATGGGTTAACAATGGTTTGTCGACTCCTATACCTACAAGTTGAGGCTAACAACTTCAACTTATTTCGCTTCGACCAATCCAGAATCCACAGCGAATTATTAGCATGTATTAAGGCTAAATGGATCACGTGGAAAATGAAGCTGCCAATTAAAATGTTCCGGCTAGGGTGCCAGTGATTATCCTCTCTCTGATCAATGCGAGAGCGATACTGGCCAGACTTGGTTGCCAGTTTTTTCAAAACTAAGTTTGATTCTTTATTTGACAATGTCATGAAACATAGGAACTTTGGCAAGTGCATAGTATGTATATACACAGTTGTATTCCAGCAACGTGGCCTCCCTCATACGCACATTCTGATTGCGCAGAGAGTAAATTTACAACTGGTGAGAGAATTGTCCGTTTTGTTTGTGGCGAAATTTCAAGTCAAATCTAGCATGCAAAAAGAAATTTACAAAGGAGTTCAACGAAATAACAATGTCACATTTCGGAATTAAATAGATCTGTTGCTAAAGTACAACGAGTACTTCAACTTTGATATACGCACATCTTTGTCTGCCTTCAAATACATATATAACACACCTATACACACATAATTAAAGGTTTCGGAGATCATACATTTCCTAAATTCTCAATATGTCAGCCTCCTGAGGCTGTCTGGTGTTTACTGAGTATAAAATGCCATATGTCTTTCTGTCTTTCACCAATCAGCAACGCCTTTACTTTGAGGAAGGAAATGAGGAAGATGCAATTTTAGCCGCACAAAGCAAACTTACTAAGCTAGACCTTTTCTTTAAAGAAACTCAATGGTTCCGGTGAAGGTGCACGACAATTACTTTGCACGGGCTTGCCTCTACGTTTACGTTCGAAATAAGTCGCAACGTCGCCAAAGAGGAGCCAATAAAGTTATCACGCAAATGTATTCAGTGAGCCTACGAGATGAGGATCGTTACTATTTCTGTACTCTGCTTTTGAATGTTCGCTGAGTTGCGTATCTACAAAGGCACGATTCACTCAACATCCAAGGCTGCTGCCATAACACGTCGCGTGCTAAAATCTGATTGTAAGTGAATTCATTCTCGGTTTTAGCTATTTTGCACGTCCAACCGATCTATGGAAGCAGTTAAAAGTTAACTTCAGGTTCGAATTTCCAGGTTCATGTCAAATCAGATGGTTTCAAATTATGCGTTGCATGCTAACGAAGGTACGCTACAAAAGCATGACTTAAATTGTGCATCTTTTAGTTTACCAATTCCTCAAGTAAATGCATTAGTAGACAATGCTCTTTATGATATAGCACAGGAGGCATATACGTCGCGAAAACCAAGATCGGAAAATTCATTAACAGACAGAAAAAGGAATTTAATTTAGTTCAACATGCTCCCGATTTCGATTATAAATACTCTCGCTGCATTTAACTCGACGGTTCAGACGGATCCGGCAAAACATTTTTGTACACGATCACTGTTTATTTTGTGCGAGGTCGCCGTCAAATCGATCTTTCCTTTGCGATGAGGAAGCCGAGCCGACATTATTAAAAGGAGTATCAATCAACATGCCAAGCGATAGGTCAGTGGGAGCGCTAGGTCAGTGAGAGCACAATGATTGGCTTCTACAAATCGATGAAGGAATTCTTTCAAGAGTTCCTTCTCTTCGCGGTTTTGAGCTCATAACAATGAAGAATTATCAAACAGAGTGTTACGACTCCACGGTCATAACATTGCTCTTTTCAGTTTTATTTCGACTTTTTAATTTCATTATAGTCGTTTGATTTTTGCATTTTACTGATGGCAGTGCCATCTGTATTATGACATTAATATTAAAATTTTTGTGAATTGTGCATGTACCCTTAATATGCTGTTTTATGTTTTTATGTTTATTTTGAACGGCTAAGATATAGGGGAATATTTTTTGTGTAGTTTCTTGTTTTGGTACGTGCGATTGATGGGCGGTGCGAAAGAGTGTGCAAGTGACGCGCACGAAAAAGCAAAACAAAAAACAATCAGAAAAAGTATTTGTATGGATTTTAAATTTTTTTGGTGCGGGAATTGTTGTTTTTTAAAAAACGTGTTTGGGTTTCTGAATTTTATAACGTGGAGTCACATTTAGATTTTAATAAAAACAGGCTCGTTTTTGACTGTTACAAGTCAAGATTGATAATTGAAAATACGTGTTAAATAAAATTAATATTAACAATAAAATTTATAAAATTTAATAAAATTGGTTTTGTGTAATTTCTGTGAACAATTTTCATGTTTATGAAAAATAAATAAAAGATTAATACTGAAAGTTAAAATGAAAGATTTTTTTGCCAATTTTACTTATTCTTTGGCCATTTTTAATTTAAATATCCAAAACGTGTGTTGATACGTGTGGTGAACATCGAATATCGAATCTACACGATACGGTTTAGTGTCGACATCTTATAATATTGTTTTACCAATTTGAGTTGCCAGTTGAGGGCATTTTGGATTTCTTTGCGGATAGTACCGCCTTAAAAACAGGTGCCACATTTTAATAATAGACACCACATTTATTTGAAGGGTACCGTATAGATAAACGAGTACCGTATATATTCACGGGTGGTCTACCGGCGGACGGGCCGCAATGGTGGACCGCATTTTAGTAACGGGTAGCCAACCACGTGGTCACTCATATATTGTTGACGTGGAGGAAAGACACCGCTACGGATCGGCGGGCAAGGACGCCGCAACCAGCCCTACAGGGTGACCTTCGTAAGGTCGTAGGTACCATTTTTATTTTTATTTTTTTTTATTATTCAATTTTTTTTTTGATTCTTTCACAATTTCAATTAATGCTTCAATCTTAAATTCAAATATTTAAATTTCAATTTTTTAATTTTTAATTTATTTTCAATTTCTTTTTTTCAATTTGTAATTAAATATATATTGGTGTAATCGAACATGGTGACTAATTTTCCCTCTCGCTTCAAAATTTTCATGTTTGATCCTTGCTGTACGATTTAAACTTTTCCCTTTTATCACCTGGGCAGGACATCTACAGGGACTGAGTGGTGAGCCCAGCATAGGTGTCGTTCATTCGGGAGTGAACGTAATGACAGACTAGGTCAGTGTGTAATGTGGGAGATTCGCCTGAGGTCTCTCCGAGTGAAGAGAGGTATGGTATGTTGAAGATATGTCCCTACCCTATTATGCTGCTTTGTTGTGGCTGGGCATCGGCTTTTCGGGGTTGATGGGTGGTTCAGAGGGGAGTCTTTTCAGCAGACTGACGTCGGGGTACTTGTCATTCGGGGAGATCCAGTCGTTACTGGATGGACACACCCGGTTATTATTATATTTAAATCCAGTTCCTCAAGTTTCGTTCGACGGATTCTGGTGTTTAATTTAGTTTCAGTAGTTTTTAATTTGCTTTTCTCCTTTTTATTCTATTATTCCACTGTTTAGGCCCGAAATAGGCAAGCCTCAACATCACCACGAACCTAGCATTTACCCTGAGAATTAGCCGGCAAAATCACCGTGAGTGCGGCCTCTGCCTATTTAGTGATACGGAATGGTGTTGAAACATTCTGTAACAAGAGTGATCGTCGCTGCAACGAATAAGCTCTTCAAATGAATAGAGAAATATCCGCCTATATTATGCGGTGAGTTATGAACAAACCACAAGAGCAAACTTATAATATGGTGGAAAGCGATTTGCAACTTCCAGTATTTGGCCACGGTCATCTTTATGTCTCCTTTGATGAGCTCAATAACGCCAATATCAAAATGAAAATTTCACAATATCCTTAATAAGACCAGTTCCTGCATGATGACCGAGATTTCCCTCAGAACGTGGTCTACAACAAAATTTTTCTTCATGCAAATCATTTTTTTTTTCGTGCATATTTTATGCATGGGGGGCTGGTCGCTTATTTACGGAGCGGTTAACCACCCATAAGATAAATAGCAATTAAGAAAAGTTTAATAAAATTACTAATGGGTGCGGGGAATACCACTAATTAACCAATTTAATATGCCTTACTATACAAACTACTCAATTATATTTATCCGTATTATGATGCTTCACTATAAAGGTAATCCGAACAGACAAAGCGATTAAATCATTTATGAACGATAATTATAAAGCATAATAATTACAAAAACATTATGCAATTACATGCCTATAAATTAATTAATGTTACCAACATAATAACCGATCATTCGTCATAATCCGCCAGACATAATGAATAAATTCCATTCTTAAATCGAATGACGGAAATTAACGGTATATCGAAACGACTTAAAGAATATATATTTTTTTTTGATATTTTATTATAAAGTGTTGAGATTAAATAAATTAAATAAATAACAAAAAATTAAACACAGCTCAAAAATAGATGTACGGTACACTTTGACTAATTAGAGAGTAGACGAGTAAATAAACATAACGATCAAGAATACTACTAATCAACCTTGTGCGATCACACTTCATCAGTCAGCGCACGATCGCTAAATGTATGTATTCACACACAACTTAATTAAAACTGATCTTGATGATCAATCAATCAAATATTGACTCAAAACATATTTATCTAAATCAATTACACGATCAATTACAACAGACGAAAAAAAATATTTCTATTTTGAATGATCAAATGGTCTTAATCTTATTTCGTGTATGTATACGAAGGTCTTTACATAAATTTTGTTGTTGTTATAAATTCGGTTTATAATTTTTAGAGTTCATCAATAAAATTCGTTCCGCCCTATGAATTTATTAATCATGTATATTTCAGTTCCGTCTTGTTTGTATGTTTGGTTGCCGCCGATATTTAATTGGGTATTGTTTGGGCGAGTAAACAGTGCCCCGGGATGTTTTGTGTAGGCCATGAGATTCAGGTGTGATTTTAGATGAAAATCTAATCAAAATGGTCATTGACGCTAAATATAAGAGATCTGCATCGCTCTCTGTATGTATAAAAAACAAAACTTGTTTGAAATCAACGAAAATTTGAACGATAACAAACCTGACGACGAACAGGTAAGATAGAATATAAATTTTTATAAGCCGCAAGCAAACATCGCGTCGATGTTATAATTTTGATTGATTTATATAAATATAATACATATATAAAATGAAAAACTTAGGACTTATGCTCCAACCGATTAAAAAATAAATCCAATTAAATCCAATAAACAATATATAAAATGAATTGTTAGTTCATGACGTAATATTTTTCAACGGAAACGTACTTCTGTACATAAAAATGATCTTAACTTAACCGTATTATGAAACACACGATCTTGATATTTCTTCGGCGAGCACAGTTCTACCTCAAACAAATTACTTTGTTTTATATTCAAGTACATCCAGAACATCGATCTCATACGATTATCCCAAATGCAAACAGCATGATCTTCAATTTTTTTTTTTAAATTTAATTTAAATAAACAATTAAAAAAAATTAAGATCACAAAACTTCTTATGTATACATAATTATATGAAAGATCACCAACCCATGTGATAAAATATAAGATATGTATATTAAATGAGAACAGATTTTGAGATCGCGATCGCGATCGACAACATTTCATCGTTGCGCATCATAATTTTCATAAATATGATCTCTCCACCTACAGTACAATATATATATGTTACATGTACGTGATCATATGTGATCGTATATTTAGAAGGTCATAATATTATATGAATGATCATACTGGGTGATCTTGTAAATTGTCGCGACATGATTAATCATAAAATGCGTAATTTTAATGGAGTCTCGTTTCACTATACATATATTGTTATGTTTAAATATAAATTTGAATGAGTCGTTATCGATCATTGATATGATGTCAGCATCCCGTAATGTTTAATTTAACGTCATATTTGAAAGCCGTTATTTGTAGAAGAATCTGGTATTCTCACACTAGAATTGGAAATATAGTGTGAGAGCGTTACAAATTGCAATTAAATTGATTACAATTAACAAAGTGACTGTAAGTCATATACAAAATAAATTTTGCAATTAAGCGCGTATTACACCAGCGAAATTATGCAATTTATAGCATGGTACAGGCATAATCTCGTCGACATTCCAAATATGGAAATTCCACCGCAATTTCTTCGATTTTAAAAGTCTTTAGTTTGAATAAATAAATTTATATGTATAAAATTGTTGGTGCCCCGTTTAAAGATCACGAACGCGCGCGCAAATTTCGTTATTTTACTTCTTCTTATGGATATTTAATTCTTTTGGTAAATTTTTATTGTTTTTGTGGGTGAAGGTGAATTTATTTATTATTCATGCGTCTTCTGCGCAAATACAAAAAATTATAAGAATTAACAATAAATCTCGCGTCTTTAATAATTAATTGATTTGAAGCCGGCGATTTCACCTTAAAAGGTCAGTAGACCTATAATTTTTTTGTTCCGTTGATATCGTGAGAGTGCAATGTCGAGATGCTGGTTTACCAGATAACAGTTCATTGTAGTATATGATAAGATTTTTTTTTGCACAAACAAAGTGCAATATGTATATGATACGGAAATGCAGGCAAATATATAGCAACCGTTAGTTGTCAATCAAACATAACCAACGAGTGAATGGTATTTATTGTTGTGAAATAACAAAAAAATTCGGCTTAGTAATTTATTACGGTTGATTTGCTAAAATTCCTTTCGTTACGGAAGCTAATTAGAATAAAGCTATAATGTGTGGTTAATTTGCTTCATTGAAACTATTTTTTTATGTTTGGTGGCCTCAATTTTTGAGTAATATTTAATAAACATTGAATTAATCCATTCTCTAATGCCTGAAAATTACTTTTGAAAATCAAAGGAATATGTCAGTACTGGTGCTCTGACCAACTTACTCTACCTCAATATGGAAAATTGCATTTTATATTGGGTTGAAAAAGGATTTATGAGCTTCGTAAAGTGCATCAATCTTTTAGGTGTGAATCGCCGAATTTGACTTCAAACGTAACGCAGTGAATGAAGGCTTCAAGAGTTTTATAACGACGACATCAACCTTGTCGGTGGATCGAATTGAGTTTTATGTGACTCGTAAAGCGAGGCAACCTGTGTAATGAAATATTGGGTTAAATAAAAATTCTGGCAAATTAAATTGGCAAAGATGGTAGAATCGATATTTACATCAAGTTTGAAGCTATTGTCAATAAATTTGACTAAAAATAAAATCATCGAATTTGATTGATTCAAATTCAAATACCTCCTATTCTCTAACTTTTAAAAATTATAGCGATCATGATATGGTGGGATCGATACGCTATCAATATCGGATGATAATCGATATGTCTATGAAGTTAGTCCATCAGGGGCGGTATGTTGTACCATCACTACGAATCGAAAAAAGTCGAAATTCGAAAAACGTCGAATCGAAAAAGTGAAAGTTGTATCATTTTCGACTTTTATCGTTTTTTAATCATACAACATTTTTTCTAGAATGAAATGCCAGCTACATTTATTATTACTTTGGTTTTAAATGAGGAAACTTTATCCTTTATCGCGATTCGAAAATGTTACAACATACCGCCATTCGACTTTTTTCGAAATTCGATTCGAAGTGATGGTACAACATGTACCGCCCCAGAATTTCATCCAAGGAAAATAAAAAAAAAACATCTGGCAACACTAAAACTGCATTATCATCCCAGCCTAGGATGATGTAGTTTACCATATTTAACAAAAAATATAAACACTGGACTGGGATGATAATGCAGTTTTAGTGTTGCCAGATAAGATTTTTTTTATTTTATTGGGATGAAATTCTGTGCTAACTTCATAGACATATAATCGAGAACCTGCTGAGAAGAGCAAGGCACCAAGAGCCTAATCGTGCGCAGTCGGATAATGTCGGATAATGTTGAATATATCATAACGGTCGAGCGCTTCAACGACGATATAGAAAATTTTCAAGAATCTTAGAGATTTCTGTTCTGAAAACCGAAAGCTAGTAGAACCACTCGACTTTCAGTACAACTCTTGGTAAGTATAGGAGAAAAACAATCAATCTTGTTAATGTCTAGATGAGACTAGTGTTTCAAAACTTCATTCTTTGTAAACGTCAGTTGATTGAATTGATTGAGATTACTTATACTGGAGCGATTGGTATGTGAAGTTGAAGACATTGGTAAAGGAATTCTTCTAAAGCCGCGATCCGCCGTCTTCTATATTCAAATTTTAATGATTTTGTAAAATTATACCATGTATCTAAGAACTATATAAGAACAAGTTTAAAGGTTGAAGTTTAGATGTATACCTGCGATATAAATACCAAATAATATGGACTTCCGTACAATCGAAATAAGGAATGAAGATGGCGTTCTTTGAGAACCAACATACTATCCTGTATAAGACAGCGGATATGTGGCAGAATAACACAAGAAATTATGCTTCTCGCCACAAGAGGCAGCACTACAACAAAATTGGAATCTGTTGTTATTTTTAACCAGCAAATTTTATATTCATTTGTCTACCTCATTTTTGTGCACAGCGGAATAAAATCTTAAAAATGTGCTTTAAATCGTCAAAATGGTTGAGCTCCAAAGTCGAGGAAATTAGTACAGGGAGTTTTGAAAACTTAAATCGTTGGTCGGAACTCGGCTATTCCCCGCCACCCATTATAATGAAATTTGGTTTGTTTTATTGGTTACGGATTCTAAAGTCAATTTCAAACAATATTCTGGAATCTGTCTATATGCTGGATGGAGCTTTGACTTTTTTTTTTTAATTTGTTACCTGGAATTGTATATGGATTTTAGATTTGAAATTTGAGCAAGATTTATCGTTTAGAATTTTCTCTATAATCTTTTTTAAAGTTTTTGCGGCGTAAAAGTTTTTTCAGTATCTAGCCAACAACTCAAAAAACTCAATGTATCAAATTTAATATGTAAACTTTTCATGACCTTTGTCCAAGGCTTCTGTATATATTAGTTTCGTCATCATATAGTAAAAAGAACCTTATGGTCGCAAAAATTCAACAAATTATAGAGACGATTCCTAAGTCTAGATCTCCCCAAATTTGCAGTGCAAATTCGCAATTTCCTAAAATTCAAGTGTTGTCCTTCATTCCAAATTTCATATTTAATTGTAAAGAAGTCATTTATTTTTTTTTTTTAATTTATAATTCTTGTATGGTTGGCCCTTAACACAATTAGAAATTTTCAAATATTATTATGAAAGTTCAACTTTTGAGTGTTTTTTCAAATTTCAGTACCTACGTCCTTTAAAAGTGTATATTGGGTTATTTTGGAACACACTTTCTCCAATGATCCCCATTGTACTGTATTGGGCCCACTAATCTATCGAATATAATACCCCTTACAAAAGGCAAGTATGGTTTTGGCACTCAACCAACGTATTGTAAAACAGATAACTTATTGTATTTCAAACTAACCTAACATTTTTATGAAACTACTCGTAGAAACACTCGTATAAGATCATTTAGTATTAAAGGTTACTTCGATTACCGCTGTGCGTTTTTTTATTATCTCTGCAATCTGTTATGGGGCCAAGGCTCTTCAAACTCTTCCCGGTTTGCTTTTACCGTCCTTACTTTTACGCCGTTGTTAGCCAATTCGGGGGCTTTCGGCAATAGGCCTGATTTTTATAACCATCTGCACATGGCATAGCTCCATGCCAGCCTATACTGGCACTGGCATGGAAGATGGATCGGGACATGAGTTTTGCACTCCGACAGGGAGTCATAGATGTGTTCCATTTCATCGCAGATCGTAATCTGTTGATGAAAATTCCATTAGCATCCTGCCCTTATCGGGATCCGAGCCGGGTACCTCCCGATCCAAACGCCAAAGCTTTAACCACCGTGCCATTTAATCGCAGTTATGCATGTTGAAACGAAGTTATGCATGTTAAATCTACTATAGTTAATAATAGTTGCTTTCCAATCGACCACCGCAAGTACTTATAAGCACTTATGGTTTTTGTCTTTGCTAAATTAACTACTCACAACTGCTCTACCATTTATTATGAGTAGTTGAAAGCAGTTACGAAAAATTTGTCCGCTAGGTGATTGTGTGTAGTATTTTTCTGTCAAAAATATAAAGCGCTAATAAAATTTCGGTATAGATATATTTTTATTAAAAAGTTATCACAAATAAACTATACATTTGTAGGTTATGTTTTGCTTTTGTAATTGTTTGTACTTTCCAATCGATACTTTAGCCAATACACATTGGAAACCAATTGATGTATGCGAGTAGCGACTCGTTAGAGCCGTAATGATTATTTTTGCTAAAAATACATGATTTCTAAAATTTTCATTTGTTCATGGTTTCAAAATTTTTTTAAAAAATTTCACTTTTAATCCTTTTATAGCCGATATATCAAATTTTTGCAAAATTATGATAAATTAAGTTGTTTGAAGTCGTATTTAAGGGTGCTTGTACACCCGATACTTCCCCGATCGGCCCAGTGCACACTCCAACATAAAATTCCAATAAATTAGGGCAATAAAATATTTTAAATTTTTATTACAGACTGTAACAAACTGCACTAAATCTTTGTCTCGCAGATTTTAGGTTTTGTTCACTTTCGGAAATTTTTTACTTTAATTTTCTTGTAATATGGAAGGGTTAAAAGAATTTATCGCTTAATTTAATTTTTTGTTTTATAATTACAAAGCAAGAAAAATCGTGCGAAAATTCGAAGTTGTTTTAAAGAATTGACACGTTTTGGAATGATCTTTCGACTGTTTTTAGGTGCGAGGATATCTGACTATTTGTCCAAACATAGTTTAGAACAGAACACTTCAAAAACCAAAATGATCAATAAATTGGATAGTAACCTATTTCGGTAAGATGCAGGATCATATTCAAGTGAACCGCAGAATAGGAAACAGATGAAATATGAATAATAAACAAGGTATTTCGAGAAAATCGTAGCACCATCTCAAGAATATACAAGCCCTAACAAAAAGCCATAAACCTGACATTCCGTATAGGCCAGTTTCTAGTTCTATTAATGATCCAAAAAATTCCAAATGTCACGATATCGTTACGTTCGTTCACTAACTTTGATGACTATCGTGCCACAAACATTATTAAAGGAAACTGGAGAAGTATAAAACGAAATTCTAAAACCAAATTGACAAAAGTTTACGGCAATGAAATAAATGATATTTTCTGAAATAATTATTTGTCCCTAAATGAAAAAGGCGACCCACTCTGAGAAATTCTCTCCGGCTGTAATCTCTAATAATATTGTTATAATTTTTTACCATGCAAAAATTATATGATAACCCCACGATGCTAAGAAATCATATAAAAAGGGACCAGCGTCAAATCTCGAAAATCAAATACCAAAATACAAAATTCTCTTGACGTTCGGGAATTTTGTATTTTGGTATTTGTTTTTCGAGAACCTCCGATACAAAATCTCGAATATCGGAATTTTTGGAGACTGCCAATATACAATGAACAGAGAAATTGCTGTAGCGAGGATAATTTAAGAGTTTCTTTTACAACAACAAGAACAAAATGAAAGGATATACAGTTATATACTCGAGGAAGTTTTTGGAGATTAAATGGTGTATTCTGGAGAAAATTAATCCAAATATTTTCATCTTTAGTAACAGTAAAGTAATGCGAACAACCTGACTTAGCACACGTAGATTCGCATTTTTCAGTTTGTTTTCACAAAAGCCGTTTTTTTTAATTTTATACTACGGTGAACCGTTCGACTAGAGTGTTTAACAATACCGAAATGCGAAAGTCTAATTTTATCAATGTAGGCCTTGGTCACTCGAATACCTCGGACCACTGTCAACAAAGTCGTTTTGTTAAGATTCTACAACGTCTCCAAAGAGACAGCGGCCGCACCAGATGAGCAGTGAACAAAATGGCGTTCTTTTCTAGACGTCACTGCTGACCATGTCAATGTGTCTAACTCATCAATTGTGCGGTTGCCACTATATATGCTGTATGTGGGTGGATCCGATTTGGATTACTACAACGCGAATATTAATTTCATCAATTCCGCTGTGTTACCTGTATTCCTATACCAGCTTATCATTGTAGGTGATTTTAATTTGCCTGATATAAACCGGATTATCAGAAAATCTAATTATGCATGTTTGGACGAATTTCTCCGTTCCGATGATTAAAAAGAAAGCTGGCTTTCGGGAGCCTTGATATAATAAGGAGTTAGTAAATCTGAGGTTAGTAAAACTGAGGATATAGATTGCTCAAACTACAAGGCACAGATTACCACCCAGATTTTGATATAGCCCGGAAATAGTTTAAAAGCCTAAATCGGTTTTTGTATAGTAATGATTCGGCGATCTCACCCTAAAAACTTCTGGACTTTGATGAATACCAAGAAAAAAAAGTAGCTAGTTTCTCATCTTTAATGACCTACCAGAGATCGGTCGCTAGTCGTCCCTCGGATATTTGTGAAATATTTACTAGATTTTTCGCTTCCGTATATGAACCAGTTTCGATGCCATTTACTGTATACCGAAACACTCTGAAGCCTTTGAAGAATTTAAATTTATTAGGTTCAAGAAACAGGAAGTACTTAACTGTATGCTTCAAATGTTGAAGTTGTTGTTAGTATAGGTAGGTAAGTAAGTAAGGTAAGTAATTATCGAGGAATAGTCTTTCTTGCCGTAATACCAAAACTTTCAATTCAATTGTTCGTAAAGTATTAGGTTCCTATATTAAACCGAATATATATTCGGCACAGTACGGCTTTTATCCAGGGAAGTCTACAGCTACGAATCTTATTAATGTTTGTTAGTAGCTTATATTGTAGCTTAAAATCGAGGCAACAACTTGACGCTGTTAATATAGATTTTGTGAAGGTCGAACACAACACTGAACACTCATAGCGGAACTAAGGGAGTACTTTTTTCAACCGATGCGACTTTTAACAGGCATATTAACACTATTGCTTAAAGGCTTTCACTATGCCAGGTTACATCAAACGAAATTTTAAAGATTTTCGTGATCCGATAACTATCTTCAATATACATTTCATATGTGAGGTCAATTTTAGAATGGTACATATTCGTATGGTCACCATAATACCAGTGTCATTCGAAGAGAATAGAGAGTGTTTTGTTCGCACTTCGATGTGTACCACCTAGTCGGACAAACTATTTTATACTTCCGGCTTATTAAGATTGCTGTAATTTATTAAAAAATATAGGGTTTTCCAATAGGAATGATATGATTTTTAAGTGACGTTTCGGCCATTTGTAATATGTCATGATCTGTCATTTTTTGTTTCATTGTATTCAGTAATGTTTACAATATCATCATGGTGAGATATACACAAGAACAACGTTTACAAATTATTCAGTTTTATTATCAAAATAATCGTTCTCCAATTGCAACTTTTCGTGCGCTTTTGCTTTTTTATAGTTGTAATAATTGTCCAAGTGTGCTCGCTATTCGTCGAATTGTTAAAAATTTGAGCGAATATTTTCTTTACATAATGTTCAAATGCCAATAAAACAAAGAAACGCTCGAAGTAATGCAAATATTGCTGCCGTTCAGGCAAGTGTTGCTGAAGACCGCAATTTGTCGATTCCAAGACGTTCTCAAGAATTGGAACTGTCTCAAACCACAACCTGGCGGATTTTGAGAAAAGATTTGAGTTTGCATCCGTATAAAATTGTTCTCACTCAAGAATTGAAGCCATTGGATCACCGTAAACGTCGTGAATTTGCTGATTTTGCCTTGGAGCAACTTGAAAGCGATAACGATTTTTTTAAGAAAACCATCTTCTCCGATGAGGCTCACTTTCATCTGAATGGTGCTCGGTCCGTATTTTTTTTCGAAATGAAGCTGGTAACACCATTACTGTCAATGAAGATCGGTATAGATCGATGATATCCAACTTTTTATGGCCGAAATTTGAAGAAGTTGATCTTGATAACATTTGGTTCCAACAAGACGGGGCTACGTGCCACACAGCAAGTGCAACAATTGAATTATTGCGAGAAAAGTTTGGAGATTTGATTATTTCAAGAAATTGTGATATTGAATGGCCTCCAAGAAGTTGTGATTTAACACCATTATACTATTTCTTGTGGGGTTATTTGAAGCCATTGGTCTTTAGCAATAAACCAAACTCTCTTCAAGCTTTACAAGTCAATATTGAACGTGCTATTCATGACATACGACTTGATTTAGTGGTAAAGTGCTCGAAAATTGGGTTCATCTAATTCGTTCCTGCAGAAGAAGTCGTGGAGGCCATTTGAATGACGTTTTATTCAGAACTTAATTGTATCGATTGTACTTCACATTAAATAAAAAACATTTCAATTTCCTTAACAGTTAGTGTGTTTTTTTTAAAGAAATCATATCACTCTTATTGGAAAACCCTTTACAGCGCTTGGATTACCGACGTTGCAGCTACAGTCTTAGTTAGAGATATTTTCGACTCTTGTATCGATTTCACGAAACTGCTACAATGACGGTCAAATCTTTTCGACCTTTGGAACAATTTTGAGTGCATCGCCTTTGTTTTTTTCTATTTCTTGTGCATTACCAATTGTATTACTGTAGGTAAATGAAAAAAAAAATAACTTCACATGTAGTTCATCAAGACATGGACGGCCAAAATCAGGCTTCAAAATGGTAATTTCAATGTGAAGTTGAGGGTTACGCCTTTAACCTTCTTTTTCTTGTTGTTACATATTTTGAAGTCAGTTCATCAAGACATGTATGGCCAAAATCAGGCTTCAAAATGGTAATTTCAATGTGAAGTTGAGGGTTACGACTTTAACCTTCTTTTTCTTGTTGTTAGATACTTTGAAAATTAATTTTCAAATAGTTTTTTGAAAAAATTCCATGGATTCTACTTTTATAGAGCTTACCGAATTTTGGTCACCTAAGTATTTCAATCTTAGGACGATTAAACCTTTATAGTTTAGTTTCTTAAATAGATGTTTTTTGGTTTGGTCAACGCAACCGACATTTTCTTTTCACTGTTGCTATATTCTAAAAACGTAGTATGAGAAGTTCAAACAGATTATGACATTAAAGGGTTAAAAACGACCGAATTCCATTCAGTATTGCTAGAATTCATAACTTCGTTAACAATTTATGTTAGCCGGCTAAGAAATGGACAAGGTTAATGGGAGGGGGGAGGGGTGTACAAGTTTAAATCCCAGAACCTTATCTAAAATTATGGTTTATATAATCCCAATCCGAATTTACATAATAAATTTGAATAGGGTTGGTTTGAGGTTTCACCAGGACTGACTGGTAAAAGGTTAAGTTAACCTATATTTAGACCATTTTCGGTATGATTTCTTACCAATAAACGCTTGAAATATGGACAAAATTCAGTGCAAATCGCTGGTTCACTCAACGTGACTGACATATTGAAATAAGAAAAACGTTAATTTTCCATAGCTTACTAAAATGCCGATAAGCGCATCGAGTATAACAATGGAAGGATGAAATCGTAAAATTTATTTTTCTATCAATTGTTTGCGTCGATTATATCTCAGGAAAACAGGGGGGCTGTTATGAAACTTATCTCGCCTTCGAAAAAATCGACTCGCCCCGAGTATTTGTATTATGAACGTTTTTTGTATTTTCGATATCGAATTTTACGAAAATATTACGTCAAAATTCGACTGCTATTTTGGTGGCGAGTATCATATCGTATACAAGTGTTGATTGATATTTAAGATTTTGTATTTTAAATATACATTTTAATACTATTTTTACCGAGATGTAAGCTAAAATTAATTAAAATAGTAAACTAATTAATAAATTAACGTATGTATTTTTATAAAATTAAAATTGAGTTGACAGGTTCAAAACAAATGCTCGACGTATTCTCAACAGTAAACATTTCATTCCTTTTCCTATAAACTTCATTCTTTCAAAATTGTCGACTCGCAATTGTCGAAGTTTCATAATAGCCCCCCAGAAATAGTCCTCTACTCTACTCAGTAAAACACCAACGACCTCCTGTAGTCACAATTTGTTAGTAATAATTTTTAAATGTTACATGTATTTACCGCCATTTCTGACGTGATCAATTTTATTGATTGATATTGATAATCATCTCATTATTTTACTTCATTAAAATTATTTTCTTGAATACACAAAGAATTCATGTACTAAAGCAATAATAATAGAATTAAGACGATTGTTTAATTTCCGTCTAGTTTAACCTTCAATTGCACAGTAGACGTAAATTATTTAACGGATGATGGCAAATATTAGTCTAAGCGCGTACATACACAGTATGCATTACACTCTACTCAAATCCAATTATTTTCAATGCGGTTTAGACCAGCTAAACAATTTAGCTATTTTCCATATTAAAGACATTACAATATTTAGATAAAACGAGATTTGTATTGTGATGTGCAGTTTTGTTCTGCCGAGCACAGTATGTGTGGCTGGAGAAAGCTAAGTATATACACATCTCAAAATTATTTTTGATGTTTTAATAAATTATCACTTCCTTCCAAAAGCATGTAAGATGCCGATAACTAATAAATTTTACAGTTAACTGGCGGTGGCCTGATGACGGGCGACGATATTGAACGTAAAGTTATATTTGATAAATTGATCGTGCAAATAAAAACCGCAAAATATAATTTATTCGTAATTGATCTACAAATCTTGGTTTGTATTTGCATTTTCAAGTTTCTTAAGAAATTCAATTTAAAATAATTAATTTATTGCAAACCGATTTTTAACCAGTATCCGGACATTTTCGCAGATATGATTAATGGATTTAGTAATACTGCACAAATTATGCAGTTTCAGTTTAATGATTTTATCCGGTTGAATGGTTTACTGTTAGAAACTGTAAGGACATTGGCGTCCAATTATACTCGACGTATTAAAACATGAATTTGATTAGATAAACATTAATCCTCATTATAAGTCGGTAATAACATGAAAAACAATAAATCGTGATTGAAAATTTTCCAAACTACTGTCTAACCGTATGTCGTGACGTTTATATAAAATATACTTGTGTACCAAAAACATTTTCAAAATCTGTGATCATAGGGTTATGAAAGTTGTTATTCATATAAGTATAAAGACCAATTTAAAATTCAAAAAACTAGCAGTTCGCATATTATCTCTACCAATCCGATCTAACCTTACATTTTTATAATCAATACACTATGATCTCTATATAGAAGAAAATTAACATTATGCGATCGTGATCTTATTCAAATTTCAATTACTTTCATCAACAAGACAATAAATATCCAACGAATTTTTATATTCAAATTTGTTCTATTTAAAATCGAGTGTCGAGCCGCATGGTCGGATAATGTAATCGATCGCAAAAACCCATAAATCGTGATCGTCGGATTTATAGATCCCAATCCCATCCGGACAAACACATATTTTATTTACGTTAAATATGCAACCCAGGATGCTGAAACCATGTCATCTTAATGGTTATGCAAATAAAACAAACTCCGAAAAAAATTTTAGACCTTCTAAACATAAAACTGTCAATTTTAATTTGAAGACAAATAAAAACAATTTTGAGTTGATTGTTACGATCGTTAATTGAATTTTGACATTCTCAAGGTTTTCTTAAAAAAAACATCTATTATGCTGATTATGGTGTTTTTGATTTAATTGAATTGTTTGGAAATTAAAATCACAATCGAAATTGAATTGGATTGAATGATTAATGATCGTGTTTGGTGAAATATGGTCGATCGTGTTATTTATGCGTTCAAGTGCAATTAGGTACATACGCACTAATGGAATTATACCGATAATAACCTGATTCTTTGTCGCAACACGGGGATTCAAGGGGGCTACAAAACTGAACTTCCCAGTATTTTAAGTAATGCACTCACAAGGACGGCCGTTATTTTTGACCTAGATCTCGCTGTAAAAACTTAATCAACATGTGGTTTCAGTAAATTGAATTTGAACGAAACATTTCTTAGTAACAAAACTTTGCAATATAAAACCTGCGTCTGACGAAAACCATATATCCCACATAAATCCAATTAGAAGTGATTGAAGTTCAATAAAATCATATAGATCAAATACAAACGTTCACTTTCATATCGCATGTCAATAAATCATTCATTCAAAATAATTAATTCAACTACTTTTCAACACAATTTTTATACATACTCGTACAAGAGTATATAGATACATATTCGTATACATAATTTAAATATTTACCAATTAAAAATTGAGCCAGAACTTCGACCAAACCAAAAATTATTATAAAACCACCAGCTGCTTGTATATTAATATTTAAAAAAATAATTTTATAAACAAAAATCAAGCACGATCACTATATAATATACAGAACACTGATATCATTCAAGATCTTAATCACAGCAATTTTTTTTATATATATTTTGCACAACTGAACCAAATATCCTAAAATGGAAATAAATTAATTTGCAAATCACTTATATGATCAATACATGATCGTAAACATAAACCATTACAAAAACACTAGTAATTTATCTGACATTAAAATAATTCACACGATCACACACTTTGTGGTACAATAAATTCACTATCGATCGTAAATAAAAACAAAATAACAGCAAAAAAAAACAAATTTTTTATCGCGATCGCGACAAATGACCGATCACAATACAAGTCAAAGTAAAACTGAACACAAGAAATAAAAAGAAAACCAAAAATAACAACAATATTCTTATTTCTTATACAATAAATTTCAAATTTCAATCATTACAGTTGAGTACTCCAGTATAATATGGACGGGAGAGAATAATATTATTGGAGAGAGATTACGAAATTCATCTTAAAGAAATAACGATCGCGCGTATATTTTTTATATTTTAGATTATTTTTGAAGAAGAGTAGTTGATGAAGAAGAAAATGTTTATTTGACTTTTGGAAAAAATAAATAAATAATTTTGGAAAATAATTAAGCCGGTTCCCTCTCTCTCACGTTTTCTTTTACTATCTAGGAGAAGATCGCACCCCCTAAAGAAAAATATATAAGAAACTGTTGATTGATATTTGTGTTTGCTGAAATGTTTGTTATTGTTTTTTGTTTTGAATTGGATTGGAGAAACATTAGAGAACGTTTTAAAAGCCGGAAAGGAGATCAAGTGATTGAAAAATATGATCAAGTATATTGTGACGGTTTTGGGAATTATGGTGATGACATTGTAGTTATACGACGGTGACAGAATATTTATGTTTTATAGTTTTCGGATATAAATATGTGCGCATAGACGATGATCATGACGTGTAGATGATGGAAGAAAAATATTGTTTTGATTGGAGTGCAGCTGTTATGTCAGATATCTTAATTTTGGTGTACAATGACACGTTAATTACAATTGGATTGATGTGATTTTGATTTTAAGTATTGAATTACTTGATGATGGCACCTTTTATTAATATTAAGTTTTAATTTGTTGCAAAGCAAACTTTCAAGAAGACCTATCTTCTTGTAGTTGTTGTAGCACCTGCAGTGAAAACTCGATTTTTGAAATAAATATTGAGTTCATTTCAAATTTCAACGGAAGGTTGACAAAGGAATTCCACTTTACATTTAGGTTTTGTGATTGTGTGAAATGGAAAGAAGACAACTGCGTGCGATTATTATTTTTGTGCAATATTTCCTACCATTGGTTGTCGTAATCATCCTAAACATAAAATCATACTAAAATCAAATAACTCCAACATTTCATTTAAATAATTTAGTGGATCACAAACAATAATTTAGTTTTATCTAACATAATTTGACCAATAATTTAAATTTAACTAGACTGAATGGACTGTCAAATGCTTAAATGTGTCCGATCGGTGGATTGTTTAAATTTAAAAATATTTATGAATTGGTATGAAATGCAAATTTTATAGCTATGATGTTTCATCAGTTAACATATTAACAACCAAAAGCAGTTGATGTCAGTGATTAGTTTCGGCAAATTTTTCTCAGGTAACTTAGTTTCGGCCTCAGTAATTAACAGTACTATTTCGATTTGTAATGCGGTTCATTGCCAAATAGTGGGATTTGATATCAAAACTCGCATAACCATGGAAATAAATTGTTTCAATAATTTTTCTTGAAGGAATATCAGACGATCTGTGTGTTTATATAATTTTGTATAAGAAACCAACCACTTGGTCCCTAAGTTTTCGGAATATTATTCGGAATTATTATAGCAATTGAAATTGTTTCAAATAAATTATGCATCTCATGATAACAAATTTACTTAATATCGATATACAGCAGCTCGATTCTGGTTTTCCTATAGGAAAAGACATTAGGAAAAATATTTTCATAGTATTTTTGTCACAAAAACTTTTTTTCTGGCATACTATGGTAAACAGTTAGTGTAAATTTTTTCAAAAACAAAATTAAATTGGGAATATTTTTCCTATCAAATTTCGGTACGGAAAAAATAATTCCTAAATTATAAAATATTAGATCAAACATGATTTCTCAGTAGACTAGAAAATGATATTTTTGACAAAAACGCTATGTAAATATTTTTCCTAATTCCTTAATTCCTTTTCCTATAGGAAAACCAGAATCGAGCTACACAGGTAACTCTGTCTAACTCAAACTTTTTCTATCTATGTCGAAATTCTTCTTATGTCGAATTTAAATTAAAGTACTTGGCGATTTCATAGGAAAATAGCACTATCTCAAACTTTTTCTATATAAAACTGCTTTTTATGTCGAAGCAATCTTGGAGGAAAAACTCGAACATATTCCTCTTTCTATTCCGAAATGTCGGCTTATGAGCATTCGTTCCCTTTTTTATTTGCAATAATTTTACCTAAATCGGGGAATCCCTTGTTTAATTCACTTTTTTGTTTTGTTCAAATTTCGATTTCTGCACACTGAGTCTCTAATGATCGGTTGTACGGAAAAATGACTAACGACCGGTTAGTTGTGCGCCAGTTAAATGTTTTATATGAAATCTGGGTAGGAACCAAGCGCAAATTTTATCGATTAAAAATATCAATAAAATATCCATAAAATTCCAAATAAGATTATAGCAGGCCTGAGATTTTACTGGTTGATCAAAAAACAAAACTATGTAAATAATATTTCTTGATAGATGTGGTTCACTTTAAAACCAAAATAAGTCTAGCAGCCTTTGCCTTCTCCAGTTTCTCCTAAAAAATTATTTTTTTATGTTAATATTTTTTTATCGATGAATTGTGAGCTTGGTTCCTATCCTGTTTTCGTAATCAGAAAAAAATCAACGTAAACTAGATTAAATATATTTTTTTCCTTGGAAATATTTAACAACTAGTTAAAAAGTTAGTCAGTAAAAATTGGCATTTTAAAAATTTAAACGCAAGCTAAATATTTCCACAGAAAAAAAATAATAATTTGGCAAGAAATAGCTTCAGAAAAAAGAAAATTAAGATTTTGACCATTAAAGAAAAAAATAGAATTACCGTGCATCCCCAACCCCCTACAGAAAAATATGATAAATATTTAGAGAGAAAAAAAATTTGTTCGTTAGGTTGGTGTAAAAGGTGTAAAAGGAAAAAGTCATAAGGAAAACATTTTTGCATTGGGTTGATGTTATTGGGGAAGTGAACAGTGGTGAGAAAAAATTCCCATCGCGAAAAAATAAGGAATGCCTTTAACTATGAACGCTTCTGAAAATTTAAATCTAAAAAAAAAATCGAAATGTAAAAGCACGTAATTAGAAAAATTAGAATACCCAGTTTTGTATCCCATTATCTGGGGCCACCATCAAACAAAAGGCTTTGCAACTTGCAAAAAAATTGATATACACAACTTTAGAGCCAGCGATGACTGGCTAACTGGATCTAAAAAGAAACACAATATTATTTTTAAAAAATTGTCAGAAAAGGTGCTGATGCCAATTTGGATGAAGTATGGATGAATAACTTACCAAACTTATTGCACCATTACGACCCCGAAAATGTTTACAATACGGATGAAACTGCACTATTTTACAGATGTCTTCCCGATAAAAACCATGGACTTTAAAAATCATAAATGTTGTGATGGTAAATACAGTAAAAGGCGATAACTGTATTAGTTGGAGTTACTAGCACAGGATCGAAAAAATTACCCTTGTTGGTTATTGACAAATCAAAACAACCACGATGTTTCAAAAAAACATGAAAAGCCTCCCTGTGAAATATGTTGATAGCGCTAAATCATGGATGACGTCTGATATTTCTGAAAATTTTTTAATCTAACTTGATGAATAATTTACCTCAGAAAACCAAAAGGTACTGCTTTTTTATTGATAATTGTCCGGGCACATGCAAAATCAACTGCAGACAAATTAAAATCCATCATTGAATTCCATCCATCGAGTTTAATTACGCATCTTCGTCAAACTTTACGTTGTTAGATGCCATTGAATTTATTTCAAAAAGTTGGATGGTGATTACTCCTGGAACAATTAAAAACTGCTTTCGAAATGTAACATTGTAGATTCATGGGATAGTGAAAATTATATTCCACTTGCAAATTTGCTCCACAAAAACAATTATGAGCGTGGTCTGGAAAATGTAGAGGTTTAGATGGGAAAACGACATCGGAATATTTATTTGTTTTAAATTTTTTTCTTTAATTATCATAAATATGTACAGTTAATTTTTAAAAATTCTTAGTTTTTAGGGGAAACGAAAAAGCGTATTACAAAATTTAGAACCATCAAAATGTAATTTGCACATTGTTCTTTTCAAAAAGAACGATGATAAAACATTGATGTTTGTAAAAATCAAAACGACTCGTTTCTGGTGTAGCACCTTGTTCAGCAAAATGGCTTTCCATATCACTATATCGATAGCGAAAACAACATGCACAAGAAGTTGCACTACACTATACAATAGAATCTGAGACGGTATCATAAAATACGCCCGGAAAATTTAAATGGGTTGAAAAATATTTCCAAACATACTAGATCAAAACGATTAAAATTACTCTTAATGAGTGTAGAATGATGAACAATAGTAGATTATGCATCCGGAGTAGTACTCGAGAGAAGAAATTACCATTTGAGGCTGAATGCCAAGGGTGGTGAAAACTGAACGAAAGTAATAATCGACGCTTACTTTCGAATTTGGTTAGATTAATTAGGTTAGGGTGGTTGTTCTAAAGGATATACATTTTCAGGTTCGTATTTTTAAATAACGGGATATATGTCGGAAACGGTGCAAGATACAAGAATGAAATTAGTGAAAATGAAATTAGTTGAGATTCAAGAAGGAAATTTTTTGAAATTTGTTAGTTTTAGGGATACAGTTGATCAAGGGGTAGATTCTAGAAGAAAATATTGTTATAAAGAATTTCCGATTCTTCTCAGAAGTAATTTGCAGTGCTAATTTGTACTCAAATTTGTTTTCGCTATAATCTGTTATTCAAAAAATCGTAATAACCTATTATCAAAATTTTGTTAGTTTTAATTTATGTCTTTAGTTTTCAATTTCGTAATTTTGATTTAATTTTGTACTAAGTTATCTCATCAGCGTTTTACAAAGCACAACTAAATTGTCATTTTATAGCATTTAAAATTCTAACACAAAGTAGCACAAAAATGTCATTCAGAATGTCCAGGAATGTACTTTGGTGTGTATTTTTGGACTAACCAATTTAAAAGGAATACTAAGCTCTCTGATTGCACAAGAAATATTATCAAGTATTTTTGAACCCTCGGTTAGAATGTCTAGGATTGACCCATTGTGATGAAAATTTAAAAATAGACCCTGAAAATGAATTGCTGTTAACTTTATGCTATGTGATATCTAATCTCAATCTACACTTGTCATGTTAACACGAGTTTTAGTTTGGTTTTGCAGTCTCAACGAGGTAGTCGAATATTTTAGAAAGTGTTTTAGTCATTTTGATAGTGTTGTCATGTATAAGGTAGTCATACTGACCTATGTTAGTAAAGAACTAACAAACGATAATTATTTATCAAGAAATTGATTCAACGAAGAACGCAATTAGTGTGGTGCTGATTTAATTGGAAAAGGTGGCTCGATATGGAATAAATCTGCTTATAAACCAACACGATCAGAAACCGAAAACAATTTTCACATGTCACCCACATTAACTGATTTTTCATATATTATGAGAAACCACCTCTCGAAAGTTTTAAAATATTATTTTCGTTTGTAAATTTTACAGACATACTTATATATAATAAAACAACAACCGAAATACAAGAATATACAGCATGCATTACAATGTCGTCAACACAGTCATTTTCTAATGTGGTGCATCCGATTTTACAACGTCACAACTCGTGAGACACGTGGTTGTTCAAATCGCACCAATTCGCAAAAATTTGGCGAAAATTGCCAACAAAATTGCAACTTCGGTTGTTTTGTTACAGTGGATGAGAAACTGGAAGCTATCGTAGAAGATGTTCGTTTAAGAAACAAAATGAAAATTGGTATACAAATTTTTTCTGTGGCTGATTCCGTACCATTTTATACATTAAGCTAGAAGTTTACTGTGGACAGCGTTCGGTACAATTTAAGTAATAAGCCCAAGCAAATGGTCTTACGCTTAACCAGACATTTGCAAGGTGCTGGCCGAAACAATATTTGGTACGATGAGGAAAAATAAAAGAGTATTGCAACCGTCATTTATCATTGCAAAAAAAATCTTAATATCAAATTAACAGTTTTCGGTTTTCAGAAAATTGTGATGACACTGCTGTCTTATACATGCCAAAAAACACAAATGTGTATTATTCGTATCTACGAATCTTCAGTACAACTTTAATATATCAACTGAGAATCCTCCGTTACAGTTTTAAAAAAGAAAACGAAAAGATCTAGCTTTCGTCTTTATGCAGCCCCACATAGACAGGCGAATTATATTGCAACCATTTAGTACAAATCTCAAATTGAGTTGAAGACATTTTCAAAAAACCCCAACCGTCGAGGCTCCGCCAAGATACTCAAAACAATATCAGTATGCGATCACTTCTCGGCAATATTGGGAAGGTGATGCTTCCGTTAGTAAATTCGGTTATTGATGAATTTGTGACATATATGGTTACAACTGCAGCGGCATCCAGAGATTTATTGCAAAGTATCCGAAGTTCAAAGTAATTCTAATTTCTCCCGTGCAACGGCGGAGTAATTCAGCTAGTATTTTGCTTTTTACGCTATTTGCCGTATGCACTTGGCGAAACACACTTACACTCAATAAATACATCTTATTAAACATTTGTTTTTTATTTTGCACAATTAGATATTGTTGAAAATTTTAATTAAAAAATTTGTTCAAAAATTTAAAAAAATCACTCGATCGATTCCGACTTATTAGGTCATCATCAGGAGTATCTATTGATTTGTAAAAGTAAAAATTTGTTATATATAGCAGACAAACGAACAGAGAGAAATTCGTTTCTCACCAATTACAGACCCCGCCCTTTTCTTCCCCTCCTTACCCCTTTTTTATTATTATTTCCGTCTGACTAACAGTTATTAGATTAATTTTTATTGCTTATTTTTTGTACCTCCTTCTTTTATTTATTTTTTGCTTTTTTCTGATATATATAACAAATTTTTACTTTTACAAATCAGTAGATACTCCTGATGATGACCTAACAAGTCGAAATAGATTGAGTGATGTTTTAAACTTTTTGAACAAATTTTTTAATTAAAATTTTCAAAAATCTAATTTTGCGAACATAAAAACAAGTGTTTAATACAATTTGTTTATTAAAAGCTATTATTTTATAATATTAAACTGTATTTACAGGAAAAAGATGATAAAACTTCATTGGATAACATGCGTGCAACTGTTCGACGCTATAAATACAACTTTTCGTAAATTTTGATTAATTGTTTTATAATTCTAACAAAATTAGTTTTTAATTTTAGGGTATGTGGTATGCCATCCCGATTATGTTGATGTTTCTGGACGTATTCTCGGTTTTGAATCATCCGGTACAATAATTGAAAGATGACAAATTTGTTGTATTGGCTTAGCGTTTTTAAAAATTGAATGTTTGGTTTTTATTTGTACGATTTGTTATTAATTTTATTCCTAATACTACGTTTTTATTTTCCTGCTTCTCCTCACCTACTCATCGAACCATCTTGAGCTCTCAACGAAGCATAGCATATAATTAACGACCATTTTACTGAGGTCCGTCAAATCATTTAGGAAGGGAGCTTCAGGAATTTCAGTCTGTTAATCGGAGATACGTGCAAAATAAATGAAGATCAATTTCCTCCTTTTCTTCATTTTCTCAACTGCGATAGTAACCATGTGAGGATAAAAGTGTCTCGTAATAGCACCCAGTACCAACTGACGTCCGCCGCGTTAGCCATACCAGCTGCCTGGATCGAGACAACACTAGTTCAGCCAGATCTGCCATTGTTACGCGCGGTTAGTTCAGCTTCAACAGTCCTAATCTTCTAATAAAAAGATGGTAATGTGATGGAATAGTTGGTAGAATTCAGAATGTTCCTGTTTTTAAGAAAAGATGAGTATCCTTATTGTTACACTTTCAAGTGGAGATGGAGTTGAGCTTTATATCTGTGAGATGAAAGAGAATCTCCAGTTCAGAGGGTTTCTTCCTTAGAGTGTCTCCACTAATTCACAATGCAGCTGTTCGCTGTACTTTCACCAAGGATTATGGGGTGGTCAGTATATTTAAAGCTGGCCACCAAACAGAAACCTCGTATAATAAAATGGGACTAATTAGAAGTATAGAGCCAATGTACACTGTGGGGCTGCAAAACTCATCCTTTTCCAATTGCATTTTTATCGGAGTAAAGGGCTATTATAGCTTTCTTTACTCTTTCTAATATGTTAGGCTTCCAGCTTAGTTTGCTGTCTAGGATGAGACCCAGATACTTCGTTTTATCAGTGAAGGTCTATCCAATACCATTTATGCTAGGGGGGTCGATCTGCGGAAGTTTGTATTTCCTGGAAAAAATTACCAACCCACAAATCTGTTATTGAGCACCCTCCAAGGCTGGCTGTCACGACCCCGTCTTAAGCATTTGATTTACTTTGCCCATGAGTGACTCGCCCACGCATAGAGAGCAGAGTACCAGCTTGGTTGACTCTAGCATGACGTTGTTAAAGGCTCGTTTCATCCCTGTAGTTTACAGTATAACCTCCAGGCGGTTATTTTAATATTTCTTAATTCGTATTTGTGTTTTTTAAGGACTCTCTTGTAAAAAGTTTATATTCTCGTAAACCTCAAATAGTTTTCGCAAAACAGAATAAATTGGTTATTGCTGCTTTGCAGTTTCACGTTGTAACTTTCTCCCTAACATTTTACCGTTAAACTTTCTTTTAATTGAGTCTTCATACAATAAATTAAGGCGAACTGATGATGATTTCAAATTTTTATGTAATTGCTCATTCGGATTTTATGACTTCGATCACCAGTACTGCGCCTGTGCTGTTCAATTTGGCGCTTGAGTACGTAGTGAGGAAAAGCAACATCGAAACTTCGCGCTGTATATTTAATAAATCAGGCCAAATTCTTGGATATGCAGATGATATCGTGCTTCTTGGCCGAAGACCTAGCGATATCAAAGACAGTTTCGTGCCGCTCGATCGCTGCGCAAGAAGACTTGGTTTGAAGGTGAACAGTAGCAAAACCAAATTTGTATCAACACCCAGGAACATCCCCATGGCAAATCTCGGAATTGGCGACCACAATTTTGATCGCGTTGAAAATTTCAAATACCTCGGGTCAGTTATAACATCATCAAATGACATGCAGGCAGAAATAAAAGCCCGAATAGCTGCCGCACATCGAGTTTTCTACGCCCAATCAAAATTATTGCGATCTAGAAATCTATCGCAGTCGTGCAAGCTCGCACTTTATAAAGCACTAATAAGACCTGTGCTGGCTTTCGGAAGCGAGAGCTGGACCATGACCACTAATGATTGTAGATTGTTATCAACTTTCGAAAGGAAGGTCATTCGCTCCATCTTTGGTCCAATTAAAGTCGCGAACAATGAATATCGGATTCGCATGAACCACGAGATAAAGCAAATACTTGGAGATTGCGATATTATCGGATTCATCAAATCCAATCGAGTGAGATGGCTTGGCCACGTTGCAAGGTCCCCACAACAACGGATGACCAATAAAGTGTTGCATCAACAACCAGCCGGTGTGCGTCGTAGAGGAAGACCCCGACTGCGCTGGCGTGACGACGTCGAACAAGATCTACAGGCACTAGGATGTCGAAACTGGAGGTCGAGAGCGATGGACCGAGACGGCTGGAGGACCATAGTGCGGGCGGCAAAATCCCTGCATGGGATGTGAAGCTAGAGAGAGAGAGAGAGAGAGAGAGATCACCAGTACTAGCGACCGTTTCGGAGGCCAGTCTATAATTCTGGCTTTCCCTGCGAATTGGAAAGTAGGACAAATATTTTCATATCATGTCATTGTCTCAATTTTAATTTTCAGCCATAGTGATGGAAACAGTTTGGTGTAAATATTTTCGAAACAAACTGATTCCAACATTAGGCCAGTAAAAAGAATTGAGACAATACTACTATTTAAACATGTTTTCCAGCCCCCAATTTCCCGGTAAAGCCAGAATCAAAAGATGGCTTGACGTACAATAAGATTTTTTTGCAAACAAGTGAAGTAGTAGTTTAAAGCGTATGGTATAGAACAAAACAGAATAAAGACATGCTTCATATTAGCGAATTATGTTTTTCAGCACAAAACAATTGAGTTTCTTGATCTTGGAAAGGTAGTACTCTGCTTAGGAAGAGAATAAATCTGGAGAGCTAAATGTTTCATGATGCATTTCGGCAAATCAATACAAAAACTCTAAGCATCAAATGAAAATAAAAGCCGAGTATGATGGGTTTCGGACTAATTTAAGAGAAGAGCTATTCTTTTAATTAACGTTTCAAGGCATAATCATATGACGGTTCTTACCGAGTTAGTTAAATATATCATGTACCGGATTGTAATGCCCAAAAACTATCATTCAGAAAAAACTACCGCCAAACCTACTACCGACAGCTCAATTCTCTTAGACGTATCACTTCATGCGACGTGACTATGGATCTTCCTGGTTACTAGATTTTAAAATCAAAATTTAATAAATAATTTTGTGTAAAACTCTCAATGAAAATTTTTTAAATCTTAGTTGGCTTCATTAGTTTGAATTTTTTTTTATTTATTTGTCACGTCAAAATTTCAAGTGATAGAAATTGTCATTTGGAGTGATAGCAGTCGATAGGAAATTTTTATAAAGCAGCATACTAAGATTTAAAAAACAGCCAGAACGGCTTTATTGAACAATTATTTTGTAAATTTCGATTTAATGATCTATAGTAACCAGGAAAATGAGTAGTCACGTCACTTGAAGTGATGCGACTAGGGGAATAGGGGTACGAATGTTGTACGAGTATTGAGATATTGTGAATTAAAATATAAATCAAAGAACAGAAAATTCAAGGAAATTGCATGCCTCGCGAAAAAATAATTCTAAATTAAATTTCCACGAATTTTATGTTTTCTAAAATATATTTTTAATTAATTGTGTTTTCTCGGAATTGTCACGTTCTCACAATTGTTCTCCTCATAATTATCGTTCTCTACTGTTTTTCACAAAATTGAAATGGGCACGTGGGAAACATCTTCTACTCTCGTTGCATTGCCAACAAGTCACAACAATTACTGAATCCTATATTTATTCGTAACGATCGTTTAGATTTAAAACATTTGATCTTAACGAAACCGACACAAAATTGCGGTTTTGTGTATATCCCATCCTGTCTATTTTAAACTGCTCGATTTTCGTATAGTAAAGATGTGGTCGCGTTACATTTCATTTTACACACATCCGCAAAACATGTTTAAGATCAATCATAAATTGTATTCAAATTTAAATATTATGGAGGTGTCGATACAAAGTGTGTCACACATCACGCTATTTATAACATTATGTAGCAAAGAAACATTAACTTATGTAACATAAAAATTCACTGGTGATGTTGCAATCGGCACAAAACACTAGGATGGACACGAAACAGAATATTTCAAATATAAACAGCAATTGTAAAATTCATTACATGGTTTTTGTGTAAAATGTAGAACATGAATATTTGGAAACGTTCCAAAACACAATTCAAATTTCAAATAATTTTTTATCAGTAATTATAAATTACAAATTTTAGATTTTTCGTATATATACAAAACAGACATCCCACCACCAACCTAATAAAAAATCCCTCAAAAACGCGGGTGTTCATAATTTCGTACATATACATTAAAATACAACAACATCATATTTATGATTAATTAAAAATAATTTAAGATAAGCGCGAGCATGAAATTAGGATTTTTTTGTGTGTGTTGTTTTGTGTTCATAGAAGTAGAATTTTAATGAATCATCTTACAATAACATAAATACAAAATTCTTAAAATGCAATTTATAACAAATTTGCTCACACATATTTTTGATGATTAATAATTTATATGCTTTGTACATGTCATTCTATATATCCGTATGTAACATGTACCGAGTATATGAAATGTTTACAATCGGATTATAATCGACAATTGATTGTATGGTAAATTTGTTCTGCCTATATACCATGATGGAGTACAACGCGGGTGAATCGTCTTAAATTACATAGAAGTTTAGTTGACAAACGAGTATGAATCACAAATATTTATGTTTTGCTTTAATCATAACCATAAAATTATATCGGCTTAATTAACTATTTGATAAGATCACCGCCTTTATATTTCTCTTGCTGCCGACCTTGGTACAGTTGTGTTAGTTACGATATGATGTGTTTAGCTTTTAGAGTTAAATGTTACGATTAGTTGACTGAAATATTTGTGGGTGCTATGAAAATCATGGTTTTATTACGGAGTAATGCTTTTCACTGATTTTATTTATTCGAACAGAGCTAAGATTGACTTACCATTTGTGTATATAAAATATATGATTAAAATTCTTGAAACTATAAATTATTTGCATACCTGGAACGAAACAAGAAATTTTTATGATTAGAAATATTTTAATTGAGTTTCAGGTTTAGATGATTTTTAATGCTCGTTCGTGAGTTAAATATTTTATAAGCTTTTGTTAATGATTTTTTTTACAATTAAATAAACAAATCTTCTAGTTTGATAAATAAAACCACAGATTGAAATCTCACAGAAAACCAAATAAATACTACTCCTAGACTGCTGGTACTATATAGAAAATTATTTAACCCTTTTCGTAGTATTGTATACGGGCCATAAAATTGGGACATATTTAGTTGGTTAGTTTTTGGTTCCTTTTCTCAATTTATCATTCAAAGATGGCGGGGCGTTTATTTTGTGACCAACATTCACGAAGAATAGAACTTGGTAGAATTTTGGTAAAAAACTGTATTTGAATCGCAAATTGTCATTTTCGCTTAAATTGCAAAACTAAGAGCGACCATTTCTGTTGAAAATCTGATATTTTTACCCAATGATGCTAAGAAAATAGAAATGAAATCCACAACTAGCAAAAGCCTTGCTGAATGAAATTGGTCCGATAAGCGAAATTCAATATGGTTCGGTTTATTATTAACTTCTGCATGTCTACAATGAACCAACTCGCTGCTCTTCAGGGTGCAAGTTAAACTAATTATCAAAGCAGTATTCATATACAGCGCATATTTAAAATGAGAGTAACTTTATTATTGAAATTAAAAATAAATGTGAAAATAGCGAATAGCAGTTGCTTTAAAGCACATAAGAGAAAATAAGCTCAAATTTATATTTGAAACCATTAACAAGAAGTTCGATTTCAAAATCCTTCAACCTTATGTTTAGTATTAAACACAAATGTAACGGCTCAACGACATATTGGGTGTTAGACTACAGGCATTATTAGCGGATGTAGAATTCATTGAAAGTTTAAGACTCGCGGAGGAAACAGATTAAGCCTATATCTGATTTAATTATCAAAAAATTCAACCTAATTTCCCTATGTACATACATAGTTGGAAAACACCACGCAATACAGATATAAGGTAAAATATTGCGCATAAAGATGGCTGAAATTTAAAACTTTTTGTGTATTGGTCATGTGCAAACCTCAAAACTGTATGGGAATTTATGAGTTCGTTAATATTTCATAGCCATATTGTTAATTTTTTCATGCGAATACATCCCCCTTACCTGATTTATGTGTAACTGTCAAAATGAACTATCTTTTCTGGTTTTCCCTTTTGACAATGTATTTCAAATTAAGTTTAGCTTATTTGTAAGCAAAATACTCGGAAAATAACACGCACAGTAGACATTATCTGTCCCATTAATTTAAATCATTTTCTTATTTATTAAGTTAATTCTGTGACAAAAAGTGGAGGGGTGTAATTATTGTGGCCAACACCCGACTTTCTGTTACCTCAAATGTACATAGATTTCAAACACACCACACTTAATTTCTAAAGCGAAAAATTGAATCTACCGGATTTGTGATAAAAATTATCTTGTGAATCAAAAATCATTATTCCTGCCTTAATTTTAGAAAACCAACAAGGACCCTTGTTAAAAGTTTTATCTAGATTGCAAAAATTGAAAAAATTCCTACGGAAGCTGCAATTTCTGGAACGCAGCTGCCAACCACATTTTGCATACCTCTCCCAACTTATGGAAACAGCTATACTATTTGAAGTTTTATTCCGAATAGTCTATCCGCCTGGTCGGTAGAGACGCCGAACTTTTGTGAAATAATTTTGGTAAAATTAAAATACGATCTGAACTAATTAAATTTACATACTTTTTGTTTTTTTGTAAATGCCATGTACTTTTCAAACTACGTATGTAGAATAAACGAAGAAGCTCCTATGGAAGGGGCAGCTACCAATGGCCCAATTTAGACCAAAATTCATTGGGATCTCCCAAATTGTAAAAAAAGCTTAGGTACAAAGTTTAATCAAAAATGTTTTTGTCAAAATGTTTAAAAGTTCATACGTAGTAAAATAAAGTAAATAAAGTTAATTTTTAGATTTTTGCAGATTTACAATTCGCCAAAGAAGTCTTTCGTCTAAGTCAAAAAAGCAGTTTTTGAAAGAACCTTGTATGTGTGTGCGTGTAGACTAATGGGGTTGGGTATGTTTGTCCAATATCAAAATCCCAAAAACAAAATTCCAAAAAACAAAATTCCATAAAACAAAATTCCAAACACAAAATTCCAAAAACAAAATTCCTATACGAAATTCCAAAATACAAAATTCCATTTTATGCCCATAGAAATAAAAAGCCTTTTATATTTCCATGGGCATAAAATGGAATTTTGTATTTATTTTCGCATTGAATATTCATTGAATGAATGTTTTAAATCAATCAAATTATTGTACAAACTAGTATTATTGAAACAAGTTGTAAACCTCGAGAAAATAAAACAAAAAATATATAAATTTGGAAAAAAAAAATTGTCAAGATTAAAAGGCGCCAAAATTTATCAAAATTAGATTTTTTGCGAAAAATGCGGTTAATATTAATTTAATAAAATAAATGGAATTTTATATACTTTGGAATTTTTCATTTTGTAAATAAATTTTTGTATTTTGGTTTTTGGAATTTTGAAATTTGAGTTATTTTTATTGGTGATTTGTACCAAGGAAGTTAGTCTTTTTACATTATTTGTGATTTTGGAATTTTGTGCGAATGGAATTTTTTTTTGTTGGAATAAAGTGTTCATCCCGAGTAATGTGTGTGTCCTCTCTACAGCCCAGACGGTTTGTCCGATTTGGACAAAACTTCATACTTTAGCTTTTCATTAGTTCGAGATCCTACTGATTTTGGCAAAAATCAGTTAACCGGAAGTGGCGGGCTTCATATAGAAGGCTTTTCGTTTTTTGAAAATATTTTGGAAACAATATAATTTACGAGAAGAGCGATTGTAAACTAAGAATAGTTTAGCTAAAATTTGCAACAATAGCGGTTCAGATCATTTTTACAAAATTAAAGCGGAAATGACGAGTTTTGTCAAAAACTATTTTTCAGTAAAAATGTGGTCAATGTATAGACAATGTGGATTGTTTGATCGGGATCAAACTTCATCCGATTCAGCTTTGTCCATAAATTAGGAAACCTTAGTACTTTTGGCTGAGAACGGTCCACTGGAATTGGCAGCTTTCATAAGAGGTTTTTAAATATTTTGTATTTACGAAAAAATGATTAAAATAAAATAATTATAAATAAAAATTCAAACAAAATTGGTTCAGATCATATTTTACATTTTACCGGGAATGACGAGTTTTGATAAAAAAAACTTTATTTCGCCAAAATTCGGCATCTCTACAGACAAAGCGGATTGAATTTTCGGAATAAAACTTCATACTAAAGCTTTTTCTATAAATTGGGAGAGTTATATGTGAAATGTGGTGGACATCTGCGTACAAGAAGTGGCAGCTTCCGTAGGAGATTTTCGAGTATAAATTATTGCAAAATATTGGGAACTATTTTGCTTATATAATTCAAATACTGATCAAATGTAATTATAGCAAGCGCAATAATTGAACTATAAATATAAAGTTAGCTAACGATCATTAAATTAAAATACAAATTGCAATTATTTTATTGGGTAATAAGAAATATACAAAATTTCACTAAATTCTACCATAAAAACTTTTATTAATTTATTAAATTCAAATTTATAAAGCCAGTAAGAGGAAATAGTCGCTCTTCTGGTGCAGATGAATAAAGACTCGCATTATACTTCTCGAAAGCTCTCTTTATATTCGACTAATAGTTTTTATTTTAAAATTACAATTTGTTTAAGAAATTTAAATGTGAGTTACAATTTCTTGAAATCAGAGTAATTTAATTATAAATTATTGAATTATTGGAAAAAGCTGAAGTTCGATCCTGATCAGTCAATCGGTATATTGTGCCCAAATTTTTATTGAGGATCAGTTTTGGTCCTGTATTGTTGCAAAATTAGTTTAAATCTATTAGTTTTTCTCGTAAACTATATACATTTCAAAATTCATGCTAAAAATGCTCCTATTGAAGCCGTCACTTCCGGTGGAAAAACTGAAAAGCTTCAATGGAAGCTGCCACTTCCGAAAAAGCTTCAATGGTAGCTGTTCATTCATCTCCCACTTTGCGGATAAAGCTTAGGTATGAAGTTTCACCCCTATTAATCAGTCCATCTGGGCTGTACAGGTGCCGAATCTTGCATTCCAAAATCATTTTGCAGAAAAATTTTAGAATAATTCATAACGTTTCTCAGCCCGGTATTAAAGCAACAGAGTAAAACAAATTGGTAGAATGTTTATTTTGCCAGCAGTGAGCTATTGAATACGTTCTTGGACCAAAACTCATATACCAAGTCAATGCTGCAAAGTAACAAAGCACGGTAAAATCAAAACGATTCGTTGAATTTCACATCGATATCATAGGACCTTTACCACCATCCGGAAGTAATATTTATTGTTTGACGATGATCCACCACTATACTCGCTGGCCTATAGCAACACCAATACCGAACATTAAGGCAGAAACTATCGCGGACGCATTAGTCAAAACTTGGATAAGTTGTTTCGGTATACCGTTAAGCATCGTGACTGATAGAAGCGCACAATTCAAATCAGTTTTTTTTGACGAGCTATCCAAAACACTCGGATTTCAACATAAACGTACCACAGCGTACAATCCAGCATGCAATGGTTTAATAGAACGATAACACCGTACCCTCAAAGGTGAGTTGAGCAAATTTTGTGAGCCCAAGACAGTGGACAAATTTGTGAGCCCAAGACAGTGGACAAGGTAATTACCACAAATCTTACTCGGTTTAAGAACTGCATTTCGCAACGATTTAAAAAGTACGTCAGCCGAACTTCTGTACCGTCAGAATTTGAGTTTCCTCGCAGGTTTCATGACATCAAGATACTTGCTACCGAATTCGTCACACAGATGTAATTCATCGACATCTACTTGAGTATGTAGTACATAAGTAGTTTGTGCCCTGTATAATTTTTTATGAAATTGGGGGAATATAAACTTGATTCCCACAGAACTGATACAAAAAAAAATATTCCCCAACTCCAGGAATTGCCAGAAAAAGGCTACTTGGATTCAATGTTGTTACTGACTATTATGTATGTTACCAGAAGTAAAACTTCGATAATTCTGTATCAGTGGATAACCACCATTCTATTCCTTGCTGATGGCTCTCACTCAGAATTTGTTACATGACTTGAAACCTACTGCACTTCACATAATGTGCGATCATATGCCAGAATAGATTAAATCTGACCAGAGTTCCAGTCCGAACTGAGAATAATCAGGTATGACGCAACAACCTGCATGACCTTTAAAAATCGTTAAGAAAATTACTATTGCTTCACAATTTTAATCGGTCTTGTAGAGTCGAAGCATTCCCAACTCTTTTATATTTGCTAAGTTTAGGAGGAATGATACCCCGTAGCAAAAAAGGAGAAACCGACCGTTGGTCTGCTTAAAGCAAGCAGCTATGAATGACGAGAAAGGAGAGAACAAAAAACAAATAATAATGAATCACAACTGCGAAAATAAAAAAGCGTTGCAAATGATTATTACTTGATAGAGAATTTAAGTATGTATATTAAAAAAAATATATTAAAATAAAAAAACCTAAGTTTATTTGCCTATTATTGGTTGGTAGCAAATAATAATTTCCTAATAGTTAACTTGCTAATGAGGTAATGAAAAAATTCGAAATACGTTCGTTCTGACCATCCGTCGTGCTAACCACCAGATAAAAGTTGATGAATGGAAACGAGATCTGCAACATATCGTCGCTTACTGAGTGGCTTTAAGTTAAAAAGCGGAGATAAGGACGCAAGTTGTAATATCCACCCAGGGAAATCGGTGCAATCCTGCTCCGAAATCTACGTTGTACAGCTTCAATTCTTCACATGTGCACTTCATGGTATGGGGACCAAACCTGACTAGCATACTCGAGCAAAGGCCCAGCAGATATCCTATAAATAGCTCTCGTAACATAAGGGTTCAAAAATTCTTTAGACCAGCGTTTAACGAATCCAAGCGAAAAGTTTGCTCGCGATTACATATTACCCCTAAGTCTCTTAAAAACTCATCGATGAAACTAGAAATTTGTTGATAAATTTGCATATCGTCTGCATAAATCCGAGGAGACGAGTTTTTAATCACAAAATCGATGTCCTTGATGGATAAGATGAAAAAAATAGGCCCAAGATCTGCCTTGCAGTGAATCGGTATTAGTTATTAAAGAAGCAGATATTGCTGACCTAAAGATCACTTGATACCTACGCTCAATCATATAACAGTCCAGCCAATAAGAGTTGAGGTGCAAAGCCACGAGCCCTGTCAGATGCCTTGCTGAAGTATGTTTTTCTTTTAATAAAAAATTTAAATTTTATGAGAACTTCTAGTTCAATTGATATAGATTACGATCATACTTAAAAATGAGAAATGTTACAACTTGGACGAACGTGGAAAAAATAAGTTAATCACCCAAATTAAAATATTTTTGCTTCACTCACATAAGGGTTAAATTGGTTGTATACGACAACCTCTACGAGTTTTTTTATGGGACGCAATTCCCTGTTGTACCATGGTGGAACTGCCAGTTTCAATCTTTGTACAGTTTAAGGAATGGATTGTTGAAAGCATTCAGGCAGGTTATTGTCGCAAATAGTTATAAAATCGCAGTTAGCCAATAATTAATTATGCTTCTTAAAATCGACCATACGGATATTAAAACTAGATGAACATTGACCGCTGGAAAATGTAATTAAAATATGTGGATGATAACAACTTACAAGTCAATTGTACTGAGAACCAAATTTGTTTTTGAAAATCTGCAACTATTGGTGCCAAAGAGTATATTAAGTCAAGCTACCGATTGTTCTTGACGTTACTGATCTGCATCAAACCAGAATTTGAAAAGTTATCATAGTAATGAAAGTTTTTATTGCAGATCGTGCCTTCGCAGCAACATGATGGGTATTATCCTCAGATTGTGTCCGGTTCCATCCCGGATCTGAGATCAACAAATTCTTGCATTAGGTACATTGGCTCAGGCCATGTTGTGACATTAGTAAGTCGAGCATAATTCCCGGGGCCGTCACTTTAAAGAAGGAAACATGATAATGGTATCGAGATATATTGCTAGGTAGGTTCGAGTCAACTCTAATAACATGCAGATTCAAAATGGAATTAACCTGTGCAAAAATTTCTGCGTTTGTCGTTGAGATATTGCGCCTGGAAACGAATATGTTCTTATGTTTAGTAGCCACTCTGAGCCGATAGGGGGGTTTAATGTTACATATTTATTTGTTGTATTTTCAGGGTTAACGGAGGTGTTATCGGATACAGGAACCACAAGATTTGTAGTTGTAAAATTCTGTTGGCTAATCGAAAGTGAGAAACAGGAACTACTGATGTTGTTAGTGTAAGATTACTGTTGATCGTGCTGAAGTTTGATATGGCATTTGGAAGAGCTTTTGCTGTTGTATATATAGGTCGGTTAGTTAACTCGCAATTGATCAGCCCGTTACAGGTGTCTCTCGTGGTTTAAAGTTCATTCTCAAAAAGTCATCACTAAGAGTGCAGCTGAAATCATCGAATTTACGTTAAATCAATTAGTAATTGTAGCAATGGATTCGCGGTCAAATAAATGCATGTGAAACTGCTAAAGTTTTACTAGTAAAAAAATTAGCAAAAATTTCACATGTATATAAAGCAGTGTGAAGTTTTTACTAAACTATACTAATCGTATATATGTGTATTAAAATGATACCTGTATAAAGCGGAAAAAGGTAACTTTTAATTTACTAACATTAATTGAAATTTTTGACAGTTACTTCATAAAAACCGAAAGAAATTATAATATATTTACCAGATCATTAATCAATATTCACTAACTCATTCGAATATTGGGGATAATAAAAGTACTAAAAAATAACTAGAGAAAATCGGTATCAAAAGCTGAATAGTAACACACACTACATGAATTAGGTGGGATGAATTATTGAAATCAAATGAGATAACCGGAGAAATTTAAAATTGAACCTCGGGTAAAATGAGTGGGGTAATAGACAAATTAGATAAAATAATACCAAGCTCCAAAGGGAGGGTAGCCTCTTATTAAAAATTAGAAATAAATTTAATGAGAATTCTTAGGGCTACAATAGATATCCATAAACATCTAAACACAACCTGAGGTATTTGAATTATTAATTAGGGTTCATGTTAGTTAGAAAAATCAGTGAGGACATCCTCATCTAGGGGTGTTTGGTTGTATTTAGATTTTTAGATATTCTCATTTAGAGAATATCTAAAAATCTAAATACAACCATGTGGACTAATAAAGAGTGGGACTATTTATTGGATTTTCTATTCAGGAGCTCCCTTTCCAGGTGTGGAAACAATTTATAGAATTTTGTATTATGACCAAATATAACACAACCTCAGGTATATGGGGTGTTAGGGACCATTTCAAGTAGAAATTATATTCAGTTGATCACAATCCAGGGGAGGAGACAGTACATAAAATTGTGTATTATGACCAAATATAATAAAAATTTTTAGGTCAACTAAGGAGATATACGTAGAGATCTTAACACAACCTCAAGTATTTGGGGTGGTAGACAAGGGAGGGGGCAGTTAATCAATTTTTTTATTATGACCAAATATATTAAAAATTGTTAGGCAAACTGAGGTATTCGTAGAGATCTTAGCACAACTTCAGATATTTGGATGCCAACTAGACATAATATTGAGGAGCTCTCCACAATTTATAGAATTTTGTATAATGATCAAATCTAATAAAAAAATTCTTATGATAACTGAGATATTCCTAGAGATCTTAAGACAACCTCAAGTATACGAGGTGTTAGTTTGATAGTTTGAGACCATTTCAGTTAGAAAAAATTGTTAGGAGCCCCTCATATAGGGGTGGGAACAGATTAGAGAATTTTGTATTATGACCAAATCTAATAAAAATTCTTAGGCCAACTCAGATATCTCCAGAGATTTTAACACAACCTTGTGTTATTGTATATGAGGTTTAAGTAGGGGACCATGTAAATTAGAAATAATATTCATGAGCTCCCATATAGGGGTGGAAGCAATTTATAGAATATTGTATTATAACTGAATATAATAAAAAATGTTAGACTTGACATAAGAATTTTTTATTATATTTGGTCATATAACAAAATTGGCGCCTCAAAACCAATGCCAAACCAGCGTCTGTTTTCCAGGTTAGGAGCGGATGAAGCGGGCGTCTGTCTTGTATCAAGCGGCTCGCTATATAAATGTGTTCAAGGTAGGACTGGATGCCTCAAGATTCTCACCAGTACGTGACCCACACACGTAACAAGCGGGTTGAGCGGAAGGCCAACAACCTCCCCTCATAAAAACTCACCAAGTTATGAACCCTAAACAAAGGCCTCGGATAACCATATCGGATTCATTACAAACTCGACCTCGGATATTGTACACGGACAACGCTTTAAAAATGGGAACATGGAACGTGCTTAGCCTCTTAAGACCTGGAGATCTCCAGAACCTATCGAACCAAGCAAAGAGTTACACATTAGACGTACTTGCACTACAAGAGCTTAGATGGTCTGGGAGTGGGATCCATGACACCACCAATGGTTACACTCTTCATTACAGCGGCCATCAGAACGGAGGAGAATTTGGAGTTGGCTTCCTCATCCATCGGCGCGTGAAGCATCATATCATCGATTTCCGCCCTATCAACATGCGGATATGCACGGTCAGACTTCGCACTAAGAAATTTAACATCACGATCGTTAATGTGCATGCACCCACCGAAGATAAATCAGATGACATCAAAGATCTTTTCTTTGTCGAACTGGAGGAAGTTATCAATACATACCGCACCACGACATCAAAATCATCGTGGGCGACTTTAATGCAAAAATCGGTAGGAGTGCAGAAAATACATCGCACATCGGTCCTAACAGCCTGCACCTAACTAGTAATAACAACGGCCAACGAGTCACCGACCTGGCAATAACGTACAACTTAGTTGTATCAAGTACGTTTTTCCCACATAAGAGAATCCACAAAGTAACGTGGAGATCGAATGATGGGAGAACGGAAAATCAAATCGATCACGTCATGGTGTCTAAAAGACACTCCACCAGCATATCTGACGTTAGATCTTACAGGGGGGCAGACATGGACAGCGATCATATGCTTGTCATATTTAAATAGTTATAAGTGCAAACTGTCATCTAAGTTTAACAGACAAGCACAAAAGACCGTTCGATGGAATATCAATGCTCTAAAAGACCAAGCGTCATTGCAGAGTTACCAATCAGCTGTCACTAACTATTTAGAGCGGCCCAGCAACAACGAAGAAGCTCCCTCTAACATCGAGGAGCAGTGGCACGCTATACAGTCAGCCATAACCACCGCGGCGCAAAATACCATCGGAAGAAGACCTCCGAGAGCCCGCAATGATTGGTTCGATGACCAATGCCGTAGGGTCGTCGAAAATAAACGAACGCTTCGTGAAAAATGGTTGGCTCGCAACACTAGAAGCACTCTAGCAGAATATCTCCGCGCTAGGAAAGCCACGACTAAATACCTTCGACAAAAAAAGCGCGAACATATGAGATTATGCATCGAAAACATCAGCTTCCAAGCGGAACTAGGAAACTCAAGGGACTGTTTTGCCAACGCCAGGAATCTCACTAAAGACTTCCACCCAAGAAGTACAGCCATCAAAGACGGGAATGGAGAGTTGAGAACAAACGTGGCTGATGTTCTCTCAGTATGGCAAACCTACTTTCAAAATCTGCTAAATCGGAATGACGACGTGACCCCCATTAGAGCAATAGCTCCTCCAGGTGACGAGGTCTTTGTCGAATATCCCACAGTGGAGGAAGTAGACGCAGCTATTAGTCGATTGAAAAACGGAAAGGCACCCGGTCTCGATGGAATCCCCGCAGAATTGATTAAACTCGGAGGCGCTACTCTTGCAACAAGTCTATACGACCTCGTCGTCTGTATTTGGGACCAAGAAGAGCTGCCTGAGAATTGGAAGACCGCACTCATATGTCCGCTGCATAAAAAAGGCGACCGTCTCAAATGTGAAAACTATCGTGGCATAGCTTTATTGAACGCTGCTTACAAAGTGTTGGCTAATGTTGTACTTGCCAGACTCATCCCTTTCGCCGAAAACATCATTGGCGACTATCAATGTGGTTTTCGACCCAACCGATCAACCACGGACCAGTGTTTTACCATGAGGATGATCTTGGAAAAATGTTGGGAGTACAACATAACCATACATCAACTATATATAGACTTCCGGCAGGCATATGACAGTATAAACCGCGACAACTTATGGGCCGCGCTCATATGCCTAGGAATCCCAGAGAAACTCGTTTCGCTGTGTAAATTAACAACGTCTGGGTCTGTATGTAGAATCGTAATTGAAGGAACTGTGTCAGACTCATTTGAAATAACATCTGGCGTTCGACAAGGTGATGCACTCGCGCCTTTGCTGTTCAATTTGGCGCTTGAGTACGTAGTGAGAAAAAGCAACATCGAAACTCCGCGCTGTATATTTAATAAATCCGGCCAAATTCTTGGATATGCAGATGATATCGTGCTTCTTGGCCGAAGACCTAGCGATATCAAAGACAGTTTCATACCGCTCGATCGCTGCGCAAGAAGACTTGGTTTGGAGGTGAACAGCAGTAAAACCAAATATCTAACAACACCCAGGAACATCTCTAGTGCAAATATCGGAATTGGCGACCACAATTTTGATGGTGTCGAAAACTTTAAATACCTCGGGTCAGTTATAACATCACTGAATGAAATCCAGGCAGAAATAAAAGCCCGAATCGCTGCCGGACAACGAGTTTTCTACGCCCAATCAAGATTATTGCGTTCGAAACATCTATCGCAGTCGTGCAAGCTCGCACTTTATAAAGCACTAATAAGACCTGTGCTGACTTTCGGAAGCGAGAGCTGGACCATGACCTCTAACGATTGTAGATTGTTATCTACATTCGAAAGGAAGGTCATCCGTTCAATTTTTGGTCCAATTAAAGTTGCGAACAACGAATACCGGATTCGTATGAATCACGAAATAAAGCAACTCCTCGGAGGCAGCGATATCATCGGATTCATTAAATCCAATCGAGTGAGATGGCTCGGCCACGTTACAAGGTCCCCACAACAACGGATGATAAATAAAGTGTTTCACCAACAACCAGCCGGAGTACGTCGTAGAGGAAGACCCCGACTACGCTGGCGTGACGACATTGAACAAGATCTGCTAGCATTAGGATGTCGAAACTGGAGGACGAGAGCAATGGATCGGGATGGATGGAGGGCCATTGTGCGGGCGGCGAAATCCCTTCATGGGATGTGAAAGCCAGAGAGAGAGAGAAAAATATAACAAAATTCTATAATTTATCTTCATCCCTGGTTGGAAATAGCCCCTGATTATTTTTAAAATTTACATGGCTCCAAACTTACACTCCATATACCTGAAATTGTATTAAGATATCTGGGCATATCTCACCTAGCCTAATTTTTTTTACTAAATATATTTGGTCGTAATAAAAAATTCTCCCCACCCCTGGATGGGGAGCTCTTGAATATTATTTCTAATTTACATGGTCCCCTTCTAACACCCCATAAACATAAGGTTGTGTTGAAATCTCTTGGGATATCTCAGTTGGCCTAAGCTATTTTATTATATTTGGCCATACTACAAAATCCTCTAAACTGTTCCCACCCCTGGATAAGGGGCTTCTGATAAGTTTTTCTAATTATCCCAACTAACACCCCATATGCCTGAGGTTGTGTTAAGATCTCTAGTGATATCTAATTTATCCTAAGAATTTTTGTTATATTTGAGTCTCTATTCTTGAAATCGGTGGAAATTTTCATAATCGGAATACAGAGTCTATTTTTTAATTCAACCCGAGCAAGCAGGCTTGCTCAGAGTATTGTACACCGAGCACAGGTTGTGCAGTGCAAAATGATGCAGTGTGCATAGAGTTATTACTCTATGCACACTGGATCATTTTGTTGAAAAATTTGTTTTTTTTTTTTTTACTTTGGATACTCTTTGCATTCACTTACATTCAGAGTAAAATTTGAAAAACCGAGTATGCGTGGTGTAAGCACAGAGTAAAATTACTCAGGTTGAATAAAAAAAAACACAGAGTATACAGAGTTTTGACAGAGCACTGCTTGCTCAGGATGAATTAAAAAATAGGCCCATAATTTGCTATGCAATTCTTTATATTACTAAAATTTTTTGACCGCTACTTTAATCATTTTTTTTAAATTAAGAAACATAATTTTCCCCCCTATTAAGGGAAAAATTCCAATTTTGTAATTCGATACGGAATTAGTTGCTTAGTAGGTAAATAAATAATAGAAAACCTGCATACAAATTTGAAAAAAATATTAAAGTAGCCGGCGAAAAATTTTAGTAATATAAAGAATTTCGTAGCAAATTGTATTCCGATTACGAAAATTTCCACCGATTTCAAGAATAAGGCCCTTGGTCATAAGTAATACAAAATTCTATAAATTGTATCCGCCCCTGAATGAGGAGCTCCTCAATCTTATTTATTGCTGGCATCGTCTCTAACAAATACCCTAAATATCTGAAGTTGTGTTAAGATCTCTAGGAATACCCCAGTTGGCCAAAGAATTTTTATTATATTTGGTCATAATACTGAATTGTATAAATTGTCCCCACCTCTAAATGCCTAGCTTCTGATTATTTTACCTAACTGATATGGATTCCAACTAACACCTCATATACTCTAGGTTGTGTTAAGATCTCTAGGAATACATCATTTTCAAGAATTCTTAATAAATAGTTTTATCTACTATATTGTATAACTTGTTCCTTAGAATTATGAACACAATTTATTTTTGCTGACTGAATATGAGCATCTTTCCCTTAGCTGTAAATGCAACAGGCTTTTTTTCTGTATTATTGATCGTATAAGATAATTTTTTAATTATTTGCTTTAATTAGTATTGGAATGCTAATTTTTTTGAGAATTTTAAATATAATTTTTAGTCAAATTACACTTTCATATAACTAGTCGAAATAAAGTTAATCGCTACTGCTCGTGGGACAACTGCCTTGAAGAGGATGACTGCATTCAGTTTGTTTGTATTTTTGCAGTTTTCTAGGTAGTCCAGCCGTTTTCAATTATTTTCACATTGTACTAACTCCGAGTAGTCAGGGATAGTAAACAAAGGTCCTCGCGCCTCCATTCTCATTGGGCCAAAATATTCGGATTGTATGAAACCAATCTTAGCAATTTAGCCAAAAAAATCAAGAAATAATCTATAAATTGCAAAACAATTTAAGCAACAATAAATTTAATCCATCAAATCGAACATACGCAAATAAATTAGTTTTTAATCAAATTTCTATAAAATAAATACGGCCAATTTAATTGATTATTTAAAAGCAATTTACAATAAAAATGGAAATTTATTATTGCATTTAAATCAAATCAATCGTAATTTTATTTTGTGTGTATATTTTTATTTTTTTCAATTTAATCAACTGTAAATAACAGTAATTTCGAGAGCAACAAGCACTACTGTACATAATAAATTGATTTGGTAACAAAAACAAAATCGATTTCCGGAAAAACGTTCTCTAATGAAAATTTGTAAATATAATTTTGATGTTTTAATTGAAAACGGAAAATGAGTAGATATTTTCAATCGTTATATGCATGCACTATAGCCTATGTACCATATATGGATTCCGAGTCTACACACATGAAAGAGATGGAAAGTAGGACACGTGCGTTCTAACTATATATATATATTATTTTGTTGTTGTTGCATTTTCATCTCATTTAAACGATTTCATCTATATATGGAGCAGAGCACACATTAAACACGTGCCATTAAATATAAAAAAGAAAATTTTGTTGTGTAATTTTCATTTTCAATTTTTAAATTGTTTATTTTCCTATTATTATTATATTTGGTGTGTTTGGTAAAATAAATAAATTTTTTTTATTCTTTTGGAGCTGGAGTGAGAGATGTTTTCATTAGATTTGGAAAATGTGTGTTGTATTTGTATGTACTCGTATAATCGAGATTGCAAAATACTTGTAAATATTATTCGGTCGTACAGCATAATGACTTTGCCAGATGGTTTGTTTGATTTGTTACAATTTTATGTTGTAAACGATTTTATGTTTTGGTGCAAGATTCAATTTCAATTCTTTTATATATTTTATGTGTGTACGTCTAATAAATTATCCAACATTTATATTAAATTAGTTGGATATATCATAATTATGTGATTATCTGGTCTGGTATCTATGGTGCGGTTGCGAAACACGTGCATATATACTGTTTGGGTTAGAGTATGGCAGATTTAATTTCAGAATTATTTCATATGGGATTCTACCACCTTGTAAATTTCTCATGAACAGCCTGCCTGCCTAATTTGAGGAACAGTCAAATATAAATTCATACTCAGCTGATTGGTTTATTTACATTTAATTTGTACATGAGTATTTTTGCACATTTATGTATCATCGCGCACACTGGGAAGAGGGAATTTAAATTCTGAGTAGTGGAAGCACACACAAAAAAATTATAATAAAACACTTTGTTCAATTAATGTAATTTTTTTATTCAATATATGTATATAAAACGTTCGAAGCTGAAACATGTCTGAATTTTAAACACTTTTTCTGTGACGTGACAATAGAGACGGTTGATATTGAATTTTTTATAATTAATTTTCTAGTCGCTATACACACAGTTTCTATACGACGATACGTAGTGTTATAGCAAAAAAAAGTTTAATATAACTTCTGCACTATTTAAAGTTTTTAATGTCAAAGTGCTGTAAACTGGAAAATCTGATTGTAATTGGATATTTTAATTGAATTTCGATCACAAAATATGTAACCAGTTTGACAAAATACTGTGTAGAGCTCAATTACCCAAAAAAAAACAACATGGACAACATTTTGTTAAACAATTCCACAATTTGTTACGGCCGAAAACAATAAACTTGATGAAGGTTTGAATTAAGGAATTTTTTTCTTATATACAATTTTGTTGTTGTTTTAATTATTTTATAACGTATTTTGCATGTACGAAAACACTGTATTTTTGAGAAAAGTATAAGTTTGCAAAACTTTTTATAAAGATCTGGAGGTAAAGTAAGAAGAAAAATGATCCACAATTTGTTATATACTTTGAATCAAGGTTGTTATACGGAACGAATCATAAATTTATTATATGTACAATGAACATAAACATCTTATAATCTCTTCTTATAAACTGTTTTTGTGTTCATTGTTAAAAAATTTAACAAAGTCACTGCAAATATTTTTGTATGCGAAGGTAATTTAGTTGTTGTTTACTGTTTAGATATATTTTTAATAGACCATCAAATGTAACGAATTTACCTATATATCGAATGAGGACAATTGCTTTAAGGCCAATACAATTATTAACCATTTAACCTATTCAATCTTTATCCTTTCTCTTAGTAGAATAGAATTGCGTTGTATTGTGCCGTAACATCGCTAGGTATCTACAACCGGGTCGTTCCTTCCTAAAAAATGCCTGCCTAAATAAATGGGGTATTGTTATGTGTAAACAGCTGAACGGATCAAACATAAGCGTGAATATTAATTTTTTATGATTTTAATTTAAAAAGGATGATGTTTCACTGCACTGTACAATGAAATTTTTGAGTAAATGGCTAATACTAATTATGGGTTGGGATATTGAAAATCCCGCATTTTTGTTAATATCCCGCATTTTAAAATCCCATAATGTTGATATGAAGTGTATAACTTTTTAGCCAGTTATGAAGAAGAAGAAATTAGGGGGTTTTAAAATGATTTTTGGAAGAAGTTCCGAAATATGGCCTACTAGGCTGGAACTCAGCCATTTCTTAACTGGTTATGATGGATTGGGTTTGTTAGATGGAAATGGGATTTTAAAATGATTTTTGGAAGAAGTTTGGGAATATGGCCACCTGGGATGGAACTGAGCGATTTTTTAACCGATTATGATGATATTGAGTATGTTGGATGTAAATTTGACTACTTCAAAGAAGCTGAAAGAACAACGACGTCGTACTATTCATTGATATTAAACAAACGGCTCTTTCATCAAGACAACGCTCACACTACTGCAGTTTGATTTGAAGGTCCGGTCAGCGTTTTCACCTGATCTGGTCTTTGGATACCACCACCGTAGACTCCTATTTTGCCAAGCAACGATCAAACTTTTATTTGGATGTGTGTTGACGTATAATAAGATCACATTTAGTTGTTTCAGGTGACCCAACTATTATGACAAGTTCCGATTCATATTGTAAAGTTTCTTCAGAAATTAATTTTATTTTCCAATTTCGATCCAAGAAACCCAATTTCATCCTAATCGGGTAAGAAACGGCTGAATTCCGTCCCAGGTGGCCATATCATGATCCAAAAATCATTTTATAATCTTATTTTCATAACTCAATCATATCATAATCGATGTCCATATTTCAGAACTTCTTTCACAATCCTTTTATAATTCCATTTTCATCCAAAAAAACACAATCCCATCATAATCAGTTAAGAAATGGTCCCATGTGGCCATATTTCAGAACTTTTTCCAAAAGCCATTTCATCTTACATATCCAATTCCATCATAATCGGTTAAGAAATAGCTGTGTTCCGTTCCATAAGGCCGTATTCCAGAACTTCTTCCAAGAATTATTTTATAATGAGATTTCCATCCAACATACTCAATCAATTATGCAAATCGATTAAGAAATAGCTGAGTTCCGTTCCATGAGGAAATATTCCAAAATTTTTTCTAAAAATTCATTTTGTCATTAAACTGCAATGCATGTGAATAATTTTTTAGGAAAAACATACATTTACTCTCTCAATTTCTTACTCTTTTTCTAAATGTGTTTGAAAAAGGAAAAAATAGTCTTTTGTCGATTTTTTATGGCATACGTTGACTAAATGAATAGTTATGACAAATCTCATTAGTTTCTCAAATGACTCGTCCAAGGCCTGTCCACGCTCGGCGACAACTATGAGACATGGGTACATACATTTCTTCTTTTATGACACTGTCATAAGCGAAACATATATGGCAAGTCTTTGATGTTTCTCATCCTGTCATTTACTTTAAAAAATATCGTAGGTAAACAATCGAGAGAAAATTTTGCACTTTATTTCCAGTATACTCTGTGTCGCAACGTCTTCCTTTATAATTAATTTTTGTGTCAACATTTTATTTTTCGAACTGGTAAGTAAACATCTATTATTTATTTTCCTACTAAGGGAAAAGTTTCGACTGGGTAAATGGACGCGGAATTATTTCCTTAGTAGGGAAATAAACAATAGAAAACGTGTGTGAAAACTGCGTGACAGAAACGCAGTCGAAACATCAAAATGTTACAACCTAGCAGGCTGGTCAATGATATAAAAATTGAAACAGTGACAAATTTTACTCTACAGAAACGAGAAATAAACTTCGTATGAGAAATTGGAGAAAACAAAGGCTACTAGATTTTTTTGTTTTACTTATTATCCCTGCAATTTGTTCGGGGCCAAGGCTCTCCTAACTCTTCCGCGGTCTGGTTTTCCCGTCCTTACTTTTACGAAGTTGCCAGCCAATTTGAGGACGTATGGCTATAGGTCCGATTTTATCACCATCTGCACATTGCATGTACATTAAAATTTAATGAGATTTATTTTATTGTTGCTGCCGATAATAAAAATCAAAATAGAAATGTGATGTGAGAAAAATTACGGTTACGTAAAAAGTAATAGCCCAGATTTGATTGGGAAATATTAATCGAATACGGTTTGCTATCACAAATATGTGTGATTTACCGTATTTTTGTGATGCTGATCAGCGTGTAAGTATTTTATGTTTCTATTGTTATCCCATTAAATTAGAGATAGAACCCGGGAGCTGCACCATAATCATAATGGGTTGTAAAATAAACCCTTCTTATTATCACTGCTGATGTCAGCAGATCTGCTCAGCGATGCTTACTTCTAAATTTATTATACTGGAGAAGGTATTTGTGATTGGTTTTGCCATTATTTTATTTCAAAAATGACTTGTAATTAATTATTTTGTTTTCGCGCAATTCCAAATTAAATTGTGGATCATAATCGGTTTCTTCCTTCGCAGCCGTCTTATTCGGTTTGAATCATCCAACATACGACGTATCTCAGCATTTTGGTGTATACTGGTGTTTCTCGCGTGTTTGTTTACTTCTTCACTAACGAAATCCATCTCTATGGATTGGACTTTATTTTGGAATGACTGGATCATATTGACAATGGTTTTCTTTGTACAGCTGAATACCGTAAGTCGACACAGGTCTTGGGATTTGCCGGTATATTAGCAATTTATTAGGTAGAGTTAGCTCAGAATTTCTTCCTAGCAGCCAAACTATCTTTCTGTATTTGATGTTTAACTCTTATTTTTCTTTCCATTTTAGTTTCGCGTCTAGAGTCTATCTATTCATGACTTTGCCTTGTTTGTATAGGAAATTTGCTGAGAGTTCAGTTCTACTGGTATCCAGTTCACCTTGTTGGTAAAGTTTACGTGAACAGATTTTGTTTCATTAAGTTTTATCTCTTCGTCCACTGTTTTGGCAGAGTTAATATTTCGTCCGGCGATATTTGCCGAATTTTGCACTCTTCTTCAAACAGTTCTATTAAACGATTTTTTTTTCAATAGATATCTTTTGGTAATTTACGGTTCGTTGCTTGTTTTTTGATTGAGGTTCTTAAAAGTGGTTTATGTAATAAAATTATTTTTACATATTATAGTAGATGATATTTATATTACGTATAATGTTACATTACCTGATGAACTATTGGATTCAGAAGAACCCATTTTAATTTTCTTATCATTCAGGAAGGAAAATTTTATGGGTTATTTATTTGAAAATTGTTTCATTTAATTTAGTAAAAAGTTTCATTCCAATTGTAAAATGTTTCACTTAATCTGAAAAGTTTATATTTCGGCATTTATTTCCACCAATTTTACCAACATACAAAAATTCTCAAAATATTATTTCAAATACATTAAATGTTCCTCTATCATCCGATGTAACCCACTAGTACGGCCAAGGAATAGTTTCTGAGTTCAATGAACTATATCTCGAATACTAAACATAAAAAATCTCAAAAAAATATTTCAAATACGTTAAATGTTTCTCCATAATCCGATGTAACCCAGTAGTCCGGCCCACGAATATTTGCTATGTTTGGAGGACTATATCACAACTCTGCCCCATAGAAAAATTCAGGAAAATCTCAAAAATTGCTTTGAATCACCAGACTAAAGATGATAAAATAGATCATGTAAAATTTCTTGAAAACGTAATCGGGGATGGGTAAATAGTTAATATCATTTATTTGTCTTGGCCCCGAAAATTTTTCTTTTTTTATATTATCATGAAATTGCAACATTTTTACTTTCTGCCCCGAAAAATGTTCGTGTCATGATAGTTTTAGCTGCCATGACAGTAAATATTTTCTGGGCTGAGAGAAAAAAATGTCGAATTTTTCTGACAGTCAAAAATGTCATGATATGTGGAGATTTTTTGGGCTGAGAGTAGAAAATATCATGATAGTAATAATTAGTGTTGCCATCGCATTTTTCGGGGATGGAATTTGGGCTATCTTCACATACATTAAAAAGTATCAACTACGATCTATTTTCCGTCGGAATTGACATTTGATTTTTGTCGTAAAATCCGCGTTACTCGGATGTTTATTTCATAATAGCAATTTCCGTGGCGAATAGGGTCCCAGAACTCCAAAAACATGCATTAATAAATTCCTTTGCAGATCATTTGTCATGCGCATCATTTGTCATGCGGTATATCCAGAAACAAATCGAAATTCATGCCATAATTCGGATTTCCTTAGAACTCTGCAAAAGCCATAATTGTCAACAGAGTATCAACTTCGAAAGATCGAGAATCTTCGTCGGCGTTGCGGAATAATATTTTGGATCTCAACGAAAGTATATCTGCATATACCGGATATGCAACGACACAATTTCACGCCTATATGAACTGCGATGGCATAGTAGTTTCTGCAGTGAGGAATTCGATTGGTTGATCTCATTTTCCATGGTTTAGAACCATCACTTGGAATAATGTCGTACGTGTGACTTTAGCCAACGTTGGCGTTGCAAGTATAACCTCCCATATATTCGTGGAATAACCGCAACTTCCTTCTCGTCCATGTTATTCCTTTAACTTTCTGAGCTTCTACCAAACCACTTTCTGGTTGGTGATCTCAACCAGAATTAAAACATTAATACTCAATTTTCTTACGATCAATTATATTAAAGGCCATTTGGGTGCTCGAGCCTATGGATGTCCGTTTTCCGACCGTAAAAATTTGTGCGCGTGTGGACTTCCGCGATGTTGAAACTAAATCGTTCTTAAAATTCCACCCGATTACCTAAAAATGCGGGCAATGCATCGATACAGAAAAGACGGTCGCATACAAAACATACTGAGCCAAATTAAATTTTTTGAAATTTAGCTTTGAAACTAAATAATTTGCTGACAAACTACGAAACGGATTGGGCTATGATGTTGTCGTAGTATAATAAACCGGATTTTGTAGTTTTTCCCTTTTTCTTTAAATGAATTGTTTGTGGAATCAACTTTCAACTTACTTGTTGTTGTTTCTCTCATCTTACAGATTCTTGATTACCTTAATAGTATAATTCTGTTAATTCGTTTCGGCAATGGGATTGAAAAAAACGATTGAAACAGGGATTTTTGAATGCGCTATTCAAATGCTTTTCATTCATTTCATTATGTGTGATCAATTTACACAGGGGCGGCGAGGATATGATGGACCTGTATTGCAATAGGTTTTCTTTGATATTTATGGTAGAGTAGTTTGAATTGGTTTCGTTCACAATGAACATTATGCTTCTCAACTGACGGTTGTATTCATATAATATGCTCTATCGTTACCTATATTTATAAGCTATTTTAAATTGTTTTGTTTGTTTAGGAGTTGATGCAGTCATCAATTTTTACTTTAGGGACGCAAATTTGCAGGTTTACATAAAACCCTTGTCTTAGGCTTAGATTTGTATGTCCAAATTAGTCTCTACTGAATATTATAGATGTGTTTGTTGAGGTTTGCAGTCAATTTCACGGAAGTGGCATCATTTTTGAAATTTTAGGATTTGAAATTTTGAGCTATAGGATTACCACGATACGTTTATAATCTGTCGTGGAATCATCACGGCTTTGTAAAGCATAAATGTTGTTGATTAGTGATGTTAGCAGAAGATCGCATGGTTTTTATTTTGGAAAAGTGGGTATCGAGCGCTCCTTTATAAACATTACATATTTTCTTGGTACATTTTACTCTGATTATTTATAAAAATGATTCTTTCCACAATTTGATTTTGAGATTAAATAATTTTACTAATCCTTTATTCAATTTTATTCAGTGTTTATTACATTTATTTGTTTTAATTTGGATTGCAATTTAGAGTTATCAATGTTTATCAAAATGTTTATTATCAACACTATTATTCATTGCAGTTCCTGATTAAGCTTATTATAATAGTCCTAATGATCATTTTTGATTACAGAAGATCTTTGTAGCCGTAATACTTTCTAATTAAAAATAAAAATTTAATTTAAAAAGCAGACAAGGTAGGAATCATAATCGCCATCGGGTTGATAATTAATTTGATATTTCTGTCGATATTTGACTTTGAAATTACAGATTGCTTGGAAGCTACAGTATAAATTTGAAATGCAGTTAAATATTGATGTACATACTTAGATAGTAGAAAGATCATGGCATTTCTTTAATTAAATTAGTTACTAGTTTGTTGTAGGAGACTGTAAATTGGTGAAGGTTTTGATTTTGTTCTAGGTTGGATAAATAATTACCGCTGGTTGTTCTTTTCATGATTTAGGTAATACAGTTGACAACCATACAATATTTTCGAATGTCTTATTTTAATATTTGCTGAATCATTTATTTTATAATTCAAACGTTTAATAATTGATTGGGTTATTTGGTTATCAAGGGTCCAACAGCTGTGCTAGCTACTTATTATTAATTTTGTTATCTTACAGATTCCTGATTGCTTTAAATTTTATTCTAAAGTTTAATTTTTAGGTATTGGGGCTCTAAAACCGTGCCAAACATCCATTATTGATATAGTATCTTACATATTTCAGATTAGCTGTTTTTGGAACAAGATTTCATTTGGTCATTTTATTTGTTGTTTTTAAATAAATATTTGTATAAGTTTTTGCCTGAACAGCTAATATATATGATTTTTTGCTATTATTGACATTTTTGCATTTAGGTAGGACATGTAGCAGGAAAATATTAATTCATTATTAAATTTCAGAGAATGTGCAGATGTGTACGAACAATATTTCTTTGTAATTTAATTGTCGATTATGTAGTAGAATAGTATTGTTACCATGTTACTAATTTATCATTTTGGTTATGGGATTCTAGAACTGTGCAATGGGATTCTAGAACTGTGTAAAAAATTATGTTTGATGTATTACCTCATCGATTCTAGATTAGCTGCTTTTGAAACTGGATGTTATTTCACAATATTTTTATTTAAAAAATATCCATAATTATGGCAGGGGTGGCAGTTACTGTTTGTCTTTTACATTATTTTAATTAAAACCATTATTATTCAAATTATTTTATTAGAAATGAATACATTCAGCAGATTTCAAAGCCTTGTGGAAGACTGAAAGATAATTTGCTCTTTCTGATTGCCGAACTTTTATACCATAAAACCAAAAATAATTGTGCTGTCTTGTGCTTATCAATTTAACTATTGACTACTTAGGTGTCTGTAACCGGGTCAAGTCTATCATATCTAACAACCTTTCCTATCCCTCCATCTTGTTATATGTAAAAGGGGTGTACGGTAGGCCCGGCGTATCCGGGATCCCTGCTTAGTCTTGGCCGTACATTCTAATCAATCAAAATCAATCAATCAATCTGCACATTGCATGTACATTGTACATGACTACTAGATTTAATTAAATTTTATTTCAATATTCAATATTTGACTATATATTACTGTTCATATTTATTTCACTTTTACTGTTCAATTTTACTTCTGTCTGGCGTCCTGCTCCACATCTCCACCACGAATCCGTATCAAACGCCCAAAATTCGTTACATTTGGTGTTAGAAGTGGAATTTTGGAAGTACCAGCAATGGTGAAAAACATACATCCCAGCAATTGAGGGATAAGCTACTTTCGATATTGCAGAGTGCCATGGAAGAAAATGCTGAAATAGGAGGGGCGTAGATCGTGACAATTTTCACCCATTAAAGATGATGCTAGTTACCCCAAATGATGAGCAGAAACTCCAGACTTGCGAAGAGGAATTCTAAAATGAGGAAACAAGAGTGGGGATGAAACAGACACCACAGAAAAGATACAGCCGCCTGCTCCTGAAAAACAAAAACCAGACCAGAATGCAAGCAGACCAGGCTATCAAGTTTGACCAACAAAGTGCCAGGTTCGATATGCAAGTGGTCAATTTGCTGAGCTAGGTAACAAAGCGCTCAATTAGCAGAAACCACGACCAGAACAAAGTGTGCAGTTTGCCGAGTTACACTAGAAACTCAACCAAATTCAGCACGTCCGATATCTACAAGTTAAAGAATTAAGAAGAGAAATAAATTCTCTTGAGAGATAAGTCGATGGCCAGCCTCAAGAATTACAAGGATAAATTAGGCAGAAACTTTAAAACTTCGAAACGCTTTAAAACTTTCAGAGATGGCCAGTTAAATAAAACGGTTTCAACAGAACTAGTTGCCGGAATCTCAAGAGTAATTTTAAAGCCTTCATAACATTCGATGGCGACATAATATTTGAGAATTTTAAGGTACAGTTTCAAGCGGCAGTACAGCACAATTGTTGGAGTGCAAGGGAACAGCTCAACGCAGTCATTTTAGCTTGGAAACGCCTAACATGTCAAACACTGTATCTGCAACGGAACGGATTTATGAACCGCTTATGGAACTAAGATATTGGCAGTCACACGCACGTATGCGAATTATGCAAGATCTAACTGTAAAGCAAGCGGCCGATGTGTGAACGGACTAACAGTGATCGCGTTTATCAGTGCTGTAAAGTACAACCATTTGCAACTTCATTTGAGAACCAATACTAATTGTAAAACCATGTAAAAAGTAATGGCGTTGGCTTTAGAAAATGAGGCAGTTAGAGTAAGTGGTACATTGCAATGGCTACATTGACGCTCAATAAAATTGAGCAAGCTGGATTTGGAGGACAACAAGCAAATAAAAGCGCTAATAAAGAAGGAGATAAGGAAACAACGAAAAACTTTATAGCGTATGTCAACGACTCGGATATTATGATCGATATGGAGGTAGTTAAACGTTGAACGAGACGATGATAGAAAAAGTTTGTTAACTCCTAAAAACATTTAATGAACATGGTGATGGTCAGTTTTGAAGGGTGTAAGCTGGTGAAAGAGGGAAAATGCCACAAAAACACCGTTAAAATTACGCAACTTGGAACGGATTACAAAAGTATCGCTGTTATTGGCTTATTGGCACAGCGTCAATGCACTTTCCACTAGATAGTGCGCCTTCGTAATCGGTTGTTTGTTCTAATATGGTAGAACCAGAACAGATTGAAGCTACTGTCTGTTATAACTTGTTAACAACAACAGGTGAATCTGCGATAGTAAAAGGAGAGTATAACCTTCCAGTAAGGTGTAGCGGAATACGGTTCAAACATCGGTTTATCGTAGGTAGAATAACTGATGATTGTCATCGGACTAGCCAGATATTATGAAGAAATATGGATAAGCATAGGTATTAAAATGGCGTAATGTGGGGTATTCGGACGATAATCGAGGGCAAGGCCGAGATACCACCGATGTGATAAAAAGTGATCTACGCCAAAATGGACGCTTAAATAATGGTTAGTTGTGTGCTCGAACCTTAGTGAAATTTCAGCAGAAAGTACTAGTACCAAGAAGATTATTCGCTCCATATGCAGCCGTCTTGCATCAGAACAGTGAGATGTCGCAGTGGAAGCACTAGATGAATTAGCCGATGTATTTGCTCCATTATCAGGAGCAGAATTAGGAATTGAGCAATAAGGAATTGACACAGGGAACGTTACTCCGCAGTCCGGCATCCACAAAGATGATTACCGCTAGCGAAACAACAGCAAACAGCAGAATTAACTGAACAAATGGAACGTGACGGAGTGATATAGCAGTCTAGCACCCCATGGAATTTGCCAATGGTTCTTAAGTAATTCTACATTTGGGAGATTAATGGCCGAAAAATAAGTGGATGGTTAAGTGGCCTAAATTGGAAAACATTTCGATTTATTTGGATGACATCATTGTACTAGGCTACCTGAGGAGCAAGTAGCTAGGTAGACCAACGACTACAAGCCTAAGCAATGCGTAAGACATGAAGTAGAGCCCAGTTTAAATCATAACATGGTTGGCATGAAATTTCATCTCAAAGCGCCACTTTTAAAATTTATTGGGTGCATTAGCTAATTTTTGAAAATTGATGACGCGATACAGTAAGAATCCTGGAATCGGTTAACAACGATAATAATAAACAGCAAATTGTGCTATCATCCAATCAGATACGAACAGTTTGTTAAGAAACACATGGTGGTAGATCCGGAGCACATTTCGGAAAAAACAATAGAATTTTATTTGGTTAAATGCGACAGGGACATTGAATGTTGGTGACCGTAAACTCTGGCGAAACGGATAATGCAGCAATATAATGTTGAAGCACCGTTTGAACGAATAGAAAATGAGTGGAAATCTACGCAATTGTGAATCAAGAAGCCCAACAATAGCTGATACTGGGACCAATTGGATTAACAGATTCGGAAACCCGCAAGAACTACAACTCGGATCAAGGTAGAAACTTGGTTTGGTCCATGTTTCAAGAACTGTGCGAAATTCTTAACATAAAGAGAAGACTCATATCACACCATTACATCCACAGTCAAAGAGAATGGTAGAGAAGTTCAACCGGACACTGGATAAGACCTGCGGAAGGAAGACAATGCCAATCAGAATAACTGGGATTGATGTATATCCCTGTTCATGTTATATGTAGTGCAGTGCAGTGCGTGATACGATGGAAAATCCACCTGCAATGGTGTTTTTTGGTAGAGATCGCCTAGCAACTGATATTATGTTTGGTTTATCAGAAAACGAACCAGTCGCGTACCCGTAATAATCATAATAAAGTAGGAAGTAATATCGCGACGAACGCAGTCCGAGCCCATAATTTTAATGAGCGAGCATGTTAAGAGCATCGATGACACTAGGTCCAGTATTCCTCCAATACTGGTTTAAAATTGAATTTTAAAGATGCATTTTATGTGGAAGAGAATATGGAAACGGAAACAATTGTAAACGACGGCGTTTGTCATCAAGACTGCGGATTTGATGACGTATGATGTTCACGAATACAACTACATGTAAGTAGCATAATTGCAAAACGCACACATTGCCAGAGACAATGAATGAAATTATCTCGAACAGCGACGCACAAGTATATAAGCGCGATCAATTTGGGATGAAGAGACAGTTGTAAGTTAACCGAAAAGTAGAAGTGAAATAAGTGTCTACAGTGATAAATAGTGAAATAATTTTTAAATAAAATTTGTACCTTAAACGCTGAATGTTTTATTTGCAATGTCCAGTACGAATCCGTATCAAATCGCTCAGTTGCTACAAATGACGGTCTCTGTTACATCCAACTAGCTTTAGCAGTCATACGAGATGAAATAACCATTATGTTTATCTCCAATTACTCAAATCGCTCATATATTCCCATTACACATTAAACATTATAGATGCAAATGATGAACATCAACCAGCATCATAAAATGTCACCATAAATTTTCATTCAATGAATCCAAAATAATGAAATATTATTGTCTAAAAGGCATGACAAAATTATTATCTTAACCCTTTAATAAACAGACAGTCACGCGTAACACAGTTTTATTGCCCCCAAGACTTTATGAGACTTCAATTAGCCGTGTATACACGAAAACATGATGGTAGTCGACTGTTAATACGCGATACAATCCGCTGAAATCTATAATTGAATATAAATTAGGCCTAGAGATAATCACCAAAAAACGAGCATTTTATGATGCAATAAAAAAATTTGATTTTTAATTGATTTTGATTTTATTACACATGCGTCAATTAGTGCGTGTGCATGTGTTTCGTGTAGTGTGGTGATATTTTATCTGATTTATCCAAATCGTTTGATAGTTTTAACACATCACAAAAAAAAAAAAAAAATACGACAAACAGCTGTTTAAATACAACATATTTATGTGTTCCACATAGATAAGTTATGTAGTTTAATTTGGTATTTATAGATGTTTAATTAAGTTGTCGGAACATTCTCCAGCATTTTGTACTCCGTATAGGGCGGAATAAATAATTTAATTTTCGGTTTCCCAAATATTTTAATGTCAACAATTTACAAAAACTTTTTGTATATGCTAATTAAGGTAATTCGATGAAAATTTTGTTTTTCACCTTTCTGGTAAATTTTGAGTGTACATATTTTGAGATTTGTGACGATGTGTATGTATATGTTTTTATACAAATACAGTACAATAAACGATTTAATTAATTAATAAATATTATTTATTGAATCTCTAAATCAGATGAAATACTTTACATTCCTCTCCTTTTGTTGCGGTACAGTAAACGAAATTGGATCCAACGTTTCAATCATTTTACCCCGTTGCGTCATTTTTACACCTCTTCAAGTTAATAGTTTTATGTGTGCCTAGATACGTATATAGTACGTGGGTGGTTCCATTTTCTTACTGTGGCATTTCCGTTACTGTATTACATAAAAATATTACTCGTTGCTTTTATTAATAAAATAAATTTTAATTATTCCAAATTATAAAAATGTTTATAAATAAACTCTCTTATTCGCGTATTTAGCATTTTATGATTTAAAGTTTTTTTTGTAAATTTATACATATTTGACTTTAAGACTTATAATTAATGAATACGATGGGAATATAATTTATTTTAATTGTACAGTTAAGTGGATGATATACAGTGTTTTAAACTACGTACATTGTATTTTTTATATTTTTATTCGATGAATTCTGGTATTTGTCTGTAGGTTTTTGACCGCAACCATAAAACCAAGAGCCACCTTCAACTATGGCCAGTGACAACAATGAGGTATTGCTAACGACGTCAATTTATGTCAACGACTTCCCTTTTACTGGTTTTAATACAACAACAAATCAAATAACCATGAGCACATTAAAATAGAACAGAATAGTAAAATCCGCACATCTAGCGCAATTTACGATGAAAATGACCATATACTTCCAAAAGGTGCGATATCTTTTGGTTCGTTTTTAAACTAGCGTATATTTCGCCACTCATAGCTGTAATGTTCATCCAGTAAACGAAGTGAGTCGATATATACTTGATGAACGTTGGGAATATCCCTATAACATGAAATATTATTCCGATAACATAAACTTCGCAGAATATATACGAAGATTTACCGCTATAAATCGACGAGCAGTTGCAACATATTTGATTACTGATTGAATATCAAGATGATATTAAATTGGGCTCCCTGAATTAAAAAGGCTGACTTTAAAAATGGTTTTTTTCGGACTTAAAACCAGCGTTTTTATTTCATTTTAAAATTGACTTAAAATCTGCAATGAAAATGAAATAAAAAAAGCTGACTTTATTTATACATATTATCTAAGTCATTTTGAAATTGATTTAAGAAGTATGTTTATAAATGCCATAGAATGTGTATTTTTAAGTCATTTAGAAAGTGAAATAAAATGTGAAAATGTTTAAGATCGAAATAAAACTTAAAAATATATAACAGTTAAAGCCCGATTATCCGGCATCCAATTAACCGGAACACACAGTTAACCGAGTTTTAATTTTTAGGGTTTTTTTTTGCTTTTTCTCTTTCATATGTATTTTTTAATTCATTTTGAATATGCAATTGTTTTTTCAACACTTTCATTAATGAAAGCATTAGTTGAAAATTTGAAATGGCTTTAATTTTCTTATTACAGTGAAAACACGATTATCCGGCATCTAATTAACCGGAACACTCAGTTAACCGGAATTTTAATTTTTATGATTTTTTTTGCATTTTCTCTTTCATGTGCGTTTTGAAATTTGCAATTGTTTCTTACACATTTTCATTAATGAAAGCATTGGTTGAAAATTTGGAATGGCTTTAACTTGAACGAGAGAGGAAAAAGCAAAAAAATATTCCTAAAAACTAATATTCCGGTTAACTCAGTGTTCCGGTTAATTGGATGCCGGAAATAATGAAACTGTACAAAACACAAATGCAAATTTCAAAATGAATTAAAAAATGCATATGAAAGAGAAAAGAAAGAGAAAAACGCAACAAAAAATTCTAAAGCTAAAATTCCGGTTAACTGAGTGTACCGGTTAATAGGATGCCAGATAATCGGGTTTTTACTGTAATATGAAAATTAAAGCCATCCAAAATTTTTAACTAGTGCTTTTGTTAATGAAAATGTCAAAAAACTCAAAAATTCAAAAAACAGTTGAAAATTTCAATATGAGTTAAAAAATGCATATGATAGAGAAAAGAAAGAGAAAAAAGCAAAAAAAATCATAAAAATTAAATTTCCGGTTAACTGAGTGTTCCGGTTAATTGGATGCCAGATAATGGGGCTTTTACTATAATATGAAAATTAAAGCCATTCCAAAATTTCAACTATGCTTTCATTAATGAAAACGTCCAAGAAACAATTGAAATTTCAAAACAAATTAAAAAATTCATATGAAATGAAACAAAGAGAAAAAGCAAAACAAAATCCTAAAAATCAAATTCCGGTTAACTGAGGGTTCTGGTTAATTGGATGCCGGATAATCGGGCTTTTACTATAATGTGCAAATTAAAGCCATTCAAAATTTTCAACTAATGCATTCAATAATGAAAATGTGCAAAAAACAATTGCAAATTTCAAAATGAATTAAAAAATGCATATTTTAATTCAGAATTAATACACAAATAATAATTCACAATTGAAATTTATGAAAATGTATTTCTTCGTTTTTTAGCTTTCTCTACATTACAACAAAAAACTGTAACAAGAAAAACAAGAAACCGTTTTCTTAAAAATGTGAAATTACGCATGCATTTCTATGTGTATTAAACACAAATGTAAATTTTATGTTTATAATGTGAAATAAAAGATGCCTTTTTAAATCATTTTGAAAATGAATTAAAAAATATATTTGTAAAATGACATAAAATATGCCTTTCTTGTGTCATTTTGAAATTAAATTTGTTTTGTAAAACACCTTTGTTAAATCAGAAAATTTGTTAAAAGTATGACTTAAAAAAGGTCCCATTTTTTCATATAAAAACACAATTTTTAAGTTCAACTTTTAAATTTCAACTTTTTTTTTAATTTAGAGAGCCTATTAAATTGTCTAAACTGAATCTACCAACCTTCAGTGGAGTCTCCAGCAAATGAATACAGTTTAGAAACTTGAACAGTTGGATCGCAACAATAAAAAGCTGGCAAAATAACCAAGTTACATTATTTCAAGACCTCGGTTACCAGCAGACAAGGTCAATTGCTCTAACATTTATCGATACAAGAGCGAAATTATTCAGCAGAAGCATTGAAAAATAGAACCATGAAATGAGGTTGTTGGCATCACCATGACGATTGAACCTGCATCAGCCGTATAACATGACGTTGAATATCATCAAAGAGAACATCCAGTCATTATCAAATGAGTAGATGTATCGGGCTGGGATCCAATCATCTTAGATGGATTTACCAACCATGGAGCGCTCTTATACATTTCTGGAAAAATGATTCCAGACACTAGAAATCATTTTATCAATAAAAGCCAACTATGAGGACCTCAAGGCTCGACAATTGAAGCAGTTAGCAGATGCAATTAGTTGTAATGGTCCAGATCATTGCTTAAATAAATAAATATTGGAGGTAATAAAATACTCGCCCTGTACATTTTTAATACGAATGGCCATTTTACATAATAAACTCCACATCATTTGTCCATACACAAAGTGATTTCTCTCATACATGAAGAAAAATGGGTTGGTTTGGGGAAGGTTGGGAACGGAACGCTTTAGTAGTATTAGAATTCAAATTTGGTGATATTTTTAGAATTAATAGAATTACGGGACGCCAACGGCTTAGGTAGCCCTTACGGGAATGCGGAGCGTTAACGTAACATCTCGAGGGGCGTTCTATTTAGATCCTGGAGGTACAGGATCTGCGGGGATCTATAATCATCTTGAAAATATAGAAGCTGGTGGCGCCACTAGGCATAAAGAGCGATATTAAAGTTTTATCTAGCCCAAAGATCAATTCTATATTCCATATTGGTTGAACTATAAAATAAACGGTCCGTTTGAGTAACGAAAAGTGCGTACTACATATTCAAACCCTCAAATTTCCATGTTTAAATCTATGTCAAATTCACAGTTGGACATAAATTTAAACATGGAAATTTGATTTTTCGCAGTTTGAATCAACTGAATAGGTAGTTTCAAGTAGAAACTCGATTGATAATCGGATATTTTCTCGGTGGCATACTATCCATTACAATTTTTATAAATGATAAATTTATCCGGTTTTACCGGTTATTCCAAGTTTAAATTACCGAAACCCGGTTTCTTAAAATTCGATAAACCGAGAAACCCACTTGTTGGTGGCGAGCGATCATATCCATTATTCACGTAATGGGATGGAAAGATTTCTTTTTTCAAGGGCATCTCACATTTTGTATAAACCGAAAACAAAGTTTTAGCACAAAATTGTAAAATTGCGGCAGATTTTTATCGTCATTATAACTTGGGGAATGCAGGACAGTATCAGGTAAATCATGGGCCGGCTTTAATGGCTCTGGATTTCGCAATGATATATTAAAGATTCTGAAGATGTGCTGTACTGTATATTAAGTTAGTAAATTTACGGGTGCGTCTCGTGAAGACACTAATCATCGGGTATACTTTCAAAAAATTGCATTTTCTAATACAGGATCGATGTTAGACCTTGTGCCTCATTGAAATGAATTTACATCAATATGGTATATTCAACTTGCATGCTGACTGAAGTTATAGTGCAAGGTATTGTGGCAAGGTATTTAGAATTCGTTGTAAATTTATTGACCAGACCAAGTAGTTCCGCATGTATCATCATATAGTCATCAATATAACCAGTGTCAAGTATAAGGTAATCGTGCAATAATCGGTTTTGGTTTTATAGTTTACAGCATAGGACCCTTACATTGCTTACTGAAGCTATGTTTTGTAAAACTGAAACTACAAAACCATGACTGAAAAAAGATACAGAAAGAAATTTCGAAACTCAAAAACGGTCGAATCTTGTGGGTTAGTCCAAATCGCTTACACAGTTAATTAAGCACTAAGTGTTTCATTTAAACCCGTCTATTGCTGATAAATTGTGTAGTTTATCGTTTGGTTGATGTTCGCGATCCAAACGAAATTAATCACCGAAAGAGTACGCTAAGGTCGGGCACGTCTACAATTACAATTTTTATGTTGGGTTAGCCGATGATACATTGTATAAATAAATTACATATTTGTTTTGTACGATTAAATTCCGAGAATCGACTTCAACAGGATGTTAGTGTGCATCATTTTATTTTGTAAATTTAAATAAAAATTGGCCGAAAAAAAGAGATTCAAAATTTGTCAACCAAAATGCTTTTAGTGGTGTTCTAAAATATTTTTATTAGAAAATTGGATTTCCAAAAATCGGTATCGGGCCAAATACAAAACCAAAGCTATTGATGGAAAAAGATTATAAGTCATGTAAAATTACAAAGCGGCGTTACTATGGCTTTGCTAAATATGATATTGACCGGAATTAACACTTTTTAGTTGTGAATGTTCTAACCTGTGTATACGGATATCTGTACAGCTTTGGCACCAACACAAATTCATGGAAAGTGGGAAACGCTGTACAGACAGATAAAGGTAGATAAAGTAGTAGATAAAGGTAGTAGATAGTAGATAAAGGTAAGGGAATCCGGGTGAATCAATACGTATCGCGACGACTGTTTCGATGGGCCGGGAAGACTATCGATAGTGGTAAGAACCAACTATAGATAGCGCCTCGCAAAGACAAACGTAAACATGTATAAAAGTTTTCTTAATAAAAGTTCTAAGAGTAAAAACTAGGGCATTCTCAAGTGGAGGGGTCCTAATTGGTCTCAAAAGCCGTGTTAAGCTAACTGTCTACTGGAAAAAAATCAGTGGATCTCTGTAGAAAGAGAGTAGCCGGACTTGGTGAGTTGTGAGAAGCGCGAAGCTCGCAACGGATAGCAGAGAAAATCAAAAGCAGACCAAGGATACACATTTCGCTTATTAATGACGTAAAGCAGGATGAATGCCTAGGGCATATTCAAGCCAACAATATACGACACGCCCAGCCAACAATTCAAAGATCATTTACTTTTAGAGTCTATAGAGTGAAATCGACAGCGATTTAATTCGGGTAACCTACCCAAATAAGAGGAGGTGGTATCGGCAGTGAGAAGCCATCACAGATGGTGAGAGGCCGCAATACCAGGCATAGTTTGCGTTCTTCAAAGATTAAATGCTGCAGGATGCTTTAAATAATTCAAATCAATCTGTATCACACTAAACTGAGTTGCTAGCTATTCTGCCCAAACTTTCTCTCATAAAATCAGGATTCTCATTTAAGAACCGATGATAAATTTCCAATAAGTGAGTTAGTTTTGTAACAGAAGTAATATCCAGTTTCGATCTGATAAGATAATGTTGGTAATTAATAACGTCACAGGTTCTGTGTTTCCTTACAGCAAAAGAGTGAGATGCAGTTAAGTTGGGAAATATAATATAATGTTTGAGGCTCAAGACTGGAATTCCTACAAGGAGAACCTTATTATTTATATTAGAGAACTGAGAAAAGCACAACGGAATTCTTGGAAACTTTTCTGATTCTCAGTTATGCGATTAAACCGGATGCAACAATTTTGTTTCATCCAGCACAGGGTTCGATTATTTACAAATTTTAAAATAGAAAGTATCGTCACCGATGATAATGGAAATGATAAATGGTAAAACTTGTTATTTTGGTATAATGGCAGCCCTTCGACACTCGGATCAGCCACTTACAAATTTTAATAGATATTATTCTCCCGCTAGAAAATCCAAACGATAACCAAACTAGTTATTTCCAAAAATTTATGTGTCAGCTTCTCGAACCTGTATCTGATAAAAAAGTTATTTTCAAAAAACGTATTTGGCAGCCCATCGACTCTAGGGTTCGATCACTTCGTAATTTTATCAGTAAGTGTTTCTTCCTGAAATGTATACCTATGTTTGCATAATTTAAATAAAATCGGATTATTTTCAAAATATTCAATGGCACCCCTCGAACCTGGGCCCATTTATCTCTACGATCCTGGGTCCGATCACCTCCTCAAACCTGGGTGTGATCACCTCCGATCACAAATTTTAATATAGAGGTTCGTCACCGGAGACACGCATGTGTTGAAATTTTCCATAAAACCGGTACATTTTCAAAAATGTTTATGTTATCCTCTCAACCCGGGTCCGATCACTTTCAAATTTTATTAATATTAATTCAGCCAGGCCTATCAGCTTATTCTTCCTTAGTTATTCTTTGTAACTTTCGAATGGTGTTTCGAATGTTGAAATATTCTTATAGGAAACGGGCGATATTCGGAGCGTGGTATTTATGCCGAAAGATGAATAAGTTCGCGAGCCTGTTTGAACAGCTAACTCTATAACTTTGTTTCCTTTCTTCTGAGCACACTAGACATGTTGTCAGACGTAGTACTTGAGCCCGGTTTCAAATGTGAGCAGTGTAACGTAATGTGTAAGTATGTTAATTAAGTTATATGCTCCAACCAAGATTTTAACGTAAGAGGGGGGAGGGGGAGGGGGTTCCTATATTCGAATCGGGTAGCTATATAGGTATCTCATAAGGTGGGATCCTGCACTCTTCTCTGGAACATAGCAAAGCGTGGGAGAAGACACCTATGTAGGTGATGTAGCGATGGCTGTATCAGGAAAATTCTAAGACACGATTAAGGAAATAATGCGGAACACCCTTTTAACCGACACCAACTAAATAAGCCGTTTGAATTAAATTTTTAAAATCTATTAGAATTAAAAGTCACCTCGACCAACACAGGACTGGCCCGATTTATTAGGAAATACTAAATCCCAAATGTTGGCCCACCCATTATAGGGCGGTTAAATATGTGAAAATCGAGAAAGTCGATTTTGACTCATAAGTTTCCGCCATCTATTGGAATACTAATACTATATAAACCCATATAAACTAAGAGTTGTTAAAAATTACAATTGGGTTGACAATTGCGTAGCGAATTATTAAAATTCGCTAAGGCAGTGTGATTATACTTTGAATACAAGTACAAAGTATTTTTAATATTTTTGTAGTTTGGTCACTGCAGTCTGATGAGACGACCGAATCTTTTAATATAAAGAATTCAATCTTTCGTTAGTTCGAGACCAAACTTCCAACGTCTTGGTTTGGTAACTTCACCTTGATTTAATGTGTTCAACCATAAACGTGTGGAACATTAACCACCAATTTGCTTAAATTTACTAAACAAAATTGCAAGAATTAACAAGCCATTAGTAAAATAATTGTTTCCCTTGGTTGTTTTAACAAAATAGTTGGTCACTGTTACCAATTGTTCCCACTTCTATCCATTAAAATAACTATATTATGCTTTTGGTTATATTAGCTAAGATAAAAATTAAATAACCACAATTTGGTTATTTAAAATTAAAATTTTATTCAACTAAAATCTTGCTCGTTTTTTTAACTAAGAGATTTGGGTTGATCGAAAATCACCAAGATTTTGGCAAAATAGACTCAGATGTTTGTTTCTTCTGACCCAAATTTTTCTCTGAGTGTCATTAGCTTAGAGGATACTAGCTTTTACAGGACCATGCGAGAAGGCGGTCTAGAAGCTAATGATTTATGAAAAAGTACACAGAAAGTACAAACAACATTCAGGTCAATTCATAATGCAAACCCTGAAAGATCTGGAAAACAGTAAAGTGAGAGGCATTTTTCACTACATAACTAATTCTCTTAACGTAAACGTAAGCAGCCAATATTACTTAACCCAACCTTGTCATAAAACTTTTCAACTGAGGTTTTTGCAGATTTATCTCTTTTTATTGCACATATACCAACGTGAAAAAGTTGGTTTCTAAAAGTTTCCTGTGTATTTGTGTGTCTACGGCTTGTTATGGTTTTCTATATGAGACTACAAAATAATAATTCTAAATCATTGGCAGCAAAGTTAGATATTACCATATTTTCAAAATTGAAGCGGAAATAGCCATATTTTTTTACTTTCTCCAAAATTCTGTTATGTTTTGTCTTTACGAAAATTGTAAAACGCGAAATTTCGAAGCACTACTCCATAATACTGGTAAGCATTCATAACAAATATTTTTAAACCGAATTTGAACTGAACAAGTAATGTTGAAACTAACTCATTCAACGTGGATCTGGATCGGTCAGGGCAGTTCAAAGTCACTATATAGAAAGGTTCTGGAAGATGGGTCAATTTTCTAAAATCCGTATTGAATTCTTCTTTTCCTTCTGCTATATACATAAAAGTGTATTTGCACGTTAAGGAAAAAAGCTTAGCAAAAACGGCCTTGTACTATTTGATAATCGTCTATGGACCTTGGATGAAGCAATGTGTTTCAGAACTCTAAAAATGGAAATAACATGACGAAATTGCGTTACTTAGACGAGTAGAACAATCAATGCGACTCTATTTCAGAAATACTTGTGATATATAATAAAAGTTCAATTCTAGGTAGTTAAATGTAAAATTTCTAAAGAATTCAGATTATATTTTTTAAGCTCAAGGGAAAATGCCGAAGAGTCACCAAACAAGGAAAAAGTAATTCTCCATGACAATTACAAGAAATTTAAAATTTTGAATCACAACAAATTTAATGATCTCGAATCAATTCCCACAGTTTATTTATATACAGTTACTATACGGCCGTTTCATTAAAAGAACTTGAATATTGAGTTCCTAAGAAAAACCTATACACAATTGCAAAGATCATAATATTTGTCATCTATATCACAACTAACATCACAAAACACGACATTATTATTCATTCGCATAGTAAGTACCAGCATATCTACATATATAGTATTATCAAATAATACTCAAGAGATTTTATAAGTAAAAAAACAAATTAATAAGAAAAAGATACATTCAGATGTGTATGACGAAGAATAGAAAATATTCTGGATTGTTTATATTTACGATGATTGTTTCCTCGTCGCATGTAAGGCAAATGAAAAAATATATAGGCGAGGCGAGACATTTCATCTCAATCAACGTTTTCATGACAATATCGACTTTTCCTATCTATTTGAATCGTGATAGAGTGCTGTATCATACCACAAGAACAATACATCTGACAATAATGAAATCTGCCACACACCAACTGTATATTCATATACTCGTCGTACACATGCGTCATGTTTTATAAATTTTGTTATTGTTTTGTCCTCTATCTACATATTTACACTTAAGCCCATCCTCCTCCTCCTCCAATATGTCTCATTACTATTTATGACAGAATACAACTATTTTTTTTTTGTAACTATATGTTTATCGAAAAACCAACTGTATGCTAATGTAGAGTGGAAGTGATTATAATTTTAAATTGTTTCAATAATTTTCAGAATTTTTATTTTTATTTTGGGACACAATATTTATGCGGTTTCTGTGGTTAATATTATGCATATTACAACAACAATAAACAAATAGTAAATTTTTTGTGGGTTTGCTGTATTTGTATTTATATAATAGTTTTTTTTCAGCATAATGTCCTCAAACTATATCAAAAGTATTATTTTACGGGTGTTCTATGCGCTGAAAATAGCCGCAATGCCATACATAATATTAAAATATTGGATATAGATCTGCATCGATCGGTCGGTATCACCTGGAGCTAAAATTACAAAAAATCATCGAATCAAAAAATTGTTTGTCAGCTCAATCATCATCATCATCATCATCATTAAAATTTGATCACGTTTCATAATTTTGCAAAACACCTGCGAATAATAATTTCTTATTATTACAAAGAAAACATAACTCAAAAATAAGATTCCTTCTTGTGTTGCGTCATGATATAGTGATCAGCGCGGAATTTTGTTTTTGTACATTGGTAAGTCTGTTGAGACGTGCCGCGATTTTATTTAATTTGCTTATCATTTATTAACCTGTTTTATAGATAACATGTATTTCGAGCAAATATTTCACGATTTAATATGTACGGGCACATACCTTTATTTACAGTATTTTATGTACTTTCATTAACACCTTCTAAATAATTTGTATTTACTTCCTATGCAAATACGAATGCAAATAATATTGAAATTGAATCAGGGTTTCATAACATTTTGTTATATGTGGAACAACTTTATCTATACATTGCTTGAGGTTAGAATTTAATGAATCAAGTTTCCTCATTGGTTTGCCAGGGTTTTGATACATTTTTGTTTAACCATTATTTAGTTTTTTCCAAATTTCCATAAATTGATAAAAGACAATGAGTGAAAAGTGTGCGGATGCAAATGGAACCTATACGAGTTTGGCTCATAGAACAAAACTTTTACTAGCATACACAAATGCGAAATAACTGCAGCAGGGAATGTTTGGGATTTCAATTAAAAGAAACTTTCCATACCGATTAAGCCCAATTTGTGCAAATCAGTGCTCACGGGAAAAAAATAGTGCTAGTACAGGGTCCGAAAAAACGGGAATTTCAAATTTCGCCTTAAAAACGAAACGAATACAACCCAATTTCTAGAAAAAAACAGAAAAATTTTAAGCCTAATTTCAAAATTTTCCAATGGCAGCTGCACTGACGAAATTTGTGTTTATCATAGAGATAAAATTTTCATAAATTTCCATTCATAAATTGAGGAAAACCAACTTGCCCCTAAAAGATACTATATTAATCAAACAAAATACAGAGGTGTACCGTTCAATAATATTTTCGTTTGCTAATCCAGAATTGGTACAATTCCGTTGAACAAGAAAAACCATTGAATGAACAATTTAATAATTAATTAATCTTTAATTCAACGGTTTTTGCTGTTCAACGGAATTGGGCCAATTCTGGATTAGCACAGATTCAGCCACTATATTTTTTGGATGGCAATGAACATGCCTGACAGGAATATGCTATCTGAATTGCTTATTCTTGGATTTTAAAATATGTTATTTCTATTTTTTAATTTAATGTTCAACAAAAATATTATTGAACGGGTACACCTCTGTATTTTGTTTGATTAATATAGTATCTTTTAAGGGCAAGTTGGTTTTCCTCAATTTATGAATGAAAATTTATGAAAATTATATCTCTATGATAAACACAAATTTCGTCAGTGCAGCTGCCATTGGAAAATTTTGAAATTAGGCTTAAAATAATTCTGTTTTTTTCTAGAAATTGGGTTGTATTCGTTTCGATTTTCAGGCGAAATTTGAAATTTTCTTTTCCCGTTTTATCAGCTCCTGGACTAGCACTAGTTTTTTCCCTTGAGCACTAATTACCACAAATTGGGCTTAATCAGTATGCAAAGTTTCATTTTGAAGTTCGAAAGCGTTTCTGCTGCAGTTACCCACACACCAACACTCGTTAATTAGTGTGAGTATTGAAATTTCCCGCTTCAGATATGAAGTAATACACATATCCGCCTCCTTGATTCATTTTCTTTCTCCAGAGCACGGTATTCGAAGAATACGGATACCCTCATATTGCACTAAGATCACCCTGTTTAGCATCGCCGCCAACTTCATTTTATAGTAAAATATTCTTTGCTTCTCTCGCTCGGTTTTTGTTCTTGAAAATAGCATAAAAAATTGGGATATAATTTTTGGGTATTGTCTGGTAGATAAAAAATATATTGTTGGTATGTGGATGTACGTGGTTTGGTGAGCAGTAATTGGTGATTATATTGTTATCATGATTGCGGGGTTATTGTTGCAAATGAAAAAATTTAAATTGGAACGTCGCGGTTTTAAAGGGTCAGCTGCATCGCACAAAAATACATATATTGATGCGTTTGATGGACATACTGATTTAAACCAATTTGTATTGAAAGAAAAGTTCATGGAATTTGAATCGTTAAATGAAAGTTATTTTATTGTGTATAAAGCATTATAAATATATACTAGGAATTGCCGTCGAGCTAGTGCATGAACAAGAATGTGACACAATTGAATTGGATAATTACGAATTACATATAATTCATATTTGGTAAACGAAATAAATGGTAATCGTGTAGTTGTAGTCTACAGTTAAGTGATGATGAGGGTTGCATTTTATAAATCGGGATTGGGCAACCCTAGTACTGCAATCTAGTAACTGATGTCTCTATGGTAAAATTTCACATTTTAGACGGTATATTTACTTAGAATATTTTTTATACAGCCGCTATTTTTTTGTTATAGTAATTTCAAAATTGGCACAAAAACACAATTTTTACAATTGTCGGTGTGGATTATCTCAATAACAGCACCATCAAGGACCAGTGTTATCGTTGGTTTACAGAATTCGATCATGCCTGTGGTTCGCTCAACGACGAATTTTGTGAAGGTCGTAATAAAAGAGGTTGTTGTTCCGAAAAACAATGATGATGTGCCTGACCTGACACTGCAAGATCGTCATGCGACTTATCATGAGATTGAGGCATTTTAAGCATTAGTGGGACCAGCATACATTTAATATTGCATGAACATTTCGCCATCAAAAAGATTGGTTTGCATTGGATCCCACATAATTTGACAAACGCTCGAAAAAGAGTGTGTCAATTGGTCGAACGAAATGCTCAAAAAATATGAATGTGGTACTTCAAAACTAGTCTATAACATCGTGACAGGTGACGAATGTTGGATCTATGCGTACAAGCCCGAAACTAAACAGCAGTCTACGGTATGGGTGGTCCAATGTGAGCCAAATCCAACAAAAGTTGTTCGCGCATGAAGTACTTCGAAAAAAATTTTGGTCTCTGTTTTTCGGAAAAACTGGACATTTCGCAACTGTACCATTGACGTAACGTAAAACGGTCAATTCTTAATGGTTCACAATCATTTGTTTGTCAGAAGCCTTCGGCGAAATAAGGAAATTCAACCACCGACGACGGATAACTACCCAACACGACAATGCGAGCCTCACACATCGGCACAAACAACTGAATATTTGGGCGGTCAAAACACTGAATTTATGGGCCATCCGCCGTATAGTCCTGATCTGGCACCCAATGACCTGTTTTTATCCTCGCGAATCAAAAATCAATTGCGATGTTTTGAAGGATTTCAGCCTCAAATGTGCTTAGATATAATTAAATAAAGACAAACCTCTATGATGAGCATTAGCATCGCAGACTACTACTTGATTGCAAATCAATTTGATTGCAAATTGATTTACCCTGCTTATCGAAAAAAAATTAATAAACTCCTAGAAACACTGATCAATAATTTGCATGGCCAGAGTGATGAGCACAGTTGCAACGTCTGCTGAGCTGCATTCATCAATGAGAGTCGCACTAATATTATGAAAAATAAAAGCACAGCTCTAATTTTAATGTTGGATTCTTTATGGAAGATTTTACCAACGATCGAATTTAAACCAGAAACCACACCCAGAGAAGGTATGGCTCCCCAAACTACAGGCTCTACAATTATTAGAAGTTGCTGTGAAAACAGCGTTTAAAGTGCTACATCGAAAGTAAGGAATTCTTAGTTCGTGAAAACAGATCAGAAGCTTTCCTCCATGATGAAATGAGACAGCTGTTGTTGCGAATGTTATCTGTCACAAAAGACATTCCAATGCCAAGTGATTGTATTCAAGGCCCAGACGTCCTTTGGTTTCCATGCTGCTGATGTAGATGTTTAGGGTCCTTTTTGAACCATATGTTTATAATTATTTTTAAGCAATATACATTATAATATGTCAAAATCATTCTTGGTGCCAATTAGATTAACTAGAGAGACGGTTTGCGACATGAACCACCACTAGCCGAATATGCATTCTAATCAAAACCGAACTCCGGCCCATCAAAATATTTAAAGATTAACCAGAAATATTAAAGTGCATCGTACATATTCCAAAATTGAGCGGAGCTGGTACAAAAGACAGACGAATTGAACTCATCCGTTTTTTTAAACATTGCAGACAGTATTTATGAAACACTTTTCAATACAAAATAGCCTTTATTCGACAAATTAATAAAACTCCGACTAACAGAAGAAGTACCAACCAACGCTAAAAGAAATTCATCGAAGTGAAAACAATAAACCCGTTATATAAAATGAACCAAAAGAAAACACAACATCGAACTGTAATATCGCAAACACAATATCAACACACTGCATCAAAGCACAGTATCAAAGCATGACATCGAAACATAGCATCGAAACATTACATCAAGACACGGTTTCAATTCCATTCAATTCATAACATTGAAACCTCAGTATCAAGACACAACATCCAAGCAGAGTATCAAAACAGAGCATAAAAATATTACATCAAAGAACAGCATAAAACTACAGCATCGACAACATATCATAAAAATACAGCATCGGAAACATATTCAGGTCAGCAAAGACAAATTTAAAACGAAATTTATTGAGCACACGAAAGAACTACAAAGAATGAAGCAAGAACCACGAGTATTGATTAACAGAAGAGTGTAGACAAGGATATAAAGGCAAATATAACATAAATACAAGTAGGAGACACATATAATATACGCGTAAAGTCAAACAAAACCATTGAAATTGAAAGATCAAGCGAAGATTTAACATCATACTATGGAAGATAACACCAGCTCAACAAACAAATCAAATGCGCCTAGCTGCTAAATAAACGAGACAAGTTCTCACAAATTAATAAGAATCAAATGAGTCCATCCGCTAATCAAATGAAACCAACAGCCCCCAATTAAACCACTAGCAATTATCCAAAGTGCAGCCTTCGATAAAATCGAAAAACGAAACACAACAACAAGAGACGAAAAAAGACGGACTACTACGCCTCGAATGTAAAATATACGAACAACATGATCCAACGTAGAAGAAGTATGTCCACCACGTGGAACAATCAACGTAAAAGCACAAGTATACACCATCCAGAAAAGAACAGAGTAATAAACAATCGATTATCAAATAGCAGCCACCGGTAAATCCCGACACACAACACTAATTAATCATGCATCGATCGTCAGATAATATAGCCATCGCTACAAATCACGATGCACAACACAAATTCATCATTACGCTAAATCTACCGCTTCAAGGAAATTATGTTAAAAATTATAAACAAAATAGGCATACCAACAAAACAGCTAAAAAAACTCGTTCTACCAACAAGCGAAAGTCAACAAGTACATCCTAGATCACACCAAATCATATGCAACTCTAGTGAAGAAGTCAATAAACAACTCAAGGTAAGAAGCCAACAAATCCATTTACTCATCAACCAACCAAATCATTCAATAATTTCACCAAAATCAAGCGAACGACGCACGACCAGTCAAATCAAATCTCATTACTCAATCAAATTTTGTTTTAAATTGCAAAACGCAAAAATATTTTAGATAGAGTTCTTGCTTCCTCTTTTAACGAGCTCGTGATTTTAGATCGAACTTAACACGTAAATCAAACCCGTCTGTGACTCGAACCGGAAGAGAATTTGTGTAATAGGCATTTACCATTATACCACGATGAGATTTTTGACAACATTAACAAGGTTTGCAATTCATTAATTCTCAGTCTGGGTAGTCCTTTTCGATTGTTATGGATTCTCTCAAAGTAGGCTATCTAATTAGTAAATTTTATTGTTCTAGCCAAAGTATTTTTTATCAGAGATTTCCCCTAGTCGCTGCTTTATGGGGTAGATACTCGATCCGCTAGCAAGCAAGCAATTTGCTAGCCAAAATCCTGACTACTTAATCAATTTTACAAAGGAAATTTAAATTTCAAATTATATTTTCAATACGCTTTTTGTTTTTTTTGTGCGATTGCACAGTATAACAACACAAAATTTGCTGTTTAATTTTTGAAGCCGTAAATTTTACTGTAATTTCGCAAAAATAAACAAAAATTTTATGAAAAATGTATTTTACAATTTAAATTCCTTTGTAAAATTGATTGAGTAGTCAGGATTTTGGCGAGCAAATTGCTTGCTTGCTAGCGGATCCAGTATCTACCCCTATAAATATTTCCTTGCGACTGCTATCACTTCAAATGAATTTCTATCACTTGAAAATTTGACGTGACAAATAAATAAAAAAAAATTTCAAACTAATGCAGCCAACTAAGATTTAAAAAATTTTCATTGAGAGTTTTGCACAAAATTATTTAGTAAATTTTGATTTTAAAATCTAGTAACCAGCGGCCAAATTCCGGTTCGGTGGTAAATTTACCATTATGGTTTTTATTAGTCGAAAATTTGCAATTGGTATAAAAACCCAGAAAAGCGATTCCTGTCAAATGACTGAGAAAAAAAAAACCCATAATTAATGTCAAAAAACACCATTAGAATTTTTTTCATGGGAAACGTTTATAAAAGAATAATTTTTAAATATTTAATTTAAAATTCTTATTTTATAATATAAAAAAATACAATGGTAAGTAATAAAACTGTTGTCGTCATATTATACATACGAATTTGTTAACATGAACAATTTGTTTCTTAGATGGCGAGTGTAGAAAAATGAAAAAAAGCTAGCAAAGAGCAACAAACTTATTTAATCAATTATTTACAAAATGATTTATGCTTGGCGCGCAATCAGTAAATATTTATCCCCATCTCTATGTAGAAAAAATCATGTATTAATATTTTAATTATAGATTTTCAGCTGTAGATGGTCGACAAACCAATATTAAAAAATGGGAATCTATAGCCGTGACCTTAAATTCAATTGGGGGATCCAGAAAAAACGGAGAGCAATGGAAGAAATATTGGGAAGATTTTCGGTAGCTAAGTTAAAACTTATCTTGAATATTAAAATTTAATTATTTATGAATTTCAGAATTCGAACAAAAGAAAAATATGTCAAAATTAAAAAATTCAATAATCAAAGTGGGGTAAATGATGGAGGACCATCCGAATTAAATGAGCTGGAACAAAAAATAATATCCATAATCTCGCCAGACGCGGTAGACGGCGACCACGTCACACCGGAGTTGGGAACGGGTGATACTGTGCCACTACGACCATCAATACCCGAACCCATTTTAGCAACGGAAACCCAAGTGTATATATATATATATATATATATATATATATATATATATATATATATATATATATATATATATATAATATATCCATTGTATATATACATTTTATATTAATTTAAAATTTAATTATTTCTCAACAGGTAATTCAGATCTGTGAAAAAAACTCCAATCGTAAATCGTCAAAGTATGACAGAGAGGTGCAAGAAAAACAGTTTATGGAAGAGGCACTCCGGATAAAAAAAAAGAAATTGGAAGTTTTGCAAGATTTGCTAGAAGCAAAAAAGAAAAAAATGGTACTGTACGAAAAATTCGAGACGGAGCACCTAAACTTGCGGAAAAAGGAAATAGAAATTAGAGAACGGGAGCTGCTTTTAAAAGAGCATGAGGAGATTGCTCTAGAAGGAGATTATCTAGAATTATAAACAACAAACACGAAAACAAACATGTAACATATTTATTATCATAATAAAAGTGAATTTATTGAATTTTTTTTCATAATTATAAAAATCCGGTTGCAATGTCATTTCTTACATTTCTTCCTATTGTAAGGATTCTTGCAGGATCAATGCTCTCTGGAACATCTACTTCGCTTGTTGGTTCCATTTCGAGAGCTATATCTTCTTCTGGAGGTAGAGGTACTCCGTGTAGCATTAATATATTGTGCAGAACAACACAGGCATTAATAATAAGTCCGGCTTTCTGCGGATTATACATTAATATTCGCTGGCGACTTAGGCATCGAAAGCGAGACTTTAAGACACCGATGCATCGCTCCACTAAATGTCGTGTTTTTTTATGGGCGATGTTGTACGCCTCTTCCGTTGGACCTGTTGGATTTGAGAATGGCGTCATTAGCCATGGCTGCTGGGCATAGCCACTGTCACCTGAAAACGGATGTAACAAATCAAATTAAAGTAAACCAATAAAATTAAAATTAAAAATTACCTAGCAAAAAAGTATTTCTTCCTCCACTTTCATAATGATCCATCATCTTTTGCTTCACAAGAGAATTATTCCAAATGAAGCTGTCATGTGATGATCCTCCATAACGAGCGTTTACACTTAGAATAATCAAATCATCGTCGCATATAATCTGCACATTTTTCGTATGTGCCGCTTTACGTGTACAATAATATACATGCTCGATATTTTTATCCGGCTTTTTGATAGAAATATGAGTCCCATCTATCAATCCTATGACGCCAGGAAATTGATACATAGAATAAAATTTTCCTTTCATATGAATTATTCGATCGGAATCCAAACTGAATTTAACATATTCATTTGACAATTTGGATTCGATTATATTGCACACTTCATCGAGACAACGCGATACTGATGTTTGAGACATGACAATAAAAAAGTCCTGCCCTATTGGGCGCTTGTAGCAACCAAAAGCTAAGAACCTTAGCGCACACAAAATCCTTAAAGTTGAACTTAACCCATGAATACGGGTTCTTTGCCCCATATGAGGTTGAATTAAATCAACCAACAACCTACATACGTTTTTATCTAAACGGAAAAGTCTCTGAAACTCTTGGTCTGTGGTTGCCTCGAACGCGTCACTAGCGTCTCTTAAATCCCGACGTATTTTAAGTAGACGAAATCTAAAATACAACGGCCTCGATCAATAAACTGCTAAAAGTATTTAATAAAAAATTGCAATAACCTTACCTTTGCCTTAATCGCCTTCTTCTATTTCTCCGTATAATAATATAATCCATATTTTATATTCCAAATTGTATTCACTATCCAAATTTTATTCACTTTAATTTATTACAAATATTATAAAAATTTTTGTCTTAATATTTTTTATAAAGTTTGTACACATAGAAAAAATAATAATCTTCTGTGAAAATATAGCCCAATGAACCAAAAAACGTAATTTATTAAATGTTTCCCAGGTTAAAACCCATTTGTTGAACCGGAATCGAAAACTTTATGGTAATGATAAATGACTGGTCGAAAAAAAACCCATTACCATTTCCCATTACCATTTATCATTAAACCGGAATTTGGGTGCAGGAAGATCTCTAGTCACGTCGCATGAAGTGATACGTCTAAGGGAATTGAGTATCTAATGTCGAATCTGTTATAAAAGTAATTTGACTGAAGTCCTTCGTATGATTCATATCATTTAAGGATGGAACTAAAGGTATCATAAACCGAGAGATGAAGCATCTAGCCGAGTTGATGTAGTAGCTTCAACAAACTGTGGGTAGTGGTAAATTAACGTTGTTATGGCTTAAGAATTGCTGTCTGTGAGCTTAATGATAACTTAATACTATTTGTGGAAAATAAAAGAAAAACTCTTGTTTTGTCAATGGCTGCGAATGACAGATGTCATTATGAGTAATGTTATTTAACATTTAAATTTTATTCACCACTCTCGACGTGAAACTTATTTGTCCACCATTTACATCAATTTAAGGGTATTTCATGTAAAATAATAAATACAAATTTCTGAACTGAGAGAACTATTTAAACCACATTGTTTCTTCATCGTGATTTACTAACACAATTGTGCGAGTACGGCAAAAGTACCGTGTCAAAAATTTATTTTTGTATGTGTTTTGAACCAACTCACACGTTTGCGCATTCCTTTCAAACTTATTTCGTCCGAAAAAAAACACTATTAACTATACTCACAATTGTGTTGGTTGTACTTCAAATCAAGCGAAATTTTTTATCAAAAACGCCATTACATACTATGATTTGTTACTCACACATTTGTGCGGTTTGGACTTTAATAAGGCCATTTTTTTATTGTTTTTGGTTTGGATATATAAACGACTGTGTACATAAAATTCTCACAACCTAGAAGCCTTTTAGGGGTTAAAGTCTGTTTTCTACAAACTTTGTTTATTAAAATTTGCTTTAGCCAACTTTAAGGGGACAATGTTTTGTTTTTATATGTCGCGTGTCGATTTTAGAGAAAACTAATTATACACATTTCAATGTTAACAAAGTCTGCTCAAATTCGCTTAAGAATCACAATTTCACCCTACTATCCGTATCCGAATTTCACGATTATGGATTAAAAATTGCTTAGTTTTATTGAACAAAATAAAAATAAAATTCATTTGTAAACGTAATCCCATCCTTTACAAACCGAATTTTACCATGATTGGTATAGAGAAATAGTTTAGTTCTTTTCAGAATAGATAGTCGTATTCCAAAGCTTCGTCTTAAATCCAAATTCCCATCTATATAACTTCATCAGAATGGACGAGGCATTATTAAAAAAATCCCAGAACTTAGCTTTTAAATTCGTTTTAGAAATTCGGTTTCATCGTGCAAACTCACCTGAATTATACTCGATTAAGAAATGACTTGATTCTGTTCAAGAAAGCCAAATTAAAAATTTTTAAAACAAAATTCAATTTACAGTTAAAATTTTAACTAAGAAACCAAATTTCGTCCTGATCGGTTTAAAAATGGCTTAGTTAGATTTAGAATAATTTTTCATGTTTAAAGCATGTTTAATAAACACATTTTTATTAATCACTTGTTTTTTTATTTCGCAGAATATTTTGAATATTTTTCAAAAAGTTTAAAAAATCACTCGATCGATCTCGACTTGTTAGGTCATCATCAGGAGTATGTACTCGTAGATACTCCTGATGATGACCTAACAAGTCGAAATCGATCGAGTGATTTTTGAAACTTTTTGAAAAATATTCAAAATATTCTGCGAAATAAAAAAACAAGTGATTAATAAAAATGTGTTTATTAAGTATTAGTGTGTTTCGCCAAGTGCCTACGGCAAATAGCGTAAAAAGTTTAAAGCATGTGAAATGTTACGTAATGAATGTTATACAAATTGAACGTATAGTCGGCATATTCGATTTATTTGCACTTTAGACGTGCACTATATCGCCAATAGATGAATAGATACTGCTTCATCAACACAAGTTCGTCCTTTATTCACTTGTTTCGTTCCAGACACTTCTCGAATCGGCACCTATCTCATAATTTTTATAGTTGAATGGACTTTCGGGCTATGCTAATCAAGTTTCACTTACATAGTAACATTTTTTCTCTAAAATTTTTCATTTTGGGATTTTGATTGGACAACGATTTATGTTCAATGTAGGTTATTTAATTTGGTTCCGCAGCATGATTGGTCGGCAATAAATTGAGAAGAGTGAGTACTCCAGTAACCAAAAATCCCACTAATGATCCGCGGTGCATATGTTAAACATCACTGCACTGTAGATCATAATCGAATTTTCCAATAAGCAAATACCACCATCCCCAAATTTGTACTACAATACACAACCAAAAACTAATAAACAGAACACAAAACAAATATTGATTGCAATTAACAGAATATTTATGCCAAAACCGCAATTTTAGCATTGAAGAAATACAATAAAAATGTAGGACACAAATAAAGAATGCATTTTGCATATTATACGTAAACTAGCATATTGAAAAAAATAAAAAAAAATTAATTGCAAATATAACGTCTCTGTCTCTGTAGCACAATATAAACAAGTATAGTGGGTGAAAAATTTGGTATTTATAGTTATGTACTCGCGAATGTTGTGTAATAATCTACCTCCAGCTAGTTTTCGTGTACGTTCAGCGCGGTACATGGAGTTACATCAAGTAGAATAGAATATTACACAAATTGTAATAAATTGTCTGGGGATGTTGCGCTCGATTGCATGTTGTGTGTTGTAGCGCTATATGCAACATGCATGTTGTCTGTGAGATGATTTTTATCCGCATGTAATTATTGTGTGGTACATCACTATGTATATATACATATTAACATTATTGTGGTGTACATAAATATGGAATTTATGCTGTCGTAAATTTTATGATATAGAGTCGCGCAGGATGAATGACTAAGGCAATATTGCTTATGATAGATGAAATGGTAAATGTGTGGAATATTTATAATTGTTGAGGCGAGGAGTTTATGTAGGATGATAAATTTAAAATATTGTTTTGTCTATTGTTCTCTCGTGTACATAATTTAATTATTTATACATAGTAATATTTACAATTATTATTTTGTGTAATGAGGATAGGTAGAGTAGCATTTAAATTTGATTAAGAAAGTTAGATTACTACAATTTAATTATTTGAAATAAAAAAATAGGTATTTTGGAATTAGGGAATAATAAGCTTGAGCGCAACTAGGATAGAAAATTTCTTTGGTATTTGTAAAGATATCTATAAGGAGGTGCAGATTCACAATAAGATGGTGCAGTATAGACAGCGTGGCAATAGGAGGCCAAAAAAGCATGGATTCTTTTAATTGAGATCCAAACATTCTTCGTTATAACAAACGTATAGTAAGGCCTAACAAGGCCATTTAAATAAACCTGCTGACATAGTTACATATATCTAAAAGCAGGACATTTTACTTGTACAAGTGCCCTGCACCAAAAATGGAAAAATTCTGAGCATTCTACCTAGGAGTAGCTGAAACATTTTAAACTTTGTGTAGCCTACTTCTCGAGAACGGCGACTACCACTCTTTGGTAGATATTGTACAGAGTTTCACTGATTGAAAGCTCATCATAAATAATTCATGATCGGGTTCGCAAATTTATTCTACATAGTCTACGGAAGCGCCGAAACTGACGTGAACGAAGCACCGCAGGGCTGAAACACAATCTTAGTTTTCCAATCTCAGGGTAGCAGGGGGTTGCACCCGATACTTCTGTAACAAGGTGTAGGTTCTGTAGATCATCTATACCTGTCAGGCTGTAGAGGGCTAGATTTAGTTTGGAATTTGTTCCTAGATGCTGGAGAAAAGTATGAGAGCTGATAATTCCATAAAGTATCATGATTCCCATCTCATGGAGAAAATACGGTGTCATATTATCAGATCTAATACACCAAACTCATATCCTTTAAAATTCAGTCAATTCATCTCTATGTCATGAATATCAGGTTATCCGCACATATCCAGACCTGATGATTCCTATGAAACTTCCCAAAGATATTTTACTTGTCTTTACTTGTTTTACCAGCTGATTTTTGCAGAAAAGCCACTGCATGTACCACCTTAACTTTTTATTTGGTTTCGACTCCTGATGATTTACTCTCTATTATCTTAAAAAATGTCGCAACAGATTTCCCTGGCCGCTAATGTTTTTTAAACGACATGGTTCCGTCTCATAGATCAATTATGGAACAATTCGGATAATCACATTTACTCGATCAAAACTTCAGTAACGCATTTGACAGCTTTTCCCATAAAATGTCCATATTGTGAAGAGTTCCGTGAATTCGATGGATTTGTAATGGATTTTGCAACACTTGAAACACTTTACAAACAAACTTTTTTGATTGATGTGCCAAATTAGAAGAGAAAGCGTTTTGGCAACATATTAGTGTCAAAAATAGACAGAAAAGTGAAACATTTTGACCAATAGACCAGAAGCTGGGTCAAACTAAGAAATTTTAAGAAAAGCTTTTCCTACTAAGAGAGGAAATGAAGTCTTAAAATTAAAGAAAAATTAAAGAATCGAAGGTCTAGAAATTCATTCTTTACATTTCGAAATCTGAGGTGAGCAGATTGCAATAAACGTCGTTGGTAATCGCCAATGGAAGGTGATAAGATAAAGTTTTTAAATAACTGTAGCTAACGGCAAAAGGAACGCGACATAACATGGATCATGAGGTGTGCAGGAAAGTGCGTCTATTCATTAATACATTTACAGATCATCACCAAAAACATCGTTCAATGTCCAAGAAATGGAGCTTAAATAATGAATAAAGACTAGCTAGACAGGGAGGATATTATGCAAAAAAGGCAACCATATATCGGTTTACATTTGTTTGTTTTGAAGAACACAAATTATTAAAATTACGCGAAGTGGATGTACGCTAGAAATGAGTAAAAGCGAATAATGCATTGCAGTATATCATCAACGACTAGGTATAGATACCTCCGATGTGCGAAAGAGGTAAACTCCGCCAAAACAGAAGGTCAGCTTGGATTTGGGGCGCTAGAACAGGGACATGATGATAGAATTTTTGGTAATAACGACGAAATGCTACACAATTTCGTCAAGCACCAAGTCGATTACAGCTCAACAGTAGTTCTTGTTTAAAACCCTAATGCCCGGTTTACATGTAGAAAATTGTTTTCTTCTACAAATTTTTGCAGGTAAATAAGAAAGAATCCGCTATATAAAAATATTCAATATGCCGGAAAAAAATAAACATATATAGTAATGGCGTAATTTTTTTTTATAGGATCATTATTAATTTATTTTTAATGAATTAAAATGCGAAATTTACATTTTTATCTATGGCGTTTGTTTTTATTATGAATCCTCAACATTTATAAATACGGAATAATTTTTTTTCTTGTTAATTTTAAAAATGTTGCCATAAAAATACTCGGACCGAATATTTTTTATGGCAACATTTTAATTTTATGGCAACATTTTGCTGTGTATTGACTAAAAAGTCTCCTGCAAAATTTTGTTGGGATACATTTCTTTTCTTGTCTCTCATGTGCAAAAAGTCAATGTTATATCTTTCTCATTTTGCAGGAGAAAAATGTTGGTCGCATGTAAACCGGGCATAATGCATCAACAAAATTTTGTGCTGACTACCGTAAATTTAACAAGGTAGCCATGAGAAAAAGTTATCTCTTACTACGTATTAGTGATTCATTAGACACGACATCAGAAGACAGATACTTCGATACATTAGGTCTTAAAAGAAGGTACTAGGAAGTAGGGATCCATCGTGATAACAGAGAGCAAGTGACATTTTCTGTAATAGCTACTGGGTCAACGTTAATTGTGCCATTACCATTCACCATCCAAATACAGCAGTTAGCCGGCTAGAATGTGACGTAGCAATTACCTCTAGAACTATTGTGAAGGAGATATCGTGATTGCCGAGGTACGAATTGAAAACATTTTGAGCATGCTATTGCACTCAACATAACCTTCTGTTGATTTAGCCCAACAACTTTTAAAATTGTATTGAATAATCATGAGCTGTGGGAGGGCCTAATCAACGTTGGCTGTTGTTAGCACATTTTTTTTCACTGATAAAGAGCATTTTGAATAATTTTGTTTAATTCGGAGCAATTTATAAGCGTCCAAATTAAGATAACATCGATTTTTCAGCTCACCCTTAAAACAAAAAACACCCCTAAATTGGTTTTCACAACGAAACAATTTTGTGTTGTTTGTATTTTAGAAATTGACGGTGGTATTCTTGCTACAGGCTAGCAGCTTTAAAATAAAATAGTAAGTATGTCATGAAAGAGGTAACATAGTCACTCGTTCGCCATTGTTAATTAAATTAATAAATAGAAATTTTAATAAAACTGTTAATAAAAATAAAAACGTGCTTTAATTTTCAATATCCAATATCAATTAAATTTTTAAACAAACAACACATCGACTCAATTTAAGGTATATATTTTATTTCCACACTGTGCATGGTTTTCCATGGCCCCGCAATCGTTTACTTTACCATTAACGGCGACATTCAAGCAGTTGAGGCAGTTTCCATGGTGATTTGTTATGCGCTACTGAACAATTCACTACACATTTGACAGATGTTTCTTTAACAACATAGCTGGTATTAGTTAACAAATTTCGAGCGTCCCTATTGCCAGACCCTTCAACAGGAGTATTAAGAAGTGTTAGAATACCGGACTGTTGCCCATACAATTTTACCGTTTTCAACACACCGCCTAAAAGGAGAAGGAGCATTTGGGAAATCCTGGGGCTAGACCTCCAATGTGCTGATTTAAAAATCTCTTGTTTTATCTATGATTTCTTACGCTTATTTTTAATAATGGCTTGTGATTAAGTCAAACTCCGTTATTGCATCAGTCTACAAGGCATACCTTGTTTTCCACGCATCGGTGCCATATCTTTGACTCCCACACAATGTAGGCAATGTTGTTTCCGCCCCCACCTTAGTCATTTTTCCTAGCCAGGGTATCGCCCGGGTTCCTGGCGGCAACCATAAAAGATGCGACTTGGTGTTTTTAACGTATCATAAGTGACATGTCGTTTTCAAGTGATCCATAGTTATCCGACTTCTCTCCCAAAATATATATTTTTTAGTAAGAGAAAAAATGCCAGCCGGAATCTTATTCATTCCAGCCAACAAGACGGATTCAGCTATAATCAATTGGGCCAATAACACATAACCCCTCAGCTGGCACCATAGTAAATCTAAACGGAACCACTACGATGCCACTTGGAACTAACATATGGTAGTTGGAACCAACAATTTTGTTGCCGCTAGGGGTAGCAGCATCACAAAAAAAACTATTTCTACTAATATTTGATAAACTGCAAAGAAAGAATTTGCCTTTTTAAAATTGTTGCCGTATCCAAAATTTTGAAAATAATATTTTAGAGGAGTATAAGGGAATAATAAAAATGAAAGTAATACCATATCGTGGTGTTGGGTGAATTTTTCACATATTAGTGTCGGATATTACGTAAGCTGTCGGATATCACGTAAACCTTTTTCAAATTAAAAATAATAGAAGATTGACAAACAGAAATAAAATCGCAAAAGTTATTCTTGAGATGTAATCCTATAAAGATATCCACCAGATATACAAATGAACGGAAACAATTTTGGGTTTTGCATTATGCAGCTGAGACACCCTCAAGGTCGAGAATAGTATGGAGAAAGGAAAAATTGAAGTATGAAGTTTTTTTCCAAATAGTCAATCCGCGTGGACTTTTGAAAATCACAGATATCTCCAATTTTATAGAAAAGGCTTCAGATGAAACTGTACAAAGGCCGAATTTTTGGGTGAAAAATAGTTTTATGTCAAAAATCGTTATTTTCAGAAACTTGTTTAGACCGATATTGTTTCAAAATTAATTAGAAATCTTTTAGTTCCTAATTGTTTTATTTCGTAAATCAGGTAGGTAATTTCGGTAAACTGATTTCGCAGAAAATTCACTGGGATCTCGCAATTTGTGGAGAAAGCTTAAGTGTGAAGTTTCAGATTAATCATCAATCCGTCTGAGCTGAACAGGGCCGAATTTTTGTTTAATACTGTTTTTTTTTGTCAAAAACGTCAATTCCGCTTAAATTTTGGAAAAATGTTCCGAACTTGAATTGTTGCAAATTTAAATTCGAATCTGATAGCTTATCATTGTTCTTCTCTTAAATAATATACTTTTCAAAATATTTACAAAAAACGAAGAAGTTTTTAAGGATGCAGCCAATTCCGTGGGACCAATTTATTCAAAAATCACTGGGATCTTCCAATTTGTGGAAAAAGGTTAAATATGAAATTTCATCTCGATCAGTCAAGTCCATCCATCTGGGCCTATAGAGAAAATTCTAACCAACAAATTTTCCCCAAAATTTCTATAGTCTCAGTATGAGCTTATAGCTAATAGAAAAACAGCCGGAAGTGTTTGTTACTTGTGGGATTTTTTGAAATTTTGGCCAGAGACTGATAGGAACTTGAGCTGTAGAGAGAACACCAACTTTTAGTCTGTATGCCACCACACACACAGACAAATACATGCACACAGACGAATGGTAAATCTGCAAAAATCTCGACGTCAATTTTTTTTTTCATTTTTAATTTCATTTCATTTCACTAAGTAAAATAAAATAAAATTATGTATACACGCTAAGCCACGAATATTCCGTCTTTTCATTAAAGAATTGGTAAAAACCTTTATAAATTTTCCATTGTAATAAATTAAACAGGCGTGTATTACAACTTATTTAGTTCATCTATACGGGTAATGAATATGATTAATGACAAATTCCTACAAGAATTCTGTTTCGATAATTCTTTCTCGGTGGTTTATCCATCGAGAGACTCTTGGATGCCTCAAGACTTCAATAACTTCAATAACCATGGGCCCAATATGGCATTGAGTGCAGAACCTGCTTGGGCTCCAGCTAATTTTAATAATAAGAATAATAATAATACAATAATTAAGAGGTTATTTTTGGTTTTATGAGTGAGCTCAACAAAGCGAAGTTATCTTAAATTGGATTGGACTATGTACGTCACCAGAAGCTCTTAATCTTCAAATTAGAAATTCGAAACTATTTATGAGCATTCAATATATCGTTTCCAGTTCAACAAAAAAATGTATGAAAATACTCTGGTATTAGTGATGGGGGCGAAAGGCTAATTCAACGCTCATTTATCCACCACAACATTTTATTCAATTCTCGTCAAACTGAGTAAGTTTAAAATTCTCACCCGGCTGGGTCCTAATTAATAAATTTGTCAACATCTCGTGTTGTACGAGAATGAATTATATAGTCAAATGCTACAAGCCAAAGTTAAATCGCGAAGTAACAACCTGGCGGTAAAGGCTAAGGTGGTAATTCAACTAATAATATCATAATCGGATTACCTAATTTCAAGCAGCATGACATGACAGAGTTGTAGTCCCTGTTCCCGATATTTCAAAACTTCATCCATAAATCACTTTAGAATAAAATTTCCATTAAAAAGTAGCCTACCTAGTTGTCTTTGTGTTTGCCACTAATCACAGGTTCATTCAAATGAAAAAAATCAGAATCTAATCTTTCAGAGTCTATCTGAAAATCAGTCAAAAGTTTAAGTAATTCAATTAACGAAGTGAGGAGAGGAAAGAAGCCTCTTAAAGGTAGGAAGGTGAAAGAACCCGGGGTCAGTGTTTAATGCAAAAATGACACGGATAATGGCTCAGAGAGTAATAGCGAGAGTGGTTGTGAATGCCTAAGAATATTAACCGGGGAGGTAGTATCCTATTGAAAATATTTCGTTAGAGAAGGTAAATTTCATCATAAAAATCGTAAAATACGTCATGGATCTTGTAAACATATATCTATGGTCGATAATAATAAAATTTGAAAATCGTCATGCTCGCCGGTCAAAACTTCTAAATCAAAATAAACTTCTATGTCCACATTTACCTCGTATTTTTTAATTTCCACCCAATTAAATACCCATATGTCTTAATCAGTCCAATAATGTATACATCCAAATGAAAATCTATGTACCTCATCGTTATCATTTCTGCGTATAATGTTAACCCTTACGCACATAGGCACCCATTAAATTTAGGACAAACAAACAATCCTACCGAAAAACCACAAAAATATGTCGAATCCAAATAAAATCAACAACCAACAACAAAATGTCTCTATAGTAGAGGAACACAGTTGGTTGCTATATACAAACCACACAATAATACCGCACCGCATACAACATTTAGACAAAACTGCCATGTATTGTAGGATATTTTTGATTATGATAGAGTTTCTCATATATCTCGATATAATCACAAAACACAAAAACCGCATATATGTACCGAACAAACATACATAAATTCTATTTATGTTCATGTAACTCATAATATATATACGAAACATTATTTTATGCTATCTATCATTTATGTCGTATATATGCCGGAATGAAATCTGTCATCAAATCTTAAACATATTACCGATACTACATGAAATTTTGCTGGAATTGTTCCAAGAATTTTTGTTTTGTTTCATATTTAGGTGTCAGTTAATTTATATATGGGGGTGCACACCAGACGATTGATTAGTTTGGATCATTTAGCACTTAATTAGAAATTGATTTGTAAACGTTATTTCTTTATGTTGTGCAAACAAAAATTTCTTGTCACCACATCACGTATCACACCTGCAGAATACTAAAAAAAATTCCTTATCTATATAAACATCGTAAAGTCATTGTCATGATAAAATCAGCAAACAGTTAGTTCATAAAGCAATTAATTCCTAATTAATTTTATTACTTTGCGTCTTCTGCTTCGTTTTAGTTTCTTGCTTTATTGTATAACTGAACATAAGCATATGTACGTAAATATAAAGTCGAAATTCATTCATATGGAATGGCTAATTAAAAAATTTGATCATGTAGCTTCTGCCCGATTTGATTGATCGTCGATCATGTGTAAATGTACTTACGTATGTACATTTGCATTCATCAATTGTACGTACATATTTTTTAAATCGAATAACATAATCATGCAATTAATTTAAGACGACGATCGATGAATATCCAAAATTTCTTATAATCGAATAAACCGCAAACGTGATCAAATCGATATTTTTGCAACTTATAATAATTTGCACATAATGGCGCCGTTTTGGTCTGCCAGATAACCTTTAATTTGAAAATTCACTTTCATATAGATATACAGCAAGAAGATGTAAAGTCGACAAGCTTACAGAACTTTTAATTTGATTTTTTTTCGGTTATATCGCGTGTGACAAGGTGATCTGCCAAGAATAAACAGCAGCGTGAAGGCATAAAAAATCCTGAATATATTCGTTTATAAAAATTTTTTGTTATCACATTTATAATTATTTAAAAGGAAAATCTGTTGGAAAATGTCATGAATTTTCTTCAAAGTTATTTTTTTGTTAAAATACATTTTCTAATTTGTTGTTGTTATTTTTTGTCAGCTCTATTATCTCGCAAAAAATATATAAAACACCAAGCAGAATGATGAAAAAATTTCTCTCTCGGGATTAAAAAATTATAAAATTTTTCCTATCTACTGCCTGCCACCGTACTTTATTGTTTGTAATATGGAAATTCATTTTCCAGTCATATCGTCTATATATTTCGTATTATATATTTAGTACAGTAGGGCCCGTTTTGATACAAATCTACTGTGCTTATAACACATTTTTTACTCTTTAAATCTTTCGTGTACGGCGCGCAAATTTTCATGACGTTTCCCATTGTAATAACATTCTTAATTAATTCATAATAATTAAATTTTAATTATGAAACAGAAGATGAAGAAGAAAATGTATATTTTACCAATTTATAAACTTTTTTTGATGCTTTTAACCTTATCAGTTTAACTCGAATAAAATTTAAAATTTGAACTATGAACGAAAATTGAACAACTTTTTTACAAGGTCGGTGCATTTATTTGATTAGGTATAAACAGAACTCGAGATACAGCGACAAGCGACATCACCTGTTAAATGAAAATACATATGTAAACCATAGGATGCTAACCCAATCAATGCTGCTGGCTATGATGGCATAGCCTGTTTTTTTATTATATCGGATAGATCAGAGAGATGAAAAGAAAGCCTTTTCCGTTTTTTTTTATTTTATCGGATCGATCCGATAATTTTTTTGTTTCGTTTTTTTTATTTTCTCAGCTCGTCCTTTTTTCGTCTGATTTTTTTTTCAGATGGTTCAGAGAAAAAGTATATTTGAAATATTTTGACATAAAAAAATGGCGGACGCTATGAAAAATAGTAATTATTAAATTCATTTGTAATTATTTTTATCTTATTTTTATTAATGGCATGTTTTTTTATTGTATCCGAGATATCAGATAAATCAGAGAGACTATTTATCTAACAGATCGAATAATATTTTATCTGAAAAGGCTTTTTACCGAGTTTTATACACTGTACTGAAAATATGTAATTTGGGTATCTAGCACGAAAAAATAATAAATTAGATTCTCGTGGAGTTTGTCCTAACTTGTCCTAAACCCAACAACAGTTTTAAGACAAGTTTAGGAGAAAATTCACTCGACTATTGGCCTGTTTTTTATTACATCGGATCAGAGAGATAAAAAGAATTTTCTCTGACCAGACCATTCTCAGATCGTCATTTTTCCATCTGAATTTTATTTCAGATAGTTCAGAGAAAAAACATATTATATTTGAAATATTTTAACAAAAAATATGGCGGACGCTTTGGAAAATGGTATTTAATAAATTAATTTTTAATTAATTTTAGAAAAATAAATGTAAAATTAATAATACGATAATTTATAACTAATAAATTAGCATGTTATTAATTTTACAATTAATTTAATAAAAATAATTACAAATTAATTTATCGTGATAGATTACATTTTCAGTACAGTGTATATAAAATTCGGTAAAAAGCCTTTTCAGATAAATATTATACGATTTGTCAGATAAATAATTACTCTGATTTATCTGATATCTGATTTATCTGATAGGCCATATATAATAACGCGAATTTTGTCCTAGACGTTCCTAATTTTAACAGTGTAACATAATATCATATTTGTTATACAAACACTATAATATCATATTTTAGTAAATCAATAAAAACCCCTTTGTCCTAAGATACTTCAAGGAGGTTACAACTTCAAGAGTAAGTGTTTAAGTGTGAACTAGACCCAATCCAACTAGAAAACACGAGTTTTTCGGAAAAATTAGGGAAAAAGCCTTTTCAGATAAAATATTATCCGATTTGTGAGATAATTCGATTAGTGAGATCTCTCTGATTTATGTAATATCTCGGATACAATAAAAAAACGGGTGAATAGTCGTCGAGTTTATTTTATTATCTATTCCCAATTTTGTCGTCGGCGTTGCAACGCTACCAAGTTTGAGTTTATTATATTAGTTTTTCAAAACCGGTATTACATCGAACACTAATTTTTTTTAACCAACTAATATTTTTTATTTGAAACAGTTTGTTTTTATTTTTATTGAAAAGATTGGGCTGGATGGTAATTTCGCAGAAGCGCAAACTTATTTAAACCTTCATCAAAATGAAAAAACTGAAGCAACTCTTTAATTCACTTAACTGATGCGTGTAGTAATGCAAACATCGGACAAGTCGTCTTTGAAAGAGAATGAGTTAGCAAGATAAACCAATAGAATCTTAACGGATCGTTAGCCCACAGCAACAAAAGCAAAAAAAAGGTAACCTATATCATTACTAGAGAATGAATAAACAAGCGATCACCAAACCATTCAATAAGCACAAGCGCAGAATCTAAATAAAAACCACCACCATCGATAAACATTTTAGGAGTAAGTAACTTCATAGAAATCAAAACTATGGCGAATTCTGTAACAGAGCATGAGTATGAAATCATAGCTTTGAAAAATGGTCGCAAAGTTAAAGTCAGCAAATTAATGAAACCAAAAACATAACTGTGACCTGTAAAAATAAAGGATTCAAAATTTTAGATGTTATGAACATTACAAATAAAGAAAGAATCAGTGAGTGTCAAAAGTGTTCCTTAAAGAGGATACTTCTCTCTCTATATTGATTTTTATATGATATTTAAAATGGAAGCAATAAAAAGGGCTACGACATAAGTTCTAAAATGCAAAAAATGCATCAAACTTCTAATCAATATTTTCATGTTTTGACCTTGAGAACTAACAGAGACTCTAAAAATGTATTTTAGGGGGGTTTGTGCTATATAATAGACTAGTGGATACCCGGAGTGTGCTGCAACGCCTTTTTCTAGCAAAGTTATTTACATTTGGGTACGTTTGTGTGTCTTTTGTTGGCCAATGCAATGCTATTGTAACAAATCTCGATCATACATCGTCTGCTAATCGTTATACATTTCCGTTGAGTATTGCATGCTTTCGTTGTTGCTGTCAATGTTATGGCTGGTGGTGTATCTGCTCGATGTCGTGGATTCTCTGCAGTGAAATACACACGCTGTCCATTTTCCTGATGAACAGCCAAATGAGCAACTGTTGGATGGCGTTCATGTATTGGAAAAGCCGAAACTCGCCAAATTGCCTTATTACTTCTTATACAGCGAACCATTTAGTACCTCGTGATTTCATCGTTCCTGTTGGTCAATGTAAAGACAACCATGCCCGATCCTTGGTTGATATATTTGCAGATATATTTGATCGATTTGCAATATTCCACATTTATATGGCAACAAATTATGTTTCTTGGTTTCAAAAAAGAAAATAAATTTAAAAAAAAAAGATTAAAGTAGCCGGCGAAAATGCGAATAGTATAGAGAATTTCAAATCAAATTGTATTCCGATTGGAGAAATTTCCACCGATTTCAAGAATATGGCTCCGAGTTCGAATCCCGATAGGGGTTGGATGCTAAAGGGAATTTTCATCAACAGCTTACGATCTGTGATGAAAACGAACAGAACTATAATCTCCTGTCGGAGTGGAAAACTCATGAGCCAACCCATGTTCATGCCAGTACAGCTTTTCACTATGCGATGTGCAGGTGGTGATATGAAAATCGGACCTATAGCCATACGTCCTCAAATTGGTTGGCAACGGCGTAAAAGTAAGGACAGGAAAAGGGAATCGCGAAAGAGGTGGGAAAGCTCCGGCCCAGAACAGATTGCAAAGACAAAAAAAAAGAATGCGTCGATGGCGGAAATGAAAGTAAAGGATAGTATTTCATCCATATTGAGAATTTTCTTCAAAATTTTTAATTTTTATGGTTTTTTAAAGGCTAATACCCAGCTAGCTACTGTGGTCGCTAAGTTGTGAAACAATTTAGAAATTTTCAACAAGAATGCAGGTTCGAATCCCCTCAGAGGCCAGATGCAAATCGAATTTTCATCATCGATTACAATCGGCGATGTTAATAAACACAACTAAGACCCTCTGATGGAGTGCAGAATTCAGCGCCGACCCACCAAATGAAATAATTTTAAATGCCGAAAAATACATACAAAAATACAAATACAGACACCAAATATTCTGGAATGTAATTGCTGAATTATTAGTAAGAATGCAATTGCGTCAGCTATATTTATTAAGATGTACTTTAAACACCACAAAGCATTGAAAATAGTGCAATAGATTATCCAAGTGATAAGAGTAAAGATAGCCACTTCTAGATTGTAAAGTATCAACAATATATTGTCTCTCACGATATAGCCAGCTACTTTATTATCGGAGGACTAACTACTCCAAACAGCAAAAAATTATTCGCTCTAGGGCAAAATTTAAATTGTTAATTTTATTCATGATCGGTCAGCTTGCCTAAATAAAGTACCGAATCTTATAAAACGTTCTGTTACTAAAGGAATATTGGAAACCTAAATATAGTATTTAGAAAATGATGAAAATGTAATATCTGAGCATGCTTCTGTTATTATAACGGCGAAACGGTAGAAAAAGGAAAATCTATATGATTAGAAGACGCGATTCTCATGATATAAGTAATCCCACTAAATCTTAGAGTTGAAAAAGCTCCAAGTTACTACTTGGTAACAGGACAAATTGCCAAGGAGTAACCGAAAAACATAATATCAATGATGATTTTCAGAAATAATATGTACCCAGGCAGCGGAAAGTACCGGAAGTAATAATGATTCTGATTCCAATTTTATAGATAATCCTATCGGCTAATCTTACTTATCGAGAAAGGAGTATAAAAAAAGACAAAACTGGAGAGTAGGTACATATAGAGTTATTGATGATGCGTTTGATAAAATGTTGTACTAAGGTTCACTAAAAACAAAAGTTTGCGCCCCCAAAAGTTAGCCTTTCAATTTAAAGTCATATTGCTCACATTAAATTGATATTGCCATTCTTGACTGTCACTTTCGAGTAAAATGCGAATAAGGATGCTCTGAGCTTAAAAAAATCTCAGCCGGACTTTCAATAGGTCGTGTCTTGGGACCGATTTATTGTCTGTTATACACCAGAAAGTTGTTATGAGAGACTGACGATCTTACTTCGCAATTCTGATGGCCGATCATACAAAAGCCTACAGTTAAATGCTTGGGGGAAATAGCTAGGTACTAGGCTTCGATAGAACGAGCACATACAAAAGAGGAATTGAATATACGTCCAGGTAAATATATTTACTGCTTGGATAAAAAATCTGAGAATTATCAGTAAAAGAACCAATTAAAAACAGGTGCTAAGGCACAGACTTATTTATGAAGTAGAGATGTGGGTCTGTAAAAAATAAACTAACTATCGTCTATCTAGCTATCGTCATTATATTGACAAACCTCTACTTGGTACACTTAAAGCTCAGTGCCATGGTCCTTATGGTGGTCCATAAGGAAGTTATGAGTCTTACTCAAGTAAATTGCTTAAATTAATATGCGATTTATTAATATTTACTAAAATAGTGATCGTGAATAAAAAAATTATACTGGTTTATAAAAATTTTCAAAAATTTATATAAAGACGTTCGAATTTTTGGTGAGCAAACTCATAGATTCACGTATCCTCGTTTTGCTCCCGGACTAACTTTAAATAAATCAGGCGTATCGATCCATCGCTCACGCGGTCCATTTCGACATCATATTATCTGTAGGTCTCGTTTGACGTCGTCTTGCCAGCGCTGTCTGGGTCGAACCTATTTTGTGTCGAGAGTTCTTAAGTTCTATAACAAAGAGGTAGAGTTCATTAATAACATCCTACAATTACATAAAAATTTTCGTGGGCGATTTTAATACAAAAATCGGTAGGGATGCAGAAAATGTAAGGCATATGTGTCCTGACACCTTGCACCTCACTAGTAACAACAATAGTTAGCGTCACCGAACTGGGAATAATATACAATTAAGTTGCATTAAGTATGTTTTTCTTCATAACAGAATTCAGAAAGCAACGTGGAGATCAAAAGAAGGAAAAACGGAACGCCAAATTGATCACGTATATACCCGACGTTAAATCTTATAGACTTGGCAACTTGGACAGCGATCACATGCATGTTGTTTTCAAATACAAGTGCAAATTGTCATCTACAATCAATAGACAAGCATAAAAGACCGTTCGATAGAATGTCGATGCTTTAAAACATCAAGTTGCACTGAAGAGTTTCCATCAGTAGACATTGACTATTTAGAATGGCACAGTAATAACGAGGAACCTCCACTCAAAATATAGGAACAGTGGCTCACTATACAGTCAGCCATAACGACCGCCACTCAAAGTGCTATCGGAGGAAAACCATCGAGATGCGACGATGATTGTTTCGATGGTTGGAATAAAGAAATGCTACAAAAAAGCGCGAACATCTGAGAAAATGAATCGAAAACATCAGCTTTTAAGTGGAACACGAAAGCTCATGACTGTTTTGCTAATGCCAGGAATCTCACGAAATTTCCGCCCAAGAAGTACAGCAATCAAAGACGGGATTAGAAGCTATGAGAACAAATGTAGCTGATACTCTCAGTATGGCAAACCTACTTCCAAAATCTGTCTTTGTCGAACATCCCACAGTACAGGATGTAGAAGAGGCAGTGTTGTTCCATCAAATCTAGACGATCTCATCGTCGCTATATTTGGGACCAAGAAGAAAGAGCTGCCGGAGAAATAGAAGACGCTGCAAATATGTCCGCGGCACAAAAAGGTGAAAACTGTCATGACAAATTTATTGAATATAAAGCCTTCAAAGTGTAGGCTTATGTTGTACTTGCCATGACTCATCCCTCCCGCCTCAAATATAATCGGCGACTATTAGTGTTTATTTTATCCCAACCTAGCAATCACTGACAATGCATCATTATGATAGGATGATTCTGGAAAAATGTTGGGAGTACAATATTAGCATAAATCAACTATATATAGACTTTCAGCAGACACAAGACAGTATCGGGTGTATCGGGTGTACTACGAAATTTCGGTTTTCAAAATCTCGCTTTTCCAAATCCTATTTTTCAAAATCTCGGTTTTCTTTCATTTTTGTTCTGATTGCACAAAATAATTAATAAAAATTTTTAATTGCAAGTTTTGGTACTTGCAACATTTTGTAGTTGCAATATTTAGCAATTGTTGCAACATTTGTAATTGCATTATTTGCAAGATTAATAGAAAATGCAATATTTTGTTAATGCAACATTTTGAACTGCAATAATTGGAGAGGCTATAACGGCTTTGATAACTCTCACGGGCACACGGCAGGTCGCTGCGCTCGTTCGCATAGAGGATCGTTCAGGCTCTGTGTCGATATGCGAATGATCATAATTCCGAGCAAGATATTTCATGGCATGCTATTGTATTGATCTTTTTGAATTATTTTTAGAATTATATTCGAAAGCCTGCTATATGCATTTGAAAAAAATCACTTTGTTGGCATGGTACAAATATGAAAAAGGTACCACTGGATAGGTATTAGAAATAGACTTTGAATCTGCATTAAAAAAATTAAGCAAATATTGGGTTTTTTTGATATTTTTGAACTTCTGTGGAAAATTGAGCAATGTGGGATTTTTTTTGCACCCAAGTGTATTTACATTCCGTGACCCAACTTTGGGTTTTAATCTAAAAATTTTGGTTACCTAATTATTCTTACAGATTCGGGTTCTTTGATTCACATTTGCGGATTTGCATATTGAGAAAAAAGTGAAGGAAGCGGAACCTAATAATTACAAATGTTACAATGAAACGTAACGTTTTATTAAAAAACCTTGGTGGACACCATTTGATAACTTGCGTAGATATAAGCAAAAATAGCACTCCAATAGCACTCCACGCTAGTCTGTTTATATGTAATTTCTCCTAGTATATCCCTCTGGCAAAGAACAGCTAAAATTTAAAAGCCCATTGCGGTTTTATTTACTAAAATCGTCCATTTATAAATTGCGTTTTAATCGGTTGAGAAATAGACTCGTTTTTTCTTTCTAACTTCTGCATTAAAACATTTTGTATTTATTATCTTGTTTTAAATAATCTAATTTTGAATACGAAATATGCTTCTGTGAAGGTATTGCATCCTTCTTCTGTTCTACTTTTCATAATAAATTGACAATTATACATTAACTTTGGCCAATTTAGATTTTTCAAGGCCAGCAATATCGGCATAATTGATATAATTATGGCAAAATCGGACAACACTAGAATGAATATTAATATGGGTCACTTGATTAAAAGTGACTTACATGTTCCGAAGTTCAATTAGTTCTAGTATTACTCACTCTAATTGATTAAAATTTTATTTAAATATTTTATTTTAAACGTTCGTCATAGTAATTTTCTCAATCGGCTGAATATATACTACATAATGTTAAACCAAGTTTTATCCAAATTTATTACAGATACACTGAATATTTTGATCTAACAACTATGAAAAGAATTCGCCAAACGATAAGAAGATTAACAGAGCAGGTACTACTCAAAATATTCTTTGATAATCACTCATCATCGTGCGTTAATAAATTTCATTTCAATTTTTCTAAAATAAAACTTGTTGAAGCACAAGTTACCACCTCTGGTTTTGTAAAATTGTACTACATGTAAAACGATTTTTATAATTCCCTAAATGTCAGCTACCAAATAAATATAAATACACGAAATTAAATTAATGACTTACCATTTGCTGTTGTGTTTTAGGTTTCTTAATTAAATCAGGTACTTTAAATGTTGTTACAGCCTCGATAACTTCAGCCAAGAGTAATCCATCTTTACAGTCAGATGATAAATCTGTCACTTTTTTCTTTGATTTCGCCCGATCGAGATAGTAATTAGCCCAATCGGTATAAATCTGTAAAGAAACAAAAAAAAAAAAATAGATAAATTATAAATTTATTTACTACACGAGCATAATACTCGTATATCACGATTAATCTTTTAATGATGAGTTCTTAATGTTTATCTTAATACGCATCTAAATATAATGTAATGTATGTGCATATGATAGACACTGTGAAAGATGCAGTCTAATTGGAGACTCAATGACGATGATGATACTCTAAATTTAGATTGATTGCTGTAAATGTAATGCTTTTTATTGGAATCGTTTTTTTGATGTTTTCAATTCGTTTTTTTTAAGAAAGGGGGATTAATGTAAGATTATATTTTTGTTAGATAAATAAATGAAAAGTGATATACTATCTGTTTAATAGATAAAATTTAATAATAACTTGTATTTGTAGTAAATTTGGTTTGGGTGAATGGCTTTTATAGGAAGTCCATAAAATATCGTCAATATAGTAAACCGTAATCAGATACTAGTACCATACTACGAAATTGGCTTTTAACGCAACGGTTACGTCACCGCACGCACAGTGATATATCCGCATGAGTGATTTATCCGGATTCCCAATAGAGCTCGACAAAATAAAATTAAATCACAATAATATGATGATGATTTAATTTGCCCCATACACTACGATATAAAGAGCGAACATTATAAACACATATATAACATGAAAAGAAAATGAGGTCGATGAAAACATATATGGAAAAACCTGGAAATCACATAAAATTACCAACAACATATCCCCGCATGTAATAGCAGCCTTTATGGAAAGATCACCAGAAACATTCAATATACATAATCATAAAAGATATCGTCGTTGTGTGGAAAACAGCATAAGAAAAACGTAATAATATGTCGAAAACATGTTGAAATTATGTTTAATTTTTCATATAATATGTAATTGAAAAACATGAAAACAAGAAGAGGAAATAAGAACCGAGGAAAAACTTTTTTTCTTTACAACTCGCACTGCATACAGTGCACATACGAGTATGTACCCAGAATATACGGAAAAAATTTCAAGGAAAAACTAAATAAATATTATTGATTCGAACGTGATTTGATTTTGTAACAAAATTTTTGTTTTTTTCCGGAATTTGCGAAAAATCACAGAATTTTTATGTACATATATACGTATTTTATCAACACATACTGTCTTGTAAAACTATTTTTGATTTGCCGATCAAAAAATCCGCATTGTAAATTTATACGGTGAGTGAAAAATAATTTAACATCGTATTAAAAAATAATCCACCGTCTGGAAAACCTAAAATCTTGCACTTACACATAAATGAGATTTTAAATACAGTATACGATACAAATCACAGTGAAGATTCAAATTTTTTTTAACAGTTCGTAGAAGCGGTGTATTGTGATTTGTGGTTGGTATTTTGAGTACAACAACTATCCGAACACTATACAAACCTATAATAATGGTACATATAAGAAAATACGGTAAGATTAAAATAATAAATTTTCCACACTTGGTTCGGTCGAAAAATAAAATAATAAAAAATAAAAAAAAATCCTTAAAGGAAAATTTCTTTTTCTTTGTTATACTTGTACGTACTGTACTGGTGGTATCGGTAAAGCTTTAACACAAAAATATTTTTCCCCGGTCTTTTTAAGTGAATTATTGGAAAATTTATTTAGGAAAGTTCATTTATAAAATTAAATTAGTTTGCTACACTTAAATGCATAAATAAACGGATAAAATAAAAGGATTTTCCCGTTTTTCTTATTTCTACTGTATACTTTATACTCGTACAGTGTTTGTTTACATCTTCTTTTGTTTTTATACGTTTCTGCCTGATTTTGAAGGAAAAACTGGAAAAAATATTTAAAATTTTCTTTGGTATAATAAATTCGTTGTAATGCATTCAAGTTTATTTTTTGTTGGATTTATTGAGACTAGCAGCGGCACTATAGCAGCAGCAGAAGCATCAGAGAAAGAAAATCGTTTTTATGTATTTTCCATGCAATAAATTTTATTGGTTTTAAGCAGGCGAGAGGCAAAAACAGATAAATTGAATTTTTCATCGTTGATTGAATTTGGGAATAATTCGATTCGACGGTATATGGTGTGAATAATATAGTGTTTGGCATGATATGCAAAGATGTTCTTCTTAATCCTCTTTAAATACTAATATATTTTGTTGTGAGATAGGTAGATATTTTGTAAGGTTATTCATCTTGATCGGCGGCTAGGTTACGAGTAAAAAGATTAAAACCAAAATACACATGCACATTGGGTTTGGCCAGTAAAGAGAACTTAGTATATCGGAAGATTGTTCAACGAAGCTTCAATAAACTTTATTTTGTAAAATATAAAAAAAAACCTAACTATACGTTCACAGGAATTAACAGGAAATATTTGGATAGAATTTATTTTCATTCAAAGTACAAATACGAATCTTACAGATAGATATTGCAAGATAAAAGAAATAACTAAAAATTTTCATCCAAGTATAGTACGAAATCTACAACGCAATGTCGCGTTGTCATGAATCTGCAACGTCTTGTCCGGACGAGATCGGACGTGATGAGATTTTATCAATTTTCCTCCTGCTTGTTAAATAACCTTTAAAAAATGATTAAAATTCAGACTTGAGAGACTTCAGAGAGTGTTCGGAAAAGACAGCTCTTTTTGTAACACCCGGTAAGAAGGCAGAACCTCAAATTTAAAACACTCGTTAATTTGGTAGAATGCTCAAGCATTTGTGCTGTTAGGTAAATTTTGAATACCATTTTAGTACGATAATTCGGAAATTTTACAGTTACAGAGCGTATATATAGAGTTTGTGAATTAGACGATTAGTCTGCACGGAACCACATACATACGCTCGCACACACAAGCAGATATTTTTTTTTAAAAAACACTCTTATTAAATACACTTATTTATCGCGATGGAAGATTTTTATCGACCATGACAGTGTACAATTTTAACATTTTTATCAGTGTACAGACTGTCAACTGTCACATATAATTTATAATTACAGTGTTTACGAAATCTTGCCAATGGAAGTTTAAGTATCGTGAATATTTAAAGAGATAAGGATGTGCTACAAATATTAGGCGTCTGTGTGATGAAACATATTCATATTAAGAAGAATTTTATAATCGTCCGTGAATTTAATTTGTTCAAGAATTTTTTCGGCTTTTAGGACAAAATATTATTTTAATGGACACCCATACAATGTTTACGACTATTTTAGTCGCAGAAAACAAAGAGGCCATTTATTAACAATATTTCTACCACAAAAGTAGAAAAAATGCACTCCTCTCTCCCAAACCTTTAACCCCAGGGCACTTGTGTACACAAAGATACATAAACCCTTACAAAAATGAGAACTCCCTTAGGTAACTTCTTGGCAGCTTGGTTTCGTACTGATAAAAAGTTGGTCTACTCATCAGGTTGCAACGATCAAACTGTAAAAATCCAACTCTTGCTCTGTACCGATAATACAAAACAAGAACATATCGATTTAGCGAATTATATATCACTAAATCAGAAACTACAGGAAATTCTCACTATGTATGTGTGTGTAACAGCCAACACATATAATTAAGAAGAATTTTATAATCGTCCGTGAATTTAATTTGTTTAAGAATTTTTTCGGCTTTTCGGACAAAATATTTATTAACAATATTTCTACCACAAAAGTAGATAAAGTAGATATTCATATTATTAAAATTTCATAACGACTCAAGGAACGAATTTATTCGTTCAAACAACAATTTTTACATCACATCATGCCAACTTACCAGTTTAAAGCAAATGAACACATGTGCAAATGAATGAACATGTACACTCTGGGCATGTGTATTAATCAGTTTGGCATGCTCGATGTGACGTAATTTCTTCCTTTGCAATTACGAAAAAAATTGATTTACAAACCAAGGTGTCGAAACCAAAAGTACAAAGTACATGGGGTAGCGGACTTTAAAATTCATTTGTGAGATTATAAGTTTTGCTTTAAGTTGAAACAGTTATGAAGAAGATAATGGGTCAGCACTGGAACAGTGGTCATCAGTGGTCAACAATTAATTAACTTCTCAGTGAGTCTAAACAAACGAAATAAAAATTATCGTTAAACGTGTCATTATAGTGAGTACGTTTAGTAAAAGAACACACTTAAAATTACGTCACAATTAAAAACCAACCAGAGGTTTGAGCGGCGATGAAAATGAATTCATATATAAACGGGTACTTTCCAGCTGACCTGATTTAATTAAACATTCATTTCCATTCAATTCAGTCCAATCCGTAATAAACCAGGGGTAGGATGTTGTACCATCACTATTTTCAACTTTCGAATTAGTTTATGTCTCACTTTTTACTAGTAAAATCGCAGTCTATTTCATTTCTAAAATCTTCGTAGTTTCTATTTTGTTCTCAGCTTGCTTGGGTAAAACATCATTTTATTTCAGTTCAACACGGAACAATTTTTCGTGGAACGTTTGTCGAAATCTAGAACAGCTATAGAACTCACAATAATATCAAGAGGTTGAAATCGCAATATAAAACACGTAATTATTTATGCGAAATAAAATGATAATTAATTCCTCAAAAATGAGAGTATGAGACATAAACTAAGTCGAAAGTCGAAAGTCGAAATTACATCAGTTACCAAAGAATAAATTTGACAAAATTAATTTTCTTCTGTGAACATTTTCCGAACTGTTAAATTAATTTATGCATGTCAGTTCAGTGAACAAAATATTTATAAGAAGAATTTTATAATCGTCCGTGAATTTAATTTGTTTAAGAATTTTTTCGGCTTTTCGGACAAAATATTATTTTAATGGACACCCATACGATGTTTACGAATATTTTAGTTGCAGAAACAAAGAGGCCATTTATTAACAATATTTCTACCACAAAAGTCATCGTATGGATGTCCATTAAAATAATATTTTGTCCGAAAAGCCGAAAAAATTCTTAAACAAAATATTTATAGTTCAATTATATTTCATATTTTTTAATTTGACTAAATTTCAAAAGATATCAGTAAAATATATATGTGTATGGTTCGAATTTTTCTACCCTTTTTATAAAGGTGGCACTGTGGATTCTTAATTTTGGGGCGGTATGTTGTACCATCACTTCGAATCGAAATTCGAAAAAAGTCGAATGGCTTTATATTGTATCATTTTAAAAAAGCAAAAATGATACAACTTTCACTTTTTCGATTCGACTTTTTTCGAATTCGATTTTTTTCGATTCGAAGTGATGGTACAACATACCGCCCTTGATTTTCAAACAAACATTTTGTGTTGTTATATGCCATGTACAGAAAAAGAATTATATTTATACTATTTATGCCTGACAGAGATTCGCTTATCTACATTTTCGACTAACTGAGTTGATAGTTAGTTTACTCCAGCCGTTCATAGATGGCACAAGAAAATTTTGTCTGATTTAGATATAAAAATTGCCAAATAAAGTAAAATTATATTTTTTTATTAGGTATTCGGCTAAAATAAAAAAAAAATTATTGGCTATTCGGAAATTCAAAAAAAAATTGGAGACTCCGCAGACTCACTAACTAAAGAAGATGGTGGTGTTCGTACCAGCTATTGATAGATGTATCTAATGATCATAAACCAGAACAATCCTGATATTTAATTGATTAGTTATAATTTTTTTAGCAAATTTTAAATAAACATCCGTGTTAGAGCGTGTTTCAATTGGTTTAAAATTTGACACTTCTCTTTGATTGTCAACACGGCAGATTGTTTCTAGTGAAAAATGGAAAATAATAATTTAAAATTATATTTAATAAATATATGATGCAAGAAAAAAATTAAAACAAAATTCAAATAAGATTAGTTAGTTTGTTTGTAACTCTTTTATCGTTATAAGTACATACTCTAATATATATACATATATTTATTATTTTAATTTGCTTTATTTTAGGCGGGTCGTGTCGAATAAAATAGAAAGCACATTAAATGGAAACAGCACAACATACAATAAAAATTTGCGTGTGCGGTGTAATCCATTCCACTTACAAAAAAATACTACAACTAATGCCTCATAAACGTTCTGGTTGGTCGACAGAATATGAGGTAATAATATTTTTGTATTAGATGGCTGCGCGTTGCAGTTATCGAGTAACGGGAGATTTTGCTGGTTTGAGCCGTCACTCTATTCGAAATATAGTGGTGCAACTGCTAAATTTTTTGCACCAAAATGTCGCATTTGATCCATACTCCAACACTAAATGAGCTGGACGCTGGACGATGTTGGCGCTAAATTTTGTTTACGGGCAAAAGCTCCTTTTTTTAAAAAATGCTGTTGGTGTAATTGATGGATGCCATGTAAGGATTAAATGTCACATCAATAAACATGACGAATACATAAATTATAAGATATTTTATTCTATAATTTTATAAGCTGTAGTTTATAGTAGCGGGAGGTTTATCGATATTTTTATTGGTTAAATGGGCTCCGCACATGATACCAGAGTGTTACATAATAGCCCGATTTATAAACGAGGAGCATACCCATCCCATTACTTGGCGACGGTGCGTGCATGTAGATTAAATCCATGCGCTATCATCACTCCATTTAAAATCCCGAATGCTGACGAACGGAAATTTAATACCATTCATAGTAAAGTTAAAAACATTGTAGAGTGTGCTTTTGACATAATGAAAAATCGATGGCGTTATATTTTTTTTAAAGCACTTGAACAGAACATAGAGAACAGCATAACAATTATTGGAACGGCCGTGCATCTTGCTCTGTATGATGGATGAGGAATTAATTGAAAATTAATATTGAAGAAGATGAACCTCTACAACGGAATAATGACCGCAACAGAAATTTAGAGACCAACGATTTCACAAAGGAATTTTGTTTCGAAACAGTTTGCTCCAGCAATTAATAATTGCGAATATACCAGTAGAATAAAGTAAAATCAAAATTTTCAAAAAAACTGTTTTTTTTTTAATATAAAGTAAATTTTAATTTCACATTTACATGAATTATCGTCAATCGTCCTATGAATCGGACTGCACCAATAACTGGGATACATCGATTGCAGGGTAGTATTATTGTATTGCAGTACGCTACTATGTTCAACACCATACCATTCAAAAAAATGTTATCAGCTCTTGAAGCAGATAAAAAGTTTGACATTTTTATTCACCACAATTTTTAACTTTTTATGCGGTAAACCAATTGAAACACGCACTTAGTTAGTCGGAAATTTAAACAAAATAATCAACGTAAGTCGCATGGTATAAAAATCTCGACTAAACTACTAATTGTATTACTAATTACTAATCAAATTGATTGAACAATGTCGGTATTTTGGCGGGCTTAATGCGCTTCCGTGCTAAACTACAGTGCGACCCATAACTATATAACCACTGGTTTTTCCTGCTTTTTAACTGACTGATTTAGAAAAGAACCCGTTTCAGGGGCGGGATTTTGTAACATCTCAATTTTCGTTAATTTATCGAAGTTTATGTCTCGCTTCTATAGAATAAAATGGAATGCTATTTCATATTTTATATCATTTTCAAGGGCCCCATTTGAAACGCGGTCGGCGATTGATCGTCGTCGAGGAAAGACGTGTTTTTGTCTCTCCTCGAAATAAATAAATTATTTAATTTAAATTTGTTATAGTTAACTAATAAATAACTAATAATTTTATATGTGTTAAATAAATAAATAATAATAATAATATAATAATAATTTGTGTAAAGTGAAAAGTTGTACATATTGTATGTTTATATAAATTTGAGTGTGGTGTGTTTGCATTGGTGTAGAATATGTACGTAACAATTTGCACTTATATTACATATTTAAATACCGTTGCTTGAATGCATCACACGCGCTATATGTAAACCTTCAATATGTATGACTTTTTTGATTCCAAAGGATGCTAAGATAAGTGTTGTCCATTTATTCATTGTTTCAATACATATTTTAATTATTATATATACTTTTTCCAAATAAATTTTAAGTATATAAACCTTTTAACTGTATTTTATTACTCATAAAGGTGTAGAGTACTAGTATTCTTATCTAGTGGGTCAATCGAGTATAGTTTGCGCGAGAAAGGGATTTTTAATACCGTTGTTCTGTTTTTGTTACACTCGCTTAACAATTTTTGTTGTTGTTTCGCTACGATTATTTTTCGTTTTTTTGCGGGTAATTTTGTATTCTACGTTTTGTTTGGTATACATATATATTTACTCGTACATTATATATTTTGCATGGAGATTAGTATTGGAGGTGTATAGCGGGGTATACATACATGCCAATATCCACTAAAAATTTGGTTTTGCGATGTATATACTCCTACATAGCTTGTTATATGCTTTTAGCTTTGGCTGGTCGTTGGGTATATATGTGTTGGTTTGGTTACGATGAAACAATTTACAAGATCAGGGTTGTTTTTGTTTTCATATTATTTTATTTATATTCATTACATAATTATTATATATTTGTTACATGCATAGGTATTTACTTTTTGTGCTTGTGTGTGTAAATGTTTTTCGATATGAAAAGACACAAAAAAAACAGAAGATCAAATCATAGATTTTAGTTGTTGTTTTCCTTGTTATTCGCCTTTTCATAGATTTCATTTGTGTGATTAATTTTCACAGAGGCGGCGAGGATATGGTGGAGCCGTATTGCAATAAATTTTCTTTGATATTTGTGGTAGAGTGCTTTGAATAGATTTCGTTCATGATGAGTGGTTGGTCGGTGTCTGTGGTTTCTGATGGTTGTTCATTGAACATTGTGTTTCTCAACTTACGGAGGGTTATATCCATATAACATGCTCTGTCGTTACCTGTATTTGTAAGCTATTTTGGGCTATTTTAAATCGTTTTGTTTGGGAGTTGATGTCAATCAATTATCAATCAATTGTTGGTATAAAAAGGCAAATTTGCAGTTTTGCATGGAACCGTTGTCTTAGGTTTGGATTTGTATATCCAGGTTGGTATCTTTGCTGAATATTATAGATGTTTTTCTTAAAGTTTACCGTCGGTTTCGCGGGAGTTGAGTCATTTTTGAAATTTTAGGATGATCGGTCGTACGTTGGGGTTTTTGAGCTGTAGGATTGCCGCGATACTTTTATAATCACGACTGTATGAAGCATGGGTGTTGTCGATTAGTGATGTTGATGGGAGATCGCTTGGCGAATGGTAGAGGTGTCACGGGGAGAGGATTCAAACCGTCTTTTGGGGTTGTTTAGGATATAACTTTGTGTGTTGCAGTGTGTTTTTTGTTTATAGAAGGGGTGGGTAACGAGTACTCTTGGATAAATATAAGATATTCTTTGGTACATTTTACTATGACTATTTATAAAATAATTCTTTTCACAATGTGATTTCAGAGATTATTAGAATTTTACTAATATTCCTTCATCCAATTATTCAGCGTTCGACTATTAGATCATTATACATATTTTAATTTGGTGAGAAATTTAGAGTTATCGAGGTTAACCAGGTGTTTATTATTAATACTATTATTCAATCCAGTTCCAGATTAAGCTCATTTATTTAGTTATTTCTAATGAAGATATTTGATTACAGGATCTTGAAGATCATTGAACTTTGAAGTCGTAATATTTTCTAATTAAAAATAAAATTTTAATTTAAAAGTCAGAAGAGCAGACAATAGGAATCATAATGGCTATCGGGTTTCTAATAAATTTGTCATTTCAGCGAATACTTTTTGGAATTGCATATATCTTGGAAGCTACAGATTAAATTTGAAATGCAGTTAAATATTGCTGTACTTAGATAGTTTTTCAGGGATCATGGCTTTTTTTAATTAAATTATTTTCTAGGTTGTTTCGGGAGACTGTCATGAATAGGTTGTTTGGGAGACAATAAATTGGTGAAGGTTTTGATTAGCTTGTTCTAGGTTTGAAAAACAATTATCGCTGGTTGTTATTTTTATGATTTATTTAATACGATTGGGTTATTTGGAAAATGGATCCTACAGTTGTGCTAGCTACTTATTAATTCTGCCATCTTACAGATTCCTGATTGCTTTAAAATAACTATTCAATTCTGGTTTAATTTGTTTAGGTATTGGGGTTCTAAAACTGTGCCAAATATACATTATTGATATTACCTTACATATATCAGATTAGCTGTTTTTGAAACCAGTTTTCATTTGGCCATTAGAGATGGCAAGGACAAGTGACCTTCACATTATATAATTTTTTTCTTTAACTATTTTTTTATAAATAAATCCATTAATTCAACAGATTCACAAAGATTCTACCAGTTGAAGATAAAAAGAAGGTCGTCCGTTCCTTTCGTGCTTTGATACTAGTACTGCAATATTTAGTGATTTCTGGATTCGATTTGTTTTAATTTATTTTGATTTAACTTGTTTTAAGAGAAATTTAGTTAATACTAATCATAACATTACATTTATTTCATTCAAGCTAATTTAACTCTTAATAATGACATTTTATTTCAGGAAATTTACTGCAACTTAATTAATAAAGATTTTTAATTATAATTATATTTTTTGAGGATGCTGAGTTCTGAATATATCGAAAAATAATTGTGTTGTCTTGTGCTAACCGTCTTATATTACATTTCAACTAACGATTTACTAACTATTGACTACTTAGGTGTCTGAAACCGGGTCAATTTCCATAATAATTAACAAACCTTTCCTATCCCTCCATCTTGTTATATGTAAAAGAGTGTGCGGATGGGCCCGGCGTCAACCGGGAATCTTACTTAGGTTTGGTCGCACATTCCAATCAATCAATCAATCAAATTTTCAAGGGCCCCATTTGAAACGCGATATTTTAAAACGCGAATTATCAAAATGCGATATTTTAAAACGCAATATTTCAAAGCGCGATACAGTACAAAATGCGATATGGTACAAAACGGGAGTTGAGGGTCGGGTTATATCAGGTGGGTGAAGGGGAAATTTCATTTCAATTTATAGGAATTTAAAAGTCGATAGGAACGATAGTATATAGGAGCGGTATCAGGTGGGTCGCATCGCAACGCATATTCTGACCATATCGCGTTTTTAAATATCGCGTTTTGTCATATCTCGTTTTGAAATATCGCGTTTTGAGCGGATCCCCCAAGCCTGCTAGATTAAAAAATTGTAATATATATCTACTCGATTTCTATATCACCAAATAATTTGTTTACGATACTTCAACGAAATTAGAGAAAGATATAATTGTCACATTTATTCTAGTAGGTTGTGATAGCAACAGAAAAGAAATAATTTATAAACGAAACAGACGCCAATTTCAGTTTAGGAAAAAGAGACATAAATTTCGATAAAGTATCGAAAATGTGATGTTACAAAATCTTGCTCCAGGATTCAAATATTTGGAGAAAAAACAGTTTCTTCAAAATTTCTTAGTTTCATAACTGTATAACCACAGTAACCATTGATTAAATCTTTCTCGCGAACACTGATCAATGGATAAATATTTTAGTTTTATTTGGTCTGTCAAAGAGCCAAGTGCTGAATAAAAATAATGCCACGAGAAAAACTGCTACTACTGTCGGCCGAAAAAAAGGCAAAATTCAATCCCTTTTCGGAGAAGGTTTTTCTTTACGGAAACTAGGCAAAGATCGTTACTACTTACGGCACAAGAAAAAGCGGGCGAACCAAAAAGCATCATAGCTTTGTTCACAATATGCATGTTATATAATACGTTTCGTTACTAGCCACCGATATATCTAGACGGATCAGGATAATCATTTTGATTCTCTTCCTGTACTGGAGCTTATCTATAATTATATTTAATAATTATTAAAATAATTATATTTAATAATTATATACATAATTTATTTAATTATTAAAATGAGTGTGTAAGTTTTATAATATGTAATGTGATTTATGTAGAAATTGTTTGGGTTTTTCTTACATTTTAGTGTTCTGGACATGTAGCATACAACAAATTTTTGTGAATATGCATCCACACATGAATTATTTACTTTAAAGGCAAAAAAATGTAACCACACAGCATGGTTATGTTAACGTATTTGGAGGAACATGGCGAGATGGTCAGTGGCAGTTTCAGCATGTTAACGACAATGTTAACGTCCCTGCAAGAAGGCTGGCGCGACCTTACAATTCGGCTTAATGGCCATGGGCCCCCAGTTCGGGAGGAAGAAGCATGGCGAAAGGTAGTTTTATATTTACCTAACTATACATGTACATATTAGTTTAAAAACTATTTTATGTTGTTTTTTTAGGCGTGGGCTGACCTAAAATATAAAATTCGACAAAAGGTTCGCAAAACCCACCTAGACCTGAATAAAACGGGAGGAAGCTCACGGACGTTTTTTTAACCCATTTGAAGAACGCGTTGTGCAGTTGACGGGAATGTTGGAGGCTGCAGTAGGGAATGTTGGCATCGATCACGAGCATTAAGTAGTGGATTAGTTCGTTACCCACGTCGACCAGCAAATTGAGACTTATTCGATTAATGAAGTAGGGAATATCACCGCAGCGACGGCGCGTAACGACGTACGCTCGAATATTGGAAGAACTAAAAGTCCAGGGACAGAAACAAGAAGCGTTCCAAGAAAAACTCTTGGACCTTCTTAAGCAGGCGAACGATATAAATATGAAGAGATTAAAGGTCGAGGAAAATTGGCTACAATCAACTAGATTTTAGTAGTATATTTCAAACTTAAGTTAGAATTTAATAAAGTTTTTATTTATAATTTATATATGTATTTTTATTTTTTTCAAACAATTTAAAAGTCAATTTCTTATTTCCACAGCCCTTTCACGTTTTGTGTTTGATACTCAAAATCAAGTTCGTTTATGAAACCCTCACTCTCATGATGCCTTGGTAATCCAACCATCTGAAGTTTGTTATGCAAACACATGTTGTAAAGAGCTACACACTTTTGATAATTTTAGGTTTTAGTTGGTTTCCCAAATATTTAAAAATGTCTTTTGACACACGAAACGGTTCTAAAAATCTAAAATGGTTAATATTATTAATGAGTAAATATTACTTTTTACGCTATTTGCCGTAGGCACTTGGCGAAACACACTTATACTTAATAAACACATTTTTATTAATCACTTGTTTTTTGTTTCGCAGAATATTTTGAATATTTTTCAAAAAGTTTAAAAAATCACTCGATCGATTTCGACTTGTTAGGTCATCATCATGAGTATCTCATGAATGAGATACTCCTGATGATGACCTAGCAAGTTGAAATCGACCGAGTGATTTTTTAAACTTTTTGAAAAATATTCAAAATATTCTGCGAAACAAAAAACAAGTGATTAATAAAAATGTGTTTATTAAGAGTAAATATTAAATGAAACAAGCACCACTTACTTCTGAGGGGTGAATTCTAAAATATCGTAGCGATCTCGCAAAAATCTACGTTCTACGTAATAGTTTACGCGCGTACTTTCTTGTTGGGATTCTTCGTTTAAAGAATCCGAATGGATTAACATTTTAATTATAAAACTACTCATTATAATTTATTTATTTTCATACACCATCTAACCCGTCTAATTAGTTTTGACAGAAAAACATCTATCACTTTTTGTTCGAAAAAGGGTTGCCTAATGGAAAACTTTTGAGCTGTCGAAAAAGTTACAACATATCGACCATCGCCATTTTTGATACGACCATCACTTTCAACAGACGAAAAAGTGTTGTCACAACATCCCAAGCCATGGGCTGGAATATCACTGCAGTTTTAGTGTTACCCGATGATTTTTTTTTTATTTTTCTGGGATGGAATTCTGGGCTAACTTCAAAAGGGTTCCAATCCATAAGAGTCAAAATAAATTGGCCCGTGTGTTCTTTAGACCTAGATCTCATAAAAAATCTTTGGGATTAGAAATAGGAACATGCCGGGAACGAATTATCGCCCGAAAACATTGATTTATGGGAAGTATACCTACAAGAAGTATACCTACAGGATTCTGTCGTGGGCCGAGAAGAAAGTGAGGCTGACGGGATATTAATTTTATTGAAGTTTGAACGTCTAATAAAAAGTTGATATAGTTAGTAATTATTTAAGTGTATTTCGTGAACGTCCTCCATTTAGCATTATTGTATTGCAAAAAAAAAAAAAAATTACGGAAAAATGAGTGGTTATATAGTTATGGGTGCAGTGAATTTATGGGTGCAGTGAATTTATAATATCCTGGATGTGAATACTGACTACATTTTTGGGTAACAGTGGATAGTTTTAAAAGATTCCGCTGTTTGTTATCCAATTCTGATCAAATTCGGTTCAGTTTTGGAAAAGTTCTGAAATTTAAGAATGTTAAACAATATTTTTTCCATTTATCCATCAGTTTCATTTTTCCTCACTGATTTTGATCAATTTGGATTGCCGTCTTTTAATTTCGTCTTTTTAACGTTATTATCAAACTAGTGAAATGTTTGGATGTGAATAGATTTAACTTGAGATTCTACTTGTCCTAATGCAAAATCGTGCCAGATCTTCCATACAACATTGTAAATAGTTAAAATATTTAATATACCACTAATTAGCTGATTCTCTTGCATAACTTTTCGATGTTGGGTCACACAACTCAATAATTACACTCTTGAGAAATTCGGAATTTTAATTCGTTGAAAGCAAAATAACCAAACAAAATAAAAAATGTTAATTATTACAGCGATTAGCTAGAATTTTTAACTCGATCATAATATTTCAAAGATTACGAATTACGTCGTTATCTTAAAGTTTATGCGCATTTAAATTCTGATTTCCAAATTTTATAACAACGTCAACGTTTTGGTTTACTACCGTAGTGATTATACTCTGCGCGTTAAATGAAATGTTGTGAAATATAAAAGAATGTTGAGACGTTGGGTACACACACACACACACACACACACACATTACACAAAAGTGGGGCGACCCCGAATTTTTTATGTACACACAAAACTCAATAAACCATTAAACGAACAACTTCCTGTCGCACACACTTTCAGCACTTGGCGTTTTGTTCTATAAAAAATTGATTAATTATATGAGAGTATCGTGACAAAAAAATAAAGCATCAAAAATTCTTTATTTCAAAATTTTTTTTTATTTTTATTTTTTTAAGAAAATTTATTATACTGACTTTGTTTTTGTTTTATTCATTTTCCAGCATTAAATTGTAATACTCGGTAACAATAACAATCAGAATTATAATTTTTCATTGTATAGAGTTGATTTATTTATAAAAAACATGAAAAAGAAAATTATTTATTTTTTATTTTTATTTAATTTTCCTTTATAATGGAATTTTCACTTAATTATGTATATCGTGTTGTGTTTATATTTATATCGTGTATTTAGATTTTTATGCTGCATGTATAGCTTTTTTTTTAAAAAAGACACAGTAAAAAGGTGTCTGAAAGCATTTACATTTTATTTCATGAAAGTCGATTTTTTTTGTTTTGTTTGACTGTATAAACGGGCGTAGACAATAAAATTAAAGTTGGTTCAATGGCATAATAAAAATTACGGTACATAACAAGAGTTTTCCATCTAAATCTTACTGATTTGGATGTAGCACGTCCTCGGGATGAACGGTTTGTGAGAGACGTGACCTGAGGAGTTTTCCATTACTCTCATAATTCTGTTACTTTGACAAAAATTTATTCAATATTATTTATTTTGAGAACTTCGGATACATCCCTGATTTTATTATCTGCATGATGAGCAAATAGGAAATACAAAACAAATCGACTGCACATATTGAGTTTCTCATATGTACACGGAAAAATTAAAAAGATTTCATTCAAATCCCTGTTCTTCTTCCGTATATCCCATGTTATAAATTTATTTTGATACACATACACAACATACATGGATACGATTTACTTAAACAAAAAAAATACTTAAGATAACGTCTATAACAAGAAAACACAACAGAAGTAAACAAACGTTACGAGAGGATAATCATGACAACCAAAGAGAAGAAAATGATGATGATGATACTGTTGATTCCAATATATATAGACTAGATCCGAAAGTACGAGTAGATCTATATACACAAATAATAATTGAATTTTTTGTATATAAAGAGACCCCCAAACGCCACCCCCCACCATCATTTTATTATGTAATCCTCCGAATTTCGCCCTATATATAATATAATTCCTCAATTACTTTTTCCCCCTCGCACCCGCGTAATAATATGATTACATCGTATCAATTGATGTTCTATTCTATGACGTGTATACGTATCCCGAAATATATACAAATTTTCCTTCTCATTCGCGTCTTATTATAGATGATTGTAATCTTAATTTGAAGTTTTCTATTTTTTTTTTTCGATTTTGTTCGTAAACACAGCTCGCTTTAAATTCAATTTCCATTCATAAATTGGTACGTAATATAGAAAAACACGGAAATAAAAAGTTGATAAACAGGATTCAATATTTTCATCGTGTGTGTGCCAATCAAGAAATTATTCTAGAGAGATACAACATAGAAAATTCGATCCGATTGAACGAAATAAATAAATAATTTTCTCACCTTTCGTATCATACTTGCGAACACAACAACAACAACAATAAAAAACAATTGGGTTTATGTGTTAAGGTGAGAAAAATCGACTCGATTATGAACTGTGCTGTGTGTGCGGTGATAATGAGGTTGTGCGAGGAAATTGGAAAGTGGGGTTTATGTGTACTGTACATATACAGTTGGAATGGAAAATTATTGGAAATAAAATAAAAATTAAATTTTTTTTTGTGGTTAGACTAAAAGTAATTTAATTTGGTTTTTATCGTTTATGTGCTTTTCTGGAGCTTTTTAAGGTTTTTTTTTTAAATAATGCTTGGGTGAAATCTGTGAAAACATGATAATGGAAATCGGTATACGATATTCGTGTGTGTATATGATACGAGTATATAATAAAGTTTTGGAATTTAGAAAATGTGTGCGTATGGTGACTCACATTTTTTGTGTCGATTTGGCAAATTATTGTGGATATGGGTGTGATGATTTTTTTGAATTTGCGTGATGATGTTTTAGGAACGAATATGCTCTAGGCGTAAAATAGAAAATATTTCATTTATGATGTGTTGATTCGATAAATCAAGTTTTAATATTCCATAAATATTCATATTTTTTTTTGTAAATTATTAGGGTACGTAAAGATAATTTCGTGTGTGTTCTTTCGTTAGAAATCAGAATTACTATCTAAAATTTATTTTAGAGTCGAAATAACACCAGAAATATGGCTGCTTATATGCCGGTCTTCTTCAATTTTCTGCATGATTTCATCGAATTTTCCACTGGTTGGTCGACCAAAGCGAGGTACATCTTTGACTTCCATATTTCCAAAACGAAAGCGCGCGAACCATTTCTTTACTGCTGATTTTCGTAAAGCACCTTATCCATAGACAGCACAAATTTTTTCGTAAGGCTGAGCCGCGTTTTTAGTTTATTGTCGTAATAAAATTGCGAGAAATATCAAAAAATATCGAATTGCCCGATACGATCAATGGTTACTGAGATATATGAATGTAAAGCCATCTACCCTTTATTTTTTCGCAATACGCTACTTTCGTGGTTTTTCGAGAGTATGCTTTTGCATTAACTTCTTGAATGTTTATCATTTATATGGAATGTGTCCCACCGCGCGTTTGGTTAACAAAGTTAATATGGCCATACAAACAGCTCCATCTTTTTAGCACCTCATCTTAAGGTTTTGATAAAATTAATGATTAGAATAGTTTGGTCATCCTTTGGTCAGGATTGGTGACTAGTTTTCATCGTTTGGTCACTTATTATTAAACGGTAAATAACCGTGTACGGTGTAGCACCTCACTGCAAGAAAATCATACCGTTTTCATCCAATTTCGTAAGGTAACCGTTAGGTCAGGATTGGTCAACACATTTTGGCGTTTGGTCACGAAAAAACGAAATTAAAATTGTCGAAACCAAATCCAATTGGAATATACCATTTGGATAAAAAATATGTTTTGATTATCACAAATAATTTTTTAATTATCACAAATTATATTATCACAACGATTGGAATCGTTTGGTCAACTGTCATTGAGGATTGCTCACTGTTTTCGTTTGGTCGCCTATACGATTCGTTTTATTGCTCGTTTAAATGTTAAATGTTAAAATGTTTACCAATACTAAGAATTTCATAAATCCAACAATCGGACTCTTGCCACTAGTTCTTTCCGTTTGGTCAGAAATCTAATTTTTTCAATAACTCGTTACGTAAGGCTGACCAAACGATCACAACTAGGGATTCCAATCGTTGGTATTTATAAAATTAGTTAACTATTCAGACTCCAACATTCCGAATCTGTACGAATGACCAAACGAAAACAACTATTGAACAATCCTTAATGATTGTTGACCAAACCAAGAATTTATAAAATGTTTAGTCTTGGTCAACAAGCCAAAAATGTTAGAATAGAGAAGAAATGATTAGTTTTTAACGAATTTAGGTAATGTTGTCTAAACGGAAACAACAATGACAGTTGTGCAAACGATACCGATCTTTTCATTTTTTAAATTTTTTATTGTTGCTATGTTCCCAGGCCCGAATACTTTGAATCTGATGAAAATATGCGTTTTTAACGAATTCCACAAATGGAATAAAATGGTGACCATAAGCGAAAACATCTAGTGACCAATCCTCAATGGCACTTAAAAATATATATTTTTATCAAAATTCATTTCATTGGGATTTTTTGCTTACTTTGTAAAATTAAATTCCTAAATAAGCGACGAACCAGATTTGATTGAAATAATACAATTTTGGGTTCGTTTTTTTGCAATTAGAATGACCCATTGGCGCCATCCGGCAAAATGTGTTGACCAATCATTCCTTTTCATTATTTCTTTATCGTTAGTGATCAAACGATAAAAACTAGAGACCAATCCCGACCAAACGGCGGCCAAGCGATTCCAATCGTAATTTGTATCAAAACCTTTAGGTGGGATGCTAAAGAGACGGATCCTGTACAAACGAAAGTTAAGAAGTAGCTAATAATTAAGAAAAATGTACGTCATGATTTTCCAGGCGTCCTAGTTTTCCAATCAGATCTAAATTGACTTATCTAAATCTTAGATTTAATTTTAATATTTCAGGTAAATGGTAAACTTCAAGACATGTTTTTAAATTTAGTAATGTTTACTTTAACCTTCACATTGTTGACCCGAAAATAAAGGGAATTCTCACTACGGCTACCCGGGTAATGAAAAATTAACTTTGCATGTTTTATATATTTTCAAAAGTAATTTTACTTTTTTTACGTAGTAAAACAAAGTGAAGTAACTATGAAAAATTTTGACCTCGGTGTTTTTGCAGATTTCCCATTCGCTATAATTGCGCAGAAAAAACCGCGGTTTTTAAAAAATCAATCTTGTCGGTATGTTGTTCCGTGCAGACTAGCTGCAGAAATGTCTGTAGCTTTTCTACATCGCGATAAAATTTCATAGCTTTTTCCGTAAAGTGGGAGATCATAATGTTTTTGGTTGAAATCGGCCCACCGGAAGTATGGACAAGTATATATTTTGAAAATTTTATCATTTAGGTTCAGCCTAAATTTTTTTCCGACATACTATGGTAAACAGTTGGTTTACATTAAACTGTGAAACTTTTACCTATCCGATTTCGATACGGAAAAAATATTTAATAAAATTGTAAAAATTTGGATCGCACATAGTAATAGATATTTAAGATAAGAAATAGCGTTATATCTGAGATGGATGGACCTAACTTTTGAGCAAATAATCTCGAGGGGGATATCACCTGGATTCCAGCATTTAAATTTTAAATTTAACCGATTTTTTTTTAATATAAAATGGAAAAGTTCAATGCAACCTATGCTGAGGTTTTGCTTTAGATCACACCTTTACATCCGCCGTTCAGACTTGAACTATTGGCGTTATATCTGAGATGGATGGACCTAACCTTTGAGCAATTAGATTTTTAATTTAACCGATTTTTTTATATGAAATGGAAAAGTTCAATGCAACCTTAATCGATTTTTTTATATAAAATGGAAAAGTTCAATTCAACCTATGCTGAGATGGATGGACTTAACTTTTGAGCAAATAATGCTCGAGAGGTATATCACCTGGATTCCAGCAAATAAATTTTAAACTTAACCGATTTTTTTTTATATAAAATGGAAATGTTCCATGCAACCTATGCTGAGATTTTGCTTTAGATCACACCTTTACATCCGCCGTTCAGACTTGAACTATTGGCGTTATATCTGAGATGGATGGACCTAACCTTTGAGCAAATAATCTCGAGGGGGATCTCTCCTGGATTCCAGCAATTAAAATTTTAATTTAACTGATTTTTTATATAAAATGCAAAAGTTCAATGCAACCTATGCTGAGATTTTGGACCTAACTTTTGAGCAAATAATCTCGAGGGGGATATCACCTGGATTCCAGCAATTAAATTTTAAATTTAACCGATTTTTTTTATATAAAATGGAAATGTTCAATGCAACCTATGCTGAGATTTTGCTTTAGATCACACCTTTACATCCGCCGTTCAGACTTGAACTGTTGGAGTTATATCTGAGATAAATGGACCTAACTTTTGAGCAAATAATCTCGAGGGGGATATCTACTGGATTCCAGCAATTAAATTTTGAGAATAAATTTTTGTACTGATGCTACATTGTTACATTGCGAATGAGGTTATTACTTTTCATTATGCAAATAAATATTTAACCAACTCTTGTTATAAGTTTATATTAGTTTTGTATCTTATATGTAATCGTTATAAGCAACTAAACGATTTACTACCAAGATTTACAATCTGACACATTTTTTTAAATTATTACTAAATTATTATTTGAATAATATGGCGTTAACAATTTGGTAACTTTTCGCGATTAATTTAGCTTTCTCATATTAATTAACAAACATATATTTCTTAAATAGAAGAAAATATATTTTCGGGATGAAATATGCCTTTTCCATAACAATTATGATATTTTTTCGGGATGGTATTGAATTTAGCAAAGAAACACAGCAAAATTGAAAAGTTGTTTTTCGGGCTGAGTTTTCGGGCCAACTTCACATACATGCATTGAAGAACGCATCTCGTGTGGCGGTGGATCGTGCATGTTCTGGGGAGGCATATCGTTAGAGGCGAAGACAGATCTTGTATTCATCACACGAGCCAATACTGGCTGTCGATGAAGAGGAATGAATTCTCAACGGTACATTGAGGAAGTACTCGAGGAGTACGTCGTACCTATTGTCGGGTTTATTGGTGATAGTTTTCTGTTTATGCAGGATAACGCGAGACCGCATACGGCTGGTGTAGTATACTAGTATACCCCACCTTTGAATCTGCATTAAAAAAAATTAAACAAATATTGGATTTTTTTGATATTTTAGAACTTTTGTGGAAAATTGAGCAATGTGCGATTTTTTTGCGCCAAAGTGCAGTTCACAACAAAATCGGCTTAGCGTTTTAGGTTCACCCAATATATTACTCGATAATTAATTAACCTTCACAACAATTTATTAATTTATGATTTCTGATAGTCGGCGTTTTTTATTATTAAAAAAAATTCGTCCATCTTATATAATTTTCATTAATAACCAAAAAATACCACTTGACAAAACTTGAAAAATATTTTTTCTTTTTGTATACGCATACGACTATTTTTTTTACAACCAAAAACGCGACTTTATTTTTTCCAAATTACAAACCAGTGGCACTATTCCGGCTTTCCCTGGGAATAGGGAATTGGGAAAAATATTTGCATAGCATTTTTGTCTAAATTGTATTTTTTTGGCCGACTGAGGGAATAAGTTTTGTGTAAATGTTTTCGAAGTTAAATGGGAAAACATTTTTCCCTATAAAAATTTTGGGGAACAAAAGTTTCCCAATTAACTTTGTTTTGAAAATTTTTGCACTAAACATATTCCTTCAGTAGGCCAGAAAAATATGATTTGGTCATAAATGCTATGAAAACATTTTTCCCAATTCCCTATTGCCAGAGAAAACCAGAATAGCACCACAGACTGAACAAAATTATCGCACCAAAACTTGTAGAATGTTCTTTTCTGTCGTTGTTTTTCATTTTTCCATGGCGTTACGTTCGCATTCCGTCCAACGCGTTTTATAAAAGAGAACAACCCAAAAAAACTTTCTACATCGTCTCGCTATTGCTCACACACCCGGTGCACATTGGTCTCGCTTCCACACTTATACGACGCTCATTTCGCCATTCAACACTTTGATTCTTTCCTCGTTTCCTTCCCCTTCACCAACAAACTGTATTTAGTTTGTTGGTGAAGGGGAAGGAAACGAGAAAAGAATCACGACGAAAGAATCAAAGTGTGGAATGGCGGATTGACAGCTAAAAGAACACATTAGTACTTAAAGTACCAAATGCTCGAGAACAGGTGGCACTGTAGACAACAAAATACTCCACTCACCATAGAACGAATAAAAAGAATAAACACAGAGGGAAAGGAAATAATTTCAGTTTTGAAGAGGGCTTGCCCAACTTGATTTAATCTTAAAGTGAAATAACTTCTTGTGTAACTAGAAGCGTTGCAAAATCAACACGTGGCGGTGCTATATGTTATTTCCGGGCAGCATCTTCCGATTTGCGAGGTTCAGTTATACCACGCCAATCGACTACTGTACAAACCAAAAAAAAACAAACAGACTTTGGAACAACACTATCAGGAAATGCACTCACATCACTAATGCAAAGTTCGTTTATTGAATCCTTGTCATTTCTTTTTCATTTAACATACAAAGATATTAATATTGATTGCTTACGATCGGTAACGTTTTTTAGTAGTACCAAAAACAACAATTATTTTCGAGTTAGAATGCATTAGAAAAAAAATAAAAATTCATATAAAAATATATATAAAAAAAAATACACATATATAAAAAATTATTAAAACCAATCCACAATATCTAACACTATTCCTTGGTAAAAACCAAAATTAAATAATTAGATCATTTACATGTAACATTAGTTTATCATTAATTTAAAAGAAGATGTTTTAAAACGATGAATTAAAAAAAAAATTTAAGAACAGTTAAAAAAGCAAAAAAAATGCGCCTTTAGTTTTTATATTTATCGTTTCAAGATGTTGGCTGCTGCTCCGTGTATTTTCGATCACTCTACCTTCTACGGTGATTTTTTGACATTTGTCACGTACAGACCACGCGATGTAAGAATATGGAGAAGTATTCAAACCAACAACGTTTAATTATTGTAAAAACAAATTACACAAATGGTGAAAGTTTTGCGAAAAAAGTTTGCCAATTACGTCAAGTTTTGAATCGACAGTGAGGGGTGTAATTACAAAATTTGACACCAAATTTACGCTGGTGGTCACTCGAAAATATAGCCACAGTAAGAGAGTCTGTGGCCGAGAACCCAGGAACTTCCATTCGGCATCGTTGTCAAGAACTAATATTTCCAGAAGCACTATGCAACGAATTTTGCAAGAAATCAAGGACAAATGCAAATTAAATCCGGCGCCCTTTTTAGGACACCCTATATATTGATTAGGTTACACTCGCTTTTGCTTGGATACCATATTGTGATATATCATGAATATTGTCGAATTTATTAAATATTTAGCTATTCTTTTTGTCACAAAATTATTTATTACCAACTTTTATATAATTTTAATAGATATTTAATTTTAAATCAAGATGGTCGAACTTATTTTGGTTTTTGTTCTACCATACGATCTGATTCTCAACTTAATCTCGACTGGTTTTCGCATCAACAAATCAATTCACAATTTGTTTACTGGCATAGCTAAAATCTTGTTTATCTTTTTTTTTAAAATAACCGTACTTTATGACGTCATTAGTATTGTAGACAAGTAAACTGTATATGTACTGACTACATACTGACAGAGGGTATTTCATAAATCGTTAAACTTGCATAGCATTACAAAATGTGCGCATTGCATATTTCACATATGTAAAATTGCAATTGAAGTTGTAACTTTAGTTGTTTTGTCTGCATGTTGTTGTTGTTGCATATTTTGATCATACGACAGTTCCATTGTCATAATTTTCATTTCACGACACTAAAGTACTCGTATGATCATGTTGAGTATTATGCTATATAATCTGCCTATTCCTGAATGGACGACATATTTTCCGAGTCACGCTACCCAAATTAGCGTATGTTTTCCTAGACGTAAGGCATCGCCATGAGTTACATTACTTATTTTATAATGTTGGTCCTTGTCTTTCGTTGTTGCAATTTAAGACATGTTATCATTCATTTTACCGTAGCCACTAATTCTTGCTGGTATAAATGTAAATTGTTTGTTTGTTAAATCTCATTTAAACCAAGTAGGTAACTATAAAATTCCTCATTAGGTTCTGAGGAGAAATTATTTTAACCAATCGAATTCACAACGTTCAGAAATAATATTTAGTGTACCAAAGTTTGCAATGAAATTTAATAAGATTGAAGTTTGTTAACTAATATATCAAAAAACTCATAAAAGTCACCAACCCGAAAATTCTAAAAAGGCGATTACATATCTGCACCACTCCTACTGTCAACGTTCATATATATACTCTTATGATTTATTTAAACAGGAAAACAATACAATCGTGTGTGATATATGAGATATTCATGATAAAATGCCATGATAACGATAAATATGTTTTATGTTTTCATTGAACATAATACATATACATATGAATGATATGATCAATATGGTATTATTTCATGTAATTTTCGATTGCAATTTTCTATTCTTTGAAGTTTCATCGAGATGCCAGTATGTTTTGCTCTGTTATTTTTACGTAAGCAAACATAACAAAATACTTTTGTATGTTTTTGTTTATACATATATAAAACAAACATCTCAGAAAGTTTCGTACTATATAGATTGTGCAGCTGATAATATCCGGGTATAAGAAATACACTCAGACTATGTTTATTTATCTATATAGTTTTATGAAAATACTAGAAAAATAATAAAAACACTTGTGGTGTTCGATTTCATTGTAGTCGTCTATTCATAGAATTCGTAAGAAATTGTGTTTATGTATTACCTGAGTTATAAAGATCACCATGACACACGATGATGATTAACCCCGCATGTAAAAGGAAGGAACACGTCATATATAATCATAAAAATAAACAATAATCCATATTGTAAATCCGATAATCAAAAGAACGGAAATGTGAATCGAAATTTCATTTTCAATTAAATATATTTTTCCACCCCAAAATGCGAATATGTTTCGAACTGGATTCGATCCCTTCACATTTCATTATCATGACTCTTAATCTCTGTGATTTTTTTTTCTGGTGTAGGGTCGTATGACTTTTATTTTGTTTTCCTTATTAAATTGACCAAAAAGTTTATGAACCGAATTTCCAAGGATAACGAGAAAAGGACATTTTCTTATTTATTCTTATTTACTGTTATTTTGTGCGTATATCTAACGCATATATATATTAGATACAGACGAGAATCGAGATTGACATTAACTCAATATACGAAAGTATACTGCGGTGATTACAAAGGATCTTATATTATGGGGATACAGGATTTGTATCCCCAACAAAATATTTTCAAGTCGCGATTAATCTTTGAATTTTATTTTTATATTTTATTATTGGATTTAAATTCGTATCCTTATTTTTTATTTTTATTTTATTTTTAGTATACACAATAACATTTCTATGTAGGGTTTCTAAGACAAAAGATAAGGATAAAATTTGATACTTATCCAAGTTTAAAATTTTAATTGTTTTCAATTATACGAAATGGTGTACACAATTTTATGATGTAAGATAATTATCGTATTTTTGGTACGGGGGATATGCTTTGCTCGGAATACATAATGCGATTTATAAAGCACTTCAAACTTTTGAGAATATGGAAATTTCAATAATCCATTAACAATTTCCTAAATATGAACCACTGTTATGAAAGTCGTATCTACTGGTTTCGTAATCAGCATATTATACATGTATAATTTCTCCAGTGAGGGGCACACACCATTTCAGCCACCAAAAAATAAAAGTTAAAGCTCGAATAAAATGGCTGTCTAGCTATCAGGTATAGTTACCTAATCACCCTATAGTTCCAAATAAATTAACATTTTGATAGCAAAGCCTTTTCCGAAATGAATACCTATTTCTGGAGACTTCAAGGTCATTTATTTGAATAATAACTTTCTACAAAAATTGTTCGGAAATTTTAGTAGTGATTCTAGTAGACCACAATTAATTCGCAGAAAAAAATCCATAAAAAACAAAATTATTCTTATTGGTTTAGAACTTTGTATCAAATACGTATGCAAAATCAATTCGGATGGTTTTGCATACTTATTTAATATGGCGGCAAATAAATCATATTAATTATGAGTTAGTATATATTAAACTACTCTAAACTAATAAAACCACCGAACATGTTTTCATTCGAATATATTCAACATTAAAAAGTTAAATTTAATCAATAGTTACTTAAAACTAATTCTAAATTAAAAGCATATTTTAAATTAAAAATTTGAAATAAATTTAAAATCTCTAATTAATTAGTGACATCTATCTTAAAATATTGAAAAACTACTAATAAGAAATATATTTTAACAGATTAGATGCTTTGTGCGCCATCTATTAACAAAAACTTATTTATCGCGATAGAATAATTTTTACCGACAATAACAGTGTACAATTTTGTTATTGACCGTGTTTATTTATTAGCGCCCGATAGACGTATCCGGAGCAGCCAATCTCTTAACTAAGATTTTTCATACGGCTTAATACGATAAAAAATTTTTTTGCTCTCCCTATTTATCGGGTGCCGCTATCGGGAGCGCTATCCATTTCAATGAGAAATTTGATAAGGCTTTTATTTTGTAAACCCCTGAAACCATTAGAAACTTAATCTTACAATAAATGTTTAAAACGCAAGATGAATTCTTGTTCATATCGTTATGTCAAAATAAATGTTAATTAGAATATTTCAGGTGATAAATGTTTGTTTTATGGATGCATTTATGTTTCATTTTTATGGTATAGCGACACCAGTGAGTAATAGCTGCAGTTTCAGTAGAAATTTTCAATTCGGCTCCGGATAGTACTTGAATAATAAAACACGGCTATTAACTCTTTCTTTATTTTCCAATTACAGTGATTGAGAAATCTTGCCAATGCAAGTTTAGTTAGTTATCGTGAATATTGTGCTAGAAATGTGCAGACTTAGTTTAAAATATATGAAGTGTGTGAGTGTGGTAAAGCATATCAAGATTATTTTCTTAGATACTATGAGTGCTATAAAGTCAACCTAAGTCAATAACTTCCGTCCTGCATCATGGTGATCAATTTTTCTTCGCATTGAAGTAAATATATTACAATAACTATGTACTTCGTTATTGTAATATATTTACGTTTAATAAGCTCACCCATGTTTAAAGAAGAAATACATAAGCCACCATTCCGACAATATTCCGTTCCTCGATTGGATTTTTTGAACTTGCTGAGTAAAATTGGCATCTTTGAGATGCCAATTTTACTCAAATGGTGACCATAGGAAACAGTATCAGTTGTATATTCTAGCTGAGACTTTGGCTAGGCACAAACGTTATCCGTACGCATATTTTCGTAATCATTGCTCAAATTTACAGGGCTAAATTTGCATTTCCCATTATGGATTCGTCCAGCAAAGAGTGTCAAATTTAATAAAGAGTAACCAAAGAGAGGAAAAATTTTCATCAAAAATGCGTGGGTTATGCAATTTAAATTAATAATACAATATTAATAAACACATTTTATTAACATTTGTTTTTTTATTTCACAAAAAGATTTTTGAATATTTTATTAAAAAATTTTTGTTCAAAAAGTTTAAAAAATCAGTCGATCGGTTTCGTCTTGTTAAGTAGTCATCTGGTATCTACTCCAAAGAAAAGAAAACAGTTATACAATACACATCGTTATTTCCCGTAGTTTTTATCGTTTTCTATCAATAGCTATGGGCGCTATCAGGATACCTAACAGTTTGGAACATGTTGAGTAAAATCGTGGCCAATGTGATGAAAATGTTTAGCTCTATGAAATTTTTAAATCAAATTGGCGATGATTTTACTAATCATGATAGGGGGCCTGAAAGATCCCAATGACTATGATAATATTCGATACAAATAAAATAAAAAATTGTTGTGTAAGTGTATTGTATAACCCATTTAAATTGCATAGCCCACGCACTTTTTGATGAAAATTTTTCCTCTGTTTCGTTACTCTTTATAAAATTACATACTCTTTGGTCAAAGTGATATTAATAACTTTTACCATATTTACCCTGGGAGGTTATATTGATTCGTTTGGTTTGCGGGATGTGACGTAATTTGATGATTCTTATTGCTATTAGTGTTTTTTGTTTTATGTTTAATTCGGTGATATAGCGAATGACAAATCTGCAAAAATTTCAAGGCCAAAATTTGGCATGATTACTACAATATATTTTACTAAGTAGAGGGAAAGTAATACATGGTTTTGTGTTTGCAGGCTTGCACTCCTTTCGAATGCGTTACACGGAAGTTATGAGTACTTTATCTTGGCCACGACGCAGCATCCAATTGATCTGATCATATTACAGCGTTTTTATCATTACACTTGTACTTTAGAGCGGTAAAACAATGCTTATTTAGCGATCAAATTAATGCTGCAAATTGAGCATCAGTTTATCGAATGGCTCCTGTAAAAATTAACGAATATCAATCGAATGTTTTAAAAAAAAGGGGAGAACATATACGCATAAAAATAAGCCAAAAAAAATTTTATTTTCGTAATGTTTTCTCAAATTTTAGCATGCCGCCTTCGAAAAAAAACAATATCTAAAAATTCGATACGCTGCGAATATTGCTATTATGAAAAACGTAGCGAGTCGACAATTTTGAACGAATGAAGTTTGTAGGAAAAGGAATTAAATGTTTGTTTATTGGGTATACTAGTGTTTAATGGTATCTAAACATACTGTCAATATGTCAATCAAGAAAACAAAATTCATTTGCAAACCTTACTTGTTTCCACCCGCATTTTTGCAAAAATTGTGGAGCATTCAAAAAGTTGTTGACATATAAAAGAAAAAGATGCCATGAAAAAGATTAATTTCTCAAACTGTTAAGCATTTGTTTGGGAAATGACAATGCAATTTTAATTTTATAAAAATACATATTACGTTAATTTATTAATTTGTTTACTATTTTAGCCCATTTCGTGAGTCCCAAATGGGGATTTACTTATTTTGTTCATTTTATGTGTATTTTTCCATTAAATTTTGTATTTTTTTTGTTATAGATGGGTGTGTAAATGTATATTTATCAGATGTTTAAAATAATAGTTTTATCTATATGATATTTAAAACAATAAAGTTTGATAAAAGGAATATTTTTCAAATTATTGTAAAACCAAAAGGATATACATACATGCTTGTTGTGTTTTGTGTTAAGGAAACATAGATACATATTAAGTTTTTGTGATCAAAAGTAAAAAATTGTAAGTATTATCTACCGTTATATTTTTGAATTACACAATTAGCCCCTATTCCAATTACCGACTTATTTGTGGACACCGACTTATTCAAATAAGTCACCTTGCGGGGAGACTTATTTGAATAAGTATGTCTAAACAGAAATGTCTCCAAAAATGGGTCTTGACTAAATGTAATACATGCAGTTTTTTCTAAATCTAGTAGCAACGACTAATCTGTCAAGAAAATTTTTTCTTCCATATAATAGAAATTGCGTTTTGTTTTTTTTTGTTATTACGTCACAAATAAGTCGGCACAATGAATTGGAACAAATTGACTGAGTTATTCAAGATGGCGTCAAATAATTCAATAAGTTTGAAATAAGTCAGTAATTGGAAAAGGGACTTAGGCCCTTTTCCAATTACCGACTTATTTCAGACTTATTGACTTATTTGACGCCATCTTGAATAAGTCAGCCAATTTGTTCCAATTCATTGTACCGACTTATTTGTGATGTAACAACAAAAAAAACAAAATGCAATTTCTATTATATGGAAGAAAAAATTTTCTTGACATATTGGTCGTTGCTACTAGATTTGAAAAAAAATACTGCATGTATTACATTTAGTCAAGACACATTTTTGGAGACATTCCTGTGTAGACATACTTATTCAAATAAGTCTCCTCGCGAGGTGACTTATTTGAATAAGTCGGTGTCCACAAATAAGTCGGTAATTGGAAAAGGGCCTTAGTCCCATTTGCAAACCACGGCATACCATAGATTTTTTTTGTGAAAGGTATAGAAGTTTTTAACTTTGTCGGAGGCCACAGTGGTGTTGGAACCGATGTCGGATGACGATGATGATGAAGAATTAGCCAGCAATTTTTTTCATTTCGTTCTGTTACCACAAACCAACGTAGACAAATTAACGGAGTATCTTCCAAATCCGATGAAAATGAACTCGACGAGGATAACCGTAAAGATTTAGCTACAGAAAATTGGGTTGCACATACCTCGCGATGATAAAGATGAAGATGAGGGGCTGCCTAACGCAGCAAATCGTAATAAACGTTCACGAAAGGATACATCTGAAACTGTTTCTTACCATTCCAAATCCAATACGGAGTTTGAAAACATCGGAGCGCCAAAATGCAACCTTGCTACGCTAAAGAATATCATCCTAAATCTCGCGAAAAATTTAATGAATTTATAACAAGTTTGACGATGAAATCCTCTTTGGAAGGTTTCGAATTGATATTCGATCAGGATATAGTGGAAAGCATCGCGAGGCAATCAAAAATAAACGTTGCTCAGAAAAACATTCATAATTTTGACATGACAATTGACTTCTTGAGAACCTTTATTGGAATCCTAATTTATAGTGGGTATGACAGTCTTCCCCAAGAAAAATTGTACTGGTCCGAAGATGAGGATATTGATAGACAAATAATTCGTAAATGTATCACAAGGACCAGATATTTTGAAATAAAACGCAACATTCATTTCAACGATAACAGTAATATACAACCTAATTAACCTGATAAAATATAAAAAATACGCTCACTCATTGATAAACTCAACTCATTGATAAACTCAATGGAAAAATTACCCATCGACGAACAAATGGTTAGGTACTACCAATCAGGACATCATTTTATGAACAGTTCATACGCGGTAAACCAATAAGATTTGGTCTAAAGCAATGGGTTTGTGAAGAAACCGGATATTGTTCTAAAATGAGTGTATATCAAGGCAAGGAACAACAAAAAGAACCAAAAAGCAACCAATTTCAATCCCTGAGTGGACTAGGCGAGCAAGTTGTTATGAGCATGATTGAATCAGATTGAATCATTACAGATCCTACTGAGCACGAGGTATACATAGAAAATTTTTTTACAAGCTATAATCTTCAAGCTTTACTTTCAAAGTACAAGACTCGTTGTACTGGAGCTGCTATTGCATCAGATTACCTAAAAAGGAAATCTATTTCTAATCCAAAAAATATTAGCAGACATTCAAATTTATCAATTGTTAAAAGAGTTTCGACAGTTCAAAAAAGTGGCCCAGGTCATATTGTAGAAAGAACCCATGAGGGCAAGCAACGTAAATGTGGTTTATGTCACAAAAATTCAAGAAAACAATGTCGTTTATGTAATATTGGCATTCATATCGATTGCTTTGAGCAGTTTCATCAAAAATAGGATAGATAATATAATATAACAGACAAATGATACTACTACTTGGATTTTTGAAGTTCCTTTTAATTTATTATGAACTGACAATAATGTTTTTTCGTTATGTTTATTCATTATTCAATAAAAATATATTACAACCAAATAATTTTATATTTTTCATTTCTTGTTTTCAAAAATTTTCTTATGCTGATGTTTTTCTATTTTTTTAGTCATAAACTTCTAATTAAAATGCGAAATCATTAAAAAAAACTTGGGCCCAAATGGGTCAATTAATTTTAACTTAACATACATCTCGGTAAAAAATAGTATTAAAATTTATTTTTAAAATATAAAATACTAAATATCAATCAACCTTGTATACGATATGATACTCGCCACCTAAATAGAAATCGAGTTTTGACGTAACATATTCGTAAAATTCGATATCGAAAAAACAAAAAAAGTGCATAATACCACTATTCGCAACGAGCCGATTTTTTCGAATGCAAGAAAAGTTTCATAATAGCCCCCCTGTTTTAAATGCGTCGGCCTGAATGGTATTGATTATTGATAGCACTGGAAAATGGTAAGAAAGTCAATCACAAGATTCAAGACTATACTTCAGCGTCAGGAGTTCAAATAATTCTTTGTTTAGTTTTTAGTAAATCGGTTAATTAGGATTAAATGTGCCATACCATTTTTAAGTCGTATTCATACGACGGATTTTTATCCGTCGTATGAATATGTCTTTAATCTATTTGTAGTTGGTTCTACTTATTTGCTGTGTCTGGTGAAATTCCATGCTACATTGCCAGGCTTACAGATATCCATTTGCAGAAATGGGCACTCAGCACTCAAAAGACTGCGGCCATGCAGTTGACGAATTCCAAGCCTTGGAAAGTAAGTTGACGTAATTGTCCGGAGATCTCGAATTCCAGAGGTTTATGGTAATCCGCATAACAATATATTTAAGAAAGACATACTTCAACTTTAGAATCAATTTGACAAAATTAATTTTTTTGTGAATGTTTTGGCATCGTGCGAGTGCACTGTTAAATTAATTTATGCATGAAAGAAATATTTGTGAGTTCAGTGATCAAAATGTTTACAGTTCAATGCAATTACGTCTTCTTTCTAGTTTGGCTAATCGCCAGTAGATGTCAGTAAAATATATACATATAATCATTTTTAGAGAGATGCGGCACTGTGAATTTTATGTTTTTCAGACCAACATCTATTTTTTGTGTTATGCGACTATGGTTAGAAAAAATTGTTCTTAGGCTGCGGGCCAATAGTCGCGTAAATTATTTACTGTGGTAAAAATCGGATTTAGAAAAGATTTTTCGATCAGTTTGCCATAGAGTTTCTGAAAAATAAATGAATTTACCGAAAAATTTACTTAAAATTGACTTTTACCCGACTATTGGCCCGAATAGTCTGAAATTATCGTTCAAACACTCTAACATTGTATGCCTGCTATACAAAATGTTTCGACTAAATAACTGAGCAAACCAATTTTATGTTATGCCGTAGACAAACGCATAATTTATCGCGATTTTCATTTATCTAGATTGAAAATTAAATTATAATAGTCGTAATAAACTAAAATTGTGGTGACTGACAGAAACGCGATTTTTTCGAGTGTGCCTAATTTATCGGGGTAGATTGCATTTATCTAGTTATGAAAACTTAATAATTCTGTTTTGAAAAAATCGAGTACAGACAGACAGGCAGAAATAACTTAATAATCTAAATAACGAGGTTATCTAATTTGTGTCTGTCTACGGTATTAGTTCCCGCCAGTTATTAATAGATGGCGGAAAACACAATACATTAAAATTTTATTATAATCCGTTTTAATTTGCGATTTATCAATTGTCGTAATTTTTTATTATCGATGGCGTATCGAAATAATTTTATGAATGGACAGCTGTCAATCACAAAAAATTCTACGCGAGGTTCGTTCAAACTATGTTGATCAATGAATCATTATTGGCATGAATTTGTCTACGTTGCGAATCGACGTCGTCTACGAGTTACCGATGTGATTACGTAAAAACTAGTAGATGAATGTATCAATACTAAGTAAAAGTCCATCTCCGCCGAGATCACTACAAGCAATCTGCTACGAGTGAACCACTAGTTAAAGGTCGATCACGCCTATGCAAAAGAACACAGAGCTGTAACTCAATAAAAGTACCTAAGAGTAAGGCCATTCGAATAAATTACGTGACAATTAATCAGTGAAATAGAAAAGCATATCAAAATTAATAACATCACTCAAATGATTTTGGAGCGTAATTAAAACGTTATCGAGTATATTTTGGTATCGAGAAACCTCCAGAACTCCGGTAGGTAATCGTTTCGCCCCCAATGGCTAGCTGTTTATTTCGAATGTAACGGATAAAAGCGGGTTCGTCGCTTGCGGGGTTCGAACGTGAAAATTTTAAGAAAATAAAATTAGCAAACATTGGGTTTCAATGTATTAATTATTGGCCAGATTACAAAGATACAACCGGGTAGGGACATATATGAAATGGTGGCATAAGAGATGCTCTTTGAAATAAAATTGATCACATCAATCAACAAACTACTAGATTTTCCCATTTGCTAATGTGTTGGAAAATCGCATTGAAAAGTTATTTAAGCGGACTTTTGGGTTTCAGTGTATTAATTATTGGCCAGATCACAGAGATACTCTCCCAGATCAATCGCAACTCGATTTCCAACGCATTAACAAATGGGAAAAACTAATGCGACCAATTTTATTACAAGGGGCATCTTGTACCACCCAATGATACAGCGTAAGCGTTTGATGTATGTTACTACCCGGCAGTGGCCAATAGGTAAACATATTACGGCTGATAGCAGTAAGACTACCCAGCCTAATGAGAAGATGAGCTCCTGATTTTATTTTGCTTTGTGTGGACGATTGTTGTCATGCAGCAATATAACCTTCCGCCTTCTTTGACCCGTAAATGGTGTTTTTTCTTCTAGAACATAACTTAATTTGACCATTGGGACTGGTAACGTTCAGCTGTAACAGTTTGATAAAGATAGAAGCTCATAGTAAATGACTCCTGAGGTGACCTGGATCAACCCATGGTTTCCAGCATTTAGGATTATCGTAAAAAATCCATTTTTAATCACCCGTAATGATCTTGTGCAAAAAATTCTTTTTTTTTACCGAGAAACCGTGTCAACTCTTCGGTTTTTGTTTTCTTCCGTCAGTTTGGTGAGTAACTCCTAACTGTTCTGTAAGCTCTTTTTGAGCTTAACACTGATTTTCATCAAGTAAAACTTTAAGTTCTTCGTCTTCAAATTATTTTACTGCACCTGGACGTGGATCGTCCTCAAGACTAAAATTACCATCACGAGATCTTGCAAATCATTTTCACTCACAGAATGTTCACTCAAAGTCGTATTAATCAATTCCATAGGTTGAGCAGCAATTTTTTCATTTGAAAACAGAATATAATGCAATGACAAAAAATGCTGGTTATCGACATCAAACTTTTAAAATTGATGCACACGGTTGCAGTTTGTAAATAACTAAAACTTATGTCATAAAAACAGCAATGAATAAGGTACATATATCCAAAACGTCAGCGATTTAGATGTGTTGAAGTATATTTTAATGCAACCACCATCAGAGCCAAGTTTTTACTTGCACACCTAGGAATATAAAATGAATAATTTTGTAATGTTAATTGGGTATCCATAATTGGCGAAAATACCAAATTTTCCAATTGAGAATAAAATTGAAGAAGTTTTAAATTTTGGAATCAATGGTGAAAATCATCATACGTGTACCATTTTCATAATATTGATAAAAAAATTTCTCACCTTATCGAATATATGAAAGAGATACCGTGAACATTTCTGGGATAGGGGCTATAATCGTAATCGTCAAAATATCTCTACACAATTTAAAAAAATTCAAAATTAGATTCCGTTAACCACATCTCATAGTATTTTGACTGGTCTGTCTCGGTGAAATAAAATTTGGAAATTTATTCAAATTCATTTTATTTCTAAGTTGTGCATTATATTGATTATATTTTATATAGGGTTTTTTTAATAAATAGTTCCACAAATAGTTGATCAGCTTGATTTGAACTGGTATTCCTGTCCCAGAGCTATATTTTCATACAAAAATATTTTAAATTTAAAGCCGTAAGAAAAACACCAAAAAATGTCTATATGCTAGAGTTTCCGTCAAGACACACGAAGAGTATAGGAGTCCCGCTTCACTAGAAAAACCTGTCACAATACTTCACTATAAAATTAAACATCAAACAGTTAACGTATATAAATTTTATTAGTTTTTATAAACATCTGACCCATTTAGAGTGAAGCCAAAATGTACACAAACCAAGTCAACTACTGCGTGTTGCACCCAAGCACCCGTAAAATTAATGCTGAGTCGCTAAAATTAATTTTATTGTCGTTTTAAAAAAAAAAAGTTGAAAACATAATTTTCAACCCCTTAACATCAATAGTCTCGCACCATCATACACAAATCTTAATTCGTGTTCTTAAACATTCACAGTCATCTTGTTAAATTTATGAGTCGGTATATAGGATTTTACGTTTATAACGTTTTATGTTTTCTTTTTTTTTTCTTGTGAATACCAAAATGTTGATTTATGACATTAAAAAGACCAACTTCTGGTGGTTGTGTTTTCTTATGTATATAAAAATTGGTACGAGTACAGTGCAAATATCGCTTTCATGTGTATACAGACCTAATTTAGATATGAACATTTATAGAGAAAAAGGGTTAATGTACTTTACAGTTGAAATAATGCCGTTGTTGTGTAAATAAACATTGATCGCTATATTAAGTTCGAGTCTCTTTATAGAGAGGGCCCCCACAAACAAAAAAAAAATTATGTAAAAATTAGGTAAAAATGTAAATATTTATATTATTTCGTCGACTATAAAAGCTAGGAAATGTATTTTTTTAATTGAAATGAACATAATTCTATTTTCCAACATAATCTGGTCTGGCCCTAAGTAAACAACTGAATATGTACAGTATATATTGGGAAATTGTCTAAATTACTATTTCAGTTAAATTAAAATCGCTGGAAGGTGATTAAAAATATGTGCGCCTGCATCTCTATCTCCCAGAATATGTTGATACAACTAATTTACTGTATACACATAGGGGAACATTTGATTCGCCTTGGAACTAAATTTGGATTTTCTATTTATGTATACGAAATTGTGCGGTTTGTGACATTTACTAATAGAAAATTTAAATAATTTTGATTGCCTTAAATTAGTTGGTGAATGAATATCTCTGTGGAATATCAAAATCAATTTACCATATTCGATTGGTGGGTATAGTTTGATGGGTTTTGGTGGAATACTGAAAAATCGATGCATCAAATATTGTGTACAGTACATTATATAAAAAAAAATATGACAAAGTCTAGCCACGTACAATTTACTTTAGACGACGACAGTATATATTTTTATGATTATTATGCGTTTTGAAAGCATTACGATTTTTTTTTTTTAAATCCGACGAAATAAGAATGGAAATTTTAGTTAGCTGTACGAATAAGGGAGCTTAAATACGACTCGTTTATGAATATACACATATATATTAAAATTGAGTGGGTGAAAATGTGTGTTTATACTAAATAAATTCGTGAGAGGTTTATCACAAAATAAGAGGTAAGAACCTTGTAAACATTAATATTTCTGTATGCTCCCCAACGAAATTTTGATAAATTCTGGTAATTAATTTTTCTCCCTAGAATAGATGACGCACAGTAAATGTTGAACCCTTAACCAATGAAAAACTATATAATTTACCTGCAAGCTTGAATGCTAATTAAGAGGAAAAAAATTATATAATAAATATTTAGCTGACACTAAACAAATAATTAAAATTATTATTCGAGGTTTTTTTCTACGTTAAATCCTGTATATAGTTGCCTGCTTCAAGATAAGAGAAAAGGGTTGACAACCAAAAAATAACCCCCAAAAAATGTGTATAAGTCATTTTCATATTCATATCACGACTCTTTTTCATCTTACGAGAATTTAATATATTCACAAATACAAAAATATATAGAAAAACATCTCAAGATAATAAGTTTCCAAACTGACTGTAGGCGGGTTGGGTAATATCCCCATCACCCGATTTTTTCTCAAAACAAACATGTGCACCATATAGATATTTGTATATAGAGACACTCGTATATAAATTCAACTTAATTAACGTTTTTCCTCGTCAAACACAGAATAAAATTAAATAAAAGAAATTTATAGTTAAAAGAAAATTCACTTTGATGAAAATCCGAAACCGGGAAAATTTGAAATGAAATTAATTTATAACAAATATCATCATCATAAAAATTAAATGGAAAATATTTAAAGTTTTTTTTTTAATTCGCTTCGACCTACCTGCTGGATACGACGTGGAAAATTAATTTTAATTTTAATGACAGACAATTGGGGTATCGCTTGAAGCATTATAAAAATAAAATTTTGGAAGTTTCTTCATCTTACTAATCATAAAATTTGTATGATTACTGTTTCAAATTTCGTACGTAGAAGTAGTAATGAGAGTCTGGTGAAACTCTACTATCAATACACACAAGAAATTCGATTTGCTAATGCGCCAATGTCATTGTCGAAATAGTTTCAATGATTCTAATTAAAAACTGAAGAATTTTTCAAACCTCGTGAAAGTCTAGTTTAATCTTCGACCATAGACAACATGTGGATATAATTTTTTCATACCAATTTTCTGTTTATATAGAATTTATTCTCTTTGAAGCTGGAAGATGATGATGAAACATTTGCGTTGGTGAAATCCGTCAAAAATGAAATACATACGTCTATTGGAAGCCAATGGCATTTTGAAGACAATTAAGTATTGTCGATGAGCACCAATCGTCGCCGTGACAAAATTAAATGGATCTGTTAGTTTATGTGGTAATTTTAATGTTGAAGTAAATTCTTACTTAATTCTAATCCAATTTAATGGATCGAAAAATAATTTATGAGGATTCAAGATACGACTGCGGTTCAGTCGTATCCCTGCATCAGTTTTTAGAAGATCTACCAAACCCAGCATGTTATCTATATCTGAAATGTTATATCATGGGACATAAATTAAACCATTAAAAGAGAGAGATATTGAAACTGAAACGTTTTCCCGCCCAGAGAACTTGAAAGAATATGAAGGATAATTACAATAATAAATGCATCATGAGTTTCTCACAAATTGTTGCTCCATTGAATCAACTGCGACAAAGCACAACTCGTTGAATCAAATCAAAATAAAATTAATGAAGTGTACGGTGTTGGCTCACAAAACCAAAAGAGACTTACAACTAGTGCTTTGCGTTACGAAATCTATTCCAAAAATTCCCAGGTACATCCAAACGGGAGTCACCGTATGTGTTTCCATTAAGCATTCTAAATGAACATCAGAAGTGTTAAGTAAGGAAGGGGGTCCTATAGCCGATTGTGTCACTATTCTATATCCTAATAAGAACCTACATGTAACGACAATTCAGTGTCTCCAAATATAGGACATTATTCTGATGGGTTATCGGTGTTGAATTAAATACAAGCTAAAACATAAAAACACGACAAAGTAGATGGTTTGCCCAGACCTGGGTAAACTGATGTGGTTGAGTACAAGTATCATAACAGAAACGAGAATTGAAGATCTTTAGCGATATTTTCAATCGAGGAACTACATAACTGCCCAGTGTCGGATAGTGGATCACCAATTACGTCAATCAAAAGCAAAAAATTTTGCTAGCAGAATGGATCAAACATCTCACGCATGTGAACGTTTTTTACGTTCATTTAAGACAGTCACAAAAACAAATTGTTGTGAAGGGAGGGTCAACTAATACTGCGCTATAAAAAATATTTGTCGATTTAACACTTCTCGCCAAATATAGTTAGAAAATTACCAGCGGAATTGTTGCGTCGAAGCTAGGCGAATACAATCTTGTTTCTGATTGCACTCAGAAGATAAAAAAACGTCTGAAAAATGACGAAACCGACGTTGCAGTGTAACGTCGGTGATCCAATCTTTGTGAAGAATGTTACAAAAATAAACAAAAATGGCGTAGGGCTGTATGTCTTAAGAATTGGTAAGGATTACGCATCAATCAAAGACAGAAAAGGACTCATTAAATATGTGAAATGCCGGTGCCGATGTAAGACTGAAGTAAAGTAAAGTAAAGTAAAAGTTTCTAAATCAGTTTTTCAAAATTTAAGCGAAAATGATGATTTTTGATAAAAAAAAAACTGTTTGCAACAAAAATTCTCGGTCCCTCTACATCCTAGATGGACAAACTGATCGGGATGAAACTTGATAGATAAACTTTTTCCATATCTTGTGAGACCTGAAGTGTCAGCTTCAAAAGGAGATTTCTCGTTTTTTGCATGGCCCAGATCAGTTTTCCATAATTTAAGCGGAAATGATGATTTTTGTCAAAAAACTTATTTAAGTAAAGATTTGGTCAAACCTTTTGGAGACCTCCGGTCTACCGGAAATCGTACCTTTCATAGGAGCTTTTTCGTTTTTACAAATATTTTGAAAAGTATACCAATTATGAGAAAATCAACTATGCACTAAAAGATTCTAAATTAAATTTGTAACAATATCAGTTCAGATCAATTTTCCAACACTTAGCGGAAAGGTCGATTTTTGATCCACCGACTGTGGGAACTTTCATAGGAGCTCCTTCACTTGTAGTCTACAAAACTAAAAATATCTCGGATTGAGAGTATTTAATTTTGAAATGGGCATCCCAACAGCTAATTTGTGGATAAAATTCGAGATAATCTGTATGTTGCAGTAAATAAATCTGTTTTCTTCCCGTGTGTCAAAATTTTAAAAAATTCATGGATTGAAGCTGTACAGTTTTGGAATAACCATGCCAACAGCTTATTTGTAGAAAAATTTCAAGATGATCAGAACTTGCTTAAATATGGCTCTGGGCTGATAACTCCTATTTTCGAGCTTTTAAAATCAGTATTTCTTCCCATGTGTCAACACTAAAAGTCACTTGGGTCGGGGGTATATAGTCGGATGATCTGATTATAGATGATCGTTATATAGAAACTTGCCGTAATATGACTGTGAGCTGAGGACACCTTGTGCCGATTTCTGCCGATTTTTGAATTGAGACTATATAGTTTTGGCAGCTTCCGCAGGAGCTTAAACAAGATAAAATAAACTTGAGAAAATCGTCGAAAAAAAATTATTCCAGATTTTCCCAGAAGTTACTCAACGTTTAAAATTGGTTAGGGTTTCACCTCCACACAAATCTCACACATTTCACACTAATTTTGACGAATAAGATAAGATGCGGTGATTTAGCTCTCCCTCACGTGTTGACTGCTGCTTAATGAAGCTATCATTGAGGACTTTTAGAAACAAGTAAGAAACCACGAATTAAGCTGGTGGCTTTGGCGGACCATTAATGGTAATGAGGTTATTTTTATGATAATTCAAGACTCAAACCACCGTCGATAAAGTAGATCAAAAGGTTTTTGCCGAATATTCGGGTAAACGACAACCAATCGACAACCAATCAATTAAATTGTTACAGTAAGTAAATCTCATCAACAACAACCACCGGACAAGTCATGCAGTAGTTAAAGCCTCTTCGTACATACTAGAGCTTACATTCAGTTTCTATAGTTGTTATTAAATTAATAATTTTGCACGAGAAACAAAGGTGAACAAAATTGGGACAAGTAGGAAGCTATTGTGGCATATTGTTTTTTGAAATATGTTTGTGGTAGCGGGTATTTTGACATCTGATTTTACAAGTATATAATTGGGATAATTTTCTGGATACCTTCGCGAAAATTGTAACATTGCATCCACCTGATAGTAGCAGCCATTTTGTCGCCTCGTGTACAATTGTTTTACAAAAGTTATCCCATGATATTACACTCAACAGTTTATTCCTGCCACTTGGGGGTAGGGCGACGAAACTTTAAATCTTAAAACAGATTCCATTTTGTTTGCAGATCCAGTTCTACGTAAGAAAATAACAGGGGTCTTTACTAAATTTAACATAACCCAGAAACAATGAGGTTGTCGAAGAATTATTGTGTTCCCAATGGGGTCATAGTTTTAGGGGATTCACAATAATTCACCGAAAAAGTAATTCACTGAAAACGAAAATTTATTGGAAAACAAATCACCTGTTATTTCGGTGACTGAACTGTAAACGACCGTTTACCAAAAATGTCAATTCACCGAAGGTCCACCGAAATCAATAATTCAACGAAATTGTCAATTAATCGAAAACGACACGTCACCAAAAACAATGAACGGAAAACGACAATACACTGAAAAAACAATTCACCGAAAGCGACAATTCGCCGAAAAAATACCGAAAAACAATTAATCGAATACGACAATTCACCGAAATCAAAAGTTCACAAAAAAAAACAAATAACTGAAAACGACAATTAACCAAAAATGTATGTCCCTTTAGTCAACCTCCGGCTGTTTCGTTAAAAGACGGATTTTAACTGATTGTATTAATAAATTCAAACTAATTTTTTTTTTTATTATGATAAATTATTCGCTTTAATAATAATGGGATAGTCTTGAAAAACCGAAACCTTAAATCTCGAAAACGAAGAAAATTGAAAATCTTGTAAAAATTATTTTGCAAAATATTCAAAAAAAACACTGAAAGAAAAGTCTTAAAATTTAAAGTACTTATATTACTTTAAAAGCGACTGTTCGAGTACGAATTTTTGTGCGAATATTTAGAATCACACTTTTCCACTAATCAAATTACGTCCATAAAAGATAAAATATTGGCAGACGACCAACCTAATCAAAAAAAAAATATAAGCTACATTGTGCCCAATAAATCGGTGGAAAAGTGTGATTCTAAAAATTCGCACTCGAACAGTCGCCTTAAAGCAGCTCATTGTGTTTTTTTTAAATATAAGTTTGATTACTTTGACTGAAACCTTCCAATTAGTGAATTTGGTGTTCCTGTCATGTTTATAGGTCCCCGCTGCTACGCCCCAGAAATTTAAATAACAAAACCACTGGTGGTTTAAGGGATGGGGGACGCAGCGACCTCTCGCGTGGCAGTTTGAGCTACCTAAGCCATTAGCCACTACAACTCCACACAAACTCATTTAGTTTAAGCGAATTGCAATTTAAAAATTTATATCAAATTTTGTCTCGTGTATTGCATTTCATAAAAAAATTATTCTAACCATTTTCAATTGTAATATCGTTAACAATATTTTTCAGTTTTCAAAACTTTTTATGATTTTGTTATTAAGTATATTTATTAAGATTTCAATAATATGCGAAATGTTTGAAATATTTTCGGTAAATTATCGTTTTCGGTGAATTGCCGGTTTCGGTGAATTGTTTTTTGGAGAGTTGTCGTTTTCGGTGAATTGAAGTTTCAGTGGGTTGTAGTTTTCGGTTAATTGATTTTTCGGTGAGTTGGTGTTTTTGGTTAATTGTTTCTTCAGTGAATTGTCGTATGCGGTGAATTATTTTTCGATGAATTGTTTTTCCGGGGAATTGTCGGTTTCGGTGAATTGTCGTTTTCAGTGAATAATTTTTTGTAGCCAACCTAAATTATTTTTCTGATCAAATTGGGATCACACATTTTCTTCTGGACAAAGTCCAAACCAAAGATACACTCCATAAAGGATGAAGCTTTGCACGAGTAATTTAATAAATTCTTCCTTCATAAAAAAGGGAACTAAACATTTTGGTTGGCAGCACTAATTAGCGATTTTTATACTCATACATACATACATTGTTATTGCAATTTCATTTGGCATTTTAAAAAACGTTTTATTTGAAACAAGTTTCTTTTCGGCAGAGAGATCTGCCATTAATTAATTAATTTGATGTTAGTTGTTGTATGTAATATTGTGTAATCGTATTATCGGATCGTATTTCGAAGGTAATTTGACATTTGAAAAGTATGTAGATTTGTTGAATAATGAGATAATACCTGAACTAAAACTATCGGTGGGGAGACGAAACTATCCACCTGACTGGTGGATTGTAGAGGAACCTGTGTGGACACTAAGGACACCCGATTTGATGCCTCTTAATTTTACCTACTGAGGATTCTTGAAAAGTAAAGTGTTTGAAATGAAGTTTGAAATGGAGCTTGGTTATTTTCTTACGTAGTTGGCCTCCGCCTATCCCCAGGGGCAAAATAAGTAAATGTTCAGTGTGGTCCATAAGCACTTAAAATTAAAAAAAACACTCAAAAATTTAACTTTCCTAATAATTTTGGAAAATTTCTAATAAACACAAACGTTTCAACACTATTAAATAGAAAAAAATATTTTTCGGAAGAGTTTTGAGTAAAAGTTGTGAAAGGTAGTTCTTTAAAACAAAACATACTGAATTGCAAAGAGCTGACCATAGTGGTTCTGAATTAGTCTTTGATGCAAGAAACCAATCTTACTTAGCCACATGCTTGGAAATTTCTGAGATTTATTCGAGAGATAATTTCTTTGAGGGTTATACCAGCCCTATGGATCGCACAAGAGTGAACCAAGTGGTTCTGAATTAGTTTGACGGAAGAAACCAATCTTACTCAGCTACATGCTCAGAAATTTCTAAGATTTTTATTATTCTCTCTCGAATATTTTTGAGTGTTATACGTGTTATACCACACATTTAAATTTTATTTTAATCTTAGATTTTTGTTATTCCAGACGGAGTACAGTGAGTCAAAGCCAAAATGATTCAAGCAATTTATTTTTTTTTTAAGTTAATATTTAAAGTTATTACAAAACAATTATAAATGTCTAATTTTAATTAACATTAATTATAAGCTTCAGTATTAATTGTTAGTTTCAGAAAACAAATCAAATAAAAAATTTCAATTTTTACCAGAATATTAACAAAAAAACAAAATATTTACGTAAAAACATGTACCATCATCTATCTTTGTTTTGAAAATAGTTGCATGCCTGATTTCCCACCAAAAAATTAATTTAAAAGAAACCAAGAATTCTTTTGTTTGACTTTCTTTTTTAATACGATCTAGAAGAGTGTGCCTTACCAATAAAATCATTTTTGTAAGCTTCATTATGTTCTGTCAAATAAAAACTTTGGTTTTTTATACGTTTCTTGTTTCTCAAAATTTTTTGTTGATGTTTATGTGATGCCAGCGGGGAAAAAATGTACTACAGAATGTTGACCCCCTATCAGGAAAATATGCGACACAAATGCAGGTTTTAAAATGGTACCACACACCGGGCTATTCACAATAGAATGTTTTTTATCAATTTTTTTCACAAAGTAAGTCGTGTTTATTAAAAAACGCACTTAACAAAATATCGAGTCCTGAAATAGATGCTTTGTCAGAAATAAAACAAAATGAATAAAATATTTTTGTTTTATTAATTTTAAATATTATTATTCGGGTTTCCTTCGGATTTCCCGAATTTTCATCTGATTGCCCCGGATTTGGGATGGATTTCCACCGGGTTCCCCCCAGAATTCGGGAAATCCGGAAGAAAGCCGGGAAATCCGCAACAATTCGAGGGAAATCCTGGAATCTGTGAGAAATCCGGAGCAAATCCGGAAGAAATCCCCAGAAAACTGGGGGAAGTTCTGTAAATATTGGGGAAATTCGAAAAATCCGGAGGAAGTCTGGCAGAAATCCGGAACAATCCGGGAAATCTGGGAGAAATTTTGTGGAAATCCATAATAATCTATAAAATGAATAAAAAAAATTATTTTATTCATTTTGTTTTATGTCTATCAAAGCAACTATTTTAGGACTCAAAATTTTGTTAAGAGCGATTGATAATAAGCACGACTTACTTTGTGAAAAAAATTGATAAAAAACATTCTATTGTGAAGAGCCCGGTGTGTGATACGATTCTAAAATCTGCATTAGTATTGCATGCTTTTTCTGATAATAGGTCAACTTTCTGTAGTATATTCTTTTCCCGGTGGCGTCACTTAAACATCAACACAAATTTTTGAGAAACAAAAAAAATTTACAAAACCAAAGTTTTTATTTGACAGAAGATAATGCAGCTTATAAAAATTACTTTCTTGGAAAGGTACACGCTTGTAGATCGTATTAAAAAAGAAAACCAAACAAAAGAATTCTTGGTTTCTTTTAAATAAATGTTTTGATGGGTGTGCATGCGACTTCACAAAAAAACACTAGAAGTGGAATAACTTTTGCACGATCAACAATTCGAAAAAACTTTACTTGGCTGTTTTTGTTGGAAATGAGCTCCCCTATCACTCTGTTTCGTTTGATCGTTTGGACACCCTGTAGACAAATAAGTGAATTTTGTAATAAATAAGGAAAATGCACCACACAAATATTAAAACGCGTGAATTATTTATTAAACACTTTAAAGATGGCAAAACTCAAAGAAAAATAGCAGAAATGGTGAAAACAAGTTCGTCTACTGATCAGCATATTATTGGACGCTTCATTTATCAACACTGTGTTGAGAATAAGCCTAGAAAAGCGCACAATTTCCGAAAAAGATTGTTGATGGATTGTCCGAAAAATAAATGAAAACCCCAAATTAAGTGCTCCAATCAAGGCCGAGGACGCTGAAACATACAAACATAAAAAATTTCATACAGAAAAGCACACAGAATATTAAAAAAAAACAACCAAATTTCCATGGTAGGACAATGTAGAAACCATACATTAGTGCAAAGTTAATCGTAAGGCTAGAATTAAATTTGCCCAAGAAAATAAAAACAAATATTAAATATTCTGGAAAACGGTTTTATTTGCAAAAAAAAAAATAAATTGCTTGCATCATTTTGTCTGTGACCCACTGTATGTTGTTGCCGAATTTCACTCAATGATATTCTCTCTCTCTCTCTCTCTCTCTATAACAAAAATCTCAGAGATTTCTGAGTATGTGTTAGATTGGTTTCTTAGACCAGATACTAATGTAGAGCCACTTTGATCACCTCCGTGCGATTCGAGGTGTTTTTTATTAAGAATTTCATTTCATAACTTTCACTCAAAACATTTCCCAAAAATAATTTTTTTCAATTTAATATAACAAAAAAAATGTGATCCTTAGAAATTTTCAAAGATAATTATGAAAGTTCAATTTATGAGTATTTTTTAAGTATTTATGGAACGCACTGTTTTTGGCATAAACTTCAATGCAATGCATTTCTCAAGACCGTTCCGGATTTTTTCAAAAACCCTGTTTCAACCCCTTCACTATTATGACTGGAGTTTTTTTAAATCCGTATAGTCGATTTGCACAAAATTCAAAATATTTAATTACTGTCCCAGTAACAAATCAATACTTGATTGTAAAATGATTTGTTAAATGTAATAAAAAACTAATCTTATTTCAGACATAGACAATTCAATAGTTATTCAAATTTTTCAAGTATTAATAAACCTTGACCTACATAAGAGGTTGAGAAACAAAATATTTATTTTATAAAATTAAGTAAAAAAAACACTCAAGTATTTTAAGAGAATTAAACAAATCCTTTACATTACCTGTGTCAAATGTTTATCATGTTGTAAATTTTTGGTGTTCTGCGCTGTAAGTTTTCCACTCGATACGTCATCATTAGATCCTTGTGCCCGTACACATTTCCCTAACATTATTCAACCGCGTAGATCCCCTTTTCACTATATTTTTATTACACTAATAAAAACTTTTATATTTTTATTCCACTTTCTTTTTTCCAAAGATTACATTTCACTTATAGAACGGCATTAAGTATATAATGCTCGTAAAAACTTTAACTCATTTCATTAACATTTTAATCATTGTTATCAGCAAAAACTGTGAGTGATAAACAAACAAACAAACAAACAAAACTAACCACATTAATTTTTATTCATTTTATTTAATTAACTTTAATTATTTCACAAATAAAAAAAAAGTATTATTAATTAAATTTAATATTTATTATCTCATCTTGTGTTTATAGTGCGTGTGTGTGTGTGTGTGTGTTGCTTGCGATGAGAAATAATTCACAATATTTATAAAGACGTAAAGTACGAAAGAAAGGGGAGCGCTCGACTACACCAAAAACTATTAAGTAAATAGATAAGATTTAAATTGATCGAATTAAATTGAATTTCTTCTGAATTTTTTGATTTATTTTAATTTTATTTGCCTTTTAAAATCTAATTAATCTTAATTTTAAATGTTTTCGAAATTGTTTTGTTACCAGAATAGGGTTGAGAAATAAAAGTGAGTGTCGTTTTCATCGCCGCGCGTACAGACAACTTTAGAGTGTGGCACATAAACCTTTGACCTATATTAAGTGTAAAAGTGTATCTGAGCTCACCGCCAAATTTAGACGACTGCCCAATATAATTGAAATTTATGATGTTTTAGTTTTTAGTTGACGCCGTTTAACACCCACATCTTTGCACTAATTAAGACATATATACAGATGAACCGAGTTAAGATCAAACAAAATATGAAATTTTTGTTGTGTATTTCGAAAACCTTAATTACCTGCGCAACTCTGTACTATACTCGTACGTATACGATCCAGTTACACAAAGCAACATAAATTTATATAGAGCATATACATGTATCACATAAATTAGAATAATATTATTATCATAAAGAATTAATGATGTTGATCTCCTTATTTGTACTTAACAGATTTATTGGTTCTGGGTCCAATAAACATTATATTGTTTATTTATAATTAAGAAAACAATAGCATGAGGATTATGTAAAAATAATATTTCAAAATCAGAATACGAGTTTAATAAATTCACTTGTGTGCGCTTAGTCAACACTAATTAATTTAAAGATGTCCCTTATAGTAAGAAAAACGCAACATTAATTAAAGTAAAAAACCGTAAATTAAGTTCTATTTTTGTCACTGTGGCAGACAACAACACAACACACACGTACACATAAAAATCATAAATTTCACCGTCACATTAAATTTTCCATCTAAGTCTAAATTTAATAACCCCGCGTGCATATATTCTTACAAACCGCACACGGTAATTTAATTAAGATCCCGCGTATCCATATGGTTTTACACGTCGATCACGTTATACTGATTCATCTCAATTTCATTGGAAAACATTTTCACAATTTTTTTCCCCAAAAACTAAAGAAAATTCATGTTAATTGCATGAATCACGATCAAACAGCACACGATTTCAAACCAAAAATTTTCACAAAACACTAAACACTTGTTTAGTATAAATCACAAATACACAATTTGTTTTTTTTTTTTTTACTAAATAGTTTTCAATAATATATCAAAAACACACACACAAACACGCGATCAACGATCAAATTTATTTGGATGATCATACACCGCGCGATCAATGAAATATACTAAAATATACTATCGGGAAAAACTAAAATACGATGACAAAACGTAAAATTTATCTTATTTTGGATTTTCGTAAAAAAAAAAAAAAAAAAAAAACAAAAAAATAAAATAATAAAACGATCAAGTATGATCACTCAATTTTCTCTCAAAATAGAGAAATTTTCCAACTACGAATAAAACACGCACAGTAGTTACATATAATAAATTTTCCCATTGTGTTGGTATATTTTTAATATATAAAGGCGAGTAGATACTTGAACAAATTGTGTTCTCCTCACATTTTTGTATACAGGTTTTGGAAAATGGGTACGTAAGCACATGGCCTAGTATAAAATTAGATTTTTCACGAGAATTACAGTCGGCTATGCGTACTGTAGGCTTAAATTAAAAATACATCCAACAAGTGTTATGTATATACACAAAATACGAACATCTTTCTGCACCCCGTCTGCAGATTTTCCATAAACCGCAGACAAATCGTATTAATTTAAGATGACATTTAAATAAAATTTATTACTTCTTTAATTTAATTTGAAAGATTTTCCATTTTATCTTATTTCGTTCTTAGTTTTTTGGATGTTCTTCCGCCAAAAAAACGAATCAATCATTTAAGATGAAAAATTAATTGGTTTATGTTGGTAAAGTAAATACAACTGATGCGCATCATCCTAACACAATGTGTTATTGTCCGATTAGTCGTTCAACTGCGAAAAATAATAAAAAGTTTATGGACCAAAAAACCTCGCAATAATTACAATAAATTTTCCTGTGGTAAATACAAGATAAGAAAATTGATGTTCGACCCTTCTTCTTCTTAATATTATATTTTCTTGTAATAATTCTTAAATTCTAATTTTATGGTTATCTGCATTTATATTACACATATAGTGATTATAGTTATGACAACAATAACAATAATGATTACGATCTCCTCATCATCGTCATTTTTAAAGGGGATATTTCAACGCTTGGAAATCATTGTTACACGGAACGTAGAAATAATGGTTCCGGAAATTGTGTGATGCCATGAAAAACATAAAAACTTTCTAACGAAGAGTGCTACATACATACATGAATCAATCGTTCTTGTCGTGTGTTTGTTCAAAGCAAATTTTTTCATGAATTGCTTGAAATTACTGGACTATATTTATATGTTAGCAAGTTTAGACACACGTCTCTCCAAAGTATATCTAGGTTATTCAAAACCGATAACTTCCTCAATCAGAATTCGTGAAAAAATTTGCTACACTTAGGTCATTTTATCTTAGGATGATTGGGTTAGAGTTTTAGGATTTAAGTAGCCAAAATTATCGTTGAGCAACCCAAAATTTTAG